>OY804261.1:79913039-81300505 GCA_963680825.1 Meiosimyza decipiens | reverse complement strand
TAAGTGGCGCCCATCTAGCGGTGAGAAGGAAATATTGAACTTTTCCACATTTTCCATTTTCGATTTTACTTCTACTCTACTCTAACCTAAGTCGTTATTTGTTTGCATTCTTTTAGTGCTGAGTAAGTTACGGAACAGTGGAATAAATTGATTGAGTCTGTTATATAAATAAAGTTACCTCTTTTTTAACTGAAACGAAGTAGTTGTTGATCACAAAATAGCTCAAAGTCTTTCAATGTCCCAATATTATTGTTCATTTATCCTAAGCGGAACATATGGTATTGACTACACCAGTGCGTCATTGTATACGGTTTCTAGCAATTAATTTCAATTCCTTTCTGCTCAACTTGAAGTTTTCCTAGTCGTTATTGACTGTTCTTCTTTAAGTCTCACGAAAACGCTGTGGAAGATGTCCGCTGCACTTTATGTTTTTTTAGCAATATAGCAGTACTGATAGTACGTTCGATAAAAATAATATAATTTTTAGATTTAAGTTCAGGCTTTGCTTCGCCGCACGTGCATATACATAATTACAAAAGCGGCTCAGGCTTTTCTAGCCCACGAAATGTCTATTTTGGTAGTGCTCCTATTGGATTAAAGAGATCAGACAAATTCCCTTTATGCAAATCATGACATTTAGCACTGTCTTAAGTTGATTTTTTAATAGGAGTGATCTTCCCTGAAACACCTCAACGCCATACAGCAATCCAGAAGCAATTTTTACAAAAACTGTTACGATTTTTACAATAACGCACTCATTAAGGAAGTTTCTTTATCCCAAGCATCGCTGAGTGGTTAATGCGAATCGGTGGTTAAGTCGGGATGAGCTTGTAAAAACTTTGCGGTTTACCATCGGTCTCTGGTGCATTGTTGTTGGAAAGTGATTTGGTAGCAGACTACGTTTCACTGATACTGGGTGCAACAGTCCTAAATGATCTGCTTTCATCCTGCAGAATATGGCTTAAAACTGACACGAGATGTCTTTTTATAAATGTGCCACGGAGAGCTGATATCTTAATTGATATACAATGTGCCCTATAAAAACATTAACCATTTTCGTATAAGGCTCCGATAGCAGAACATCACACTTGGTGGCACGCCCGTGCGCAGAAATCATCCATTGGGGTGGCATTGTTGTTTTCAACCTTAAATTTCTTTTGAGTAAGCAGTACAAATTGTTGTTTATCCAAAGCTAGAGTTGAATGTTGTTCTATCAGTACATTCATCTTTTGCCCGTTTGGCGTTAGTGACTTAGTTTCGAAACCGTCTCAAAGGACATGCTCCCCAAAAGTATTCCGGCTGTTGATGATTTCATACCACTGTGTAAGCTCTGATTGGGTGCTTCTTCATATGAGTTAGCGTGATTTTTGTCTTGAGAACACATTGTCAAAGGCCGTGTACACAATGATTAGACAAGCAACAACAGCAACAACAGTAACCTCAATAAAACGAAAGCGACAACGACAATGACAACGAAAACACCAAACAAAAAGGGTTATGGAATGACATCGATTGCCATTGACAGTCAGCCAATTGAAGTCCTTTGTTATCTGTAATCTAAACATTGTGTTGTTGTGTTGTTGTGTCGCTTGTCAATGAGCACTCAAGCCGTCTTAATTAACCTCTTGCCTCTAGCTGACATCAACAACACAACAACAACATAACCGACTATGCAAACGATTTGCATACCTTAAACCATATGGCTTACGAAGTGTGAGAAAGTGGGTGATTGCTTTTTTTTCTTGGCTCAAACAATTTTAAATTTCACAATCACAATAGTCACAGCCAATTTATTTTAATTTTGACATTGACAGTCAGATGTATTCAAGGAGGCGTTTAAATTACGCATATATTTGATTAATTTACAATTCTTTAATTTTCTAATATTTTCATTTTGTCTTTCAGAGCTTTTGAAGAATATGGGGTGTTTGTTTTAAAATGTTTTATTCTCTGTTTTAAGGTAATTCTCACATAATTTTGGAATGCGTGATGTCTTGGAGTTATGGTAAGGCATGCATTTTATGGACTACGAACAAGAACAAAGCGACGGCACATTGATTTGTCTTCTAATCAATCACGAGATGATGTCCTATGTTAGCAAGCAATATAAAATTATAGAGATTCCACGTCTATTTTTAGTTTCGCAACATGATCACACAAAATCTCTTTCTAAGCGATGGCTCAGCTTAAGAATGTTGCGCATGATGCTTTTTTTTTGGGTGAGTGTGCTCGGCAGATGAAATTGTTCTTTTTTTAATCAATCTAATTCACAACATTCAAACATTTTCCATGCGTATTCCTAGTAATCAAAAATTTTCATATCCCATTTGTGAAGAAATCATAGAATTCTACTGTGTCGTTAATATCGACATCGTTTTTCTCAATAATTCGCAGTTGACGCTCATTTACAAATATGAAGATGTCTTTCAATAATTTCATTTTATGTCTTTTTTTTTATTATCTTCCTAAATTTCTTAACAATTCTATTTTATTGTGTCAACATGCTCCGATTACTGACAGCAATAAAAAATCTTCACAATCTGCGTCGCAAACTCTCTTCTGTCCAAATGCTACAAAGTAATGACTTGATACATTTAAGGGAAAAGTGAACGAGAGTGTTATTTTTTTAACTTTGAATGGGGACGGAATGGGCAGAAGAGCAACCCGAAGAAAAAAGCTTTACTTTCAGAGCATAACAACATGGTACATAAAAAAACACGTGCTTTATATTATACAGAATGTGGAACCCATTTCAAGGCAACGTCGTTTGCCGCCTGAGGGTTTCCCATTGTACAAATTCACACTCGAACAGCTTCATCTTTCGCATTTTTTTCAGATTCAGTCACTGATGATGATGGAAATACAACATGAGCTTTTCAGATTGATTCATCAGTTGATGGCAGCAATAAAATCGAGATGTTGCCAATTTACATCGCAAGTGAAAAACTTCGAATTCGTTAATTTGTGGATTGTTTTTTTACGATTTTACTAATGGCTATGAAATCTTACTTTCCACTCAAAAATTTATGTAGACCCAAGACTTAATTTTTTTTCCAAATACTAAGCGAGTTCAGATTCATTTGAAATTATTTGCTTCATCGCATTCAACCAAATTGAAATTTTATTTAACAATTCTTTGATACTTTAACGAAAAAATAGCTTAAAAAAAATAATAATAGAAAACCAATCAACATTTGAAATCACTTATCCATGTTGTCCTTGTCAATTACCAGCCCACTGGTTTTGTCTTGTCTTCTTATACTCACACACCGGCATTGCATTTGCAACGGCATTGCTATGGTCTGGTAGCTAAGTTTATATAAACAAGTATGTCAAGTATGTGTATTCGTGATCAGCGTCACCGTCTAAGTCTATTTCCGTCCCTATGACTGTTTGTTCGTCCGGCTCTCTGTAGAAATCATGATTTCGAAAAAATTAAGCGAGGTGAATTGATAAAATTTGATTCACCGGTACTATTATTTGTGAGGATGAAAATGAGCAGTGTTACAGGACACACCTACCACCCAAAAAACACAAAATGTACTTCTAGACCTTCCCATAATTTAGGAGAATGTCTTTGGAGAAATATGACAAGATTAACATCCCCGCGGATACCAGTAAGCTCAGAAAGTCTCTTACACAGAGTGGGCAGCTTCCTCGTAAGCGTATGGTTAGTTTTTACGAAAAGTACCAAACGATGCTGCGAATCGTGAGCCCGGGGATGAAGTATGGTGAGGTCTTATTCGCACTGGATGTGAGAGAGAGTACTATACTGTTTCCCGAAGGTTAAATATCTGCGGTGGGGCGATGGTAAGCTTGGGCAAAGAGGGTAACCTTTACTTGCGCCTTATGAACCTAATGACGCAAAACCTGTTGTGTCTTAAAACTTAGATGTCGCTCCTATCATGATGATAGGAGCATTGGGCTGTATCAAGTTAACATTATGGACAATGAAAATGTTCAATAATGAATGGAATCGATTTAGAAAGTGCAACATAAGGATAGTGTATCAATCCGGAAAGCTCAAAGAGTCTCCAAATATATCGATAGTAGAGATGGGCGCATGTCGTGTTTTTCGTCGTGACACGAACGAACACGCACTACGTGACACGGCGTGTTCGCGTTAGAAAATTTGAATTCGTGCGTGTTTCGTGCTGAACAAAATTGGCACGACTAACACGACCCAACACAATAAACATTTTGTCAAACACAAACAGTCTGTCAACGCTACAAACCAAATCAGAACAAACTGTTGCCGTTGTGTATTTTGACCTTAAAATGAAAAAAGTCGAAATACACGCATAAGATTTTTGAGCACAAATCTGAACGAGGTAATTTGCCTTAGCAGAAATATGTTTGTAAATAAAAATATGTATGTATTAATGTTTAAACGTAAAACAATAATGGGTTTTGGATCATACAAAGATTTATTTTTTACAGTTGAAAAAGTCGCGCGTGTCGTGTTCGTGTTGGGAACATTTTTAACCGTGCGTGTTTGAAATTTGTATTTCGTGTTCGTGGCATGTCGTGTTTGAAGAAATCGACACGCGCCATCTCTAATCGGTAGCGCCAAGCTATCTTGCTTTGATTCAGTAAAGTATTATGAAATGAATGAAGATGGGCCACATCGAATAAAAGCCACATTGTCTTATAGTCGGCAATACCGCATTTTCATTATATATGTTCATCAAAACGAGTATGCAGTAGGTCTTATAAGCATTACTTAAAGTAGCTTCCTCTTCCACTTCCCCTATAAACATGACTACTCAAATATTTTGACTTTTTGGCACAGATGCAGTGATATCTTAAAAAAGCTGTGACTAAATTTGTATTTCACCATTACGAGTGAAATGAAAAGCAGCTTTGGAGCTGAAAACGGGGAAAAAATCTTTTAATGGAAATTTAAGACGTCTACGTATAAACGCAGTGTAGGGCATTTAATTTTTGGCCTGGCCAAGATAGCACCATTGCCAGTGTTTTTTTATTTGTTAAGTCGCACATAAGTTTAGTCATTTAACAACTTTGTTTGATTTTCTTTGTTTTTTATATATTCGTTCCGTTCCATTCGTTGTTGTTGAAATTGTAAATCCTTGGAAATTGTTGGAAAATGTTGTGCACACATCAACAAGCACATGAACAAGCAAGCAACTGATATCGCATGTCTTGTATCTCGTATCTATACTTCAGTTATAGTTGAGCAATGAATTTCTCATGAGCTACGAAATGCGAAACGTGCTCAAAGTTTCATCTTCAAAATGTAAGCAAATTAATGGATGGATGTAGAAGACAGAAGTGGAAGCGCGCACATGAATCAAAACTTAAAGTTTAATGGGCGAAGCATAAAATATTTATAAAAAAATTAAAATTGATGCCACATCCTGCCAGAATAATGAACAACAACGAATTTCGTAACTTCTGTAAGGCTATTAATAATGCACCAACAAATTAAGATGGGCATTATATTTCTGAATATGATATTAAGTAGCACAGCGAATCATCATCACATTTAGATAGACACCAGCATACTTCATTATTCAAACTTTTTTCAATTTGTTCAAAATGTTTAATTGTGGTTTATTGATTTTGGCACACTAGCTGATGCCCGCGACTTTGTACGCGAAGGCAAACAATTTAAATTTTTTAGTAGATCTACTGTAATTTGTAATCATTCTTCAAAAATCGCGTGTTGTTGTTGTTTGCAATGTAAATTGAGAAACTGAGAATGAGAGCGAGAGCGAGAGAGTAAAATTTGAATATTTCCTTGTTTCTTTTCCATAAATATTCCATTGCATTGCCATGGGAAAGACAAAAACAAAACACACACAAACACTTTGCATGCTTTTTTCTTTGTGTGAAATGTTTATTTTGAGAAGTTTTAAAACTTTAATATTTTTATATTTAATAGGAGTATCCTAATTTTTTTATTGGAGATTGAGACCAAGCGTTTAAGGAATATAGCTAAATAAATTTGATCAAAATTGATTTAGTAGATTTTGCGGGATGCGCGAACATCGAAAACAGCTGTCATTTTATTTATATAGATGTAGCGTTAAAGACATGTCAATAACGATTGATAGAACGGGAAAATATTTTAGAGAACTGAAGGCACTCGTTACTGAGCGTGTAAGTTGGAAGAGTTTTGTCGAGGCCCTATGATCTGTGAGGCGATCAAGGTCATATGGGAGAGTGTTAAAACAAAGTTATACGTTTCAAGACAAGTTCTATAATTTTTTTCTCTCTAAAAATCAGTGCTTAACAGCAATTTCCATACTTCTATGTTTGTATTTCTGTCGAATAAGTCGATTATGTTGAAAAGGTGGACAATGTTGAAAAGTCGAAAAGCTGAAGTCTCGAATAGTGGTAAAAAAAGCAGAAAAAGCCGTTAAAGGTTTTTTTGAAAACTTTTTACTTAGAGCAACTTCATTATGAAAATTACGTAAGGACGAAAAATTGATGCAATAAAAAAATATTTCCTGAATATTTCGTTAAATTTAAGGACATTTTACACTGTGATATTTAGTGAAAATTGATAGTTTAGGAGAAAAAAGTTCCGTGCGGTACGCGTTCGTTTCGTTGTTACGTATTACGTACTATTAATATGAAAACACAAAAAAAAACTAATGTGGAGAATTTTCGAATGCGACTAAATTCAATAAATTTTCGAAAGAATGTATGTATTCAGAAAATGTGCGACTTGGATCAATTCATTCATTTGCTCACACATTTATCATTTTACGGTTGATTCCATCTGGTTGGTCATATTTCTTGCGTCACAGTTTCTGATTTAGGACCATGAAGAAAAACCAGTTGCTAAAAATCTGTCCTGTTTTCATCGATGTCTTTTGAACTGCTAAGCCAATTGATTTCTTCATATTTCTGAATGATTTTTCACTTTCACTAATTGTTGATTCAAGAATGTATCATTTTTCGGATATTTATGCGTTGCACTGTAAAATTACAAAAATGAAAGATGTAGGATTCGTAGAAAACTTACAATTTATTTAAAATAAGGTGTCTTAGGAGTATTTAAGATATGATGAACATTTTGTCATTCAACTTAATAGTTTCCAGTTTTAACTCTAGGGAAGCGGATCACTTGTTGTGTTATTTTATTTGAAAATGGCAATTTTCATTGCTTACCAGCATTAGTTATACGTAATGTGAAACAATAATTCTAAGAGTTTGTGCAATTAAATCGCATCACAAATAATAACTCGTCTTTATGTGCGTATAAATAATGCAGTTTACATCTCTCATTGATTTTAATAACTGGCAATTCTTGTCCAAATAATCCCCTCTCATATCAAAGGCCCTTATTTCTGCATCGTCACTTTATGTTTTATGGCGTGGAAGTGCACAGTGGCAGCAGCCACACAAAGTCCTGAAAGTTCGAGTTGAAATGATATGAAAACAATTCGCTTTAAATTAAGCTTTAAGTTTTCACTTCAATGTTTGCTAAGTATGTAACCGAGGAAGCAGAAGAAGCCCAGTATACCCAAGTACAAGTACGAGTACATAAAGTGTTGCATTCCGAAAGGCTGACTGCAAGAGCGCGGCGCTTCTGTAGAAACTTAATGCAAAAACTTTTACTTGCGAGCACAAGTTTCATATTTGTAGTTCGTAAAGTTTGCGTTGTTTTCTTGTTCTATTTTGGTGTGGCAAGGCGAGAATCTAATTACGACATAGGAAACAAACGGACGGACAGAACAACAGACAT
The DNA here is from genome assembly GCA_963680825.1 of Meiosimyza decipiens. Lineage (NCBI taxonomy): Eukaryota > Metazoa > Arthropoda > Insecta > Diptera > Lauxaniidae > Meiosimyza > Meiosimyza decipiens. Next base: position 81,292,788 of record OY804261.1, on the reverse strand, counting down.
ACAACACAACAAAGAAATAGAAAGTACTGCACCGCAACACTTGTCGCTGTGGTTTCGAAAATAATTTCGATACGGGTGGTATTCGTTGGGTTGAAAGTCAAAGGACCCACATCCGGTGAAGCAGCTGCAGTGTTACAGCTTAAAACTTTGAAGGTGTCGTCAACGTTACCGCGAACATGTACGAAATCGGATTTCAAAAGTTGGCAGAGTTTTTAAAAATACAAAAAATCACAAACTAAGTAAACTACATGCGGCCAATCTATGTGGTGAAACCATTGGTGCGTCTGGTTGTTACACCGTGGGAAAAAGAGGCTCAAAGCTCTAAGGGCAGTGAGCATATTGACATTGATTTTTTTTTGTAAAAAAAATTTTCAGTGCACTTCTAGTTGTTTTCTAATCTATTTTGAAAACTTGGATCCGTTTTAGCGAACTTTTAAATTCCGAAAACCTTAATTTGACCAATAAAGTGCATTTATTTTCACTTCTTATCATACATATTGAGTTTGACCATAACATAAATTTGAACAAAGTGTTTCAGAGTGGAAATCTCAAAATTTACTTAGTAATACACAATTTTGTTACAAATAATTTATTTGCGAAAATAATTTATTGATGTCAAAGATATTTATGTTGGGCATAAGGGAGAGATGGCGCTTAGTGGATTTCCAGAGGCTGATATAATTTCAATTAAAAACGTATTTTGAAATTATAAATCGATTTGACTTTGTGATGAAACTTCAACTGAACTTCAAAAAAATTAAATCGTCAGAGTCCGGGAGAGAGTATGATTCCCCTGTTTAATTTTTTTTTTAAATATTTTTGATGAAAACAGTGTTATGAATCTTTTTGGGGAACGATTCATTATGTGACTCGTGTCCTTCCAAAGATTTATCAAGTAAATACATATAAATCATGTTATTAAGACACATGGCATTTTTCTAATAAAATGCTCAATTACTTAATTTTAATTGTATATTAACAAATAGAGTACCGAGTCCGGGGCTGAAATTGTGGGCTGACCCGTATGACAGTTTTAGGGGTAGCATCCGACCGTGTTTTGTAAAAATAAAGGCATATTTTAAAGGTTAAGTTTAAAACGAAATGGATAAGACTACATCTTGCAGAGACTTTTGATAAAATTGTTTGATAAAAAAAGATCAAGACTTTCAAACTAACAATTTGGGAAATTCTCAGTTTTGAAAGTGTCAAAAAAGAGCCTTGAAAAGATGCTAACCCATGATTATTTATGATATTTATAATATTAATAAATAAAATCGAAAATACATATAAACTTCCAATAAGCGTAGGGTACAAGATGAAACCATGCTAACAACAATATATTGATCGCCTGTCAATTGCACGAAGAAGTCCTACCAACACGGCATTGCGTTAGTTAATTTGCAGTATTACGATGCAGGTAAAACTTTAACATGATGCAAATCTAATCAAGTTTTCAAAAGTTATTTCAATAAGTTAGAGGATGACTGAAAAGTCTTGCTGCAAGCCAACGAAATGAAGTGATTATTTTGTATTTTGCATTTTAATTTCGGCAATCTGCCGAATGGACTTAAAAGATATAACTGGATCAGATGCCGGTCACATACTGTTGGATGATCATAATTGTTGCATTTCAGAAAGCATTTAAAAAGGAATCTGAATTACAGGAACACATTCAAACATGCGCACACACAAGTGTACGTGTACATATGTTAATTTTCGGGCTTCGGGGACTTTGTCTGCCAACTGCCCTTTGGAGTTCCGCTGGAAGTGAATTTTGTGAACAGTCACAGTGTCAATTTAATTAAGGAACAATTATCGTCTTGGCGCTCGTTGCCAACACCACAGACAGGTGGTATCTACAATGGCAACATTGCTCCGATGACATCAAAGCTCACCATCATGGACAACTTCAGCAGCATTATCATTATTAAATTCATCATAATCAACGTTGCTGCTGCCGTCATGCATCGAAGTCATGACCTTAAAAGCATCATGCAACGCACACTCACACCCTCATACCATTACTTGTGAATACATTGAGGGATATGCGAAAGTGAGTGGGTATGTGGCATATGAATTACATGGTTCTACCGCGAAGCAGCGCCAGTCGCAATCTGCCGAATTTTAATAAAACAGTTATTTGCTGCTCCTTCCTCCCATACCACCGACCTGTTATTCTGCAGTACATGGATGCTGAGTAAAATTGCAACAAAGCGAGCAAATATGCATGTAGTAAAGATTTCAGTTTAATGTGAGCCAACTAGCAAGCAAGCAAGTGTGGCCTAAAGCTCTGACTGCCTTTAATTAAACAGCAACTTTTGCTCAACTTTGCTTTTTTAGGTTTAACTAAAGCAGTGAAAATAAAACCAATTGATGGCATTACTCGTCATGTCAACTGAATGTCTTCTAAGGACATATTACTTTCATGAGCATTCTCCGAATTATTGCCAACAATTTTTTAACTTATTTTCGTTTTTCCTAAAAAAAAGTGATTTGTTTCAAAATAAGATAAAAATGGCACTTCATTGAAAAGAAAATGAGTGACGCATTCATAATGTATCAATAAATACTTAGGTTAATAAGGCGTTTTTGCGAAAAATCAGGCTATTTTAATAAAAACCGGTGAAAGTTGTAGAAAAGTCTTCACATTTTGAAAACAATGCAACATTACCAAGCCTACTAAATTACCTTTCATGTGACCACTATTTTGAGTAAATCGCTGCAGAAATTCTCAACTTATACTCGTCTTAAGAAAAGCTATATCCATAACTTTTGATAGCTATGTCTCCGAAACCAGATTCGTGGGAAAGTTTTTGATCATGTACATACAAGATCAATCTTCTATTTGTTGAGAATAAGTTAAATAAAATAGGCTCCAACGTGTTGATCTAAAAATAAAGTTTTATTATTTCTTATTCAAAAACTCCAGAGTGTTGCAAACAGTTAAATTAAAGAAATAAAGTTTCTTTACATATTAACTTTTTTGGAAAAAAAATCAGAAGATCTTCACCCTTTGTTGCTTCTAATTTTATTATTTTTCTGCTGTTAAAAGTTCCAATCCTAGTTGTTGTTTAGACCCCCTTTTGTCGATTGCCGACGAACGTACATTATATGTATATATAAGGCCTTTATTTTGAAAGTGGTCTAAGTGCCTCTTTGTTGATAATAAAAAATTAAGTACCTTGAAATCAACTGCATAAAATTTATTTAATTTTATCTGCTCAACGAAGAACGACTTAGACCACTTTCAAAATAAGGGGCTCGTGCATATTATTTCGTGACATCCGTGAATATGAATATATTTGAACTCCGAAAAATACTGCTTCTAACTTCGTGATAAAATTACATAATATTTAAGTATTTAAAGTACAGCAAATCCCGCACATCCGATGAAAGAATTTCACTGTGAGTTTGGTATTTTATTTAATTTTAAGGTCAAATTTAATGCCATTACCATATTTCGTCTAATATAAAAATTCTAAGGAAGAGAACTTTATTGTTTACTCGTATTTTTGATGTGTTGCCGTGTTGTTGCTTCTTGGATCATTATTTGCTAAGCAAATTTGTTTCGTTTTATGATTCCATTTTAATATTTTTTTTTTGTGTTTTATCTACAATATACCCATGCACCGAACAAAAGCCAAAGTTTTTGTGTTATATTTTGCCTTTTCACAAATGAATTTTTGCTGATTTAAGGGGAAAACAAAGAGTCCGCGACAAAAACAGTCAGTGCCAAAAATGGACTGATGAAAAAATGCTCATAAATGTTTGTATTGTTCTCGCTGCTGCTGCTGTAGTAGTTGGACTTGGTCTTACATTGAAAAGAAAAAACTAATGCTGGAACTCAAACGATTTTATTTCATTTTCTTTCTTGTAAATTGTAACGTTGTTTTTTTATCTGCGCTTCCATTTTCTGTATTCGACGCTTTGTTTCTGCTATAAGCGATTTTCGGGAAAATTGTATGTTTCTTACTGATGACTAGCGCCAAGTCTCGTCCTGAAAAAATTTCTTTTAGCAACTTACAATAATTTGGTGGCTTGAGCATCTCGGTCCTGACTGATTAAGAATCACACCTAGACAAAACCATTTCTCATGAACTTGAAATATGAAGCATATCAATCATCTGTGTCCTACCAAAGCATTAAGGAGAGATCTTTTGCGAAATTCTTATTCTGCATCCTAAGTCCTAGAAATTTAAAAATTCACCTTTGCCACTTAAAATATATCTTTATTTCGGAGTAACTGTACCCAAACTAAAACCCAGGCCCAGAAGCATAATTTCGAAACATGAGATCCTTAAACAAAGTGAGTTAATTACTTATTGAAACTTACTCATTTTTTACTAAAGCTTTAAGCTCACTAAGAAAGTTGAGATTTTTTTTTGTAAGTACTACCCTAGAGAAGCTTTGTTAAAAAGCTTTTGGACACACAGTAAGTAAGAGGTTGTTTAAAATAGACCTCGCCTCTAATATAATTTTTATTCAAAATGAACCAGATAATCGAATCCTCGAGTATGTCTAATCAGATCCGGATCTATAACAGCAACAGATCTGTAAGTTAGACAAGGAGTATGTTGGCTTAGACAAGTTTACTTGACACCTCCCATAGAAACGCAAAAACATAAATGACCATCCCAAGGCAGGTTCCAAAAAGTATTTTGAACTTAACAAGTAGGAGTTTCGCCTCCAATAGATAAGTTATCATAGAAAGATTTCCAACATAATGTACCGAATTTTCGCAAAGAGATGTGAAGTTATATTGATAATCTGGACATAAAGTGGACGGGATTGTACAAACAGTTTTTTGAGAACTTAATGCTTTAGAAAATCAAAAGTCATTGAAGTAAAAAGAAAATTTGGTTGCGAAAGGCAGAACTGTAAAAGTGCATTGATTTCATCTTATTATAGAAAAGTTTCGTAAGGTTAAAATTAGAGGTCGAAATTTTTTCAAATTATAGGAGCGAAAATGGTTTTTTTGTTTTGCGGTAAGCAGTCGATATATTGTCGTAGGTCAGTAAAGCGGCGAAATAAACAGCTTCACAATAAATTTGCTTATTACTCGTACCATTTGCTCCAACCAGAGTATGTCCGTATACCCAAGAGCTTTAGGTGGCTCATTTCTCACCCGTAAATGCCAGTTATAGCGACTCTGCAGTTTCGTTACATGCCGTCATTCACATTAACGTTTTTCCATTGTTTTTTTTTGTTTTAAGACGCCCTATTAATAAAAAAGAAGAAATAGTTTGCAGTCGTGTAATAACGCCAACAACAACAAAAACAACTCGATAAAAGGCGCATATTTTCAGTAAATGGCCTCAGGAAATTATACGTTTATGGTATTCTTAAATTTTTGCGGATTGTGGTGATTTATATGCGTTGGCTGCTTAGCACGCTCCGTTATCCATTTAAAACAGCAGTCGCTGTTCGCGCTGCAGCGAAAAAGTTACAGACCCAAACGCTTTTATTTGCCCTAAACTAAATAAATGGCTAAGGCTTTGGGTGGGGTACGCGCAAGCAGACGATGCAAAGATTGCTCAAGAACGTTACCTAATGAGAAAAGCATCTCAACAGCGGTTGAGTAGTGACGCGAAAGCTTTCAAGGTAACTTTTTTTTAAAGTTATTTTGACCCCTTTTAAGCTTTACCCCATATGCCAAACTATTTTTGATCTCCTCGGTAATATTTTGGTTTCCAAATTGTCATTTTTCATGTACTCCAGACTTTTCCTACTTGGTCAGTTCACATAAGCTCGCACATACAAAGCCACTAAAGCGGAAAACGCCAAAATTTAATAAGTTTAACAGCGCGAGTGAATTCAAAGCCAAGTCATTTAAGATATAGCACCGTTTATACTGATGCCACAACGAATGGACTGAAATGGAAGCAGACCGCATGGTTATGAAGCCGGATGCCGGAAACGCAACCATTAAACCGGGTCACATAAATATTGCAACGCAACACAGCAAAGTGCAGCTGCTGAAATTATCGGCAATGTGCAACATAACACGAGGAATCTGGCACTGCACCACATCAGTGAAAGGTCAACATTTTTTAGTGCACTTTTACGAAGCAGCGTCAAGAGGGCAACTGATGTTGGTTGCTGGGGTTGGCTACCTGGTTTGGCACCAAGGGTTTGACCATATAATTTATGCCACACAAAATCACGTTGCAAGCTCCTCGGTGAGCTACTCTGCATTGCACTGCAACTCAAAACTGCACATGAGGTGGCAAAAACGGGCGCTTGCTGAGGCGTGGCAATGTGTTTTGACATACAGTGCAGTGAAAACACGAAAGTGCTATTCCTCTCATAGCAATTCAAGTGGAAAATAATCATTTTATGGTTTCGCTTTTAATATTGGCGAAACGATTTATATTTTATTTCGTATGAATGTTTGGCATTATATATAAACTTTTGTAGTTGATATATAAGCTTTTGCTTTTTCGATTTTCGGAACCCATTTTCGTTGGAGAATAGTTGACATTGCGTTCAATAGTGTATGTAGTTCGACCTTAAGACCGTTCTTTCAACTAACTATTCCACATGAATACCTATTTTTTATAGGTCCGTAGAAGCTGGAATGTCGTTTTAAGGTGGTCGGTCTAACTTTTATAATTTTGCTTCAATATACTTCAGATGTTAGAATGAATAATAACAGCTCAAGCCTGAGTAAGTTGCAAGAAAACTAAACACAAATTGTTCGTGTTTCGATTTGTGCTAAAAGTCGAATATTTTTTTTGTTTTGGGCACAATCTTCCAAGACGTGTAACTGGGACATGTTTGGATTCCTATTTTATTGTAGACCAGTGTTATTTGCCATAACAAGTTTCTCATTAAATACGAAATAAAGTCAATTTTTATTTAATTTTCTGGCAACAAGAGTTTTCAACGGTGCTGTTTTTGGCATGATATATTGACATATTTGACTACTTATATGCAATAGTAAGTCAAATGCTGAGAAGGTTCTAATTTGGAATGCATGAAGAACCTTGAGAGTGAGCAATGGCATAATTTTTCTTGCAGCGATAAAAACTTCTTGCAACTGGGAAATATAAATTCAACTCAACGTAATTAAATGCACCAAACAGTGCAGCAGCTGCAAAGGTTGTAAATTTAGACAAAATCTCTATTCCTATGATTTTTAAGTTTTTCCTAGAGGAGAGTAGCTTGCGACAAGAGACATATCTGAGCGATTGAACATCCTAACTAATTATGTAAGTAAACTAGAATTCGCCCAGTGGTTGAATTTCAAACACTAGTTTAGCTGTGTGAACATATTTTCTAGTTGAGGGCGTGGCACCGAACACTAAAAAACAATTATCTATACTCAAGAATCAATCTATTTCCACACGAAATTTAATCGAAATAGACGTTGCGGCTCAGGCCTGAAAGGGTTTTTTCCATTAGCAGCGGTGCCATGCCCACTTAAAAAAAACAGAGGCGTGGCATCAGCTGCTATTGGAAACAATTTTACTTACACTGTCCCTTTTCACAATCTTTCCAATAAACAAAAATCAAGTGATTATTATTATGTTGTGGTATTGTCTTCGCCTAGAAAAAACGAACTTTTTCTAAGACCAACCGATGATAATTTTTTAGTATTCTATATTTTACAGTTAAAAATAAAACAGCAAGGTTATATCTAGTATGCATTTTCCATTATGGCGCCCCAAACACGGGGCAATAAATCAAAAGTCATGGAACTAAAAAATATTCCCACAAGTGTTGACTGCGACAGTCATAACATTTTCGCAATATAAGACGTAATAAAAGTTATATCAAATTTTAAATAGATTCGGAAAAAATTAACTAGTTAAGTACCTCCCTAAGCAGTTTCGTAGAGGTTGGCCAAACAGTAGAAACTTTTGAACCCAATTCAAACTTCATTAAAAAATTATTAAGAGTAAATGAAATGAAAACAAAATCATTCCACTGCCCTCAGCAACGCAAAACCATTTCGAAAGAAGAAAGCATCGATTTTTTCCCATTCAAGGGCAACGTGACCCTTAAAGTCAGTCAAAGCTAGGAAGGAAACTAGTTAATTTCTTGACAAAGTTTCGTTTAATTAGTGCAAACGCGTTTTACTTCAAATTAAGCAGATGAAACGCAAAGTCCTAAAAAGTACTTAATTTATTTTTAAGCTATCGAGTACCTAACGTAAAATTGACCTTCAGTCAGGAGAGATTAGTCTGTTAGCTTCTTCGGCACTGAAGTCAATTCGGGACAAGGGAGTTCTCTCTATCAACTACCAACTTCAATTGAAATTTTCTTTGTTCCATTGCTGCCAGTAGTTCTTTTATATACCCCCAACTTAATGCTATGTGCTTTTGTTGTTGTTACTGTTATTTTTGGTGTTGGTGTCACTTACACCACTCTCGCTTGAGGATTTCTATCCGTTAGATGAACGACCTTCGCTACGCATCATAATGGAGTGAGTTCGAATTAGCCACAGGGCGGAAGCACGAGCATCAAAATGTGAAACCTATTCAAGGAAATGTTGACAGTCGTCAACGATAAGAACGGTCCATGTAGTGGGCGTGGAATGGAAATGAGACGGGCGAAGTGCAAGTTCATTTCTTTTATTTTTGGAGTAATTTGCAAAAGGAAAGACGAATGGAGCGAGTGGAAATAGAAAATACAAATAGAACGAATTTACGAAGAAACCAACGAGGCAGCAGACAATTTAAGCTTTGTTGCATTATTTAAGTATTTATTGGGGGGGGGGGGGGGGGAGGGATCACTTCACTCGTAATTGGGTAGATACCAGTGCCGTACTAAGCGCTTTGCGTGCTTAAATGAAATAATTTAAGAAATGGTCACTTGAAATTGAAAAGTGATAGCTTGCAGGAAAAAAAATACGAAATCTATTCCTTTTTTATTTAAAATTTTTCTTGATATTTTAATTGGATTGAGGTCAAACGTTTTGACCTTGGTTTGCGTCTCTTTTAACAGACTGACAATAGAATTCGAAGTGATTTGTCGGTATATGCGGTGTCTTGCAAGAAATAATATTTGCACATGTTGACGAAAACGTTGATCTTTATCAGCGCTATGGCCTCGGATCCCGACCTCAAGCTGCCCCCAAGATGATAAGAGGTTGTGTGGATTTGTGAATGTTTGTTGGTAATCGAACCAGGGGGATCCTTTTGATAGCTTTTATTTCGAAAATGATTATCTTAAGCAAAACATGCAAGATAATTCTCCTTAAGATCTTTTTCCTGCTTGTACCCCTGTATACAAAGCTGATTTATTTAATATTTAAGTTTTTATGAAAACGATTTTAAAGTCACATTGTACATAAACTTTTATTTTCTTAGTACTTGAAATTTTTTTTGAAATTAAAAATATTCTAAATAAGATAATAAACACAATCAATCATGTCCAAACTAAAGAAACAGAAAAGCATATATACTTCTCGGAGTAGCTTCACGGATCGCAACAAAGAGGAGATAGAAAACTTCACGGAGTTGGAAGTAAAAATTCAGACGATGGACACTGCGTTGCTTTTACTCAGCTGCAATGAGGACCCGGTGTTAATCAACCTGTTCCAGCATTTAACGGACTTTCTGCGAAAGCAGGATGAAAATATCATTGTGTTTAAAGAGAAAAACATACTCGACCTGCTACTGAACAGGAAATTTTTTATCGAAAACACAAATGTGATCGTTAGGCGATTCACACTCTTCATAGCCACCACCATATTGGAGGGTACAAACATTTTGCTCGAATTGGAAACGGAAAAAGTGTACGTCATACTCAAGCTCTGCTTAGAATTTTATTTAGGCGAAAACGATAACTATTGCCTGGAATACTTGAGCGTTATCATCAATAAGTGTCTGTATGATCCGCAAGTGGCACTAGAGACCGTTGAGTGTAAGGAGTATTTAGAGAAGTTCTTCGACTTAACATCACGCACTGAAAATCCCGACCTATTGCTACATTCATTGGAGGCAGTAGGCAAAATGATGCAAGTGTTAAGTACTGAAAACTTACAATTGCTTGCTAACGATCCTCTCTTTCCTATTGACCGCATGCTTTGCGACTTAACCAATGAATTTCCAGAGATACGCAGTGCAGCACTAAAGGATATAAAAATACTGATCGTGGATACTAGTGAGACAAGTCCATTTGCCAAAGGCTTACGTTTGCTCTATGTACTTCAGCAGTTGACAGAAGCTTTTTGTGACAGCACCATGTCGGAAAATGCCTCAGAAGTTATTGAGGTATTAGCAACTGCAATGCGAACAGAGAAGATGACGCAACTCTTCTTTGAGAACAATCTCTTCGATCTGATTGTGCAGGATGTTGATAATAATGCAAAGGAGTATACATTAGATATCAAATGCAAAATTATATCAATATTCGCAGAATGTGCACAGTACACAAGTTTCCTACATCGGCTGCACGAAGCGAACATAACCAACCTCTTCATTGACTGCCTACTGCACAATGAGCCGGCACCTTCAACCCATGTTGTCATGGGTTTGAATCGCCTGATGAAGTTTCCCGCTGCTGCGAATCTTATTGTGGATGCTTTTGACTTGGGTGTGATAACTAAGCTATGTAGTAAGTGAATGCTGTTACTGCTATTTGTTTAAAGGACTAAAGCCGTAGGAAAAATGTGAAAAAAATATTCAATTGCAATTTTAAATCAAAAACTTTTTTCCTTTGAAGTCGGAGTTTGATTTCCTTTCAACAAATGATTTCTAAATTTCTTAATTTATCTTTGCAGTTTTTCTCTAAAAAACAACACTGTAAGAAAAAGTTCCAGAGTTCTAAGTTCAGTTTCTGGAGGGATTTTGACTCACTGATTCTGAAAATAAATTCAAATATGCAGCTATGCCCAGAAATGAAGTGCAATTATGATGCCTCTGTAACTGGTCGCAATTTCTATTGGCGGCCATTTAAAAGGGTGGATGAAACATTTTGAATCACTTACTCATAACTTCTACTTTAAGCCCGAAAATGTCCACAAACAAAGTTATAGAAGAAAAAAAAGTCGATTTCTCTAGACATGGCCAAGTAATGCAGAGTTAAATGTCCTCTAAGACCCAAATGTTGTTACCGAAACCGTAATACATACATACAGTTTTTGTTGATTAACTTGATGTATTGATTAAAATTATTCGATTTTTAAAAGAAATTTAAAACGACGATACTCAGTCAAGTTTTATCTTTGAACTAGTTTTTGGTCTCTTTTGCAAAATTTTTACATCGAAAGTTAAAATTCGACTTATCGTCTTTGCATGCTTTATAAAATCGATTCTTTGTAATATCTCATAAACTGGATCTAATTGAAAAAGTTTAAATCAGTTTTGGAATCTGTAGGCCATTATCATCCTAGGAAGGGAATTTAGAACTCTTCAATTTTGTTTATCTAGAGCAGTGCTTATTTATTACTTCGGCCCCATATATATGTAAATCAAATTTTATAGCCCAATAGGCATTGACAAAAAAAGTGGTTTTGCTTGAAAACAGCACCTGCAATTTTATTTCAGGAAGTAATTAGACCTTAGGTTTACATGCACATTGGTATGAGCATCAAATCCTATAATTAATTTTTTGTCTTTTTTATGGGTTATTATCTGGGCCCCATATTTTATATAATATCCGAATTATATTTTCAACGTTTTTAATGATTTTTCAGATATGATGGTAGAAAAGGAGATTTCAATAAGGACCCGTGAGCAAGCCGCACAGCTTGTAGTCAACTTGCTTGTTTATGCATTCCACAAGACAGCCGGGGAATTGATAAGACTAAACTTCCCTCAAAATATAGGCGAGATATTCTCATTTGGGCTGCCGAATCTGTCAATTGATTATGTGTTGTTGTTACTAACAATCATAGAGAATCTGGCACAGAATAACGAGTATCGCACAGCTGTGGCAGAGGCAAAGTCACTGATACGTCATATGGCCAACCTATTAAAGGTTTACTGTCAATTTCGAAAACAATTTTCTTTGCGTCACTTTGTTTCATTCACTTGCAGAATTCGTTCTCGGCCGCCATTGTGGTAAACAACATTTTCCGCTGTTTATGTACGTTGATTGAAGAGGATGAAGTGCGAAAGCGATTACTTTCCTATAATCTATCGGCATCTATGAAACGCGGTCTCAAGTCTTTGGCAAATTTGGTAAAAACATCTGTCACAAATTTCATAATGCAGACCACTAGATTCATGGAATTCGTGACGGAGTACGTTGACGATGGCGTGTTGGAAGTGTATGTATTTTATCACAGAAATTTTTACTTGCTAACCTCTCCTCCTCCCTTAGCCTCATATTGCAGCAGAAACACTCGTTTTGTGTACCCACTTGGGGCCCAGCAATCGAAGCTATCCTCTCTAAGGCTCCCAGTTTAAAGTTCTGTATTCGAAATCATCTTTCTTTTACGGACGTCACTTCATTTGGTGATTTCATGGTTTCGAAGAAAAGATTCGAAGATTTTCGTGATTTTATGCTCATTTTGAAGGAGGAAGTTTCGCCCCTAGATCCAGTCTTAGTAGTTAATTTCAACAAACCAAAAAATCCTTCCGATCTTGTGGTACATGTACCACCAACATGTTTTTCAGATCCAGATATTAATGGAAGTTGGTACTACTGTCGACTACCTGGTGATGATCGTTTGCCAGAATACTTAGAAGCACTTAACAAGGAGTTGGAGGTAGGCTATTATAATAGCATGCAGACAAAATCATCCTAAGTAAAGGTCGCAAAAAATAAAATGTGCGTAGGAACTTTCAGAAAAGATCACCCTAAAATAAAGCTAAAGTTAAAGTTAGTTACATCAAATTATGATTGAACTAAGAAAATAGCCCAATTTTTTTTTCTTTGAATAGAATATCAGATTTGAATATCACTTAACATAAATCGTTTAAAATTTATTAGAGTGCAAGCATGGGTTGGAATTAGAGAGACATCCCCAAAAAACTACATTAAAAAATCATAAGTCACGTCCATGAGAATTGAACCAAAACTGTAAGAAATGTAAAAAAAGGCCCAAAAAATTTTATATAAAATGGACACTGGATTTTAGGGGTTTTTGTTTAAGAGCGAAGTTCTTATTTGATTATTCTTATAGTCTCTCAAGACTTTGAAAACATTTTTATTGAAGTTAGACCGATTCTCTAATAAAAAATGGTTGCCAATTTGAAGTAAAAACTACCCAAAAAATACTTTGAACCAGGAATATTAGATTACTGACTATTTTTCATAGGAAAATATGATATCCTTTAAAAAAGCTTTGTGTGGTCCATTCATTTTCTTTTTAATTTTTGGGCGTGCATTTATTATTCTTTTTCAAGTGATTATTGCTTGTGTTTCAACAATTTTTTATGTTTTTTTTGTGATAACTTTTTGGGCGGCTTTGCTTTCCTCTTAAGGAAAATTCCTGTTTCGATTTTTTTTGTTATTAATAATTTTTTTGGGTGATTTAACTAACCTACACTCTAAAGCGATGTTAGCTTAAGATATTACCTTGAAAATGGGTCATTTGGTCTCTTAACTTTTTGAACCGTAAAGTTTCGTGCAAATCTTAAAAGGAGAAGATTTCAAATTATGAAATGTTTTTTGTTTGTTTCTCTTTTTGTTCTTGAGCGGTTTTGCCATTATCCGCTCATGGGACAAAGAATTATTAGATCTCACGCCGCTCTACGTGTTCCAAAAGTCTACCAAAGTCTTAAAGGAAATTTAAGTTTTTTATATCTATATTTTTTTTTATTTTAAATTTTGCTTTTTTTTATTAGTCCATTAATTAATTTTCCCAGTGTTGTAAAGTTGCATTCTTAATTTTGTATCTTAATTTTCGTCAAACAGGAGCAAAACCTGGTAGGAAATCCACAAAAAGTGCAGCGCTGCATTGATTTTGATAATCTCGCCAAACGTGCAAAGATCATTGCCAACTTGGTAGCTGCTGTTTTGGGCGAGGACCTTAAAATACTTGATCTGAACTCTACCGAGGAATGCGCACGTGAAAAGGTTAAGTGTCACCTCAAAGAGCTTGGTAGTCAAGCGCATTGCAATTTTATACCCTTAGGCTTTGTGCGAAGCGGCTGTCAGTTCGAGCGAGCGATACTCTTCAAGGCTCTTGCAGATCAGATTGGCTTGCCGTGTACGCTGCAACGCAGCGTAGATGGGAAGGTGCTTTTTAACGAAGTGCCACTGCCGGTGGAAATTGAACATGACATGCATTGCGACAAGAAGACGATGAAATTCATGCCGTGGCGTATGTTGCGACCAACACATGTTGTCGATCTTATGTACAACGTTGGAGACTTGTATTCGATACAGAGTCGTGAGGCCTTGCAGTATCTGCGTATATATTGAAGATGCAAGCGGAGATGTTAATGACAAACAAATTAATTTGCAAGGTCCTGTACATGCAGAGTTCACACAAAATATTTCAATTGGTCACATTTTAAAATTGTTTAATAAAAGAAACGTGCAACTTCAGTTGTGCATGCCGCATCAAACGAGCCGAATAAAATCGTCTTTATATCAACCTTTTGTTGTTGTTGAGTTTTTGTTTTGTTGAATTTGTATGCGCGGACTAAGTTTCTGTTTGAAAACAAATCAACTGACGTGAAAGATGTAAACAAAGCTGCCGTAAACATTTCCCACAGCAGCTGCTGTTACACGCTGCTACCAGCTGTAAATAACAGCAAGATTGGTGATGAGAGCAAACGAGGTTAGCAACGTGGCTGTATAACAGTTGAAACTGTGAGAGAATCTGCTCTTACTGTTAAAAGTCTACACTGGAAGTTCCGTGAGCAATAAAATCGCATGCGAGAAAAACGTCGCGGCATGTTTTCCACATGAATACTCGGATGCTGCTGTATGCATGTGGCGAATTCGACAACTGGAAGTGATAAGGGCAGCATTATCCTGTGGTTACTCTTACGACTCGCAAACACAAAGACCGAAAGCACTTTGAGCAGCTTTATCCTTTCCCCGTTCGTTGGTTGCTCTTCCGCCGCAATAAGAGTGAAGTTGTCATCATCAAAAAAAAAAAAATTGTCAAAAACAAAAACAACTTAATAATTTCTGTCACATTTTAGCTGTTCAATTAGAAACGTAATTACTTTATCATGCTCCATGTCTACCGTCTTTGGGTTGCGAAATAAATAAAACAACAACAGCAATGGTGGGTAAAACAACAAACAAACATGACAGTAACGGTGTTCATAAAAGTCCTTGAACTTCATCAGTCGGATATCAACGAGCAGACAAACAGGGAAGCGAATTGTCATTTCGGTAGGAGTACGGGGTCATATTCCCTTGGACGAAACATTGCTACGCACACACATAACATTAAAAGTTACCTACTGCCACACAAAAACCTTAGAGCTCTTAAAGTTACCGAATGCGAAATCCACAACTGAGGCAGTGAGGCAGTAGCATCAAAACAATTTACGTGTATCCACCATCCGTAGGGTCCATCAACTCCACACTTCCGGTGTATCAACTCACCGCAATCAAATAATGATTAATAGATAAACGTGCTGGCTGTTATAAAACACAGAGCGACGCAACGCATCGTAACATAACACAATGACAACAGCAATAACAACAACAACAACAACAACAACAAGAACAACAACATTGACAACAACGACATCTAACGTAAGCAATTCGAACAGACAGATGAATGGAGACAGACGGACTCAACTGAGCAAATCAGCCGCAAGAAATAGCAAAGCATCGAAGCGTCACAGAGCCCAGAGTCCCTAACATCTTCCTCATAAGATAACGTAATATGCAACGTAATACAATGTAACATAAAGCTACACGAACGAAACAACGGAGAAAGGAGTTAGCGCGCTTTACAAAAACGTTTCCCATTTGTTTCCGGCCTACACCTCGTCCTTTGCCATTGTATTGTATGGACAAAAAAGCGGGTGTGTCTAATTCATGGCTAATGATCTCATCTTGCCACGCTGTCTTGGCAGCTACTGCACTGACTGTTCATCTTCACACATGTAACGTAATGAATGGCTAAAGAGGGTGGGGCCATGTGTATTATAGGTAGATGGAAGAATAGTTGAAAGCGAAAATTGCTAAGGCTAGGCGAAGACAAGACGACAACAAGACCAAATACACGCACGCAATAAATTCAAAAGCACGTACGCACAATCGCATGGACTAACAGTGTTGCCGTTGTGATGCAATAGTAGTGAACTTAGTAAATTTTTAGTCAAATAATCTCTAGAAAATCAAACCAAGGGAATGCTTGGAGCAAAGATAACTTTGTATTTTTGGTAATTTTGGTGAGACATGTTTTTCTGTTGGGTAAAACGTGAAAAATTATGTTTGTACTAGAAATTATCCTGCAATCACGTCGATAGATAGCATTGCGGTCATAATTACACGTATGTATATAAAAACTATTTTGACAACTAAAACAAAAGATAAACTTTCTAAAAGTTTATGTTTTGCATATAATTTGTAAATTATTTATGTTTTCTAATTACGTTTTAATCAACAAGCACAATACTTGAAAAACACTGGCGACCGTATTTATAAACAACGACTAGCAAGCGCCTAACTTTGATCAGTGCTTTATCAACCGACTAAGCTCAAACCTAATTAATACGCACCGTCTACCCTAACAAGGCGTTTAACGAGAGTCAATTTTCTTTCAAAAAATGTAACCAAGCAAAGTCTAATTATTGATTAACATTATTTATTAACACGTATTACATAAGTCTGTCTAATTGTGTCCAAAGACTATAATTTGTGAGCACTAGCCAATACTTGGTAACCTTTATCAAGTCAGGGGATAACAACTTCGGTTTAAAAACGCTCGTCACATTTTCGTGTACTGATTAGTATATGCCACACTAATACTCACAAAAAATGCATATGTTCTGTTTGGTCGCCACGCAACACTTCATGGATAATAACTGCAGCGTTTGTCAGGTGAAAAATTACGAACATAGACAATGAGATATCCGAAAAGGCAACGATTTCAACGTACAGTGAGTGTCTTAAAAAGGTGTATCTTTTCATACATGTGTAGTACTTCCCGTCACAAAAATTCAAGTATGAAAATATTGAGGGTACTGAGGTCCTTAAAATTTGGAATTCTTTCAATAGTTTCTAAAGGATGTCTGAATCCTCTACTCATCTCAAGTGATCATTTTATCAAAACAGACCAGTTCAGCTGGGCAAACATTTATGTATATTTTATATATTGGAATTTTCCATTTTTCTTTTGTGTTCATCCTATTCCTACTTTTTCTTTTGTTGGATAGATAATACAAATCTTTGTGACATAATAGAAATTTTTTAACTTATCTACTAACAACAGTCTTAGTGTTTTCAATTTCCCTTTCCAAAATATTTTTACGGAAATCTTTTTGAAGCCTAAACTCTGTTACGCTGTCTCCAGCCACCTCAGCTTCCTTCGGTGTTTTGTGAATATCAGAGTTTCTTTATTGGCTTGAATTTTATTTTTTGGTTGTCGTTCGCATAGCTACTTCCTGAAATTATGTACATAACCCAATTTATGCTTTTACATGTGTGTGTGTGTGTGTGCGAGCTTATGCGATATCTGCAAGTTTTCGCACTTATCTATATGCTATACAGATGTGCACTCACACAAATGCGTACTTACGTGGTTGGCGTGTCGCGGCAGCTCAGATTTTATTTATTACATAAAAATAAGTTGCTCATTGTTTGGCAAAAACAAATCACAGAGCTTTCTCGCAAAAATAGATGTGTGAAGAAGGCTTTCAACCACAAAATATCACAATATTATTCATCCAATAAAATTAATCCGCGTTTGCTTTGCATTCGAAGACTCTGCGAAACCAGGAAAATATGGCTCATTGTTTTGGACATTTTCTGCACGAGCAAGCAGTAATTACTCTGGATAGAAAATATTTCGGGAGCCTACTTCACACAGCTCATAATAATTCGATGAAAAAATTACAAATACTGACACTGATTTGATGAAGTGCGATAAGGAAGTAGGCGCTTATGACAGCTAAAAACACCCCAGACAACATTTTTAATCGCGAAAGTTCATGGTTTCGATAACGATGACGATCATAAAATATTGCAATACATGAGATTTTAAAATTACTTTCTCTATGGGAGATGGAATCATATATCTTTATAGAAGAGCCGCCATGGCATGGATGACTCAAAAACAATTATTTTTATTTTTGTTGATATTTAACTTCCAAACGAGTGCTAAGGGGATCACTTATTAATCGCGAGAAACTATTACTATGTGAAAGATTTAATAATCAAATCAAAACGTTTGCTGGGCGGCTAGTGCGAAAACGCACGTACCCATTTATATCTATACTAACAGATTCGCATAAGTGGGAGTTCATACGTAAATTTACATGTCTAATGAGCCAAATTAAATTTTTTTTTATGTTTTCGTTTATTGTTGCACAAAGTTTCATTGTTAATTGAATTTCATTGAAAATTCGTTTTTTGACCATTGTTGTTGTTGCTATTGTTTAAGTCATTGTTGTTGGCGAATATGTATTTCCACTTGCTTCCATCACGCTGTGGCGACGCTGGCGCAGCAAAGAGGGTGGACTACCTTAGGTGTAATGGATTGTGGGACCCCGATATTTTTTGCTTTACAAATGTGAATTGGCTATCAATGCATGGGTCAAAGAAAATCATAATGCTATGCAGGTTTAAAGTGAAGATTGATAGTAAAAACAGATTTCGCAGGCAAAGATATCATGTTTAAAAAGGATAATTATTAAATACATTAGGAAATTTTACTCAAAATGGCCACGTAAAGTGCTCCTACCTTGTACCTCCAGGTGTTATTTTGACGAACTAAATAAATAGAAACACATGTCGCTCGTGTGCTGAAAAAAGAAAAAAAAATGTTGAGTTAAGTATGCAGAAATCGCAGTCATTTCATGTTCTTGATATTTTTTCATATATATATTTTTGTTCAGTGTACTTAAGCCTGAAAAATATTCAGCAACCAAAGTAGACGGAGTAACTAATACCCTTCAGCGCCTGAATACCGAACTCGACTTTGGCGATTTATTCTTGGCTTAGTCAGTGCCATCCGAAAAGGGTAGACTCTACCGAACAATTGTTATATGTATAATTTTATTGAAAATATTTTTAATTTTCCTGCTAACAAAACAAAAAAAATAAATATTTTAGGCATCATTCACCCAATTTTAGGGATGTTTCACCGAGGTAATATTGGTAGGTGCAGTGAGCGATAAATAAAACAATTTAATGTTACTCATACGACATGTTGTATATCTTCGTTGCAAAGTATGTATTCACATCTGATACGATCTGCGCAAAGAGACATAAGATAGTACCATTGAAAAATGTTGTGCGGTGACAAAATTGGCGATTTTGAATCACCACCCGGCTTTAGCTCAAATTTCGCATCCAGGGATGCATCAGAGTCGAATTAAAACGATGGTAGATGTATAATTCAACTTTCATCCTTAAAGGCTCACAACTTTTTGAGTTTTGTGTTATTTTGGTTAAATAAGGGCATATTTTCTTGCTCATATTATCCACTAAAAGAATATGGCAACAACTCTCGTAAAATAAGGTCTCTTTTGCGCAGACTGTGTTACCACATATTATAAATTATTGTGATACGAATGCACCTATGTAAATAAATTGAAACATAAAAGTTTGAATAAGGGCCACTTTCATAATAAGCTCTGTGAAGGGAAATGCTTCAAACTTAAAGGACCAAAATATTTCAGAAAATTCACCTTTTAACGTCTTGGTAATCTCATCTGCAGCAAGTGCTTTCAATCCAACATCGACAATAACAGCAGCAGTAACAACACTTGAAGTAACAGCAACATACTCCCAAAAATCGATTAGCTTTTCATGATGCTCATACTGCTGCTGTCTGCTCAATCGATATTCTGATGCCAGTTTCAATAATAATGATGCTGAAAATAATGATGACCATGATAATGACGTTGATGAATTGTAAGCAATGAAGCAGCAGCAGCAGCTGTAAGCAGCTTAAAAAGGGTCTTTGATTTATTTGCAATGCCAATAGTTTTCTTCATTGCTGATGTAAATATTGTTGTTGTTATTATTTTATGTTGTTGTTGTTGCTTATACTATTGTTGTCAATAGTAGCAAAATAGCAAAATAGATTAACTGTAGTGTGTTTCTCAACGTAATTGATAGAGGGACAGCAAGCACCAGGGCCGAATTGAGAGGAAATCAACAGAGAATGCTTGACTTACTCTGGTTTGAACGACAAAATATACTGTTGCCGGCTTTTAAGTTCAGAAAACGTAATCATATCTTCATCATCTAGGTGCTCTGACTGGAAAAATATGGCGTATCAAGGCCACACAATCTTGGCGTGAGTTTTCTTGTCGTTTGCAGTCGAAAAAAATTATTGACGATGAAAATCAAAAACTTGTAAGGTCTGAAACAGAACACTGGCATGAAGTTTCAGAAAATACTTTGCATAGTTCCCAGGGGTGGAAACTTTTTGAATTGCATCGAATACATCGCAAAATTTGGCATCGTATTAGCAGAGCATTTACGTAGAATATCGTCCAAGGAAACTCATTATCATTGTTTGAGTAAGACGATTCAGAAAGAATTTATCTTCCTGATTTCAAAACAAATCAAAAAAAATTCTATGTGCTTTGTTTGACGCACAATACTACTCAATAATCCTGAACTGTACCCCAGATGCTAGTCATATTGAACAAATGACGATGATAGTAAGGTTCCTGAAAGCCATTCCAGGGCAAGAAATTTCAAATTAAGAACATTTTTGGGTTTCATTTGACTAAGGAATTCATCAGGAAAAGGATTGGAGGCCATTTTAATCAAACAATTAGAAAAGTATCGGTATATGTGAGGCGAAAGCTACGGCAACGAATATTAAAGTGAAAAAATCTGGAGTATAAAAGCCTCAACCCATAGTTGGAGTATCCTCAAAAGTCATATCACCTCTCTCACAGTATGGCCTCTCAGTGGAACTCGTTTAGGAAAGTCGCATTGATATAGTCACTCTTCTGAGGTTCAACATTGAAGAAATTTATGAAGCTATATAAAAACCAAGTGAGGATCAAAAGCTTCAAATTCTTATGCAGTTTAGTAGCCTGGTGCGAATTGTGATTTTAAGAAAGAAACGAATCCACGTCCAAGGAGAATCAAAAACCGATTTGCTTATGAACAGCCAGATAAACCAATCCTTTCAGAGAAGTAATCTGAAGTCAATTTCTTCTATTCAGTCCTGAATGTAGCTTAGCATCACTTGGCGACATATTTCGGCAAATGAAAAATCAGTGATGATTTCAGCTTTTTATTTGATATCCAAGCATTATCACTCTGTAATCAAGTATTCTCACACATGGAGAAGAATGTGACAACAATGGGCGAAAACTTCAACAAGAACTTATTATCCCATCGCCGATGCAGCCATCTGGAACTACCACAATAAATGCACTAAACTACATAAAGAAAGAATCAAACTGATCGATATCTCCCCAAATGTCTTTGTATCTTTGCGTATTTTGCTAACTTTGCCCATCAGTGTCGCGAGTGGAGAAAGGAGTTCCTCAAAATTAAAATGCATAAAAAATTATTTGAGGTCTACCATTTCTCTAGAGCGCTTATATGATTTGGCTACCAATTCAACAGAGAAAGATGATCTTCTTTTGCGCTTACAAATATAGGATTGTTGTACTCCTATGAATTATAGTTATTATACGTTCATCGAAAATTATTTAAGTGATTTTATTATTTATTTATTTTTTTTTTAATTATTCAAGTAAAACTTTTCTATATTGCTTAAAATAATTTGATTTTAAGTCTATCAACAAGAGTACCCTTTTTCTAGATATTTGCCAATTTCTTTAATTAATTTACAACAATGATGGAGGGGGCGCTGAATAAGCTTTTGCCTGCAACTTAAACTGACCTTCGACCGCCCCTGGCAAGAGCTAAGCAGCAGCAGCAGCTTGAAGTGTACACGACGTAGAACTGTAGCGGAACATAAAGTACAATTTACAGCAGACGGCATAAAAAATGACAAAAAAGTCGATTTTTGATACTTGATGGCATATGAGCGATGCTTGATGGCAGACTCACGCTCGTCCTGATGTTTGCTTACGTTGCGACTTCTACTGGCTCAGATCACTCCACATTTCATCTTGACATTTTCGCAGTTTCATTTCTACTCTAATGCGATAAAAATACCCTAAAAATCATAAACAAACCAACAAACAAAATTTATATTGCTACAACTAAATCCGTTATTTTCATCTTTGCAGTATTTGTTTTTGATTTTTTCCTTCTTCCACTTTGCGTAATTATTGAAAAATTCACTTCGCATGAAATCTGCACAAGAACAAAACCAAACACATGCCAACCAACTGCTTGACATAAAAAGATAAAAGTTATTGTCGAATCAACTGGAGTCAACCTTCACAAAGCCATAACGAAATATACAATAAAAAATTTAAGGGAACGCAGCAGCACAAAGCTACAAAAGCTTGTGATATAAAATTAAAATTTTTTACTTTTCTGTAGCAAAAAACCTTTTTCTATGTTTCATGATATGGACTGTGCAAAAAAAAAGAGCAAAATTAGATATTTATATTAGGGTGGAGTGAAAGAGCCCAAAAAAATTAAGTTCTGGTTTTTGTAATAAAGGGGTTACGTGTTTTTCAGTTTTGGACAACCGTGCAAGTTGGAATTATTGCCAAGTGGGATGAAAAAGTACCTCTGAAAGTTTGACTGCGCAAGTTTTACTAAAACGTGTAGCGGTTTATATGCAATTTTTTCATAATTGATAATTGTCTCGAAAAGACGCTACATAAAAAATTTCACTTTAATATTCAAAAATAGCAAACTGATTTGAAATTCATACTTATCGCGTTTAAGATCATTAATTTGGCTTTTAATAAAATCAGTGTTACTTCACATGATCAACTTCAACTCAATCTGAAAGGCTGATCGAATCCAAAATTTATACCCACAGACTACTGACACCAACAGTAAGTTCCCCAGGAAGCCAGTGACATATATTTTTTTCACTCCACCTAAGCGTATACATCATTGTACACCTTATCCATAAAAAGCATGAATCAGAGCAGTAGACTCACTTTTTTAGTGCAGTCAGAGGAGCGGCAAAAGATATGTATATTCTTCAAGAAGATATTTTTATGCTTGGCCATGGTCTTGAAATCTCTTTTTTGCAACAGGAATCAGATTAACTTAATCAACTTGAAACCCCAAAAATACTTAGTACCTATTGGCTTATTGAATGAGATCGGTATACTTAGGCTGCAAATTTTTCAGCAAATCATTAATTTTGTGTAGAAGATCACACTTCTGGTACACTGGTGATCGATTCTAGAGCAAAAGCTCAAAAAATTCTAAACAGGATCAACTAAAGCAACGAAGTTCACCGGGTACAAAAAAAAAGATCAGAAAAGCGAAAATACGGTCACGCAAAAACTTGAACTGCTTTAAAAAAAACCAAACGTAGGTTGCACAATCTCTTACAAAATGCACTGAATGAACCAGATAAACCTTAATCTGCATCAGCTACTTTTGGAAAATTTGACTTGGATTTCGGTTAATTTCATAGGTCCTAAATTCAATTTGTTGAATAGATAATTTTTCAAGTGCAAGCTCGTACCTTAAAATATTTTCATTAGCACGTCAACAACTAAAAATTCACATTCAAACCCTTACAGACCAAATCGAAGTGGTGCTCGGAATGTAAGGACAAAGCAAAAAACAAAAAATAAATTCAAAACCGATTCACTTCACATGGTAACACATTCAGCAACGCCATACCGCAACGAACAATGGACTACATCCTGCTGCCACCCACAGCAGAAAGTTATAAAAAAGAACGAGCAGGAAAAAATCAATTGTTTCAGTCAATACTGCCGGCGCAGTTGAACGAGGTTTCAAGAATAAATTCTCAAAAAATAATGATATTACCTACTACGAAGTTTGAGTTTTCAATCTGCTTTGTGTACGGGTTGTTGTCCTTTCCTCAGATGCATTGCTTCACATGATTTTGCATAAATTCATTGCATACTTTTCTGAGAACTAAGAATGGTTTCTTCTTTACTTTGTTACTGTAATATTTATGGACACTATTCCTGTTTAATTCTCACAGGGATTATTAAATTTTTCCAACCAAATTACCTGCCATATGTCGATGGGACGCATCAGGAGCAGTTTGCGGTATAAGTAAGGTTGTCTTATCTGAGGGCGCAATTTTGTGGGGCTTTTATGTGCCAATCCTTTTGGGTCTTATTTTTTGTTCTGAGTGTGTCTTTTTCTCCACAACCTTGATGTAGTTGCTTCCACGTGTGGCACGATTGGAGAAAACAAAATAACACGTCTGCAAATATAACAAAAAATTAAAAAATAAAACAATAACAATAACAATACGAAGAAATCCTATTATACAAACAAAGGCTGCAGCAGGAACAACAACAAAAACAAAAATAGCATTGCTGACAAAAAGTAACAACAAATAAAAATACCTTCACCAACTTATGCCGAAGACATTTACACTTCGTTATGTGAGATTGCCAGTGTAGCGAAATAGGTATGTACATGTATAGTATATTCGTATATATGTTAGTTAGACTGGCTCTAAAAAGAAATTAGTTTTTTCTTGAGCTTGATATCTCAATGCTAACACGTGCCCCAAATAGCTTGAAGTTTTGTATGTTGAGGTTTCAACTGTAATATCTATGGATACTAATCCTTTTTAATTCTTCCAACCAAATTACAAATGATTTGAAATTTTTTAGATGAAAGCGTTTTATCTTTGTCATTGCCTTAATATTTGCAAAAGTTACAGCTAGCTGAAAAAATTGTGTATTTTGGCTAAATAGTGAATGTGACCTATAAATATGACCCATTGTCCATAATTATTAAGCTACACTCCTCTATTGGTCTTTGATGTGTTGAGTCTGGCAGCTGTGTCATGACTAGAAATATTTAATCCATTAATGCTAAAAATTTAACTTTTTCTTATGATTCGTAAACTACATAACCCACTGCTGAGAATTTTAATTTTAAGACCCGTCTTATTTAAGTCAATGCTTTAATGTTAATTAATCTTATAATCTTTTTCATCTGAGTTTATGTATGGTTACTCTAAGGCTTAACTTTTTGCATTCAAAATCTTATACATATCTTCAACCATTTTCGGTCACGTGTTAACATTGATAGTCCGGGAGGCAGCCTTGCAAATTACATAACCACTTCCTCCCGTTTGATTCCTATTTTAAAATATTCTTTTTGGGTAGTAAGCGTCAGCTGCTTTAGTAGTGGTGGGGTTGGTTCTGAGGCCGAAAAAAAAAATTTCGTTAAATTGCTCGCAAGGTAAGCCTCAAGTAGAAAAATATTTTAAAAAAAATGTTCTGGCGATTTAATGCCCGAAAAATCTCCATGCTAAAAGAATCGACCCACCTTTCACCGATTTATATCACCAATAAATTCTGAAATTTGGAACAGAAATAATTATTTTGAGCATAAAATGTGGTTTTCAGATTTGAACAACTAATGTTACCATGAAAATTTCAATAAATACCGTTTTTTTTTCGAAAATTCCACTGATTATAAGTAATTTTAAGACTCTGAAATGTGGGTCAAAACTTGTCATAACGAGACTTTTCGAGCGCGGAACCGATATCTTTTCAACATTGGTTTTATTTTTGGCTTATTTTCCAAGATATTCAGCAAAATTTTTTTTTTGCCTCTCACAACTTCTTTCGACTATTAGCCATATCTATACTTAATATCTATCAATTACAAAAAGAATTAGGCCGGATGAAATGACCATGAAAATGCAACACTACGAACAGGGCTATGAGTTTGCAAGGTCCTTAAGGCTTAGAGCTTGCCTTAAAGTATGGCAAAGTAAGTATTTGGGCAAGATAAGGGAAATGTGACCGCGATGGCCAAATGAGTCGTACTTCTTTGGGCATTAATTATGTGAGGTTTTTTGAAAGATATAAATAAATAGCAACAACTAAAAGTGGCAATAAAGTTGGTAATCATTTCAAAAATATAATCAAGAAATCAAAAGAATTCGGTAGAAAACCCAACAGACCCAGGATCAAATCTCATAACTCAATAATAATAAGTTTTCGTTTAAAATATTAAGACGGCACTCGGCAACCAGAGGAGTTTAGTGATAAGCTGAGCAAAAGTCTTTTCTTTTGAAAATTGTTTGGAATCACGTCTAAAATGAGGATTTCATTTTTCGAACCAAACATAAATATAAAAATTTTAAACTATTCTACTATTATTATACTAAGTAAATATTTATATCAGAGGCAGATTTAAGAAAATATTATAAGTAGAATAAAAATATGTGGTCGTAGTAGTTGTGCCCTGAGCTTAGAAGTTTTTAAAAATGTGGCATATTTTGCAAACGGTTGGGTATTCCTAGCACATTTTCAGGTTATAAACATCAGCTTCGAGTAACAACTGCGTTTCACCTTCTTTTTTTGCTTTGAAAGTTTAATTCCATTGGTTTATTGAGCTCACTGTTCAGAGCAGTATGTGAAAAACGTTTTCTGCTAAAGATACTCTCAGTGCCCTTGAGCTCACAAAACGATGGGTTAAAGCATTAAATTGTAACTAGGTACTTTCAGAATTGATATTTTCAGTATGAATGATCTTTGAATATTAGCGAAGCAAGTAATATCCTGAAACATTTTATCTGGAAATCCTTCTCCGTAGCTTTTTATTCACTAGAAAAGAAGTAACAATCTCTTGTTTTAACAGAAATTATGTCTTTCATAGAGATTATTTCGTTAAAGCTTTAGGGCATTTCGTTGTTGTACTTGACACACTGCAAAGCTTTTGTTTCAAATATGGGTCCACCATTCTTTTTATTATCTATCCTGTAACCTAGAATGCCACATTCATTCATTGATTCATTGATGATATTGCCGCAAATGTTGGATGGAAAAAAATATAGTAAGTATTTCAGGTGAACATCATCAATGTCGAGCGAACACGTGAAGATGAGTAAGTAATGAAAAATTGGAAGATTTTTTGTTCCCTTTCATAGATAACACCGTCATTATTTGCAGTGCACTCTGATAGTGGGCGGCCTTGGCAGCGGAGCTGAAAATGTATTTGAGACGCTGAGATAGAATGAGCTGCGTTGCAGTTGCACTCGCTTGTCACTAACAGATGTGAGTGATGTGTCATGACCTGGGTGTAAGCAACTGATGATGGGGATCGGTGCTTTGGTGCACTATGTGCGCGTTCGGTGGTAGCGGTAGGGATTAGATTTTTTGTTGCATAAATATCTGTATGTTGGCATGCATTTTTTTTCTAGAGCTCGGGCGTTTGTTTCTGAATGTGAATTTGCTTGTTTGTGCGCAATAAAGTGGAAATTAAGGTAATTTATATAATTTAAGTGGATACGCAAGTATCTGTGCAGTAGGTAGCTGCCAAATGAATGAAACAAAGAGTAAAAAAGTAAAACGGGATAGATCTGAGCACGGAGCAAAAGAAGAGCATTATTTTTTCCCTTGCCACATATTGTATTTTGATAGTGAGCATAGATAGTAGGTTTTGTCTTTAAGCAAACGACTTAATTATTTGTAAAGAATAACATACCAGTGAGAAAGTGGTGCGCTTGTTTGCTCGATGACAGTATCGTGTTTGCTTGTTTTCTATTAACAACATTCTTCTGGCTTGATGACTTGGCAGCAGTGCCAGACACAAGGTGGCCTACATAGAGCGGTTTTTTTCGATATTTGGTTTTTAAATTGACAGCACTGTTTCTAGTGACAGTCAATTTGACAGCTGACAGATGCCTTAAGTTCAGTATATTTTGCCATTTCACCATAAATTGACTCACATTAGAACAATGCTGGCGAATTGACGAGCTTTACTGAATTCACTAAAATTTGAACTTTAATTTCACTCAAATTCACATAATTTTTTTTCTATTCTGAAGTCAATTGGCCAACGAGATTTCAATTTCACATTTTGGCTTCTTCTTTCGCAAATACGTACTCAATTAGTGACTGAAAGATCAGACCGCCCTAAATATTAGTCAGTTGCGGCGCTCATATATGCAAAATAATATCTGAATGCTAAAAGATATAAGACTATCTAGCTGATAGAGCCAAAAACCGGCTCAATGGATGACTTTTTTGTGCTTAGTTTTAATTCAAAAAGGAGTTCCTTCTAATCATTCTGCAAGCTTTAAGTTCAATGTGTATTAAGTTCAAGCTCAAAAATTTTATTTTTTTTATCTTGATTTTTTTCTCATTGGGTGTGACTTTCGTGTTTGAAGCATCACATTCTCAAGTGGATTTTATGTTGATATCGAATTACCATGCGGGAAACAGCATCCATTTAATCCTTAAGAGCTTAAGTAAATACGGTTAGTTAGTGGCTTAGGCCAAATAATCATTTCTTTAGCCTCAATGGCTTCATATTATGACGCTCAAAGCGATTCGTCGTCTACCTTATCACTAATGAAAAGGAAATATTACCCACTGAGAGAGAAAGAGAGAGAGAATAAACCATGAAAGCTGTAGCTTAAATGGAACTTCTTAACCTAAATAAACTTTCGCATACGTTAACGAGTCCCTATGAGTAGGCCAAAAAAAGGGGGAAAAACATCAAATAACGTCAGTATGTGCCACGACTGACCACTCATTCGTCTTGGCTGCCTGGCCTGACCACGAATATGCCAATGTCTATACGTGACCTTTTAGCTTTGTGCTCGTGTTGTGCTGTTTATGTCCGTCTACATGGGGAAGGTTTCAACAGTTTGGTTGCGGGCTTGGCACCGTTTCAAGTTCACTTTTCGGTAATCGTGCTTGAAGCACCTGATGGTAAAGGTGGTAGTGTAACCAATTTACTGTGAGTTGCTTACCAGCACTACGGTAGAAAGTGAAATCCTTTGAAGGTTGCTTTCGTGAACCCAAGGAGTCAACTGCAGTCTCTTTGGTGTAGTATTAACTCTTCTAGCGTGGTTTGGTAAGAAGGAAATATTTTGATGGTAAATAAAAAAGCACCATAAAATACAAACTGCATCATTTGAGAGGGTTCTGTCATCGAACGATGTGTACGCTGAGGATTTTTAAAATTTGCATTTGTACTCGTCTAGGTGACCCTTGTTTGGAGTAGTGCTGGAACTGAGTTCTTCTCTTGTTTGTCAGCTTTTAAGTCGAAACTTACACAACAGATGGTAGCAAGTGATGAAGATGAGCCACGGCGCATTAACTCAGCCTTGGCCCTTAGAACTGTTCTGAGGGCTTAAGGCTTTGATTTTTTTAAAGCTTTTGGCGAATTTTTTTGTAAATCTGTACGAGAGTAGCAGATATTACAGAATCAAGCTTTTGCACTATTTTATTTTTGAATGATGTTTCAATTCCATTCGAGCTCAATTTTTTGATTGTTTTGAAATTTCAGAAACGAGTTCAATCGCACTCAAGAACAATGACGAAATGAGATCTTCCGAAATTTAGGCCAATTTTTTATGCGAACGTAATATCAGAACTCCGCCAGACTTTTGTTTAGAGTGCTTAGTTTATTGCTGAATGAGGCAAATTTATCTTAAATAAATGAACATGTGGTCCCAAAATTGCATGCATTTCTCGTAAAACCAAATCAAAATATTTATGTATCTGCAAGTAAGTGTATATGGGTTAT
Source organism: Meiosimyza decipiens (assembly GCA_963680825.1). NCBI lineage: Eukaryota > Metazoa > Arthropoda > Insecta > Diptera > Lauxaniidae > Meiosimyza > Meiosimyza decipiens. Next base: position 81,263,127 of record OY804261.1, on the reverse strand, counting down.
ACTTTGAGATATTGAAGCCCTTTCTGCCCAAAAATTTTTTTTCGTTAGAGGTGACTTTTATTAAAACCTAATACAGCAAACCTAATGGGAACAACTCCACAATTTTCGTTTTTTTTTTGTTGTTGTTTCAATAACTTATTTAACAGCAGCTCCAAGTCCTCAGTTCACTGACTTTTTCCAAAAAAATATTTTGTTTTTGTAATGTCGTCATCGTTCTCGTTGCGATACTTTGTGCAAGATTTGGTTAAGTCTCACGGCATGCCGTAGGGGCGGCAGTCTTATTAGGGAAAAGGTGAATTAATTAGTGTTAATTAATTAATTGTAAGCGTGAGAGCAAAAATGACAAAGAAAATGTCATCCACTTTTTCCGCTGCACTGGGACACACTTAAAAGCATGTAGTATTTAGTTAATACTAATTTTAACATTGATGACCAAGAAAAGGTATTTCCACACATAATAATTTTTCCGGTGCATCGAATATATAGGGCGGCAAAAACGTAAAAACTAAATGCGGCCCTGCTGACATTGCATAGCCAACTCCTTATAGTATGTATGCTGGGTAGTACATAATATTTATGTTACGCTACCGATGGGACCTCATTCCGTCAGGTGCATGTTTTGCATTAGGCAGCACTGGCATTATGATATGCAGACAGCATAGAAAATGCAGTGCAAAAACTTCAGACACGACAACTGTGATTTTTTCCACAGACGTAAGTTTATGACTAACTAAATTTGTCCATAAAAAACTAGAAAAAAAAAAGTCAGGTGCTGTTCAAAAGTGCAGCATGCACCGGAATGCAACAAAAATATGGAAATTAGTCTCACTTTCCTGACGAAGTTCGTTGCGCGGCACAACGAATATCGTCATTAGATATGTCAGCTGCAAATTTATTTCACACGCTGACACGGAATGAATAAAGGATATTCGTGGTGTCTTGTCACGTGGTGCTGTTTGTTTACTACCGCACTCCTACGGAAATGTTAACAAGTTGTACAAGTCGATGGAAATAGATTTATGGAAACAAAGGAAGTAGCTTTGTTACTAAAAATGTTGCAACTCGTAAAATATAACTGACTTTCAAGAATGCTTTTGACAAATCTTCAACCTAAATCGACTACATCGTATAAAGGGTCTTTCAGTAGGTGTAATACATTATTGTGACATGGATGCCTGACTTATGTTAAGTTGTGTTGTTTTTTGTTCCATTCCAGATTCACAAATCGTCTTGGATGGAAACTTACTAAGCTCACCAAAGTGTCAACTTGAAATTTACTCAAAATTCACATATTTTTTTTGCAATTATGAATTTACTTGGCCGCCAAGATCAAGTGACTAAGCACCTTTAGATTATTTTATAGCAAGGGTATACTATTTCATTGGCTTATGCAGACATACCAAGAACTCCATGATCTTCGTTCAGGCTTATGTGAAAAAGTATTAAAAAATTAGATTGCATCGGTTTTGGCAATCAGAACGTTATTGAAAATATAAAAAAAACTTGTTTACCATTGATACCTATTATTTGTTATATTTTAATTTAACATTGTACGAGTATCATGCCTAATGAAAGACTCTTTACGTATACCTTTAAAATAGTTTCGTGGTTACCGTCATAAAGTTCTAAGTAAGTTCAACACATGCTGATTTCTTCGCAATATTGGAAGCTTAGATAAATGGCGTATGAAAGTCTCGAAAAAAAATCTGTAAAAACTGGCATGTATTCCAAGCATGGTATTTTCCGTACCTTAGAAGGCAGTTCCATAGTATGAAATCCTATGGCCAGGTGACAGAATAAGTTGAAAAATAATGTTCATAGCTACCTTAAAATTGCGAAGGTAGTGGAAAGTAGCCATTTCCCGCACGTTTATTTGTGTGTGGAAAGTATGAACTGGATAGACTGTATCGTACACACCACAGCTATCTTAAGTAATTGACGTCCTTGGCTGTTATTTGTCCGCAATGGAAGTGTCAATGAACGGCATAACTAACTATTCTCTTAGAAAAATATACTTTGATATACATTAAAGTGAATCCCAACTTCAAGAATAACTTGAAAAAAGAGAATTTCCACGCCATTTTCATGATTATTTGTGACATTTATCGATTTCTTCCACGTTATTCGGCACTTATCCATTTATTCGATATTATTCGACTCATATCGACTTTTCTATACTATTCGACATTTTTCGACGATTATTTGAAAGAAATTTTTCTTTAATTGTAAGATTGCATGATTTTCTAAAGAAATCAACTTTTATGAGACAAGGCCGAAATCGGGACAACGTAGTTAAAACTAAATGACGCCTCTCAGCCGTTTGTGCGAAAGGATAAGCATCGAATGTAATTGTCAGAGTGAGATATTTATGCTATGTCGAATATTAGAACGAGGCCATAGTGATCGAGGTATTTGACCAAATGAGCATTGCCATTGAATAGAAAATTTTGGGTGTGCTGAATCCAAACTCTTGTCTTTTACGGGTTGAGTATTTACATTTTCACCTCATATTTGGTTTCATTGGCTTAAAATAGTTAGATTACTGTTCTGTCATCCCACTTTCACGGTCCTGTTTTTAGCCTATATAATTTATATTCAAAATTGCACATTCATAACTCATACGACATGTTGTACCAAAATTATGTCATTACACTTGGTTTCTATAAACATTGTCTTAATAATTTGAAAGTTTTTTTGAAGACAATAAATATTTAACTTGATGATGACAATGTAGGTCCAACCGTGAAAGTGGCATTTGGATTTCTTGAGGTCGTCATGTTGGAAAAAATGGTCAAACGAAGCCTTTTTCATTGTTGAAATTTTTGGTAAAGAAGTTAAATTTGCTATAAATATTCCATAATTAGATATCTTTATTATCGTTATTGTTTTCGTTCCAAACTCTGAAGTTTGGTTGATTAACAATGAATGTTTTTTACTTTATTAAATTTTTTGTTCAACGAGTATTTTTTCAAGGACGTGGAAGTATTCCATATTTGGTATTTTTTATAAAAATTTATTTAAAATGCTATGCTGATACATTTCCTTGAGTGTGATTTATCCGTTCGGGAAGTGTTACTTTTGCGCAAATACTTCACAGCCATTCATTAAGTCATAGACTTTTCAATTGGCAACCACAACAATGAAATGAAATCTCTTCTAAACAATGGCCAAGATGATTCAGAGTGCGAACCAAAGAGCAGCACTTGACAACCCTCCACGTGACAACAAGTACGAAGCAATCTACCAGCAGGACTAATTGGACAAATAACAACTTTTGCAATTAAGCTTCGATTTCACTTTCTCGCCTGCTTCGTATTCTCTTCATCACGAGCAACTTAACACTTGACATGAGAAACGAGATACCCGATACAAGTTGCAAGACACGAAAAGGGCGTTCAAATGGCACTGGGTTACTGGAGAACTCAATTCTCGTGTGCTGGCTGGTCATACAACAAAAGGATACTCGTAAGTGAAACTTTTTCCAAGTACGAGTGCCATTGTCGAGGTCATGTGTGCAAACTTTCGCCGAAAATAAAACTTTTTATTTTTTTTTGTCGCGTTGAAATTTCGTGTTGCTTCACTAAATTCGCTATTGCCGTAGTTCCCCTTTTTTGTTTTTGTCATAGCGCTATGTGTGTGTGTGTGTGGGCACTTCCCTTCCCCCGTTAATTTTTTTTCTTTTTCAAGCCCTTATGCTTGGTCTCACTTTTGATTGTTTGGCACGAACGCACAATTGTCCTAAGTGGTATAAAACTTTCTCATGCAAAGGATTTTCGATGGTGATGATCCTTTTTCGCTTGAACGCCGCTATTTTATCGACAGTGCTTTGTTGGAAATTGATGTTGTTGTCCTACTTGTTGTCTGAGGTAAGTTTTGCATGTAGTTTTTGTTGTTCTTGTTGTATTTTCACTTGATTTCATTCTATTTTTATTCATTGTACCCTCTATAGTTACTCATACACATGTACATGTACATGTGTGTGCGCGTTTGATTTTTTTTTTAATTCGCTCCAATTTGCTTGATCAGTGATTTGTAATTTACAATGACCTTGTACTTTCTCTGACTTGCACTTGTTCCTCGATGGCTTGATTTCAAGACCTGTGAAGTCTTAATTTTATTGCTATCGATTGCATCGCAAGTGGTCTAGGTCGTTTTGTCACCTTGCCGAAAATAGAATTTTATCATGAACTTCATTTTCCTATCCAGAATTTAATTTTTACTTCACATTGTTAAACAAATAATTATTTTTAGATCTTTTTCAAAGATCTGGAGAATTTTAGTCATGAAATATGAAGCGCAGCTATTAGGAAAAAGTTATTTGCTAAAAATTCAACACTGTTATCTGTGACAACAATATTCATGAGTGCTATGTATATAATATGCACGTCAGTGTATATAGAAATCTACGTATCTTCCGCACTGTTAGACAATTTCTTACAGTTTGATGAACCTATTGATTAAGTTTCGGCGATAATACATAACAAAATTAATAAAGAAGAAGACCTCCTTGAAAAAAACACAAACGTGCAATGTAAGACAATCTTATAGCCAAAGCTTTTCAAGCCGCAGAGATCAGAAACGTATGAATTATGAAACGAATTGAAAACTAAACTCATGCAAAGTGGTCCAGTCAGACCTAGTAACAACTATATATCATCAGTGAATCTGCTATCAGACTCCACCTGTATCGAAGATAACAGAAATTGGCATTGTACCCAGCGTTTATAAAGCAGTGCCCGCAGATGGGATGCATTAAACAGATGAGGTGCAATACAATGGCTTCAGATATAGAGTCTAATGGGATCTTTTAGATCCTGTTGATGATGTCCAAAATTCTTCATTCCTGTTGACTTCAACGTAGCGCAAAATTTTTGAGTCCAATGTGAAGTCAGTTCTTCTGTACAACTGCGCTCTGCTATCAAATTACAAAGTTCACTTAATCTGAAAACTTGGGAGTAGGTTTTTTGGGCAAGACACCCATTATGGAAGGTGTGTGCTTTACATAGAATTTTCAATAAAAGGTAAAGGCCTAATGTGGAATGGTTTTGTATGTGTACCTGAGAGTGACAATTACATTGAACACAGTTCCTTAAAGTTAGTCAGATTTAGCACACCGCGCCTAAGGTGTGCATAAGAGACGTTCCATGCAGTTTGGCCAATTCAACAAACATTATATGCGACCTGGTCTATTCAAAGGTGGCTAACGTGTGAAAACAAGTTTGTGAAAAAATAGCTGTTAAAGGTAAACAACTTGTTTCGTCAAACAAACGCTTCATATTTAGCTTTATGATTTATGAACACTGTGGAAATCATAATACTAGCGCTGAAAAGGCCCTCAACTTGCAATAGTTGGAATATTCGAGGTTGTACTGTAACTGTTTATTGGGCGAGCAATTGTAAAAAAAATAAATTTCATATTAATTTATTAATTACGAAATCATGTTAACATAACTCACATCACTCAAGCGTTCAGTGCACGCTTTCCTCCATGGCCAATGTATCCAATGGTGAAGCTACAGCCAACCTCCTGATACAGGAAATTTCTTTGTGATTTACCATTAAGCAGTAAAAACATTTTACCCGTAATTTAATTCGAAAGTTACACAAATCTGATGTGAAAACTTGAACACAAAATAAACATAGCACAAGCACAAACACACGCACGCACACACATTTACATTTATAAAAGCATTGTAGAAGTGACTATCGATACACTGAGAAAAGTTTTATATTGCCTTACTTTTCAGTTTTTTTATAGTTCATCTTCCGATTGTGTAAGACGGAACAAGTAGTGATTATTGGTGATTTATCTTTATTTAATTAAGATCTTTCATAGGTAGGCTCTTTTAGGACACTTAATTATTTATTATCGCTGTGAAAAACTCATGGGGATTGGTTGAGCTAATGTTCTTTTTTTAAGAAACCCCCAATATGGAAATTGTGAAGTTAAGAAAAATACAGACAGAGATGAGTACTGAATTAATGGAAACGATTAAGGTGATTAGTGTAATATCATGGAATGTAGTTTTGGAAAATATTACAACAGATTGAGTTCAATATGTCGCCAAATAGGCGATTTAAAAAAAAAACTCAAGTCATATTTACTATCTACATGAAAATTATTTCATATTATTTTATCCAGAGTTTGTGTACTGTTTTCTGCAAGTGCATTTTACGATAGTTCCATTGCTCGTTAAAAGTCACCCCGTCACTTAATTTGTCTCTTTCTGCTCGTAAAATCTGCGAATATTTGCGTTACGTTAAGCAGCTACTGTCATTTTTATCAGCTTCATTGGTGCCGCCACGCAGTCTTTATTTCGCTTTTGTCCTTGCCGTGATTTAAAATGGAATATTTCTCTTTATCCTTGAGAAGGAGCGTGAACCATGCTTGTGAAAATGAATGAAAGGCAAATAAAATTTATATAAAAATATATAAAATCGTTAGGCAGGGCTTTGGTATTCATCCTATGAAGTGAAACGTTGAGTTAACTTGCTTCCTACTTAGGCATGTGGTATTTTTACTATGAAGCTTCTGTTTAGATAAAATGGACCGAAAGATAGCAATGAGGCTGCCAACAGAAGGTCACGATAAAAATTTTAATTTTCACTCAAAAATTAAAGTTTAAAATTATATTACTGAAAATAAATCAACATTCGATACAATTTTTAAGATTTTTGGAGTCCAATGGCTGAAATAATGCAATTAACTTTTAATTTAACAATAAAAAGACTTGCAGTAAGTTTTGAGAAAACTTTTAAAATAGGACTACCCTTTGTAAATTGACATCAAACAGCTTACAAATACATTGAACAATAAGAGGCAGACATTGTAGTCAAATGGTTCGAACTGTTGGCTCATAGCTGACAGTGCGTGGGTTCCGTAAGGCCAAATGGTTTTTTATTTATATCAATGAAAATAAGTTTTTGAACTTTTTTAGTTTGCTCTGTGACACTTTCTTTATCAAAAATGGTTAATGCTTTTAAATATTTATAACGACCTTTTCCTGCATTAAATCATGCTTTTGAAGTAAAAGCAGCTTTTAACTCGATTATAACAGACTTAACATAGTGCTTTTAAATTTCACTCTTAGTCATTAAAGCCTGCTTCTAATTTGTTTATAGCTTGATTGCCTTATTGTTTAACCAAAACCAAGGAATATCGAAAACTGCTTTGAATATAAAACTTCCGCCCCGAGTGCCAACCACCCTACAGACGCCACTGCTTAATGCTATGATCAGCTGTAAAAAACGAAATGATGAATCATACAAAACAATTCTTTCAAGACAATCGCAGGAGTAAAGGTGTCTTGACTGTATTTGTGACGTCGATACTGCTTTACAACGATTAATGGCCCTATTCGTCTGCTTAGGCTTATATTCCAAGCTACCGTATGCGTGCGCTATATGGACAAAATAAAAATTAACTAATGAAAAGAAAAAAAAAGAGGTTATGATGACCGTTAATTTTTTTAAAATATTTCCTTATCTTTGTTGCAGAAATCTTAGAAAATTCATCAAAAATATTCTCATTCCGACAAATTCCCTAATTTAATTAATTAGTTCTAAAAATTTACATTTTTCCCAGCATAATGAAAACTTTAAGCAGAACTTGGCTAACTAACTTAAATTACAGTGTGATACATCAACTGTGCCGTGGTCAATGTGCTAAGCAAAAACACGTTCATTATGAATTTCGAAACTTTTTGCTCATAGTTCTGTCATCCTGATACGTAGCCATCGAGTTGATAAATGACAAACTGTCGAAAGCACGCGCCAGAGCCGCAGCGATGCATCATTAACTTCACCTTGCAAGGACACACACAAAGTTCAACTTAACTTTAGGAGCACAATTTAAATGCAGTCAGCTAAATCAATACACTACGGTGCTTTGCCACACCGCCTTAAATTTAATGACGTCCATGCAATCAAAGTTTAAAAAATTTAATGATCTTTCTGTACTTGCAGTATTTTTTTTGCAGGATAATTTCAGCAGAGTTCAAAGGATGCGCAGATATTACATATGCAATTAAGAACTTTTGCACCCTTTAAGTTATGTGCGGACTTTTCCACGTTTAGTTTACCCGGATTTGTATCTCAGGATAATACAGTGTATAGTATCCCAATTGATGCATTTAATATTTTGCTATTAGTATAGATAAACATTATTTTGATCACTTTGTCCAACCGATGAGTGTTTAAACCGACATAGATTTTGTAAAATATGCATTCAAAATATAGCACTGGAGTGCCTTTTCTTGATCGCCTATAATTCACCGTGCGACAGCACTTTGAATACACGAAAAATTGCAAATTTGTTTTGCATACTGATTTTTGGAATAATTAAGACTAATTAAGACTTTTCACTTGCTCTGTGTGACAGTATATTTGAAGTCTTATAAGTATGTGTGTATGTAATTAAGTTCTGAAGAAAATGAGAATTGTGATCTCAAAAATGTCCCTTGATTCTGCTATCCGAGAAACTTCAAGGAAGGGTCTGTGATTTCGCTTTTCTTGACAACTTTGAACTATTGCATCTGTGGGGTTGCATAACTTTTGAACGTTTGAGGACAGACTTTGTGGGTCTTTCTTTGAATGAAACAGAAGCTATTTATAGAATTGAAATGAATTCTATTGCTGCTTGACAATCTCCAGAAATTGGAAAAAAATCCTTCATTCTCAGATTTCTGCAAAAGAAAACTAAAATTATACATGTAGAAAGTATGTTGTTGAAATCCTCTTATTACGAAAAAGTGCGCTAGTTATTGAGAAAAGAAAAGAAATTACTATCTTTTTTAGCTCCTCTTGATTCAAGTATTTTAACATGTTCAATTCCGAATGTTTTTACGACAACACCAAAATGAAAAATTGAGAATATGTTAAAATGATCTATTAGACCGATTTTTTTCAAAATCTAGGATTTGTTATTTATGTCGTAATAGAAATCTAAACGATAAAAAATAGCCATGAGTTTTGATTCTACTACTAATATATATCACTTTTTACGTATGCAATTGAATTCTCCATATAACAACATTCCAAATTGACTACAAACTCACATTGTGTTGTAAGGCCAAAACATATGGCAAACAATCCTTAAAAATTTAATTTTCATTTATTAAATTTAACTGCCTATAAAAGGAGTTCAAGTATATTTCGATATGTTAGAATTTGCTGAAACGAGCGTAATTTGGCTGAACCAATTAGAAACACAATTGTGAGCAAATATTGGATTGATTAGACCTATATGAAAATTCATCATTGCTTAACGCTGTTAAAAGTTTCGCTTCAAAATGTTTAATGTTTCGCTGCAATGTTTAAACGAGTCTCTGCTTACTATCATTTGCACAAACCCAATATTAACAGAAAGCGTTATCCTTGCAACATCCGGTTTTTGTACTGCATTGACTATTTCGCAGTTACTGCGCCTGTCCGCTCATTCCGCATGACAGCTGCATTTGACAGCTAAACTGCAGTTTATATTATGATTTTCTTCCTCATTTCGTCTTGACACTTTCCCACAGCACCAGTAAACAAAACCGAGCGCGTGCTTTGGAAATTCATTTATCTTTTTTAAAGACTTTCATCAAAACTCTGCAAAATGTGTCTTACGTTCATTGTAGCCGTTTGCTTGGTCTTCTTAAGCAGATGCGCGCTAGCAGGTAAGTTGACTTGTTACTCCAACGTTTTCCTAAGGAAAATCAATAACACGCATTTTGTTTTTTTTATCCTGTTCTCGACGTGCACAGCTAGTGGCCAATCGCTGACCAACGCCATTCATCGTACACAAGCCGCCACAGAGCGCGTAAATGATTTGTGGTGTTACGAGTGCGACACCATGGACGATGGTGAGTCCTGCGTAGAAGTTGTGGCGCGCAATACGTCAGCACACATCAAAAAGTGCACTGGAGAGGAGTTCATTTGTATGGTAAGTGAAACACTCGTGCCTGATTTTATTATTCCGCTTGACTGTTTATTGTTTGCTTGCTGTAGGTTAAACGTTTTTCCTACACCACAAGCACGGAAAACTCAACCAGCTCCCCCAAAATGTGGTCATTGGCACGCCGCTGTGCTGTCAATTGCGAAGCGGGCTGTATTATTATAGGCGAGCGCACAAAGCTTTATGCCTGCACCTCATGTTGTGAGAAATCGCTTTGCAACATTGGCAGAGGTGGTGCCGCTCATGCAAACTCGGATGCGGCCGTTATTGTAGCAGCGGGCCTGACATTTTTGGAGATGCTCAAGAAACTAACAACCACATATCAACACAGACAGTGGATACTGTAGCCACTGCTAAGTCAATCGCTAAACCAGCGTTTCCTGCTTTTTGTTGCATTTGAAGGACCACTTTCATTGGGAGAGAAATTTTGCCAAATACTGAAAACATTTATTTTTAAGTTTTAATGATATATTAAATAGTTTTAATTCAACTCCATTTGTAATTTCTTTAGAATACTGTCGATATTCTTATTTGGAAAAACAAAAATCGATTCAATGTTTGATGATTGAGCCATTAATTTCTAAATTGATCTAGGTCCCCAATTATAATGTTTTACAGAAATCAAGATATCAAAAAAATCTAAACATATCAATTAAATAACCAGACATCTAATAAGGAAGAGTACATTAAAACTGTGACCAAAGCAAAGAGCACGATTTTTAAACCCAACATTACAAGTTTTTAACGTTCAACCAGTCGTAATGAAACTACTTTGATAAACATGCCATGAAACGTATTAAGTTTAAGTCCAAAGTTCTAAGCACAATGGATGCAAGATGCGAGTGCGAGAAAAACAAAACGAGACAACTTGATTTTTTCTTTGTGTTTAACTTTTTACCATTTTAAGGAAGGCCGGTAATTTCTAGTTTTCAACTTGCCAACCCTGCTTATATAATATAAGAAGAATTCAATATCCCCTACAAAATGTGTGAAATTTAAAAAATTTCGGGGACCATATCTCATCTTTTGCACTTTATTTATGGAATGAGCAATATGCTTACTTGTTGCAATGATATTCTGATATTTTATTCTAATGCCACAACTTTATTTGTCATATGGGTCCGACTTTCTTAGAATGACCCCTCATAACGTTATTATTGCGACAACGCTGGCTTCGTTACTAAATAAACACAGATGATTTAATTTTTTCCCACTTCTTGCCACAAAACTTTTCAAGGTGTTTGTATGGTGTTGCTCGAAAAGCTTTTGTGTATAGGAGATGAAGCTTTCTAAGTTTGAAAAGAGCTTTTGCGTTGAATGAAAAAGCATAGATAGACACATAGGTGGAGCTTTCTAAGTTCATAGAAGGATATTGAGTAACTGTTCAATCCTTAACTGGATGGTTAGGAAGGGGCTGCATATTTATATCTTCATTTTAAAAAATTTTACCTCTTGCGTCAGTGATAAAAACAGTTTCGGTCAAATTTTAACTTACGCATATCGTTTTTTCTTCTAAACTATTACTTTCCTGTAGAAATCGAACTGTGTAAGCTAAAAATATTTTGTTTTTTATTGCCAACCCTTATCTCTGGCATTGAATTTGAATTATTAAGCCACTATACCAGGGTCAGAGCGTCATAAGGTTTTAATACCAAAATTGATAATTCAACGATTCGATTTCATTAGTTTAAGTTTCTAACAGAGAGTTGCGTTAATTCAATAGGCAAATACAAATGTGAAAGCTTAGGAGCTTATCTGTTTGACCCAAGAAATTCATTCATTAAAATCAAAATAATAAACTGCACAGTTTAATGCGTGCGACAAATTTTTGTCACATAAAATTTAGGGTCACTACCGCCACGTCTAAGAAGGTCTGTTCAAAGTGTACATGACATTATTCGCTTTTCTGTTTGATGGAATCTACATTTTTGATAAATGTTTGTTTGATATCTACTCTGAGAAAAAGTCAAGCAGTCATCAATAAATCAAAAATTTCTTTATATCATTAGTCAATTTGTTGAAATGCCGCTTGTCATTTGTGAAAATTTACAATTTCTTACACATTTTTCTTTAAATGCTTTGCGGTTTTGGTTAAACGTCTAAAAATGTGATGACATTCAGCGTATCCCTTTTGGAAATGAATATTATGTACATGATGAGCCGTGACTTTTTGAATAGTTGCGGGATGTTGGCAGTTGGTGCTGCAGGGAATGCGTGATTTCAAAAGTCGCCAACGTTGTTGTCCTCCTTCGTTGCTAATCAATTTTTCATATACGGTCTGACCATTCACTAGTCATATTTCAGCTGCATCTATAGGCAATAGCTACCTTTTTATCAAAAAAATGAATGTTAACGTGTTGTTGGGGTGAAAACCACACTGTTGCACAGACAGCAGCAGTAGCAGTACCAGCAACATTTAATGACACCATCTGGTCGAACAAGATCAACGAACCAAATTCAAAACACTCAGCCAACAGCCTGCAACTTTCAAATAGGGAGGTAGGCAGACAGGTAGGTGGCAACTACCCCCTGCAAACGCACTCTGTATGACACGCAAGTCAGAGCCAAAGCAAAAGTCGAGCCCGTTGGCTATTGGCCATGTTTGTGAATTTAATTTGCGACAATATTGAAGCTGATGTCTTAGACTCCTGGCTACCGAACTTGGCTTCACTTTGTGCAAAAGGCTCTTGTATGTGAGGCATATGGCAAATGGCAAAAGGATACACGTACTTGTGTATGACAAATAGAATAACGGTTGAGGGATGCAAATACGAGATGGCTAAAAGCAAATGTAAACAAATGCACAGAGTCTGCGGTTGGATCATAATTTCTAATTTTAAGCGACAGACTGCAGAGGCCTACAGTGTACAAGGACAAGAGTCATGTGATGTTGGCAATATTGACAATATTGGTTTTTGTCAAAAATTGTTACAGAATACTAAGGAGGAAACATTTTTGTACTCTCTACAATAAAAAAAAAAGATAAAAAATCGAGTAAGCAATTTGAAGCACGTCTAAAGCGAATATCTTGAGTTCTGAAATACAGAAAGAAAGAAAATTTGATACATCATTAAGTTGAGGAGATACATACATATTTTGCTGGCCTTAAGTTAAATTTTTGCTTTGTGACTTTCTATACTTAAGTGCGGAGCAAGAACAACACAAATACATAAATTTTTATGTTTTCAGATAAATGTTTTTGGTGTAATTATGAATTGCTCCAAGATAAAGTCAGCCATACTTCTGCGAATTCCTGAAGTAACATCGCAGAAACAGCAACTCAATTGAAAAAAAATTGTTTGTAGATGACGTTCATTGATGCATACATACATACTTGTACACTCACACACACCCAAAGAGATATGTTCGCGAAATGCAGTGATTCAGAAAAGGAAACTAATTTAGAAGAAATTTTTCATTGAATCACAAAATGATATAAAGCAATTGAACACAAAGCAGTGGGGAATACGCATTCGTTGTGTAGATAAGAAGACAAAAACAAAAAAAACTCAAGGGAAGCAATAAAATCAATTGAAGACATGAGTGAATGAAGGTGGCCTGCAAAATTTTTCTCGTTTCGCGTTTTATGTCACGAAAGTGTACGTTCCGAAAGTCACGAAGGTCCGAATTCGGTATTTATCCTCAAAAAATAATAAGACAAGTGGATAGAGATGACATGCTCCATATTAAATGTTAGAAAGTGAAAAACTCAAACGCTCATTTCTGTATAATATTAAATTTGTGTCATGTCATCCTTATCCACTCATGTCCTCAATTGCATTGTAAAAGTGTGAAAGTTGCCAGATCTAAGTTGGTTTACTGATTAGCAGTTCTACGTTTTCATCAGAAATTTTCCTAATCTCGTTCTTATGACACAAATGTTCTATGACAACCATAAAATGTTTCAAAAAATTTATAACATAAGCCGTGCTACCATTTTTGTCCAAAATTAGGCAGATTTATTTAAACTTATCTGGCAGCGACCATAGATCTATATCCAAACCACATTTTTTTTACGCTCGAGTGTCAAGAAGAATTATGCTACGTAAAATTAAACGAATCACCATTGAAGTGAATCAATTAGGCAGTGCAATACCAACACAAGAGTTACTTTGCGCTGTAAAACGATGGGATTTTTCCGATGTCATTGGCTTTGAATGCATTTTCAGCGAAATTAAATTTGAAAATTCATCCAATCACTCAATTAACAATTTAATCGCTAGCGATGGGGCAAAAAGGAGTGGAAGTGTAGCATACGATAAAGAGAAGGGAAACAAAAGCGGACACAAGCTACACGCACACCCACCAACACACACGCACACACTCACACAATAAAGGCAGACAACTTTACAACTTAAATTGGCTTTGATTGCAAATTAACAATTTCATTTGATAAATCAAAAGGGTCAGCAACATGCATGCAATATACACACACAAACCACAAATACGCACACAAGTGCATAATCGCATCCAAGTGCTTTCATGGGTGAGTGCTAGGGATTGCAAAACTATATCCCGAAATCCCTTACTTTAGTCCCTGAATTGGTATGACAAAAATACCGGGAGTGACGGATACAGACAAACTGGCCATATTATGCGTTTGTATGTGTATGGCTTTATTACCCAGTAGGCAAGGGCAGGAGCTTGCAGGCCTTCTAGCAGGCCCTACCTGGTAAGATTAAGGCCTTACCACCTCCTTTCAAACTTACTTTCTTTTTTATATGAAACGTCCCGATAAGTAAGGCCTCATTTAGCAGGCCTGATAGAAGTACTCTTCGAGCAGGTCTTCCTACATCGCTTGCGTCAAGAGCCCTTCTAAGAGCGCTTACCGTAGAAGGGGTCATAGAAGTACTTTGAAAAAATTGAATCTTAATACGTCGGGAGACTCTTATAGTTTAATGTTTTTTTTATCTGCGTCAACCTCCCATACGTTCATATTTTTAATGTTTGTTTTTTGTGACGATTTCTTAATTTATAATTTCACCTTGAATACACAATACTCTACCACTTAAGCATAACATGAAACAGAAGACCAACCTAGCAACATGCATACCGTTCCTTACTTCTAACCATGTATCAACTTTTGATGTCGTATAAGTACAATCCAATGACAAAAAAGTAATGTCGAATCATAAAACATTGCAATACATAAAATAAAAAAATACATGAAGTCCTTCTTTTTTTGCCTTCTATTATGAGGCCTTATAGCACTTCTGCTGTCGGAAGGCCTTATAGCACTGCTGCTATGGGAAGGCCTTATAGCAGTACATAATAGCATTTCATGAGAATACACTCAATGGAGTGTAACTATTCTGCTAATTAAAAATTCACTACTTATAAAATTTACTTATTGTTAATATTGACAGATTGTAAATAAAAACAAAAATCATAGTTATTTACATGAAAATTTAGTTTTGAGAAGGCATCTTACAATCGGAGCAGTGCTAGCAGGCCTTCTCTGGGGAAGGCCTTGCTCAATTGCCTGCTGGGTAAGCAACTCTACAATAAAGTACATTGAACTGATTCTTTTAGTAAAAATATATTAGAATTTTTTACAAATGTCATGTGTATGTAATTCTAAGTTTATCAGGATTAAGATTCTGGCTAAGTGAAGTCATTAGTTGTTGATAAGTGGAGACGAAAATTGCATCTTTTTTATAAAATTATCCATTTAACAAAATTAAAGCGGGTGTTAAGAAAAAATTCTTTATACTAAGAAAAAGCCTCACTGAAAATTCACAAATTATTGCTGATTTAGGCCTATTTCTTTCTTAGTCCTGATACGTCCTGGGAAAACCGGGTATCCCAAAACCTTTCGGAATTGCAATCCCTTGTATGCGCGGTAACACGGTGCCTGTGCTGAAGTATGCAATAAAATTGTAAATTTAATATCTGATATTTAGATTCGATGGAAGTTGCAAGCAAAAATGCATTTTTCTACAATACATATTACAACTTTTAGAACACCGTACTTATAACAGACCAACACGTGTAGATATGTGTACAAATGTTAAAACATACACACATACATTTATTTACGTATGTGGCTGCGTGTGCGTTATTATGTGGCAATGTGTTGTGATAAGGATTTAAATTCACAGTTCATTCATTTTAGGCTTTTTTGGTTTTATTAATTTTTTATTGTGTTGTTGTTGCTATTCGAATATTTGTCGTTGGGTCATAAACATTTTGTTAGTCCCTTTTTTTGCCCGTTTGTTTGAAATCGAACCCCTCCTACACATTTACAGGTTCTGTCAAAGCGAACAAACTTCGTCTGTAACAGTTGACGGAAATTAAAATGTTGTCAGTTAACCTCGGACTGCTGACGCCCTTTATTCTTGCAACACGAACTTTTACTTATATGTAGTCTATTAAAGTTTATACACCCGAAAAATATCAATTGGATATACTACTTAGAGGCTGTAAGCGATTTTCTAACTCAAAAACCAATATGAATGAGGCATTATATTCTTGATAAGCATGCCGAACACTACGAAATACCAAAATTTTAAGAAAATTGGAGACCTATCATTTGAACCAAACCATTACCCAAAGTTTTCCATTAGAAATTGATATAATGAGGTTTTCAACAACAAAAACATTGGAATGGAAAATGGTAAAAGAATCATTTTATTGCAAGTTTATCAAGGAATCATTTTTTACTCAAAACTTTTTTATATCTCTCATCGTTTTCGAGAAAAACTTGAAACTTGGATTTTTTGTAATTTAAAGCGGATTTCTTCAAAAGCGGCCCTGGCAAAACTTTGGTTTTCATCGAAAAATAGCTATGAGACATCGTAGACACAAAATCAAGAAAAACATTTGCAGTGTTCACACTTTTTGGTTGAAACCGTGTGTAGCATTCAAGAAATTTTTAAGGAAATCAATTCCGTAAACGTTTTCAAGTAGAGATTAGTGTTAACTATTCTATGGGCCGCATATATCATTACTGTGAGAGTCTTCTTGCAAGAAATCAAAGTGCGTACACCGCTTTTGCGAGCATAACGCCAAACTCAGCTGTGACTAGAATAAGAGTGATAACGAACGTATTATCGCGATTAAAAGAATTATGTGCAATAGTAGGCAACCGAACGAAGAGCCTAACAAATCAGAAATCATTGCGACAAAAATTGTAGCGGAAAATGACTTATTTTATGAATCAACTTAAGGAATTCTTACGGCGCAACATGTAATCGGCGAGTTACCTGAAAAGGGAATAAGAAACTGCAAAGATGAACAAAACGTAGAATCGCTGCAGCACCTCCAGTGCCCCATAGCAAATGGCATTGCTACCGGAACGTTCAATGAGAGCAAATGCAATATTATAGAAGCTTATAAAATTAATTCAAATCTGATTAGGGGGCTTAGAGCACAGTTATAATAGAATTGTCTCAAAGTTTCAGAACATCAAAACTTAAGCTAGAAAATAGATACAGTGACCACCGGTCACATATACGAAATCATTTAAGCTGGTTTTTGTTTCAAAAAATTAATTTTAAATTAAAAATTAACATTTTTTGTCGAGTGCATCACATGTAAAACATTAAAAGAGTGCTTTCAATTTCGCTAGGCTGGCGTTTTTCTAATTTTTGTTGTTATTTTAATTGTTTCGAGTCACTATGGCACACTGTTTTGTTTGAGTTTTACCAAAATTAGGGAGATTTTATTTCGCATATTTTAACCCTCGATTGTGAAACACCAAGCACCCTCGTCAACTTACACTAACAAACAAATGTATATTGCACACCACTTCCACACACTCTCACATATCGATGGCCAATAAAGGGACAAAAATTCTTTGTATGATTTGAAGCAGGACCAGGCTGTCAACTGTGGTTACTAGCTACTTACGATACATCGCAACAGTACGGTGGAAGGCGTCGGCGACACAAAAGTTGCTTCATAAATTAACATATTTTATTATATCACTTTCATTGTGTGATTACTTTTTTCAAGAAAACTATAAAACAAAAACTTTTTGGCAAAACCCAAAATGTCAGGAAATAACTCGGAATCAGACCGAAAGTGTAACGCCAAGCCAAAAATTAAAAATCCTTCAACTTTTCACTAATCCTTTTGCTGCTTCGGCTTTAATTCGTATCGCTGTTAAACGGAAATGAGTCAGAAAATTAGTAAAGACCCTTTGAGCGTCAAAAATTTAAATGTAAATACAAAGGAGTAACGACGCCACTTGGCAAAGAGACTGGCTAAGAAGAAAAAAGGAAGACATTTTTACTGTTGTTGGCGCTATTAATCCTATTACTGAATAAAACATACGAGCCATGCCTTGTCGTTTTTGTCGTTGTGTCCTTTTTCATCATCAAACCGCCAAAAAATGTTTCATTCAACAAAGTTCTGAAAAAAAGAGATCTGAGTAGACCAGGAAAAATCAGAAATAAAAAACATAAAAAAAATAATCCAATAAATTAGACAAACCTAAACAAAAGCTAAACTACACGAGAAAACAAAACAAAACGACCAAATCCAAGGACGAAAACGAGGCGCATAAAAAGGAAGCATTCGGCACGACGAGCTTAAATCGGGGAGCGACGGTCGAGACGCGACATAAAAACAACAGCAATATTATTACTTTTATTGAAATAGAGTGCAATCATCGTGGCTGGCGCAAATGGCAGATTTGGAATGGGGATTGGGGAAATAATAAGCTGTACAATGGTCTTAAAACTTAAATAATTATGGTTCAAATCAGAAAAATAGAATCTTTAAGTAGTGTAAGGAGTATGGTATGAAAAGTTTCCAATTTAGAAATAAAGTCCAAGCAATAAGTTTTCTCAATCACTCTTTTAAATATGCATTTCTTCCATCATTCGTGCCAAACCCTTTTTCCGCTGAGCCAATTTCCTAAGTTTCGAAATAGCCACAGGAAGCTGAATTTAAAAATAAATTGCAATAGGCAGAAACTCTCTCTATGAGTTAGATGTTCTTCTTTTTCGCCAAATGCGGCTGCTTTTCTATTCGGTAACTTATATGACTTAAGGTTTTGGTTTGATCAGAGCCTCCGAAAGGAAATGGTGGAAAAATCTTCTCACTTGAATATCTGTTATTTTCAAGTGATGATTACCGGAAGGCATCTGAAAGGCTTTAAACCTCTTGGAAATACTAACAGCGCCGGAGGAAAAACATCCCATTTCTTTTCTATTCAAGGCCATAGGTGTACTATACTGTACCTGGGCTTTTTCAGAGCAAAAAACGGTGAAGGTCTCAAAAATGCACTTAGACCACTGTGCTTTGGCTACGTACATAGCTGTTGGCTGAACTTGGCTAGCGTAGAGAAGCACGAGCATAGCACACAATGCAAAGTGATTCTTCAGCTCATAAAATTTTATGCACAGCAATATCATAAAAATCTGTTCAAAAGCTCAAAGTAAAAAAAACGGAAACGCCGAAAGAAAAAACGGGGACTGAGCAAAAGAAAACCTAAAATGAAAACAGCGACAACAACTACAACAACAAAGGCAAGGACAACTAACAGCGGAAGCAGCAGAATATTTAGGGAGTTGGAGAACGTGGCTTGTAGCTCCATTAAATGACAAAGACGAATGTGGTGTCGCTGGTAAGAAGTTGGTTGGTTGAAAAATCCCCAAAGCGTGCTTTGCTATTTCGGCGCTGCCACTTAACTGTGGCAATACCATATGAGGGCGGTGAGCGTGTTGGAGTGAGTGATGACTCCAAGCACTACTTTGACTCCATCAAAGTGAATTTTTAGTTTGGTAGAGATTAGTTCTTCGTTCTCTTCTTTTTTCCGCCTTCTTTTACTGACATAGAGCAACCGCATTGGAGTAAAGTGTTTTTTCGCGGAAGAAGATGAACGTCCTTAAGATGAGCACAATAATGACACAAAAAGATTCCGAAAAAATAAAAGAGTAAGATGACTGCTAAATTGTTAAATCCAAATTGTGGCTCATTGTGCTATGTGGGATTAGGATTTACTGAGAGGCACGCAATTGCGATTTAGCAGGAGAAGAATGTATTGTAAATTAAGTTCTGAAATAACCTCTGAACCTGTCTATAATTTCAAACAGTTATACCATACATGGGAGCAAAACTATTCATGAAATTGGGATGAACCGAAAAAAACCTTTGTCTGCATTTTAATCAGCTGTAGCAACAGAAAACTTTTGTAATAAATTAAACAGGTCTTACAGAATTTTTGAAAAAAGAATAACTACAATGGGCGCTATCTTTGAGCTATAACCATGTTTATTCCAAAAATACTTTTTGGCTGCCTCATCTCTATGGCTTACAGAATGGCAAAATGTCATTGCAAGAAGTGATTTCGGGCCCATCCAAATAAATATTTTAATTTTAATAATTTTTCTGATTTGATTTTTTTTAATATCGATGACACGAAATATATTTCCTAACTTATGTATTACATTGCAACTACCTTCTACTTCAATAAATTTTTGTCCGAACTCACTTACATATTTCGCCTCTTTGAACAAAATCCCAACATGATTCCACAACTTCTTTTAAATTGACTTCCCACTTACACCACCACCAACAATTTCGACTAGAAGCCACCACGCCTGCATGAATTATTAACCACGCCAGTATGACAAAGCGAAAAAGTCCCTAAGTATGGAGGATTACAAATTATTTTTAACCAAAGTTGAAGTTGGAGTAGCAAGTACAATGGCCACGTTTTCAGTTATGGTTTATTGAACGGAAACGAAGAAAATTGTTCGCGCATCGATTAAATTTGCGTTGTAAATTCATGTGCGAAATCGACCACCTGAGAAATCAAACCCGGAGACTGTGGCAACGACGCACGGAAGGAACCAGAGCGGACGGAGTGCACGAATTACAAGTTGCAGCATTGAGGAGGAAGAGAGACGTTGTTTGTTGTGGCATTTGGCGGATATCGATTGGAGCGAGTGAATGACGGTTTGTGCTGAATAACCGCAACTGGAGCGGACAATATTTCGCTACCGTTCCGTGATGCGTGGGAGACCGCACATCTGCGCTCCACTGTGTTATTCGTCCTATGCGCTTTTCTTGTAATTGTGAAATGAAATGGACCTAACACGAGTTGAAATGATTTGATGCATGGCGCTGGATCCGGATGTGCAAGGACTAAAATTCTTAACAAAGCGAGGATTAGCGAAATTTAATAAAAATGTTGTGGCAACGCAAAATAAATGACGGGAAGCAAAATATCTAACTTGAGATAAAAAAAATTACAAATACAATTGTAGATATTTACGACATAGCAACGAAATCACTGCGATGTTTTAAGCCCCTACTTCAAATTTATGCACTTTTTTGTTATTTGGGCTTATCCTTTATTGTCGGTGATATCGTTATTTTGAAAGAATTATTACCATCACATCCTTATTTGTGTTCGTTTGTCTTTCGTTGTTCATTGGTCGTTAGTCACCCAATTGTTTCTGTCCAATTTGAATGCGAGTAAAAAAGTCGTAAAATGCCACCTGTGACATTCTTGGTAATAAATTTTGCACGGAGATAAGAGCCAAGGTAATCCCTGTAATGCTGTTCAGTGGAGTTTTATTTCTTTGTGTTCAGAATGAAGTTGAAAGCTGAAAATCTGCTACATTTCACAATGACTTCAGTATAGTAAAGCAAGAAAACGTTAAAGTTACTCGTTATGTAGATGTTTACTTGTAATCGCCAAAAACATGGTTGACTATTTGGTATGTGATTACTACTACCATATCTCAATGTAGGTATCTTTTTAAAAAAGGCTCTCGAAAGCAAACTAGAAAGAATCATTTTATGATGTCTTTGGCAAATATATTCTTAAACAAAACCACTGCAGAGTCATTCATTTTAAGAATATGAAGACCCATTGAAAGGTATAAATTTTTTTTCTGTAGATTTGTATCCTTATAGCAAGTGCACTAAAATGGTCAAAATCGGAGCTTTAGACATATGTGACCACGCTTATCACAAAAGAAGCGCTAGAATTAAACTAATATCAGACACGGATACTGCGTCAAAAAGTATACCGGATATTATAAAAAAAGTTATGGAAGTTATGCAGTTAAAAAATCAAACTTTTTGTTAATTTAAAAAAAAATATGCGATTTTTTATTTTTCCTACATATCTACAAATATATCAGAATTCATCCTCAAACTAAATTTCAGGACTACCTAAAAGTTCTCTGTTGTAACCAAAAAGTTGTGATATTCTGTATTGAGTTTGTTTGAAATTTCAATTACATTAACTGCTATGGAAATGGTAATGGTAACTCTTATGCAGTATTAATTACAATTACAATAACAATTTTATTTTGAATTACACTTTAAATACAGCGAAGGCTACGCTTGCTGTAAGAGTTTGTAGATTTGCTAACAAACACGTAAATGATCCTCCCCTTCTGCGTTCTTCGATTATTAATAGAGTGGATTTCATTACAGAACGCGAGAACTTGGAATCGGACTAATAACTGCCAATTGTCAGCTGCGGATGTTAAATGCACGTGTGTGTATGTGTGTATAAAATGTGTAATTCGCAAACAACCATAATCAAAGCTGAAAGTTTGTCCGCACTGTTACCAAAAACGTTTCAATTTCCATTGCCATTAAGTTGAATTGAAATGAATTCGCAGAGTTTTATTTTTGTTTTTCAACAAAGATTGACAGACAGTGTCAATGTGTGTATGTGACGAGTTAATATGTGAGTGTGTGCATATTGGCATACAAAGTGCCAAAAATCTCATTTTCTCACAAAAGAAATTAATTTCATGCACCGCAGATCTTAAATCGAAAATAATTGTTGAAAAGTTTAACGGCGCTCGCTCTTTTATCCGACAGATAAATAGATTAGTGGCAGCTTCCGCACATAAGAATAAAAAACCCAAACTGAGTGTAGGTGCTCAAAAGGCTCCTCTGAGTATTTCTACATTTTGTTTTTGCTGGCAAATTTCTAATTGAATGCTACATTCGCAACGATATTATTTAATTTGAACACTCCGCAAAGCTCCCTTTTCTCTGCTTTGCGCCCTCTAACAACTTCAAAAGTGTGGAACGATACATATAAAGTTTTTCATTCAAACCAGGCAAACAGCGCACGGCACAACGTGTGAATCGTTTGAGGGGCGGCAGTTTAAGCCGAATTTTTGTTAAAAAAATTCAGTTTTTCCACATTGAATGCAACATGACGCAAACTTTTATTTGTCACTTTTAATGGAAATGCTTGTCAATCGCATATTTTAGAATTTGTCAAAATCACCAGCGTAGACAAGTAGCCGGCTGTCATTTTTTTTGAGTTACGTTTTTCAATTGAATCACACTGCAAGCTTTATAAATAAATTATTTCTTTAAGCGAGCTGTAAGCATATTTTCTAAATACATACGTTCTCTAAATTTAGTGTCGCATTCCCGCATTTCCCGGATAGAGTTCCGCAAGAAAGTCAAAAATTTAATAAGACTATAAGTTCGAATATTGATTCGTTAAAGTAATACAATGTTACTTACTTAGGCTGTCAAATTTTGGATGTATTATGAGAAAATTATCGATCGAACTCAATTATCGTAGTAATACGTAAAGAATAAATCAATATCAAAGCTTCGAGAAAATGGAACTTAGGTCCTTTATCTTGCATGCATTGTCGCAAACTGAAATTACAAAATTTTCGATGTGCTGAAACTATTTCCACACTAGGGTACACTTCCTTGTTAATCATTCATCATAATGCTAATTATCTTAATGTACTCTGCACAAACATTTACTTTGACTCAATTTATATCAAATATTTCCAAAAATTAAATTTCGTGCTACACAAACTTCATGTTGGAAATTATTGCTTCAAAATAACGTAACAAAATCCTCCGCCAGTTCTGATGCTCAACAGCTGGAGAATTTATAATTTCTAATTTTCAGTCCAAGCAATAAATTAACAAATGCAACCGCATCGTTTGGAATTCATTAACAGCAAAGTGATCGCAGGCAACGGATGAACACGGCTGAACTTTCAAAAGCAATAATCCTTCAAGCTCCGCACTTCTCTCCCGCCGAGCGAACCGTCAAAAACAAACTTCATTGCTATGTTATCCTTTTGGATTTCGTACAGAATCCTTAACGTTGTAATTATTCATTACAGCAACCAACCAAACAAACAAACTAATAAACAACTTTCACAACAATAACGAAAAAACCGCACCAGAAATGGCGATGTCAGCACCACCTCGATCATCATCATCATCATCAGCACCATGAGCTACAACAACAATAACAGTGAACAGGGAACATAAAGTGCAGTGAGTGAGTTGCTCCTGTATGCATCACTCCACGTTGAAAATGTGAATGATTGTCGCACCCTGTATAGCCCACTTGAATTCAGTTTCATACAATTTAAGCAGCATGTCAGCAACAGCAACAAGGACGACTCTGAATCAGCGTCAGTCATTGAGGCTGTGCAGGCAACACGCCCGAAAACGACTGCCACTTCAAGACTTCACACAGAGCTGTAAGTGGTTCTGACCGAATTTATTCAGATTAATATTTCATTCATGGGCCTGACCTAATTGCTTTTGACATTTTCAGTGGCAGTGGTTGTTGTCACAATTCCATTTTGAGCCAATTTATTCATTAACTTCAAAATTCTGTCAAAAAATGCTCTCCACGAAGGATAGGAATGAATTTCTGACAGTAGAAACACTAAAGAAAGGGCGGAAGATAAATCATGAATTAAATACAAGATAAAAGATAAAACGTAGTAGATAAAAGATTAATAAAGTTACGAAAAAAAATAATACGTAAGTCTCTACGCTAAATTAACGAATTTAGGTGAGATCGACGTTTGATATTTATCATATATCTAAGAAACGTGAGCTAACTCCTCAATTTGGGTTACATTTTGATTTTTTCCGGAACCAACAAATTCTTGAGGGATATGCTTTTTTAGATTAGATATATAGTGTGTTCATAGGACTATCAGACTTTGCATGAATCCCAATATCAAAAATTATTAAAAAATAACATTCTCTTACAACTCTGATTTCCTAAATCTCCTTCTCTTGCTGTTGTAAAGGAACTACCCATATGAAGTTGGACTGAGTGCGTTCAGCCAGTCAGACGGTGTGTATGTGCATGAGTGAGTTTTACTTTTCGGAATGTCGAAATTGAAGAAGGGTTACCACAGCAACTCTTCGTTTATTGCGTAAAATTTGGTACTTCTGCATTTATTCGGTGAGACAGGCAGACAGACAGACCGACAACGGAAAGCCAGTTTGCTGGATTGTTACGCAGAGATGTGCTGAGGACGAAACTCAAGTGGCAATATTAAACATTATCCTGTTTTTCAATATTCTGCACAAGCATCTCAAGCGCACTTCATCGAAATAAACACAAAATTTGCTATTAACGCGCCATGGCAACAAAAACATATTATGCTTTTGGTGGAAAAAGGGGGGATAACTCAAATGAAAATTGTCATATTCATACTCGTATTAGTAGGAAAAATTCTCATAATAAAAATATTGGCAAAAAAAAAACGTTTTCATTGAAATGAATTTCAAATTGTTGGGAAGAAATATTATGAAAATTTGACAAGAAATTGTTGCAAAAATTCAGTAGCAGTGATATTTTTCAATTACAATCAACATGGGCGTATGATGGATTATGCATCTCGAGTTTTGTTCATTAAATGCATTTCAAAAAGATGTCTCCTAATTGCTATTCAACGTGTAGATACTCAGGTTGTGTGGAAAGGATAAGAATGGATTTATTTTGATCATTTAATTTTTCAATATACAGGTAGTCCCCGACTTACGACCGAGATAGGTTCCTAGTCATCGGTCGTAAGTCGATTAAGTCGTAAGTCGAGTTTCATAAAAAATAACTAAAGAAAAATTTTACATACATACTGTACTACTAGTTCCAGCCATTTTTGGGATGATATAAAATTATTCACTTAAACAAACGTATTATTTGTACTGAAATAAAGCGAATCCTTGTACATACTACTGTTTTTTTTAAAATTTTTTCTCATATACATATTTTAGGGACTCCCCGAAACTATTTTAAGCATTTTCTATGAAAAAAATTGAAAAAAAATTGGTCGTAAGTGCGAATAGTCGTAAGTCGAAGGGTCGTAAGTCGGGGACTACCTGTATGTACATATGTATATATGTACATACGCAGCTCTAAGGCATCGACTGTTTCTTATATAACTGCTATAGCCAACGATTTACAAAACTTTTTTTCATGGCTGTTTCAATGGACATTTCCTTTTGATGAGCTTCTTTGAAAATAACTTGCGATTATCCTTGTTGTTCACGAATTTCAAAAATGCAATATAAAGTCAATTGCAATCAATTTTAATATATCTTCCCTTAGATCGATGATTCCACCACTTTGGCTCTGATGCACTTCAGTTGCCATTTTAGTCTTGTTGACTTTTCAGAATTCAAAGAAAACTTAGAAATTCTTTTGCCTCGAACTTTAAATGAACTTTTTCGCAATTTCTATTAAAACAATTACGCGAACATTCAACAAACACTGCGTCTTTGTTGTTGCTGGTAGTGTGGCGTTGCAGCAGCTGTCAGTTTGTGAGTAGCAGCGACAGCAGCATTCAATTGCTGCATGTTGTATAATTTTTCCTTTTACCAATAATAAACTGCAAGCCAACAACGTGAAAGAATCTGCAACTGTGGAATTCGAAGCGGCAGCAGCAGAAAGTTTCTTGCAATCTTTACCGCACTACTGCGTCCTCTATGGTACTGCATTTGAATCAAAGTTAAAACAAGCGGAAACTGCAACTTCTTCCAATTGCCATTCGCGTTGCTTGGCCACAAAGCGCAAGTTGTCGTCAACTTCTCAAACAGTTGTTGTTGTTGGCTCAACCAAGTCGGTCTGGCTAAGGTTTTCTGGTATCGAATGAAAAGTATCGATTGACGCATTGAATATAAATATATTTTCCTTTTAAGTTCGTGTCATCAAAAGATCGAGATATCCTTTAAGTCTGCTACATCTGAAGGCTGAAAGCTGAAGATTTTTTTCCCTGAAGCTTTAACTTTCAGTCACGCGATAGCTAGAAACCCATACATCCAACGTAACTTCACGTTTTAAGTTTTTCACATAGACTTACCTTGGAGAGTAAAATAAGTGTTTGATCTGAAGTTTTTTCCAAAATCAAGAATTATTTGGAATCACCCATGATAATGGGCATAAGCAATGTTTTCTGTTTGGTTCATGTTGATTTGTCAAGCCATACTACAATACTTGACGGAGTTTTTGTCAACTGTTTGAAAGTTATTTAAAGCAGAGAATAAATAATTAAGTTCTTAGCACTTAAAATGGGGCTCTAATTTACATGATAGCTTTTGAGCACTTACTTATAATAAAAGAGAAATCCTCCACAGACAATTTGTCGAAATCATCTGTTTAGAAACGCCCAAGGGCGGTTAAACTATTATTTATATAAAAGTGTATTAGAGCATCAGTATTCTTTCTTAAAATAACGAAAAAAGATCCAAAAAACGGGCGACCTCAAAATATACTAAAAAAATTACTATATAATGTCAAAAAAAAGTCTAACACACACCCATTACAAACGAAACTGCGTGAGATAATTTTTTGTTTTTATAAAAAGCACCATAGGAAGTAAATGCTCAAAGTGCATACTAATTTTAGAAAGCCCCCCAAAATAATCGAACAAGGTCAAAAAAATGGTGTTTATGTAAAAAATGCTCGTAAAATAAAAAAAAAAAAAATCAGTAAGAGAAACAGAACCGTTTTTGAAACGGATACAACATTTAAGACATTATATTTTTAAAAAAATCGATAAAATAATCATCCAAAGTTTTAGTCCGTGTTTAAATGAAGTCAGGTCCAAGTACTTATGTATGGTATTTTTTGGGTAATTTTTCTTTTAGTTCTTGAGCGATTTTGGGTGCATTCGATAAGAGCATTCTGTCTTACCAGATACGAAAAACTACTATTAGGAATGAGGTTTGAATGAGGAGTCGACCAAAAAATAAAAGAAGTTCCGCTTGAAAAAATTTTCTAAAAGCATATTAAATATTGGAAGTTATTTCTTCAGGAAAAAAACACCATATTTGAAACATATTTTTTTGATTTGTCTAATAAGTCTTAGTCAACGTTTACACGAGGAAATCCGGTGAAACAAATTCTTGTCTATTCTCTTTTGTGAAGTTGTTTTGCGTTTACACACGTAAACTAGAATTTCTTTGTGCAAGAAAATGTCAAAGCAAGTACTGCGTCAACCCGCCACAACAAACGTAAATTCAAAGCATAATATCAGCTTTTTTCTCAAGAGTTTCTCCGTGTAAACGTTGACTTATAGATTTCTCTCATGACAGAAATTGGAAGGAAAGTTGCTCGTGAAATAAAAAACTTAGAGTTCAGATACGTTAATAGACAAAATCTCACATGAGTACAGGTATCGAAAACTTACAGTATCAAGTAACGATCCCATGCCCCATTTCCACCGATCCAAGGAATACGAGGAACAGCAATCACCGAAAGCGAACGCACAACATGGCGCCAAGTGAATTCACTTTTCTCACAGCACCGCGTACAGCTCAAATTTTCCACTTTGGCTTTGACGTAACGCTGAGTTTTTGCGTTGAGTTTTTCTTTGATGTGCAGCAGCGGCATCACTCGGATGTGGGGATCCATCGTCGCCGTTGCCATCGCCTTTGGTCCTTTGATGGTAAAACTTTTGAGAAAAACTTAAATTACTGGTACACAAAATAGGTTTCTCAGGCTTTTTCTTTCCTTTTCTTTCGTTTGCTTTAGATAGATTTGCTTTGTTTTTGGCTCGGATTACAATTACATTTTGGATTCTGAAGATTTGCGCTAGGTGACATGAAGCAAATTGAAAAATTTGTATTGTTTTCTTCAGAATAATGTTTGACTTTTGTTACAATCCGAGTAATAACGTGATTAGGACAATACGATGACATTTTTTCTTATGGAGAAAAGTTTTACATCACACTCGTTTGCGCTCACTTCTGAAATTTATTTGTCATTATTGAATTTATTGCTGATTCATATTACTACTAAGCTTTTATTTGCATAATTAATTCATGAGACGGTGGAAACATTCATTCCGCAGATTATTAGATGAAACCGATACTCAACCTGAAGGCTAAAAGGAGTCCAGTTCTGTTTTTGCAAGAATCCTGAAAAGTACCCTGATTAAAGCGGATATTGTGAGACATCGAATTAGAAAATGTTACACCATCCGACACATTTTTACACACAACAGAAAGTCCACCTTCATATGTCTGATATAAGACACAACGAAATGACCCATGCTTGAGTATCCATATTTTGTATCGCTCGCAGGAAAGCTTTTAAATTGGATTTCCGTTTTTAAAGCAAATATTAATTTTTTACTTATGGAATAAAAATATTTGCTCGTCAAAATATCGGCACAGTCGACGTCGAGATGAATTTGTTAGTACTGGTCGTACTCTTCTATCTTATTAACTGATGTTTCTGTTACCACCTCGAAGTACGTGCCACACCTTAGTGTGGTAAGAAAATTAAAGCCTCACTTGAAATATTGTAGAGTACAAACTATAGGAGTAAATAAAATAGAGTTTTAACACTTTCAGTGTTGCCATTGCTATTGCTCTTCCCATTTACCACATATCAAAATAATTTTTCTGCGTTAGCCTGCTTGCAGTAAGCACTCATCATCTCTTCTGCACTAAATATTGCTGACGTACTTTGTGTTTTTTTAATAAAAGTAATTTTACAGGCATTTTTCCGAATGAGCTGAAGGTATTCCATTATTTAAAAAAGTTATCAAAACGCTGCTCAATTCTCTAAAAATTTTTAAGAGGTATTATTCACAATTGATTTACGTTTTAGTTAAGTGATAGAAGTCGAAGAGTTAAATCTGGAAATCCGTATAGTGATTTAAACATTGCCATTGGTACACCTTAAGGCTCTGTCCTCGGACCTATTGTTTCTAATTTTTATAAACTCCATTTTTAACTAATACTTTTCTAGTAACATTATAGCTTTTGCTGATGACATGGCATGTACTTACAAAAGTGGCATATAACTAAACCTATCTGGTGACATGAATCACGATTTGAGTACATAAAACATTGCTTTTCCAGGCATAAACTTGCTTTAAGCAACAAAACTAAGGTTATGTACCTTAATGTTTCAGGCAGGGAAATTCAATTTTGCAAACCCCATTCTTCATGCAGCTCAATGTAAGGAATACATACTAGATAGCACTACTTGTGCCTCGTCAATTGTATCATTGACAAAAATAATGCAATAAAAAGCTATTAATTTGCATTTGTACGATCGATATACAGGATCGCCTTGCAATAAGTCTTCCACTGTTCCGTAATCAGAAGATTCTCCCCTTAAAGCATTTATGCTTTTTTAAAGTCTCAAAAGTATTTTTTAATAGATGTGGTTATTAAGTTAACAGAAATTACTCGGTCTATGTGCTTAGAGCAAATAATTTAAGTTTGGCTACCATACCAAACCATGCCACAACAATTATTATTTATCAGTTGCACCCAGACTTTTAATAGTCTTCCTGAATCCATCAGATGTGTAAAAAATCGATAAGCTTTTCTCAAAGAGTCTAAATCGTGGATATTTGATCTTGAGTTTGGAGATACAGATAGACTTTTTCGTGTTTTGGTTTAGTTAAACCTCAAATATCTTACGTTTTCTTATCATCCTTCTTCGATTTTTTACGTTTTTTGTTATCATTAAAGCTTTTCAGTACTTGTTTACTTTTTTTTTGCTTTGGTGTGGGCATTATTAAACTGTAGCCCCCACGCTTCGAATGTACAAATAAATTTAGTGCATTAACTAATTTTAAGTGTTAGCCTTAAGCTTAAGTGCCTTCTACTTGTTATTTATAACAAGAGATTGCAGTTTTTATCTATGTTAAAAAAGAATTTTTATGTTACTGAATACCTGTTAATTTCATGTTTATTTTATTGATAAATAAATTGAATTGAATTGCATTGCATTTTTTTTCATCAATTGCAATTTTATACACATGAACGAAAGTTTTTCAATTAGAGTCATCAAAATTGAAACTCCTTTGAAGGTTTCGTCGGTTGCTCTGTAAGGCGTTGGGGGTTTTCTTCAAAGCAGCAACGTCACCAAACGAAAGTGTTAATGATTTGTGCTGCGTGTTGGGTTCTGGGGCGGAGTTTGAGTCGTAGTCATTTTGACTTGATTATGCTGATTATGTAATGGCGCCGCTGTTGTTATTGCTGTTGCGGGCAATGCCGTTGATAGGGCGAATCGTTTTTGCTGTTCCGCCCGCTCTCATCTCATGCGTATCCTTTGGCAATTTCTTCTTAAATGAAAATTGAAAAACGCTTCGTTTGGCACATTACTTACAGCAGCGGTGAAGGTGACAAAAAATGCAGTGCTTAGTAGAGCGTAATGCGCGCTGTTCGCTTTATTGAGAACGTTAAATTGGAAGTCAGCAAAATGAATCGCCATCATTTTTTAAACACAAGTACGAGAAGATGCCCATGTCTTGCAGTGAATTTATTGTAATTGCCACAGCCAAAAGAAGTTGATAAAGTAGCACTTTTTCACAATTTAAGTCCATCCATCAGACCGTCACTCATTCTTCTGCCTGCAATCATAATTTACATGACTGTTTCATTTTCGTGTCTCTCTGCTCCTCGCTTGTTTCCCTTCTGAGATAGTCAGTCTATCGTTTTTTCTTTGTCAGCAAGGACAATCGCTATAAATCCACTTTAGTGCCGTGCGAGCAACATGAAACCGCAGATCCTTGACTTTGCGACTGATATACAAAGCGATGAAGACGGACAGCTAGCTGCAAGTTGCAAGTCTTGTGCTTGCAGTTTCTTCATTTTT
Organism: Meiosimyza decipiens; assembly: GCA_963680825.1. Classification (NCBI taxonomy): domain Eukaryota; kingdom Metazoa; phylum Arthropoda; class Insecta; order Diptera; family Lauxaniidae; genus Meiosimyza; species Meiosimyza decipiens. The sequence goes on along the minus strand of OY804261.1, from coordinate 81,231,355 downwards.
TTTTTCCAACCTAAAGCCAAGATTTCTTTGCGTGCATAAAAAGCCAACATAGGATGGAATGGATAGAGCAAAATGATAGAAGCACTTAAGCCAAGAACAATCAGTGCAGTCGAAAAAAAAAATGTCTGCACACTACGAGGAAGCGATTTAAAACGCACTCTAGTTTGGCCAAGTTCGTTAAGGCAGGTTGTTTTGAAAAACGTTTCTACGTCGCGGCTAATTTACTCGCAATCAAGTGATAGTAGCAATTTCAAGCACATTAATAAGTTCTTAAAAAAGAAAGCCTCCGAAACAGTTGACGATCTTTTAATAAGATAATAATTACAAACTTTTTACAAGCAACAGGTCACAGATTAAAACATTTGAGTTTTTGGTAATTTTTAATATCCGTTCTGGTCCAATTTTTGCTTGTATTTTGTATCATATTTTCTTAGCTCAAATCAAAACAAAAATCCCAATGCATAACAGTAAAAAATTCATTTTTCAGGAGAAAAATTAAAATCACTCTTTTGGAGTAATTCGTCAAGCAAAGTCAGTTTCCCTTTAGTATTTTTCAAAAACATCTCGATCGGAAATAGGTCAATCGTGGTCGAGTCTATTTTCGTAAACTTTGGCTTATATCCGATCGAGGCTTTATTCAAACAAGCAGTAATTGGTTCAATGTATAAAAGAAGAGTTGAGTGAATTTGGTATGATACATTGTATCTGGATACGCTTTTTTGGCAATATACTTTGTGGAATAAAAGCTGTTACAAGGACTGAGGGGTGGTCAACTAAATATTTTTGTTTTTCTTAAGAATATAGCTTAACTATATAAAAATTATATAGCAAATAAAAATTTTTGAAATATTCTGAGAGGCACAAACAGAATTGGAAAAAAAGGGGTATATAATAATTTCGACCACCGCAGTAAACGATTTCACCCATTTTTTTCATTCTATATTTATATTTTGAGATATTATGGCTTGCTTACGTTTGAAGATAAGAGGAAAGATTCTTACTTTTATGGCTTAAAGAGCTACATTACAAAATATGAGTATATGAGCATACGGTATTATACATTAAATTCAAAAAATAAGCTCAGTTACTTATCATCTCATAGCATTTTTTTAATAAAAGTTCTAATACTTCAAATATTATGCGTAACAGCTACATAAATTAATATATAGGATGTTCTTTTTTAGAGTGTCATACCTTACAAATAGAATAAAGCGTCAAGAACTTCATCAAATCTGGCAACGTTGTGACTTATTTATGTTGCATAAGGTTTGCGATTTTAATATTATAACAAACGAGCAATAGTTGAAGCTATGAAAGTCCTCCATATTGCGTTATATTTTTGCCAGTTGCGTCACTCATATACACAAAATCATATTAAAATGCCAAATGGAATAAAATTTACTAGCGAATAAAGCCAAAGTTTAGAATTTTTTGAGAAATTTTTGTGCTTTATTTCAAATCGAAACTATGACCATACATATAATTCATGCATTTTTAAATAAATTTTCAAACCGCTGCCAATGCTTTTATAACGACAAACTAAGGTTCATATAATTATTTGGGCGCACTTCCAACTACACTTATTTACATAGAAGTAAAGTAAAGCCCTCCAGAATCCCGAAACCTTTTTATTTAATATATTAAAGGTATCACGCACGCAGAATCGATTCAAGCAAAAAATGAAAATATCGTTTGAACTTTTAATACAATAAGATTATTCGATGGGTAAACGAGGGCTAAAAAGCTTTTTAATCCAATTTTATAGCTAGTCATAACCATTCAACCTAGGTGGCGACCACGAGGCAAATTTGGGACTACAGAGCATACCCATGTATATACTAAATATATAATTGTTGATATCGATATGGAAGTACCGTGTTCCAATGTCTTCAAATTAAACAATGATAATTGGATAAGAGGAAATACTACGTACTCAATTTAATATCCGATGTTCTTGAGATATTATGAGATCTGTTCGTAGCTTTATGAAATCGATCAACCTCGAGAAGAGTCAAGCTTCTGGCGGCCCACTAATCTTCGCTAATACTGTAAACTAAGGAATAATTTTTTTCCACATGTCAGGAGGACAAAAATAACTCAGAGCTTGAGGGCCATTGAAGTTTTAAAATATATTAAAATTTAAATTTAATTTTCCTAAAAAATAAAAACTTAAAAATAAAATTTTCAAACCTCAGTGATAATTAAACTCTAAGCTGCTTTTTGCTCTGCACAAAAGTGGTAATATATATTTACAATCTTAGCGACGTTGTTACAGAATTTTTTTGTATTTTTTTTTTTGTTAAGAAGTTTGCAAATATTTAATGGAAAAGAAAAACACCGTAATATTTATATTAAATACCCTTCACCTCTAAGCTTTCTATAAAAACGAGGTGAAAAATTATAGCCAAGTCAAAAGTGGCCTGACATGGAAGCATGATGCATGATGAAATGGAAATGTTGCAGCAAAGATGGTGATGGCGTTGGCGTCAGTTGCCAGTCGTGAAAAGACGCCACCACAAGCAACCTTGTGCAAGACAGAAAATAAATTGCACTTCATGCAGCAGAAGGGCGTAAGGAAAGTTCCTAACGTAGCAAATGTGGCAATACAACGTGCAGCATAGAAGTGGAGCAGGCGAAAGTGCTAAAGGATTTGGAGACAGCTTAAGCGATTTGCGACTCCTACCCTTTGCTTTCCTTTTGGGTTCATGGTACTTCGCATGCTTACGAAAAACTGCATGCAACGCTGCGTGCAACATAGAAAAAACTCAACAAGCTGTAGCGTTAGCGTTGGTCATAAACTTTATTTTGACACTTTTAATATGGCGCTGCATGCTGCCACTCTGGGGTAAATGCGCGGGGAAACACTCACCAAAAATGTTGGCAGAGGCAACTACAACAATATCTGGCTTACACGCGCTTTACAATGAATTATGATGTTTCACACCGACCGTTACAATGCAGGAAGTGGAGCAAATGAAGCCGCCACATCGGTTAACAGATTCCTAGGCCACCTAGTCCCCTTTTAAGCAAATTAAATATGCGCGCTTGCCTCGTAATTTCGTCACGTTAGAACTGGATTGATATGCCGCTGCAGCTGCTGTCCAATGGTATCTAGTAATGGAATTAACTGTTAAAGCGCTCTTCTTTTTCTTCTTCCTCGTTTTTCTGCAAGGTTTTTTCAAATTATAAATTAAGCCCTACTCAACGATTTTCGTATGCTCAGCCACGCCGTAACGCTTTAGCGAAATCCAATTCAATTCTGTAGTTTCATCTCCCATGTGCAACCGTATTACTATGTACATGGGTAAAATTTTATAATTTTTTCTTATTGTGAGTTCAGAAATCTAGAAAAACGAGCTGCGGTGGGTACATTAACTTATAAACAAATGATAGGTTCGAGTCTATTCATATCTTCTCTTACACCCAAATTCTGATATCCTTCTTGCAAGGAATTTTATATGCGATCTATTTTTTATTATAGACCCATTGACTTTGGGTAAATTCTGCTTTTAATTTCTGGGAAATTCACTACATCAAAAATGCAACAATTTTTCGGGCGATTATATTTTAGGCGACAGATATAGGCGATATCACCAGAAAAAAAATTTTTTTAGTCAGTGAACTTGCTATCTTTGACCTAGACAAACATTGAGTACGAGTACGCTGCACTATATTTGTAGCAGAAATGCGCGTGATAGTGCCTCAAATTTGCACTGAATAGGTATGTTTTCAGTAGGGACACTGATACGATATGACAAATAATTCAGAGCTAGTGTTTTATTTTTGAAATGATGTATATATATACATGCTTTTAATGCATATTTTAAGCATATATGGAAGCCATTGCTATATTCTGCATCAGGACCATTGTAGTTAATTTCCCAACTGATGGTTCCAAATAAACTAAGTACATGGACATTTGCTAGAAGAAGTCCATTTTCCAAAAGCTTGGGTCTGGTTTTATCTATTGAAAATCCAGTTTTCTATGATGCTCAATTTAAGAGAACTTTTTTCTTGTGTACTCTGTTCCCATACATCTACAGCTAAGATTGCGCCGCTACCCCACGGAGACGCCTTTTTTGTACGACTCCATGAATTCGTCTAAATTAAGTTGTTGTAATCTAGTAGAAAATTATGCAAATTGTTTTTGGTTCATGTCAGAGGAAAACACATTTTATGGCCATGTGACATGTAAACCTCGCTAGAAGCATCTGCTTGTTGGCGACGACGTCCTTTAACCCTTACCCGACATCGCCTGCTGAGCACCGAACAAACATGAGCGTTGATTTAGTCTGGCGCCAGTGAGCTTTTGAGCGAGCCTTGTCTCTAAAAAAAAACTTCTTGTTCCCAAAAAGACCCCTGCACTTGGAGCTTGGCAGTTCTGCCCCATAATTTGTTGTTGCTGTGTATTCGTGTTTGGGCCTTTAAGTAGTTAAATTGTTGTTGTTCTTGTTGGTGTTGCTGCGTTGCAAACATGTAATTGCATTTGCTTTCATTTACAACATCGTCACTTAAAACACACATACACTCACACATCGGCACACAGGAAACGCATACAAGCAAAGGGTGTTGAAGTTTCACATGTTATCGTGTTCACAGGCGAACGAAGCACGCAACTTCAATGAAAGAGGCCGCTTAGTGGCGTTTCTAAACGCGCTCGCTTTCAGCTTTAAACTCGAGATCTGAATCTCATTTGTGGCACCCCTTTTTTGCAGACAGCGCTATTGGTTAATTAAGACATTAAAGCAAGGATTCGTCCGTGTACTGTAGAGCGCAATCTTATCACAAGTTCGGATATTTCAATCGAAAATTAACGTCTGACTTAAAAAATTTTTAAGTTGCTTTACGACAAAAATATGTTGTTTGTGCTCAAATCAACATTTTGAAACAATGCATGCATGGACCTATTTATAACTTTTTGCAAAAAAACTTACACATTAGCATTTCATGACAAATTGATTATGACTCTGATCAACTTAACATTTCATTATCATTGATTTTATTAAAAGCTGACAATACCACTGCTCTACAGAAAATAGTTCCAGTAATCTACTCAAAAAGTAAGGGTTTAACTGCAGAGCATAAAGTTAGCACGACTTATATTTTATGGATAAATTTTCTTATTTAGGAAGTGAATAAATAAAAAGAAATTCAAAAAGTTGCGGAGTCGGAAAAGTGAAAAAAAATCGAGAAATCGAAAAAATTTGCAAAGTGGAAAAACGATGAAAACTTATTGATTTTCGCGAAAAATAGTGGAAGAATTCACAGAAACTAAAAACGAAACACAAAACTGTTTGCTGTTCCTAGTAAAAAATCGATAGCTACGAACTTCACATTAAATATTTTCTTTATAAAGCTGTTACATTTTTTTCAAAAAAAAAAAAATTTTTATTTTGAAAACAAAAAAATTATAAATGATCTCATAAGACAGGAAAAAATGTGTGTTTCTGTTCATCGCTGCATTAGATTTTCATGTTTGAGAAGATTTTTCATATTTGCTTAGAAGCTCAACATTTTGCCCCACAGTGCAATATCGCTATCGACATTGCTTCATATTGTCACGTTGTCGTGCGTGCGGCAGCGTCAACGTTTAGTTGGCTCTAATTGAACGTATGTAGATGGTTAATTATTGGTGAAATCGCTTCTGTTGGCTTTCCATTTAATTTTTTGTTATTGCGGTTGTTACTTTTTACGCTTTTTTATTTTGTTTTTAATTCTATGGTGATATTTGCAACAAAATCAGCTCAAATTAAAAATGCTTAAAATTAGCAACGCTCCATTGTGGAAAAATTAATGGTATTTGAAAGCACCAATCACAATTATAGCCCTTACATACCAATCGGACATGTAACACGAAACGAAACATATGAAAATAGGGAAATAACATACGAAATTAAGTAATTAATGTTGTGTTGATTCCGGCTCAGCTTTTTGAATGGCGTGTGGAACTTTGTCCTTAAGTACCTGTGATGCAATATCATGAGGTGTTATTTGTAAAAATAGAAACCATCAAAAAGAAAGGAGTTTAGGAAAATCTTTTAACGTGAAAAAAAAATCAAGAAATATTTTAGTTTTATTGACAACTCTTTTGAATAAAAGCATTCCGTACGGCAATAATTTTAAATTGATTTGCGCTAATTTGGCAGAAACCTCAGAGGAAAGCCACCCCAAGCCGAACGTAAAATTTTCCAAAATCCGAAACTTTTTCATAATTTTGGAAGCAATTTCTTTGAATCTTACGAGGTTTTTAATTTTCTCATATTTTGTCATTAAACAGATCGAAATTCTTATGAAAGTTTTGTATTTTTTTTTAATGTCTGCAGACACATAAACTATCGCCTTAAAACAGTGACACACACACACTCACAATTCATTGTTTTCTGTTGCTGATACTTTTGACTTGTGCCTAAAATAGTCGCTATAAACCCAGATCTATTGTTGACATAATGAGAAATTCCGGCCCCAAACAGTACACGACTACGAGGAATAAATGTGTGAAAAGATTACGTGTTGCTCAACTGTGTGTGTGTGTGTATGTTGCATGAATGTCTGCTTGCTCTGACTCAAAACTGCTAGCCAGACCCATACTTTCCTTCAAACTTGAAATTCGGAGCCGTCTGCTATTTATAAATGGAGCCAGCAAATCGTACAAAATGCCTCAAATACCCATAAATTTACAGCAACATCAACACCAACACTAATGTGTGCAACGACACCAATACAAGCACAGACCACATACTCCCACACATGTAGCTGTAATGCATACAAAAATGTACATTGACGATAACACAAGGACTTGCAAGGAGCAAAAGAAACAAATAGCGTCCTGACCAGCAAAACAGCAGTTAACAACTGTAAACTAAACACAATCCGCTTATGGTTTGTACTGGCAGGAGAAAGGTGCTGTGTGGCTAAGCTCTGTGTTCGCCAAAGCAATGTCTCTGAAAGTTGTTGATTGCTTACGGCAAAGTCCGTGAGAGATTTTAATTGTAAATATTTTTTAAAGAATTTGAGTGCGGGCAAAATATATTGACCTAGATAAGAATGAAAACTTGCAAAAAACGGAAAATGATTCAAAAGAATATGGCCCAAGACGCTTGGAAACATTGCACAAAAATTTCCTTTGCAAAAGTAATAACCCTTAAGAAACTCATAAGGATATTGCACGGGAAAATAATGTCTCTTTTCTCATGAACAGTCTCATTCATAACACGATTTCCTGTATGAATATCAATGCAAGTCCATAAATTCAAATTATGTGGCCATTATTTAAATTTTTTTTTGATCTATGCAGGTGTTGAGTAAAAATGTTGGCCTGGAATAGATTTTTTTTTGTTGGGATAAAGAAATAAATATCATGACCTGCTACTTAGTTACTTAATTTTTAGTTCAGTGAATGGGTGCTTTTTTGCAAAATGGAAATGTTTCGTTTTAATAGTACACTTCCTAATGTATGCGATATAAAATTTTTATTGGAAATCTAAAACCTAAAGCCTTTCACTCTAAAGTCAGTTTCATTCGGCCTGTGAGTTCAATTTCAGAATACTTTTTAAGCAGATCCTCATTAGATAACAAACTTCCAGACTGAGGAATAATGATGACAATATTGGTCTTATAGCCAAATGTTTGTAGAGGAAATATGTGTGTGTATTGTGTGATGTGTGTTTGTTTTTGTTTTTGTTTCTCTTGCAGCCAGCAAGACTTCTAATAATTAAAGTCAATTAATTAAATCAGTTGAATTAAATTAATGGCAGCTAAAATATTTACGATTATTTATACGTAGACTAAGGACGTACATATCCTGCTAACTGGAGCACGCAGCAACTGCAGCCAAGCGAACGTGCAGCCAGTACCAGCGTTATGGGGTCACACACCAATTACGTTAGTGCCGTATAGTCATAACGTCAACATCGTAAACGCCGCTTATTTGCGCCGTAGTGCTAATGGGCCTCATAAACTTTTATTGCGCATCTAAGTGAAGTCGAATAAACTTCGTCATTTAAAGTCTATTAAATTTGAAATCATTTTAGCTCAAGTCGTGGCCAAAGTGCATGCTGGCCAAGTGAAACAAAGCCAGGCAAAGACGTGCTAAGTGTAAGAGATGTAAAATAAAACTTGACATTGTATCTGTATGACATCATACGTCATGAAAATTTAATGGATGCCAGAGAATTGAGCGGTGTGCGCAAGACGCTGTCTGTATGAAGAAAATTTAATGGGTAGATGTCAATGAATCCCAGCAGGCAATTGAATGCGGCCTCTACCAGATAAGGTTAGGTTTTCGAGAAGAAATAAATTTGAGTGTTTCAAAATTTCAATCAGACACTGCAGGTTTCATGAACTTTTTCCTGCTCCGCGTTTTGGAGAAAATTTTCAGGTTACGTTGGGTTACACTGATTTTTTTTATTTTAAATTTGATGTGAACATACAGTACGCTCCTTAACAAACTCCAATAGCGTTTTATTAATACAGTCAGTAAGTCTGACGTTTGAATTTGGTCCATTTCGTTCACCAAATCTGGTTGGTATAGTTTTCAATTATTTTATGGGAGCTTTGTGACAAATAAAGTTTGCTTTGCATTGGAGAATTGCTGAGTATCAAAGATATCACTTATACAGAATGTCAGATATGGATAATAACGCCATTATATCGATGTACATACATATGTAATTGATTGCAGTCGCGTCACTTCACCAAAAGCTTGGGGGGGAAGGGCGAGAATTATAGTTACACCACTATTGGATGGTGTTATTGAATTGATCTATTGAATAATATCTAGTATCAGATCCTTGGGGGAGGGGGGAGGACGAATTCCTTCGGCAGCCCTACAGAATCGACACCACTGATGGAATATCAATTTTAGAGAGCCGATATTTCCAAATATTAATTTTTTATAAAAATTCAGACAAACACAAAATCTTTCTGTTTACCTTCGGTAGCCTTAATTTTTTAAATTTCTATACGGAAGCAAGAGAAGATATTTCTTTGAAAATATCACGTTTGGAAAGTGAATGAAAAGCCTGCTATTTTCCAAGGAAGATTCTTACATACAGTAGCGTGCCTAGGGGGGTCACAGCACGGTGTACGCCTCTGCTTACATTCTTCTGATTTTCTTTTGCTTTTGCCTACTGGGATCTTATAATATGCTATTGTATGTGTAATATTATTCAAAGAAATGCCAATGCTTGCATTGCTCAATATACTCGTACAAATGTATGTATTTTAATGACGTCACTGTGAACTTAATCATACCATCGATTCCAGTTAAGAACTATAATTAATTACAATAACGAAAGTTTTATTTCAATGAATTAATAGATCCAGTGGGCGTGGTAGTATTACATTCTCTCATTGCCGGTGGCATCAGTTCCAATTCAATTACACTAACCCAAAGTATCGATCAAGTTGACAAGTGAAAACCTGGAACCAATGTGAGGCGGAGGAAGCTTTACAGTTTTAGCATAAGTAACCTTAGTGAACTAATTATATTCACAGCTTAAAGTTTTCACCAGTTAGCATACCACAAAGACTGTGACCTAGAATTATTGGAGTCCAAAAACTTGGCCACAAAAATTGTAGAGTAAGACTACTACGGAGAGACCAATTCTAACTAATTTCGTTGATTTGTCTTTCAACGGTATATAAAAATTTTAAAAAAATCATGTGAAAATTTTTTGTTTTTGCTTCTATAAAAATTTTTTAATTACGAAACATCAAAATGCCTACAGTGCCGATAAAAAAGAAAGAAAATTTTTAATTTCCGTATAAAATTTAAAAGATGTCGTAAAAATATTATTTTGTCTGTGGACTGAGACCAAACTTATAAACTTTGTGCACCCTTTTCACCTTATGTCTGTTTAGAAAACACTACCTGTGTATACAGCTTATTGAAATCAAGTAGAAGAAGTAGCAGTAATTTGCAGTTAATTCAAAAAAAAATTAAAATCTGAATTGAAGAAACTTTAACTGCTGCAAAGCTTTGCTAAACGGTAGCCATTCATCAAGGCCAGGACGACTGCTGTTCAGGAATATCGTTCGCACGCGCTGCGTGAAAGCCATTTGCCCAGTACGATGTGTGTTGCCGCTTAATTGAAAAAGATGAAAACAGAGGGAGAAGAGGGTGTGGCACAAAATATTACAACTCTCAATAAAAAGTGACAAAAAGATACGCAACAGGATTTTTATTTTGCTGATTTTCTTTGGGTGTTGTAATTGGATTTTTTGTACTGTTCATTGTCGTTGTATTTTATTTTCAATTGTTGTTTCTTGTTTGTGTTGCTTCTTCTGCTGTTGTTGTTGTTTAGTTAGAAAAGTTTTAAATTTTAATTAAAAACAAGAAACGCTAAGAAGAACGTGACCGGAAAATGATGAAGAAACCAAAATCCAATTGAAGTTTCATTGAACGTTGTTGCCAGCCATCGGCCTCAGGCGAAACGACAGCCGCACTGCGCCCCCGCAATAGGCCGTGTAGAATCGGTTCTGTGCTGCTGTGTTAGTGTCGGTGTGGGTGTCTGGATGTATCTTGCGAAATTTAATTATAAAGTATTAGAGTTTTAATATTGAACTAACAGCCAGGAGCAGTTAGGATTAACAGGGAGGAGCTGACAGACAGACCAGTGAATAAATTTCAATTAGTCAGGAATGGCGGTGGCAGGGGTCAAAATCGCCCAGCACCAACACCTCCATCGCTTCCTTAAGTAACAGCATGCCAAGACAAAGGAGAGAAAGCAAAAAGTAAATAAAAACAACATGCCTTGTCGTAAATCTTAAGCGAAATCCAACAAAATATTTGGGTCAATATTTACGATATGGAATTCCACCGAAGCTTGAGTGCGGCAGGTTGAATCGAACTACCACATCAACTGTAAATAAAAAAGCAGCCCAGCTAATTTACGGCCGAAGTGATGCCAACAGATAACGCAACCCTATCAGTCTAAGGTTCCTTGTGCATTCCAAGTACAAAGTGGGAGTTGGCTCATCAGCCGGAATGAGTTGGGCAAGGCAGACATCAACTGCCTTGCGGAGCAAACCATGTAAACAAGGGAAAAATATGCGCTGCTTTCGCATTCCAATGACCACCTCCATGACCACATTTCTTTATTTTTCAGTTAGTCGGGCAGTTGCTTTTGTTCAGTTATTTATAGCCGACACGTGTAAATCCCTAATAATCTTTTAAACAGCAACTACCTACAACAACAATTTAAGCAGAAACAACAACAGACACTTAAATAGCGAAAGTGGATAAAATAAACAAGCGAACAAACAAAAACAACAACAGCGTTATAAAACTACAAATTAAAGACCATTTTGATGTCGAGTCCAGTTGAGACCAGTCCAGTCCAGGCCAGTTTAGATCCGTTTAGTTGGGCAATTTGTATTGAAATGTAATGGGCGTGTTGGAGCTGCCAAGCAATTGCCGCGACCGCATTAAAACGCGCATAATTAATACTGACCACGCAGCACGTTGACTGGGTTAAGTTTGAATTTGGTGGATTCGTCCATTTTTAGGACAATAGGACACACACACACGCATTCAGTCATGCTGAATCCACTTCACTGACCTAATGATCCATTAAGAAATCCATTAGTGTCAGAAGTGCGCCATGACAGCGACCGAGTAAGCGAGTGAGTGAGCGCCTTCAATAGCCTTGGAACGTAAAATGACAGCATAAAATTTATTAAGTATCGATTCCTCATGCCGAAGGCAGACTCATCATAAAAATGTTAGTACCAGTTTGGGACTCTCTCAAGCTTGCTTTCACAAGCCAGAATTAGAGAGTACTTTGTCACAATTTACACACGGGACATTATCTATTTTCAAAGTCAAACTTCGTGGGCAAGAAAGGAAAACGAAAGCACCTTACAGACTTTTTCACGCTGAAAAGTTTTCGTTTGATCTTTTTCTTTCTACGTTTAGACCCCGCGCAAAAAAGGAAAGCGCAATTCACAAAGAAAAAGAACTGGACAAAGTAACCTTTCTGTATGTAACCGCTTAAAGAAAGAGCTAAAAGGAACAAAGACTTAGGAAGAAAACTATTGCAGTGCATGTGATGAATAAATAACCAAATGTGGGAAATTTTCCAAGCACGGAACAGCAACAGACAGGACAAGTTGCAAAATTCCAGTGTTGAAATATTCCTTGAATGATTACTTAAGAGACCCCACAATTCCTTACCTCAAAGTTATCTTATTGTGTCCTTCACGGGAAATGTGTGGCTGCACGGATCTTCATCATTAAAACATGTACTTGAGATATTTTTCATTTTATCAAAATTGACCGAATTTCGATAGATTTTTTTATTATTTGAGAAAAAGTTTTTAAAAAACAGGTTGGCGTTAAGAAATGTAAGACAAATTGAAAAAACTATAGGCACAACTCTGGCTAGAAAATCTCCATTTTCAAATATCTTTTTACAATGTCATATTTGGGTGAACTTTCGCTCAAAATGAAATTAAAAAATTCTTCAGTGTTTTTTTAATGATGATTTTCAAAATTAATCCTTTTCTAAAAAATATTTTAGAACATTTCGCGAACTTTAAACATTTCATAACTCACCAATCAAAGTGTAAAAATATGAAGAACTTCTTCTGCTACAACTTCTATCTGAAAATTTTTTTTAAATTTTGCAGTTTAGAACCCTTTCAAATGGCTTAATATCAGTTCTGCATTCACTGAAGTAGTAAGCCCTACATTAAATTGAAGAATGTGACATTATAAACTTGTAATCAAAGGGGCGGTCGTTAATAACACGAGAGAACAAAAATACATATATATATACAAAGATAAAGTATATATTTTTGGAGAGGCAATCTGTAATTGATAATGTGAACTTAATCAACTAAATCAAAAAACGTTTAGCGAATGTTCCGTAAAATTGAGCAGAAGAAAATATTTTTTTAAGTGTCATTATAGAAATGGTTGTGAACTGGAAAGCATTTTAAAGAAAAATTATCCAAACTTGATTTTGTTTCATTTCGGTTTCATTGAAAGCATTTAACGGCTACATCAATATGTTTGCTAAGTCAATGGAAATATTGTGTGTTACTGATCTTAAAAACTTTTAAAAACGAGGTTTTGCTTTGATCCAAATAAATGAGCTAAGCCGGTTCAGTAAAGTGTAAGTAAGGTGTAATCAATAGTACATTTGATAGTTAAAGCTTCATAAAACATATGGTATTGCCGGTATTTTTATCGAAGTAAATAACAAAACAGTAATTGGGAACAGCCATTCTTTGAAATCATTAACCAAACAAATAGTATCCCATTTTTCATAATCCTTCCGCAAGAACCGAGACCAAGCGCGTACTTTTTCATACAGAATTTGGTTATGTAAGGCATTATTTATGTAGATGTTTCAGAAAAGAAATCTAAATCATTATTAGTTAATGAGATACATAAGTTAAAGTACGTAAGCAAGGGCCAGGTACCATGCAAAGTGCGACATGTATTCACTTCAATTCATATATTTCGTAAGCTAATGTAGATCACATTTCAAAATTTTAAGCATATTATCTGTATACTTTAAGCTATATTTTAAAATTAAAAAAAAATTAAACATGTCGAAATCGTTTTGGTTCCGGTTTTCCACAAGAAAAAAATTCAAATTTCAAATCTGATTTCATAATTGAAAAGAACAGTAAATTTCCAATGGAGACCATTATGTTCAGTATTTTATTGAAAATTTCTCAAATTCGAAAAACTGCTTCCGAAAAATCCATTCTACAACAAAGACGAATGTGAACAAGATTCAAATCTAATTTTTTTCATTGTCCGCTTCGCGTGAAATTCCCTATATATTAAATTGAAATCAGACAGAAGAATAAATACCTCTATTTTAAATAAACTAAATCCATAATGAATACATAGTCTGATTTTAGAGAATAATTAAATAAACAGATGGTACCGTCATATTGGTATTCCAGCCTCAACTAAAATAAAGTTTCACAATTCGTTTGAATTTGAATTTTATAAATTCTTCAGTTTACTGATACTTTACGCGAATGGAAGCAAGTAGCATAGTGAAAGGTTTTCAAAGCTACATAAAAATTTACAAGGCCAATAATCGATAATTTTTCGTGCTCATTTAATGAATGAAATTATCACCTTTAATGAGAAAGAACGTTACGCCCCCACATTCCATTTTAATGTAGGAGTGTACTAACATTTTACTTTATGTGTGTCGATATTAATGTGTTATGTATTTGTAAAATAAACCTTGGAGTGCCACAGGGGAGGGAGCTAAGGCTTTAATTGTCGCAAGTAAAAACATTTTAAAACGTTTTTTGCATAAGCATTTCAAACGAGGTGGCACCACCACATGCCGGCACTTGACCTGATAGCAGCAGATACTTGCACTTCAAGCCATCTAGTTTCGTTTCGTAATCCATTCCATGAACTGACTATGAAGGCAGCGACATGCTACCTAACTCGGCGAAATGGTGAAATGAACTTGGTCTCCGGCAACAACTGTAGTGCCGTGAACGGATGCAAAATTCTGAAGGCTAAAATATGCGCACGTTCAACTTTGTAGCAATTTAATATTTTTTAGTGCTACAACGGTGTGGCACCGTTCACTTTTTCATCATTGATTATGAGTCCGCATTGCTAGATCCTGATGATGGATGTTGGTTGCTTCCTTCCTTCCTGCTGTAACTCAAATTCGTAATTTTTTGGCTTTTTATTTGTTGCGTCCCATTTGATTTTTTTTTTCGGGAATAAAAACTTTTGCTGTGAACTTTTTAAGCCATCACTCACACAACAAGTTTTTTAACTCCGTCGTATCCTATGCCAGCTAGTGTTACTTCCAGTTTTTAGTCCTCAACGACCAGTTGCCCATTTTACTGTTTAACTCACAAGTTGGCGAACTTTGATCACGTACATCAAACGTGAGAAATTTTTGTGAATTCCATTGGACTGGAAAATGTGAGCTTAAAATTCATTGATACCTTGTCAGCAGTGGTGGCTCCCTGGCTGATGCCTCACATGGTTCACTCGTAGGCACTTTCGTTTGACAACCCAATGGTCAGTTATCCAATTGATATGCCGCTCATGTTTATCCACACTCACTGCCAAAACAAGGCATGCGGGAGTATATAATAATGGGGTGTACTGAAAGAATTGTATGTGCATTTTTTCGAAAAAATTCATAGTATAGAGAGGAACTGCATTTTTACCTAATATGATGATATTATTAAAATTCATTGTGGTAGAGTAAGAAGACTTTTGACCGGGCACTCTTTTATAAACTTTTAAATTGAATTTTGTGTTAATTATCTGGATTCCTTATTATTATTTTAATCAGAAGCCAAAAGAATAACCAGGACTTCAGCACTTTTGCGCTCCGGTGTTGATATCCAGGTTTTTGCTATATTTTTCTCAGTATACCTTTTCACATGCACTTCGGAAATTTACTGAGATATAATCCATTTTTACTCAAAAATAGCGTAAAAATATAAATTATTCGAACCACCCTTGACCACAAAGCATCCCATAGCTAGAGATTGCTGTCACTATCAGTACAAATAGTTTTTTTTTTTTTACATCAGCAAGAACTATTCGTCGGGTGCGTTTGTTTGCCTCTGTTACTGAATGGTAAGTCGATCGGATGGGGTAGCTGATTGCTAGGTGTGTTAATGCGTTTCTCGAGTTCGTTTCATCGATACTTCTCTGCTGCTGATATCCAAAAATATTTCAGGTTACTCTCGTAACTTGACTCAATTTGTTTGATGAGTTCTGTATGACCCAAGTCGCTTTGTTCGTGCTTATCAAAACGCTGAAGTATTTCATACCGAAAGAGCAGCTTCAGAATTGTTGGCTTAATGGCTGACTGACTGACTGTTTCCTTGTAGTATTTGAACGTTTTTCTGAATAAGTGAGTGTGTGAGTGTCAATTACTCGATTGGGCGTAACAAGGGGTTTGACAGCCGACTACTGTCACTCACCCTTATTTGTATGTACACACGTCTCACCCCCTAGCGAAACTTATAAGCATTCATACTCAAATGTCAAGAAATCCTTAGCGAATAATATTTGGTTACGAGGAACGTCGCTGTACGTCGTTTGATGTCAAGAAATCGATTAGCAAATCCTTGCAATTGGCTTTGCAAGTATACTGGTGGCCGAATGTTTGTCATTGTTGATCCATTGAAAGCAGGCAACAAATTTGTCAGCCCATGTACGAGTATGAGAATTTGCACAACGTAAGAGTACTTGAAATCAAAGTTGCCTGTTTCTGATGGAACGATTTTCAGTGCACTCCCCTGAGGCTTTGCCTGAAAGCAAATACGAGTTAGAAGTGTTAATGATAGTGAAAATAGTGAAAGTACATTAATGAATCATGGTTTCGTTGGTACTTAGCTCTTGATATGATGTTGATGGTAAAGTTGTCTTCAGCCAACATTCATGTATTTCATTTGAAAGTATGTAAGATTTTTAAGACCCATTTAATTAATCAAAATTAATCTTTGTTTGAAAAGTTTCTCATAGTGGGTTTATTGGCACAAAGAAATATTTTGCCATTATTTAAATCACTTAATCCCTTTATAACAAAGTTTATTTCTGAAGTTTCCTTAATCAAACTTTTTTCTCAAAGGAGTCAGCAAAAATATAGAGAATCCTGATTTCAGCTAAATTTTTTTTTCTTAAAAATTTGTTTTCTTTAATTATTCGAAAAAAACAAAAAAAAACTGATTCAGTGTTCACCAAGCTCTACAAGTCCATCAATGATTCTGACCCATTCACTCCATGAAATTTAGTGCCCTGCAGTATTTAGCAATTTAAGTTTTGAACTTATTTACGAATTGTCTAAAAGCTGTAGCCAAACTGACCTGTCACAACCCGGAAAACGTTTAACACGTAGAATTCACAGGGATATTGATCCTTATACCTGCAATGTCTGTAAGCAAGCTCGAGTGCAATTAAGTGCACATTGCCATGGACTAGGACATGCATTTCTTCCACATCTACTATATTTTCAAGACATTAGCTCTGTGTGAATATCTTAGGTTTCCGAGATTGAAGAAATGACATAGCAGAAAGTGATTTGGCACGAATGATGAGTTCATTAATAAAACAAACGCATAGTTTTTAAAGAGCTGAAGAAATCGTTTTCAATTGAATTCATAAATTTCAAAACATTGAACCTAGTGCATCAAGCTGAAAAATAAAACAAAATTTACCCAAAAAAAATAGATTTCTTGTTGACATCAGGTACCTACTACATACGACACTTGCATTCCGTTGGTAAATGATGCCACTCGAATTTACCAAAAAGTGAAAGTCCTTAATTCTTAAAAGCCAACCACCACACATTTGTATTCATAAGCTCCGATACTGAATACTTTTCCCACTGAAAAAGCACCATCCACATACATTTCTACTTCAACCACTGTCACCACGTAGTGCGACAATATGTTGTACATGAATTTGTTATGATAATCAGTGCATTTCCCATAATTGTTGGCTCCCCGAGGTGGAATTTAATTTTTGTTATTAATATCTTTGATAATTCCAATCACAATCACATAGTCGGTAAATTAGTATTCAAACATCCGACGATATCAATGTGGCACGTTCATATTGTGCCGATGGTAAGTGTTGTCTGTATTTCGTTATGTTTTCGCGCATCATTTCAACCCATTCCCACAATTTCTGCTGCCTATTAGCCTGCATAGAGACCATGGCAAGCGCTTTTAATGTGCTCCGATACCCGACGTCGTGCCGTATAGCCAAATCATATAATAACCATAATAATGTCTGCATGAAAATGATTTTGTTATTTTCTCGCATTATGAATTTCATTGTACTCCACAAACATTTCGATTCTCCACTGACCCCTGACCCTGCTTCCAATACTTCAGTGGCTGTCGTTCTTGCAGCCTTTCGCTATTCGCCTTCTGCTGACTTCCTGTCATTTTGTACCACTTGCACGACGACGACGACGGAATTGTTCACTTTGCAAATGCAATTTTCATTTCATTTCGATTCAGAATCTGAAATTTGTGCCGAGTCCACGTTTTTGTTTGTAATTGCAAGGCCCTGCTGTTGGTGTTGCTGTCGCTTCCATTTTAACTCGCATTCATAGCGAAATTTTGAGGCGAAATAAACTTGAACCACGTGACGTACATTATGAAGTTTGCGGCTCTTTTTCTATATTTAGAGTTAAGTTTTTGTTGTTTTTTTTTTGGAAAACTAACGTCCTGTTATGCCTGTACAAATATGAAGACGGCTAGGGTGGGGGTTTTCTCATGTTGACTTTTTAAAATAAGCAAGTCAGGGCGGAGCAGAGTGATCACTATCAGCAAATTGACTCATACACATGCAATGGAGTGTAGCGAAAAAAATGTTGGAATTGCTCCAAAAGTAAAGTTATGGTAGTGGAGGTAGGTGCTTCTGTAAGATCGGATAAGCATTCAATAATACACTAAAAAAATATATATAAAAAGAGCAAGGCTACATTTTCAACAACTTCACTATTTAGTCTATGGATACAACGGAGAAATTTAAATTTAATGAAATAAAACACATAGTAAAATTATTTTACATGGTCTAACGTCATTCGGTTGATGTCACCAGTGGTGCCATTACAGGATATTCGGTTATTAAGTGAATTGCAATAATGCCGGCTTCTGTGAGGCGTTCGGACTATACCAGCAAGTGACCTGTTTGGGTTGCACCAAGCTTTTCATAGAGGTAAATCAACGAAGCTTGTATTTACCTATGGTACGGAGGAGCGAGTTCACATGTTGTCGTGAGATTTATCTTCGCATAGCAATTTATAGACTTAATGGCCAGTATTCAGGCAAACTGGGGTTCCATAGTAACTCCTGACAGTTTGATATATCACTAAGTTTTGCGGGGCTAGGGCTAAGATGACAATATTAATAGTAATCGGATATTTTACCCAGAGCTAAAGGCAATGATTGCTTTAGATGGGGAAAGTTCGTACTTTGAAGGGTAACCGTTTCGGAAGATCATAAATATGCAAATTTAATAGTTCTTGGCCTAAGACCAAACCTTAAAGAAGTCACTAAACAATGAGCAGATCATATTGCAAATTTTTACATAAATGGGGAAAACTTCACGTAATTTGCACAGAAAGCCAGTTTTGCACACAGTGTCCTTAGCTACGGAAAGATCTATAAAGCCAACTGAAGTTTTCAATTGTTGCTGATGCCGGAACACACGGAGTCTCTGAGGGCAAGGACTTGATCGTTGCCTGCCTGTTCAGAATGAGGCGACCCTGAATCCAATCCTGTTTGTGATAAAACTTGATGTGAAACATTAATCATGATATTTCGTAGCCCTCTCGAACGCAAATTTGATTTAGGACAGGTGGTATTCACAATATCAACTATGCAATAACTGTTTTTCTTACTGTGCAGCCGCCTTCGCCTGCACTGCTGAAAATGTCAAAAGCCAGAAATAGAGTTATCATGAAAAATCTACACTTTTTAAATTTGACTTTTTTGTATGCGGGTGGAACAAGAAAGACAGTAGCGCAGGAGAGAAGCAGAAGGGAAGAACACTTCTTGTCATGCTTCTTCGCATTCATTTTTATGGGTGAAATTATGAAGTTTCAAAGATAATAATGCGCCAACACTTTATTTTTTGGCATCAATTCAGATCTATGCAACAGCAACAACAATAACAATAAGCGTGTGTTTGCCAAAAGCGATGTGATGCGACGCCGCTCATTGTTAAATAAGTTTATTAAAGCACATCCGCATTAAGTGCTTCTCCATTGCTACGATGTCGCTTCATCTTTCTGCATGTTTTTTCTTTATGGTTCCAGTTCAGTTCCATTATCAGCGTTAGAGATGTCATAAAAATCACATTTGGATATTATTGCGATGCTTTGATGCTGCGAGGACGACGCCAGCCAAATTGTTTCGCACAGGACGCCGCACAAGCCAATGAATGAATGAACGAACGAACGAACGAACGAACGAAACCGCATAGAGGGTGTCAAACGAGGACGAAAACAAACTTCAAGTTTCCCAAAAAGAAAACTTTCCGCCCAACATGAAAAATTTCAAAGTCATGTCATGATGAAAGTTAGTGCTTTGGAGCTACACATCGTTGGGATAGGGAGCAACAAAGCTGCGAAATAAACTTAAATGCTGCAGCAGTGTTGCTTGTTGACACCCAGTTGTTGTTATTTTTGCTAAATTTGCATTGAAATGGTTCGACAAACAAACGAAAACAGAAAAAAGGATGAGAATGAGAATTGCTTTTTCGGTGAGGCTGAAGTCAAACCCCCTGCTGGAGTGATGCCGTCGTATGCGCAGCTTTTCTGCGAAGTAAATGAAGCGTGACACTTTGTTTTCTTTTGATTTAGTTTTATGAGTCTACATCGGATGTAATTGAATTATGCAAGTTGGCGCCAACAACAAAAACAACAACCACAGCCAAAACTGTCTCAGACGACTTTATTAGCATTCGATCATACTCGTAATATCCTGTTTGTGTTAGCCGGCATATATCGCACTCGCATATGCAGCGGACGAACAACATGGATACGCTTTTTAATAATGACATGTGAATTTTGTTGATTCATAAGTTGGGGGAAATGAGTTGGAAAATATGTTCTTCTGGGTTTTTCTCCATCGCATGTTGGAGTGGGTGTTCATATGTGGTATGTCTATTGAGGAAGGGTATATACTTAATTGGGAAACTTTATTTTTATTTTTTTACAAATAAAATGTTTTGCAGTTCTTTATCAATTTAGGATCTTAATTTAAACAAACTTAGCTGTATAGGACATCAGCAAAATTTTTCATAGTACATGGTCATAAGCGAGTGCATTCAATCCTCTCCAACTTTTCGTCAATTCACGAATTTATTATTCCTGCGATCGTTCCAGAAATGGATTCTGGAGTGACAGATCCCACAGCCAAAAGACAACTCAAAACGAGCTTTTACCTATAACGTGGTGAACAACATTGGACATTTTTTTTTAACCATAACTCTAACTCCACTTTCAATGTAAAGTAGCGATAATGCATTTAATCTTTCCTGCTTCAGCATAGTTCGACAAGGAGTTTTTAAGCTCTTTACTTGTGAGAATGATCTTTCTGCCGTACAATTTGTAACCATCAAACTCAAGAATATACGTAAAGCAATATCTACGTTTGGAAAAGCTGATGTTAATTTATCTTCCCACATTATTTTGTATAAATTTACTTGATTATGAAATTTATAATTATTTCCATTTTTACGCCAAACGTAGCGATGAAATTGCTGAATTTCATCAGCAAGGTCGGAATTAAGATCTTCTGGATATTTTGAAACCAAACATTGAGCACTGGTTTCAATATCGACTTAATGTAAAGAAAATAAAATTCCTCAGGAATTTCACGGTAAATCTTACCTCTTAAGTCCATATGTAATTGCAATTGATCTAATATTACGTAAATATGTCGAAATACTTATGAGGAAAAAATTGAATTGAATTATGTTGCACAATAAATCAAATGCGAATGCATTAAGAGCATTCGTAATAGTGAGGGATTAATTTTTATTTTAGTTGACGAGTAACATGCTATTTTTTTCTCAATAAAACATATTATTTTGTGTCAGAATTTCAATATCTGGTGCTTCCTCCGCGGTGATGCCCTAGGCCTGTGCCTAGTGTACCTTGCTATAAATTTGCAACACTATGGCTTAGGGTATGTAACATATACTCTGCCGTGTTTTCTAAAATATAATAACAATCTATAGCATTTAAACGGGGAATTTTGAAAATTGCATTATTAGATTTCAATTAAATAAAATGTTATTCTATGTCACCTCAACTGATATAGAAGCATCTAATTACTGAAGTGGATATGACACCACCCATTGATTGACGAAATGAGCTAAGTATGCAATATCGACTAAGTCTTGAGTGGGAAATTAAATAAATCAAAATTAACCAAAGCATGCACTGAAGTATGGCACAAGTAAGGCACAAAGTTACAAAAATATTCCCCGAAGTACCGTGGGCTCTTTTAAAACAAAATGTCAGGCTTACCACAAACACTATCATGGTATCTTCTGTTTACCAACATTCCGTTAAGTCCTCCTTTCATCATATAACTACTCCAACCAACATATGCAACAAAGCAAGTGAAACAACTTAGATCGCCTAAGCTTGCCGTTAAGATTCCTTTTCCTTGTTTTCTCTTTCTTGGCGTGTCATGTCCAAGAATCCATACTTTAGCTGCTTTTTAAAAGATATATATCTGTCCACAGCTGTTTCTTTTTCGACGGCGCACTTGTTGTGCAATTCGTTTAATGGTTGCATTACACAAAGGGTACAGCGGAAGGAAGCGCACACAAGCGGCGCTTTGGTCTTTGGTCGGTCGATAGTACGTGTCTGCTCGACCGTTGCCTCCTGGTTGCTGGCCCTACTCTACCCAACACTGACTGCTTGAACGCAGTCTGTGGACTTAGCCACGTGCTTGTTTTGTTTACGTTTCGCATTGAAGGATTTCGTTTTATTGCAATTTCGAATTGATTCTATTTGTTGTTGTAGTTTGTTGCCTTATCCTTTGTATCTTTTTTTGTGCGGCGAATGCTTTAATTTCTTTTATTTGCTTACGAGGGGTTGGTGTGAATTTTCGCACTTTGTCATCTTCCTTTTCCGGTGGATTTGCTGCCACTGCCGCACACACATATGGGGTACTGTGATGCGCTTGTGTGTGTATGTGGACTTTTTTGTGTTTCTCATTTTCTTTTCTTATGCAACTGGCAGTGCGAGTTGCGTAGCAAAGGCTGGGCTCGGTGGCTGTCTGTGTGCCTGTCTGGCGGCAAAAGAGGATTCCGCCACTCATTAAGTGGGTGCGCTGCATGTTTGCGTTGCAGATAAGATTGCGTTCGAGTGAATTTAGGGTGGATTAGTGGCTCGTAATCACGGAATAATGCACTCGGTCGCTTACTGTTAGTTTTTCTTTCTTTCTTCAGTTCGCAGACTGTTTTTTGTCCTTTTGCAGATTTCTCGCATTTGAAATTTTTTCTTTCGGTCGATGATATAATTTTTTTGAATTCAACTTTGACACGGAAAGAAAAATTTCTAAAAATTTTTGAGCAATAAGCATCATAAACAGCATGTTTTTCAATTATCTCGTTTCTACGCGAAATCCGAAGCAACAAAAAGGCGTGGTACCTTCCATGCAACAAAAACACTTAAAGCGCTAAATCTCTCCATATGGCAGCAATAGTTCAGAAATTTGGTGTTAGGATACTTATAGGATATGCTAAGAACCTCATGTAATGTGGACGCGAAAAATCAACGGAGCGTGGAACCTTCCTTACCAACAAAAAAAACACTTTAAACTTGGCATCTTTAACAGCTACAGTTGTGAAACTTGATACGTCGATGTACATTGATTGTGCCAAGCTACTCGTAAAATGTGAACGGCATTGTGTATTGGGGTGCGGCACCTCCCATACAAGAAAAACACTTAAATTGGCATTCTTCGTACTTATACCAAGTTGTGAAATTTGTTGCATGCGATTTTCAAAAATTAAATGCAAAGAGTTCTATCCTCAAATATCTCATTGGTGTTGTAACCGTTTTCTCTCCAATTAAAAATTTATTTCATAGCGATCTGGGCTATGATAATGAACAGTACAATGTTCATTCTCTACCTTGATTTTCATAAAATTGAATAACAGTCCAATCCTATTCATTTTTAGTTGCCAATGGTTCCTTAAAAAATTCAGAAAAAGTATATGCAAATGTTTTACTAAGCTCATGTTCTCATACCAATTATCAGCCTTATAGATAACCTTGTAGTTGAAAAATTACATTCTCAAAGCTTTGTTAGTATTTGCTCAAAAATTCGGCAAAAACAATTATTAGGAACAAAAAATGGGCATCTAGCTGCTTATACTAGTTTCAATGACCGCTACGTCATATCATTAGTAAACTTTGTAAGCCGACACTTACATAGTCTGCAAGCATACTATATTTTAATTCTTGCATTGACCAGTTAAGAATCATAGCAGTCAATGCAAGAAATAAAATATATTATATGCTTGCGGACTCTAAAACGTCGGCTAACAAATCTTACTGATGATATGACGTAGTGGTCATTGAAACTAGTATAAGCAGCTAGTTGTCCATTTTTGGTTCCTCATAATTGTTGGAATTATCTCTCCTTCAATTAATGCATTTTGTGCTTGTAATTTTTTTGTTGTTTTTGCACTAAAAAGTACTGAACATAAAGCTTAGTAAAATACATATTAAATTTTGCCTTGTTCCAAAACACAAAATATAAATTTTTTTAAATTTTCTAATAAAATACTCGCATAGTTTACTTCTATAAACTTTTGGCTACTGTCCGGGAACCTGGGTTTGATGTTTCGATTTTTGGCGATTTTGATGCAGCAAAAGTTTTAAAGATGTCATTATTTCTTCAGAAGTTACAGCAATTTAAAAGTTGCTTCCCTTATTATTTTGCTTCAACGAGTGAGCATTAGCAATTTATATTTTCAATAAAAGATCAATGAATTCTGAAACGCACTTATTTTTTGACTTCTAAAATATCATATCTCAACTCCAAGATCATATAGAAGGCTGAAGTTTAGTATGTGCTGCATTATAATGATCACAAGTTTAAAACATGTTCATTAAATGAACATTAATGTTCTCTGGTAGATATTTCTCCCAGTGCAACAAGCTTGAATGTGATGAGTAAGTAGACTTTTAACACTTGGAACGAGAGTGCTTATGGAGAGCAACAAATCAGTGCAATTTAGTACATTTTTATTACCTTCTTTTCTGAGAGTGGTTTCAGCCGCAGTTCCTTAGAACTCGTCGTTTATCTTTTGAGTGGTTAACACGTGTCTATTCTGTAAACATAAACGTTACAAGTCTCTTACGTAGTCTATCATTTATGGTCGGTCTTCCGTCTACTGAAGGTCTTTAAATCTCAGTGTGCATTTGAGTTTAGTTTGCCCAGCGGCAACACGTCGAGATTTATTCCATTACCATTTCCTCCCTCCATCTGACTGTGTTTAGAGCTGAAGATGACATTTTTAATTTTATGGAAATTTGCTGTTCGACTAGGTTGCGCTCTTTTAGGAATACTTGATGAAACCCACCAATTAATTTTGAGTTACTCCCATGTGTGGGTGGTTGTTTGGGATGGGGTTGAAATATTGGCATTACACAAATTATAAGGGTCGTCTTTACACTCTGTTTTGTGTGAATGGTGTGAAAAATAAGCAAAATAAGCTTATGGAATTTCCATTTTTTACAAAAGATTCATTCGTTCATTCACTTTACATTTGGGCTACACAATAAGAAGGGACAAAAACAAGAATGCCGGAATGGATTGCAAGCATTTCATGTTCTAATCGAGTACTTAGGTTACTTGTTACTTTGGTTTTGGAAGGATACAGGGCAATACCGATAAAATATCTTTGAAAATCTTAGATTTATATTGCAAACTTCTCGCAAACTAAGCCAGATATCTGCTCAACTCGTTATTGGCACTAATTTGGAAATCACGGTGATGGAACGCAACGACAACGCAGCGCATCACTTTTATTTAATATTGGTATTTTATTAATCATCACGTAACTACGTTGTTCTGATGAAATGTCAGTCAGCTGTACTTAGTTGAGCGTTGGCAGATGTAGAATAAAATGAGGATAATGTTTGTAAATTTGTGAAAAATTCAAGCATTAACAAGCTCTTGTAATCTGGTAACAATATCAGCTGTTACCATGAGAAGAAGTCGCCAAAACAGCAGAGTTATTTTGATTTGCTCAAGGTTTATAATGCTCAAAGAAGCCAGGTCGTAGGAAATCACCCGATTCACAGTTTGTAACAAAAACCAGACTGAGAAAGTAATAGACGATCGTTTTTATATTCGAGAGTGGCATGTTACTTGCTCAGTGTTAATTTTTCTTAAGCTCAGACACTCGAAAAGTATAACGACAAAGTTGCTAAGTTGGCATCACTGCAAAAGTGCCATTTCAATTCCAACTTCAAATAATATTTTTGTTATTTTCGATAATTCAAACTCAACGACCAAACTTTACTCAAAGTAAATCTAATCGAGAGTAGGCTAGGAGCATTCAACGAACACTGCAACGCAGTAGTTTCTATTTACAAGGTAATCAAGACTCCCAATTAATTCAATATTCGACTTTCTGAAGCGTAGATTGATTCAGTCTTAGTCAGTCAACTCAGCATTTACTTATGAAGACTATTTATGTGATCCTTAGCTCACTTGCAGTCCTACTAACTAAAATGTCACCCTGTGACATGGCATATAAAAACTAAGTCACAAAGCGTAGCACATTTCGATTTGCAATGTTGTCAAGGCAAACGCAATTTATGCAAAGTTTTCTACCAATTTTTCGCCGCCCCACCCACGCTCGCATTCAGTCACTGATGCTGGACACTCATCCATCAGCAAATGAAAAAAAGAACCTACGTAAAATTGACTTGGAGTGGTAGTAGAAAAGGTTTGCTGCAAACTTATTTAATTAAAAAAAAATTCGATCGACAGCATGTTTTTTGTATTTGCGCAAAAATTAGGAACAGGAAGTTCTTGCCGCTGCATTGGCATAGCATTTGTCACACCCAATCATTATAATTGGTCATTATGTGTCGTGCATTGAGGGTTAATGAAATTTAGTCCCTTTTCCCGGAAATTGCCTCGACATTGAATTAAACGTTCTCTCGTCTCTGCGTATTCTTCTCCTCTTTCTCCTTGGAAGTGCTGCTTTTCCTCTTATGCATTGGGGTTTTTTCAAGTAGAGGTAATTAAATTACAAAAGACTTTTAATGGACTTTGGTGAAACGATGAATGCTTCCTTTTAACTTTAGTGTGGGTGGGGATTTAAATTTTTTTAAATTTATGTTGAAAGTTATTTATGTTGTTGCTTTTTTGAATGTGGTTTATGTGCCATTTTCTTGAAAGCGTTGGCACACGTTAGGTGAAATTTGCAACAAAATTGACGAACAAAAAAAGGTGAATCTACGACTCGTCCTCGTTGATCCTGCTCAAGTTTAAATTTCACACAAATGGTGTTCATAATTTGAAACGCAAACATTTTTGCTTATTTCACATTAAGGACGAAAGGCTCAGTGCCACTTCAAAAACATGCACTACTCAACTACTTCACCGTTACAGCTCCCACCCCTCAGCTCAAAATGGTGAGAATTACTTAAGCCATCCTCAGTTCATCCTATTCTCGTTTGCGGCCATACAGTAAAAATTCTCACCTAAAAGAAAAAAATGCGCAACAGTTGCTCTGGGTCCTCGGTCCGCAGTCCTCGCACACTCGTCGTTGTATCCTCAACAAAAAATTTCGTATTTATTTTGACAATGCGAGCAATCAATGAGGCCAGAGTTGCCATCAAGTGCACGTCGTTGCCGCGTATTTTTGCGAAATTCCCTTAGCTTACCACCCAACATCCTGCCGCAATCTAGCTTGCCATCGCAGTTGGCAATATCCTGTTGCTACGCTCTCTCTCAAGTGACAGTTGTGCTCTCTTACAGCAAGCAACCGGCATGCGCTGCGTTTGAATTATAATGCGCATGTGACCTCTGTGGTTGTGTTGTTATGTAAACAAAAGATTTGGCAACAGTGTTCACATCGTGATTTTTTTTTTTTTTTTCACAAAAATTTTCAAAAGTTATTTAGAATGATATCCAGTTTTCCACCCCATCCTGCGTAAGAACAAAAAAATTTTAGAGCCATTATTCAGTTGCGACCACATCGGGAAAATTATAAATTTTGAAACTTTGGTTGGTATGGCACTTGGCTGCATTTTCTTATTAATACACTCACATATAAAAATAATTCAGATTTAACTGAAAAGTTTAACGACCTTTGTCTAGTGTTCAAGAAATTCTGATATTACATTTAAAGTAAACATTTTAGGATTCTTCATCGTTCCTGTCACTAATGATTCACAAAGTATCAAAATATGCTACCTACTGTTTTAAAGCTTTATTTGCAGTATTTCTTACCCTAGCGAGAGAATGGACGAAAGAAGTTATTAGCTCCTCCAATCAGTAAGCAACCTGCTTAAAATAAATTTAGGTCAACATTGCTGTTACTTATTGCAATACATAAAAAACTGAAAATTTGAGATAACAAAAAAAAATTAAACCATCCAAAACAAAATTAATTTTTAATTATTTTACTGAGTTATTGTGTGCCAACACCAAAAAAGTTATCCGGTGCCATTATGAGGTATACTTCTAAGTCGTCGAGTTAAAAGAATAAGTCATGGCTTTTTTTTTTGATCCGACCTCTATTCTGATCAGTACGTCTGTCTAATCAAAGTGATGGCTAAGCGCAGAAAGGGGTTTTGTTAATATTCTGGTTGCTATTAGTTAAGAACTAATTTTTGGAACACAGAAATTGTAGCATAGTCTTTGACCTGAAATTATTCGGAACTCTATTTCTGTTTAATTTTCTTGGTCTGGTAAGGGAAGATTCACATTAAAGTTTTCAATCATAAACATGTGTAAGCTTAATATTATTTCTCGATGGCAACGCTTTTTTGCTACATTCTTTTGTTGGCTCAAAATTTTCCTGCCGCAGCCGGGCCAACTTCGCAACGCGAGCTAAAAAGCAGAAATCAGTTCGTCCGTAAATTTTGGAGCTAACGGTTGTCGCCGCTAACAAACGGAGTCGCGTCAATCGCGCAGTTCTTTTCCTACTACCACTACACACACACACTCACTACTACACTAGACTAGAACTTTTATTTCCGGTACTTGCTCGCTCGTTCGTACGTTTGCGTGCCTGTCCTTATACTCTCTCTATTTGTTTGTGCTGTAAGACTCCTTAACATTTTTTGTTTTCGTTTGTCTTTCTGTTTTCTGGTGTCAGAATTCAACGATTCTGGGATTGCATGGATTATCCTTAAATTAGTTTAGTTTATATGGAGTTCCAAGAACATCATCCATGTCACATTATACATGACAGCCCTTTGACTATGTGTGCCTCGCCGCGTTCGTTGTCGCTTCAAATGCCGAGTTATTAATCAAAGGACTGATTTTCAGTTGACAAATAAAACAAAGAATCAAAGTGTTGAAACGACATCAAAAAAAGGATCATATTTAACATTATCCTGCTCGCAAGTTTCTTATACTGTGCTCTCAAGAAGCTGTTGTGTCCTATTGTTCCTAACAAAATCAAAAAAAAAGCAATAACAACTCATTTATAGTGTAATTTTATCATGTGTCCTATGCAGACACGTTCATAGTGCAAAATCATAAGCAAATGTGATTTATTTTTGTTTTCCTACTATCGTGTGTCAGCGTCTGTCGGAATATGGTGTTTTTGTTATTTTAATCAAAGCACGACAGGCGACACACGAAGGCGTTTGCTTATCGCCGCCTAAGCAGTCAAAAAAAGAACAGTGAATCAAAAAAAAGAACGAAGTTTCTTAATCACAAGGATAACAACGGCCACTACAATAATAATGGTACTAAGTGAGTGACTGCGTGCGTGCCGAATTTCATTGGAAAAAGGATAAAAAGGATATCATTTCACTTCAAATTTTAATACTGTCTACCGGCCAACGGACCGCAACGCCATTTAAGCCGATTGCATTCTGATAAGCGTAAGGATTTAATGTTTTTTTTTTTCATAAACAAGAACTCACAGACCCACACACTGACACAAACACACAACCATATGCATTCAAAGGGCCAAAATGTCCCAAAAATGAACACTTAACATAGAGTAGGTAAATCATTTTTTTCTCCCACTCTTGAGTGTCTTTTTCTACCATTCGACTATTTTGCGTGACCTGTGACGTATGAGTCGTTGATAAGCGCTAAAAAGGACATCATCATGAAATCATTTTGTGCATATTTTTCGTATCAGAGAATGCGTGCTTGTGTATTTATGTGTGTGGACACTGCTACTAATTGAAATGCATTATGCGGTTTTTATTTCAACAATGTCCTTTTTAACTTTTCACACAAACACGCACAGAGATTTCATGGAGAAACTCATTACATGCATCAATCCGAAAGTCTCATTAAAATTATGCTGACAAATAATTTAATTTATTCAAGTTTAATTTATTGTCCTTAAGCACACACAAACACACAGTGTGTGTGTCAAACAAGCTGACACGCCTACACTTTTGCATCACAGCAGCAGGCAACGAATTTACTCCATCAGCTCTGCACAAAACACAAGCCACAACAATGGTATTCATAGTTGACATAAATCAATATTCATCAAAAGAATTGCAAAACAAATAATTCTTCATATTTATAAATCAAAATTGAATTATCATTTGATTTGATTAAATTTTTTTTAAATTCCAACAAATAAAATCCAATTTAAAACCAGAGATGCACAAAATATATTCAGCTGACTCATCTATTGCAACATCGATTTCACACAACACCAATAAGCCCACAGTTTAACTGGGATTATTCACCTTTCAATTAAACAGAATCTGCATTGTGCATCATCAACTTTGATGTAATTTGATGGATATTTCCTATAGTAAATGTTTTACCAACATACATAGGTTTTAACCCAGAAAAAAAACTGTTTTACGTTGGACACAAAAATTCTCAACAGCAAACAAACCTAAGCCCATGCGATCCATACATTTAAATAAAACTTGCTACACTTACTATGCTTTCAAAATTAATTACCAGGTGTTTTTTCTATTTTCTATCTCGAAAATTTGTCAATAATTAAAACGCCTGATATTTTTACACAAACTGCAATACAATTTACTAGAAACATAATTGAAACTTTCACACACTACTCGCACTATGTGAAACTTGAACTTTTTATGAAAACTTATAGCACCCACTATATGCAAACTTAAGTTTAAGAACTGTTGGTGGAAATGTCGCCAGGCTGGCTCTCTGGCGCCTGTGTGTGGCGCACTAGCACAGGATGACAAGGGAATTTTGAGGACAAATATATAGAGATATTAAAGATGGTCCAAAGTGGTGTCAATCGATGGGTCCTAGTAATGGCAATAGAATCGGCCAATAAAATGAGTAACCTATAACCTATCGGTCTTGTGTTCCGTGATCTGTCCAAAAAAAAGCATATATTCCATATCAAAAAGGCACGTTTATTGATTGGGTCAAAGCTGTTGTAGTTGGTCCGATCTAAACAAGAAAGGAGTTCAATCATCATGGGTCATCAATGGGTCCTAGGAATGGTCATAGGAACGGCCAGTAACAAAAATGGCTTTGTTTTATTTTTTGAAATTTTTTTGCAATTTCCAAGTGAATTTAAATAGATTCCTGGTAATTATTATTAACAAGCCCCAGTTGGGTTTAACCATAAATAGCTTTGAACTGAATCTAAATATTTAGTTTTGCTATTTTCAATCAAGTTTCTGGTTAAATTAACTAGGTTTTACCTTGGTGCCTAGTCTCCTAGTTGAATTCACCAGGTCCTAGTTGATTTTTCCTCAGTGTACGTCAAAGAAAGATTCGGCTTGGTGTAATCGATTCCTGAACGCTCTGATAATAAAAACAAATGCCAAGAGCTTCACCCTAGCTGATGGTCTGAGGATATGGTATGGTATATGATCATATACATCAAGGCGACAGGAAAAAATCGATAGTTTGAAGTGTTTGAAGGCGCCGCTTATAAAATCTGATGTGCCAATATACAGCATTTTCAGTGTTTTTGTTGTATGGAAAATGCCAGTGCCCTTAATTTTATTAAAATAAGATAAAGCCTATGTTACTCAGGGATAGTGTAGCTTTCTATTAGAAGAATGATATTTAGAATAGTTTCAGTAGTTCCAGGGATTATTCCCTACACACACACAAATAAACTTAACCTCTTACAGATTTTAAGAAAACTTAAGCTTCCTGTGAAATTATGGTCCCTCCAAGAAAGGTTTACAAAGAGCCTACTATGCACCTTTGAATAGTTTTTGGAATTTTAATCAGTCTGAATTGATTTGTGACGTAGACAAGCACCAAGAATGACACCACATTTGTCTTGCAGTTTAGTTTTGCACCTTTTATAACCTCTAGGGACCACTATATTTCTAATACATTTCATAGGGAAAAAATTAATATTTTGTCCATGACTATTCAAATTAAAAATTGGAAATTCTACTAATTTTTGTCTCAATCAATTTTTTAAACTAAAGATCTTATTTGCCGATTTAATCAAAATGATTTTCATGCCATCTCATAAGCGAAATTAGTTCTAAATAAATTTAAATTGAAACACAAGTGTCACTCTCCGAAACAGAAGTGTTACTCTCAGACTTTGAACCCGTGCTTTCGGAGTTCAGGGTAAGCATTGCAACTTTTCGCGGTTTTCTTTTATCTCGTTGAAAATAAATACATCAATATGGTTTCGATAATTCTTTTTTCTGCAATAGCTAATTTTTGTTTTTGATTTGATTTAATGAAAGAAAGTTCTCATTTTCTAAATCTAAGAGATGACCTTGAACTTATTTGTACCTTAAACTTATTTGTACATTGTTATCTATTTCATAAAGATATTAAAGTATATTTTTCCACAGCTGAGTACTGCTGAAACTTTAATTTCTCTCTTCTGAAATTTCAATAACGCGACGGACGTACCTAAGTCACCGAATCGCTTTGCCAGACCACTTAGTTATTGGTAGTCTTAGCTCAAAATGTGAAAATTTCTACTTACGTAAGCATGTAGTAACGCTCTCTAGCTATTCACTTTGTTCACAGTAAACCAGATATTACCAATATTTAATTTCCTTAAAGTTATAAGGAGTGCAAGTGTAGGCCGTCAAGAACTATTGTTCACTCTTCCCTCCAAGCAACACACAAATAAATAGAATTTAACTTTAACTTTATTGTTTGCTCGAGCTCACCCGATGCATAAAAATAAAAAATTGTGCTCACAAAAATGTGACCGGACTCACTTTATGTCAACCCCTCTTCAAAATTTATTTTCTTTAAGAAAACAAAACCACCAGCTACAAAGACAGCAGCAACAACAACAACAAAGCTGGCTATGAATTGTGAAACTGCTTTAAGGGAATTTTAAATAAACATAAAAATCGCAGCACATTCGCCATACGCTTCCCTACAAGTCCCCCTCCTTTACATATTTTCACCCACATGAGGATATCTGGCCCTTAACATTCTACCCTTGCTATTAATAAAAGCTCACGTTACGACATTGTTATCCAAACCTCGGAACAGAACCTACACGCCCGCCCCTTCGCCATCTTCTTCAGCTTCTTCTGCGCCTTTTTCCATTTTTTCCTGCTTCTTCGTCGAAACCTTAAATTTCATTTTAATAACAAAGCGCCATAAATCAAATGATATTGCATACCGTATTGTGGCGTTGCCACAAGCCGCCCCCAAAAGCCTCAGCCTCTGACTCAACTGGGACCAACTCGAAGGGGGTCGATTGGGTGCTGCCAATCATGCCGTTGTGTTGTTCAACACACACAAAACAACCTGTAAAAAATAATATGTGGCGATGTCATCACCTATGGTCGGATAAACAGACACAGAAATACACGAGCACCGGTACTGATACGATACGAGTACCAATAACGTAACAGCAACAGACACAACAATGCAATGTTTTGAATCGATTCGGGTCCTATACCAACTGAAATAACTGACTGGTGGTACCGGGACTGAGTGAGGTAAGGTGGTGGCCGAATGTGATGCTATTCGACACCGCACATAAAAATAAAATAAAATATTATTACCCCAATTGAGATGACGCCGACGTGCGGCATTGTTGTTGTTGTTGTCGGTTGTATGGTTGTTACGGGCCACTAAAAGATCGACAACGACACACCACTTCACAATATAATAGCGGCTGAAATGGAGATTAACAGCTACGCAGGAGTGTGGGAAAAGTGGCGGTTGCTAGTAACAGAAATCTGTTGGTTGTAGGCGCATAAGTCGAGGCACGGCGCTCTCACGCGAAATGCGTGCATAATTTCTAATAACTTGGCTAAAATATGTTTTTGACACCATCAGTGGTACGATAAAATTGGGCTATTTGCATTGACCTTGTCTACATTGGCGAATTGTATCATGTATATTTAATAGGAACTATGTATGTATTCGAATTAACTGGAACGCCTTCCATTTGCAGTTTTTTTTTTTTGGTATTAAATAGGAATTTAAGTCGAGTCTATGTTCTACAAAAAGTTAAGAACTACTGCATTATATTTCAAGTCTTTTTAATCAATTCGAAGTGATTTGAAAGCGACTATATGAAAATTCATTGCTGAGGGCTTCAAATTGCACTTGCTCCTGATAAATTGTGCTTCAGTGGAAGCGCTCTTTGAATTCAGTGGATTTTCGGTCATTGAAAGTGAAAAAAATTCGCCTGAGAGCTACAAACCGACAAAAGCGATATAGTAATGATAAAATTACATAATATAAATTTGAAGCAGATAATTAACCAACGTGTGTCAATAACGTACGAGTGCACGGTGGTCTGGTACAAGAGAGGGTGCAGGCCTAAGTAAATTATCAACAAATACTGCGTATTTAAACTATTCATTTGTTTCAAAAATCATGGATTGTGTTAAATTTAAATTTTAAGAGCTACATGACATTTGTTTTGTATACTCGGATTAACAGAAGGAAACAGGTCCCATGATATATTCCTTTTCCTCAAGTTTGTTTGTCTGAGATCAGCATGCAGAGTATACATTTTCTAACATTTAAGCACTGGACCATGGGAATATCTATCTAATAAATTAGGCCTAGGATAAACTGGTTTTTCCTAGGCCTAACTAGTTCATCCGCAGCGTGTCAGGATAAGCCAGTTTAGCCTAGGATAAACTAGGGTTATTATTTACTTTTACGGCCTCACTCCAAATTTTCCAAAAATTTTAGTAAATTTTACTTACCCTAAAGTGGCGGCTTTCGGCCGCGGCTCAGGGTTAACATCCTCAAATATATCCAATGCCGGCTTTGCGGCAGACTTCGGTTCACTACACTATGTTCATCACGGGCATCGCTTACAAACTAGCATTGGATATACGAAGCCGATGTTGGACGATGATGGAGGACGTAAACCTTGAGTCGCGGCCGAAGGCCGCCCTCTTATACTAACAGACTAAAATATTTCTAGGCTAAACTGATTCATCTTAACACGCGTAGGATGAACTAGTTTGGCCTAGAAAGAACTAGATTATCCTAAAAACTAGATTATCCTAAAAACTAGTTTATTCTAAAAAATAGTTTGGGCGGTAACATATCTACGTGAAATAACATTTATGTATCTTTATGAGTATGTGCAAATAGTCTCAAAGAGTTGAAAGTGTACAAAAAAGTTATACAAAATTATAATAAGTAACAAATTAACAAAAATTACTTTCCTTTTCACTATTTACTTGATTTCAAGCTTCAAGCTAAATAGCTTAGAAAACTTATCTTTCCGATCCTATTCCTGGAACTTAATGTTTTTGTAAAAAAACTGAAATTTTTAATCTACAAAAAATTTTATTTTAGTCCAGTGTAGCTTTCCACAGAGCATAGAGCAGAATTTTTTTAAACATTATTTTGCTCGAAAAATCGTAATATTATAGAGAAATGCTTTCAGCATTTCATACGCTACAGTGGACACAAATAAAATAAATGGCTTGCTTTGGAACTTTGTTATATTATTTATATTTTTAACCCAAAGCTAGAAGTAGACCCACAGAAAATATCGTTTGAGATTTTCAGATCACTTTTATATTAGTTTTTAGGTAAAAAATGAAATAAGCTGAAACAAGACTCCTTGCTAAAAAATCGTAAAATAATTTTCTTTTTCAGTTCGTTTTATTTTATTTGTCAGAGCTCATAAAATAAGAAACAAACAAGTTTACAACATTTTTTCTGTGGGTCTACAGCTGCCGTGTAAAAAATTTTTGTCATGTGAGACGAGACTTATTTCCTTGATGTTTAACAAATAAGTAACTCTCTCATTAAATACCTTTCAAACGGTATACTCAATATTTGCAACAATCGAATTGTTATAATTGAGCAGACATAAATGTACTTTGTTACTTAGTGTAAAATGTGTTTACATTTTAACAAATTTTAATTTTGAACAGTGTACAATTGTATTCTCTCGTAGACCACCGTGAGTTTGCGTAGGTACCGGAAACCGAATAATTTGCATTGGATCATTATTTTTAATTTATTGTGAAATATTTATTACTTAATACTTGCGTTTACCAGTAACTGGTAGCCATCATTATCCTGCAGCCTGCATCCTTCATCCCATATCCTGCAGCATTTCATACAACACATACAATCGAGTTGCTACTTTCTGAACTCATTAGCTGTCACTGAAGCTTTTAGTGGCTGGTAGTTCAAATTTATTATCGGGTGACATCCGTTGCCGGATACACCTGTGTGTTGCTGGGCTGGATTTGTTAGTGTGATGATGTGCGTGTTTGTGTGCTACATACATTTCTAGCTCGAGTATAAATTACTCAAATTAATTATGATTAAGCCATATACAACGTAGTATGCAGATATATTGTACCAAAGCCGCAACGATATTAGATTTTGATCTTCCCCAATTATAAATTTTGTTTGTTCGTTCCTTTGTTTACTTGCCTACACCAACAAACATCTGCGCAGTACATGAGAACAAGTATGGGACTATGGTTAGTCCTGAAATGATGGCGAGAGTGTGTTTCATTTAAATTTATGTTTTGTTCCTTGTTGCAGATCCGTGATATTTTCTCACTTATCACATTTTATGGTTTATGAAACAATTGGTGCATAATTTATGCCAAGTTGATTTCATGCTGCCGGTACTCGAATTTCGACCTAAAAATCTTATGCAGCTACCGTTGCCAAAGTTGGGTTAAACTTAATAAAATTGCCTCCCACATTTGATAAAAATTTAAGACAAATGAAAAAAAGCCACCCTATGCAACTTTTGTGCTAACCTAAAGTATTTGGAATATCATGATTCTGATACGAAGACTTAGAATTGATGTTCCCATTCGCAGATGGGGTGAGCGAGTGGTTGGTCTCTAATGTCCTCAATTTTAAGTTTTTTCAAGCTCGCGTTACTCTTCATTAGAAATTTTTTTATTCGTCGTTCTTTTATCGTTCCTATCACAGCAGACAAATTGTCGACGAATTCCGATACTCTTGAAACCTTTAATTTCTTTGCGGATAAAAGCAGAATTATTCAAAACTACATAATTCGATAAAATAATGTTTAATGTTTGATGTTACTCAAAACCATCAGAAACAAGTCCAACTAATGTCCTCAATATGTAAAACTCATAGAAGTTATAGGAATTGAATACATTATCTGTACAAAAACTTACATGTATTTTACTCATTATTTTACAAAGCAATGATCTCATCAAATCTTGCCCAAGTCGGAAATCGTCTGAAAGAAAAAAAAATTGTTATTTTCAAAGAGAAATATAGAAATCGGTGCATTTTAAACATTATTAAGTATGAAAATAGATGAGTTTAGTAGAAAAGATGATTTTAATGAAATCGATTAAGTGGTTTTTCAGATTTTTCGTTCCACGGTTCTTAAAAGATTGCCACGTAAAACAAATGTTCAAAATATCAATCATAAAAAGAGAAATTAATGAAATCTTTAATCAAATTCAATCTGGATTTCTTTACGGTCAACAAAAATCTTTAGAAATCGTAACAAAACTGCTTCGAACTTCCTTCCTTTATCTTCTAACCACTACAACATTTTTCGTGGGTGAAAACAATTTGGTAGTCATGACTACATCGTCAGCGACCTCCAAAAGTGAAACTAATTAAAACTGCGGTACTCAAAGGGATTTCCAGCAGTACACCGGAAACTTGAAAACTTATTATCTTTCAGTTTGGTGTTTGCTTAACAGTTTCCGCTCCACCTACCGGCCGGGCTTACTCTTCTGTCTTTAGTGCCTGCTGTCGGTTTTTCTGTTGCTGGCAAACAACCAGCTTGGCAGGCAGAAAAGTTTCGTTTAGCGCACGAACACAGCGGTTTTTCGAAGTTCGCTATTTAAAAGAAACAAATAAAAGCCGCAAAGAAAGAGCGACGTTTGTTTTGCTGTCTGCGCTTCTTCCGTTTCCGTTTCAAAAATAAGAAAAAAACAATACGAGAAAAAAGTTCAAACGCACAACTCCACTTCATCACTGATGGTAATGATGACAATGATGAGTATACCAACCAACCGGCAGTCAACGAGATGAAAGCGGAGTTCTCTGCAGTTTGTGTCCCGTAACGACTCACGGTTGCCCGCGCTAACGCGGATGTAGTTACCCAACGACAAATTGTCTCCGACTCGGAGTTCATAACTAAAGCAGGCAGACAGCAGCAGCAGGCAGACAGCAGCAGCAGACAGCGTTCAACGCGTAGTCCTGTCATCAGCGATGAAGATAGAGGAAGACACACTAAGATAGCTATGAAAATAAAGACATCAGCGGCGGCAACGACGACAACTGATGTTCATGTGAGTTTCACCAGTGTATCGTTTCGAAAATTTAAATTAATTCATTCCGGGACACAAGTTGTTTCCGCTTATCCTACAAAAGCAACTGGCAGAATGTTTTATTGCAATTCTTTTTGTTTGTGCAACAGTGTACACTACTTATGAATACCGGTAGAAGTGGATGGAGAAATTAAAAAGAAAGAGGGAGATGTTACTGACAAAAACGAGAAACAAATGAAATTCCTGTCTTGCGCTGCGCTCCTCATGGGTTAAAATGTTATCTTACTTCATTACATATATGTATGTATGTTATGATGCAAAAAAAAGCAACAAGGATAGCAACATAACAAAAATTAGGATCCTAGAGTGGCAGGATCAACAAAACCAAAAGTGATACAGCTTATTGTGGTATGCAAAAATTGCTTTAGCGAGGTTTTCCTTTTCGCGAATTTTAATATTTTTAAGAGATTTTTCTTTGCTACGTTGACGACTTTCATTTTCATTTTAACTTTGAGAGCATTATTTTGGTTCCTGAATTGAATATAATATAGTAATATAATCATAGCATCATATGTAGGGTTCATAGTAAGAGTCAATATTTTGTGGGGCTAATTATTATGAGGTCAGTTGTTATCACTTTAAAATGAATGCACGCATTTCCCCAATTCGCTCTTCTTTATATAATCTTAGACACATCCGCATCGAAATGTTTGAAAAATCGTCAAGAAGGAGTGCATTAAAATATATTACGTGATAAGTTTCTGATACACATACATATCGCTCACTTACTTCAAGACTGACAGAACTCAAAAAACGAAAATTAAAGGAAAATGATTTTAAAGTTTTCAATAAGCTACTTTTTACATGAAAATGATGAAAGTGTCTACATAAACTCTTCTCAGAAGGCAAGTTTATAAGATACCTTTCTGCTCACACATAATAAAACATTTCGTTAGCACAAAAATCATGTTTTTTGAGTTATGCCAGTCTTGAAGTAAGTGAGCGATATGTATGCGTATCAGAAGTAAGTAATCGATATTGATATTATATTTTACTTTTATTAATTTTTCAAATTTTATTTTAGAAATCGTATTTTAGTACATATCATTTGAATTATTTTGAATCTAAATTTTAAAATTTTATTTACATATTAAATATTTGATTCTTAAAAACTTACAACAAAAACTTAAACATTATTACAAGTTGTTTTTTGTGTAGTGTTTCTTGTGTGTAGTTGTTTATATATGTTGGTGTTAAGTCACCATATGTATATACGTTAATCAAGAAAAGTCCTTGAAATCTGTGATAAAAATATTTTTTTTCCTACAAAGTATTCTTTAAAGCAAAAAATCGGTAAAATTCGAAGAGTTTCGAATAGTATAAATAAGGTCGACAAATTTCTATTCTAATGGGCTTGGTCCCGTTTGTGTATGATTTTTCTTAGACGAAACTGTCTAATAAAGCATTGTTCCATTGTTAAATCGTATGGAGAACATAAAGCTCGAATAGTCACCAAAAAGTATTAATACTGTGAACTCTCCTTGCACCAAAATAATAAATTAACCACCCTAAAAGGCACATTAATAAAACTCCAACTCTTCAATTACTTATAAGTGTTGAGAACATCAAAATAAACATTTCCTAAGCATTCAGTTGAAAATTCCGAAGTCGGAAAATTCCTTGTCGAGTTTGTCTCATTAGATATTAAAAAATTCAAGTTCTCAAGTTTTGCCAGAAAAGTTTCTTGACCTGATAAAAATAAGACATCAGTTTGAAACTCATAACAATAAATATTAAATAATGTGTTTGTGGGACAGGATCGGTAGGGGGTATTTGAATGTTTCTTATTTAAATGTAAAGTATTGATTAATGGGTTTCAAAGCACCGGCTACAAGTGTAACGAAGTGTGTAGGGCCTGCTACAACATGCTGCTTTTAAGGTGGCCAACAAGGGAAAACATGCATATCCTTCAACAAGAGAGTCCTTAAAAACTTTACAAAATCACATTTTCATTTCGTTTCATTCGGGGGACCATTAAAGCTCTGCTTGCTCGCCAATTCCCCAACATGATTTGCATAATCATTGTGATCGAAGCCAGATTGAAGTTGCTTGACTGGCTCCCTTGCTGTTGAGGATAATTTGTCATTTTTAAAGAATTCGTTGTCCTGTTTGATGTGCTAACAACTAAAAAAAAAACAACAATAACAAAATTTCAACATCAGCAGCATCACTAAACGATGGGAAAATTTTACTTAATTTTCTAAATGGAAATGGGACAAACGGGGTGGCAATGATAAAAAACTTTGCAACTTTTGTTGCTCAAAACATGCCAAAGAAGTAGAAAGATAAAAGTAAGGAAGAAAAAGATTGGATTGGAATGAAATTTTGTGTCATAGGAAAATCCAATGATTAGATCGATCATCGTTGTCGTTGTTGCTCCAACCATTGCCCAGGGAAGATTGCAGGAGTTTCCTACACAGAAGTTCATTAATAATTCAAAAGACAAATTGAACAACCAGCGATGATGTTGATGCGAACGTTGGGGATGCTTTTAATGGAGCCACAACGCAATCCAACAGCATCAGCTAGCAACCCTATGGGTTCGGTCCAATGTACTACCAAACCAGCGATGTCATCGCCGTATTTGGTCTACGAAATTTGTATGGCAATTGAAATGAAATGACAGCAACTAAGACAACTGGGTTAGGGAACATCAGCTGGCAATGAAAGCTGCATTACGTGTACACATTTGTCATTCATCTAAGCACACACACTCGCACATCCTGTCAGGGATACGCGTAATGATTTGCATTGACAGTGCTGGGGAGATACTTTGCAATTAACAGCAAAAGCATCTTCGCTCACATATAAAGTTGCATTCATGTTTGCATCATCAATGAAATGGAGCTGATGAATAAAAACTACACATTTCTGCTGTCAGCTAATGATTCCACCGATTGCACTGCTTGCCATCGCCAATGATTGCTAATAATTTGGCCAACATCGAAAGTTATTTCCGGCCGTAAAGCGTAGCAGTAAAAATGAACAAATGCAAACAAATCATTGAAATATCCCATTACTTGAACAACGATGGGAACGGCATCGCAACCGGATGAATTTTAGGCAACACAAAGCCAACTTATTGCTGGGAATTAAGGTTTCAAGGCTGGGTATGGAAATTAAAATGGATTTTGCCGCGAGTCAAAGGAAGCGGAAGCATTTCAGTATCAGAATCAATTTTCAGTTGCTTATGCAAACTCAAGATACACGATTGCAAGGCAACATGGAGTCAATAAGAGTTCGTGTTGTGCGTCCACGGGGGCTGTGTACAAAGAGCTTGTTGTTGCTTTTCCGGAGAACTCTGTAAATAATTTAATAATGAATTGCTAAAAACATGTTGAGTTGCTTTTATCATGTTTGCCAAGAGTTAACTTGAATTTTGACAATTGACTGCCGTTTCTTTGAATTTAATCGAATATTGAAATGAAAATATACAACGTTTTGTTCTATTGGATGTTGGAAAAATAATTTAAGTTCTTGGGCTTACTCTAATTCTGCTATTTAAGAAAATAAAGGGAAATTTAAGAAATTATGTTTTAAAATAAAAAAAATTATTTGATAAAGCCACATGTGGAGAAAAGCTTATACGGAGTTCTCTCCGTTTCCAAGCGAATCCCAAGTTCAAATAATCACCCATAAGAAAAAATAAGAAAAGTTGAGTTTATTTCAGTGAATAAAGAAAATTTAGAAACTTTGCCAGGTTTGTTTATTATTCAAAACTATAAACAAACCTCAACAAAATTGTTCACAAAGTTTGACTTTACTATTCAATTTTCAAAAACTCTTATGTAGCTTAACAAATCTCTAAATTTAGAGAAGTTAACGAAAACGATCTTATCGGAAATGTCTTGTTTGTCTGTCAGTCTTGCTCTGTTTTTCATTTTTTTTCACTCACTTACTTGATCTGAATTATTTCTAGTAGTTCTGGGTATTCTCGAAATAAATATCAATACTTTTAGCTTAACTCTCGAGCACAAAGTGAATTTGAAGAGAAAAAATTCTTAGACGGTCTTAGCTCCCTTAAATCATTTACGGCCCTTTTAATCGAAATCTAGAGAAATTAGAGATTCCGAAACACTAAATTTTTTTCATTATTGTAATATACAATCAAATATCGTCATTTGAATTGTTTCGGTCTTTCGAGGTTAGTGGATAAGAGATGTGGCTTCGGTGGGCATCTGGTCTCTAAAACGAAAGTTTGAATTCCCTTTTCTTCTCCAAGCAGTCTCCATTATGCTCGAAGTATCCGATCAAAGGCAGGCGCCCACATTATCTTTTTCTTCATATACCATCCATCAATTAAAATTGTAGGTACATTATAAGTTGGTGTTTCAGAAAAGTAGTTTCTGGCACAGATACTTTCATAGTCCAAAACTACACCAGTTGCTTTAGCTTTGCCGTGAGTTATCGCTTCTACTTGATATTTTAGACGTTAATAACATAATTTTTTCTCTGACAGTGGATATAAATTGATATATGCACGAGCGCCATAACGTTCTAAGAGCGAGTGTGGAATTTGTTGTGTCGTGGGGGGGTGGGTTCGAAAATAATAATATTCTCAAATTGACGACTGGT
The DNA here is from genome assembly GCA_963680825.1 of Meiosimyza decipiens. Taxonomy (NCBI): domain Eukaryota; kingdom Metazoa; phylum Arthropoda; class Insecta; order Diptera; family Lauxaniidae; genus Meiosimyza; species Meiosimyza decipiens. The sequence goes on along the minus strand of OY804261.1, from coordinate 81,188,333 downwards.
AATCATGAAAATTACAGAATTATGGTTCTGAAAAAGTAGTGTAAGATATCTACAAAAAAGTTCTCAGCGATTATTGTGTATGTACACAAAAAAATTTTTATTTCGTCAAAAGTACATCTTTTTTAAGGCAAACACATTTGTGCTTAGGCTCTTATAACTAACTTGAGCAGTTAGTTACCGTCCGGCTACGGTTCCGTATCCACCAATCAGAGCGTGATCTGATCTGATACCTTTGGATATCAACTCGAGAAGTCTTTAAATTACTCTCACCCATGTCGATTCTGTTCCGAATTTAGGGTCCCTATTCGAAACATTTTTTTTTTTGCAGTTGTGTTAGCTGGGTTGTCGTCGTGGCAGCTTTGATTGCATGAACCATCCACGACGGTAACTGCAGCGCCAGTTGTGTTAGCTGGGTTGTCGTCGTGGCAGCTTCGATTGCATGAACCAGCCACGACGGTAACTGCAGCGCCAACTTGACAAGAAATGTATCGAATAGGGACCACAAATTCAGAACATAATCGACGCGGGTGAGCATACCATGAAAAAATGCACGAAAAATTCCCGTGTTGAATTAAAGTTTCCCATGTTGAATTCCACATGGGGAAGTTTCACGTGTGTGGAGTTTTAAACACACACAAAAGGGGTTCCGGCGCCCCTGAGTATATATGCAATGCAATTAATTGTTTTTCTTTCAACTCAGAATTGGTTCAATAATTCGCTATTGTAGTAGAAGCACGATGTTGACTAACATAGACTTAAACGTCCTGTCTTGCCAGCTTCCAAAGATAATTCCTACAGGGTGGGCATCGGTACATAACAGAGTTTGTATGTGCAGTGCATATGTCTCTTGTAACAAAAACAGTTACAGCGACGTCTAAACAATTTATGAATGATTTAAACTTCTTGAAAAAGTAATTAAAAAGTTGAAAAGATTAACAGTCCCCCATGTACCTACTCGTGGTAACGGGCGTTTCAAGTTTCGGCCCCCTTTTACTTTTATTTTCTGGGATTTTACGTTTTCTTATCTTTTACTGAATTTCTGTTTGTGGTTGCTGTTTTCTTGTTTTCTTCAACCCATATTTGTTATATTTGCTATTCTTATTTCAGTTGGATGTCTTTTTTCATCTGTTTTTCTTTGTTTATGACACAGTGTGTGTAAATTTTTGTGTATGTGAGCGTGTGTGTATTTCGTTCATTTATGTGGCTGTGTGTGACTTTGAACACTTTGCGGGTTTTTTCAAAAGTAAACTTTTGATCAAGTTATACGGAGTATAAAAGCAAATTTCTGTGAAATTGTGGCAGGAAAATGAAATTTTTGTATTTTTTATACTTGGAATCATAGCAGCAGCAGCAGCAGAAAATTTGAATGAAAGCTGAATAAAACTGATTTGCCAGAGGACTCATTGGGTCTCATGTTGCCATGGTAATCTACTTGTACAATTTGCTGCTGTGGCTTAAAAACTTTTCTAAAATTTGCCTGAAGTTGAATAAATTTTAAAATAAATAATAATAGCAGACAAAAAAAAATTAAGAAAGAGATAGAAATATTTGAAAAATTTTAAATGGAAGTGGAAACGGAAATGGTTTGGTAAAGAGTGGTGTAGTTGTAAAAAATGCAACTGCAATAAAGAATAAAGTTGACAAGTTTCTTGTGGTTTTACAAAAACATTTGACAAAATCAACAGCAGTAGACTGATGGAATAACAATTTTGTTGGTGCCGTGCGCATATCTTAAATACACGATGTTGTCCGCAAATTCGTACGCTGAGACTGAGCCCTAACAAATATGTATATTATATCTTGTTTCATATTAAATATATGTACCAAGAGTAATTAAGGACTGTCCCAGAAAAAACTTGCGTTTTGCTTTTTAGTTATAAAAAAATACCCAGTAATGTTTTTGGCCTTTTCTCGTTTTTTATTAATAATGGCTAGTGTTCAGAATATAAATAACTAAAAACTAACAAGCAATTTTTTTTTATAAAAATTTCTTACTTTTTTCATAAGGCCCTTCATTAAATTTTGTTCAGTCGTTTCATCGACAGTATGGTACGATTTTTTTCACTTAAATCTGAAGTCTTGTGAATTTTTTGCATTCTTACCACTCCTTCGAAAATCTCTTTTCATAAGAGCCCGATATATTTAAATTGGGCGAAGCCCTGGGCAGTTGGGCGGATTAGCTATTTTTGGTACGAAATTGATCTTTTTACTTGCATACCATTCCATCGTAGCTTTAGAATAATGAGAGGTTGCTAAATCTGGCCAGAACATCACGGTGTACCCTTATGTGCACGAATAAATGGTAGAAGACGTTTTTCGAGGCACTCGTCTATATAAACTTTGGAATTGATTGTGCCTTGCGTAACAAAAAATCTGCTTGTGAGACCACAGGTGCATATGGCCTGCCAAACCATATATTGCATCGGAAATTTCGAATTTTTTTTTCTTTGCATTTACTAGACACATGCCCCTTCTTCGGTGATGTATAATATTCGTGCCCAGGTAGCTGCTTAAAATCTGCTTTGACGTGAGTTTCGTCGTCCATAACACAGCAATCAAATTTATTCAGGTACCTTTCATACAATTTTCGGGCTCGCATCTGATCCATCAACTGCTTTTCATCAGAACGGTCTGGTACTTTTTGAGCTCTGTATGTCTTTAGCTTACTTATCTTCTTGATCTTTTGTACAGTAGATTTTGATGTGCCTGCTCTAGCCGCCATATCTCGCACTGAGGTGTTGGGGTTTTGCTTAAAAAGGCGCTTCACATTCGTCGCTACCTTTAGGTTAAAAAATTCTGGTTTTCTGCCTGAACCTTTTTCGTGAAACAAATAGACCCTCCTTATAATTAAAAATAACCGCAAATACAGATTTTTCTGATGCAGCAACTATTTTTGCTATAGCTGAATATTTTAATTTTGGATTTTGCAGGTATGTGGACACAATCAGTTTGCGGACTTTTTGTTGCTTGTTAGATATCGTTGTCGTTAAAAGTGCTATCTTCAAGTGTTATACATCATATTAAACGTCACTTTATGTAGAACATATATTGTGTCTTTTTAGACCTATAAGATTATCAGGTAGAGCATAATACAAAAAATAAAAAACGTAAGTTTTTTCTAGGACAGTCCTTACTTTTGAAAACATTGCTGCTATGTATGGTACATTTAAGTTTTCTTTTTATTGCGAAGCAAAATTCATTTACCCAATTCAGTCCGCTTTTCGTCCAGGTAATGCCTCCTTTACTTCTATTATGGTCTAAAAATTCATCACATTAAGTTAGAAGACTCAATGTATTTGCTGCTATGAGAAATTCTAGGCCCACCCGTACCATCCCGTCCAATATTCGTTCTTTTGGTGAGTTTTTCACATTGTATCTTTGAAAAAAAAATTAATTCTATTCGGTTGCAAAAGTCTTGAAATTTGATAATTCAAAGCTTTTTATTTTAGATGCCATTTATGGTTCGTCTCGATAGCATATTTTGCACTTTACATCTTTGCAAAGAGATAACTTAAGTTTTTTCTTTTATGGGAGCTAACACGCTCAAGTCTTTACGTTAGAAATTTTGACAGATTTAATAAAGTAATAAGTTTGCATCTATTAGAGGGGTACCACGCCCACTTATCGAATTCCGTTCACTATGCCCAGTTAATTTTCTTGTCACTTTTATCCTTTTAGAATATTCATGGCATTCCGTACAAAACCTCTTAGATTTGACAGTTGTAAGCTTTTAATTCAATAGGAGAAATTCAAGATAAATAGCTTTAAATTTTTACTCCGCGAATGGTGCCATTATCACTTACTTTCTTTTCTTACATTCCTACATAGAAAACGCTGGAGAAGGTTTTAAATTTGTGTGCTATTATGAGTTGCGCCTTGATCATCTACACAACTTCGCCCAATTTTCTTCCTTTCTTAAGTGATGTCTTCGAAGTAAAAGAAGCATTTTTTCCAAATCCAATAGCAATAGGATAAACAGTTTGGTCTGGCCGGTCATTGTATGTCAGTCAGGACAGTGAGTTTTATTCAAACTATCTAACTGGTAATTTCTTTTTTTTTTAAATTGACATCTCATGCATAAAAGTACAAGAAGTATCCACTTTCTTTAAGTCTGGTCCAACAACGTATAGACTCAAAATTAAAAAAAAAATTTATAAATTTTTACTTTTTATTTTGTTTTTCTTTTAGATTGGCAAACAGACAGAACCAACAGCTCTGCTACACCACAGGACAAAAAAATATACCAGCTAACTGACGATGAAAGCATTTTGTGAGTCCTCTGTATCCTGCGAATTCCACCATGTTCATTACCAACGTGTCATCCAGCGAGTGCGCAACGAAACAAATCCAACCAAACACTTAGATGACAAGTTGAGGCAGGTATTTTATAACTAAGCAACGGTGTTGTTGTTGCACGTCATTCACACGGGTTCCACAACCACTTGATGACGACTCACTCTCACCAAAAGAACAAATTCAAATCACAGTCCTAGTCCTTGAGAGAAAAAACGATAAGGATCAAAAAGCAGCTGATGTGTCGTTGCTGTCGTGTGGTCATCGTTGGTCTGCCAGAACGAAAAACATCACAAGGAAATTACGAGACGTAGCTTGACCAAACCAGACAGCCAGGAAACGAAACGACTGAATTGAATTCAGTTTGCAAGCCCCCACACTCAATGGCGCGGTGTTTGAAGCCAAATCTGATATCTGGATTTGAACGGGTTTCGCCTTAGGGAAGGAACACATTTTTAAATTGGCTTCTGCTGTTTTACATGAATTTGCCGCTGAAAATTCCAAAATAAAAAACATAAACAAAAATTTTACTAAAAAGTCCGACCAAAAAAGTCAGAGAATAAAATTACATCTGCACAAAAAACAACAGACTGTGTCCGCGAAACACTCGTGTCTGCTGCGGACACTGAACTCAGAAGTCAGACAAGTGAATTGGCCACTTTTTTTGTCACTTTGCATTGTTGTGCTGCTCAAAATCATCGCGACCTCGTGCGTTATGACGAAATTATGGATTTACATCTGGGGTACCATGGTAGCGTGGTATCCACTCATGGCCAACGGATACCTGAATGTGTTCATTAGCCACAAGGAGGTCATGAAACTAATGGGTAAGTGTTTGCTCAGTCCACAATCAAATCCATAATTAAGTATATGTCCGTCCGGTTGTTGCTTGGCCGTTCGTTACTTTAAGCCCACCAAACCTATCGTGGTCAGCAGTAATCCGCTGCGGTGTGATATTAATGCTGCAAATAAATTAAAGTTTCTTTTATGAGATGTTTACGATGGCATACGAGATGCTTTCGTGCATGAGCGGAAATAAATTAGATAGGTAGAATTGAACATGGGAAGGGGTTGTTGAAGTTGCGCCTTGACACACTTGGCACACTTTATCTGACGTAATTAATCTTTGCAACGGAAAATGCGCTTTGAAAGTGTATTTTTTGAATATTTCGTCGTGTATGAGAAAATATAGAAGACAGCGATTAACTGGAGCCTGGATTCATGACTTTCAGTCTGACAGGGTTATTAAGGAAGTGATGCTGCAATAGATTACGTTAATTAGTTTTAATATCTGTTAACGAAGGGCATATGTAAGTGTGGGCTATAAACTGGGAAGTTGCAAAAACTTAGGTTAAAGAGAAAATAAGTCGGCTTTTTGATTAAGCCTTAAGAGTGCACTTTCTTTTTAATCACAAATACATCAATCCGTATGCGAAAAGCTTTAAAATTACTCCAGGAAAATTTTAATTCATCGAACACACTACCCTTTGATTTCTCTAAATTTGGATGGTTATTATTTAAGATAGCCAGAAGAATGTATTTTAATTTAAAAATCTTAGTTCCAGAGATATCATATACATAGTCCCTTTCTGTAAAATTCCCAAAAACATAGTAGAAGATTTAGTGCAACAATTGTGATGTACTTAGATGAAAGCAAAACACATCAAATTTAAATAAAAGTAGCCCATTCCGAAATACGACCTTTGAGGTCATCAATCGTGTTATTTATTTAAAAATTAACGAAATGCTGACCAATTATTGGCATAGTTCGAAAACTTTTAACTTAGGATTTCAAAGTTACTCAGAGGTGTTTTTAATATAAAAACCATTATATGTTCCCATTTTTCTCGGAACAACTTTTTTTGATTTGTTGGAACATATATCTCGTAAACAAAGGCGACAATTTTACAAAATGTTCTTCAGCAATGATGAAACGCTCGTTGGTTACGTGATTAAGCAAAATTTCCAAATAGAGTGCTCTAAAAAGCCACAACTGACATTAGAGAAGCCATTGTATGCACAAAAAAAAGTTTGGTGGTGTCTTTGGCCAATAGTTCTTTGATATTGGCAAAGGAGCGACGGTGCGATGCCATCGGGCTTTTTTGTAGTGCTGCATGGAAGATCGTGCTTACGCAAACAATTGTAAAATTGTGCCCGAGTTGCCGCCCAAATTACGGCGAAAAGTCATCGATATCATCGATTTTGAACCACAAATTAGATAGCACTGTGCTATTGAGAAAATGTGACAAAGCTTTTCATAAAATGAGCTCATTATGTTTCGAAATTTGTAATTGTTTCACTTCAATAAAAACTCAAACTTCAACTATCAAATACTTAAATTTAAAATTGGTTCTTTTACTTTTGAGATATTTTCCAAATCTATCATTTATTTATACCCTCAATTTATTTTTAACAAAAATAATAATAATTTGAAACACGCAGTTGCTTGCGAAGTGAAATAACTTTTACCAAATTTCACTAAACCTATCTAACTCTGCAGATAGAAGTGAAGAAGTAAGTTCTCCGCCAGCCGTCTGTCAAGACCAACAATTACAGTGGACACATATTTGTCACCATATCAAAAGCAACCCTAATTCTTTGTAGTTGTTTTCAGCTTAGTAAACAAAATTACAAATTTTTAAACTTTTTATTTTTCCATTTTGATAAGTCATAAAAAAAAGCTTCACTAATTCATAAAAAGTTTACTTTCACTAATTTCACAAAAGAGCCACCCAAGAAAACACCGTAACTTCAAAGAATTTTCACATATTTTCCGCACCCTGCCTCAGTCAAAATTCATTCATAGGGCTCATTGGGACATTTTTTCGTCCTTCGATGTGGAGTCCTGAAAAGTTGACGATTGGTAAATAATTGCAATGCAATCATTTAATTTTGTTTGTTCAAACGAACATACAACGCAACATCGTTTATAGTGGAATAGCGGGAAGGGAGGGTGTAACACAATCGACACTGGCACGAGCGCTGGGAATGCGTCAAATCACGTTTGTCGCTGGTAACAACACCAAGTTAAGCTATTTGAAAAATGCGAATCGCAGCAGTTTACGCATTTTCCACTTGGGAAATTTTTCCAAAGCAACGACAGCAAGCATGTGGTATGAAGAAAAATTGAAAATTTGTTTGATTTTACGCTCTACTGTCGATGCTTAACAAGCGTTGCGTTTAACGTAAAGAAACCTTACGCGCGCAACGTTGTGCAGGAATGCGTTGTAAACGAGAAGATTTTTTCCCATCCGCACTCGTTTTGTTAGAAATGAATGAAAACGTGCAGGGTGCGTTAGGAGCGATGGTGACGCAGTTCATAAAAAGGCAGGAGTAATACATCGAAACACAACCATTTAATAGGAATAAAATAAATAATTTAATTGAAAGTAAACAACAGCACGCTGGAGCCTTCACAGTTGAGGAAGAGGCCAAAAGTGATATTTTGAAAAAAGTTGAATTCCTGCCTTCTCTGCTAAACTAACCATTGTATTCGCATGCTTAAAAAATTCATATGGCACTCAAATGGGACAAAATCCAAAATGATAAGCAGAAGATTCATGAGCAAAGTTTAATCAATGTTCAAATATTTATTTATCACTGTTTTACAGAAGTTATTGGAACTTAAAGTTGTTTCCCATAAAATTAGGTACACTCTGTTGATGGAATGACCATTTGCTATATAAATCAAAGATTACTCATAATATGATAATATGCTTTTTAAATGTCTATAAACTCCATAAAAATAATTAGAAAGTAATAATTTTAGCTCCGATTCAAAGAAAGACTTTAAATCTTAGATAGCACTAGCTTACACAAAAAATAATTTGGTTTCTCATTTATTTTTTTCTATTTTTTTTTTTTTTGGCGTGGATTCCAAAAATGCCAACCATTTTATTTTTTTTCAAGAATCATTTAGGAATCAATTAAGGGACAAATATGCACCTTTCTCAAAAGTCCAAGCTTAAATTTAATGGCACATTTGCAGCGCCGACGTTTCGAGGATTATTTGTTCTCTTCTTCAGGGCGTTAATTTTTTAACTGAACTTTAAAACATATAGCATAGTTACAAGAATCGATTTTCATCCTATATCTTAAAAATGAAACATAAAAAGAATTTTGGAGCAATTGTAATTTTTTGACTTCTAAAATAGACGAAAATAGTATTTGTTTTTAGTTTGATCGCTTGTAACTCCATCAAATCTTATCCAATTCTCCTTAGCAGCAAACCGTTGGAAGAAGGCAAATTTTTTGAACAGAGTGCAAATGATATGTCGAAATAAAATTGTTAGAAATTTGGCCAAATAAATGAAAAATTAGAGAAAACGGGTTTTTTTGGGATATCTCGAAAACGATTCTTCTAAAAAAAAAATGGTTGGCATTATTAGAATCTTCGCAAAACTAGTGTAACAAAGCTAATCTTAAAAGGTTCATCCCAGTGACCAAGGTATTTAACTAAAAATTCAAGTCACAGTCATTCAGTTGTCAACTTTGAGACTTTTCTCAAGAATAATTTGATCAAAAAAGTTTTTCGAGAAGTCTTTTGATGTGCCATGTCAACAAGAAAAAATACTGGTAAAAAGCAAGTTTATCTGAATTTGACCTTCAAGGTCAAATGGTAGTGACATCATAATGGAACTACTTTTCCTTATGAAGCAATATTTCGACTTTCAATCAAATTTCTACGTTTCTTCTTTTAAGAACTGAACGCCTTTGGCAAGTTTGCGCGGCTGTGTTGAGCAAGTCGAAACTACGTATTAAATATTGATCAGTATTTCCGAATCAACCGAGCAATAATAGTTTTCTGGTCTAGACGCGAAACAATTCGAACAAGCGTACATCTTTACTCACTCAAAAGTTTTTAAATACATATAAAGTTGAGCTACGGTCTTGAAATACCTCACAACAAGTTTCCCAGCAAGCGCTTAAGCCTCCCTACTTGGCCAAATCTAAGATAATTCCTCGAAAATTAATGAAAATCGTTGCAACAATAGCAAATCACAAGGAAATCTAAATTTAGAACTCAGCGCATGCTTCACATTACAGACATCCGTAGAAATATCAAGTAAATCGCTCCACATATTCGTACCGCTTTATTCTGTCAAAAGAAATTACAATGAAACTTGGCTCGAGGGACAGAAAGAAGCAAATTGTTGTTTTTGTTGTTGCTGTCTACTTATGAGAGCATTTAAAACACTACAGCCGGAAGACAAAATCGATTTCCGTGTCCGGGTAGCTCACTTTCGCTATTACAACAAAAACCACAACTGTGGAGCATTAGCAGAAAATACAACCACTTCGCCTACGAAAATAATGAAAAACGCAATCAATAAAATACGTAGGCAAGAAAGCAACAAAAATTGGATATTAATGTGTCTTTGTTGATATTTTGGCAGCTGCTATTATTTGGCTTTATGTTCGTCCTTGTAAGACTTCTGAAAATCAAAAACCAAAAACAAAAAACTAAATGTCCTACAATTACAGTTGTAGGCAAAGTCACAGAACTCTACTCAATCGAGTGACTCGTTTGCCGCTCAAAGAACGCTCTATGATACCGAAATTGATTAATGGTGCAAGTGTCGAAATTTAGTTGCTTCTCTTGTTCTTGTTGCTGTTGTCCCACTTTCATAAGACGTGTACTCGGTATTTCCTGTCATTTGGCAATAATTGCGGGAAACGGCTCAACAAGCGTTTTTTTTCGGGGAGGACGACGGCGCAGCCGAATCACGTAATTCCAATTAGTTAATGGCAGAAGCAGGCAAACAAACGTACACACAGACAATCTCACTTACACACGCGTTTAAGCACACTCACATTATAACCAACTCAGTGGCACTTAATATTTATGCCAGTCGACATTATGGTCCTGCCTACTATAGCAGCTCAACTTAACGTAAATTGAGGCAAATGAACTTGGCGATAATCTCATAAGTTTTCATGAGCTACACTACTTTCGGCCAGTGGCGCCGAAAGCTGGAAAATTAGCGCAAACTATTTTTTTCTTCTTCTTGAACGAAAGCTTGACGAGCAACATTGAGGGAACGAAAATGTTCTTGCTATAGTTTATCCATTAAATGGTCCTTTGTGTGCATTTCGGCGAATGTGCATTTTCTTTAGAGAAGTGGCTTAAGATCAAGTACGACATATGATACTTTAAGCCAACCATTTCGTAAATTGATATGGAATACTGTTCAGCGACAGCACGATATCTTTTTAATAACCTGAAATTTGATAACAATCATATTGACCAAATATTAGAGTTGGTGGCAAGTAGACTTTTTGCGATAACTTAAAGGCGCTTTAAGAATCATCGTACGCGTATTAGAAAAATGGTCAACGGTGAAATCCGTTCGAAAACATGATTGTTACAAGAAAATAGTTTTTGTATTGGAATGTTTTCTAATCGAATTCAATTACCTTCTCTTGTGTGCCAAATTCAATATAAGAAAAATTAAGCAATGAAATCAGTATTTTTTTATTATGTCTGATATAAAAATGTGGTAACCGCGTAAAAAATTATGCTCATATATGTAGTCCTAATCAGTGTCAATAAATAAGTTTTGGGACTCAGTTCAGAACAACTTAGAGGCTCTTTTACTGCCCATGCAAACCATCAATTGGTGTGGACTGGAGTTCATCTCCAAAATGATAAATTCAAAATGGACATAGTTTTTGCCAATTAATATACTCGTACCTTCAAGCTTAGCTACAAAGATGGTGTAGTGCACACTCACCGCCGAAAAACTTACTTGCTGGCATCGAGTATGGGCTCATACGATAAATTTAATCCCGCACTTTTTACAACGATTCCTTCAACTTTTACATGCAACCTATGCTAAGCTTTCGTGAAAATCGTCCCAGCAGCATTAACATAATCTGCTCCTGTCGGGCACGAGCCATACAAAACCTCATAAAACTACACTGCTCTTGTAATTCATTCGTTTGTTCGCTCGTTAGCTTTCTCGATTTGATTTCTTTTTTCTTGTTGCTTTCCCTTGTTCTTGTACGTGACTCAGCAGAAAACTCTGCTCCTAAAATTGTGCACATCAGGCAAAACGCGAAATTATCGCATCGCATCAACTTTTTAAACAGATAATTAGCGTAATTAACTTGGTAACTTTTTCAACTTTCATGCTACCGGAAGGATCTACAGTGGAACTATGCGACACGACACTTCATTGACGACGTTTTCACACTTTACGACTGCAACAACAAATGCTCACTCGCACACCCAACCGTCCAGAGGAAGACAGTAGAAACACGCACGGCTTGCCTCACACTTACCAAACCACGTGATATTTAACTGTCATTTTGTTGTTAGGGGTCGTCCATAAGCCATGTTGCTCAGTTTTGGGCTCTTTCAACCCCTGGCTCCAACTGTCTTTTTTAGTTAAGCTTAATTTTTTATTCTTTGAACCAAGTTCAATGACAACGGTTGGTTGGAGTATGAAAAGCTTGCGACGCACATTTCTGTGCATTTTTTCCAATTTTAATGTTGGTGAAAAACGTGAATCTACGAAGCACGGCCTTTGGTTCAATCCCCACGCCACTTTGTTTTTGTCAAAACCTCTCCACAGCAAGGACACGTGTCCACGTTTTTCCATAAGCCACGTGGCTTATGGACAAACTCTTATTTGCAAGGCTTAGAGTACCACATTCATACGAAATATTTTTTATGAAAACACAAATAGGTTCACAGAGGGAGACTTCTGAATCCTTAATATACTTCGTGGGCATGTGGCAACCTAAGAAAATATAATGCAAAATTTTGCAAAGATAAAATAAGGTAAAATCCCAAATTTATTTGTAGAGAGCTATGTGAGATGTTACATAAATCGTTCATTTTTTCCAATTTTGTCTTTTAATAAATGTGCCCACGATCTAATTAGAAAATATCAAAGGCCAGTAATAACTGCTTGCATTTCTTCTGACAGAATGTGTCCCATTTTTATTTTGCGACCTCTCGAAGTGATCCAACTCAACTGATATGCGAAAAATTGTCCGTTTCCAACAAAATAAATGCATGCATTGTTCAATTTCATTCACTTGACCCAACTAAAATCTACCATTTAACATTAAAAACTCTTTCGCAAAGTTTTCATTATCAATTTTGACCTCTACCAACACCCTTCACAAATTTTGCGCAATCCCATCCCATGTTTGAAAAGTTGAAAATTCGAAATTGTAGTTAAAATCGCACAAAATGTGGTAAGAGTGACATTATTGGTTAGAGCGGATGTTGAGTGCTTTTTGATATGATTTCGTTGTACCAGGCACATTCAGGATATCTAGCCCCCTTCATCAAATGGGTACGGAATTGGAGTAGGATGAAAAATAGAAAATAAAGAACAGAACATAAATGAATGTGACAAGATGAAAGCTGGCTGGAATGCTTTTCCCTGTTCCATAATTGGATTTAAATTTGTTTCAAAAACGTTCGCTTTGTTCCATTTAAGTCTTTTCGTCCTCAGTCGTAGTATCCCTCTCGCATTCGAGCAGCCATTATTGCCTTTGTCCTGCCCTTCCTCGCTGTGCTGCTAAAAACGCACCAAACAGTTTTTATGCGTTTGACGCTTTTTTCTATCACCCTCTTTTTACTCGTTTTTTATTGCTATCTCAGTCCAACACATACATGTCAAGAAATACGTACAGTAAAAATGGATATGTTGTAGAGTTACCAGATGAATTATATTATTTGTTTGTTAGGCAAAGAAAATTTTCTTAAAAACTGAAATAAATTGACTTAGGTATAGAGCAATAAAAAATAGCCAAAAAAAAATCACAGAAATTACCACAAAACATTTCATATCTTTGTCGATAAAAATGGCAAAAAAATTGAATTGAAGTAATTGCTCGAAGAAATCTTTTAGCTGATTAGCTTTTTGTAGAAAATTTCTCGGATGAGTGGGCTTCCGTAAATTTTTAGTACCAAGCAAACTAGGCTTTAAGCTTAAAAAGTTAATACTGAAAAAGAAATCATCTGGAGGAATATCGTATTTCAGACGTCATTTGAACTACATTTGATAAAAGGCCCAGCTTCTGAAAACGGTTTATTCCAAATTGAGAGCATTTTTTCTAAAAATCAACTACATATTTATAATTTCAATTGAGTAGTTGGGTGAAATAAAGGCACTTTTGAGGATTCTATATGTATTAGAGACCCTCCTCTAACTCCCACCAAAATATCATGTTGATATATGCAGCACATGCGTTTAAGTAAACTGTAAATTTTGACGTAGCACCGAAACAAAAAAAAATATTTTTAATGCTCGATATGATATTTTGATGAGAGTGGAAGAGGGTCTCTAGTACATATGGAGGCCCTTGTTTCACCCAACAACTCAATTGAAATTGTAAACATTTAAACTTTAGGAAAAAATCTTTCAATTTAGAACAAGCCGTTTTCGGGAGCTAGGACTTTTTCAAATGCATTTTATGTCTTTTTCTGTTGACAAAAAAAAATTAGAGGACACAATAAGTGGTGCACTTCATTTAGTAAAAAATGGTTCTGGTTTACTATATGAGCAATATAATCCACAAGACAATTTATTTTGCACTAAACATCATATTTTCATAAAACCCATTCAATTACGAAGGGTTTAAAAAAATAATGATGAAAATCCACTTATTAAGGAAATAGCATAAATTTGAAAAAAAAGTCCTTTCACAAATTTTTTATGTATTTTAAAACACAAACCTTAAATGCCGATAACTATGAAAATAATGGCTTTTTAGCGAAATAAAAAATACGGGTCACTTAAAATTGAATGTAAATTTCAATAAAATCAATGATATTGAGTTGACTTCTTAATCGATTTGAAAAATATATGGTACATGGCAAAAGTAGAAGAAGCCTGGACCTTTCTCATGCAAATTAATGAAAAAGTGGCAACACTCGACACCCGATGAAAACAAGGGCGTAATGTTGTTTCTTTTACAATAAAAACAGGATGTTTGTTGTTGTTGCTGCTGTGATGCTGTTGTTGCCAATGTGAAAACGAAGGATTAGCAATGATCCCAATGAGTAAATAATGCAGTAAAAAATTTAATTTCATGTCTTTCACTCTGAAAGGATCTCGTCTTTCGTTCGTCCTGTGTTACAAAGAAGATTCCGTAATTCACTTACGACTGACTCACATTAAAGGATACCAAGCATGGTAACATAAGACGAAGGGAAAAATAATATCAAAAAAAAAAGAAGAAACAGCAGCATCGTTGACGACAATGAGAATGTCGCAGGATTCAAATGTCATTCGCTGAACTCAATACGGCAATAAATAAAAAAAAAAACAGGAAATAAATAATAAAATTTACAAATAAATATAAATTTTTTCAGTTTGTAACAACGCCAGCAGTGCAATATTGAAAGAGGGAAAAAAACCTCACCCCCTACCATGCGACTGTCGATGTCACTCCTTCACAATGCGACATTGCGTCCTGATACAAAACGAAAACATATCACAAGAAAAGCAACAGCAATCGAGCACCCTTAAATGTCAATTGTCAAGTTGTTGTGAAGTGACATCAAAATTTTACTTTCATCTTTTAAATAACCACTTTGTTCTCGCACCATTTTGCCCAAGATTGGGTCGAGAGCCACTTTAAACCTCAGCGCCAGTGCCCCCAGCCCACAATTTAACCAGCCAAATAAAAGCGAAATAAATTGTTACACCCTGATTTATGAATCGCTTAAGTTTATGACATTTTAAATGAAACGTCAGTAAACAAAAGCGCCAAAAAAGTTCGCGCATAACAGGGGCAGGTTTTACAATTCCACATAATGATATTGCTGAGCGAAAACTCTACGGAAATATTATAAAATCTGTGTATACTCTCGATTGAAAGTAATTGAATGTGTGAATTTCATTTGAAGCAGCAATTCGTTTCTTAAATTGTGCGATATAATGCGAATGGGGAGTAACTAAGGACCTAATGAATCAAATTGGAAGGTACACCAAAATCATTAAGTCAAAGATAATGATAATATAACAAATGATTTTTACTAAAAATAACTAGGAGTAATAGCGCAAACTAAGCTCTAGATTTGGATTCGCCAATCATTATATTCACACATTTCTTTTACTGTACTTATGGTCTAATCAGACTCTGTTCTCTTATATAGGTAATTTTAGGTGGCTCAGCACAAATCTAAGGAAAATATGCAATATGTGTATTTTCGATCAAGAGCGACCCCAAACAATTTGTAGAAATATTTCAAAATTGAATAACGATTTCCCGAATGTATAAATATTACTCATGAAATTGGCTTGAAAGTTTAATTTTGTAGATGGTCTTATGGTAGGAAAAAATTATATCTTCAGAAAACCTATTTTTTATTAACGTAGGATCGGGGCCTATAAGTCCCTTTCAAATTCAATAATGATTATTTAATAGGAAAGAGACTAAAATCAGTCGACAACTGAAGCCTTTAAAGTTTTTTGAAACAAATTATTCAATTAAGCTCAAGTGTGCGCCTCTTCAAATATTTTAAGATAATCTTATATGTATAAAACTATCTCATCTCATAGAAAATTCGATCCTTTGGCAACAAAAGTAAAAACAAATATTTAATATTTAAGTTTTTCCCATCAGTGCTTGATATACATCCAATATGCTTCTGATTCCTGATACGTAGATGCCGGTATCATAAAAGTGTTTGCCAACAAAATTGAATCCTTTTATAAGATTTTACACTTCATTGCATTTGCCACTAAATACCTGCATATTCGACTGCTACATCGAACACAAACAATAAGCATTCAAGTGGTGCTTCTTAATACCGCACACCTTAAGTTCCCTATAGCT
The DNA here is from genome assembly GCA_963680825.1 of Meiosimyza decipiens. Taxonomy (NCBI): domain Eukaryota; kingdom Metazoa; phylum Arthropoda; class Insecta; order Diptera; family Lauxaniidae; genus Meiosimyza; species Meiosimyza decipiens. The sequence goes on along the minus strand of OY804261.1, from coordinate 81,172,235 downwards.
TCAACGCTGCCCCGCTCAATTCGTTCTATTCAATTTATCTATATCCCGTCATCTGAGCTTTGCCAAAGACGAAGACAAACACTATTAAAACGCAGAATCGATAAATAAACATCTTGAACTACGGCATCCGAACGACTTTGTTCGCACTTGAAATTGAATTGAACGAAATGGATGTTTTTCCTTTTCTTTAAATGGATATACAAGGAAATCGGATGTCAATACTAAGTCTTTTATGCGCACACTACAGACAAGCAGACCGACAGACACTCAATACCTTGCCCTGCTTCAGTAGCAGCGTCATGAAATGCGACTGGGATCCCCTTTGAAAACTGATACAAAAGCAAATTGCAATATAATACACCGATTTATATTTTCCCTTTTCTTTTGTTTTTTTTCTCGTCTCTACTTTTTTCACGCTACATTGCAACTCACCCTGTTTGTGCCAACCCACCGCACGTCTCAACCATCTGTTCGCGTTCGCAATAACTCAATTGATGTGGCTGAAATTCGTCTTCAACTTCGCCGGACAGGCTTGGAAGCAGATTTATTTTATGTCCACGAGGGAGCCATCAACACATACGCAATGCACTTCACTGTACCTGTGCCCGCTGACATACACGATCTGGAATTCTCATGGCAAAGCCTCACAACTTATCCGGTAAGTGGGGAGTCATATTCTGTTGTTTTTCTTTTTTACTTCGCATTGACTTCACTTCAACTGATACTTTGGTCACTTGGGTAGGTACGAAACCATGCCCGTAAATAACATTTTCTGTTTACTGTGATGTACTGAAGCACTTGTTAACTAATTTGTACTCCATTAATGCCACACTCTCTTTTCACAGTTGCCGTACATCATAACCATTGACTATGTGCTCGAGCAGGAGGCTTTGGCTGCCCCCACATTAAGTATCCCGGCCAAGGGATATGTGCCACAGCAGATAGAGACTTTTACGGTGCATCTGCCGTGCACGGGCAATGCGACCGATCAAGTGCCACTTAGCGTAAATTTGCTGGTGCGCGGCCCACCTCGCACTAATGACACAAAATTGAATTTTAAACGAAATAAAATTTGCCTGAAAGGTTCGTTACCTACTCAGTCGTTAATTGGGATCGACATTCGATGGCAATTGAATCAAATTGTGAATTAAATGAATGTCAACTTTTGCATTTTCATTTTCAGGTCTGTATCCGGCGCCAAATCAATCGCCAGCACCAGCACAGGCACCTTCACAAGGTCCAGCGCTGCTAGGTGCTGCTGCCTGTGCCCTAGGGTTGGTGCTGGTTGTTGGGCTCATTGCCAGTGCGATGTACGTGCGAGCCCGCAAACAGATACGTCAGGACTCACTACAGTAAGTTGTAAAACAGCGAAAGTTTAAATAGCGCATCACATCAAACGTACAGTGGGTGGAACTTGTAAATTGATGGCCAAGAATTGGTTAAAAAAGATTAAGTAAAAAATTTGTTTGTACGTTTTGGGCAATATTTGGCTGTAAACAAAATAAGGGAAAATTACCCAAAAACCAAATCACAATAAAATTATTGTCTCTAAAATAATTACACGAAATTGATCGAAGTAAACAAAAGCAAGTTGAAGAGCAATGAAATCCGAATTTCATCAGGCCCAAAACATCGAAGCGCAGGCCCTAAAAATACCCATAGTATATTATAAAATTAGGGTTTTTGACACGCTTAATCCCATATATATATCTCGAAAAAAGAGCATATCAATAAAATGGAGGTCATTTACAGATTCAGTAGGCCAAAAGCTCATTGGATCTGAGGACTTTCTTTTTTGAGAACAGAATTATACGGACGATTTTGCTTGCTCTGATATTAAAGTTGATCTTTCCGCAGGCACATTGAAACATTTGAAAACGTTAAAGCAAATGTCTTGAGATTACAGTGAATTCTTTTTGAAATTACTAATCGGAGTCTTATTACCGACAAAGTTAAGCTTGAATTTAAAATAAGGAGCTAATATCTACCTAGTCACAAACTTACTTTTGATAAGAAAAACATCAAAAGACCAAAGTACTGACTGGCAGTTACAAAACTTTGTTTACTTTAGTAAAAAGGATTCGCAATGACCTTTAGAGCCTTCAAATATTATTACCAACGCGAAAAAAGGACTGTAGTTAACTGAGCAATTGCTTTGCACAGTTTTACAATTCTAGTGAAGCTCTCGGTTGCTTTGTGTACTTGGCCCTTTATATACGTTTAAGCAAAACCAATGAATCCCAACCAAATAAATATATGAAACCGATATTCAAAATAAATCAACGATACAAAACACAACATCCATCCTTGGAATTAAAATCGAAGGCTTTCCCGATTTATCTACGAAGAAAATTATCGTTCTCGAAATCATTAGTGATTCGAAAACGATCCGCTTGAACCACTTCATACACGCCTCGCAAGCAAAATTATTATCGAAAAATTGGTCACTTTCGGACCCGATGTTTACTTTCGAGAACATTTGGGTGGAGAGCTTGGTAATAAAATTATCATACATAAAGATGTGTGAAATTCAATTTATTCAATTTGTCACTGTTTCCCAGCTAGGGCCAGATACTCTGAAGGCATGACTAAAAACAACCCTAGCTGGGAAGATGGGTACTATAACAATAAAACAAAATCCAATTATTGTTGTCAATTAATAAAACGTTTGGGTACATGAATGCGCTTGAAATCAATGCCGTAATACACAGATAAGAAACACTTCCATACATTTTTCATGTACGTAAGGAGTTACAAGCCATTTAAGAAAAAGCATAAAGATCGGGTATCCTTAACAAGGTAATCCTTTAAAATAAACGACAGCTATAAAATCATAACAATAATTCTTAATGTTTTCCGCTGGTTTTCACAGCCAGAACTTCACACCATATTTAACATATGCCAAACTTTAACAAACTTGTGACATTGGACGGACAATTGAACGGATGGACTTGTTTGCAAATACCCAAATTCGCAGGTGCTTCGCAAGTCGCGCGCGCTACACTTTTCAACTGCAGTTGTTGTTGTTGTTGTTGTTGTTGCTGCTGCTTCAAGAAATTTGAAATTCAAATGAAGCTGGCGCAAGTGTCGATGGTAATGGCAGTCATATCCCATGGCGGCCTTACTGCTGCCTGATAACCAAAAGTGGCCGTGCCTACATTTGTGGCAAGGTCGTACGACGACTCGTGGCAGATTTCACCGTTATTTGAAGTGACTTATGTAAGCCACGTCATGGCAATGAATTGTGCCGTGCCGTAAATTGAAACGTACCTTCAGGACATACAGGATGGCCAAGCCGGGACGCATGTTGGCACCGACTCTGTGCAAATAGACGGATGGGTACAAACATTCGTTAAAGAACTCGTCAACGCAAAAAACAAATTCTATTTAAATTCTGCCACATACGAGTTGCAACAGCACATGTGATATTTAGTGGGGCATTCGGGACACATGCTGTCAATTGAAGGGAAGCAGTATGGCCTTAACTTGACTGGGATGTTAATACGCTATTTCACTTTAGTTCTGACAATCAGTCAGTTTCATTTTAATTAATTTATTTGTTGTATTTCTTCAAGTACGAGCTTCACTACCGCTGCCTATGGCAGTCATCAGAATGTATTCATACGACTGGACCCTTTGGGCCGACCACCAAGTGTCAACAGCGGTTCGTATGCGACCATTGCAAGCCTCAATAAATATCCGCTAGAGACGAAAAAGTCATGCAACATATTTGACAGTACGTCCCATTTGGCAGCAACATCTATTTAATATTTCAAAAAGTTAAGGATGGTTTTTCTATTTTACAGGATTTCGAAGTTCACCAACGCCCTCTCCGTACGCAACAGCTTTGCTGCCAATGGGTGATCAGGTTGCTGAGACAATTTATTCCAAACCAGAGTCAATATGTCCTTCGAGAATATCATACTACGCCTCATCACAGCTAACACAGGTGAGTCGCTCATTAAAACAATTCACTTAAATTGCAAGCCATATTTGGAATGCTATTCAGAGTACTTTCCCTATTAAGTCCTTATTTAACTTACTTTATACGACTACCTCTGGGTTATTGCCTGAGTTAAAGAAGCCTTCTTAGGCTAGTTACTTCAAATTTTATAACCTATGTGATCTGCTGTAATGCAAATTAAATTAAAGTTGTAAATGTTGTTTTGATATTACAGCCAAGCAATCATTTTCCGGCTTATAATTCATAAGGTTTGACGGTAATCGAGGTTCAAGTATGAATTCGCATCCAAAATTGACCAGTTTTTCGAGTCAAAAATAAATATCGAAATTTTTTTTCTTTTTTGTAGCAGATTATGTCCTGTATAGCAAAGAGATCGGCATTGTATTGCTTCAAGGACAATATTGCAAGTTCGATTGCAGTGAGCGTTCTTTTCTATCGTTATCTGTGGGATAATATTATTTGAAGGATACATGGATAATTTTACTATGGTGCGTACGAAATGCCAACTATGTAGGGATAGGTTCTCGCGGTATGTACTCAGTCACCTTTAACATGAAACACAGTTGATGTTTGCTCCTCTGTTGCACAGATCTTAGTAGTTGCCGTAAGAGCTGGCAACCCTACTCATCAAAATTTGAGCATATTTCATTTACGTACCCTTTAAGTCGACTTGACTATTTGAAATTCACCAAATGCATTAAACCAATCCTAATGATGAATCTCACTTAAACTTCAATGCTTTTGAATTTCTGACACGTGCTTCAGCGAAACGCACAATGCGCAAAAAAGAAAACCTTCTTAAAGACGTTGAGAGATGAAATACGCCACGGGCGATTGGATTTCATACACATTTCAGTTTGAACTTCAACCGATACACTCCAACCAGTGCGTCAATAGGGCTTAAACAAAATACTAATTCGTCAGATAAAAAAATTTAACTGGCTTATGTTTACGCGCTGATAAAACAACCTCCATCTTCATCTCCATCGACAATGATGCCCGCTGTAACCGACGGTCTCTTTAAAGCAAAAGCCCCCCTTCATGTAAAAAGGTCGACGTAAAAAAGCCTCAATAAAAATATTGTCTTAACTCGTGCCAACAAACGCGGGGCAAAGAGAGAAGCGCACCCAAGGGACGATTCAGTCAGATCTGCATGGTTAAGGGTGGCTGGGCTGAGACGCAGCAAGGCAAGGGAATTGTCAGCGAATGTGAATTATGTACATATTTAGATAAGCAATAAAGCGTTTCTTACGATAATACCAAGGCACACATACGAACGTGTGCTTGGTGCACAGCCAGTGGAACTTTCCGACACTCCTGGAAACTTGCAGACGATAATTTTAATTTACATTTTCATGCTTTAGCCGCAGCCACATTCACGAAGTCATGGAAATGAAAGTGCGGCACAAGCACCGCTACCAACAGTAACAACTCCAAAGCTGCTGCTGCTCAAAGTTTTCCATAATATCAAGGTACCATCCACACCAAGCCGAAAAAAGTACTTAAGCGAATTGCGAAATGAACGCAACAAATTCAGAGATTCGTATCAAACCTCAAAAATTATCAGAAGCATAACCCCAAAAAGCCAGCGACGTCGTTTAGTATTCTCGCTCCTCATTCAGCTCATGAATGCATGTGGATGTGTATGATTTGAGTTATTGTTGTTGTTGTGTGCCTTTCCTTGGTTACAATTGTTGGCAACAAAGAGTGTGAGTTGATTGTTATCACAGATTCGTGGGTGATGCTGATACCATACTCATTGAGTCAGAGCTGCAGAGTAACCTAAGCTTTTTGTCATGAAACAAGCAATCTTCGATAGTGACGGATTTACAAATAAGCCATTAGGTAGTGAAAGGAAAATTCATAATTTTGTAAGCTAAGCCGAAATGTAATATATAAAATTTGGAAAAAATTTACAATTTTTTTATAAGTGCACACAGCGATGCATTCGCCGACCACTGGCACTTACCGGCTCTGAGCTCACGCTCAAGAAGCATCGCACTCATAAAGCATTTACATATGAGAAACAAGATTGCACACGTTTTTGGATGAGAAGCTTGTTTAAGTTTCAATGGGTAATGTTATGGAAGACACTCTCTCTTTACACTCAGGAATATTATCATGAACTTGGTTTTTCTATCTTGCACTGTAATGTATTTTAAGCATCGTTTGATAAAGTCAGTGGGTGTTCCAGTGGATAGAGTTCCGGCACCTATTACGTCGTGAGTTCAAATCTCAAAATAACCATTGAATATTTTTGTAATTATAAGTCCGGAGATTGTAGGCAACTACCAGAATATGACGAAGAACTTACTATTGATGCATGTGCTTTTCGCGCCTGGAATCACACAATGCTGAACACTTCCAACTTTTCAACCCTTCTGATAGTAGCTCCACTTCTACTCTTAAGCCCTTTTGTAATAGTAACCAAACTTTTTGAAAATGATTTTAAAATGTCACCGAGTTTTATTAATTGAGGTCCAATTTTAAAACGTATCATTTATGGCAATTAGGTTCTTTCAAAGTAGTTTAGTCCTTAATTCAACTACATTGGAGCGTGGAACCTTTTCGTTTGAGTACCATTTTTTGAACCTTTTTTTTATTAATGCATGAATACTTGAATATGTCTTTCTGTTTGTACAAATTTAAATGCACCCTTGTTGCGTATGGCATAGCACCACCACCTAAACGACCCGCTTTAAGCATTCCGACACACACATACTGACACACTTAAGCTCACACTTGCATGCACACTCAACAATCAACCAGTTGGATTGGAATCAAATGAGTTTTTGCTGGAATTGGAGTATCTTGACTGAGTTACAGTTGCTTCAACCACTGCCACTACTCATCCTCTTACATGTTCCTTTGTTTTTCTATTAAATCAGTCTATAAATGTTGAAAATTGTTTCCATGTACGGCATGGAATTCAGCACCAAAACCGACTTTCATACGAAAACAAAAACAAAAGCATTTGCTGTAGCTGCAACTGAATCCAAAGTAACTACGGGCAGAGAAAGCAAAAGCCTTAGCTGCATCTGTTCGAACATAACTTTGTGTCGGCTTTAATATACAACCAACTAATTCTTCTTCTACTTTTGTAAAAAAAAAAAAAAAAAACTAACAATATAGAGCAAGTACAACAATAATGGGGCCAAAAACAACAAAATACAGCCAGACGGACGGACATAACTAACAAAATAAATAAGAACAAGGAGGCTCAAATGAGCACCGCAGCAGTCAAAGCAACAGAGTGGAAATGAAAACGACAGAAGCAGCAAAAGCAGAAATGGCAAATGGGCGCAGGGTGGTGGGGTTGGTGACGGCTTCCACTGCTGTGGCAGCCTCATCAAATCCAGAGTCGAGTTCGGAGTCTATTTTTGTTATTATGTCGACAGTCAAGAGTCGAATTGTAATTGAATGCAAACATTAAACAAAGTACGACATGTACAGCACTTGGCAATTAATTTAACGGCTCTAACGGTGTTGTTTTCCCATCCTTTTGCTTTCGTTTCCTTCTCTTTGTTTATGTGAGCCATCCGTGTTGCTTCACCCCGTCGCTAACTTATCTTACAGCCTCCTTGGCTGTGTTAATGCCAAATAGCAGGTGCTAATTAAAAATGTTGTCGCCTCATTAATGATTTTTATGTAACGACCTGTAAATGGGTATACGCGCAAACATTTTTATAGACCCAAAAATTAAGAGGACTGGTAGTGGCAGTGAATGTTTGATGAAGAATCAGAGAAAATTACAATTTTTTAATTAAAAGAAATGGCAAGACTTTACGTAACTAAATTCTCATTTAAATCATTTCATCTCATTTCTTACTTCATTCTCAATATACTCGTAGTCCTTATTACAGTCTATGCAAAAAGAAAAGGATCTACAGGAAAGTAAAGTACATTTTTTGGACTTTTTTGTATGAAGAGTTATGGTATTTTTAGCTTTTTGAAATTTTTTTAATAAAAAAATTAGCGATCTTATGTGCGAAACATGTTTGCCAAATAATGGGTTCCCACATTTGAGATTTCATCCAACTGACTTTGTATCGCTATACCTCTATTTATTTATTGTAACTATTATTTCTATCTTTATCTCTGTATAGGCATCCATCTCTGCCTTTATACCTCTTACGCATCCATTTCTATCGCTTTCTAAGGAAAACCCCCAACTTATTGAATTGACAGTATTTGTGTCATTTGGTGTCTTCGTACTAAGTTGGCTACATTTTATTAATAAAATTTCTTGATATGAGCTTTTTGCTTTTGTGTTGAATCAGTGTAGCTGTCGATTGAAAAGTGTTTCTATCATTGAGTGCTATTGCATTAAATTTTGTGGCATACCCTAGGAAAAGCTTCGTGATTTGGGAATTTTAAGCTTCATTATGTAGGGGTTGTGATACACATAGGATTTTTGTACCAAGTCCACTTTTGTGAAAAAAATTATTTTATACTGAAGTTATCTGAACTATCTAACTATTGCGATGCCCAGTTCTGTTGCCGAAATTATTATGTTTCGTATTTTAATTTTATATTATGCTCGAATGCGAATAGTGTTTAAATAACTTGCAACAAACGCAATTCGGCTGACATTCGCCAATCATTCACTAACTTGTCTACGCAGTTACAACATTTGTTTTCGATTTGATTCGAGTATGTTTGAATAAGTGGGCAAAAATTTCGAGTTGTCTCTATGAATATCAGAAGTAAGATCTATTTTCAATTGTAAAATTCTAAGTAGATTTTTCACAAATAAATAACGACATCAATTACGAATTGCGCTTCTTCGAAAAACGATAATGGACGGATGGATGATAACGACAAAAAAATATTGAGCCAGAGAAAAATCAAACACTACCCGCTTCTGTGGAGACCGAGCTTATGATATTACAGTAGTTATAATTAATGTATAAAGGAACTTATGCACACAGTGCATAATTCATGTGGTTTGAAGTCGAACAATTTTTACCTCTTGCCTAATGTCTTACAAAATTTGTCACAAAATCTTTCGAACTGACACGAACAAATTGCTCCACTTTCACTTGGAAACAAAAACATTTACTCGTAAACTATAGCAATTTCACTTGCTACGTAGAGATAAAACTAACGAAGAAATTGACATTATGGCTTATCAATGACATTACGATGAACTGATGTTAGAGATGACAATTTTCAACCTCAAATGAACTGAATCTGTATGGAAATAAGAAATGTAAAGTGATGTTAAAACGTGCAGTTCAGTTTGCAAATTTTGTTAGTTCGACTTGGTTTTAGAAGTTTTTTTCTTGCATTTTGACGTTCAATTACAACGAATCACACATAAATTACGAGAGCCAAAGCCACAAGTCAAATAGATAAATCAAAAAATTCCTTATAAAAAAATGTAAGAACAATGAGTATCCTGACTGTGATATCTGTCTGCAAGGATAAGCATTGTGATGAATACGAGTAAAAGAGATATAGCCAGGCAGGAGTAGAGAATTCACTTCATAGATATTAATGAGCTGCAGCTTGAATAATAAGCGGTGATAGCAGTGATAGTGGGAGTGCTGAGGGTAAACTACGGTTTCTATTGTCTGGCCGAAATCTGACAAATTGCGAAGCCATTCGTCTGATCTTTTGCCTTTTTTTCGTGTTTCACTCTCTGACGTCCCTTCAATGTCCATATCGACGTCATTGTGACTTTTTCACTTCTTGGCCAGCACGGCACAGTCAATGTCGGCCGATTGTTGTCCTCATAGTAGTGAGGCGACAATGCCAAAGTTGCCGTTGTTGGCGGCTCTATTGTACACCATTACACTATTGATGACTTCCTGTCAACCTCAGACAATCGGTTGTTGGTCGGATGTTATTCTGTGCGGTTTGTCCTTTCAATTGGTAATGAAAGTGTTTCATTTCCACACAAATTATTCGATGTATGCAATGAAAACGAGCAACTTTGGATTTTATACAGCAGCAAACAGGCGGATGGGATGTTAACTGTGTTGGGATGGTAGACATGATTCCGTATGAAATAAATGCTCAGTTAATATAAAAAATAAATACAAAAACAAAGAACAAAGCTTCATGTGTATCCTCGCTTCCAATTCCATTCCCATACCGAATGTCGTTCCATGGTGGGGCCTGACCTCATGATTTGTTTCAAGAGTATCTAAGTAGATACATTAATTACACAGTAGAACACAAAAATTGATAGAGATATTTTCTGAAAGGTTATTTTTGAACTGATCAACTTTACCTAAAAATATTTATGTCCATCACTTAACAACTTTTTAGTTCAGTATTTTAAGCTTCTCTCTTTGCGTACATCTAAAAAAATAAACATAGAAAAGCAAATCCGACAGATTCAAACTCAGCGCATCGAAGTCTGCTGGGATATTTGAAAGCTTTTTCTTTCGTTCTGAGCTTTTTACAATCGAATTTACATCAATAAGCTAGAAAAACTGATTTTCTTAGATGTATGAATAAACCGAAAATTTGAGTGCATGGCAAGGATCTGACATAATAAAATCCTTAAAATTATTTTTCAGAAAATATACCTGGCATCTCTGTCAAAAAATGTTTTTTGAAACATCAATTTAAGAAAAATTTTTAGAAAATCGGTATTTCCATATGGAAAGACGCATATCTCCTAGAGCCAATTCTTAAAATATTTCCTTTAGTGGTCAATCGATAAATTTCTATTAGCCAAATATGTGAGGTAACTATAAGATTTTTTAAATTAAAAATCGTTTAGATATCACGTTATGGTGCTAAATTCTTCTGAGAAATAGTAATTTTTAGAGAAACTGTTTACTTTCGCAAAACATATGTTTTTTTTAAACTCCAATTCGGTTTTTAATCGAAAATATTTCAAATATCGGATCTTGAGTTTTTTTCGTGTCAAATAATTATCATTTACAAAAAAAAAAAAATGAAATCACTAATGTCTTTTCAAGCCACTTATGTCATTTTGCCCCACAGTGCGCCTTTGCTGTTAGGACACACATTATTATTTTATTCATTGTTTTTGTTATTCAACTGTTTTTATTGCAGCAGTCGTCAGTGTTGTTGTTATTGTTCATTTAGCTATGGTTGTTTGTGGTCGTATGCTATAGGAAGAGTACAATGTAAATGTGTGCAGCGTTGACCTCGAACCACCTAACAACAATGCCGGTAATGCCAGACAAACGAGCCGATTTCAGGCCCACAAAACTGATGCAATGACAACGAAATTACGTCGCATTCGAACAGACAGACGGACAGTAGAGAATGGTTGAAAGTAATTGAGACAAAGTGTTTGTAATAAAATCTTTGAAAAAATTGGGTCAAGCGAGGAATAACAACGAAAATGATAGAAAACGTAATAAACACTCGCACAATATGAGAAAGTCAAGACAAAAGAGATATAACGAAGAATACATAGCAACAAAAGGACCAACAACAGTAAGAAAGCAAAATTATGAAGTGTCCTTTTTTGTCGTATGCCACAACGACCAGAACTGCAATTGGAAGTAACAGCAATTGATGGCTCCCCCAGTTGGCCGGGCAGCACTGGCTTCTTTCAAATGAAATGCTTGCGAGGTGATGGAGTTGAATGGGAGGGACGTGCTGAACAACTTACAGCGGAAATTGAAGTTGTCAAGTAGAACGAGTCGGTGCAGAAATGGCATGAATTTCAATTGCGTAAAAAAGCACAAAGTCCTTAAAGCCAAAACGGAGATTGCGATTAGGACGAGAAGTTGGTGGACCAGGAATGGGGAGCGTAGAGGAAAAAATTACATTTATCAGCGAGATTTGCTTTCTACCATTAAATCGATTTCGTATAATGTGGACTTTAGCATAATTTCAATTAAAAGATATCTAAAATGACGAGCGCTAAGACAGTAGCTACCACGAACGGAAATTAAACCCTTGAGGTACCCAATTTGCATAACAAACGAAATACTCAACCGTTGCAGGTACTATAATTTAAATTGGAGCTGGAATGCATGGCGTAAAGTATGACACAAAGAAGTGGAATACCTGCGTAATTACGGCTTATTATACTGGCGCTGCGAGTTCTGTCTTGAATTCATAATTAAAATGAATAATAAAATAATGAAATGATAGAGGAATTGTTAGTTGTTTCGTATGGTGTTTGGGTAAACAGTTGGCATGGAGGTAGAGATAGTGTGGAAACATTTAGAAATTTGAAAATGTAGGCGGAAATTGAAACTTAACAATTGAAAATCGAAAAAATGTAATGCAGGTTTAACGCTGAACTGGTTATCTAAAGGATTACATTTACTTACATTTTCAGGGTTGGTGTTTCGATTGTAGGGAAAACATTTAGTAAGCCAGTAACCGGTTTCAAATTCAAGGGCAAAATAGATGCTAGTTCAGTTCTTGCTTCGGCAGAACATATACTAAAATTGGAACGGTACAGAGAAGATTAGTATCGCCCCTGCGCAAGGATGACACGCAAAATCGTGAAGCGTTCCACATTTTTTACATACCACACCGCTATTCGGAGAAGCCTGCGTGCCTTTTCAAGAACTCCTATAAAAAATTTACTTACGGAATCTGGACTCCCCAGCATATCAGACAGAGTCTCTGATCTCACCTATCGAGTGTTGCCAAAACTACTCCTCTCATCGAATGCCGTGCTTCGTAAAGATTTGCAAATCTCGGTCTCAAGAAAACGTAAGCCTAGAATATCTTCAACGATTTCCAAATGCATTTCTTTTGGCAGGAAGCATGATATACCATTGAATCCAACTAAGCCATATAAGGAGCTGCACCCACCTTGGCTCATCTCTAAGAAATCGTTCATTAGACATCTTCAAAGTCTCCCAAAGCAAGATACGTCTGAATTAGTTTACAGAGCACACTTCACTGAAATTGAAACTTCTCTTACGAATGAAGGCTGGACACTACTCTTTACTGATGGCTCTAAAAACTCCGAAACTACTTAATTTGCAGTGGTCAAGACAAATGGCGATCCAATGAAATTAGGTCTCCTGCATCTTATATGTTCGGTTTTTACAGCAGAAGCGTCTGCAATCTTACACGCTGTTCAATATGCAAAAGCAAACAAAGGAAAGCATATAATCTGCACAGACAGTAGATCGTCCATTGATGCCATTGCTTCTCCATCCAATCACAATCCCATTATCGCTACTATAAGAGATGCAGTGTTTGCATCACCCACGAAATTAAAATTTACCAGGACATGCTGGCATCAAGGGCAATGAGCTAGCTGATAATGCCGCCAAAGGAATCCATAAAGCTCCGATTATCTCATCATCTTTAATCTCCAAACATGATATTTATAGTCTGATTAGTAGACGAAGGGAGTCATGCAATAAAAGAAATTGGTCATCTTATGTTCACCACTATTCATCTATAAATCCCGATTGCACTAAAGCGATTTACCCAGCGGAAATGCTGGGCCTAAGGCCGTATATCCGGCTGCGCCTCGGTCACACCATGCTAACACACGCGCATCTCTTTCAGGGAAAAACACAGAGCAACTGCCCTCTCTGCGGCAATACAGTATCAATATATCACATTCTTCAAAGATGCCCAATCGTACATAGTCAAAAAAGGTCAACATTCAAAAACGTAGATCCGTTATGTCTCCTGCACAACATTTCAACACAAAATATTTCCGCTGTGTATCAGTTTCTAAAAGATTCTAAAACTATTCATCTTAGATAAATTTCTATTCTCAGTTTCTGTAAAACTAGAAATCATAATTAAATAAGTTATGTACAGGACAGCCAAAGGCCTCTGTAGCCAATGCTGCGCATTTGATTATTTTTTTATAATTAATTTATAACTAAATAAATTTATAATAATAATAATAATAATAATAGATGCTAGTTCAAAATATGAGTCGATTGGATTCTGAAAGGTTTTCAATGACTAATGCAAAAAGCAAATTTGAATTTCATATGCTCTGGGTCAAAAGACTTTCTGGGATGGTATATAATACCAAAGGGCACAAAGGTACTTTTTGCAGAAGAATGAGCGGTAAGAAGCCATCATTCAGCAGCTAAAATGTTCAGGTTCTTAACATTTGAATATTTTACATTTATCCTTAGAGCTAATATCATCAAAACGGCGGCTAATGACCGAAAATGTGTGATTATTAACAACAAAAACCCGGGCAGCACATATAGCTAAAAATTCCAGAAATCGGTTTCTATTACCGAGTTATTAAACTAAAAAGCCCTGAACCTGAATTATATGATGTCCACTTTCGAGCTTTCTTACGAATGGGTGTGAAATATGGCGCTTCAAACTTAATAAATCACTCGGAAAATATTATGCTAAATGCCACATATTTTAGCCCAAAACCGCAGAAAGAATACAGAACGCTGTGTGTGCTGAAACAGTCGATAGCATTTGGCTTCAAACTACAAATTCGGCTGTGTCGATTTTAACACTAGCTGATGAAAAGATTGGCATCCCAAAGATAATAAAGTGTTTGGTGTCGTACATATAATTCATTTCAGTCCTCCATTAGACTCTTTCATTTTATGTCTGTTGAATTTAAAGAAAATACACTACAATCTACGCTGCACAAATCTTTAATACCAAACTTAAATGAGAACTAATTACAAGCATTGGAACCACCGTCAGTTGCTTGTTAATTTACAACACTGCAGCCTGTTACCTACCATAGCGTTTTTAATATTCGTTATTCGTCAAGCAAGAACACCCAACTTTTGGCAACTTTCACATCTCATTCTCACTTCATGTCCCCGAAATAAATGTTCGTATACTTAAATCTTTACACTTGTCGACAAAAAAAAACATAGGAAGCGAAGCGAAAAGAAATTAAAATAATATTTTTTAAATACCCCGAAATGTCCCAAGGGATATGAAATCAACTCCTGCCAGTCGTTTGCGGAGGCGTCAAGCAGTTCGTTAGTTCGTGCAAATTGAAATATAATTGCAAGCCCTGCAGGGCGGAAGTGTGGCATTGAAGAGTAGGGTCGCGCCGGAAGATCCGCACAGCCAGCTTACACGGCAGGCTTAGACGCACCGATTTATTACAGCGATGGTATGAAGGTGGGGCTGCATGAAGCAACATCTCGTGCAAAAAGTTATATCACTGGCAGCAACCGTACCAAGAGCAATAACGACCTTAGCAACACCTGCCTAATTTATGTTTATTAAGTGAGTGCTAAACCGACAGCGGCGTCAAGCAGACACAGCATGCCAGTTCCAGTTTAGTGCGTGCTGGCAGAAAATAATCAGGGGAGGGGTCACAGTTTACAATTTGTTGCTGTGTCATGTTCGTAATAAAGATTTGGCGAAGCACATAATTACGAGTAATTTTAGGCGCTTGACAAACCTCACCCCTTTGCCGTCTGCTTGTTGACGATATTTTGACAGGCTACCCTCCTACCAGTGTAGGATTGTCATCATTTTCGTTTATGTCTTTTAACCCACTTGTATGTGTTGTATACAGTGCGACTTCGCTCAACGCAACCCTCGATAAAGGCAACTCCTAAATATTCGCAAGAAGTATATTTCTTTCATTACAGGCTCAGTAAGTGCAACTTTTCAAACAAATTTTACCTCACTTATTGCAACGCATGCCATTTGAATATTCTCTGTAGCATTTGTCCTGAGAAATCGAAAAATTTTGAGATTTTGTGAATACCCGAAGATGGAAAAATGCTTACACAAATGGTTTCTTAAGGAAAAATATAATGATTTACTTATGATGAATTGACGGTGTTTTATATTTAATAATTTTCCTATGAAATATCTATACCCGGATGCCTAATTTTTTGACTCCGTCATTGCAACTCCCGCAATTAGTGCAACGGGCTTGATTTTTATAAGTTGCGTTGTCCGAGGCCGCACTGTATACAATACATACAAGTGAGGTTAAAAGACATTAACGAAAATGATTACAGTGTCGCTTATTCATCGACGCAGCTCATCCAGCAAGGGTTGATCGCATTCCGGTTAGCATTACATGTGAATGCTGTGCACAGTGGCAAAAGATTTATTCGTACGAACTTTTTGTCCACATAATGACAGCTTCCGAAGCCTCTTCATGATATTGAAATATTAAAGTAAATGTTTCTGGTTTGATATAAGGAAATATGTAAGCTCTGTTCTGCGAAGGGCTATTTAAAACACTCTGGAAGTTGGAATTGAAAAAGCGTTTTCTACAAAAAATCGTTTGGGTATATAGTATTTCAAAATTCTTTCGCTTTTGAAATAATAAGCATAGGCCCAGTTAGATGCAACACAACTTCGCTAACAAAAGCGAGTGATGAAAAAATCATTCTAAGCATTATTGCTCGTAACATAATATAAAAACTGACGAAAAGAATTACGAAATTTTGTTTAACACCAATGAAATACTGGTTAAATAATAATAAGAAAGATCAGCCAAAAAATATTCTGTCAATAGAATCCTGGGCGTTATTTTACTCAGACTTGACTTCCCGCTAACATCAGAATAATGCAAGAGTTGTGATATATGTATGTATAGGGTGTTTCATTTAGAACTTTTATTTTTAATTTTAAGTAAAACACTTAAAACAGAATCGGATGTCGGAATCTTCATTACGACCCGAAAGAACAATCTCTTACAATTACTTTTTAAAGATAATTTCAATCAAATTTTGTCCGCGACTACGCCGTTCGTGTTCCATTCTGAAGTTTCAATTTTCGAGACATGTTATATAGCGAGTAATGTTAGCTTCCAAGTGTTGAATCGTAGCTGGCTTATCGACGAAGACTTTTGATTCATATAGTCCCAAATGGTGTGATATCACACGATCTAGGCGGCCTTCTACACTACATAATTGCAAAAATCATGTGAATTTTGAGTGAAAATAAAGTTCAAATTTTAGTGATTTTATAAAATTTCCACAATTTCCAAGCGTTGTTCTGGCGTAAGTCTGAAATGTCAGGCGTGATCTGTCAAAAGAAAAAATCAAATAAAAAAGACCTCCAAGTGAGTCTTACACATAAATCTCACTTTTTAGGCTTTTGAGCTTATTTACACATATTTTGATTGAAAATTCATATTCATTCTCTATCTGCGAGTCACTACAGAGCCTATGCCGATTTTAATTTAATTTAATTTTAATTTTAATTTTAATTTTAATTTTAATTTTAATTTTAATTTTAATTTTAATTTTAATTTTAATTTTAATTTTAATTTTAATTTTTAATTTAATTTAATTCATCTACTGGGCTAAAACCCTTACAGATTACTAAAACAGTACTTAAAAATAGTTTAATAAATAATTCTTAATTTAAAGCTTGAGGGAACATAATGATTTCCTTGAGTAGTTTAATAAAAATACTCCTATTAACACTAAAATCCAATTGATTCGCAAACTTATTGCAGTTCGAAAGACATCGAGAAAGCGGCTCATTGGAACCATAATTAGTTCTATGGTAAGGAGTGTAGAAAAAATTTGACTCCCTCAAATTACGTGCTGGGACATTGAATGGAATTAATGCTAGTAATTGAGAAGAATTAATTTTACCATCAACCACATCTTTAATGAACATGATATTATTAAAAAGTCGTCTATCAGATAAACTGCTGAGGCCTAAAAGACGGCAACGCACCCAATAAGAAGGCATAGTTTCCCAAGTGTATAGTCTACTTAAAGCAAATCTAGTAATTCGTTTCTGGATATTCTCAATACGGGTAATCGACACATCGTGGGGTCCCATATAACCGAAGCATACTCTAGTAGAGAACTTACAAGGCTATAATAGATAGTCATAGGTGTTATGGGATCAAAAAATTCTCTGGAATTCCGTTTTAGAAACCCAAATTGGGAGTTCGCCTTTGCGATGATATATTCCAAATAAATATCAAAAGAAAGCTTCTGGTCAAAATAGACACCAAGGTCTTTAAATTGACTCACCCTGAAAAAACTATCAGAACCGTTATACTTATACTCATAAATAGTAGGAGTTACTTTCCGTGCAAAAGTGAGGATCTTACATTTTTCAAAATTAAGATTTAGCTGGTTAGTACTACACCATTGCAATAAAGATGAAATATCATCCTGTAGTTTCACACAATCCGTGAAATCTTTAACTTCTAGGAAGATCTTTAAATCATCGGCATATAAAAGACATTTGCTGAACTTAAAGGACTCAGTAACATCATTAATGAATAAATTAAACAGTAAAGGACCTAAGTGACTCCCCTGAGGAACACCAGATGTTATTTTAATGGGTCTGGAACAATTATCACCAATTTTGACAGCTAATGTTCTATCAGATAGATACGAATGGATCCATTTTAAAAATTGCGAGTGTATACCTAATGTTTCAAGCTTCATTAACAAAACAGGATGTTTCACGCTATCAAAAGCCTTTGAAAAATCGGTGTATAATATATCCACCTGCAAGCCCCTTTCAATAGCATTAATTGTAAAATTAGAAAAAATGGTTAAATTAGAGGTAGTGGATCTACCTTTAAAAAAACCATGCCGTTGCAAAGCGATATAACTGCGCACTTCGGCAAAAAGGAGTTTGTTTACAATTTTATCAAGGACTTTAGGGATAATTGAAAGCTTTACGATAGGCCTGTAGTTTTCAACCAAATATTTTTGGCCAGACTTAAATATGGGTGACACACAAGCAGTTTTCCATTCAATTAGAAATATGCCGCAAGAAAGGGATTTGTTGAAAATCAAACCCAATGCAATGTGCAAAGTTGAACTTTGCGTGGTTATATTTAAAGATTAGGACAAGGAAGTAGTACTTGTGTTTTATGTTTCAGACCTTAGTTCCGGAGATATTAATCGGTATCGATTTTAATTTTTTCCTATTGTACTACTAGGCTATTCGGACTACTAAGCGTGACTTCGTGGCATCATCTTTGACAAAATGACTGAAAAATTCAGGAAACTCTGCCCATTAAAAACGCATTTTTTGACCACTGCCCATGATACCAGTACGGACTGATTGAATTTGGCATATGAAATATGGTATGGCACTCATGCCCACGCTCAATCGATGCAGTTCCACTGACAAAGATTACTGAATCTGGGATGTTGATATCTTTTGTTTTCAGTTGTCACAGCAACTGTCGCTGGTGCTGCAGCTATTGTTTCGTGTGTTGCAACTCGGTACGTAAGTTGCTATCCTGGTGCTTTTGTTGACACTGCCGTTGCCAAGTGACAAAGTCTGCTTTGTACCTTTGGAAGCGCACAAATCAGAAGCATGTCAAGTGTGTTTCGGCTTCTGATGATGCCTGATATGCAAGTGACACTCATTCATCGTAGGCTTTTTATTCTTGTGCGTACATGCTTTCTGGTTTGTTCTCCGGTCGGTTTGTTTACCACTGCGCCCAGGCTTTGTACTGCAACTCAAAAGTATGATAGACGCAGAGTCAGCTGAATGAATGAATTATGCTGCATGCTGCATGTTGCATACCCGCCCAAACTGAATTCTAATCTGAAAATGATTTATTGAATTTTATTTGTCACAACATCAACAGAGGCAGTAGATTTTCAAACAACAATCCGACTGAAATGAAGAAACTTTGAAGGTGGTTTTATTTGCTGTAGATATTTCAGAATTTAATTAAACTTGAACTGTGGAACTGTGGAACTAAGATTTTAAAAACACGATGCTGTACATCGCTGTATATATAGATCTGTTGACAAGAAGGCAAAGAGTTTCTATTGTGCCGTTTTAAAGGTAAAAGTTTAAGTAATACATACTTTAGCATATTAAGAAAGTTCGATTGACTCTTGGGGTATTATGGAACAAATAATTAGCACTGTGCCAGAAATAAGTTTGCTCTCCTATGCTTAGTCAAATGAACTAAATCTGGGTTAGTCTTAGCCTGCATAATTTTCTACCTTATAGCCCATTTCCCCATTGCTCTACGCTGATTACCATACAGCAGCAGCTAATTTTTCAACTTCATTAAAGATTTAAATTATGATTTTCATTTATTGCCGCTGCGGCGGTTGCAGCATCAACGCCAGCAGTGATGCGGTGCCACGTTATCGTTAGTCAAAGTTTTAATTACACTTTCGCTTATTCACCCGCAGTTGTTACCATCGTCTCTGTTTGTTATGGTGGCCACCGAATTTTAATATCCTGGATGCAGTTGCTTCATGTGCTCTCCATTCACTTTATCCACATCATCCTTCCACCAGCGCTTACGCGACACATAAGAATAATGCATGCAATATATGATATACCTATTGTTGATCCGCAAAACCTCTAGGGTGGACATTTAATAAGGAACCAGAAACTCGACCGCAACATTATTTTAATGCCCCTGCAGTTGTGGCCTATCGATGAGTCACCTTTTTTTGGAGATTCAGCGGAGAGCTTCGGGAAATCTTTCAATAATTTACAAAAATGCGGTCATTCGACGCTATTCTATTGTTTCCCTGAGTTTGCTTTCCATCTTCGGAGCTATTTCACGGAGCATGCAAATATCTCTGGCAGCTTGCTTGTCTTTTTTGAAGAAGAACCATCCAAATTTTTAAAGTTCAAGAACTGCGTTTGAAACTAGACCATTTTGATGGTTTTCAATATATCTTAGAAAAGTTTCCCTCTCTGGTCACAACTATTTTTGGTGAAAAAAATCAGAGCTCATAAATTTCCTATATTTGATCTCAAATAAAATATAAAGAAATTATTTTCCCACTTCAATGATACTTATTATTTTCTACAGCTCTTTTCAATGATGAATCAAAATTCGTTATTAGAATCGCTCTGCTCGATCATGATCTAGAAACGTTCTATCCTTAGGCTATTAGCTATAGATATTGCACGTATAATATAAAGGTGACAGCGGTCCAAACTTCTAAGGCCTTCAAAGGTGAGATGTTCGTTTTGAAAGTCAAATTTTCCAATCCAAACGGATTTTTTTAACAACAGACAATCGGAAATATTTTTTATGTTTAATTTTGCAAATCAGTGCTCCAAAATATGGGCAAGGAAATAGACATATCGTCACCTCAGAGTATAAATGTCCTATCAGGCTTTTGCTTTACGTACATACATATGTATGCATATAGGATGAAGAAAAATTGTTCAGAAAAGCTCTCTAGATTGCTTTTTTTGGCACTCGTGCGTAATATATGTTCATGTGTATGTGTATTGCACCAATCGACGCGAAAAGGTCGAAATTAGTTTTTGGAAGTATGAGTTGAAAAATTTATTGCACTGAACATACATATATTATCGTTGAAAATGAGGAAAAAAATCTTACACCCTAAGGGGACAATACGTAAACTATGTATATTGTAAAAATTTCCATACCGATGTTTCCTTTCACATTGAAAATTGTGAAATTATGATCCACTCTAATTTTTTCATGCCCATATGCACATACAGCAAGCAACACAATGTTCTTCCTCTCATGTATTTGGCGACAGAGATTTATCACCAGCGTCAGTGTTGCCAGTGCGCTGCCAGTGTTGCCAAAGCATGATGATAAACTATGCATTGTTTCGCTTTAATTGAAATTTTCTTTGTGAACGTTACGACGTAACGTAACGTAACGATATGAAACGAAACATGTTGCTACAACAACATCAACTAGTATTACTGCTATTATTATTGCTGCTACAGTTGCGGCTCTTGTTGTTGTTGTTGTTGTTGCTACTGTTGTGACTTTGGACAGCAACATAACGCCACAGGCGGGGCGATCACTGAACAGAAAATTTTTGTGGCGCAACACAAATAAATTTCCCATATTGTTGTTGTTGTGGTTGTTCTTTTTAATAAATTAAATTGTTGTCAATTTTTTTTAATTTTTCATTGTGTTTGCTTTACTCTTGTTGTTGATGTTACTGTTATTCGAGATTGTTGTTGTTATTGTTTTAATATTTTGGCGGTAGATATCGCTCTACGTTTATTGCTTCCGTTAATTTGTCACGATAAAAGTGGCTCCAGCTCAGCAGCAAAAAAAAATCGTCGCTCGCCAACAAAATTGCGTAATTTGTGGCTTTTGGTGATTTACGATGCGGCGACGATAAAGGCAAAGGCCAATGGACGCACGCAAGTGCTAGCCAAGAAGAGTTTTTCGTTGTCGAAGAAAATCAAGTTCCAAAATGCAAAAGCACGTTCGGACAATTGGCTTGTTACATCTTCATTTGCTATCCAGCTTCATTGGATTATATAGAGACAAAGTACCCATTGGAGGAGCAAAAATTACATTTTAGTTATTTATAGGCATTATAAGATGTAAGGATTCCAGTTGGACGAAAATTGGTCTGTTATTTGCAGTTCTTTCCTGAATTCAAGTGATTTATTCCAGAAAAATTTGCAAAAATCTTAAATGGCTATGTAGCATTATCAATCACGTACTTCATTTTCATCTACTTAGTACTCAGTGCTGATGACTATAAAAAAAACTTGAATGGCCTGGGTATTGGATATGTGAATCCGAGTCCAACTTGATCGAAGAAGTTTTAAAAATTTTGATATTTAACGCGCAAGCGCCAACGATGACACTTTTGTCCATGATCACTTAATCTCTCTAAATCTTTCTAAGTTATAAGCGAGAGTAATCTTATCTTATTGATTTGTCCTTTTTGCATCCATATTCTATGACACAGAATTTTTCCTAGATTTTGAAATCCGTTATTCTGTTATGGTGAAAAAAAAGATTTTTAATTAAATTTTTTGCTCATATGGCTCAAATATCTCGATAAAACTAACATCCAATTTAGATTCAGCACGATACGTATGTACATATATAGGATAACACCCATGACATAGACAGATGATGTAGAACTTAAAAGATTTGAGGGAAGTAATCCATTACAGAAAACTTATACAGATATATTTTATGCCCAGTAGAGAGGGCGCTCAAGAGGGCTTTGTGCATAGTCAGAGTCATTTCTTGAGTTGCTGATGCCCCCCTCAGCGCACCAATTCGAGACACTAGCAATAATGTAATAGGGCTTATATATGTGTGCAATTTTTCCAAGAAGTGGCTCTTAAAAAAAAATAGTTGTTGCGGACACATATTGGCGGTCCAGAGAGAACCCCTGTAAATACATTTTCTTTTACACATAACTTTATAACTATGTAAGTACACGATATTTAATCAAACTATTCATTTTGTTCGACGACATAAAATCGAGCGTTGAAAGACTTTGCAAAATATTAATGAATCCTTTTTACAATATTCTCGTTGCATCTAATTTTTTGGCAGAAAGGGTTTTCTAGAAAAATTATCCTTCTCCACTTGTCAGTCACGAAGTGAATTTTCATTGCTAATATTAAAACACCATGATGATTAAGCTTTTACGTATCAAAAGATGTTGAAATTACTGATTTCAAAACCAGGCCCATTGTTATTTTAAGCTTTCTTACTAAGATGCACATAATTTTCTCTAGCTAAAGAACAATATAAGATTTTACAGTTCAAGGTCAGAAATAAAGCTTATAAAAATATTTTGGTACAGGTTTGCTTTAGCTCCCATCCGCGAATTTTTCGTAACTTATATTGATTTTTTCAAAAGCTGTACACACAACTTTCGACGTCTATGTCTCAGAATCTAGATCTGACCGACAATCTTTGATTACAGATTTATTCTTAGAACTTAAATATATATAATAAAAGTTAGGTTTAAAAAAAAATGGAAAGTGGCAGTTGGTGCAAGTTTCAGCAGACTTGTGTTTTTAGTGGAATGCAAATGTTATTCAAATAAACATTTCTCATGTATTTAAATAAAGCACAGAAATATCTGAGAAAAAAATACCCAACATGAATATCTACCCAGCGTTTAGTAAGCACTGGTAAAAACCTGTTATTTTATGTTAAAGCCAAATGCTGCCAGTGCTTTTTCTAGCATTATTACTGTTGTTGTTGTTGTTGTTGTTGTTGTTGTTGTTGTTTTTGGCGGTTCTACTCGTATCTGCGCTTAGGATTGAGTTTAGGTTTGGGTTTGGGATAATTCTATGCTAAATGGTTTCATTTTCACATTACAAAATAAATTATGCCCGCCGGGCGATTGTCCGGCCCTTCCTTCCACCGAACAGAAAGGTTAACTCTAAAACATGTGCACTAGTGTGTGGCGGTGTGTGCACATTTCTATTTGTGTTAGTGCTCATGTTTGTACTCGTGTTGTTCATCTTGTTGTATTCCACAATCATGTGCGGATGTTTATGTATCAAATTGTGTTTTTGATGACTCGGGTCGTGGTGCTGCCTGAAACCACTTTAATAATCTGCAGGCAGAAATAAAAAAAAAATTAGCACTTGAAAGGCCATCCGTACCCGAAAAGAAAATCCGCCTTTAGCTTTGCAATCATTTTGGGTCGCAACAAAATCGACATCAAGTTGGTAGTCAGCAAATTAAAGTATCCTTAATCCACTCCCAGTGAATCCTTTCGTTGCCGCCTTATGAATTATTCACATTATCAACAGCAGTAGACTTGGGACGCGCATCTCCTGCGAAAATAGGCGTGTTAACGTCGTATTCAGATGTCGATTAGAGTAGAGTTCAGCGTAGCACCTTCAAATATTTTGTTATCCTAATGAGAAACACAACAACTAACTATAGTGTATTTGCTTTGTTAATTATAAAATAATTTCTTAAGGATATTTCAAAAACAAACCTGTCGTTGGGTTCGAAATCAATACATGGATTTGTTCAAAAAAAAAACAAATTATTTGGTGTTTCTATGCTATTAAGGCAATTAAGGCTTGGTGGATAGGTTAAGATTATTTGAAAATCTTAAAGCGCGCGTTAAATGCTCTCTTTTCACACTATCTGAAATAGTCTTAAAATATATTTTCGTTCCAGTCAAATACAGAATTTTTTTAGAATATTTTTCGATTAGCTCACTTCGATAATGTTTATGAATCAATGACATAGTTGCCATCTTTGGTATGGCAACTATGTGTTCGACATAAGTCTTTTGGTATCATGAAGCCCTTAATAAGCATTGGAAAAATTCGAACTTCATTCTGCTAACCCAATTGTTCTTGCATTAACAAAACTTCAACAAAATATTTTCAATCCTTCAGGAAAGGTATTTACGTAACCCTAGCCCGCACCATCCACAACAAACACTTAATAACATCATACTCGTATTTTCACGCCACAACAAATAAGGGTTCGCATTGCTGTCTCACACCTCTACTGCCACCCAACCGTGAGGGTGGTTGGGCTGCCAACAACGAATTCCTTTGGGATTCATTTCAAGATTCATATTGGTGAAGGCCGCCCAGGAGTAAATTTACATAACATTGGGAAAATTGAGACATCGTCAAATTGTTCGAAATGTGGCGGGAATTCAAACATGTGTGCACCCGGCAATCGAAATCTGTAAACTCTTACCACCGTATCCCCTGTCGCATGACATTACTTCATATAATTTTTAAGAATTCGTATTTTATTTGGCACGATACCTCGATTATCATAATTTAATGCCACAGCAGCCATGACAATTCAGTTGTTGATAATTGAGTTTTGATCTTCTTTCACTCCAACCCCTCTGTTTTTTGTGTTTTACAGGTTTACAGCATGTCAACCCCCAAGAGCAGTCGTGGCAATGGCAGCATTATTGGTGGCGCCAGCACCGGTGGTATCAGTGGCTCTGATCCAAAGGAGAAACTTCGTCGCATTCCTTGTGTACAACCGGGCGCACTGGTCTGTCAGCATCTTATCAAAGAGGGTACTTATGGGCGCATTTATGCTGGCAAGTTAGGTGAATCCTGCGATGTGCTCATCAAAACTGTCGTCGATGGTGCATCACTGACGCAGGTGGCCTGCCTACTACAAGATGCTTCAATGTTGATTGGTGTTAGTCAGCATAATATTTTGGCACCTATGGTGGCAAACACGGATTTGCCAGGGCCGCCTGAGATAGCTTATCCCAATCCGGCAAAGGGTAACCTTAAGATGTAAGTATGTACAGCGGCAATCAAAGGAATTTTTCTTATGCTACTTCGTTCCTTGTTAGATTTTTACAAAAATCGCGTGAAATGAACTCGCCGCTCAGCACTCGTCAATTGGTAGAATTCGGTTTGCATGTAACAAAAGCACTGGCGTACTTGCACTCGCTGGGTATTATTCACAAAGATGTGGCCACACGGAATTGCTAGTGAGTATAATTTCAAAACTTGTCGATTGCCGCTTCGATAACACTCTTTTCTTTGCAGTTTGGATGCCGAGTATTATGTGAAAGTTTGTGACAGCGCACTTTCACGTGATCTATTTCCTGACGATTATAACTGCCTCGGTGACAATGAAAATCGACCGCTTAAATGGATGGCGCTGGAATCGCTTCAAAAGAAGTACTACTCCACTTATAGTGATATTTGGAGTCTAGGTGTATTACTTTGGGAGCTGACGACACTGGCAATGACACCATTTGAAGAGGTTGATATATTTGAGTTGACTCCATACCTGGCTGACGGTTTTCGACTTGGACAACCTATTAACTGCCCAGACGAATTGTAAGTACTATTTAGCGAGTGCAAATAGGATACAATTATGAGTAAGAACAACATTCACAGTACATTGAAGCAGTAGCGTATCTAGAGGGAAGACGAGGGGTCGGTCGTCCCGGGCGCAACGCTTTGGGGGCGGAAATATATCTCATTTTGCTAGAGTTTTTGAAAGTCAAAAGTGCCAATCTTTATTTTTCCTTTGGTACGGTCAATAACATTTTTGCATGAATATCTGAATTATCTTTTAGTAGGGGGCGGCAAATAACTCATTAGCCCCGGACGCCCGATGTGCACGGTACGCGTCTGCATCGAAAAAAGTGATACTGCACTACACTAATACTTTGAATATTTTATTTCACCTTTGCATTCTAAATAAATTAGGAAATTAGAATCGATGTCAAAGTTTCATTAATTATTAAGAAGGATCAATGACTTATCAAAAAATTTGTTTTTTGTATTTATAAAAAATTGACCAATGTCGATAAACAATATTTCACTCTCCTCAAATATTGATGTCGAAACGATATCGAAAATATGATACTTTACGTCTTGCAGTTTCACTGTGATGTCATGCTGCTGGCTCGTAGATCCTAAACAAAGGCCTTCCTTTCCGCAACTTTTGGCCTATCTGCAGGACTTTCATGAAGATCTGGGCAAATACATTTAAATTATAGCGCAATTAAGGAAAACGATGACTGAAGCAAGTAGAACTTACACTAGGAAGGAAGGAAAGTTCCTTAAAGTCAGGAGAACTACAAGTCGTTGGAACTCAAAGTACGTAAAATAAAAGCTGAAGAAAAAGCGCCGAATGAACCCAACACTAACATGTAACTGGTCACTATAGTTATGATAAAAAAATATTTACCTGTCTGTAAAAATATATGTAGTTAATAATTAAAACACAAAGTAGAAGAATAAAAATATTTTAACACTGACACATTCAGTCCTGTCGGAAACTTTGAAAAAGATAAAAAACACTTTGCAGTCACACCTTAACGTTAGATAGAATAGAATATTTATATATATTATAATTGTACCATATTTTTATAGTTTTATGTATGAGTTGAATGTCGTTGAGGAAAGGTGGACATTTTTTAATGTTGTCTCAACTAAATTCAATTTCATCTGTTAAGGTTGAGTAAATTTTTTACACTCAAATAGAAAAAAGGTAAACTATTGTAGTTAATACACAAATATATATGTACATATAAATAATAAGGATTTATGTGGATTTTATAAATTACGACTAAAAGAAAATTGAAAGAACAAAACCGAATTCGATATGTTCACATAAATCTAAAGTTTTTATAAAATGTCCATGCAGTCATTATAACCAAAGAAAAACATTTTTATGTCTCCACGTGTGATTGTTTTGTTTTATTTATGTTTGACGGCAAAATAACGATACTTTCCGAAAAATAAGATTTCGATGAATTACGAGTCTTGTTTACCAGGTACTAAGCAGCTTAACTTTGTCGAAGATCATGTCCCTAAGCTATTAAACATAATTATTTTCAACAAACCTAAAAACCCAATTATTTTTCAATAAAATTTTAAGTCGTTGTAAAAAATATATTTTGACAGTTTTTAGAGCTCTGAATTACACGGATTAACTTAAATTTCCAATTTAAAATATCACTTTTTCAGAAAAAAAGCTTTTCGTTTTGAATATTTTGAAGGGTCATTGCTCAGTTACCATTTCTTTAAATAAGAAATTTTTAAAATACCTGTAAAGTTCCAAAATGTAAGATCCAGTAACTCAAACCTATACTTTGTTACGTGTCTAACTTGTTGGCTGTTGCGAGAGACTCTGAGAGACTAATGGAGAACTTAAAGAAAACACACCACACACCCTCAAATTTTTCAACGTAACATATGTAGCTCACAAGCTTCCGATAAAATTTCTCATCCTATGCCAGACATGCCCACAATAATCAAATACGCTACTTCATGCTACCACAAAATTCACTTCACCGAATCATGCCGGGTTCTTTCTAAAAAAAAATTGAGATCTTAAGATCTCCAAGATCTGAGCTAAAAATTTTAAATTACAAAAGGTACGCCTGAAGGAATCATTAGGGGCTTTACTAGAACCTTTTTTGTCCTCATGAATAAACTAATATTGATAGATTCTGCATCATAAAGTCTTAAATTTTATAAAAGTGATTTCGAAGATTTCTATTCAGGATGATTACTCCGTTAGTACTGTCTAATAGTTCAAATATTCATGGAAAAATACTTTTATAAATTATATTTACAAAAATTTCCCATAAGTTACGCAAAAAAAAATAAAGCTAACCCTGACTGATTCAGAAAATTTCTCTTTCTCTGTGCAATTTTGCCATGACTGTTGCTTCTTGGATTTATTATAAGCAATTGCTTTTTTTTATATTTATTTATTAAGTAACGTTGTCTTGTTAACCACGTATTTTGGTTTACAAAGTAAGTTTATGATTGTTTTTTTTTATTTGTTATAAACTTAGTTTATTTATGCCTTACACGCAAAAAAAAAGTATGTAGCAATTTATTAGTCAATTTTTTTGTTATCCCTTAGCAATTACTTTGCTAAAATACTGTCAAAAACTCAAACTAAAAGTCAATCTTACGAAATGCTATAAATTAAAAAACTTTAAGCAAAAATATATTAAAAATGTAACGAGTAACGCAAACTGATTACTTGCCTAATGAAAATTGTTTGAAGTAAAATAAATTAAATTGTCAAATGTAAAATGTGTTTCTCTGTATGTGTTTCTCTGTCAACTAAATCTTTGTAAATGTAACAAATGTTTTTGTTTTTTGTATTACTGTGATGTCTCTATGCAACTTTTATAAACTGTCACTCTAACTTTAATTACGTCTGTGTGTGTACTTTTTCAATAAAAATAAGGCTATTTTACGTAACGACGCATTCACATGCTACCAACGCATTTTTTGTGTCCTGAACATGTGTGTGTGTGTGTATCCTGTTTAAAGAGTAGAAATTCCTCAAAATTCATTGCAACCCCACACATTTAATATCCATTCTAACGAAGCTCGAGAGCTTTCGAACTATGGTGCATAACAGTGGTGACAAGAAATAAAATAACCGGATCGGTTTTGTTTTTTTTTTAGATAAAAACCCCAAAATCGAGAACAAATCTAATAACAAAACTTACTTATGTCATTAAGAAAGTGCTCATCAGTTTAATGATTAATTACTTATGTGGGTCTATCAGTCGATGCAGAACAGAATGATGGAGGTACAAATATATACAAATTGTAATGCAATATTTACCTTGGTATGTTCCATTTAAAAAAATTTTATCAGTTGCCTCGAAACGATAGTTTCCTTTATTGGGTATTGAAGCCATGTGCCAGAAGTTTTGAAAGCATTGCGCATTACAATGAAGTCCCAACAATTCGGTTTTTTTTCTAAGAAAACCTTATGATTGAGTTTGTTGGTGAATATTTTCAACGTGGTGCAAACTCTGCTAACAGATTCTGAACTTTTCTTTTATGTTTTTGCTCTATAGGGTCTGATTCTTAAAAAAACAGTGAATAAAAATAAACGTAAACATATGTTACCAAGCCAAATAAAAACTTTATTTTTTTATAAAATGTGCGATCTGGATTGTAACCTATGAGAGCACTAAACTATAGCTTTCTCATACGGCTCTGAGCTCGGAGCCATGATTTGTTTGCACACAGTTTGAAATCCGGAACAAAGCAAATTATAACGGATTGTACGGTTTGGTGAAAAACTAAAACTTATTTTGGAGCTCCAAGACGAAGGTATTTGACATGGACAATTTTTGGCAACAGGATAGAGGAAAATCATAGTTGAAAAAGAATTTGGAAAACCAGCAAACCGGTGATCTTTTCGCTGTGTTATAGTCCCAATTAAAAAAGTGAGTTCCTTCACCAATTGATTGGAAAAGGTGAAAATAGATTTTGGGAGTCCGACTGCTAGAGTGGTAAGCTTCATTCGTTGATAAAAATTTATTTTACCATTCGATAGAACGTTCCAGGTTACTCTCTAAGGTGGTATTTGGATCCTTATTTCGAAGTTACAAGAAGCATTTATTTGTAATCAAACTGAGCTGGCAAATTTATAATTTGAGTATAAAGTGTCATAGTAGAAAGCAGACAAGGGAGCAATATGGCCTTTATAAAACCCTTCCAGCGTACACGGTCATTAATGAGTAGCTTCAACTTCCTCTACCATCCTCGATATATTTTTTTTAAAGCAGAAAGCTTATGTTTACGTTGAATGAATTTTCCAGTCAGACTCTATATTACTTGACATTTACTAGCATAAGTAAGTAATATTTTTTTTAACATTTGCAATAAACTAAATTTTACGCAAAATGATATCAATAAAAGTATCGATTAGTTGAAATAATATTTGCATATTGAAAATAATAAACTGTTTTTTGCCAACACAAATTGTTATGCATGATACGAAAAGTTTAAACATTCGTTCGTTACCCAGCACACCTTAAAACGCACTACATGCAACACTCCCTCCTCCGCCCCGCCCTTCCACACCACAACAATCCGTCAGCTACAGCGTGCCATATACGCTGTGGTTAACAAATAAATAAATTTACGATTTAATAGCGAATTATTAAAATTAATTCAATGCAATGCAAACAACAACACGAAAACTTTGCTGTAATGCGAGTAAAAAATGCATGTCGATAACCGTAAAACCAATTGAAAAATTTAATGCTTTCGACAGCGCATGCAAGGCCGCGCAAAATCGTGGCGTTTTTAAATGGCCTGTCAAATTTGAATATAAAAGCACTTATAAATACACATTTTTATGTGTACAAAAAAACACAACAACAACTGAAAAATATATGTAAACTTGAAAACAACAAATGTACATAAAAATATAAATCACAAATTAAATAAATTTCTATATTAAGATCAGCCAGGAATAAAAATGAAACGAAACTAAAAAACTATTTTGTAAAAAATGCACTATTTTATTTAAATTTGCTCTATTTCACAATTGTTGTCACTCTCACGCAACTATGCTCCTGCTCACTCATAAATACATTAAAAAAAACAACAACACCCACAAGTATCCTTCACTAATCTCAATGTTTAAAAGAATCAACAAATACGAAATAAAATATAAATAAAATGGTTGCATGGAAATTTTATCGAATGTAACGAAATGAATTGTATTAAATTAACTTAAGAAATAAATAAAAAATTTTGAAACACATAAAACAATATTAGTCCAGTATAGAAGTGATATGTTGCAGGCAAAAGTATTGGTATACACATTGGTATTGGGGTTCGATGTAATGTGTGATACTTCCTCATTGATCCGACAACCTCTTAGTCAATGGACACGATTACTGATTTTACTCGGTAACTGAAAAAGTTCACCTTCAACCTATAAGGTTCGAGCGGATGCAAGCTGATGGGATCTTTTCCACCTAGCAGAAATGTATTTTAAATTATTTATGTCAGTCAAAGCCTTGCTTTCATAATAGAAAAGTTATTTATATTTAAAGAGCTGTAGACTTCAAGACTTTTGCGGCGAAAGGCAAATAAATTTCAATTTTTAGAATTGCTGGAGTACATTTTCAGGGACAGATTAGACGCTTTCCCTTTTTGGCTCAGAGTTACATACGTACATGAATAAGAGTAGGGTTAGGAGGGAATTCGACAAGTTTAGTCGCACGCTTGCAAGCCATTGTCAGTAATTATACGCACGCTGAGTTTGCAAACTACTCAGGAGTAAACCACCATGAGATAAAGTGAATTGCATTCAACAAATCCTGGAATTTCAATAATCAAAACTTTTTATTTCAGCCACTGCGAATATGTATATATTTTTGTGCTCAGATCTTTGACATAGACCTCAGTGGGAGCTAAGTCATTTTTATTGAAAGCCTCAACCTCGTTAGGTTGAGTAAAAGTAAAAATTTATCGTACGAAGCTTCTTAGAGCATGATTTTGAAGCGCTTCATCTCCTCTATAACTTTTAACTTTTAATCCATTTTTTATTTAAGGCTTACATTTCAAAAAAATGTATGTCCGTGACTTTAATGCCACACCTTCTTAAAATGTCAATACCAATGTGTACGTACAAACTTAGTCGGAATACAAATTATTTCAAATATTACCACATTTGCCTATTCATCCTGGACGATGAACGTAGCCTATGAGCAACAACAACGCAAATAAAAACATCAAAAATTGTGTGAAATGATAAAAAATTAAAGTTTATTGCAACAAAAATGCAATAAAAAATTGAAATGGTAAATAAAAAACACAAAAAAACACAAGAGCAATGTTGTTTCAATTATTGGATGTTTTTTTGAATTTGATTAAATGCAAACATAAAAAGGTGGGCAACGCAAGCGACCAGAGTTGCCACTTTCAATTAAAATGCACACTCCAAGTTATGCGTAGTGATGGGAACTTAAGCGTAAGCAGAGGCGCTGCTGTTTGACAGCGACTTGGCGGTAGCAATTAAAAGTTTACGCCATTTTGGACCGCCAAATTTATTCATGCGCAAAAACAGTCAAATGCAAAACGACCAAAAGAGTATAGTGGACAAAATAAAGAGAACAGAGAATCGAACTTTAGTCGATGAAACCAAATTTAATTTGATGCCTTTAATTTGCTTTGGCAAAGTTTCTGCAATTGTTGCTAGAATACAATAATGTTGCAAGGACCGGTTGAAAAGCAAGTGGCTTTCGAATCAAATAATTTATTTTTATTCCAAAATTCAATGCTCAGTACAGACTTCATTTAGCCCGACATAGTTTGTTTAAGACATCTAAAAACAAGCCTTTAAAAATATATTAATCTAAAAAAGCAGTTGGATAGAAATAAAGTTAAATTCGTCTATTGCATATGGGTAAAGTGTCCACTTTCTCGAGCATAAATCAAAACTCGTGCGACATGGTCTAATTTGCGTACTGATTGGGTCATAATACGTACATACGCAGTTAGTTATCTACTGTTGTAAACTCAAAATAACCTGGCGTACCTTATTGAAAGTTCTTTAAGAAAACAATGGAAGGTCTCAATATACTGCGAAAACATGAAAAAATTAAATAAGTTCGCGACCATAACCACCCGTTACAATGGAGAAACGATTTATTGTAAATAAATGAACTAGGTAACACCTAACAAACACCATTAGTGATATAAATTTGTGATACCAATGACATACCGTATTTGTAAAAAGTGTTATTGGATCGAAATAAAAAAAGAATCGAAAAAATCCCAATTTATTTCCTTGCATCTTATTCAGCAGTGCAATCAATTTCAACCCGTTTTTAGTTCAAGTTTCATAAAAATCAGTGAAACCGTTTTAAAAATAATAACTTTAATCTTGGAGAAAATAAAAATCGGCAAGCATACCATTACTAACCTTGAAAAATATTACCCAAGTTTTTTTTTATTTAAAGTTAATGAATTTCGAATGAGTTCTGTAGACAAACTCTTGTCACTTGACATTTGTTTTTTTGAAAGAAACTGCATAGCAAATAAAAAAGTTAGTAATGAAATGTTGTTAGTAAAAATACATCTAAAAAAGTTTGGACATCTTGCTAGGGCCAGTAGCTACATCATCACCTACGGAATGAATACTACCGATAGCGCACAGTTCCGAGATTTTATATCTGTCCTGGTTTGTGATTCGTCTCAATCATTGCGGTTCGCTTGTTCCAAGCAAGCAAAGAATAAATTCGATGATACACAGCACTTGGTGTAAACGTGAATGCTTTAACGTTCTGAGCTGTGTGTGGACTGTTCTGAGGGTCAATTTTAATTGGATTGGAAAATATCAAAACACAATTAAATCATTTCTAAAAACTGTACATACATGAATCTCGGCGCATTATTTTATATGTACGCCGAGCCAAAAACATGAACTGTTTATTTGCTTAGTCATAGATAACACGGGTTTTCAAGAATTTTCCAAAAAAACTTCTCACGTTGGCGTCCAGAAGAAGTACATATATCGGAATTTAGCACTGGACTCAAAGGAAGTTTTAAACGATTTCCATAATTCTGCATGTACTCTTTTTTTCATTTGTTACTCTACAGGTGTTGAATTATCGGATACGCACGTTGCTGGTCATACAAACAATAACAACAGAATTAATTAAGATGTCCTCTCCTCGAAGCTTGCCCCACCATCTAGCATCCCTTTTATTTTGAGCTTTGCCACAGCGCATTGTTTGCAATTTAGCTACGCTTCTAACGCGGCGTAAGATTTAACATCGCAACGGCCAAATGGTTCAGAAGAAGAAAGCAATTTGTCGTAAGTGCGCATTGGTGCAACTTCAACAATGTCCTCATCTCAGAGGCTGTATGTCCAAATACCAGTAACATTCACCATATGTTGGAGAACGGTGCCAACGAAGGAAATGTAAAGATTTCGTTGACCTTCTCCACCCACAGCAGCAAACAAACGGAAGCAACAAAGTGCGGCTGTGTCGATTTAATTAAACGGTCATTAAGTCGACAATTAACAGCAACAGCAACAGCAACACACAACACAGCGGCACAGCAACATAACAATAACAATTAATATTACTGTTGCTGCCTCGTTCTCTGTACTCAGTCTGCCCTCCTTTGTCGGCGTCTTCTCTTGCTGGTTGCTGGCAAAATTTCTCCGCACTGCCCGCTGTGCTTCACATGTCAAATGTCAGTGAGTAAGTGCAACCAACAGTTGCTACTGCGATTAATTCCTACCCTGCCATGCCCTCTTTGCCAGTTTGATTTTCATATGTATGTGGGGGTGTTATAGCGACCGGTGGCATGGCATTGCAGCGTAGCGCTTTTCTTAGCCTGTCTGACTCTTGGATCAAAGCGATGCAAAAAAAGACTCAAATTCGCATCCCTCGCACAACGCAGGGTAGCTGTCATGTCAGTCAGCTGCACACGTCAAAGTTAAGCGACTTTCTTTGCGATAAGACCGTGCGGCGAGAACGATATACAGTGGGACAAAATGTACCAATGCCTTGCAATTGCTTATTGAAAAAAAATTTTAAATAAAATTGAAAGATATTGAAAGAGTTGAGAAAGTCTAAAACGTAACACTACCTGATGGGTGCTCTCGCACAACACCTGAAGAAATACGATTTTCAAAAAAGCTTAATACATAATCGCGCTCTTCTGCCAACATCAACTGATGGTATTTCTTTCCACAAAAATTAATTTCACTCATGATGAAAGCATTTCTTTTCGCTGATTCCGCCTCACATTGCTTTCTGCAGTGAGAAATGGGGCAGCAACGTCGTCAAAGCAATGGGAAACGTGAAGCGCAACTGCTAGCGGGTGGTAAATTGAATGAGCATAAAAAATTGCAAGAATAGCACAAGAAAGGACATCGTTTCTTTTTTTCAATTTCAGTTTTCTATTCTGCATTCTATGGGTTATCGGAATTTTTTTATTGTTACCATTTATTGTTGTAGGTTTTGCTACTGCTGTGTTATTTAAAAAATTGAAATAAAAACTTACATGCTGTGACGACTGCTGTCAGGAGGTTGCGCGGAGCCAGGGATTCGAAGCTGTCAAAAGTTCACACTTTGAAACTGACATACTGCTCGTATAGAGCAACAGCAACAGCAAAAACAACACACGGCGGTCAAATAAATGGATGACTTAATGTTGAAAGTTATGTCCAGACCGGAGAACAGCTAAGCTTAAAATCCTATCAATGGCATTTTTTAAAAAAACTCAATATTTTCGTTGAAATACGAAATTACTTGAAAAATGATTTCTGAAAATTTATTTGTATGATTTTATTATTTTGGACGCTGAATTCCAATCTTGTTTTCACTTTTTCCTATCACGACTGGTTCTTGAATAAAATGGGGTCAAAAGTGTTCATAACACCGATGTTGCCTATTTTCGTCCACTTGTACCATTGAAGCCATGTTCTTTTGGAACA
This sequence comes from Meiosimyza decipiens, assembly GCA_963680825.1. Classification (NCBI taxonomy): domain Eukaryota; kingdom Metazoa; phylum Arthropoda; class Insecta; order Diptera; family Lauxaniidae; genus Meiosimyza; species Meiosimyza decipiens. The sequence goes on along the minus strand of OY804261.1, from coordinate 81,135,951 downwards.
TTTATGAGTACACGGAAATTACAAAAACAGTACTGATACTAGCTGTACATATGTAAGTGTACTCATAATTCCTAGAGCAAAAATATTCGCTCGGGAGGAACAAATGGCTGTGTACTCAAAAATATACCAACAAATTTTGAATACTTGGTAGGAAATTCCTACTAGGAATGCTATGTTTTTGAAACATTAATCCCTAAACCTCAAAAGCCTGACGCGATAAATGCAAATTAATCCCAGATTTGGATTGAGAATTCTATGAGAGGTGGTATAATAAATTATTAAATGAGAATTTCAATCTCTACGTACCACGCAATTTCGTATTTTTTAAGAAAAATGTGGCTTTTTTGAAACAGTGTCAATATATTATTAACATTTTTCAAAAAAAAATATATTGCTATTTTTTTTTCAGTTAAGTCCCCCATTAGACCGCCGTGAACAATAGCAATTTAAGTTTCTTCAAGTGGCGCCACATAATGCAACACTGTTGTGTCCTGATTTCTTGCTACTTCTGCTTCCTCTGCCTCTTCAGTGTAATGTTCCGAATGAAGGGTTGATTACATGCGCTTTGAAATTTCATGAACCTGTCGACATGCGGCGTAACCCCTCATCAGCAGTCACAATTATCCCTCTGGCACTTATTGCTTTTTAATTTTCTAATTTCGCATGTTTTTAGTGTGTTCGGGTGTTCCGGAATGGTGGTAGACTTAGTGGGAGGAGGATGCAATATCAATAATAGCAAGTTGCTTGCTTATCACAATCATTTGAGCTGATTCTTTCCGATTTTCATGTCGTTTTCCCATTCTCAATTTTAACAGTCGATTTGCAATTGGCAGAAATGTCTAACGATTGGGAAAATCGCAGTCTGCTTGGAAGGCATTAAAATTCATTGAACGTACTGGGTCTGTTTTCAATTAAAGTTTTTTCTATGAAAAAAAAAATAGCGCACTGCCAAACTCTTCAGTATCTTTGAAAGATTTAACAGCTCCACGCTTTAGCAGAAAAAGAACTTGGCTCTTATAGACACAGAAATGAAAGTGAGTGATTGAAACATACACCAGAAGTGAAACTTCATCTAACTGAAACTTGAACAAAAAACAAGAAAAGATCACTACCAGTGAATATTATTCCATTTTATTGGCCCGCTTCAAGGACGTTTGCATCGAATTATTAGGTCTTCGCTGGAAGAAATCGTATATTTCCGAAGGAGAATATTTTGTATTATAAAATAAAATTTGAGTGGAAGAAGGGTTTTTAAACTATGTATAATAATTCAAGAACAAGATATATTTTTCTTTAAAAATTTATCATTAAAGAAAAAATGTCTTTCTTATAACGGCCGAACATGTAGTAGTTAATGATTTACAGCACTATGGCAGTAACTCACCATGGCGTTGCGTTAAACAAAATAACAGTCAAAATTATATTAAACGAATTCTAAAATAACATTCTTTTATTCTTACAAAAAATGCCAAAAAAAGTATAACGATTCCATTAAAAATGTCAACTAACGGATTTTACTTGATGTCCTTTGTTCTTTGCGTTACACTGGAGGATTATGGCACAATAGCAAGAACATACAATCGAGCACAATTTCTTAACACAGCAGTGGGTCACAGTAATTCGTTGTTCATCAGCAAGTGACACTAACACGGCACCCACAATTAACCCACCCACTTTTCCCTGGTAAGCCAACAAAGCAACAACAAAACCTTAACTTAATGATTTCTTCATTATTTTGTGTGGAAATCGCTTGTAGAACCCAAACTGAGTTAGAAAACATCGGTCCAAATTTCAAATAGAGCGACAAATGGGCTCGTAATGCTTTTTATAGTCACTAGACGTTGAAGTTTCACCAATAATAACAACAACAACGTCTTTGCCTTTCTACTCGCTCACCACCTTACTTTTTCCTCTTTGCCTGCGTTATACATTTGTCAAATGTTTGCTCTATTCGTTCATTCGTTCGTTCGTCCGTACACTCAAGGAAGCGGAAACAGCTGCGGAAACTTTTGTCCCTAAATAAGTGAACAAACAATTCATAAAAATGAAGCTTTCAAGCATTTCCGTATCCTCTTGTAACAATTTTAAGCATCGCTTTGTGTCTCGCTCGTCCGTTATTGCTATCCTGAAACGTCAGGATAAGGGGTTCTTTTTTATTGTTTAATCAGAAATATTTTATCGCTTCATAGTTGTAGTGCTAAGTTTCTGGTTAGTAGAGGCATTTATTGGATTTTTTACTTCTGGTGTTGTGCTCCAAAAACATTTCATGGTTGTGTGCAAGCAAAATCTAAAAATTTTGTATGACCAGAACTAATTTGTCTAGAAAGAAACTTTTGTCGACGAAAAGTGTTTCTTTTTTGCTAAGAGAATATATATAATAATAATATATTATATAACATGTTTGCAAGAATCTGCATCTGCTCCTTGTCGATTGTAAAATTTGGCATGATCAGTTGCACTGGATCAATGCCTACACCATAATTTTTACAGCAACTTTAAGTAATTTATTGCAACAATCTTTATAAAATTTAATGTGAGGGGCATACATGCTATAGTGGGCGTAGCACTTCCAATGCAAGAAGAATGCATAAATTTAAGCAACTTGTAGTCAATACCTGACTCCTTTAAATTTTTCTTACTACAGGCTTGTAAAACCTTTATAAAGGCAAAAACTAAGATTCTAAAATTGTTATCCTTTATTTTATGCGTATACGAGTACATATTTCCGTCAAGTGATCGTATTTGTTAAGTTGAAGACTCAACTTTAACTGCCGATTTCTCTTTCTCGGTCCAAAAAAGTATGCAATGTTTTTGCAAATCACTAGAAATCTATGAACAATGTAGAAAAAAGTATTGGTAAGGAATGGCAAGAGTAAGTTTTCATGGCAACATTTGGTTATGAAAATCTTAAAATCGAAAGTTCAAGATGTGGTCCGATGAAGCTCGGCTTTCACAAAATTTCAATATGAATATAAAGCCAAGTTTCTTAGCATTTTGAATTTTTAAAACAAACTTTTCCATCCGCCGTTCTAGGTAAAGGTATGTGTATTTTGAAATTTCGAGTGAATAGCAAAAAATTAAAAAGAAAAAAAAAAACAAGAACAGGACTTAGGCACTTCAATTCAATTTAATAGTTTTGTTCACACTTTTGACAATAACATAAATTTTATTATTATTTTTATTGTTTTTGCCTTGGGCTCTCTCAGTCGAAATATTGAAATGATACCAATTAATAAATCGATAAAATAAATACAAAATGGTATTGTAGAATATCTAGTCAAATTTAAGCAAAAATTGGAATTTGGGTTGCAATCGAAAACATTTGAAACTTTCAACGCAGACTTCAAACCCCTAACAATATTTATCAATGCAATACAAATTGGTCTATCTGCCAAATTTTGTAGCGACTCCCCAAATTCACCCCGCTCAGTTGAACCACAATTTAATCGAAATGAAAAACGAATTTGGAAACAAAATTTTAAATCAATGCGCCCAGAGGCATTGAGGACATTTGCAATAACAATAACAACAACAACACAATAGCAACAGCAACAACTACCTACTTCATATTAAATAGACGAGAGTGAAGTATTTATCGAAAACAGAAAATGTTGCCAAATAAAAATAAAATGGAAAATATTATAAAATAAATATTTGTAAAAGAATGAAGAAAGGCAAAAAAGAAGGAAGGCCGCAAGGCTGACACAGGGGCAAAATAGTTGGCAAAGACCGAACGACAACGATATGGCGAATGTGACGATGATGAAAATGTTGTGTCGCAGATGATTATGATGATAATGATTTAAATATGCACATGGAAAATATTTACTTCTGCGTAAAAAGTGTCTACCAAGGTGGACCGTATAATCGAGCGACTCTCCTTCGAAAAAACGTCCAAATCATTGTTCAACTTGAAAATCATGCGGTTAACAATTATGGACTTTCCCACGCGACTTAATTTATTCTCAATCTCAAACAGACTTTTGCCATCGAAATTTTTTTTAGCACACAAGATACTCTACGCCCACACTGAGGCGGAAATACGTTACCGCACGGTAGACCTTAATCAACTTTTAATAAAACTGTGCGTAACTACAAAAACTTTAATTGGTGATTATTTGGGATATAATTTGGAGTCGATAAATCAAAAACAAAAGAAATCCTTAGAGCTTTTTTTTAATTCCATATTTAAAAAATTTCCGATTTTGTTAAAAGTCAAAGTACTTTAATAGATAACACCACAGTCCAAATTTCAGCTCTCTAGGTGATCGAGGTCCTAAGCCATATTTTGGCCTGGAAATAGCCGAATTCAATCCATTTTAGAAATTTTAGCTCTATTAGCCCACAAATCTGAGTTTTAATTTATGGATATCACTTTATTTTTTTTGTCATTTCCTATACACAAAAAATATTTGTAAGCTTCTAGACCTTAAGACCTTTATTTGCAACCAGATTAAGTAAAAAAGGCCTTGGTAAATTATGACAACTTTGAAAATGGTGCCCCAAATCGAGGTCTTACTCATGCTACTTAAATTGTTATTAATATTGGTAACATATTTATACCCTTCAATATGAGATATCACACAATGTAAATGGTTTGGAGATATTAGACATTAAATTCGGCTGTTTTCGGAAAAATAGCGTTTTTTTCAAACTTTGACCTAAAAGTGCTTAGGACTCCGACCACCTAAGGAGCTGAACTTTGTGTAGTGGGGCTATCTTTCAAGGTCGGATGTTTTTCAAATTTTATGCGTATTTAATATCATTAAAAAACAGCAAATATGTAATTAAAAAAGCAGTAGGGATTTTTTTCCTTTTGATGTATATCGACTATGAACAACATCCCAAATATTTCCCCAATCAAGAATTTGTGTAAATCAACTTGTCATTCAAACTTGGTAAAAGCCCACCGTGACCGACCATGCCAAAGCTGAGCAATTGCTTTACAATAGGCAGCCTTGTTTTAATGTGAGGGTGGGGTGGTTCAAACAAGATACGGCTTGAATTCTGCATGACTATCAATTTGTTGTCCTGCACTGAATGTCCAATATGCTTCAGTTGGTCGTTTGTTGAAAATGTTTTTATTATTCACACAACATTAAATGGGCGGACGTCGAAGCTCAATGCGAGTTCGATGCAGCGAAGACGCATAAAGAGCACAACGTAAAGGATGCAGAAAGATGATGCATGGTGTCATAATGGGCTGCAATAGAATTCGCATTGCATCATTGATAATATTTATGAAAATGAACTTTACAAAAACATTGCTAAATGACACGTACCAATTTAACAACAACAGCATAGCGGAGAAACATTGTACGAAATCTTATTCATCTGCGTCAAATAATTGCAGAGATGGAAGAAAGTTGATTTTTTCTCATATGGAGGCGTGGCACCGCACATTTTTTCATTAAATCTTATTTCTGTCTCTACTTTTTATATATGCACCAAGTTTCATTTATCTGCATGAAATAGTTAATATGAATTTTATTTTTATTTTATATGGGGGGCGTGGCATCGGCCATTTTATCCAAACCAAACTATGATTAAAAACTTCTCTAGACCATAAGAAACATATGTGGCAAGTCTTTCGGCGATCGGTTGAACGGTCTAGGAGTCCATAAGCAACAAACATACATACATACATGCCACATTGAGCTTTATATGTATATATAGTGTAACTGGAAGACATTTACCTTTTTGTTCGCTAGTGTAAATACTGCTAATGTTTTTCATTGAGCTTAACGACAATATAACCAAAAAACGCGGAAAGCAGTTAGCAAACATGAAACATGAAGCAGCGAACATGATTTAAAACAGTTGCTCGAATCCATTAAATGAGAGATTTTGCCAACTAACGAACAAGCAAACAAATAAACAACAGCAACAAAAGGCAATAACAATCTTTGCCCCCCCCCCCTCCCCTTTTGCTACTGTTTTGGTCAGCGACAATATCCACATTCGATGGACACAATGCGTCAGCGTCAATAACGTCAACATCGGCGTCAACTGGCCTGGCCACCATGTGCCGTCTGTTTATGCGAACGCTGCAACATATTGCAACGATATGGCAATATGGCGGTCACGTGGATAAATTAGTTTGTGTGTGTGTGTGTGTGTTTGTTTACTCTGTACACTTGAGTGCGTTTTGCTCGCTGTGCAGGATACCCTCAAATATTATCGCACACACATCGGCACAGTTGTACCGTTATGCGGTGGCGGCAGATATGAAATCGATTTTAAATAATTTGGTCTGACACAAGATGGATACAATATCATGCTGTTAGTGTTGTTGTTGTTATTAATACGTATCACCACGTACTTGTAACATTTTGGGGTGCGTTTGTGCCTGAGTCCGAACACATGATTTTGCCAGCTTTCTGCCTGCGGCTGCTCTATCACAGACAAGCTGTTCCAGAGGTACGAATTGGGCAAGTTTGTCTATCAAATTTACAAATTCATCATGCGCTCATTAAGAAAAGTGGACAAGCGGCTGGTTGCACGTTGACATCTATTTCCGTTTCCGTATTTAATAGAGATACTTATCGTATGATGTATTCACTAAAACTACGCGAGAATGCACTTCATGATGTGGTACATTGATCAAAAACAGCTCATTTATCTGATTAATTTAAAAATATTTATAATCAGGAGCATAATTTGCGTCAATTTGTGAAGGTGATGATGCTGTAATCTTAGACAGCGATAAAAAAATGTCACTCTATTTTTATTGTTTTTACTAGATTTCAGATAATAGCAGCAGTCCTAGGTTAGGTTAGGTAGGAGTGGCAGTCAGTTACGAAAAACTGACTCACTTAGACCAAACATGATCCGTTGTGATACCACAGAATTCGTTATGAACTAAATAGCTGACCTATACTGACATGTCTAAGGTCATCCAGGTCATCAAATAAAAACGACCCAAGTGCTTTGTGCCGTTTTCTAGCAAGTGCGGGACAGGAGCAGAGAAGATGTTTAATATTTTCCTCTTCCTCCACATCTCCACGACTTCTACAGAAGTCAAAGGACCTAATCTCTCCGCATGTCTGCCGATGAGGCAGTGGCCAGTTATGACTGCGACAACTGACGAGACACTATGTCTAGTGCGAGAAATTAGTTCTGACGAACGCTTAGCATCCCATTTCGGCCAGATTTGCCTAGTTATATTACAAGTTGACCCTTCAGTCCATCTTTTATTAGCATTTTTAACCATTTCTTCTTTAAGCAGAAACTTGCAGGTAGCAAGTGGCATGCCAATACCTTCCTTGTCCTGAGGAATTTGTGCAGTAGTCCCCTGCCTAGCAAGTTCATCCGCTTTGCAATTGCCGTCAATGTTCCTATGCCCAGGCACCCAGATGAGGTGAATATGAAAATGTTGAGCCATCTCGTTTAGAGACGAGCGACATTGTTGGGCAACTAGTGAGTTTAGGAAGACTGATTCTAGAGATTTGATAGCTGCCTGACTATCTGAGAAAATATTTATATCCTTTTTGGATACAACATTCCTCCTTAGCCAGGATGTTACTCCTAGCAGCAGTCCTAGCTATTGTTTGGAATTTTCCCTTTACTACTGCTCCAATGCCGTCTATAGCTTCTTTTCCATGTCCTGACGCAAAAAATTTCCAATTAACTTGAGCACCCAATTACTGTAAGGAATAAATAAAATCTTATGAAACATTTCTGCTCGGAATGGCATCCCTGGCCTTGTAATCAAGCCAGATAGAACCCGTAAAGAACAATTTCATGATATAAAAACAGACTTAAAATTAAAAGGCTTAAGTTCGAAAATAACTTCAAACTACCTACCAAAAGAAAATTTGAAATTCTTGCAGCAATGCGTTGCAAGTCCATTGCACGCATTGAACTGATAACATCCTGTGGGGACCACCTTATCTTTAAAATAACGCAGTTTTCAATAATCATCCAAAAACTTTTAAAAATATCTCCAAAAAGAGGAAAGATCCGATGCGAAATTGCCCAAAAATAACAGATGGTACGAAATCTATTGTAAAACATTTTGAACGCCCAAGTTCATCAATATATTTTATTTATTTCACATTTCACCAAATATGTACATGATAACAAAACTTTGTATCAATAAAATTAAGAATTTTTTTCTTTCTACGTAACTGTTTTGCATTTATCAAAAGGAAGTTAAAAAATTCCACTTGTTGTACTAACTGTTTGTTTTGAGTGTGAAATTGCTGTCTCATTTCTCACGTGTTTCGTTTGTGTTCTCAGCAGGCTTGGTTCCTTGCTATGAATAGGTTTGTGACTTTACTGTTGATGCAGCGTTGACATACGCACAAAAGCTCGATGTTCCCAATCTAGCCAGTAGGTGTAGCAGATGTCATGATGCAATTCTCGCCAGATGGCGAAATTTCATACTGTCAAACAGTTAAACCACATCTGTCACAATTGTGATATTTTCTTTCACTCGTAAATGCTTCGATTGTGCTTTGGAAAGAGAAGTGGAAAGAGTTCTTCGCAATATGTATTATGATTTATTGGGTGCAATACTGTAAAGTCACTCGTATGATGAGCTAGCTCACCGGAATAAAAATTGAGCTTTTTGAAAAACTTTTATTAGGAGCTGGTGAAAAAAGTTTCACGAAAAAAATTTCGTTGACAATGTACAATCGATTTTCGAGTATTAAGATATCAGAAGGGAAAAACTCGTTCCATCGGTGAGTTTTTTAATCTCCTTATACACGAGCCAACCAGCGTTACGAGTACACCAGTGCCGGTGTCGCAGACTGAGACTCATCAGTACTGTTTTTATGTATTTTCTTTAAAATTTGTTATATTTTTATTTTGTCTAAGGTTAATTTGGTTAAATAAAAGCAAAAAAATATTAAAAATATCATGTTTATTTAGTAATTTCAGTCTTTTAATTCAGCCTCTGTCAAAAATTGTAGTTTATCTTAAGGTACTAAATGCACAAATTAAAATCTGAAAAATCTATTTTTTAATTTTTTTTCTTTCAATTCTTTAATAGATTAGAAATCACTTCATAATTTTTTTTTTTAACAGAGCTTATTAACAGTATAAAACGATGTTTAAGCGAATGTTTTCGCAGATGTCTCTTAAACAAAAAAAAAAAACTTTAAAAGCATTTTTCTCGAAATGAGATTTTTTCAAATGGCGAAGAGTAACCCTCCGGATTGGCTCTGAAGATTGCCAAAATTTTTTTCTTTTTGTTTAGAACATATTCCTTATATCTACTTATCAAAACGTTTCAAAAAAAAAAGTCAGCAATTTTATTTTTTGGGGTAAAAGGGTTAAAAACAAGGCTACTATATATTAAAATTTATTTTTTCTTCTGTAATTGAACTTCCTTTTATCGATTCTCTACGTATGGTGGTAAATAGAATATTTATTTCAAGAATATTTTTGCTTCAGAATTGCCAATCCAGAGGGTTACTCTCCGCCATGGATACATCGAGTTTTCAAGACCTTGCCTTCAGCGCTATCAAGGGATAGCAAAAAATTGTCGAAACTAAAAAATGATTTTATTTGTTTTTTAGGAAAAACACAATTTTTTAAAAAAAGTTTCCAGTAATATTGAGACTTCTGAAAAAAAGTTTAAAAATTTACTCATTTTTACTTTTATTTGTGTAGTAGTACCTTAAGTATGTACTACAAAAATATAAAACAACTCAGTATTTTCATTTTAACGTAGAGAAATGATGAGATCGGTGAGCTTCAAACTAGCAAGTTACACGGCAATTTCTTTAAGACTTTATTTTAATACATTCCCTATGAAGGCCTTGACGCTCAAGCCGAATATATTTTCTTCTATCTTGTCTGCTTTTTGAGACAAACGAAATCAAATAGCTGCGTATGTCAAATTACCGATTTTTTTTTCAATTTATAGGTTCATACTGAAGGACTAAATGCAACAAAAAAGTTGTTCTTAAGAATTTTTTCTTGGTAATAACATTGAACAGATGCCGGTAATGAAAGGGCCAAAATGGAGATTTTCTGATATAAATGTGATGGCCTTTTTGTTGCAAGTCATCGTATTGATATCAACGAAACCTCGAGATGACTTTCCTGACACACATTTATAGACGATGTGACCTTGTTTTTCATCTCCACAAAACCTGATGACATAAATTAAAAATTGTCTTCAAAATTCGTTTTAATTTTACAAAATGCACGAATATCCTTATTAATTATCGCCAGCTATTCGCGAGGAAATGATACCAATAAAACCAAATTGATGGTTGCCTAGGGCCCCGTTGAGGTTAATCCGGCCCTACTACTACTTTCTACTTTCTACATTGACTTTTTTGAATCAACCTATTTCATATTACCTAACGAAGGAACGTCCGAACTATTTTTTTAGGCGACCATAATGCTTTTCGGTGGCTTCTTCGCTGCATGAGCTACGCTTGTGGAAGCTTTTCATTTAATTGTTCATGAACAGTCGTAATTTAAATGAGAAATGAATGAAAAACAATGCAAGAAAAACCTAAATTTTCCAAAACTTAAAGGAATATTTGTACATAGAAGTTTCGACGTTATCTGAGTCAAAGATGGATATGTCTTTAAAGTTATTGAATCATAAATTCACATCATAACAACGAACTTACCCAAAAGTCGCTGATTGTGACATTGTGGCTGCGTATGAAAATACCCGTGTTATTAAAACGGAGTCTCATCAATTACGCAAGGTCAAGCACCATCCACAAATTTTGAACGCAAATTCATTGTTAGGGTGCTATTTTATAATTCAAGAAGTTCAAAAGCTTACAAAAAATTTTTGATAAATAACATCCACTCTACTGTTCATACATTTACATCTTCAACTAAACATAAACACATAGGTATAGATACAGAAATAACAAAACAACCCTGGTCACAGCAGTTGAATAACGTCGTTGTTACCGTCCGGATTTCGTCGGTTTTTGAGACCAGAAATTGAATGCGTGTCATATTTTGGCAAGAATGCTGTCAGGAAGTTAAATTTTTTTTATGTAACATTGTAGCTTCTATATAAGGTCGTTTCAAACATTTTCTTTTGTCTGACTCCTTAAAAAGTTATTCTTTGCTAAAAGACTAAAAATAGACCAATGCTTTAACATTAAAAGGCATCCTCATGCCGATTTCTCCAATTTTGGTATCTATCTACATACATACATACAGATGTAAATTAGGGTGATTAAATCTTTTTCTTGTTGCATAAATAGAAATTTTATGATATGAAGAAAAATCTCACTAAAATTCAGCTCTGTACCTCAATTTTAAAAGGCAGCACCTGTTATACATATTTTGGTACATTTCTTCTTCTTTAAGTGAGGTTCCAATAATGATTTTTTCAAATCTCTCTGTCCCATAATCCTTTTTTCGAATTTAGTAAAAATCTCGCTAAAATTTTAGTTGAACATCACAAAACGACAAAAAAAAATTTGCGGGAAGCGAACATTTTTGGCATTTTCGTAAGGGCCGAGAAACTGATTGAAATGAAATGATATGAGAAATCCCATTTAAGTGATGTCAAATCGAGAAAATCAAAAAGGGTGAAACTTCAAAATGTTTACTCAACTAGCAACGTTGGTGCCATTTGTGCTCAGTAAAGTTTGCCATTTCGTATTTCGCTTGCATAAATTTACTAAATTCACTAAAATTTCAAATTCACTCAAAATTCACATGATTTTTTGCAATTATGAAGTCAATTGGTCGCCAAAACCACTTGAATTGACACCACTGAATTACAATGTTTGTAGTGCCTGGTTTGTTCTAATAAACCAGCAATAACTGACCCTTTAAAAAACCATACTGCTCATGTTAATTCGCAATTCAATTGCTCGAAGATGTGATCGAAAGGTTGCCTTCAGACTGCGCTAAATAATATTCATACTTCCAAAACCATTCAAATGCTAAAGGTATAAAATTATCTTATAATGAAAAAATTCCGGTCATTTGGACAATTTTTTGTATTTTTTTTTTAATTTCAAATTTTGACATTCTAAAAAAAAACATCCATCTATCATCAGTTTGAAAAGTAACTTCTTTAAAACCATGTATTTCAGTTAGAATTGCTTTTCTTTTCATTGTATCTCATAGACAAAAATCAAGAAATCGAGGTTAACCGATTTGAACGAATTTGGTTTTTCAAAGAGAATTCCCCAACAATCGGAACATTTTTAGCAGTGATAAGTTAGTTCTATAGTTGTCGGGCGGCGGCAAAATAAGGTAGGTAGTGTTAGAGGTGATTTAGCACCGCGTTCAAAGCTCAGGGGGGTCCCCATCATGCTTTGTGTGAAACGGATTGTGTGAAACGCACGTATTTGTTTTTTTTTTTTGGTCACACTGTCAATATCTGAAGCCGTTCAACGATTTTTCTGATTTGCTATTGCAATACATAGGTCTTAAGACCTCGAGCCGAAATAAGAACAACTATTCAACTAATTAATAGAAAAGGTTGAATAATTTTCAATCAATTTAAAAAAATATTTATTCAATGAATGAAGTATTTTTTTGTTTCGGCAACAATGTGAGGGCCTCGAAAGTTTTTAAAAGTAATTAAGATGATCCACATGTTGAACAATATCCATTTATTGCGCGAAAAAAACTATTGAAGATAAAAGCTTCGCTCTTAAATCAAAGAAATGAAATGGTCATTCATAAAAAAATGCGTTTTACTATTGAAAATCAGAAAAATTATCGCATTGAAAATGGCGGTGTCAAGTGGGCCACCAGTACATTTTGTAATGTTATGTATGTACGTATTGACGCGATGTGACCAAAAAAAAGATATATTTTTCCACGGACTACAGTCCGCCTAGCTCTACATACAACATTAATCCTCCGCTGGTAACACCCAGCGGTGTAGCAACACCTTACAGGACTCTGAATATTTATTTCCGATTCTTACTCAGTTGTGCTTAAAAAAAACAGAGAAAAAAATGTTAAGTTACAAGATCTTCCATAGTGAATAGGTTCAGCACCCGACGAAGTTGTACCTATGCCTTGTGCCATGACTGGTGGATATACTTTGAACATTTGTTGCCCGTGCAACAACCAATCCGACCACTGCCTTGGAATAAATGTTGAAGTTTTCATAAAAAGTGTATCATCGTCTTAGTTAGAGATTACTAAAAAAATGGTAATTCAGGGGGATTTGAATAAAGTTTTCGATCAATACAAATGCACAATATTATATGGTTGCAAATCTTAATGAAAACCGAAGAGCATTTTTCCGGCCCCACGCCCTTGCAGCCTGGGCAGAATTTTTATTCCTGGAACTAAGTCAAGGCGTCCTTTGCAATGAGTTCCTTTGGCACGTCGCACAGTGGATGGGTTTGTATGAAACGGCGGCCATATGTATTAGTAATAATTGCATTAAAACAACAAAAACTTGTGAATATGAAAAAATCGGTTCACGGCCGTGCCTACCTCCCATACAAAGGTGAGATGTGGTTGAGAGTTTTTTTCGCAATATGCACCAATTTGTATAAGTTTGGCAATGCTGATTTTAAAAATGTTACAAATTTTGTGATATATTTTACAGTTTACAAGTAATTGGAGAAACACAGTTTCAAAAGCTTATCTGTTATTTTTTGAAAAGCATTCGAATATATATCTTTGACCCCAAGGCGGATAAAAAGAGAAAAAATAGACTTCCGCAATAAGCAGCTGAAACCTTGGCATTTAGTTAACAATATTTTCTCACATTACAAACAAAGAAGATTTCTGAGTTTTTTTATTTTCTGTCAAAGTTTGCAAATTTTCCACCTTTACCATTTTTAATTCTAATTTTTGAAAAATCCGCACAATTCAAATAAAGGTGATAAAAAAATTAATTGATTTTTATTAAGTGGAAACAATGCAGTTTCCGCCAATATGCCACATTGTTGCACTTTGTTTCAAACAAGTTAACTAGAGCGCCCTATCGAACAATTGATTTTATAGAAACTTTCATAAAACATTTTTGATGCACAAAGCTCAAATTTGAGCCCACTGTGTCACTAAACTCTATACAAATTTAAATTTTTTAGTTTTTTTTTCACTACTTAAGTCTTTCCTGACGATTGCTGACGATTGTATAAAAACTGTTTCAATCCCTAGAACTTTAATTTTTTCCTATTTATGGCCACAAAATTTCACTGCTGGGAAATTTTTTATTTTTTAGCAGAAGGAAAGTTTGTAGATTTTTAAAACAAATTTACTAAGATATGTATCTGATAGATAAGAAACGATAGCCGAAGAAAAAAACGGAAAAATAAACGTACGAGATTATGCACCGTCCTCATGGATAAAAGCCTTGCAAATGTTTGTTTTTTTTTTTGTATTTAACGTGTTAGGAATGTGTGTATCCATACCCAAAAGTGTCTACACACACTGTACCTACAATCCACAACTCTGTTGCCATGAAATCTAACAACAAAACGAATTTCAGAAATGTATCTATAGCAAAGAAAAAGCCGCAATCGACTTGCTGCCGCCAACAGTCGCTTTCTGTCTGCATCTCAGGCACTACGCTATGACTACTTCGGCTTCACTCGGCAAGCAATGAAAACCACCATTGGCCAATTGAATTGAACCACAACGCACTTCGTCTTAGCTTGATGAAAACGACCAATCCATGCGGTCGTTCGTACTAATGCGGTAGATGAGAAACACCCTAAATGAAAGAGGCCACCAGCAAAACCACAATATATTCGACTAATGGGAAGTCCGACCATTTTTATGGTTTGCGTTATGTTTGCAGCACAGCACAGTAAGTCGAAGGTACAGTCAGACACAATCAGTCGCGTACTAACCGGCTGCTTGGTAGGTCGCTTAGTCTGCTGTGAGAATACAACGACGAGGTAGGTTAGTTTCGAGTCGAAACTTGTCTGGTCTCCATTTTCAATGTCAAATTTAAAAATGGCTTTCAAAACTGAAAGCAATTGCTTCATTCGGATAGATATGCTTCTAAAAAGCTACGAATTTATTTTTTAAAAATAAGAAGATGGGAGAAATCTTATTAAAAATTTATCTTTAGTTAAAATAGAAAACTTTCTTAATATGTTCCTGTTCCTTGAACATCTTTGTTCTGCAGTCATCTGGATCTGCTTGAAGTCGGTATTGTCGAAAGGACTGTCAATATCCGTAGCGACTGTCCGATCTTTGTACTCCAAGGTGAGCTTAATTTTCTTGGACTATGAAAAGTGAAGGGTGTTGGAGGTTCATGATTTATAGGCAAATTGAATAGAAAGAATGTAATGCTTATAGCTAGCTCAGTAAAATTTAGTTAGGTATGTGGGCCTGCCTGCAGCTGTGGCTATGTAATGTCTATGCCGGTTCTAATTGAAGGAGGTGAATAGCGTACCTAGGGTGGGCGAAGGGGGCCGTCGTCTCGGGTGCAAAAGACCTGGGGGCACAAAATAGTCCTCGCAATATTAAATTTGAAGGTTTTTTTTATTGATCATAGCTTCCAAATTTTGTTCAATTGAAATATTCACGCTACGTGACTAAGAAAAGTGCCTTCCCATGCTGAACTTAACTTGAAAAGTGGCGTGACCTTTCTGAAGTAAAGCTGGAATGGTGGAACATTGTATTATGAAACCCTGAAAAGATGAAAAAGCATTATCATTCATTACAAAAGTGCCGTTCAGGGTCAACAAGCAAAATAATTAATTATTGATGCATTAAATCACAGTCAGAAATTTATTTAAGTGCCATCTTGGCCCGACAAACAAATAAAGGTCGAAAGCAGTGGATTTACGTATAATTAATATGAATACAGAAGTGGATGATTTTTATTTTTTTGTCTTTTATCTAAAGTTTTATTAAAAGCCAACATGAGCTTTGAAGCCTTTGGCGCCAAAACCGTAGTTCCGCCCCTGCTCATAAGAGATAGTAAATTTAAGTCAATGATATATTAGTAAGTGACACCTCTGGTGCTTCAAGAAATTATGATGATTTTGAATATACCAGAAACAAAATAAAGGGGCGAAAGCGATCTGGTCGTTAACGGCACCCTGTTAAATCAGTTTCCTAATTTTTACTTTTAGTTTGGATAAAAATTGTTCAACCATGGGGACCATCGATCGATTGGCATGATCCTTACTATTTCTCGATAAGATGATTATAAGCGATAATTTTAGCTAGGTTGAATGTTTCAACTGGCTTAGTCCTTAGCTATCGGTGCTTGGACTGTTTTCATGTATCGAGGTTATTGATCCGCTGGACGCTCTTGCTTGATATCCAGTTAATGGATCTATGCCTGCTATGCTCCGTCGTCTCGCTACTGTCTATCAGAATTTTAAATGCAATAAGACGGTGATTTGACACCTTCGTGAACGGCCAAGTATCATCTTTGCCAGTAAGTATGTCTACGGCATTTGGGCATTTTTCAGTTGAATACTGAATTGGTATCGGATTTCTAATCAAGAGTTTTGATCACTTTTTTTATTGGCCTATTAAATTTTCTTACGTAATAAATGCAAGCCAATTTAATGATGCCAACAATTGTGGAAAATGGAAAAGATAACAACAAAAATAACGAAATCATCATTACAATAAAAGCAAAAATTATTACGCTCGTTGTTGGGCCACAATTCGTGAGGTTTCGTAATTTGGCGAAAACTTTTCCACAGATACAGAAGAAACACACGCAAGCAGCACAGCAGCAGCGGGCAACAGCAACGTTTGCTTTTCTATCTGCCTATCTGCTTTGTGTGCTTTACTGGCGTAGTTGATTTCGAACAACAACAACAAAGTACGAAAGTTTATTTTGCTTTGAAAGTTCGAGTACTTCGCAAAGCGAAATTTGGCAACGTGGCAGCACTGTTTTTGTATCTCATGAATATGTGACCTTTTTCGGTTTGCAACTGACAAACGAACGAAGGAACGAACGAACGACGAAGTGAGTTAACGAGTGAAACTTATCAACAACAAACAACAACACAAATTTGATTTGATGAAAGTCGTTGTTCGGTCGGCCGTCTCTCTGTTTACGTTGTTCGTTTCGATTGTATTTTGACTCTATCCGCCCGCATTCCCCACCACTGCACTCTTGTGGCTGATGTCGCAATCGTCACCGAAATCCCCGCACGCTGCAAGCGCCACACAGCACACAACATCAATTTTATGGAAGTCGAACTCAATATTTCGTTCGAATTTCGAACTTGTATCGCGCAGATACACTTTGTGCTCACCAGACACGCACACCGCGTCACAGTGAATTCGCCGCAGTTTGCTTATGTATTCGTGAGAACTGTTTTTGCCTGCGTATCTGTGTGTGTGTGCAATGATTTTGGCGCTGATACCTCGTCACGAAAGCAGCAGCAACAACAGCAACAACACCAAATACTCGTAAGTACAAACAATTTAAAGCGCGGAAATTTTTTCGTCGTCTTTTTCAATTTTTTCGTTTTTTCACTGCGTTGGAATTTTTTAGCACAAATTACGTGCGAGCTTTAACTTAAACTTGGCAACGTAGCCACATTTCAGCCGTTTTTATTTTCGTGATAGAAAATTATTTAATTTAATTTGCATTTAAGTCATTGGAGCCAAAAGATGTTTTACACAAAAAAAAAAAAAAATTAGCAATAGATTCTGAGTTAGTAACACGCTACGTAGCCCGCGTTTGGAACAGGGCCAAGAGGGTCACTTCTGCCGTGAAGGCCGTTAGTAGTTGACGACAGCCGTTGTCGATTAATGATATCTTAATTGCTGAAAGTATGCCCAATGGCATCAGCCAAATCCCTACTCTCCGGAGCCTGGGTTGAAGAACAATTGCCCTTGGGCTGATTTATGTATAAGCTTAAGGTTAGTTCAGGCAAGAGCCAAGTTTTAGAAAAATTGTATACATACAAACAAATAAGGTTACAAAATGGACTTTAGCAGAACTTTTCATTACTTCACTAGATAACTAATAGAGATGAATCCATTGTGTTGCAGCTACATAGGGCATTCTATGCTACAGTGACTTGCGTTTGTCCGCCGCACTGACAAAATTGACAATCTGTTTCCTATAGCATTGAGCACCAAAACTTCAAATCCGCTCCTGTACATCAATTTGCTAAAAAAGTGCTGACAAATGAAATGTGGCATTCATGCATTTTATTAGGTTTCTCGAAATGAAAAGTGAGAACATGTCATGTATCTACACATTATTTTTTTATTAATGTTTTTGTCATTAATTTGGGCAAGAAAAAGATATTCGAGAATAAAGTTTTGTTGTGATGTGTTGTGTTGCTTCAATTAAAAACATAATGTTAACTCAAAACATTTATAAGCCTCTTGAAAGCCTTTCGTTTTTACATCACAAGAACCCTGTTAAAATGAAAAGCTTCTGTGTTCGAAATAACTTGGGCCAATGTGGTGTTGGCGGCCCCTTTTAACCCGGCCTCATTCAAAACGATAAGCAAAAAATATGAGCAATTCAGTTTTTACAACACAAAAAACCTCAAGTGAGCCCCTAGAGGGGAGCTGGTGCGTACGATATATGTAGATCCGGCTAAAGGGGCGCCAAACTCATGCGGCTGCACGGGGTTTCGCACTGTATGGAGGCCTTGCGCGCCACATTTCTTCGGAAATTTGCGACAAGCCCTTTTGAACCTTTAGCATTGTAAATGTAGATTTGAACCTTTAACGTTCAATGAAAAATCCTAAGTGCAAAATATTTGATTTGAATTAGCCACTAGAATTATTTAAAATAGAATCGGAACTTCCCCAAGCCCAAATGAAGACTTCCAAACTAATGGCAGGTGGTAGGCCTCCCGGCAGGGCCGTGCTCAATCATAGGCTGCACTCTAGGGGCCCGCAACACAAAATTTATAACCAATTTTTCTTTTTTTGTTTTGTCAGCAATACTATAACTTTTATCTTTTAGCCAAGAACCTCTCCCGATATTGCCCGCACCACATGTTCAGCCTAGGGGCCCGCAGATCCTAGACACGGCCCGTAATTCTTCGAGGAGCTCCGTTAATTTTCAGAAGTCTTTCGATACATTTTCTTAAAAACTGATATTCGTAGAAAACAAGTACGATGAAAATATTCGGCCTCCTTGAATTTTCAACTTCAAAAGTTAAAGATCAAAAATCGAAAATTAGGGCTAGTCATCCTACATTTGAGTTGTTAAATGAAATTGCTTCGAAGAAATTGGATACACTTCCTCCTAATATTTGTATCGCTTTGCGCATATTCTTCACATTGTCAATCTCAGTTGCCAGTGCTGAATGCTCTTTAAAAAACTTTTATCGTTACTGTTCGGCCTACACAAGAGTGTCAAGATTAGCCGTTCTTTGTCTGGAATCGGAATTGGCGAGGAAATTGGGTTTCACTGCGGTCATTATTGTTTTTGCCTTGGCCAAAACAAGAAAAATATGTGTTGCACCCAAATAAATTGATGGTTGATAAAATAAAATTGCATATGAATAAAGCTTCGATTACGATTTCTCACATCTCCATCAACAGTGATACAAAACGAACATTTTCTGTACTATAATAGTGACATTTATGCTTTGTTTCGGCAAAGTCATGCACATATGCCATTCAGCTCTTGTCCGAAAAGCTGTCGATAAAATCAAATTTATGAAAAAATTTTTTGGTTCTCGGCAACAGCCTCGATTATCCCTAAATCCTTTGACAGTGACACATTTTTTTTTTATTTGTATAAGAATAACCCTTAACAATCCTCGAGACGCCCCTGTCATGTCCAACATCGATTCATCAGAAAGAATTATTTACAACAGCGCTCCATCAAAATCAGCCGATTGATGTAAGCCTTAAGGAAGTCGTCTATCTGTTTAAGACAAACAAGTTGCTGAAAGAGTGTGCTTTAGATAGATAGAGCCTAATAACTCCAATACCTTTGATGAGCATACAAAAGTAAGAAAACTAACTCAACCGCTGCCAGGAATTGTGAAATTGGCGACAAAGGAGTGGGAGAATTAGAAGCTTCACATCTACCCCACTGCGGCGCACCGTGGACATTTGGCGCCCGAGACGAAGAGGAAATTCGCCATCCCATATTACGAAATTTTCCTTTTTTCAAAAGTCGAGAGATTTTTCTTATTATTTTTGTTATTTATTTCAGTTTTCGCTGCCTCGGTTGAATTGATCACGTCTTATATAGCCAATGGTAGATCAAATTAGTGCTACAGAGACACTCGCCTTTATTACATAATTGAAATAAAAGTTCAGTGCCTGTGTGTTTAGTAAAATAACTGAAGCAGTAATTTTAAGCAGTCGGAGTATCAAAATAAATTGATGCTTTTTAAGACACAGTCAGGCTCTGGTTGAAACTTTTGAAACGGACTTAAGTAACTTTTAAAAAACTTTTTTGCATGCCTAATCCTCCAGAGAATTTAAAAATTATTTGGTTCGAACTCAACCTTCGTACATATTTCCTTCCGATCTTTTTTTCTTCTATTATTTAATTCCTAAATTGACTTCTCTTCGTCAATCATCCAATTATTGGTTTCCTTCGAAATAATAAGGATTATCTTAGGATTTATTGCTTTCCACCCGCTTTCGATTTAAAGCATCTCATCTCTCTTACCCACCTCCGGAGAGCATTTTTCGTCGTGTGAACCGAGCCACCCTTGTTTCGAACATTTCATTTTTTTATTTTTATTTTGTTTCAATTGGGTTTTATTTCGTTTGACTTGTCAGCCTGGGTATTTTTTGTAAATGTTGAGTCTATAGAATACATGGAGTTGGTTTGTTTGTTTTGTCCCTTTCTTTGGTCTTGTGTGCCACCCATCCATCGCTAAGTACCGTTACATTGCCAACTAGTGCAATTACGCAAGTAGTTTATTGCATAAATGTCATCTTGTCGATGAAAATGACAAGCGAAGCTGCTCCCTCAAAGTGGATTGCGGTTTTAAGCGTCGAACCGGGTCAAATGTTGTGCACTACGCTGTGGTAATGGATGACAGCCCACTGGGACGGGAAGGATAAATTGATAAATGTTCTGCAGTCAACAACTTACTTGTCCAGTATAAGTTATAGTCCATGACATATGCTTCTGTGTGTGTGTGTATGCTTAGTCTTTACCACTCTGTGCTTTCCTAACTCACGGCAATCAACACATTAAAGTCTCCGTATAATGTGTTGCCGCATTTGAAGTATATCACTAATATAGATACAAAATATTTCACCGATTTCTAAGTGATTTGCAATTTTTACCCTGGCTAAAGAGATGTTTTCTTTAGAGAAGTAGCGGAGCTAGGGGGGGCGGGGCAGTCGCCCTGGGCGCAATGGCTTAAGAGCGGAAACATTTTCCTATTCGATATACTTTTTTTTTTGGTGTAATAAGTTTTTATATTTCTATGAAAATTTTAATATTCTTGCACGGATTCTGGGCTCCACGTCTTTTAGAACTTCAGTGAAATCTGCTATAAACTGAAAACTCAACTTTTGTAGTAACACATGCGTTGGTGCAACAAAACTCATAATATCACCAATATATTGGGAAGGTTGTAAAAAAAACAAAGCTTCATAGAAGTCTCTTAAAAAGGTAAACAAAATTTAAAAACAAATTTTCAGAATCCCTAAGTCTGAGTCAACCCGTGCCCTGGACAACAAATATACGAATTTTTCTAGTCTTAAAAATTCCAAAAATATTCGGCTAAGAAACATACAACTTGACGTAAACATAAGCTGCTGGTGTGATTGTAAACAAATTTGTTGTTGTTTTAAAAAGCTTTCACACTTGCATCAAAAATATTTCGTATCTCTTTTATCTCGTTTTTGATTCAAAAACTAGCCAAAAACAGCTCGCTTTCTTACAAATCAAGCAAAAACTTTTATGAACTTTACAAACATTTGAGCATTATCCAGGAAGTTGTGTACTTTGTGTTCATGTTGTTGGCTTATCGAAAAATATAGTGTGGAAAGCTATAAGTCTTCACAGCAAAGAATTAATCTAGAAATTGTTACACTGATGAACGCATAGTAACATATGTATGTACATCAATAAATTCAATATAGCGCATTTTGCAGCCTTATTTTCAAACTGTGTCACGAAAATTAATCAATTGCAGAATAATATTGGGAAAAGAAAAAATGTTTGCCCACAGTGCCACCTATGAACAAATTGTTGCAAGCAATCGAACAATCGAAATTTTAGAAAAGACTTAACTACTTTCAGGGCCGTATCTAGGGGGGATGCTAGGGGATAGAACCCCCCCGAAATATTTTGACGGACACTATATAGAAACGATTTTGCAAGCAATACACACTACGTAGAAAAAATTTCAAATCAAATTGACTACTTTACAAAAACGCCTTCAATCAATAAGTTTTCTGATATCATGTCAGTCCAACTGGAAAAGTGTTATGCAACTGTAATACAAACAGCAACGGCACAAAAGATGAAAACAGCAGGACATCATTAATAACACTTCAAACGGCAGCCTTTATGAACACACAAATATTTGACATGCTTCTCATGCCCAATTCCATTTTCGAACAAACAAATAAACTTACCGCCCTTAATGACTTGTTCAAACCTGTCCCGGCACTCTTCTCATATCTGCTCATTGTGCGCTTCGTCTGTCTCATCGTGTCAACGCCAAGTGCCGAACTCTGTTTGTACGCAATCCTTTTATCGCCGAAATCCATGACGCCCGTTGCCAAATGGACCAAGACCAAGTCACACGTTGTGGCACATTAGCGTTTCGCACTTTGTCAACGCTGCCGCTGCGATACGAATTTTATTAAATTGTGCAGAAAATATCCGAATTTGCTTGCTAGTAATGGTAAGCAGAAGCAGAAGAGAATAAAATGTCATAGAAAAATAACGTGTCTTTCTTCCTTCGAGCCGGATTTGAACCAGCGACCTATGGATTTCTATTTTTTCGCTACAACTACAGTCCACCGCTCTACCAACTGAGCTATCGAAGGTTACTCTTTCATTTGGCAACATATCAGCAAAACCAGTCGATGCGAGCGTATAAAACGACATAGATGGAGATAGTGAATGCGATTAAAAAACTGCTATCGCGTCCGAGCTTCTCGTTTAAAAATAGCAACCTTCAAAATTTAATTGATTTGCGCATTTGAGATATTCATTCAAGAAATCGAAGTTTACATTCTGTATATTCAATCGTTACGAGTGCAGACCGGTTAGCGATTACGTGAATTTTTGCTGAAAATCTGAAAACTTAAAGCTTCTGTCTGGATTGTGCTATAGCTTTTAGTAAATTCTGAAGACATTCAATACCTGTTTTAAGCTCAACGCAATTCTGTCAAATCTTATATCGTCTATAACTTCATACATATATCGCCTATAACTTCATATATAAAATTGAGGTATACTGGATTTGCTGCGCATTTTTAAGTAAATGGCCAAAAATTCAACGTTGAAACTTTAAGCAGCCACCAGTGAGAAGCGCCACCCGACACAAAAGTAATCTCATCGCATTTTGTTTCCTAGCTTTAATTCTACCACGCATCATTTTTAGACACATTTTTCTGTATGAAATACATTAGGTATTTGAGTAGTACCAAAATTGTCAGGATTCCCTACATATTGCATACACAAAATAACTTAAAAGCAACATAAAAGGAATCCTTCAGCAACAAGTTTCATTGAGAGCATTTGTTGCCATATGGTAATATTTTAAAAATCGCATTCAGGGACAAAATAATTGAAATTTTTAGATTGCTCACGTATATTTTGCGAATCCTACTGCCCGCCCAACCAATCAATATGCTCTTCCATTGATCGTGTGAATCGGTGATTGACTTTAAACACTTCAGACAGTCCGAAATTCATCAGTGCGAGATGAGAGATGTAACCGGAAGTCGCATGTAAGTTAAGGGTCCAAACTCATCAGTTTTTAACTCAATTGTGTGTTGAGTACAAATAAACATATAAAAGTCATTAGAATCATTAAAATCATTGCAGAAGTTTTTGAAAAAGTGAAAATCCATCCTTTTTTCCAAGGACAGTTTTGTATTTTAACGGCCTGTCTCCGAAGCTTTTTTAAGAAATACGGGACATAAATAAGTGCGGCATTATTTTTCAGTCCCGTATTTGCATATTGGTTTTTTTAAGTAGTTAGAACTTTATATAATAATAAAAATGGCAGCCTTGAATAAAAATAGTTGTATCTCGATAGGTTTGCGGTATGTGAATAAAGGCAATATCCCAGTTCTCGATGTGGGAATAACGAAAGTAATTTAATATTATTTTTCTGAGCCGCTGTTCAGTACTGTTCGTGCAAAAAACACAATACATTTACAGCGCATAGTGCAATAAGTGAAAAAATGGGCAACTGGCTGCTTACACTAATTCCAACCACTACTACATGGTATCAAAAGTGTGAAAACAATTTGTTTTTTGGTAGATAGGGGGCGGCATATCGACTGTTCGCACCGGGCGCCAAATATGCACGGTACGCCTCTGTCCTAATCCCGACCAAAATTCGTGAGGTGTTTAGTATAGAAAATATACCTCCTAGTACCAAATTTCAAAACTGCTGTTATTAAAAGTGTCTCAATAGCTATAGCGTTTTAAATATTTTTTTGTTGGATGAAGGGCGCCACGCCCCGTTATCTAATCCATTCCATATTTTGTGAGGTGCTTAGCATAAATCATACGCAGCCTAATGCAAAATTTGAAGCTACTTGCTATTATAGGAGTCAAGATATAGCGTAAGGGCAGGAAAAGTGCCGCGCTCCTCGCATTTATCAAAATAAATTATGGCCTATGTTACTCAGGGATAGTGTAGCTTTCTATTAATAGAAGAGATTTCAGAATCGGTTCAGTTGTTCCAGAGATTACCTGATACATACAAAAAAACAAACAAACAAACTTAAACTCATTATATAACAAGTAGTGGCTTCAAAATATACAAATCACGAAACATAATTTTTTCGCCCTTCAGGGAAATTATCGAATTTCGCCTTGAAGAAGCAGCATTTAGAACTGTCATTTGGTGAGAACAGGCCAAGCTTTGGCCTTATATCGCTTCATCCAAAGGATAGTTAAAAATATGTCTCGAAATGCAAATAAGCCTCATATTTAAATATTTGACGATAAAATCAACTGAATTTTCCAAGTATGTACATAGGTACGTGTTGGTCTTTAATTTGTTTATTACGTCGTACGAGAACTTGCATTAATCTACAGTCTGATGTGGAACTCAAACGTAGAATTTTCTATCTGGGGCGCAGAATCGAAACGAGCGAAGCTTCTCGTAAAACGACGACGGCAATGCTGGGCGAATATTGCCGGCTTTCCAAGACGTACGATGCAACGTTTAACGTTGAATTGTTGTGGAGCATGCGATACAAATCAGCAGAGAGTGAACACAAACATTGCATGAAGAATGAGTCAGACGAAATGGGGGGAAATGGGTAAAAACAGAAGGACAGACATACGGAGTAGCGAGTGGGTGGCTGATTGAGTTGACTGTTGTTTGGTGATGCAAGTGTGTCGGGGAAGATGCCAATTGTGAAAACGCAAATAAAAACAGCCAACTTCGAGCACAACTATTCTCCATTTTTATTGTTGCAGATGTTGTTGTTTCTGGTTGCTATTGTGGCAAATATGTTGTTAAATCAACAACCTTATCGACCGACAATGTGGGGAGCTGTACAAGCAAAAGTTTGATGCTCGCCCATGGATTGGATCAACAAATGCGTGTAATGATGGAATGGAAATGTGCGATGTTTCCAAACGTTCGAGCTGCAGTTATAAAAACATTTGTAGCTGACACAAGTGAACTCGACTCTACTTGACTGAATAAGCTATTGAGTTTTAGATTAATGACGTCATTCTTTTGGTTGATTTTAAATAAAGGCGATTCATTGGACCTGAACGAAACAAAAATTATATTGATAAATTCAACGAATTTTTTGGTTTTAAATAAAATCTGCGATAGCTCCCTCATTTTAATATATTTATGGAAGGTGTAGTTAACCACCACAATATACATATTGCTTAGATTACTTTTATTCTGAAATTTGAAGTCTTTTCTTTAAACGATGCTTAAACTATTAATTCATCATCATTTTTAGAAAAGTTGTAGTCATTTACAATTTACTCTTATTTTTTATTTTTGTGAAAATGTACTTCACTTAAAGCCGATATTTATTTTTCGGAAAGCGAATGTACTCTTGGCCATAACCTACCCAGAAAAAATGGACAGATTTTGTAATCATAAATCATCAGAAAAATTTCCTAAAAATGGTCATTCGGATTTTCATTCATTTCAAAATACGCTAAATGTACTGAAAATTCATTGAGTGTACGTACTGAAAGCTCGTCCATTGTACCAAATTTACCACAAATTTGTCTGACGCTCTGACGTATATTTTCCACAAAGCAGTTGTACAAATGTACCGAAATGCCATCATTGATGACCAAACGTAACGTGACCAACTATTTTGGAGCAAAAAGAAGTACAAACCGAACTGAAAATAAGTACAGAAAATAATTTTCGTTTTACCATACAAAGAAACTATTCATGACCAAAAAGGCTTTTTGATTTATCAAGAACAATATTGATGACCACAAAAAAAAATATGTAAATGTTTTTACTAATTATTTCTTCAATTTATACGTAGTAAAAAGTGCAAAGATGTAGATTTGCCCGTACTTCGAAGTACACTATAGAAGGGGTTAGAAAGTAGTACTGTACTCCCAAAATAAGTACTGTTGGTCACGTTACTTATACATCACATTGAGTAAATGAACATAGGTTATTTGGGAAGTAGTTTTTAAATGGCTATAATTTCTATTTTTTTCTTATTTATCTCTATTTTAAAAAACGAAACCGTATTTTAAAGATACATATATGTGGGGGCTTGGATGTAGATCGATAAATAGGAATCGGCAAAAATATGTCGGTTTTGGTTTATGGTTCACCCTCTTCACCCCTTTTGTATCATTAAAACTCTTAATCATGATATTAGAGCTTCCAGAAAGGGACCTAAGTAAAAGCTATTCAATTGTACGGGTTATTACAAAAGAATTTTATTCGCCATGGATTATAGCAGTTACATTGCGATTACCACATTGGAGAGATCCACTGAAAAGTGAAAGAAGTGTCTGCGTGGACTATGGCCGGATTAAGATAGGACAAGAGGGACTATATCCCCGGTATCTGAGCGCAAGGGGTCGTATCATGTTTTAAGGAAAAGGAATATAAGATCTATTGAGGCCCCTTTCCCGCCGCAATGCAATGATTTTTTGATATTCAATAGCAATATGCACTTGGAGAGCAATTGGAAAGACCTTCTATTTTTTGGTCACCAACGTAATTTTTTATTTAAAGACAGTCCCTTGTCAGTTTTTATCCTTGGGACCGGAAAGTCGAATTCCAGTGCTGTCTGTGAAGTTATCATAGGACGGTGCGTCAAAGAAGATAATGAAAAAATTTCAAAAATTAAAATAAAAGTTGTGGCACTGTTTCCTAAAAAAAAAAATCAGCAAATAATTCAACTTTTATGCCGACTTAAGGTTTCTTTTCATAATGTTTTTGGAATTCTTTTCTATATAATAAAACAGAAAAAGGTTCAAAAAGTTAAAAAAAAACACATTTTGGCACAATTCCAGGAACTTACGAAAAGCTACGAACAGCCATACGAAGAACCGTGAAAATATCAATTTAGTGAAACCCGCGGTAAAGCATCACTAAATTGACCACTGCTCTGTACGTACATATGTACATACATATACAAATTAGTCATTTACTTCAAGACTGGCATAACTCAAAAAACATGATTTTTGAGTAAATGATCCAGAAATATCCGCCATGTTTTATTTTGTGTGAAAAAATCAGAAAGATATCTTATAAACTTGCCTTGTGAGAAGAGTTTATGTAGACATACTTTTCATCATTTTCATATAAAAAGTGACTTATTGAAAACTTTAAATGCGTTTTTCTCCCACATTATGTTTTTGAGTTTTGCCAGTCTTGTAGAAAATTAGCTATATGTAATGAACCAACACTAAGCGATCAATACAACATTTTTAAGACCATCATAAATATTTGAAATATTGTGATATGATAACACATTAGAACATCTTCTGAATTGCCTAATTGTATATTTAATATCATAATTTGTTTCTGAATACATTTAAAATTTTGACATTGGCCTCTTTTCACCTTTATGATCTCTTTTTTCACTAAGCATTTGTTTATTTTTCTTATATCTAAGTGTTATACCGATAATCTTTTAATTTGTGGTTATGTACTATAAAGAACGAGGTATACATTTAATTTTAATAACAATAATAAATACTCCAATTTGTAAAAAGTTTTCCTCAGTCATCTTAGCTTAACTTTATTAAGAGATGGGCAAAAGAATTTAATAGCTCTTTAGTAGCGGGGACTTTACACAATACACTTGTGCGTCCTCACTTAGAGTAAGCCAGCCAAGTATGGTCACCTTAATACAATATATCTATAAATATTACAGAATTGAGAGAATTCACAAAAAATTGTATTCATATTGCTCTCAATGGCCTAAATTTAATGAACTCTTTGAACTTTCCTCCTTACGAGGCGGCACCAAAGACCCTTTACTACATACTTATATTTAAAACTGAACGGAGAAGAGCTCGTAACTCTTATCAAATATTGTTCGAGCCTCACAATCCATGTGAACTTACTACTGTGTCCAAAAAATAAGGTGACACTGTATTTATTTTGAAAATTCTTCATTTATTCTTCCAAATCAATTTCATCCCCTTCAACGTAATCCCCGCCCGATGCAATGCACTTATGCCAACGGATTTTCCAATCTTCGAAACATTGGTTGTAGTCACTTCCGGGATGGCCTTCAGTTCCATATTCGCTGCGGCTTGAATCTCCTCTATCGTATCAAAACGGTGTCCCCGGAGCGGTCTTTTGAGCCTGCTGAACAGCCAGAAGTCGCACGGCGCCAGATCAGGTGAATACGGTGGTTGCGGAACGATATGGGTTGAGTTTTTGACGAAATGATCACGAATTACGTGTGCAGTATGGGATGGTGCATTATCGTGGTGTAAAAACCATGAATTGTCTTTCCACAATTCCGGCCTTTTTAGACGGAAAATTTTATAAAATCCGTTGGCATAAGTGCATTGCATCGGGCGGGGATTACTTTGAAGGGGATGAAATTGATTTGGAAGAATAAATGAAGAATTTTCAAAATAGATACAATGTCGTATGTTCACATGGGTTGAATGCGTATGCTGAGAAAGTGTGAAAAATTAATAAAAAAATAAAAGAAGGAGCATAATTTTTTCATTTTCATAATTAATTTTAATAAGATTTTTGCCTACTTTAAGACTTCAAGTTAAATTTGCTAAGAAGGCTAATGCTGTAGTAGCTAAGTCCTATTATTATTGTAGATTAGTGATACATGTACGAGTATACATGGTGCAATATTTATGCCGCAATACAATCAGTAGCCAAACTTTTTTACCAAAATGGAAAACGAATTTCCACTTTCAGCCAAATTTATACGGCACAACATAATGCAATTGACAAATAAAATGTTGCCAATTCAGGTGAACTTCTTAGTATTTTTTTTTAAACTTAGCTTACTAACAAATTACGTAATATTTTTTGTTAGAGTTAAAAGAGATCACAAATGTTGCTGAAGTGCTGAAGTAAATAAAATAAAAATTGCAATGAATTTCGAGTTGACAATCCACTTGGATGTCGCCACCAAAAAAGCTGACAGTAAAAAATTAAGAATAAAACCAAAAAAAAGAAAGCAAAAGCAAAATAAAAATAAAATACGATACTTAAGCGATACGGCGAAAAACCTTGCGCAAAATGAAACCAGTTCTCAAACGTAGCGAACTTGTTGTTGCCTTTGTAGCTGGATTTGGTTGTCTTTGTCGAGTATTTCTTGCCCAAGCCATCATCCAACAAAGTTTCGACCGAGTGCAGCGAAACTGGCTCTGACTCAATGTTGTGGAGATGAGTTGAGTTGAGACCAGAGTTTTTTGGGTAAAATCAGCGAAAACAAACAAAATTGGTGATTTTTACACTTTTAATTGAAACATATCACACACATATGTATTGAGTTTGAACTCATTCTTCGATTAAAACAACTTTCGGAGTAACTTAACCTTAAATAAACTATTTAAATATTGGATTCCTACTGTAAAGAAATGCATTTTGTATGAATTTTTATTTTTATCACTAAATAAATCACCCATTATGTATGTAATAAAAAGTTTATTGTTGTGAACTATTTTGTACTTTGCACATGCACATAAAATATGTAAATATTTTCATACATAAATGGAGTGCGGGCTCGTGTGAACAAAGGCATTAGAAATTTCTTTTGTTGACTTCTTTCCAATTTGGGCTATGTAAACCTATTAGAAGTTTCCTAACCGTGAAAAAATACGATGCTACAGTTCCCGGCCCAGAGGTTCTTTCTGAAAGAAAATACATACAGTGACGTGAACTCTACCATCTGTTGTGGAGCTTTATTGAAACACTTTTCATTGATCTGTGCAATCAGATTTGTCAGAGCAGGCATTTACAAAATGGTGAACTTTTCACGCCAAATTTTGTACTTTATCTCAGGGGCAATTTGGATTATACTTCGAGGATAATGGTTATCGCTATTCATTGATAATGGTTATCGGTATTCATTGAGGTTTGCAAATAATATTAAAATTTCAGTTGATCAGAATTTCAAAGTTTTAGTTTCAATTTTATCCAAATAACTTGTTTTTTTTTCAGTGCATTTCAATTACTAAAAATACATTTGATATTCAAAAAATAGGCGCCCCATCTCTCCCATTGGGACTTTCGCGAAATTATTTTCTGTTATTCATATAAAAAAAATCATGAACCTACATGTTTTTTTCTGAAATTAATTACTTTAAAATCTTATTTGACCTATGGGTCACTCCATCTATAATGGGCCCCTGAGGTTTATTAAATTGGCTGAAACTTTTTTGAGTGATTTGGCTTTCACTTGGAAGATAGAAAAAATGCTATGAAATTTTTAGTACATATAGGAGTACTATGTCTACATATGTTTTTTTATCCTATTTGACTTAACATGCATTTTAAGAAAAGACTTATGGCTTAACAATAAAATTTATATATTCTTTTGATATTTTTGTTAATTTTTCGATACTTTTTGAATTTTGAAATAACTTTTTTAATTTCTGAAAGTTTTTCAATTTATTTAAGTTTTCTATATTTTGCAATTTTTAAAAAATTTCAAAAATTTTAAAAAATGGAAGGATTTCAAAAATTTGCAGAAAATAGGAAACTTAAACTAAATGAAAAACATTAAGAAATTGGAAAAAGCTGAAGATTTCAAAATTTTGAAAATTCTCTAAAAATTGTAAATAAATTGAACTACCACCTTAATCCAACATGCTTGCAAAAACAAATGTCAATGCGTTAAGTTTTAGTGGGATAGCATGAACTGTTAACAGCAGTTTTAGGAAAAGTTCAATTCGAGAACCCTGTACCTATGGAGATTTTGGCAACGCCCGAAATAACCAGATCACTAACTACCATGTAAGGTATATAATTTCCGTTCTGGAAACATAATAATTTAGTTATCTGACATTTAATTAAAACACACATTCAAAATTAAATTTAGAAACAAATGTTTACTTATTACTCCATTTATAACAAAAATAAATTTCACCAGCAAAAGCAGTGAGTTTTTTGTGCCAATGACTCATAAAAATGGAATTTTATTTGTTGTATTATGCTGTTGTTTCTTTTATTTGCGAAATTTTAATTTTAATGTTGATTAGGCACACAACTTGGCTTATCACCATCATATAAGTAGTACAAGTTTTAAATAAAAAATAATTAATTAAATGCAAATGCAATAACAACAAAAGAGCGCTGAGATATCGCATGACATTGAGATACTTTTGTTGCGTTGTACTGTTGTTGTTATTATTATTATTATCGCTGTATTTAGCAAACCACGTCGCAGCAATTTGCATATCCAGCAATTTCAATCGGAGTATTCAGAAGATATATGAAAAGAAGCCAATATATACGAGATACATTATTTTATGTACATGTAGATACAGAAAACGACACATGAATTTATTTACGCCACGTATGCATGTGAACGCACAAACACATGTAGACCCCTTTGCTCTCTGTCGAAATCCCTGCCAATCCCTCATTCGCATAATTACACGTTTGTCGCAGGAGAGCGAACGAAAAGCAAAAAAAAATAATTTATTAAATTGAAAATGCAAATAAAAATGAAAATGGATGTAATGGAAAAAAAATATATATGAAGAAAATAAAAATAAAGCAAACAGCAACAAAAACGAATTCAAATTCCACCCCATCAGCAGCAGCTGCGGCAGACAGCGGCAAGCAGACAGCGAACAACAACAAAGATTAATTTATTTCAAATTCGCTGACGACGACAGCAGCCCTTTGAGAATACATAGCTACAACAACTACAACTACTGACAACAATTTATAGATAAAAAGTTTTCAGTCACGAATACGAATATAAGCCGCAATAGAGCAAAAAATAGTCAGCCCGGAAAAAGCCCTTGTGGCAAATCAAGAATCATTCGCAGCCGTAGCCGCAACTTACACCACCAATACCAACGACACCATTATCACTAACGTTGCCGTCGTCGTCGTCGTCATCGTCGTCGTCGTCGTCATCATCATCAAAAAACAGGGAGCGTAAAACGTAAATTGACTCCCCCGACCAACCGTACAACGACTCAATGCTCTACAATGAAATTATCGTATTGACTTCCCCGCTGTGCCGCTATCACCAACAAAGTCTACAGTAAGGCACCCTTCGTTAAGCATTTTTGTGTACCTACTCTCATGTAGTGTTTTTTTTACGTACATTCGTATGTGTGTGGTTAGCTCCTTTAACCGGTTGTGGGCCAATTTGTCTATAAAGAATCAGTACCTCAGCAATATATATATACGTATACATATGGCAAAACAATACTCACCCGACGTACATTTCTTTGACCCAAGTCTAAGATTCAATCTTATATGATATTTTCACTTATCCTGATATCCTCTGTGATTCCAAATCACAGAGGATATCACGACAATACAATGTACATAGTCCAAAAATTAGCCCAAAATCAATTTTTAATCTTTCCAACTGAACTAAAAATATTTTTTGTATGTAATGGGTTAATGAACTCTTCTACTGTTCGAACAAAAATTAGCCGTCAAGTGCATGCTACAAACTGCTGACGCTACAAAAGTGACAACATAAAAACGAAACAAAAGAAAGTTTTTCTCAGTGCCAAAAGTTTTGTTCACTTGTTATTTATTAATATTATAAATAGGGTGCCCAGCTCTACGATTTTCTATAAAAAATGGTTCGCTCTATAAAAATCTTGCTATTTATGTAGAAAGATAAGCACATAATTAAAAAAAAGAACATTAAATCCAATGATACTCTTTTAATAGAAAACTTTTTAGGAAACATCTTTTTGTGTTAAACTACTAACTTTAAGTGAAATTTCCTTTTGGCTTTTAGTGTAGTTTTGAAGTTTTCTTCAGTCCCTATGCACCTAGGGAGTTAAAGCATAGTAGTAGTAGTCTACAAAGAGTAAATGCATTTTATCCATTAAATATGCATATCGTCGATCACTGTTACCACCTAGGCGATCTAGCTAGTTCCGTCCGTTGATGGATATATATATGTATGTATAATAAAAAACTGTTAAAATTGGCAAAAGGGTTGCTTATTCAATTGTACATTTTGTCGGTTTAGAGGTAAAACTCACTTACTACATCTTTGCTTACAAGGAAAAACAACATAAATCATAAGCATAAGAATTAAGCTATTTGGCTTTGCAGCTACACTTCTACCTAGTGAATTTTTTTGTCAACCAACGGTATGATTATACGTAATGCTACCAACTCATGTTAATGCAATAAGTACATTTTTTCCTAAGAACACTGAAAAATAAGTACGAGTAAGTATATATTGTTAAAAAAAATTCTTAGAAACAAATTTAGACCTTGACCCGCTTAATAAAAATCAAAATAAAACAACAGAGGTCAAAAAATAACTAAACAAAATATTAATTTTATATATTTGCATTTCATATATATTTTTTGTGTAGAAAATAGTTTAAAGAAAAAAAACATCAAAAACGAATAAGTTATATGTATAATTTATGTTGTTTTTCCTTGTAAGCACAGATGTAGTTACTAACTTTTACCTCTAAGCCGACGATATATAAATACATTGAAGTATTTAAATCTTAGCCATGACATTCAATTCTGCATTAAGTTGCAAATATCTGGTCACACTTCAGGCAAGGACAAAATGGAGAATGAGTTCAGTTGAACATTTTATTTCTCTTCTTTACCATTAGTTCTTTTCCGTTTCTTTTTACTTGTTTTCTCCTTCAGAACGTCAGAAATATAAAAAAAAATCAAAAATTTCTTTACGGAGCTTGGAGACGACAGGACGAATACATGAAAATTTTACCCTTCACACAAATAGTTACCCAAAATACACAGTGAACCAAAAATGTGTACATACATTTCATCATGCACACAACCACAACGCCTAGCAAAGGAACAAAAATGATTTCGAGGTTGCCGTCTAACTACGAGAATGAATGGATGGCAAGGACTTGAGTACGCGCTCGCCGTTTCACTCCTTTCACTGGGCGGTGAGCGAACGAGTGCACAATATGGAAATTGACAACACCAGGCTGAGTTCCTCCTTGAACTCAGCTCCCAGGAGATTCGCAAAAATAATTCATTTCATTTTAACTCTAAAAGCTTTTCGAAGGATATTCGTAATTTGTGAGTGTTGAGCGATTGAGAGTGTAAAAGAGCGTACGTTTGTATGGGTTCAAAGCCATGGATATGAGTTTGGGTATGCATCTGTGTGGCCCTCCAATGATACCCATAGACGTGTTACGCTTGGGGTGATTCGATTTTTCACGCTTTACGTTAATGAAAAATATGCTCGGAATCTATTGCTCAAATCGAATCCCTTGAGGGTCACGGAATCAAAACACCATTTACGTACGAGTGTTGGTGTGATTGTGCGTAGAATAATTTCATTCCAATGGATAATCGAATTTGTGCATAGCATTGTTGTTGTTTAATTAATGACAAGCATTGGTTTTAGATTCTGATTTTTGTAATTGATAATGATAACAACGTCAATACAAAATATTTACAAGAGCCTTCGCCAGACTCAATGTTGTTGAAAATAATTAATAGTTTTGATAAACTTTGACATTTCAGTTTATACCCGCATAATTGTATGTATCCTGTCTACTCTGTCATGTTGTCAAGGTAATCGAATGACACAAACAACATCGATCCTGGCATTATTGCTGACCAGAGCATTCAGTTGCATGGTGCCTTTATTTAAAGCTGTAACTTTGCTGACGTCAAGCCGAAAGGTAAAAAGTTTTAACTGCTAAAGCCAAATGTGACGTGAGCTTAATTGCAGGAATCCATTAATGTATAGGACCTGTCATTTTGTCATTTAAAATTAAAGGCTTTGCGTGGAACATTCTAACAAATTGAAAGGTATGCCATTACAACTGTACGTCGAGGTGTTTTTTTCTTTTGGATAATGGTTTTGTTCTTAAATCCACATGATAACTTTTTAGTAAATATGTAAAAGGAAATTTAACCTTAAGGAATTTTCAAAATTCAAATGTTTAGAGGTCATTCAAGGTAAGTAGTTGAAGCATATTTATATAAAACTGTGAAAGACCATATTCACGCTTAAAGTGATGCCATCAGATTTATTGCTCTAACTCAAACATTTTGAAAGTTACAGGCCTTAAAAGACAATTTTTTTCATATATCAGCATCAGTTGATTTGTGTAGATAAACGACTGAATTTACAGAATTTATTTTTTTTTCTTAAACATAAATCAATTATTGATGATATGGAAGAAACATGAAGTTTGAAGCACTGTAACTTTGAAATGTTTGAGTCAGAGCAATTTAAATGTGACACTTTTAAAGAACAATAAGTGAACTAAAAATTGTCATGCACCGCTTCGGTAAGCGAACTGAAAATGTAACGTTACTAACATTACACGTATTTGAAGATATCACACACTTAAAGGAAGTACCTTCCTTTCTTTTCGGGGTATTGTCGAAAATTAGTCCTCTTAACTGCTTACAAAAGGCTTAAGTGAATTTGTGTGAATTAAAATCATGTCAACTTTTATTTGCTATATCTCAGTCAGAATCGAGGCCTGCACACATTTACGAGATCCGCAGGCTCCTAGGCTGAAGATTTGGTGCGGGCCCTACCGGGAGAGGTTTTTGGCTACTAAATGCAAATGATTTTCATTTAAGACCAACAAAAATTTTATTTCTACGATATTAATTACGAATAGTGGTCATAAATTACTCGTGAGGGCCAGTGATGTGCAGCCTATGCTTAAACATGGCCTTGTTGCCTCGGAATTGATGTGTCAAATATTCACTTCATTCTTTGAATAAACGACACAAGCATTGAGGCATTGAGTCGACAACATATAATAATGTCGTTAACGTTTGCGAAATAAATATATGTATGTGTTTTATTCACAAGCGAATCATTTTAATAACTTGTTCGTTATTAGTTTCAAGACATTTGCGTCAAGATGGACCCTTTCGCCCAAACAAACGGTCGCTTGATGTCAGAAGAAGTTGAGTTACAATTCCCCAATCAAAAATGTTTGCTGGGTTAGCAGTGTACCAACCATTTTGGGAAAGTTGCAAGTTTGATTGTTGCTGTGAAAATCTTTTTCAATAAGTGTTCTTTACTCAACGTCTGCCCTCAATTCGAGAGACGCTGTAAAGTTTTCAGCCGGAAAAGTTGATTTTAGCATTCATAGCAGTGAAATGATTTCAAGGTATTAACTAAACTTGAAATCCAATAAGGTTGACCCCAATATTTCTATGCGCTTCAGAGCAATATCCGAATTTGGCAGTGCCTTGCATAGCTTAACCGACATCGGGAAAGTTGCGTAAGCTATATCTTTTATTTGATTTCTTAGTAACTCTAACTTAAGATTAATTTTTAACATATCATCAAAACTTTTTTAGTCCAGTAGATAGAGAAATTTGTAAATCTGTTTATAATAAATGCATATATTATATACTCTCTTTGATCTATCCAGGCCAGTCTATGGTGGCTCAAATTGTTTCTTGCCTTGCTGATTCCTAACCCAACATCCTCCCGTCATGCCACTAACTCATCACAAATCCATGATCTTTGAACAGCTGACATATTCACTCAATGCTTTGACGTATTTTATTGCTTTGAAATTGGCTTGCTGTAAAACTTTCACTCTTATACAGAAATGTGAGTTAAGGCCAGTCCACTAATTACGTGAGGTGTTTTTTTGAAAATTCGGACCCCTCCTCTCCCCTACGTGACATTTGGTGAGATCTGGCGGAACCCCCCTCCCGCCTGTGAGACTTAATTTTTAAATATTTAAATATATTTGATGATTCTGCTTCATTTTACTAAATATCTAAGTGTAAACACTGATGAGTTCTATGAACTACATCAGCCGTGATTGTCGCTCTTGACCACTTGCAAACACAACTCAAAATTTCAGATTTATAGAGGCGCATTAAATATACATTTTCGCATGAAGTACAAACATATCAGTCATTCTTCTACAAACAGCAATTTGAACTTGACATTTTGGAATCGGCCGAAATTTTTTTTTACAACTTACATATCTACCTGAGACTTACATATATCAGGATGTAGCTGTATTTTACAGAAATGCAATCGGTTACCTTTTTAAACTCATCTTCTGAACACATTTTACCGGTGGGTAGAAATTTGAAACATAAAAATCGCGATTTTGAATTGAAGAGACAACGAAACGCACAGTCAAAAGAAGCCACTAATTTAGTTTTTTCATCAATCACAAAATTAACAACCCACAACGATGGTGCTGCACTGTAAAAACAAAATGTCATATTAGGACCACAGTGATTCTAACAATTTTTAACAACCTCATCCACCATATTGGACCCGACATTTTGAATATTGAGAATCTGACTTTAAATTCATAGTCAGCGACCCCAAAAACCCCTGAGTAAGGAGTTTCAAGCGAATCCATTCAATTTTCAAAAAACTCGTCTGCCATATTGGATCCGCCATTTTGAATTTTGTAAATCTGATACCAGATTCATAATCAGCGACCTCAAAAACCCCCGAGTCAGGGGTTTCAAGCCATAAAATCGTTCAGGTGCATCGTCGTTTTTCTTGAAAACTTATTTTCGGACCGTAGGTCCCTTTTATCTTTCCCTGTCACATATGTTTTCTATGACCGGAACTACCCAATTTGAAACAAGCGCCGTACAAAAAAAAAAAATAATGGACGGCCCATCCCTTAATATGATATTATCAAGGCATTCATTAAATAAAAATCTGCATATTTTTTCTTTTATTTTAGGCATATTTTTCGAGTAAATCAACGAATACTGAAAAATAGCTCCATGCTTTGAAGAAAAGAAACCCTGCAGCGGAGTTTCCATAGAATCAAAATCAAAGAAGATACCCCCTGATATAGGCATAGTCAGCTATAATCTGAAGGCTTGATGAACTCCTATTGAACTTGTTAAGAAACCATCTGAAGAAAACTTTGAAGCACTTCAGTTTTTGACGGACACTCGAGCGATGATCCTTCCAAGAAAAACTTAGTATAATTTTATTAACAGAATTTGTGGTAAATTTAACAAAAGATGACTTGCTAACGACCCTAAATGTTTGTGCGGTACACGTAGTCAAAGAATTTTACACTGCCGCGAATTACTCCTTCAAGGTTTGATATAAGCAGTAACGGACTTAAATAATGCTACCATTTGGTCTTAACTTTAAATTGAATTGGAGAACTTAAGAACAGCCGTTGCTTTGCACATACAGAACGAAATGAATCAAAATTGGTATTTTAAATTAGTGATGATCAGGATCACTAATTTACAGATCACTTACATACATATGGGTCATTCCATCTATAATGGGCCTATCATTACCCTCATGTTTTTTAAATAGGCTGAAACTTTTTTCAGTGATTGGTCTATCATGTAGAAGATATAAAAAAAATCGATAAAATTTTTTTGACCAGTATTATTGCTTAAAAAAAAGTTTCAAATTGTGTTAAAAAAACTCGTAAGTAAAACAAAAAAATTCATTGATGAATATAAACGAACCAACACAACCCAAATTAGCTTTTATGTTATTTTTAGGTAGTTGTGTACTAGTAGATGACAAAAAAACTGCAAATCTGAACAAATGAATGACTTTTTCAAAAAACATCAATTTCCCAAATATTCCATCACCGATTTCAGCTTTTATAGGCTCAAAATTTTTAGAATATACAGGAGTATCATCCCTGAAAATTTTATCCATTTTATCTAAAGTGAGTGTATACAGTGAAATATTTATGAAAGAAATATAACGGAATATTCAAATTTTCTCGCTCTACTTCTCAATGTTTCAATTTACATTGCAAATCCTAAACCTTAACTTTAGATGCCTGTAAAATGAAATAAGGTGAACAAAACTGAATGAAAGTTTCAGAGATGATACCCCTGAATGTTCTGAAAATTTCGAACCTAAAAAAGTTGAAATCAATTCAAATTTCATTCTCTCGCCTTCATTCTCAATGTTTCAATTTACATTGCAAGTCATAAATTTTAACTTTAAACGCTTGTAAAATCAAACAGGGTGAAAAAACATGGATAAATTTTTCAGGGATGGTACTGCCACATGTTCTGAAAATTTTGAGCCTAAAAAAACTGAAATCGATGATGGAATATTTCGGAAAGTGATGTTTTCTTGGAAGGTCAATTTTTTTATCTTTTACCACATAGAAACCGTTAGTACACAACAACCTAAAAATAACATAAAAGCTAATTGGGGTTGTGTTGGTTTGTTTATATTCATCAATGAATTTTTTTGTTTTACTTACGAGTTTTTTTTAACATAATTTGAAACTTTTTTTTAAGCAATAATACTGGTCAAAAAAAATTTATCGATTTTTTTTATATCTTCTACATGATAGACCAATCACTGAAAAAAGATTCAGCCTATTTAAAAAACACGAGGGTAATGATAGGCCCATTATAGATGGAATGACCCATATGTATGTAAGGATATAATTTGAGAATTGTGGCCGATTATGAGGTCTGCAGCGAACACTTGTTCATACAAAATTTATGGCTGCCTATTGATTGAAGGCTCGCAAATATGTAAGGGGGAATTTTCGCAAAAGAAGAATTCTACTGAATTGATTGATCGATTGCTTCGATACGCTTATTTCTTTGAAGTGGAGCTTGTGTGTATGTTTTTAATGTTGGTGTTGTTGTCATAATGTATATCCCGTATCATGTGCATATTGATCACGTCATCGTGGACCATGGCTCCAAGTCAGATAAACAACAAAACATCGACGAATACATACAGCAACGGCGAGTACAAGCTACGAGTGAAGTTTGTTAGCAATTCGTACGTAAATGAATCAATTGCAGATCGCCCAGGCGAGCCAAGATCGAAAACGATCGTTACGAGAACGCCAAGACTTTTGCTTATTTGGCGCGATTTTTTGATCTGGAACTCGATTTGTTGTTCTTTCTTTTTCTCTCTTTCATTTGCTCTGATGGTTTGTTAGTAAACTACTACTTGTTCTTCTCTTCTTTTGCTACTTCTTCTACTATTTCTTCATAAATAATTTATATTTTTTTGTCGTCTCATTCTGCGCCTCTGCATCTCTTGTGTGGCGATTGTAATGAATGGCAGTAGCGACGCAGTACGTTCGAGTGGACCGATTCAACAACAAGGCCGCCACAAACAGAGCGTGTGGAGCTTGTGACGAAATATAACATGGGGTCTAAAAATAGCTCCTTACATGAGTTGGCTTTGCTTGAATCGGTCAGTGCGGCGGTTTGGTACGGTTTTGTTTGGTTTTGATGTCTAGTTGGTGGTCGTGGGCATGCAAAATGTTGTATTTTATTGAGTATTCTGTGCACTCGTCATCATCATCGATATCGTCATTTTCATTTACGATGGCAACCGAATTGGGAGTGATAGTGAGCAGTAGCGTTTGATACTTACGTCTGCATTGGGTTTTGTCGCGCGCTTTTAACCAATAAATTTGTAGACTAGTGGCTTTGTGGTTTTCATGCCTGAGGTTTAGTGTTGCTGGTATCTTTAAAACCATTCATTTATTACAATATGTATTTGCATTTACATTTTATCAACACAGGGTGTCTGTTTTCGGATAATGTATTTGTAAAAATTAAGGTACTTCGTAAGTCTTTCTAATATTTTTTCTCGAAAGATATCATCACAACATTTATCTAGGCCAGCAACGTGGAACCTTCGAATAGGAGATTGTCTGTACATTCCAACAGTTCAACTGAAACCGGTTGGTTAATATTGTTGGGTTGCAAATCGTTGTAGGGGAACAAATTCATGTCACTTTAAAATAGCTACAACTTTTCAAGGAAACATCGCAGGTTACCAATTGATCTCATTTAAAGGACAAGAACGGTACTAAATATTGCTTTTGTTAAAAATAAGCATAACAGTTTTTTTTGAATCCTATACATGACCTTGAAAGTGCACAAAAAACATCATGTTTTTGGTACTTAGCCTCAAATATTTTAGAACTCTGACATGATAGGTCAATTCTGAGGCCAGATTCGGATTCAGAGATAAAAATTTCTTTGAAAGACGATATCAGCAGTCCAACAACATTCATCATCTATTCATTCACATGCCTTTTTAATAAAATAAATTTTTTCTATACAATTTAAGTGTTCGACGGGTTCCCGTCGGCAGGTTCCCAGTCGCGCGCAGCAATTCTGTTCCATTTTATACGATCAAGTGTGTTATAATTTTTGACTAACTCTAGCTAAATTTGTAGCTTCATGGTGGTCTGTATTTTTATGTTTGTGTTGTCCGAGCCCCAC
This sequence comes from Meiosimyza decipiens, assembly GCA_963680825.1. Classification (NCBI taxonomy): domain Eukaryota; kingdom Metazoa; phylum Arthropoda; class Insecta; order Diptera; family Lauxaniidae; genus Meiosimyza; species Meiosimyza decipiens. Next base: position 81,094,087 of record OY804261.1, on the reverse strand, counting down.
AGCATGCAGGGTAAATTTTTTCTGACATTTACGCCTTGGACCATGTAAAATTACACATACAATTATATTAATATCTAAATCACATGGTCTGAGTGGGTATGTTGAGAAAGTGCGATAACTCTAAGAAAAAATTATAAATTTATCCATTATTTATTGAAAAGCTTTTTACTTGGTTTAAAGCTTCAAGCTAAATAGCTAAGAAGGCTAATAGCTGTAGTAGCTAAACTCTATTATTATTTGACAGTGAGCAATCGTTGACGATTTCCCGACCCCGTTCGTATTCTATTCAGCGCATTAGGATGCACATAGAGTAGGGTTGACCATTTGGCCTCCCACGGTCGCGAGTAATGAAACGTTCAATCATTCGTCCCTCCGTGGACGTGGAGTTGCTGATCTCTATGTGCTGGTTCGGTTGTCAAATAAATATACAAGAGACAAACAAAACAAAATGTGGTGGTTAACAGAGAAAAAATGAGAGTAAAAAAACAGCTGAACACTTCCCCATCAAAAAAAAAATCTAATTTTTTACCCAGACAAATTTCTTGTGGCTAAAACTTGAAGACTGTCAAAACCGTAGGCAACGAGACTAGAGACTCACTTTTGACAAGCGAGGGAAAGGAAATTTCCTGTCTCAATTGTATCTGCCCAGTTCTTGCCTCATAAAATATTTTTCAGCACTTAAGCTTTTTTCACTTGTTGAAAAGTTGTGTTAAGAAGGAGCAACATAACAAAAAGCTGGAAATCAAAACATTTTTTGATAAATGCTCATTATTTCCATTAAATAGTTGAGCGATTTTTGATTCGAAAGGAATCGTAAAGTTTAATGTCTCCTAATTGATCAACCAGATAATTCTTTCTGAAATATTGTTTTTCAATGCGCGCAGTTTTAAAATATGAAATGTCTATATCTCCGAAAGTAGATGCGCGTCACCAACTTCTGATTCCATATTCAATTTCAAATTTGTTTACTCAACTGTTAACTACTACTGTTATGCATAAAATGTTGGAACAATTGAAAATCACACAATTATATAATTATATCATTGCCCTTGTTCCGAGTTCCATTACATTTTCTCTTGTTATGAATGAGCTGTTCTTGCTTTCTGGGCAGCCAAGTATCTTATGAGAACATCGAAATCTAACTGTCTTGTCAAAGGTGCTTCGATACAAAGAGTAGCTAGTCCTGAAATACGCTCTTATTTAGAGCACGGCGATGAAAATTCTTAATGCTAGCAAGGACACTGAAGGAACGTTTAGCAATAGCTACAGTCGCAGGCTTTGTGCAAAATATGCGCATACCGACACAAACTGTAAAGAAGTTTCAAGTCAAAAAGCATTTAAATCGATTATTTATCGACTGGGGGATTTTTTTTCACTATCAATTTAATCGATGGTTCCTCGTGTTCAATGGCGCCAAATTCAAGAGAATTTTTACCTGCATTCTCTAAATTATTTCACTTACGAAATGTTTTCATGCAAAACACTTTTTTTTATATTCTGACGATAAAAAAATTTCAAATTTCCGGGCCCCCTCAAAAAAACCGGGCCCGGGAGGATTCCTCCCTTCACTCTCCCCCCCCCCTCCTTTCGACCGCCCTGCACATCAACAACTCAGTTTCGGATAAATTGACGGTCGCGAATTGAAAATAAATTAAGCAAATACCGAATATAAATTTTTATAATAATTAACTTGTAAGCCTCTGCATTGAAAAAAAATTGTAAAATATGAACAAGTTGTTTGTGGTATCGCCTGCTGCGGTAGTCTAAAAGGGCTGTTCGACGAGTTTTTTTTTTGTGATTAAATCTTTTGCTGTGTTGCGCCCCAGCAGTAGCCATAACGACAGCAGCGATTTGGCATAATTCGCACTTCCGCGCATCCCGACATTTGTACCTTCGAGTCTCACAACACATTTGCTGCAGCAGCCACGTTAGTTGCACGAATGAAAAAGTGGAGGCATTCATTTCAATTCTGGATGGGCAGGAAATTCAGGTTTATTTCTTGGAACACTGAGAGGCAGAATTGTGAACAATGACCAAAGCCAGCAAGTTACAGCGATTTATTCGACGTTTTTTCGGTCGTCAGCGGCTACTACTTGCAGCCTGAAGATGTGGTAGCTTCGTTCGACTTCTACACTCAGCGCTGTTGTGTGCCACTGTTTTGGCGCGATATCTTAAATTGAATCACAATTAAATTTTATTTGGTCGCAAGTATTTTTTAATTAGCAACATTCAACTGTTGTTCCACGTCTCTGTTGTGGTAGTTGCTGCCGCATATCGTTTCGTGCTATCGTCGCTTGTATCGGGGTTTTAAGTAGGCGCAGCGTGAGTAGGAGCAGCTCCCCATTAGCATTAAGCGAATGTACCATGGTAGGTGCCATTTGGGACTCAAAAATGTTTTCTATTCTGTTGCTATTTACTATGCACATCAGCTTTATGTTCATCAATGTGTTGGTGCTTTCAGTACAATAGCAAGTGCAATTGTACTGAAATGATTTGCGCTTTAAAAAAATACGAAGAGTACACGGTACTGTTTGGTTTTGGTGGCAGTTTTATAATAAACTTTTGATAAGAAATTATTTTTATACAATTTTTTGTAGTGACTTATGTTCCCAATACCCGTTCATTTGAAAGTAAGACATTAAAAGGTTTGCGTCTTAAATTATTTAAAAATCATGCAATTCATGGTAAAAAAAAAGATTTTTGCTGTTCTAAATCTTTCGGACTTATACTTTTTCAGTATAATTAAAATATGAGCGTTCTACTCAAATTTAGAAAATTCAGGTTCATGCTCACAGAGAATTTCATGCAGTTTGGCCGTAACTTTTCAGTCACTGTTTTACCGATACGAGAATTTTACAATCGGCCGTAGTGGCGCCAAGCTTAGCTTCTCGTACATACTCGTCCTCGTAAGAGAAATTTTCAATTACCAAGTTTTCTCGGATATTCTCGCTTTCTATTATATGTTTATTTATTCCTAGCTGGAGACACCAGGGTACATGCATCAAATTTCACATTTTGGAGGACCCACGCTCCATGGTTCAATCCCGTCTCATTTTGCGAGTAGCTTGGCACAATCAATGTACAGTTTCGTATCAAGTTTCACAACTGTGGCGCCACTTCCTGTTGTTCAAAAAAGTTTAAACTAAGAAGCTAAAGCAGCCTGTAAATATGAGTTCAGTCGGCTAACTACCTGGAGAGTCTATAGTAAACTAAAATTTTTTTTTTATTTCGAAAAGTCTGGCTGATATCTCGTCCTATCGTACGATTATCGTACGATGGGATTGCATTATCGTCGAGAATGAGAAGTCGGTCAGACCCTCTAGCTATCGTCCTCGGTCACACGAGAAATAATTTCTAATTTTATTTTTCAAACTCTAATACAAATTTTTTTCGAGATTTCACTTACACAAAAATACACAAAAAAAATAAAAAAAAAAAAAGCACAAAAAAATATTTTGCACTCAAAATTAATATAAAATAGAAATTTACTGGAATACACCCTAATTTTAAAAACGTGTGAGTGTAATCGTATAAAATAATCAACCCATTAAAATTTTAAATCTCTTATACAGATATATTTTGGGCGGATTTTCTTTTAAAAGCAAAATGGAAAAATTAGCTTAAAAGACATAACGGAATTATGCGAAATCAAATTCGCCGAAACGAAGAAATACATAGTACATTATCGTTGAGAAACATCGCTTTAAGGCGAAACTTCACAAAAAAAAATAATTGTTTTAAGCCCGAATAAAAAATCTTTTTTGGCCGATTAATTTTTGGATTACTTTTGGTAATTCGGACAATGAATGATTTTACGTCGTGTTAAATAAGTACCTGAACTTTAATTTTTTTGAAAACACTGCTCATATGAAAGTCTATACTTTTTCCAACACAACAATGGCGGTCCTGTGCTTTCAAATACAGCGGAGTTTGAGTGAATTCGGCCAATTAATTTGTTAATGTTTGGTATCATTAGACCACTTGTGGTGTATTATGCGATTTTTGATATTTCTTGTTTGGCATCGTTAAAAACGTTGGAGAAACATTGTGACACCTCCATTAGGACGCTGAGTACCTCATAAGGATGGGACAATCATCCTATGTTTTTATAAATTGTTCTAAGGGACACATTCACTCCTTCTTAAAACCGGAGATATCCCCTGGAGGAATAAGCATAAGGTACACACATATTAAAGGTAAAATGTGTGGTCGATTAACTCTTCTGAGGCAGCCTGACCCCCTCTATCCATCGCTTAATTGCTTCAATGTATTCATTATATTGCCCAGGTTATCAAACGATCTTGGCCGAAATCATGGGAGACGTTCTTCATAAGCTACTTTTGGGCTGTGAAAAAATGCCACTTTTTTCTGAAGATTCTTAAACTTCACAAAAATAAAATACCCCACTTTTAAACTTCTAGAATCCGTTTTAAAATTGATGAGCACAATAAATCTCGTCACTTTTGAACTCATAGACAAACGAAAAAAACTTTGGGCTTCGGGCCCATGATTTTGCTTCCTCATTTGCCGATTTTGAAGAAATCGCAGCTCTGCGATCTGTAAGCCATTACATCTATGATATAGTGCTAAGTAAGATTCTCTATCAGAACGCTGTCATATTTCCCGACTTATCTTTAAGGACTTTTTGTTTTTTTGATTTAGCGAAATCTATAACGCTCGAGATATAGCACAATCTTTGACGTATTTCCAACTATAATTTGCAGTAATCGTAGGCCTTGATGTTATGCTTCTCGGTGAAGACGTTAATTGCCAACAACCTTTGATTGCGGCTTGAAAAACACTGCAACGATCAGGGAATTTCTGAGATTCTCTGATATTCACTTCTGAGAAAACCAGTTTTTTCCATATCACTTTGGGCATTTTTTTTCATACAACCTATCAGGTCTGCGAAGTTGAAAACAAAGAATTAACACGGACTTTCCAAAAATTAATTCCAAAAATGGGAAAAAAATTCAATTCATTTCCGGAAGAAGTTGTTGAACTTTTTTTTTAGTCATTAAAAAAGTTTTTTTTTGGGGGGAAAATTGATGATATTTTAAAGGAAATTTGTTTAAGTACCCATAGCGAAAATCCTCTAATTGACTGCTTTTTCCGAAAATTTTCCCATTCCTCCAAGGCCCACGGCTTTGAAATGCAACTTACGCGAGAAAAGTCTTTATTGATATTTATATTGAAATCTTTTACTATTAAAAGCTTCTACTTTTGTTTTTTCCTGGCACTCGCATTTCGCATTCATTATGTTTAGAACTTAGTTTTCCATCCAAGCAGATTTCTCATACTTTAAAAAAAGCTTGCCCTGGATTGTGAATACCGCTATCGTAACGTTTTTTTTTTTTTCAACTTTAAGCGTGATATATTTTTGAAAACATATTTTTCGATAAATAATGAAAAACGCTATTCCACCAGTGTTGGCTACCACCAGACGTAACGTCACATGATTTCGATTCCTAACACGAAGATTATAATTTCCTTCGAATCTCCTCTTTACGCAAATATTTACATCCCATTATTAATTGGATTAAAGAATGGAAATTCTATTTATACTTGTATGTGGAATTTAAAAACAATGTTAAAAACAAAATAGGAAACACTTACCATAAGTGCCATACGACATTCCAAAGTAATAGCTTTTGAAAGCAGGAAATATACCACAAGGGATGCTGGACTTTGGCAACAGCTGCAATTCACTCACACTATTAAACAATTTTCAGCAAATAAACTCGAAAACTAAAAACTAAAAACTACCAATTGCTAAATTGCGAAAGAGATTAAATTTAATGAAAGACTTTCTGCTTTTTATTAGATCAAAAAACATTGAAGAAAATTGCGCACAATTTACAGTAAAAAAAAACCCCAAAAACAAAACACTGCACTTGCCGGTCTGTGCACGGCTCCGCTTTCTATAAGATTTTAGATTTTCATGCAAGTTCATTCAAATTTTTATTGAAAATATCACAAGCAACTGCTGAAGCCAATATCCAAGTCGTAGGCGCACAAACTTTTTTTATTAATACCTAGTTATTCAGAATGTCCACAATTTAACACGAGAAATATACGCGTACTTTGCAAAACGAAATATATCTAACGGTTCTTTAGCGTTGCCACATGTTGAATCAGAATGACAGCTTTGGAGTTATGCGTAAAAACCGTTTAATGCGTCTAACAGACCTCTGGCGGTTGACGTAAATGCCGCCAGCGGTGACACGCTGTCAAAATTACAGCTCACTTTACTTAATGAAATTGAACAGAATTCCGGCGTACGACGTAAATTCCGCTACCGCTTACGGTAGAATTAGAGTGCTGACTGATAGACTTACCAGTGTTTCTAATCATCTTGTGTCAATTTATTAACTAAAGTTTGTAGTGTCAATTTTAAGTGAGTGAAAAGGAAAATAATTATGAATTATAATTACATTAGCACTTTAAATAAAAAGGAAAAAAAAACAAAGGAATGAATTTCAACGAGTTATTAATAGAAGACGCTGGCGGTATTAACGTCAACCGCCAAAATTCTATTTAACGCATAACGGCAAAATCCGTTCGAGCAAACAGAACTGCGACGTACAGAATTGTGACTTACAGAATTGCGATGTACGAAGAGTGACAGATGTCATTTTGCGTTAACAAATAAGTAATTTTTGTATTGAAAAATATTTGATTGTGGCAAAGTGAAACCTTTTTTATTTTGTGAGAAAATACTTCTTCTATTAGTAAATCGTTCGGATTTAATTCATTTATGTTACTTTTTTTATTAGAATCAATTTTCATAAAATGAAAATTAACACTTCAAACTTAAATTATTAAATTGGAACTAACTGATTGGAAATGCAACACTGATCTGTCTGCCGCGACGGCAAAATTAAAATTAAATCTAATTCCACAGCCAGCGGTAGCGGCATTTACGTCGCACGCCGCAATCCTGTTCCATTTCATTCAGTCAAGTATGCTGTAATTTTGACAGCGGAGCGGCTCATGGCTGATATATGCGTCAACCGCTAAAATTATGTTTGATGCGTTGAACAGAACACGGACGGGGTCGCTGACGATTTCCCGCTGTCAAAAATTATATCGCACTTACTGCGTACTACAGGAAACCTGCCGGCGGGTACCCGTCGTGTTGCAATTTGAATCAGGTTGAGTCCATTTTTTTTACGTTTGTGAAAACAAAATGGCAGCCATATTTTCCATCGTTCGTCGTCCGCCGCAATTGTGTTTACTCCAACGATTTTCCGACGATTTTTTTCTTAACAGTGAATAATCATTGCCGATTTCCAGACCCCTTCCCAATTCTGTACAACGCATAACTCGTCGCTTAAACGCTCATATGAACTGTCATTCCATCACTTGCTCTTGAGCTGCCGTTAGGCTTGCAGATGCTGTTGAAAAGCAAGCAGAAGCAACAAAGGCAATATTAAATGTTTAAGGAAAAAGGAAAATCTACGTTTAATTACCCAATCGCCTCAGACAAAAGCTTTTTTTTCTTATTTTTGATTGAGCTGTTGTCTCACATTTGGAATCACTGACAGCAATTCAATAATAAACAAAACGAACAGCTGATATCGCTACTAGGTAACAAAAATTTTTATTTGCAAAAGCCGAAATGCAAAACCAAAGGAGAAGTACTTTTAGAAAATTTGAAGGAAATCGAGGAAATGCTACGGTTGAAGCATTAAAAAATAAATCAACACTTCACGATTTAATTAACGTTGAGAACTTAAAAAAATTAAGATCAGTGAAAGATCAGGCTCGGGCGCCGATGACATATACATCTCAAACTTTTGGTATTTCCTCAGTTTAGGTTTCTTTCCTAGTTTTTAGGGAGCTGAAAACAATTTTTTTATTACTACAGGAAGCAGCACCTCCGCCAAATAAAAAGTAAGAAAGGAAGTGAGTAATGTGAGTGATGTGTACACCTCAACATTTTTCTGCAAATGATGTTTGTTAGCATGCTGTATGATGTGAACGCAAAACGAAATTTACAGTTATTCGTGTTTGTCAAGCCATGTTGGACAGCATGAAGGATGGTGTGTGGTGTGTACGCGCCTAATCAATAAGGGTATTACTCTGACTCCAAAGATGCGTCGAAAATTGTGCAAACTGCGTAAGCTGAGAACGTTTTCGAGCTAACAAATATATTTGTACGGAGCAAAGCTTACGCACGCTTCAACAACTTTCGAGGCAAATTTGATGAGAAAGCGCCTCCAAAAGTCGGAGAGTGCATAATTTACAGCAAAGTTGGAATTTCTTTTGAAATTTGCACATAAATCTAATATTACAATATAAAACCTTATTTTGGAATATTTTTATTATTAAAATAGTTCACATAAAAACTTTATTGTATTTTTTTAGTCGCCAAAGAATTCCAATAATGTTTTGATTTTTCTTGTTTTAGGCAATATTTAAAATTTGTTCCATACCCACTTAAAAAGTTATTTTGAAGAAAAGCCTACAAATTTTGTTTTTATATAATATAACATTAAAAAAAATCAGCTGTGTCAAATGTGTATGCTCATAATATGAATATGAATATTATTCTTAGATATCAAATGCATGGATTTTCGTAAATAAACAGAATGAATGAGGCCATAAATAGAAGAAAACCCATGTGAACGCTTAAGTGTATGGGTACAAATTGACCAACGATATTCCCTGGGTGTGAGCGCTTTTGTATATCGAGCAAAACATATAAAAACAAAATTCTTATCTTTTGCCACTTCAGCAAAGTTTGCCGAGTAGCTGCTCATACACAATAAAATATCGTAAAAATAAAGCAGAACCGATAAAATGTAAGTAAATACTTTTACAATTTTTCATTTTATTTTTAGCTGGAATTTATCGCGCCATTGGGGCTCAGTTGATCGCCATAGAGATGAGTTGATGTATGGGCAGTCGTGGCCGAGCGGTTAAGGCGTCTGACTAGAAATCAGATTCCCTCTGGGAGCGTAGGTTCGAATCCTACCGACTGCGAAGAATCGCATTTTTTAAGTGTATTTTTGAGCTCCAACACTTTTAAGTTGGATTTTTTTATTTGGATTTTTGTTATTGTTGTTTTGTTTAATTTTCATAATACGACTACAATTTCAAATTCAGATGAGTCCACCCACATGTCGGGTGTGTTCTGCTGTTTCATTGTTGTTGTTGCTGTGTCTTTTTCGAAATGTTAAAATCTTTTGTGCTGCTGACACAAACAGTGGCATCGGTCTCTTTGTGTTCTACCTGAGACCACTGCTATCCAAGTCATTGTTGTTGTTGTCGATGTTGTTGTTGTTTTTGTTGCTTTTATTGTATATTTTACATTAGCTGTCGGTTGCGGTTGTATCCCATGTTGTTGGTGTTGTTGTTATTTGAAGTAATTTTAGTTTTTATTGTATGGCATTATCTTTTGGCCTTCTGCTGGTCACTTGCAGTTGTTGCTGTTGTTTTATAGCATGGTTCATTGGATGGCGAGCTTGAATCGACGGTCATATTTTACCTGCATCAGGTTGTAAACATGGGTAGAGGAAAATTTCAAAGGAAACATTAATTCGCCATTTTTAAATAAAATCAAAGTGAAATCAATTTGTAGGTATTTTTAATAAGAATTTACATATATCAAAAATATTTGAAGTACATGTCGATGAGCTCCTCAAAGGCACTCATGTGTTGTATTATTTGTACCTACTTACTATGATTAATGAATTTATTGTAGAAGAGCAGCGTGAGGAATATTGCCATCATCCAGTGTTACGCTTCCACCGAGTAGCGTCCACCAATATCGTAATATTGATGGGTTCTTCCTTATGCTATAATTCGGCAAAAACTCAAATACAAAATGGCCAGACATGACGTGCACATGTACGAAGATTTTTAAAAATTTTCCAAACAGATTTTTTCTTTAGCCTATATTGAGGCTTAAAAATAACTGTCCCAAAATTTGAGCTTTCTAGCTCAAACCTGTAAATGGCACGGACAGAGTTTATGTCCGATTTCATTGAAACTTTACGAAAATGTATGTAATCATAAGAAATTTGTAATGTTGCAATTCTTTAGTTTTCCACCAAGCTTCAGTTTATTTTACACTTTTACATATTCTGATTTTGAGCTTGGTTGTAACGCGATTTTCAGAATTTTTGACCTCTCTTCTCACGTTGTCACACCATGTCACAAAACGCCAAGCCCACCCAAGCCCAAATATCAATTGCTGCTTTTGGTCAACAACAAAAGTAAATTAAATAATTTTTACTTTATTGGTACTTAACGTCAAAACGTTTATATTTTTAACTAATATCTGAGCCGAACCAAAGCATATTGTAGAAGATAATACTTCCTGATTGATTTGTGTTAAGATTCATTATATTGCCCAAGAAGTCTTCATTGAAATGTGAAATCTTGTAAGCTTAAAAATATAATTCTAGCTACGTACTTAAACTCAGTAAAGGTTTTTATTTCTTCGAAACTGTCCTTTAATGTTCGTGTAACAAATTTAATTTTTTCATTTAGAAACTGCCTCAGTACAAAAAAATTTAATACTTCTCTTCTACGGAAGGCCAAGCATACGCATTTTTTGTACAGTACAAGTCTTTTACACCTAACGGTTAACTTTCCGGATGGGAATTCCAATTCAGTCAGATAGCGATAAAGTTTTAGGTAGAAAAGTGAATTTTCTGGGAGGAGTCACTTCCTGTAGAGATATAAAGATGAAGACAGCATCCAATAGCGGGCCCCTGAAGGAAAGGTCCACACTTTTTGGAAATCGGTGCCATGGACACTTGGTACCTGTGTGCATTACTTTGCTCATATAGATGTCGCAACATTGCCTTTCTTCTCTCCTAATAATTTTCCATTACATGTGAACAACAAAACTAACAATAAATAAAATAAAACTTTCTTGTTCGGAACTTTTTACTAAATAGCACGTAGCCCATAAATTGCAATGCCAATTGCAATTTTTCATAAGCTTTTCAGTACATTGTATTGCGAACAGTTTGCTCGCATAGTTGGAATATTTATAAACTCACTGATGACTTCACGATGTACTCGTAAAATCTGATCCATATGAACTTCAGTCACAACGAATTCCAGTCCATAAAGCGCAAGTACGAAAACGATATCCGCTAACATTTGTTCGCCTGTGGCTGCAGTGCCTTTACCAGCAGAACCGTAATTATGCGCTGAGTTGCCCATTAAATTGACTGACAATGACTTTACAACAACATCAACAATTGCCACAACTCAAGAGCGCATAACCTCAAAAATGATGACAAAATAAAGAACTGCAGAAACATTTTAGAATCTAATTTCATATAATTAGAGCTGACATGCAACAACTGCGTCCCGTTTATTCATTCAAATGGGACTTGTGCAGCACTGCTGTGTTGGTTGGTTTCGACTCGAAGGTTACTGTGCACCACCGCGACCCGATTTCTCCAGAAAGCCACAGTATGCGAAATTTCAATTACGAATTGCAACGAACAAAAAACGACAACTACATGTAGCAGAATCGAATCATTTTTCGCAATTCATGGTGGTGATGCCACGTATTTTTTTTTTTTATTCAAATATCTAGGTGAAGATATTCTGGTCAGGATGGAGCTGTAACAGTTTGATGGACCTCTTATTTTTATATTCCCTTACACATGCAAATTAAACACCTTTTGTTGTTTAGTTTTTCTTTTTTACTGATGAATATTAACTCTAAATTATTCAGGGGACTCTTGGCCCAAACTCTCGATCAATCCAGTTTTACCTTACCTTACATTGATATCAGTCAATCAATATTGATCTCTGGGGAGGTCGCCGAAAAAAAACAAAAGTTTATCCATGCATCACAACCTCTTTCTTCTATTGAATTTAAAAACCACGACAAAAGTTCTGAAATTGGATTATCCGTTGAGAAATCCTGGTATAGAGAGCTTATTATTGGATTTCTACACTCGATAGCTCGTGGTTCAATCCCCGCCAAATACAAAAATTTCAACATTTCCTCAATCTGGTATCACGTATTCAAGTCTACACTCAGCTCTTTGGCAAGGAGTGGGGATTTGGTTGAACTGTATTGCGATAGCACAGACGAATGGGAGCGCAACGTTACGGGCTTGGGCACGTTACGCCAAACACCACAATTACAAAACAAATAAAGTAATAAAACGGGAGAATGTATGGCACATGCAAGAAAATAAAATAACGAGGAAAATGCGAAAATGGCATGCAAACGGACGCAACAACAACAAGCACAAGTGAGAAGTGCCGATGACAGTAAGTATGCGTCTGTTCCAGCGCTGTGTTTTTGGTTACAACGTGATAAATGGCAGTTCGAGTTGGCAACTAAGACCCATCAATCGTTGGGCACGGACGTTGAATAACGAGCAATGCGTTCGTTGGCTTCCGCTGTTTTAGGTTGAACTCAAAATGCGAGATGAAAAACTTTTGACTGTACAAAGTTTCGGAATCGGAATATATTACACTCTTTCTTCCTTTGTTGAAATGTTCAAGCAGGAAAGTCATAGCTTCCGACTGTTTTAAGTCAAATGTTAATAAGCATTTTCCCGAAATTTTAAAGAGCATAAACAGAATCATGTCATACAAAAGGCGGTCCACCTCGGATGACATCATTTAATTTAATTATATGCAACTCAAAATAAACTTTTTGCCTATACATACACTGAGAAAACGATTTGCTTGAATGTAACAAACGTATATTTCATATAAAGCAATTAAATATTTGATTCAGTCAAACATATATATGAAATTTGAGTTTGTTATATTCAAACGCTTCGTTTTCTCAGTGTATATAAGGAGAAAGTTCATGATCCCTAGACCTTTTGTTTTTGTTGTTTAATAGCTCAAATCCTTTGCTACTTTCACTATATTCACCTGAAAGAACTATTATATGAATTTGTCAATCCCTCTACATGAAGGTCGCTTGAAAAACTACTTGAAAAATAAAACTAAAGTTAATAAAATCAAAGTATTTTTTATAAACAAGATATTACAATATATTTTGCTCCAATAACTAGTCACTCTGAATAACTAGTGCATGTATTACCTTAAAAAAGTTTCAAATTATAGTGTATTAAAATGTAGGAAGTGAAAACAGCAAAGCATTTGAGCTTTTACAAAAGATACACCAAAGCTATACTTGCGTAGAGCATAGATTTTTTGTAATGTATAGGCTTAAAAAATAGCGATGACATTTTTTTCAATACCTCCTTATGTGTACATAAGGATAATTGAAAAAAAATTTTAAAAGATGTAAAAAAGAAAAAACCCGCCGGGTTTGACATGCGACTCCGGGCTTGGCAACTTGTCAACCCTGTCAAAGAAGTAAAATCCAAATGGGTTTTATGTTAGAAATTTTCTCTGGAGGCCGTTTAATCTAATGTTTGAAATTTTGTTGAAAAATTGTGTCTATTTACATTTTTAAATTTTCTCACAGTTTTAATAAGTTTTTCTTTTGAGATGTACAACTATTGTAGTTTTTTATTCTGGGACATTTTGGAGTTCCTAAAATTTAATTTCGAAAACCTTTTTTGCGACGCAAATAATAAGCTCTGTTTTATGGAAACCGGATTTTCGAAATACCTCAATGACCAGAACTGATCGAATAGTAGTCAGAGGGCAAAAATTACCGGGAAAAAAAAGTTGAAGCTCGGCACCTTTTTTCGATATCGTCTTAATCATTAGGATTGTTGATCTATCACCATTTTTTTTTTACGTGATGTGAAAAAGCGTTATGTCCCCGTGCCCTCGAGAAATAAAATTTAAGACAGAATCTAAATAAGTATACAAAAAAAGGTGAAAAGTTTAGGCTTTCTGTCTTAAGACCAATAGTTTCGAAACTATAAAAAAGCACAAGTTTTGAGCGCTCTCGAACTAAGGACTTTCCACAGGTTCGAATGCTTGGATTTCTCATTAGAGCTTCGATCTTATAATTCATTCGGACACCTTTTCAGTCGAGTGGCGAACCATGCTTGCGTCCAACTCTCAAACATTTCCTATTCCATTGGCGTTTCACGATAGTGAATAAAAATCCAAGCATTATGTGACTCAAAGCTTTCTGCATCAAAACATGCATTTGAGAGCGGCTTAAGCGAAATAATCAAGCTCGTAGCAAAAGCTTCAAATTTGTATCCCTACTTACATGTGTACATATGTAGATCAAATTAGCGAAAAGATATTCCGCAATGAAACTCATACAACATGTTTCCCCAAAAAAAAAAAATCCGTTGAATACTATAACCCTTTGATATCCATTAGTGCTCGACCGAGAACCGATAAATATCGTTCTCGTTATCGGGACTCGTTTTCGCTATCGGGACCGGGAACGATAACGAGACAACATTACCAAATATATTTCTCGTATGACCGAGGGCGAGAACTAAATAGGTCTGGCCGATATCTCGTTCTCGGCGATAATGAAGTGTTTATCGTACGATATACAAGTGCTTATCATTTAGAATGTTGAACGCGCGTATTTATAATTGTGCACTATATTTTTAACAAACACATGTACGTAATATATGTATATGTACATTAGAGCGGTTCAAAAAAAAAAATTTTTGTTTTTTCACGATGTGTCAGCGGATTACAATAGCCTTGTATGTCTAGGCAAACCCCCGAAAAATATTTTCATTAACATTGAGAACTCCAATGGTTACTGAACTATTATCAATCGATGAGTTCAAATCCGTGATTAGTTTTTCTTCATCTTCCTTTTTTCTTATAAAAAAATTTAAAATTGACCGGAAAAACATGAAAAAATACCGATTTTCTACTTCAAAGTTGCAAAATTACCACATATTATTTTACCGCCGATCTCGTGGTACATCGTCTTTAATGTATTTTTCTTTATTTAAAAGAATTCCTATTCTACATGGACATAATTGTCTGCAGTAATAACTGCGAACAATGTAAATGGGCTGGAACCCCAGGCAGTGAGCGGGTAGAGCTACTAGTCCAGCTAATATTAAATATATAAATAAGCGAGAAGAAAGCGAGAATATCCGAGAAACATCGGCGATAACGAGACCAGAAAGATACGATAACGATACAGTTGAAAAAATTCTCGTACGAGACGATAAGCTTGGCGCCACAACAAGCGCGTTACGATAATTTTTGAATTATCGTATCGTTCTCGTATCGGTGAAGCACTAATAACCCAGTATGTATTTATCTAATCGCATATGTACGCGTACATAAGTACAAAATATATTCGATTTTCCGAAGGCCATTTAATTTTTAAAGTAATTTTTATTTCATTTATGTGTTGTTGGAATGTATGTCCACTGTCTAAAATGCTCCCATCAGCGCGTGAATTGCAGTTAAAATTTTTAAACGGCTCGATGCAACGAGCACCCCCAAAAAAGTTAAGGTTCACACCAATTGGCAAACTTCACTCGACCTGAATTCACGAATTGAGTATTTGATCGGAAAAAATTCGTTTCTCCGGCGGCAGCAACTTGATATTGTTGTTACTCTTAGGCGAGTTCCGCCCACAATGCGTAGCTACGGTTGGATTCCCACCAAATGCCAACGGCACAACAAATGCATCAGAACCTTTAAAACAACAAAATCTAAAAACAACAAACATAAAAAATTACTAACAATCAGGGTGATACAACAGAGCTAGCAGGCGGAAGAACATAGCACGAACATGGACATCTTCTGTCCAGTACTACACAGCAGACGGCAGAACGTTGTCAGACAAACAGCCAGATAGCCAGTGAGACAGGTAGCAACCTCGACCTGCACGCAATCCCTGAGCCCTAGCCGTTCATGTGAATTTCGCATTCGGCATCACACGGCATTGCACGTCATGAAACAACGTTGGGGCTTAATAGTGCAAGGTATCACTGAACAAGTAGCACCGCTCCATCCGACCCCGCTTAGCATCCAACGAATAAGCCGCATTGTAACCATGTGCCTCGCCGTGCAAAATGGCAAATTGCCAAAGAAAAACAACAAAAACCATGCAGGCAGCCCAACATGAAAATGAAACATAAGAGTAAGTCGCACACTCTCTGCCAGACCCACAAGTCAGTACACCAACCCCCTTGCCACCCCTCTACGTCAAGTCGCACTGATGCTTATGCTTCTTATTCCCCATCTGCCTGTCGGTTTGTCTGTCCAACGGTTTCATTGCAAATCGAAATTCCAACTCGTTTGCGAAATGAAATCTACGTGCAAGAGTTTCGCGATTCATTTTGAAATTCGATTTCGGTCTCGAGCAATGAAAGAGCATCATCTATGGCGTTCGAGCCTGTGAGTGCAATCCAGTATCGAAAAATACCTGGGATGCAATCAGACACGAACTGAACTCATTATTAAAAGTGTTAACTTCATGCATGTTCTACTCATGCATCCTAAAATCAGAGTTAGTTTTCGTGCACGAGCATTTTGGTAAAACGCGCATCGTTCGAAATAGTTTTCGAATTTAAGGCTTAATACACCGATTATTAAATCGATATAAGCCGTTTTTTCATTTTGCCATAGATATATGAACCTTCAAATAGCTGTTTTTGCAAAAAATACTTACTCAGAAATCTGTCTTATCAGGAAAAATGTATGTTGGATAATTACTGACAGTTCAAAACATTTTTTTAATTACGAGTAACTGCCGCGCTCGCTTGTATGTCAAAAAGCAGAGCTTCCCTTAACATTGCTTTATAGGCTTCAAATAGATGAGTCATAAATTAAATGTCTTCCGCGTAGACCAGGTAGTTCATTTTTTGGTATAGACGCTAGTGTGTGCCGTTTGGAGCTTGATCAATTGTGGTGGTCAGGTTCTTGCATAGAACGATGAAGGACAAATAGCGAACATAGCACAGTAGCTGTCACATTACCTTCAAGAGGGTGAATTTGGAGCTATGTTTACCCTTGAATCGCACGCCACACTCAATTTCGCGATAAAGTTTGAGCTAGATTATAGTCATCGGAATCGTCATACTGAGCCTAAATTTTTAAGAAGCTAGATCCGACATCTGAATCGAAGCCTGTTGTCCATAGATTGCGCTAAAGATGCGCCGGAACAATAGTCATTAAATGATGATTTTTCGAACAAAATTATTTTCAACGATTAATTCATTTCTCGCTCTGTGGACACGTGAATAAGCGAAAAACCCACAAGTGGCCATAGCGAAGCCACGATATTCACAAAAGCTAACATATTATGGCCTGGTGGTGTCATTGTCTTTGAGAAGGTCGATATAACGACCGTACCATCTATGCATTGCGTTGTGGTCGATAATCGTCTTTTTGGTTTGCAATTGAAGATTTTGATTTAGATGATATGAACGTAGTTACAAGAAGAAGCTATATAACAGCACTAATTTTGGCTTTATTGCGTAAAAAGTTCCCTGAGCACGTAATTTCGGGATTTGGTTATGTCAATTGGACCCCAATATCGTGCAATTTGATGCCATTGAACTTTCTGTAGAAGATTACTCTTGTGCATACAATCCAAAAACCACCATTATAGATGTGCAGAAAAGTTATCGAAAATTATCTCAAAATGCTTAGGTCTCGTGACTGACATCAAATTGATGTGGTACTTCGTATATAATTGCACGGCCAAAACAATTAAGCGAAATTAAAATTTTAGCAAACTCCGAATGTTAAATGCGTCTTTTTGACTTAACTTTCCGAAGCACCCAGATAACCCTTATGAATAATTAAGTTGTTTTGACTTGAGATCACTTCACTGTAGGTGTGTCGTAAATTTATCCTCTTTGTGAAGACTTGCATACATCTCAAGAATGTTCACGATTTTTGCTATTCAAATACCATAAGTAACGCATATCTCATTTTCTTTCGGAATAACCCATATATTTTCAATTGAGTTCATCATTTGAATCATTTAGTGCGTCATCAAATCTTATACAAAATCATCCCTGTCCAAAAGATGCAATAAATTTTGAAGTGCTGTACTATAAGAAACAGCACACGTGGCAACTTTGGTTTTGGTTAAGCACATGTTGTTGTTGTCGTCGTTCCTTTGGATATTGAATTTAAATCAAAATCACAGTGAGAAAACATGCAATTAGGGGTGTCGAATTGAAATGTGATACGATTACACGAGCATTGTAAGTGTGAACAGAAAAAAAAGATTTCCTCCGTAATGCAGACCTGTCTGTTGGTGATGAATTTGTTTGTGCAAAAAAAATCTTCGGTTTATTCCCGCTCTCAACGGATTTACCGTGAATTCGACGACATTCGATTCAAGCAAGACAGCGCTACTTGTTACACAGCCATGGCTTTATTACGAGAAAAAATCGGTGAACAGTTCATTTCACGCAACAGACCGGACTCACCTCTAGCCTTTTTCTATTGGGGCTACGTAAAATCTAAAGTCTGCATGGATAAGACGGCTACGATTGAGGACTTGGAAACTCACATTATTCGCGTCAATCGCCAAAGACCACTGCATTTAGAGCCAAAATATGAAAAGAAATTATCTCAAAAAAATGTAGTCAGATATTGAACTTTAGTATTTTTAAATACTACCTCTAAATGATTAACCCGTTACATACAAATCGTGTTTTAATTATGGAACATATGTAAATTTAATTGAAGAGTGCAACATAAACTTTAGGTTTCGTGAACTGAAAGTCCCAGACATATTTAATACAGAAAAGAACCCTGGAGTAGGTTGTTCAGTTCAGCACAGGCTAACAGCGCTGCTGAAAACACCATACGCACGCGAATAAATATTGAATTGATAAACTAAGTGATTTTTTCATCCGCATCTCAAAAACTTACCAACATTTTTCAGTGGTAAATAAAATTTCACTTTGTATATTTTTGCTAAATTCAATTTATTTATTGGTTTTAAATTTGTCTATTATTGTTCCAGATACATGTGCCAAAGAGCATTACAGATATTTTATCATAATACATAATTATTATTTAATTGTGTTTACATATTTTCCATTGATAATAAATATTTAGGTAAGTAGTTTGAATCATTATAATAGGTATATATATGTATCTTTTAATTTATAATATCTACGTTCTCATAAAATATCCAGTTTTTAAGTATTCGCTAAAAAGTCACAAAGTAAAACTAAATTTATAAGGTAAATTGTTTTCAACATAATTGCAGCTTTTGGGGTAAAATATTTGGAAATTAATTTAAGTATTAGTATGTACGAGTAGGTGATCATTCCTATAAAAACCTTAAACGAAAATGATTGCGAAATTCTTCGCTCAATTGAACAAAACAAATTAAAATAGCAATATAGAGAATCTTAAGAATAAATAAACGAATAAATTAAAACAGATTTCAGTGCACGAGTTAAAAGCGAAAAAAGGAGAACAAAAACAAAATATATTTATATTATATTTTTAATAAACTCTACGATGGAATAAATTCCTACGTTAGAGATACAATAAATATTTACATAAAAAATTATAATTCTCTGCCTGTGAGCATGTGAGTGAGTTATATATTCACATAACATAAACACTAATGACGCTGAAGCTTCACTTGAAGCTTCACCCATGACAATTCAGATATAGTTTATTTGTTTAAGCTTTTCTGCTCTTCGAGTCTTTTATTATTAACAAAATTCTTCTCCGCTTAAGCGACAATAAATATCATTTTACGAGGAACAAAGAATGTTTATAAACAATTATGATTTCACCACAATCTAGGCTATTGCCTAAGCTCTGATTTCATCAGCTTAAGATATGCTGATTAAGCAAAACTTCTTTTTCTTTGTTCCTTGCGTTAGCTTTAAGTATCATAAGAACATTTTATGAAATAAAGTTTTAGTTTGGATTTGCCAACTCAAGTGACTAGTGTTTTATTCAAATCAACAAGTTAACTGGCGACGAGGATGGGATATGAAGTAAAAAGTCATATCCAGTGATCGAACAATAAAAAATAAAATTGAAATAAGGATATTCTGTGAAAAGGGATATTTCAAAATAAAATTTCACAAAAAATTTAAGTGAACTCTAAGTAAAATTTCATAAATATCAAATTTTTTCATAAATTAAATGGACAAGATATTTGGGTCCAAAAAGGGATACGTGAAATTGAACTATTGTAATCATTGTGGCGGAGATCACAAGCTAAAAGATTGTCCTAGATTAAAAATCGATTGGCAATCAAGTTACAAGTGAAATACTGAAAAAATTTTCAAAAGACCAGGGTAACCAGCCAAGGCACGAAGCCTCCTGGCATTCTTTGAGTAATATAAAAAAAGGGTATATATAAACCATGGAGTTAACTTTGGCAGAAAGTTTAAGGGAAGCCAGAAGCTTGCCCTTTTTCAACGGAACAGACGAATACTCTATCAGCAACTATTTGAGGGATGTCGGAACTGTGTTATCATTGACATCAGCTGCTCATCGATTGATTTTACAATCAGTGTTAACTAATCGCCTTCAGGGAAAGGCATTAAAGGTAATCGGATCTATAATTAACCCAACATGGGATCAAATCGTTACTAAATTTAAGGAAGAATTTGGTGTAAAAAGAACTTTTTTTAATTTACGAAACGATGCACTTAATGTAGATGCAAAGAATTTTGAAGAGTTGCATCATAAACTAAAAAAGATTTTAAACGAAATGAATAGAAAGTATTGCTTAGAACCAAATGATATGTATACTCCTGATGATAATGAGTTAATTATTTTTCATGTATATATAAACTTTTTATCATCGCACATCAAAACTTTATTGATTCAAAACAATATCAGGTCAATAAATACCGCTTATACATATTTCTTGGAGAATAATCTGATTAAAGATGTTATTTTAAAAAAATATGAAAAAAAAACTTGTCATGACGAACCAATAAAAGAAAAAAATCCCAATAACAATTTCAACTTGAATCGCAATTTAAATAACTTTAGACCGAATCAAAATTATAATCGGAATTTTCAAAATACTAGGGTAGCAAACTTTAGAAACCAAAGACAGTATTATCAAAGCCAACCACAAAATTACGGAAATCTAAATCAAGGACAAGGATACCAAAACAGGACACAAAATTTTAGAAACCAAACGCAAAACTATCAACCAAATAGAAATTGGAGGAACCGATGGAAGTAGAGACGGTTCAAGTTCAGAATTTTCGGCTACCGTGCCCGGAAACAAATTACCCATAATACAACTAACAATTGAAAATATTAAAGTACGGTGTCTAATTGATACCGGATCTGCTATAAGCTTAGGGGATTGGAAAGTGTTTAAGCAATTCAAAACCATTTGTACTTAAAAAAAACCAATTAAAATAAATACCATGACTGGAAATACCATAGTTTCTCACGAAGCTATTGTTTTAGTTCCTACTGAATTCAAGGATAATAAAAAGACTATGTCTATTAAATTAATCGAGTTTTACAATAAACCTTTCGATTGTATATTAGGAAGCAATATCTTGACACCAATAGGTGCAATAATTGATCTATTAAATAACAAATTGATTATAAATGACAATGAAATAGTTATTTGTAAAGGAAATGAGGCTCCCTTCAAATATGAGGAAATAAACTATTTAGAGAGAGATGCAGATGGCATATACTAAATAAAGTAATAAATAAGGATTTAAACAATGAGGAAAGAAATAAACTCGCAAACTTTGTTCGTAAATATAAGAAGACGTTTTTTGAAGAAGGTCAAAATTTGTCCGCAACTGACTGTATACGTCACAAAATAATAACTACTTCGGATCAACCAATATATTGTAAGAACTACCGCTACCCTCAAATTCACGAAAAGGAAATTGAACGACAAATTGTAGAAATGCTACAGCAGGGAATTGTCAGACCAAGCTCACCCCTGTGGGTTGTACCGAAACGATCTGACAATACTGAAAAGAAATGGCGAATCGTAATAGATTACCGAAATTTAAATAAAGTAACTATTGATGATAAATTTCCTATGCCTAACATAGAGTTTTTATTCGATAAGTTGGGTCGAGCAAATTACATTTCTACCTTAGATTTAGCTAAGGGATTCCATCAGATCCTGATGGACGACAATGATATAGAAAAGACTGCATTTTCAACTCCAATGGGTCATTTCGAATATGTTCGAATGCCATTTGGTTTGAAAAATGCACCCGCTACCTTTCAGCGAATGATGAACCATGTATTGCGTGATTTTGTTAATAAATACTGCGTAATATACATGGATGACATTCTAGCTTTTTCAACTTCATTAAGGGAACACTTTGAAATATTGACAAAAATATTCGATAAACTTAATGAGTACAATTTAAAGGTACAATTATCTAAATGTCAGTTTTTATTAAAACATACCGAGTTTCTGGGACATATAATTACTTCAGAGGGCATAAAGCCTAATCCCTCCAAAATAAAAGCAATTAATGAAATAAGATTACCCAGAACAGTGAAGCAAATTAAATCGTTCCTTGGGTTAACCGGTTATTACCGGAAGTTTATGAAAAACTATTCTATGGTAGCAAGCCCTATTATTAAATATTTAAAAAAAGGTGCTAATTTGAAGCAAATTGAAAAGGCGTTTGGCATTCGGTCATTGATGGATACGTCTCCTCAAGTCTTTCCTTCTGGGAAATTTTCAACGAATGCTCAACATAGTATTTTTAATTTATTAACCCTTCGAGCATTTAAAGCCTTATTCATTTTAGAAATGGTTTCGTTTGGGATACCTACCGCTCAATTAAATTTTAAAATTAGTGGGGATGATATTTTTGCCTCTTTTGCTCTAGATCATATAGAGGATCCCGCTTCTAGGGTATTTAGCTCAAAAATGGTAGAAATGTTTGCTACAGTTGGTTTCAAAATTGGCAGTCTTCTATCTAGATTTGGGGCTACTTTTCTTCAACAATCAGCTTTATTTGGAACAGTAATTCCTAAACCAGATCGAGTTTTAATTACCACTTCCGAACGCGGAGATTCATTAAAGGTTAGTACATTTGAGGCTTTTTCTGAAACTCGTGATATTATTAAAGAGTTTGCTGGTCGAGTTCATTTTCCGACTAATACGCGCGGCTTACTTTATGCTATTGGTAATAGTTTGCGACGAGTTCGAGTTGGAACAGAAAGGTTAGGAATGACGCGGGATTTCTTAACGTTAGAGCGTGTTATCGGAAAACGATTTTCTGTTGCGAGTGAGCATTCACCCTTACGACTTCTAATTAGTAATAATCATGTCCATGTTATTTTACCTGTTATTTGTTTGTTTCTTCCTGATGGCTTTGATTTGCCTTTCCCAGCTTTCTTTGTGAGGCAGTTATGTTTACCATCAAATAGTTTTAGCACTAGAGGTTCAATTGGTGATTGGAAGTTACGGAAAGTACTTAAACTGCCTCATGTTAATCCATCTATATATAAACTTAGTCCATCGGTTTTGGAGATATATAGACAAATAGCTTCGATCAATGGTTCACGTCCTATCATTTCTAAGTTGGCAAGAAAGTTACATAATGTATTAAATGCTTCTATCTCAACATTTCTTCGTGGATTATACGATCATGATTTGGCTCATTTTCTGGGACTTGGATGGTTTTCGCACTTTTTAAAATTTGGTATGAGTGAGGTGGTGAATCGCTTACGTTTAGCGAAGTTCCCAAAGAAGATGCGAGAAACTTGGGCAAAAACTTTAGAGTTGCGTTTATATTTTGATGCTATCATTAAATCGCGAGTAGCAGGTGCAAAACTAGCGTCAGCAGGTTTTAAAATTTCACCTAGGTTAGCTTTTTATAATAGTCCGATGGAACGTATTACACAGGCAATTACGTCCACGAGCGATTCTAAAAATGAGTTTCGAATTCAAAGACTTGGAATGCTGTTGCACATGCAAAAATATAAAGTTAATACCGATTGGATGAAGGACTCAGAAGAAGAGGTTCTACTTACTATTGATTTCGAACTGACTAAGAATTTAATTCTTACGTCAAAGATTTTTATTGTTGATTTATATGGTGGTTTAATGCTTAGTAGTGGACGAGACATAGATAGAGATTTCCTATTATATAAGCTCGGTTTTCTGGATACTATGCATTGACTCCTGGTCCATATAAGGATTATAAACATGAGGATTTGGTTAAATTCGCTAGTAAAGTGTATGCTGAGAAACCTGAAATGTTATTTTTGGTATGGGAATTAGCTAATGTTCATCATAGATATAGAGCGAAACTTGAGAACATCCTTCGTTATGGTGAAGCTAGTGAAGTTAGCCCATGGAAATCCATTGTGTACACACGACAAAACTTTGAACTCAGTACTTCAATTCGACACAATCATCAGCTTTGGGAAGATTTTGACATTGGAGATTCGCGTATAATGAGGTTGTTACAACCAATCTTACGGGACATTGCAATTTCTGAGAACTCAATTATCACGTGTAAAGCACGTTTAGTTGTTCTCACAATAGTGTTACTGCTTCATGCTGGTTTAAGAATGAAAGTGACTTCCTTGGCGAGTGTCGAACGCCTTGATCTACAACCAGGTTCATAGTCGGTCCTTGCATTAGTAGTTATAAAAAAAAAGGACAATGAATATGCTAAGGCATTTGAAAAATTAAAAAAACGTATAACGTCATACCCGATTTTAGCTTTTCCGAATTTTGACAAGGCATTTGTTCTCACCACAGATGCTAGCAATCTTGCAATAGGTGCCGTCCTAAGTCAAGAAGGTAAATCAGTCTGTTATGCGAGTCGTACTTTAAACGGTCATGAAAAAAATTATTCAACCTTGGAAAAGGAGTTATTGGCTATCGTTTGGGCCATTAAATATTTTAGGCCATACCTTTACGGACGAAAATTTTTAGTTCAAACGGATCATCAACCTCTTAAATGGCTTTACTCGTTGAAAGAACCAAATCAACGAATTATTCGTTGGAGAATCTCATTAGGAGAATATGAGTTTGATGTAGATTATTTGAAAGGCAAAGATAATAAAGTTGCCGATTTTTTAAGCAGAGTAGAAGACCCTGAGGGAAAGTCAATCGAACAAGATTTTAATTTAAGATCCATTTTTCAACTTTCAAGTGAAGAAACTGAAATTGTCAACAATAACGAAATTGACAACTCAATTTCTTCAACAGGTGCAACCATTCACACAAATCAAGAAAATATGAATGACCATTTTCTCATAAGTGAGAGTATAGTAAATAAATATAGAACACAAATAAGAATTGTCAGGTCAAAAATTTCAGAAGTAGAATATTATTACCGCAAGTATAAGGTAATTTACATTGAAGAAGCTGATTTAAATAGAGAACATTACTTAAATGATTTGCTTAGGAACCATTTAAGGAACGGAAAAATTGGCATTTACTCGGATCTAGATGATCATAATAATTCAACAAAAACTAATAAATTTATTTAGTAATGATTCAAGATTTAAATTTATAAGGTGCTCTAAATTAGCAACGGATTTAACAAGCGAAGAACGTTTGTATTCCGAAATAGAAAAAGTCCATATTGATACTAACCATCGAGGAGTTATAGAAAATTTTGAGGAAATCAAAAATACATATTTCTGTCCGAATTTGATTAAATTTATTAACAAATTCATTAATAATTGTGCCACTTGTGCCGAAAATAAATATGACAGGAAGCCTATAAAAAAATTATTTAATGCAACCGAAACTCCAAATAAGCCAAATATGATAGTTCACATTGACATATTCCAAGTAAATAAAACCTGTTTCTTGACTTCTATAGATCGATTTACGAAACTAGCTAGCATTCATAAACTTGATGACAAAAATATGGTAACAGTGAAACAAAAACTTGAAGAAAGAATATCTTATCTGGGAAAACCAGAAATTCTTATCATGGATAATGAGTTTAATAACACTTTAATAAAATTTTTTTGTAGAGAAAAGGGTATTACAACGCATTTTACAACTCCCAATTCCCACACGGGTAACTCCGATGTGGAAAGATTTCATTCGACCTTATTGGAGCACATTAGAATATTGAAACGTAGTGACGAAAGCATGGGCACAGAAGAATTAGTTATAAGAGCGGTAGGCTATTATAACAACTCCATACATTCTACCATAGGAATTAAACCTATGGATTTTATTAATCATGATAATATAAATCTAAATAAAATTGCTATGAATATGCAAGTTAAGAAAAAAAAGCAATCGATAGAATAAATGCTAAACAGGAACCCGTTCCGAATTTCAATACTCCCAATCTCTATATAAAAAATCCGAAAGCTTTAAGGCAAAAAATGGTAAAAAGATATAACAAATTTAGCCGTAGTAACCCCAACAAAGTAGATATAACACAAATAAGAAGACCTTTAAAAAATATTTCTATTTTAGGTATCGATTCTAGTAATGACTCTGGTAATAATAATGCCAACAATCGTACGGGGTTCTTTACAAGTCCAACAAATACAGGACAATAGCGGATTTATGGAAGCAAAATTAACAGAAAAGGAAATGGTAATTGATACTGATTTAGTACTACACATTATCGATCCAAGGGACATTATAAGTTTATTAAATGAAATGATACAAGACTTTCAACTCTTACATTCGGATCAAAAAGTAATACTTTTGTCACAAATAAATTTGATAAAAACTATTATACCCAAACGTAGGAATAGGCGTGGACTTGTTAATGTCATAGGTCAAGCATGTAATTTTTTATTCGGCACGATGGATGATGAAGATAGGGTTGACATTGAAAATCATTTGAATACAGTAGATACTAATCTACACAGCTCTATAACAGAATTAAACCAACAAGTTAAAATTAACGAACATTTTAATCAAACATTTATGAATCTAAGGGATACATTTATAAACATTCTTTGTTCCTCGTAAAATGATATTTATTGTCGCTTAAGCGGAGAATAATTTTGTTAATAATAAAAGACTCGAAGAGCAGAAAAGCTTAAACAAATAAACTATATCTGAATTGTCTTGGGTGAAGCTTCAAGTGAAGCTTCAGCGTCATTAGTGTTTATGTTATGTGAATATATAACTAGTGCGCAGCGTGGTGTGTGTGCAAGTGCGGCCTAAAAAGCCAAACTAATTAAAATTGCATAAATCGATCGATTACAGTGAGTTCATAAACAGCCAGTCCCACCTTTAGGTGTTCGTAGTGAGGGAGTGGGGAACTGCCGTCGTATTGTGCGCCAAGTTTGCACTTCAGAGGCGCAAACTCACACTCACACAGACATACGCGTTTGCAAAGCGTGCACAAATTTAAATTTAATTACAGACAACCAAGTGATAATAAATGCGCTCAAAATAAAATGTAGAAAAGGAAACAAAAAAAAATTTTCATTAATTTATGATACAGTTTTATTACACTCGCATCGTCTAAGTTTGGTTGTGTGTTTGCGTTCAAGTGTTGAGCACTACGTCAAATTTACGACTCCACAGACACATACATACATACAGACATCGATAGATTTACAAATGAATATATAGTAGCGCATATAAAACATTGGCCTACACTTAAAGAATTACTTTTTACTGATTTTATCAAGAAAACAGGATGTTAAGGGTGGACACACCGAAATCGGGACAAGATAGAACCTTTAACATAAATAAGAATTATAAATTTCTTCAGTCGTTGTCGCTTTGTATTTAGGTACTTATTATATTTATTATCCTTATAGCCTCGTGAAATATGTTGGTTCACATATGTATTTTGGAGATATATGCAAGGCATCGATCATTAATGAAACGTATACTAAGCCCATGAAATTTAGACTTATATTCAATTTGTCAACGACAAAGAAGCGCAAGACCGTCGATGCGACTTTTTACCATGGTTTAATTATTAAACCATGCTTTTTACGACTTTGACAGAAACACAAGTAGTACGGCCAGGTCGTATGGAAATCAAAATAATATGATTTTTTCGCAAGGTGAGCGAAAAATCTGAGCAAGTGGGGACAAGTCGCACGACTTCATGCTAGTCTTCATTGTTCATTAGCATTTAGTCTGTTGAGAAGAATGTTGACGGGAGAAATAAAGTTATTTCACTGAAGAAGAAGGTCGAAAACTTCCACTTTATTATGTTCCTGCTTTTTTATTGGAACATTTTACAGACCATCGACGCGGCCTCTTGAGCACTTCAGTCTAAAGCTACTGATCTTTCAAATGCCTCAAATGCCTCAAAGCGTTTGCAAGTCTGTCTGGAAAAACTAGAAAAGTATCGACATGAGCAAGATGAAACGTCATTACGATGAAACTTGTGAAGATGAACGTCTCCAAGATCCCTACAGCTTGTTCAAAGTGAACGTATTTTATCGTGCACTGGACATCGTTATTAATCAACTGAACGTTCCAGGAGAATTTTTAAAGCGTAGGACTTAAGTCTTTCACGAAAAGTTTTTTTTAAATGGTGTATCTCAGAAAGGTAGCACAAAGCACCTTAGTTCTTGCTGAGCGGCAAATGACGTAAGTTGAATATTAATTAGATATCAAATATGGTTTTTCCTTTGAACGTGAATATAATGAAAACTTTGTGAAAATTAAAAATCTTATGCCACTCAATCAAAAGATAATTCTGATCACTTTTATGTGCCAGCCAACTTTATAAATCATATAGATATCGTGGTAAAAACTGACCGAAACTAAGATTGCAACAAAAATTATTGAAGCAACATTGAAGCAATCACATCTGCATAGCTTTGTACTGAAGATATGTCGATCCCTGCTTGAGCAACGAAGTCAAGTTTTAGATAAAGGTAAAGTGCTAAGAACTTATTACGTTGGATTAGTCAGAATAACGTGGCTTAAATTTTATTTACGTTCAAAGTGATGAAATCTTATTTTAAAATAAAACATTTATGTATCAATATTTGACGTCATATATTGTATATTCGGCTTATCCAGGGCAGGAAGTGGGGGGCGAAGGTTGCCGTCGCCCTAGGCACAATGGCTTGGAGGCGGCAAAATGGTCGTCGGCATTCATTGAGATTTGTTTACCTTGACAAAAGCTTAAGTGCTTAATAAGACGTCTTTATTAGTATCCAAAGTATATGTTACAGAAACATTTTAATATTTGACAACCATTACGTTTAAAAGGTTAAGCTGGAATGTATAGTGGCATGTAGGATCTTCGGAACTTAGAAAACGTTTTATGAGAAATTGAAATTTTTTTTTTCTTGAAAACAAAGTTTTGGAAAATAAGAGAGTTTGACAACACGATGCACGATGCCATAAACATTTTCATTTCAAAAAAAATAAACATTTTGGATACCTCATTTCTACTCCAAATAGAAACTTTCTGATATTAAAAATGAGTGTTTTTCGACCCATCCTAAAGTGTATGTATGTGTTCCTAAAAATTGTATCTATAATCATTTGTGCCAAATTACTACGTGTTACGTTAAAGAGATAAAAAACAACAGAAATTCTAAATTACTTTGTATTTGTTATTGCTGTTGTTGTTAATAATATGATGGCTCCAATGCTTTTGCGTCTAAAATGTTTTTTTGTTGCTTTTTTGTTTTTGTGATTATACGCTATGCTGTTGTGTGCTTATTTTTAATGTGCGCTGCCTTTTTTCAGCCCAGTGTGCCAACTATGGCTAAGAGATTGTGTTGGTGAGGGAAGTGAGGTTATTAACAGCGAATGGTTAGATGTATACTTAAGACTATACACTAATTATGTCATATTTTGTATTAACAGTTTTTTTTACAATATTAAAGCAGTTACACATAATTACGGTTGAATTTTAGTTTTTACATTTATGGTTAAATTCTTAATTGGTATATAGTGCTCAACTCTGATAGGAAATTTGCTTGAAAGCTATACAGTGGAGAAATTTTTAGTTAAGAATTGCATTTGAAATTATCGCGTAAGTCGTTCCACCAAGTCTAGGCGAAACAAATCTATCCCAAATAATATCAAAGCTAAGATATCCTTTCAGATTATCAAAAGAGTTTTGACAACTAAAGAAAAACCTTTCATAAAGGGAAATTAGAAAAAAGCCAATAGGAGAAGAAAATCAGTCAAATAATACACTCAAATAACTCACAGTAGATTAGAGTTAAGATCCAAAAAAAATCACAACTGAATTTTGTAGACTTTAACGGACTGACAATATGACAGCACAGTCTGGTAAATTTATATCTACCAGAGTGGAATGACGCCTATGTAACTCCTCTTAGTCACTATTTTGTATTACACTGGTGTTGTATTATCAAATGATTTATTAGGCAACCATCTTGAGGCAAGGATAAGACGTTCACATGATATGGGAACTGCATTCTATTATTTATTCCACTTATAAGACAGATCAATGACAGAATGTGTATTGTATGTGGGAAATATATAAATATTTTTATCTCACGTTCAATTAAGCTACATATATATATATTTCCTTATTTATTTTACAATGGGATGGGAAAGGTCTAAAAGTGAAATAAAATGTATACTGCAGTAAAAAAAATAAGTGCAATTTCAAACAGTTACAGCCGTACAGGCAACGCCTTACTTTTAGGGTTAAAACAAAAAGTTAGTAAGTTAACGTTTACTTATGTGGCAACGCGACACAGAGTTTCTTGGCAATTGTTTTCATTTTTATGAATTTCTACCAATTCTTTTCAAGTTCCTTGTGCTGTTTACCTTAAAATAAATAAATAATATTTATATGTATGTTTATAATCTGTTGAGCTCGATTTCATTGTTTGACAGAACACTTAACGTATTCGCTAGCCTCTCGTTGGATAGCCTTCGGAAGTTGTCTTAATTCCTAGTTGTCAGTGTTTCCTAATTAAGATTTTGGTTAGTCGTTGAAACATTAAACGAACTTAGGTCTTCGTTTGAAAATTCAGCAGTTAGGATTTTTTTCTTGTAACAAGTCTAATTTCCCTCTATTGTGTTCGTAATATTAGCTGAGCAGTTTTCCGATCAGCGTATGTTGTTCAGCAGAAACATGTGATTATGATCTGACTCAGTTGTCTCAAGCCCGATGTTATCAGGAACTCAACTTTAGTTTATACAATAACATATCCATACAATTTATTTTCGCCAAAAAATACTTTGGTTAATTTTATAAAAAATTTGCCATTTAAAACCTAAAACAACAATTTATATTTTCGAAATGTCTTACTAATGGAAAATTCATATATCGCTCCGTATAGAACAGCAAATAATTCCTTTAACGCAATACGCCTACAGATTAAAGTTGCTTTTGACAAACTTGTCAGTCGTTTCAATTTTTCGAGCCTCATCCGCCTTTCAGTTTGGTATTGCGCTTGTCGTTATTATCATTATGAATAATTCATAGGCTTACATTTGATACCTCCAAAAGTTGCGCCGTGACCGTTTGGGTCCATATTGTGCGTATCTACCTCACAGTAGCAGCTTTCCTGTAGATGTAAGAAATCAAAGAATGAAGCGATAATAAATTAATTTTGAGTTTGATTAGCATATGAGTAGATATAATTGGGGTATTTGATAATTTAAATGAAAATAAAAATCTTTTATTGGCTGCACAAAACACAAACAATAAATTGTAATAAAAAACGGAAACGACGCCATGAAATTAAAAGGATTTCTTTCTTTTTTTTAATGTTTTTCCTTTGTTTTTGATCCTTAGCAGCCAACAAAAATTGCACACAACAAAAATGTGCACGAAAAAAAAAACAAAACGAACTGTTTTATTTAGGATTCGCCACAAGCCCTCATGCACACACACTCACATTGAGGCAGCAAGCAAAAGGGTGCTTCACGTTTACCCTTGTTGCGGCCTTATTGCCCATCGACTGCCTGACTGTCTTTGCTACTTAGCATGAACAACGAAAAACACCCTCTGGCCTTGATGCAGCTTCGGCAGTGGCAGCAGCTTAAATTGAAGGAAGACGCGTAGCTACGATTTGTTTGCTGAGCCTTAAGGACGCTTAAATGGCATTAGCGTCAGGGGATTTGGGGTTGACTTGGTGGGTTGGTGGTGATGGTCTTACAAAAGAACGACACGTTTTGCATACATTTGAATATCTGTGTGTGAGGGTGAACTCAAAATTATAAAAAAATTCCCAAATTTAATATGAGAATGTATGGAGGACGAGTATACCTACAACTCTAATAGGACTCCGAGAACTTCAGAGGACTTCTAGAAGAAAGTTTCAAAGTTTTCTCGGATGACAAGGTAGGTACTCCTAAATGATTTTCATATTTTTGTTAAGAAAAACGGCCTTGTAGCGCATAGATAGGATATTACGCTTACAACCCAGGTCAGTTAGTAAAACACTTTAAAATGTTTCTTAGTTCTCGTTTCTTCCTAAATATTAGCTTCCCGAACTTTTGCAAGCTTTATTTAAAAGATAGACGTTATACAAACTTGTTAATCATTCCCTGCCTACATCTGTAGGCAGGGAATCAGATACAGAGGAGGACCAAAACCATCTTGGCGCCAAAAAATTTTAAAAATGAAAGAACTGATTGACATGTCATACATGACGTGCTCCGAAATTGAAAGTTACAACACTTCCTTCAGAGAACTGTCATTCTCATGTTTCCGCCATATTTTTTGCGTTTGCCAATTGGAACGAAGAACTGGAACTGTAGCGTATTTTTAATAGCTTTCAAATGTGCAATATTTTATATTCCAGACTTTATTACTTCATTTGCCAATCGTTTTCAACTTCAAAACAGTTGTGATTATTCAACTTAAGTCGATCGAAAAACTAAATGACTAAAGATATAATAAACAGTTTTTGAAATAAAATTACTATTCTCTCGGTCCGATAGTCTTGGATTCCCATCGATACAAGTCGATATAATTAAAATTGGGCCAATACTGGAGTAAATGTTAAGCTTTCCCAAAACGTGTATTCTATAAATTTTTGTTTGATGAAAATTCGGGTATGTGACGAAAATACTTTTGTGAATCCATCACCAGCAATGGAGGATATAGAATCTGTTATAATTGTTTTCTCAAGCTCGAAAAGTTTCCGGCCTTAACTCCTAGTTATACTTTTTTCCCAGATGATCTATTTCACTGCAATAGATATTAAGAGAAGAGTTTTTGATATCTGATTTGGTTTTCAAAATATAGGATGTGTAACTTTCAGCCCTACACTGAAGGAAACGCAAAACAATTTTTACCAACGCCTTGAACTGAGTGAATTTCTAGTATATTTGTTCCTAATTTTATTTTTTTAAGAGAATATTGTAAAACTAAACCGAAAACTAATTGTGGACGCTATAAAAAACTTATAAAAGCGTGTTCTTTGCACTTCAATTAAATGAAAATGGTGTTGATAGCATCAAGTGCGAGCTCGATCCTCAGCAGGACCAAATATTTATTTTTTTTTTTTTTCGTTTCCTCTTTGTTTTTTTATAAAGAAATTTTGGATAAAGTTTAAATTGACTATATAATACAATATGATTTTTTTTTTTTCATCTAAGTTTTTTCAAGTTTCATAAGACTCCTGATATCTTTTATCTCAGTGTATCAGTTTATAAAATTTAACGAAATTTTCGAAAACAAATTGAGATAACAAAAGGTTTCATATGTAGGTACATCATGTTTTACTTAGTTCATCGAGTATTACAAAATTCAGTTGACTTCCCCAAACTTAAATTACCCCCTTTGCTCATTACATAGAAAACATGTCAACATTTCAACTTTAACGCATGTCTCGGAAACAAAGTGAATATATGTTTATTGCCTTGTTTCAACGAATCTTGTTACATGCCAGAAACTATAAGGCTTCGAAAACAAGAATTACTAGCTTTTGAGCCACCCTCAAATAAAGACGCGCACTATTTGGGTGTTCGCAGCTATGTTTGCTTTTCGATATTCAGTTGCTTTTTTACGCTTCTTTGGTTGCCTACAATGGATTACATGACAACAATTCCAACAACAACAAGCGACAAGTGTCTGTCAATTGTTGTGAAAACTCAATTTGACACTCGCGCTTGTCACTTAAAGTCATCACTAACAAAACATGAAAACAAAAGCAACGTCACAAACACGAAAAACATTGCCGAGCAAAGGTAAGCATCTCAATTCAGATTCACCGGAATGAAACTATTTATTGTAATTGTTGTTGTTGTTGCCGCTGTTGCTACATGACGTTGACGTTTTAATTTGCACCTTGTGCCAGTTATTAATTCACGAAATCGGCAGCATCTCTGAGCAGCTGACAGTCACCAGCAAGAGTAACATCTTAACTGTCAGATACAAAAAAAAAACGTTTGACCGTTTGGCAAAAGAGAAATCGCTGTTAACGCGGCCGAAAGTAGCGGCAACTCACGATGGAAAAACAACAAAAAAAACGGCCGAATAAAAAACTCAACTAAACGAAATCAAAGCCATAAAAACGTACGAATAATAAAATAAAAGCCTCTGTAAATGTGTGTGGTTGCGTTTGTATGTATCCGCTGAGCAACAAAAGCAAAGACGCCGCACGGTGTCACGCTAAAGAAAAGCGAACCGCATAACAAAAAAGATGCCGAAACCGAAAAAACATAGCAGCGAAAACCGCCAGAAGAACCACAGCCACTTCAGAATCGTCTAACTAACGACACAACGACGTTGGGGCCGCACAAAGCAACAACAACAATAACGACAACAACATCGTATAACGTACGAAAAACTTCACGAAATCATTACCATTTAAAGTAACGACGCTTTGTCCGTCCAACTATTCAAACGCCCATGGCGTAATGATCCAGCAAGCGTCATTAGCCAGGGTATTAATCTCTTTTTTTTTCGGGCTCAATTTTTAAAAAAAGAGAAATAGTTGAACCGAGGAACACAGAAATCATTTAATTTTCTAAAAAATTCCTCATTCGTTATATAGTCAACATTTTAAAATACACAAATTCCTCAAAATCTCATATATTCAAAATATCTCCACACTTGGGAATGAAAATAAAACCCAGATCAGCCTTTGCCAGATCAGGTGTTATCCTTGTTTTTCTAAGACAATTTTGCTTGCCCAAAATATGTTAAATAAGCCTAAAACTATACTGATCCCAGTGTGAGACCCTGGTGAAGGCTTCAATTGCCGTAGATTCAAGAAATGATTGCTGATGATCGTGGTTGGAGTGTCATGACTATATTCCGAATGTTACAAAACATCTGGGATACATGGAACGGCCAAATAGGGGTACTTGTTCCTTTGCTCAATAGTTTTTTTACAAAATTTGTAAGCGGTGGATTTAGACCGTCGATAATATTGTAAAAGGTTGTGGTACCATAAGGCCATGCCAGACAACAAAACTCTGCAACAAAATGTATGATGTCGACTTATTTCGCTGGAGCAAAAATTACATCTTAGTATTATTCCCGTTGCCAAAAACCTTAACTTGCCCTTAAGCACAAAAATCGTTTCCGAGAAAAAATTAACAGACCAAAAACAGACTATCTATCTAAAAAGCAAGAGACTTCTATGGATAATAAGAACTTTTGAGGTGGAGAAATTAAAAGTACATTATAATCCTCTTAAGTTCTTGTCCTCTTGTGTTTTGTTCTTTTATCAAAATAAACTTTCAAAGCCCAAAAAACAACAAAACACTTCAATGCCTATGCCTATCATTCATAAAAAAATACCCAACGTAATATTTCAAATCGTATCAAGTTACCAAAATTTGTTTAAGACATGAGAAAACTGCCATATTTGATTTCATTCAAATTTGTCTACATACAGATTGAAGATCAAACAAATTCATTCGCATTCTAACTGAGAATTATCGTTTTCAGCTCATATATCCCTCTGGCTTATAAGTTGTGCTTTAACACCAGCACCTCAGATGCTTCAAAATGGCGAGGCATAACATCGCCGAAGCTATGCATGCACGGCTCAATCAGCTGGAAATGTTTGCAACTTTAGCGTCCGCCATAAACAACTGAGCTAGGACAGTAAGCATTTGAAACCTAAGGAATATGCCTTCAACTTCAAACTGAAGACAGACGTTTTAACTAAGCAAATATTCCGTAACTTAATTAAATTCTGCACAGAACCAAAAATAAGTTTCGGCAGAGGAATAAAGAAGAATGAAAAAAAACTTACCCTTACACTGAACCAGCTACTGCACTTGGTGCGGATGATGTTGCCGCCACTAGCGAGGAAATGCTCTTAAATGATGTCTTTGGTACAGTTGGAGTAGGATTTGCCGTAGCAGCTGTAGTGCACACCAACTTGGTAGACTGACTGGTCTGATTCTCTGCAGAGCTAGTCGCTGATTTCTTTGTAGATGTTGATGATGACACTGTTGACGTGACCAAATTAGTTGAGGTCGCTGTTGTCGCACTGACATCAACTTCGGTTTTTGACTCCATGGTTGATGTTGAGCTCACCAGCGATGACTCTTCGTTATGACTGCTGATCGCCGACGCCTTAGCGGCAGAAGCTTCTGCTTCAGCTGCAGCAGCTCTGATATTCAAAGTAGCTGCTACTTGGTCAATTGATGTGAGTTTTTTAGCGCGTGGCGATGTTTGATTTATTATCTGTACATTTGGACTCTTTGGGGAGCTCACGAACATAGATGTGGGTAGTGAGAGTGTCTTAGCATCATTGGCCGCAGATGGTGAAGCTGGCTGATTTACATTTATCTGAGGTGATGGGGGACTCGCTATCGATGCTAAGAGCGATAAGCTGGGTTGGTTTCGAAACGCTAATGCCGATGGATTGGGAATATTGCGAACGGAGGCATTTTGTTGTCGCACCATAGGTGCTTGTGGAACCTTTGACATCTCGTAGAGCTTTTGCTGTGGCTTAATTGCAATTTTTTCACGACTGGTAGCCGAATCCGACAACATGTGCAGATTCTGTAAGTCTTCGCTTTGGTTGGTCTTTGTGGCGCTGAGTTTGCTCGATTGCAAACTATCCGATACCGTATTGGATGTCATGTTTTGCTTTATTTTGTTAAGCGCTGCTTCCAAACTATTGCCAATTGGGGTTGTTGGCGTGGATACTGGCCCAGTCTTCGGCGTATCCTGGGGCTTGCTGGCGGACAAATCGAGTATCTCTACGCTGCCGTCTTTCAATGTGGGCCTGAAATCTCTCAAGCTTGCCTTTGGCTTATCTTGGGCTGTAGTTGCCGCACTACCATTTGTTTGTTTGCCTTCATCGGAGTTAGAGTTTCTCTCTTTTGAAGCAGCAGCAACCGCCGCTGATTTTGTTGCAACACTTAAGGGAATCGTATTGCGCATATTAATTAAAGCTGGTGGAGATCCCAGATGTGAACTTCCTGTTTTCGATGACCTAGTTGGTGTTGCAGACAGTGATGGTGAGGAGGCATTTTGTTGGCCAGGTTTCTTTATTTTGAGCAAAGGAATTGGTGGTTGTAACGATCGCACGGGCTTGGAAGGACTGATCGGAGGTAGTGGCAACTTATCTGCGGGCACTTGGTTCGAGGTGATGCGCACGATTTCCAGAGCAGGTTTATTCAGCGGCGGATAGGGTAAAAAATTAATCATCTGCTGAGCAGCTGTTTGCTTTGGATGTGTGGTGATGGTTAAGGCTGGTTGTGTTGATATGCGAGGGTTTGAGTAAATTGAGTAGGCTTCGTTTATTTTGGAAACGCTTATCGATGATGGAGGCAGATTCATTGGTAGAATTTTGCGTTTACTTGCTTCGTGCGTATACGCGGTTGATATTGGAGAGTAGAATGGTGACTTCTCAGAGCCAGACTTTGGAGTATTTGAATGTTTTTGGGCTGTACTATTCGTACGCACGGGGTTTGTGTTTCCCACTGAAGTTCCATAGACAGCCTTTCGCATTGACTTTTCCGTAGGATGCTTTGAAGATTGATTTTGTTGGTATGCTTCGTCTACAGAAGCAGACCGCTTAAGTTGATTGTTTGCTGAACTGGCAATTGATGTTGGAAGTGAACAAAATTTTTGTGAGCTAGGCATGGAACGTGGTGGATTGGGAACTGCGAAATTTTGAGATTTTGTTAGCGTATTTTGCTTCAAAAGTGATGGTGCTTGTGGCTGAACTGGAGAGGAAGGTTTCGCAGTCACTTTTTGCACTGGTTTTGGTGACGGAAATGTTACTACTGGACTTGGCGAAATTTTCGGAGGAGTTGATGAAGTTGAAGCTGATGATGTTGTAAGCGTCAATGGTGCTGTTTTAAAAAGACTTGGTGGTAAAGGTGGTGACGATGGTATTTTAATATCTTTTATATTGGCAAGAGGTTTCGGTAGTAACGGCTTTGGGGACAAAGTTATATGCTCGGGTTGTTTGCTCAAAGAATTGCCGTTAGAATTAACAGCTGTCATTGTTTTTGATGTTTCATTGCTGAATAAACTGTTTTTGTGTGCCGTCATTAAATTGTTAATGTTAGATGATTCTTCTGACAGAGTTTTGTTGAGTGATGACATGTTGATGCCAATTTTGTTGTTGTTTTGGCATTTATCTGCCTCCCTACTTTTATCATTGCTTATTGCAATGTCCTTTCCTGGTGTGCTTTTCCCCTTATCAACAACTATTTCGTCAAGTGGTTTGCTAATTATTTCCTCGGTACTTGAACTTAACTTTCTATTTTCCACTTTGTGCTGCTTATGGTTATGAGCAGCCGTGATTTTTACTTTCATCTTTAGACTTTCGTCTGCAGGCTGCGATGATATTTCAGCGTGTAATTTTCTCCGTTTACCATTTGAGTCCTTCGAGTCTCTGGAGTGTTTCTTTTTACGTTTTTTATGCGACGACGAAGATATTTCGGTAGATGAACTAAAAACAAAGTTGCTATTCGACGAAGATGTGGTAGATGAGCTAGATGACATCGGTGAAGCATCCGGACTGTATTTTGCCTTTTCAACTGACTCAGCAGTATCGGTTGGCGTGACGACCTCAATAGGCTTAAGTCCAATATTTTTCACGTATGTCTCCAAATCGACTTTGTCTGTTGTAGGACCGCACTCATCAACAGAGAATTTTCGATGTTTTGACTTCTTGTGTTCAGGTTCTTCTGAACATACACCGGCCGATTTTGGTTTGGGAATTGTAATTTTGGTCCTTAAACTACCCAACTCTATCTTAAGCTTTGGCACATTCTTCATTTTACTTGTAGCCGAAGACGAATGCATAGATTGTGGAGGAGATTTCTTATTGGCTGTTTTCAGCTGACATAATGAAACATTTTCTTCTGTAGCATTCACGGAACGTGTAATTTGTGACTGTGGTATGCTAACTACAATATCACATTTCGAAACGTGTGCTTGATTTTGGATTTTCGACGTACCCGGTTCAATACCTTTCGCTTGTTTTTGTTTGCTCTTGCCAACGCTGCTCGAAGTTGTGGTCGAAGTAACGGTATAATCACTATAGCGAATATCGTTACTACGCAGACTCTTAAAATCATTTGTAGTGACCGTGTATGTAGCCCCTTCCGACGAATGGGCGCGTTTTGGGGAGATTTTCTTGCATTCGGCAGCAGGTTTCCTTGCGATGATAACTTTGACTGGACCATTGCCATCGTTTAGCAACTGTTCGTCGAATTCCTTCCCAATTGAATTGACATTAACTTTATTATTGTTATTGATATTGCTATGGGAACCCAGTCGATTTTCTTGTGCTTTTGACTTGAAGACGGTATACGTCATTGGAGGAGGTAATGAATTGTCCAATTTGGTGCTAAAATTCAATTTACCATCGGTAAACCGTACTGATTTGTGGGTTGCATTGGCTTGTTCATCTGTCAGAGTGGATGATTTTTTGCGACGTTGCTTAGTGTTAACGAAACCCTTATCCTGATTCGTTTTAGAATTTGACTGAAGTTCAGCTATATGTTGTGATGTTTCGCTATGAATTAAAATTCTGTACGTGAAGCGCATGGGACCGATCTGATCAGAAAGCAGAGTTCAAATGGAAAGAAGGTAGTAACCACATTAATATTTAGCGGGTTTTTGATAAATACATACATATGTAACATATATTCTTTTCCAACTCAACCACCCTTCTGTTTATATTAATTTTTGAGAGAAGCCTACAGTTTTTAATGAAAGATCTATTTTCAATCACATGTGTATTTTGGTTTAGTATTATCCCTTAGCCACAGTAACATATTT
Source organism: Meiosimyza decipiens (assembly GCA_963680825.1). Lineage (NCBI taxonomy): Eukaryota > Metazoa > Arthropoda > Insecta > Diptera > Lauxaniidae > Meiosimyza > Meiosimyza decipiens. The sequence continues at coordinate 81,054,140 of OY804261.1, read as the reverse complement.
TATAGAATTTTTGAGGCTTCATCTTAAAACGGTGGTTAAAAAATATGTCAGTATGTTTCCAGAAGTTGTACTGAACTCAGAAGCGGAAGGGGGGTATCTCAAAAAAATGCATATTCGTCATAATCATGTTCATATTCAACAAAAATTTTAAGATATGACTCATCTGATGATCTACGCCAAATGCTGACATCTGAGTTCAAACCTATAAAAAATCTCCTAAGAAGATATCCTCTATCTCAATTTTACATGTAAGTATTTCAACAAATTGAGACAAACGAAACATCAATTATCTCGAAACGCATTTTTTTGAGACACGCCCTTTCCGCTTCTGACGGTAGTGTACCTGTTTAAAAATATTCTCCTATTTAGTGCAGGTATCTGCTGTCGTTTACATTGGCTCCCTTTAATTCTATTGAATGTATATCCATATTCTTCAAAGCAAAATAAAGGACAAATCAATGTTTTCTACTTGCAAACTTTTTGCATTGATTAAAACCAACGAAAGTCAATACTCAGGCAAAAATGATAAAAATACCCAAAAGGAGAATGCAGCTCTCAAACAGTCACGCTCTTATGCATTCTTTGGGCGTGAATAGCCCGTTCTTTCTTACTTTTTCTTTACACAATAGGCCTTCCGTGCTCGCTTCTAAGTGGAAGCGAAAAAATAGGCCTGCCGATTGCACTCCTTTAAAAAAAAGCAGAAATTAAGGCTGATGTTCAAGGGAAAGGAGAAAGTTTTTGTCTACGTAAGCATTGTATTTTTATGAAAATTTTGCCAAGCAAACTTTCTTCGTCACAAAATTCCCGTCAGCTCATTGAAAGCTATGAAAGTGCACGAAACATAAAGTCAAAGCTGGAAAGAGATTTTATATCTTCTAAAGTAGTGCTGATAGGCCCTAATTGGAAGTCGGGGCTGTTGTTGACTTTTTTCGAGATACTAATCGTAGAACTAAGTCTCTGGACAGTCCATGCGAATTCCGCTCAATTTATTTTATGTGTATTTTCTGTTAGGTGGTTTTCTACTAAATTTTTTTTTGCGCAAATTCAGAACATGCAATGTTTTATAGAACTATTTCAAAAAAAAAGTGCAAAAACCGTCTTTCTTTGTGAAACAAAACTTAGAACTGTCCTTTTGTATTTAGAACGGATGGACACCATGAACATGCGACAGCACAGACAGCCAAAATAAATTTGGAGATATTCTTTAAACAGCCATAATAAACACTGCAAAAGATGAGGCATTAATTTTTTAAGCACCGTTTGAAATTTGCAATATCATAACCTGACAAAAAATTACATTTAAGTCTTTATATAGCACATAAATTTGATAATAATCTATACTGGAACGACTTGGCGGTAATTTTTCGAAATATCCAGGTTATGGCACTTGGACATTTCGCGCATGTACTGAATTTATAAATATTTTTACTGGTGGGTATGCAAATACTGTCCATCATATTGAAACATCGCATATCACGCCGCAAATGCTTGCACTCACCTGCTTTTTTCCTTTAGGTGGACCACTTACGCAGCCAATTTGATTTTCTTTGGCCCGCATTGCTTCAGTAGACCCTTCAATGATAATTTGAAGGCTCCGCAAGACATTTCATCTGAAAAATGTAAATGGCCTAGGAAAGAGTGTGGGGGTGGCTGAGTTAGAAAATAATCGACTATACTCATACATATGTGTAATTTCCTCAACACTCACTTACTTACGAAACAATACGAATTGGTATTTTATCGATGAACAACTTACCCTTTTCCAATTATAGCAATAACCAACATCCATCAGTGTAAAATCGTTGGGCAACACCTCTTCCTCTTTATTTTCCCCTTCATATATAATCTCAATTTCCACCTTTTTGTTCTCCGGATCGATATCATACTTCGAACACAGAAAATGCTTCAAATGGTGTATCATAAAACCGGCAGGGCACAGGAGGTAACGTATGGGCGGTATTTTATCTTCACTGCATGTGGCCAACAGCGCAGGATGATATTCCAAAGATAAACTACAGAAAAAAACAAAATCGAAAAAACACAATAGAAAATGAATAAGAACTTTGCCACTCGACTGATTTCGAAGAAGGCTTCTAGACCGTACCTAATAGGCTCTGTGGGCGAAAAGTATTCCTCTTCGAGCTCACTGCCAGCACCCAGTTCACTTGACAAATCCGTTTTCTGCAGATTCTCTCTAGAAGTCTGTAGCCTAGAGGAAAATCGTAGCATGCGCTCACGTTCCTGCTGATATAGTCCAGGCACCAACTTAAAAACGAGACGACGTAATGCTTCATCAGGCCTGCAAGTGTTAAAAAGATTGATTTCACAATAGCTGCAACACAAACAACGATATAATTGTTGCTTCCGCTGCTTACTTTAAATTCGCATTACTTATATGCTTGCCGCCCCCGGATGCCCCACTACCACGAGCCGCCTTGCACTGGGGACAGTAGTTGTCATTTTTGAGGTGCTGCACGATGCAGCTGCGACAATCTGAAAGAGGAAACAAACGAAAAACAAAACGAATTGCAAATTAAGTTTTATTGAAATTGATTGATAATTTAGAATTGTAGGTATGCGCGTCCATAAGCAGTCGTACATATTTGTAAGCAATGTTCATTTCATCCCGTCCAGACACTGAAGGCTACGGCTTTGGCCAACGATGCATATTAATGAGCGCGCTAGTTCGCGCACAGTTTAAAAAGATTGTCATAAGTTGGTGCTAGGCTTTGTAGCTCATATAGACGTTGCTTCAAAATATGCCACGTTAAGCTGCTACTCTGATATCGAAAACCCACGCACATGCAGAATGACAACGTAGGTTTTGGATAAGAGACAGCAGCAAAATTATCCGAGAACGTAGCTGAATGTGTAAGCTTGTGAGCTGTGAATGGAAATATTGGAACTTTTTAATGAAAAGAGCTGTGGCTTTAGGAACAATAAGTGGGTTGTCCCTTAAAAGGATAAGATTTTGAGATCATCACGAATAAATAGATTTTGACACCTTAAGCGGAGAAAAGATAATATGTGACAGGGAACGTTAAAAGGGACCCACGGTCCGAAAATAAGTTTTCGAGAAAAACGACTTTGAAGTTAAGGAGTGGATTTTGATGCGCCTGAACGTTTTTATGGCTTGAATCACCTTACTCGGGGGTTCTTGGGGTCGCTGATTACGAGTCTGGCATCAGATTTTCCAAATTCAAAATGGCGAATCCAATATGGCTGACGAGTTTTTTGAAAATTGAACGGATTCGCTTGAAACTCGTTACGCAGGGGTTTTTGGGGTCGCTGATTATGAATTTAAAGTCAGATTTCCAAAATTCAAAATGGCAGGCCCAAGATGGTGGACGAAGCTGTTAAAAATTGTTAAAACCACTGTAAGCCTAATATGAAAATTCGTGCGCCATATTAGATCCGCCATTTTGAATTTTTAAGATCTGATACCTGATTCGTAATCAGCGACCCTGAAAACCACCGAGTAACAAGTTTCAAGCGAATTTAATCAATTTCAGAGAAGTTTGTCACATTGGATTTTTTTGTACGTTTTTTTTTTTGTCAATGTGTCCATGGTTAAAGTGCATTTGTGAAAAAACTAATGCCTTTTAACTTTCCCTGTCACATATGATGATTTAGTTGAGGCTTGGAGGGGTGCTGGTTCACGCAGGATATTTTTACTTAGAGTCCAGTGATACTTAAAGTAAAATTTTGAAAGTATGGACTGTTTATGCTCATGAAAATGGATTTTAATTATAAAACTCATCATTATTGCTGACATGGGCATGCGCGTACAGGGAAGGTGTAGCTTCTAGTCTTCATGATATATTTCAAGATTGACACATCAAAGGGCGGATTTTTCAAAAAATTTATGTTCAAAAAATTAAACTGAGAGACAAGGCATGTGTATATACATATGTATATGAGTCAAAATCATAGACCCTGATATTTGTTGCGAAAAGCTTTTTTATTTTAGTAGTAAACTTAGAAGATTCCTTAACAAATAACTTTTATTACGGCTTATTTTAAGCAAAACGGGCATTTCATGTGCGGCGGACATCGAAAATCATATCCGGCCTGATTTTACTTCTACAAGGTGTAAGCACAACCGGGTTTTTTTTTTGTTTGTATGAAGTTTCGTTGTCAAGTTATGGAAGAACGGATTATTCAGAAGGTTTCTTACGATAAAATTATAGTCTTCAATCGGTTTGACTTTTGGGTATCTACACTTCAGTTTCTTAAGTAAAAATGATGACCAAATTTTGTAATTCGCAATTTCACTTCTCTGTGATTTTAACTCATATACATCATGAAATCATCCAAGGAGGGTAGGGCGTTTTAACACGGATATTTCATGTTGGGCTAAGCAGTTCGCAAAAAAGTATTTTTTTTTGACTACAAAGCATACAAAAATACAGAAGTTATACTCACATGAATGCACACAGTCATCAATGGTTGTCGGATTTATCAGGTAACCACCGCACAAGTAGCACGATATCAAATTATTGAACTCTTGAACCTCCAGACATCTATGATGCTTTCTTGCTCCAGCCATTAAAGAATCATTTGTATGTTCCATGGCATCGCTGTTGTAATTGCTACGTGAGTCTTTCAAAGTATTCATTTTCGCTACTTACTCAAGTTCGTATTTATGTATTTAGCTGTTTGCGGTTGAAGCCTCTAGGTGGCTTCACGCTTCCAATAATCACTTCATAAACTTGCTCTATCTGATCTGACTGTAATCAAACAAGAAATTTAAATAATAAACTTTATGTTTCTTGCCATCGTAAAATGTATATCGTAAATCGCAAAAGAGCCACAGTAAAATTATAAACATTAAATGAAATAAATACACCAGAACCCGAATCCAAAAATCTACACCATCCGCATTAATGACGCATTTATGATCGGGTCATAAAATACACAGTAGTGAATTCCTTGACTGACTTAATGACTTAATAATTAACAGCCCAATAAAAGAGTTATTTGCCCAAGCAAGCCAATACTCTGACTATGGATATGGCTATGTTAATCGCTGGACGTAGCACATAACTCATAGTAGAAGTTAAACGAAAGAAAAGAAATCCGAAAACAAACAAACTGTGATGTTCCACAATCCACAATCCGTGAAGTGATGATTTAAGGTGTATTGTGACATAAACGATGATGCAACAATTTGTCTTAAATCATAAAATGAATGACAAGCAGACGCGATGTCTGACAGACTGGCAATTTACAGCAGCGGCCCCATAGCACACTTCCGTGTGAGTCCAACTACCAAAGCGTTAGTCGCAGTTTTTTATTTTTGTCTCACAATTTCTCACTATCTATGATGCGAACCGTGAAGAGCCATCTTAACTTCATCTCCGTTATCAGCATCACTGTTGTTGTCACCACCGTTAAAGTAGTGAAAATTATAGCTCCGTTGTTTCGATATAATCAGAAATTTCCCAACTGTGTACTATTTCTGAAAAATCACGAATGATCTCTGTGACAGTACTTGGGTTCTTGCAGATAAAGTTTTTTCATATTTACGTAGGTGGTGCAAAACTAAAATAAACAGTTTATTTTATACACTTCAATTCAGCTTATACACGCAAAAGTTGGCAAAAGTTCATATGGCATGATGTATGTAGCTTAAGCGGCTTTTATGGATTGCAAGCATGGTACTAGTTTATCTCTCGAACTTTCAACATTTTAAAAGTCAAATATCGTTGCTGAGAACTCTCCAGATAAGACTCTCCTCTCCATCGGATGGCTTGAACATCTGAAATTTGGTTTTGATCAATAACTTCCAAATTTCCTAGGGTTTTTTGGTGAGAAAGCTATTTATTTATGTTAAGACAGCGGAGGCATTTTAGTTATTTGTCCCGGATATCTAATGCCAACGCTAGGCACCTGGACAGCCCAGGTATAAGTTCGTAAGCTCCTAGTTGTTAGTCATATTTACGCTAAGCGAGAGTGCATTGGGCGGTCTAAGACAGCCAATCATTCTGGACAATATTTCTCGCTGCTACTGCCATCAAAGTGTAGTTGTTTTAGAGCACCGGTGTACACTGATAGGTGGTCAATTGGGTCAATCCGTTAATTTGATGTTGGTACTGAATCAGATATGCATAGTGGGGAAGGTGCCATGTCCATCAGTGCTTTTAGTTCGGTAATCCTTATGGCAGGCAACAAGACAACCAGTAAAAATCTGCTGAGCCGTCTTTTGATACTCCTGCAAGGGAGTAAAAGCTGGTAGGGATGTTTTATATCTGTCTTAAGGCCATGAATTTTCCTTATAGTTGCTCACTTAGACTTTACATGCTTCATTTGATGTTCTCTTTTTTGTTCCATTTTTATCATCGTGCTATGAGACCTTTTCGCCTTTCGCCACAGCGTTTTAGGTTCCCAGTGGCAGTCAATTCTCTATTTAGGAACGACTCAGGAACTCATCACGTTTAAGCACTGCATAACTTAACAACGACCCAAGTCACCTCAAAAGACATTTTCAATGATTTCGTGTTTTCAAAAAAGAAAACATAACATCCTATATATAGGTTGTGAAAATCTGTGAGAGCATTGAATCCAAGCACCAATTTTATTTTATTTTGCTTCTTATTATTCCATCAGAATTTTTTACAAAGCAAAATTTCCCAGAAAAATTTTATCTTATGCTTCGTAAACTCACAACTAATATGCAGCATTAGTATAAGATTAGGGGCGGCCGCAGAAAAAAATTGAGAGGTTTTCCAAACCATTCTTTCTATGTCTGATATTAAAACTGCAATCACTCAGCGGGGGATAAACTCGGATATTTCAAGTCAGGTTATGAAACTCGTAAAAAAAGTAGGTTCATATTTTTGACTACAAAGCCCACAAAAAAAGAAAAAAAAACTGTATATATACATATGTATGCATGTATATGTGCTTATGTGTGTATATATATATTATATACTTTAAAAGCCCACAAAACAAACAAAATATAAAAACTATTTTTCACTAGTTTTTAGGCCCAAAAGAATTTTTAAAGAATATTTTCAAGTAAAACAAATATGTATGTGTGTGTAATATTTTAATTTCTTGTGTTTCTTTGTAGGTTTTGTAGTAGAGTTCGCAAACTATCGATGGCTCTATCGATACAATCGATAGTCTCTGTCACTATCGCGAGTCGGTATCTAGAATAGCTATAGCTATACAGAAATAAATTATACATCAAATTAGAGCACTCATCGAGCAGACTGCCCTAAAACTATCAGCGTGGAATGATTTCCTAGTTTTAATATTTTTCCAGCAATGCGCTGATCAACTACCAGCGCCATGCCATAGCGAGAAGAATTAGACTGCTTGCTTTACTATGTAGGCGTCATAGCTAGCGAGTTGTACCCTAAGAGGATCAGGGATTTTTTGGCGCTAACTGGTACATCTAGGTCTGCGCAGGCCTATATGGGATTTGCATAGGCAGGTGTCCTAAAACTGTGTGTAAGTGTATTAAATGCTAGGAAAAATAGGTTTTCCGTAGCCACTTCTAGGAAGTAATGGACGGTGTCATCTCTAGCACGCAAAACAAAAAAGTTATGCACTCATTTATATGCAAAAGCTCTGCAAAATCATAGTTGAACCTCCTGGGGTTAAAAAAAATCATTATCAGGACCGAGAACGATAAGGAGACGATATCAAAAACATTATTTCTCGTACGACCGAGGACGAGTACGAGAAGGATCTATCCGATATCTCGTTCTCGGCGATAATGTAATGTTTATCGTAGGATAGGCACTAAATTATCGCCGAGAACGAAATTCACCTAGAACTTCCTTAATACAAAAACGCTTAAAACGCTATCCGCTATATCTTGACACCTATGGTAGCAGGCGTTTTGAACTTCGGCGCTAGGATGTATGTTGTCTATGTTAAATACCTCACGAAATCTGAACGAGATTAGACAAACGGCGTGGCATCTGTCGCAGCTACAGTTGTGAAACCTGATACGTAAATGAAAATTGTTTGTGCTAAACAACTCGCTAAATGTAAACAGGGTTGGCTAATGGGTCATAGCTCCTCCCATTCAATAAAAACTCTTACATTGCTATTCTTGGAACGTATACCAAGTTGTGAAATTTCGTAGATGGACCCAATTGTCCGCAATAAAGACTGCGTAATATGTAGACGTGAGCTTTTCCATATAGGGGGTCAGAACCCCCAAAACCTTCCTGCGCACAGGCCTGTCGATTCACATAATTTTATTAGATTTAGGAGGTTGTACACCCAAAATTGACATCTGGATCCTCTTTTGCATTATACACAAGAAAGTTTTCAAGCTTAAAATTATCATTATGTATTTGAAATTGACAGAGCCAACATAGAAAACCAACCCCACTGGTTAAAGCAAAATGCAAATGTTCACCTGCATACGGACTAAAATTGAGGAATTGAGGTAAATTTCATTAAAAACATGCAGCACACTGACAACATTGCAACCATCACCCGAAGCACTTACGAAAAAAATTGGATGAAACTCTTTGTAAGGGTGGATTACCACCAGAGGTCGTCTGCTGCGGCATACGCGTAGCGGAAGCGACCTAACATGGAACTGAATGTTTTGATCGTTCATGCACGCGTTGACACTTGATATGACAACTTGTGTGCTGCTCCATGGATGGAAGTGTGTGCAGCAATGAGTCCACGTATTGTTCGTGTCAAAAAATGAGATATGTTCTAACGATGTGATGGCAACCGAGTGGGATTATGGGCAATTCGCCTGATGATATGCAACACTTTTTATGTACCTCAAAAATATGTATTGCGAAAAGAGAAACTCTGCATTTCAAACGCGATGCGCGCGCACTGAAAAAATATGTGGATAATAAAATGTTGATGTTCGTTCCTTATCGTAAAAATATTGAGGAACTGCTGCTGGTACTGTTCGTGCATTGAGTACAAAATGATATCTACTATTTACATCCTGACGCATTTGTTATGTCATGCGGAAGCACCCAAAAATAGAATTCGAGTCATTCAAGAAGGACAGCAAAAACTACAATACACCAAAAATAAAAGTAAAAATGAGGGCCACGTCACAGGAATATGCAATGACATCCTGTTGACTAACTAACGATGGAAACGTTATGCTATTTCGATGCTTGAATTTCGTTAATACCGCGAACAGGACTCAAAGAAGTGAAAATTTCATAACATTGAGTTAAGGACTTTTTAATTGCAGAATTTACAATGTTCAGCATTTTGAAGTTCCAAGCATTGCTGAGGGAATTATGAGCTCAATTTCCAAAATGAAAAAAAAATGTGTCACAACGTTGAACTAATTCACGTGAACGTAAAATTTCATGCTTTCAAGTGTTAAAGAAAAAGCCGAAAGCTCTAACAATGGCCCACAAAAAACATTCTTTCGTCATTCAGAAGCAAAACCTTGTCGTTAGTTTGGTTTCTACTTGTCAACATTTCGAAAAGTCATTTATTAAAAGTGCGAAAATCCCTGTACCTATCTCACACTTACATACACATGCAAATATTTTTTCTACCATACATGCAATACAAATTAATAATTTACGCCCATTGAAATATTGACTCTTAGTTCTCTAAAGGACTAAACTTTATTTGTGTGAAACCATCTTAAATTTAATCAAGAAGTCAAGAAGTGAAACTAAAACAAAAAAGCTATTGCTGCCTTATTTCGTAAAAATAAATTAACTAAAGGACTTCCTTTGAGTGCGATATATTTTCAGACGTGCCTCAAAACAGAACTTTTAAGCTAAGATACTTATTTTAATATCGATATTTTGAAAATTAAGTATTATTGAACACAGGAAAATCTTTTGGAACCACCGGGTCCAATCATTTGGTAAAAATTTGTGGGCCTATATAATAAATCTTAAATAATAATAAATAATAATAAATAATAATCTTAATAAAATCTTGTTTTAAAAAGTGGACATATGTTTTGCGTAACTTCACTAAAACTCTTTATTTAATGGTTTTCTTTCAAATTGGCGATCGCATTGGATTTCGCTTTGGTTGGAAAATAAATTTTCTCGCCCCTGCTGAAACATTCAGAGAAAAATACCATGAAATCAATTTGAATTAATATTGAGCTAACAGTACTGTACCTACTAAAGTGTTTATTCAATTTGATTTATCCTATAAGTTTCAACAGGGTCCTATTGCTTATATATTTTATTTTATAATATGTATGATCACATTAAACTGACCCCAAATTAGTTTAAGAGATTATTTATGTATATTTAGTTTTGACGATGGTGAAAAAACTATGTATGTTTATGCCGGTCTTTAGAACATTTGCCTGGGATGAAATGTTCTCCAAGTTCTTTTGTTTAACGACAACGAATTATTAGTTGTATTAGTTATGCTAGTTGTCAAAAAAAGGTTGTTGTCTGATATTTTCTGATACTTCAAATTTGCTACATGATGACCTTTCAGTTTTGAAGATTATCAGACTTCTGCTGAAGCTATTGAATTAGAAATTATTTTTCTCAACTTATATTAGCATTAATACTCATTAAGTACCTCAAACTCCATGCAACTGAGCGCCATTCACAATCCGGAGGAAGTAGTCAATACGAAAACCTTTTTCACCATTTTACAATTCTATTGTTTACGTTTTAGAGCAATTTAAAAAAGTTGATTAAGTAGAGATTAAATACATATTTTCTAAAAAAATATTTGAAGCATCCCAACCATCCCAAATAATATGTGTATTCATGTTCATCACACAAAAAGGTTTTTTTCTTAAACGTCCTCATGTCAAGTTTTTGATTTATTCGAACCGAAAGGTGTGTCGCATCCCAAACTTAAAATGTAATCCAAAAATGAATGTCACGTGACGGTTGGGATAGTTGGTTCAGCACAAAATTACGAAATTACATTTTCATGGACTGTTTTCCCCTTTTTTGCCACGGGTATATTTCTGAAAAGTTTTGACTATCTTCGGACATGGTCTTGAAGAAAGCATTCACTATGTTACTTTTTGCAATTTTTTGACACTTAAGATACCTTTTGAAATCTTTTCTAAAGACACAAACTAATAATTTTGGACTAAAAAAAAAAATATAATGACTCACATATATGTATTTTCGTCAGTAAACAAAACCTAAACAAAAAAGTGAAAAGAAAAAACCATATAAAAATAAAAGATAAAATGAATTCATAAAACTTACGCGCGCCTAATAATTTCCATATGAAAGCAACGACTGATCGCTAAGAACGAATGGTTGGTCTGTGCGTCCGTCGCTTGGTTGATCAGTCAGTCTGCCTGACTGTTGGCACTCAAGCAGCCGTAAAAGCCACAATAACATTATCAGCAACAACAACAACTACAACTGTGGCGCATTCTTTACATTTGCTCCGTTGAGTAAAGATTAGATTGAACTGAACTGAATTGAATTGAAACGAATCGAATCGAAGCGTTCGTAAAAAATTACCTTCAAAACAAAAAATATCGTTAAAGTTAATTTCAAATTTTACCCAAAACCATTAAACACAGAAAAACGCTCTATCGCTGCTGTAGATCGTCGTCGATCAGACTTCAACACCACAATCACAACGAAATAAATGGGGAATTCGATCGATTTTATTGATCGCGTTAAGTGTTTTGAGATATTGGCAGCACGTATCTACACGTATTTGCGGGTGGACCTAGGAAAGTATCTCCAATTCATGTGGAAAATTCTACTGGCCTTAGGAAACAAAAATTAAACGAACATTTTGAGCAGAAATCAAATACATGAAAATACATTGGAATGGCAATGAAAACATTTTTTCATAAATATGTGTTCATGTTACTGTGCGGAAAATTTGAAAAATATGTGAGAGGTTTTGCGACCGACTGGGCATTCAGAGCTCTATTTAACTGATTTAAGCAAAGCTCTTCTTACCTTCGTGCTTTGAGGTAAGACGAAAGCAGTGATCTCAAAATGGCATTCATATTTACATTTTTGGTTATCTAGCCTGTTTTGCATCAATGAAACTGCGTTTTTCATTTACTTTAAGTATAATTAATGTTACTAATTCGACACGTTGGAAATCTATTATCTGTGGTTACTAAGCCTTCCTCAAGCAAAATATGCAGTCACGCAAATGATAAGGAAGTGTTGGACAATGTCCATTGTAGTTTGATTTACCTTCTATTTTTTCAAATTATTACAAAATATTACCTTAATTATAATTAGCCGCTATTAATATACACCTCCAATTCAGGCAACTCTCAGACTCATTAATTCTTGAGATTTTTCGGTGAACAAGCATTTTTTCGGCAAAATAAAAATCTAGAACTCTACTGAATTTAAATTTTCTATCCGAAAACATAGAAATTGAAATTAGCTCAATTATTTCATATCCTTAGTAAAGACGTTTTAATAGCACTTAAGAAACATTTTAAAGGGTTTTGGGAGGGAAATTCCAATTATCTTCTCTACTTAAACGAGCTAAAATTGTGTATGCAAGGTGCTCACAAAGGCTGAATGATATAAAAGAAGGAATTCATCATCGCCCTGGCAGTTTGTAGAAGAGTTCTATCGTCGACCACTTATTGTTTGGAGTTAGGGTACTCTGACATTAAAATGTTTGAACCACTTTCACTGCAATGAAAAAAAAAACCAATAATTTTTAATCGCTACATGATGTCACTGAGCATGGATGCCTGTCGTGTTCGTTTTCAGACCAAAGCAGGCCGTAAAGTATTTTTTGTCGCTGCCCTTTTAGGTGAATAAAGTGAGCAAAGTATATTTGTAAGCAATTTTGGGAAAGTATACCAGTCAGAACTTGAAAGAGGTAAATATTTTAACATTTTTTAAACCGCTTAGGACAACTCCGAGGAAAGAATATGATACCTTGAGTAAACTTTTTTATAAAGGTGAAATATTAGGGCAGAAAAGTGCTGTTTTACCAAAATTTCATTCTTATTTTAAACTCTATCTTATATCCTGTGTAGAATGTTGGATATCTTAAGTGCACAGGAGGACTTTTTCTGCCTTACTCGTCTTTTTTGTATGAAATATAATGTTCGATATATGCAAATTTGCGTGGATGTTTTAAAGGGCAGTTTCAAAAATGAAGGGCAGAATCCGTGCTTTATCATTAAGCAAAAAGTTTCAGGACAGAAGTAAAAATGTGATGAATTAATAAATTATGAATCTAATTTTTTTTCTCACTCTGTATACATACATATATAGCATTTTGATAGCTTTTTTAAATCCTGACTCTCTTTTTTTCCAAAAAATGCTTAAGCTAAAGGGTGCAGTTTTATTGGAAGTTATAAAGTTATTTGCAAAACAACATTGATTTCCTCGAGTGGGTCTTTTTTGGGGCGCCATATTGAATACGCCATTATGAATATCCGAAATGTTTTAGCCTATTCGAATTAAGCAGCTCAAAAACTTCGAGTCCTCCGAATTTCGTGAAATTTCAGTGTAAATTGGATTCGCGACAGATTTGTTGTCACCGAATTCGTTCTGAGCAGATAAATAACAAAAAAATTCAGAGGGCCGATACTTCAACCTCAAAATTCCCCATCAGAAGCACAGAGACCGCTATATCTAAAGCATCTTTATTTATTTTATGTAAGCATATAGAGATAAACGGACAAAAATCATTTATTGTTTCAACAATAAATCATGTCAAGGCGTTAAATCAATTATTATTTTGGCGAGTCGAAGATATGCATGCAACGCGTGGCATTCATCTCCATTAATGACCCAACCAACCGTTCTCAACATCTAGCGAACCCAGAAACAAATACAAAAATGTAACTGACAACGAAAACAAATGAAAAAGAACAAAACAAAACTGACAACTCAGAGTCACTAATTGATCCCTTTTGTATGGTCATTTGAAGCCCCGCACGCGAAAGCGCAGTCTTAGTCGCGTATCTTTTCAACTCATACGTCTCGATGCTGGTCCCGATGAATTCAACTTGGTCGGTCGGTTGGTTGGAACGATTTGATTTGGTGTGGCTTATCTGTATTCACCTTGTTGATCCCAAAAGTCAGCTGCGCTCAGAGTTATGACGTTGACGCGTGATCATCAAAGACAACGCCAACCGTGAAACGATGACATCAAAATGTGAGTCTTATGCGTGTTATTTTGATTTCCTTGTATTTGTAAGATTTTGACACGATGATTATGACACTTATGATATAATTAGGCCATATCGGTTAACTAGATTTCACGGCGTGTTTGACAATTGGTTGTCTTCAAAGGTGTGAGTAAGGAAATCGTCAGATAGTCAATATGTCAAGGAAAGAATGTGATCCCTTGAAGTAAACTTTTTTATTTGACGCTTTTTCAACAACGTTCATTGAAAATTTACAAATCTTACTTTGTCACGATTGATATGCCAAACTATTTTGTATTGAGTCACATATCGGCACTTCAATGTTAACGGACCACTTTTCCAAAAAGAAAATTGTGGACAATTAAAAAATATCGTAAATTAATCGATGCACTTCATGTTGCTATGCAGCTTTCAAAGTAGTAAAACAGTGGAGTCTCGATTATCCGTCCCCCGATTAGTCGTCACTCCGATTAACCGTCACATTTTGTCAGGAAATTTTTTTTTTCGTTTTGTTTCGATTCTGTTTATGTATGCACACAATGCGCGAAGCGATACTGTCTGAAATTTTGTTTACGAAATTCGGAGATAAAAATTTCGCTGTTCGTTCGATACGTTCAACGCGATTTGAAGTCAAAGAATTTACCACCAAAAGCCATTCTTGTGCTACATAAAGCATGAGCCCACCCTGAAGCCAATTTGTTGCAAAGTGACGATAGACAAATTACGTGTTACTTTTTACCAGCAAACAGTACATCGAAAATGCAACCAATGGATGAAGCAGTTATCGAGACTTTCAAGCGACGATACAGAAAGAAATTCATCCAACATCTTGTTATGGAAGACGATGTTTCTTTGAAAGAATACTGGAAAGCCTACAATTTGAAAAATGGTGCCGATAATGTATCTGATGCTTGAGCTGAAGTTTCTAAGGAAACACTATCAAGATCATGCGATAAATTGTGGCCTGACCCAAGCGGAGAAATTGTGTCTGAAACATTTGAACGTGATGCCGTGACAAGTGAAGTTTTGGCTGAATCAGCTAACCTGAAGCTGAATCTATTACCGAATGTTTACTTTGTGACGATAATGATGATTGTTATCAATTGCTGTCGAACGAAGAAATCATCGAATTGCACATTTAACCAGACGCAACTGATTTGTAAAATGATATCGATGACGAATTTTATGGTGGTGATGCTGTTCGTGAAACAGCTACAGCAAAAGATTAGAGAAGCTGCAAATCACATTCACTAATTTATGGATTGGTATGCACGGCAAAATGACTTATGCGACGATTTTACGAAGAATGAGAAATTTGGCCGCTGCAAAGTCTTAAGCTGTTGTTAAGTAAACAAAAATGACGAAATTTTTCACTAAAACATCTTGATTCGATTGTAAACAGTCACTTTGTTTTTTTATTCCATAATAAAATACGAAAATGGCAAATCAACATTTTTTCTTGCGTTTCCAATTTTCTTGCGTTTTTGTACTACAGTACATACATATATATATTCAATACCTTGCATTCTAGCGTCACCTTATAGACTTAAAACAAAATTTTGCCATATATTCGATTATCCGGCACGGGACCAGCAGCCTGACGGATAATCGAGACTCCACTGTATATACAAAATCTTTATCACATATTGAACGTCCGTTTTTTATTTTTTTTTTTAATTTTTTTGCTTGATATTTTACTATAAAATTATTATAATGTCACACCCGTTAAATTTGGATGTCACACCCGTTACATTTTTGGAGTTACTTTGTATCTATTATTAAAAAGCTTATGTTAAAAGTTACTCATGATTCTTATAAAGAACATTTGAATTATTTCTAAAATGTTCAATTTATCGCTCATTTCTGCAAAATTTTAGGCAATTTGAACTCAAACTCAAAATATTGAAAAAATATCTATACGCACAAAGCTGTCAAAATTTATATTTTTAATAAATATGGTAAGGTACCATAGTACTTGTTGCAAGAGATGAAATTGCATTCTCACACTTGTCTGAAAATATATGAGCGAAAATAAGACTTACAATGTCACACCCTTGCCCCTGGAAGTGTCGATATGCAATTTGTTTGGAGATAGTTAATTAAAACAAATAAATACGGCTACCAAGCAAGCCGTGATTTATTTTTTCAAGAGTAGATATGTTCCACAATTAAACGTACAAATCGAACGCGAAGAACTAACGTACTCAATAAATAATTGCTAAACGGCTCCAAGTTGCATAAACCAAAAGAATCATCTTTCTAATTCCGACAAAAGCTTTGCGTTTAAATAGCAGGTTGATTGTAGCAGTTTCAATGCTGAAATGAAAGTGATTCATAAAAAAATAGGTGATTGGTTCATTTATAGGTACTTTTCCAGCATGGATTTTATGACTTAACACTGTCATGGTTGTTTTTGTTCAGTATAGCCTGATATTTCATGATGGAACGTTTAACATCAGAACAACGCTTGCAAATTGTGAAAAATTACTAAATTCACTAAAATGTCAACTTTAAATTCACTCGGAAATCACATGATTTTTTCCAGTTATGAAGTGAATTGGGCGCCTAAATCACTTCTCTAGGCTTTTTCTTTTGGGGATATGTAAAGTCCAAAGTGTACATAAATAATTCGGCGGTGATTGGGAAATTGGATGCCAATATTATTCGCGTCATTCGCCAAATACCACTCGAAAATCACGAACGCGCCATCGAAAATTAAAACTTCAGGCTTAAGGGGATTTAGATATTTACAAAGGATTTTTGTGGGGCTAGGGCCCGGACGTCGAGCTCAAATTAAAACTTCAGGCTTAAGGGGATTTAGATATTTACAAAGGATTTTTGTGGGGCTAGGGCCCGGACGTCGAGCTCAAAGGATCCCCAACATGACAAGAAGCTGTGTGGATGTTATGTGATAAAAGGAATAGGAATTCTTTTAATTTGGCCACATCATCAATATAAATAAAAGCCAATTGGGGGCCCCATTTGTGACTGACAGTGGCGAAAAACAACCTTATTTTCTTATGAATATATTCCCTTTTTTTGGTCATCTACATATGGACGTACGTATATGTAATTTAATATTTTTATTGAAATTGAATTATTTTTAATGTTTTTTTAATAGAGGAATTTACAAACGTTAAATTCATTTACTTCATTGATTAAATGTCATATTGAAAGCATTATATTCCGACACATATCTAATTTGTTCTTTATTTTTTACATACAATACAGGG
The DNA here is from genome assembly GCA_963680825.1 of Meiosimyza decipiens. Taxonomy (NCBI): domain Eukaryota; kingdom Metazoa; phylum Arthropoda; class Insecta; order Diptera; family Lauxaniidae; genus Meiosimyza; species Meiosimyza decipiens. Next base: position 81,036,848 of record OY804261.1, on the reverse strand, counting down.
TTAACAGCAAAAAACGATGTCGACGTTATTAGACTATGGGTCCTCTGTAATCATTTTAACGTCACAAGAAACCAATACTCCGATTTATGATAGAGAGGGAGAGATGACACGGGAAATATCTATTTTTTCGTCTCCAGCAACAACCACCTGAAACACTTGTATCCATATTTACACATGATTGTCTTACACGCTTTTTGTTGTAATAAAAAACATTTACATATCGCAGCCAAATTACTTTACTAAGTCAACGTTTACACACAGAAATTCTTGTCGAAAAGTTTTCTTGTTTGTTGGCAAGAGGGGAAAAACGAAAGGGCGGTGTACAGAGTTTGTCGTACTCGGAAATTATCTTTCGTTCTGTTCGTTCGCTGATATTATGCTTTGGATTTATGTTTGTTGTGGCGGGTTGACACCGTATTTGTTTTGACATTTTCAAGCACAAAGAAATTCTAGTTTTCACGTGTAAACGCAAAACAAATTCACAAAAGAGAATAGACAAGATTTTTTTCACAGAATTTTCTTGTGTAAAAGTTGACTAAATTTAGAAAAGAGATCCTATGTAGTAATTTTTTTTAGAAGCTAAGAGTTTACTTTAAAATTTATGGTAAACATGGTGATTACAATTTCATTTCGGTATATGGGAATAGTGTTATTGCAGAAATGTTCATGGATCTTTAGTCAGCTGTTGTGGGAGTTGGGTTGAGCTATTGAAGAAAAATGTTCTTCTTCAATTTCTGACATTTATTTGGCACATTCGCCTTTTGACTTCTAAAAGGATGGTATTGGTCTATCTTCTCAATATTCGCATAGAGATTTTAATGTACAAACAAAACGCACGTCATACAACTGTCAAATGCCTGTCAGAGGACTGCTGTGCTCGCTACTCTCTACTCTCTGTTAAGTCTCGCGTATTTTGTCAGCTTTTTGCAAAATTTAATGTGAACAAAACTTTTTCACTAAACGTTTCCTCATGCTCAAAAAGGACATTCCCAATATGGATGTGCGTGACTGTGAATCTGGGAGTGTAACTTGCTCTTTTGCCAGCGAAATAAATTCTAAGCTCGTCACAGAATTCACATTTAATTCCAGAAACATCCGCCACTCAGCAGCAAAAGCAGTAGCTGTAGAAGCAATCCATCATCAGAGCGCAGGTCCATTGCAAATGATGGAAAGCAGCGGGATGGGACTGGACGGGAAGAACAGATGTTAAGTGGAAATGAAAATGGAGGGTTTTTTGAAAAGTTGCTCGGATAAAGTGGCAAACATAGCAAAACAAAAACAACAAACGAAGTGAAAAACATCAAAATGAAGAGAAAAAGTATGGCCACAAGAAATATAAGTGGAATAGCAAAAGTAGAAAAACCGTAGTAAAAGGAAAGCAAAAGCAAAAGCTGGAAACGCTTAACCGCAATTGCAGAAATACAAAAAGGTCGTTGGCTTTGCTCGGTAAAGTAGAAGTTGCTGTTGTTCTTGTTTTCCATCAGGCCAACAGACAGAAGATCTCACAGATACGACCAACAGCAGCACCAAGAGATTAAACACTTGCAACAAACAAAAAAATTGTGTTTTTTTTTATTTCATAGCTACAATGGAAATGTTCACAAACTTAAAGTTCGTTGCCGAAATCGCTGATTATCTGTGTGTATGTGTGATGAGAAACTGCTGTGTGGCTGCACAAACATTTTCACATTGTATCAAAAAAGCCAAACCAAAAGATAGAAATCATTATATTAAAAAAAAACACACCAACAACAAAGTCATCACTGTCTACATCAGCATTAAAATCATTACTGCAATCATCGACAAAACCACCGCAAGTACCACCTTCGTAAGTGAACTTGTAGATACAGAGATACGTATACAAAATGTACGTACAAAAAAAGTTACAAACTTTTAAATACGACAACACACAAATTCGGCGCTACAAAGCCATTAAGTGTGAGAATTCGAGAGGCAGCAGTGTTGTAAAAAACACACAAAAAAGAAGAATCACAAAATGTGCCAGTAAAAACAGAGTTGGAGTTTTCGCTTGAGTTGAAGATACTCATATACTTGCCATGTATCTAGTAGATACGCGATAATGAAGTGGAGAAAAAGGTGATTAGGGCACAGCAGCAGCAAAAACAAAACAAAAATTTGTGAAAAATATATAACCAAAACCAACGACTCGTACGATTGTCGTATGTCAACCAACTTCGTCCCAAACACAACTCGTAGTTTGCGCCGCACATTTATCTACGAGTTTCGCTATTGCAACCAAAACATTGCGTTACTCTACCACGAACAACGCAATGAAACAGAATCAAACGGAACAACCCAATTGGAATTTAAGTCTTAAATAATTTTTTTACATTTGAAATACTAAACTCTCAAATTTTAACTTTTTATTTTTCAAAACTTCGAGGTACCATATTCAACAATATTTTTTTCCTACAATACTGAAACTTCAACGCTGATATCTACGATTTTGTACGCTCTGAAGGGGGGCTGAAAGGATAGTGTTCAGGGGTGAAACTATGTTTTGGCGCCCTAGGCTTTATATCTCATGCCACTTTTTTTATAAAGTCAAATTGACTTCAGAGCCCCCCCTGCCTTGCAAAAGTCTTAAAATTCCTGCACACAAAAAACTGCTGCATCATTACGTATTTAAATTTCCTAAGTCCAGTGTGCCGCCCTTGGCTAAAGTCTACTCAACCTATATGTGCGCCCGCCCCATGCGGTGTGGGAACCTCACGCCGCTTTCAGTTCTACCATTATGTACTTTTTAAAAGTGCTTAGGGTAAAAAAGAAGAAACTTGAATATATTGGATCGAAACGTACAGGGCCGTATCTAGAGGGGGTCCTAGGGGATAGAACACACCCCCCCCCCCGAAATATTTTGACGGACACTGTATATAAACGATTTTGCAAAGAATATACACTACGTAGAAAAAATCTCATATCCAAAATCCCCCCCCGAAATAAAATCCTGGATACGTCACTGGTAACGTGACTTTGGCGTTGTAACACGGGAAGTCAGCATTTGTTCGTAAGATAAGTTTATCAACATCAAATTTTCAAAGTGTAAAAAAATAAAGTCATATATGGAATTGAACATAAACAATGCTTTTAAAAAAGTGTCATTATTGAGAGTAATGGGAAAAATAATAAAGCAGAATGCCAACAATCAAAAAAGCAGAAAAAAAACATAAAAATTATACTTATGAGTATAGCAGAGCCGTGTCTAGAATTCGCGGGTCCCTTTTGAAAATGAATTATGGGCCCTACCGGGAGATGCAAAGATCTTTTTTGAACAGCAAAGAAAACAAAAATACGTCATCAAAGTGTTTCCCACACAGTGGCGTCACTTAACCAAAACCTTGGGGGGAGCGAGGATTATAATTCCACCACTATTAGATGGGTTCATTGAATTGATGTATTGTCCCCACGTAAAAATTTTATTTTTACGATTATATTAATGATATTGCTGACCAATAAAAAAAGTGTAACTTTAACCAGCAGTTTACTGCTTGACTTCAGATATCGCGCAACCTTTAAAGAGAAATATACCCTTTTGAATGATAACCAAGGTTGTACTGTGGGTAGGGTTAGGCTAATCACAGCAAGCCCCGCGCTGTTGACATTATGTAATTGTTTGTCTATCGGTTGGATACTGAAAAGTGAGAACCTTTTTTTTGTTCTTAAACTTGAGCACGTTGGGTAAGAAATTAAGGTCAGAGGCCCGTGACTGGTGAAATTGAAAAGTATGGAGCGCTTTATTGCTCATAAATTTTAAAACAATGGGAACGACAGCAGGTTCTACCCATGTATATGAACCTATAAATTATATGTACATACATATGTATACACATAAAAAGTTAAGACACAGACCGCAAAGGCTTAGTTGCGACAAAATGGTTCTCGTACTATTAAATTAAAATTTGGCTTTGATGAATAAATCTCAAATTATGGATCTTTTTTCCTTTTGCTTTAATAAAATTAGTCGTATTTTGTTGGAAAAGCGGTGTAGAATTTTATTACAATTGAAAAATGTTTCATTTTTCCATGCATGAAGATGTCTAAAAATCTTTTTTTTTTGAAGATAGAACTATTTTTTAAGACAGGGGCGGCATATTCCCCGGGTGGGCAAATGTTCACGCTATCACGCTACTGTCTGACAAGAATTTTTTGTGACAACCAGTCAATTGATGAACATATTAACGGAACGACTCTAAATATAGCGTAGCACCATTTGAGTGAGTGCAGTGGAGAATCAAGACTTCCGTGAATTCAAGCCTTGTGGTTCGCAAAGTCCCTTTTGAGAAAATTAAATAACCGACGCGATGTAAAATTGATAATCGAAAAATCGCTGCATTATGTAGGTACAGTAAAGCCCTTGCCTTTGTCACTCTGTTTGCCTCAACCAGCATAAATGCTGATAAGACATTTCCAGCTGGGTGCAAACAAAGCTGAAAACGTACAGAGTGAGAGAGTATGTATACTGAAATAAAGAAACACAACAATTCAAATAAAAGAAATAGGCAACTTGAAAAAATTAAGAAAATCTTAAACTTTTATTAGTATCTGCAAAGTACTCTCTCTACACACTCACTTGTAGCTATCCATACAATACTACACCAACAACAACTCGTTTGCCCATTAGAGCATCCATCCATGAACTGTAGACGAATTTATTTGCTTTTTCACTCAATTGCTTTGTTGAACGAACAACTACTATGCAGCACACTGAACGTTCTCGTATCTCGAGCAAATAGGCTGCAACAGATACTCAGATACAGCTAGAGATAGCACAAGCTAACGAACGAGTGATCAAAACGTAATCCACAAAATGTTCGCTCACTAGTTTCGTTTTCAACGATGTTCAAAGGGTGCCGGACCTGACCGGAACACACCGTACCGGGTAGAAAAGGGCGCCCACGGCCACCGGCTAAGAACGAACGAATACACGGCCGTAAACTTAAACAAAAAACCACTCCGACGTTTCTCAACAAACATCAATTAAGGCTCAGCAGCGTATTGTATGAAAACTTCGCACACTTTGCGTGCGCTGTGCATCTGTTTGTTGTTTTTATTTCCACACTACTTTTGTTGTTGCTGCTGCGTTATTTTGTTTTTGTTTTATTTGCTATTTACACGCACTTTACACTCAGGCGCACACACGCACACGTCTGTATCTATATGCTCTAAAATGTGTCTCCGAAAGTTCGATTCGAATTGGAGTTTCGTCGCTTCTACCGCGTTACGCGCCGCACCGACGACAACTGAAAACTGAGGTCCAAGTTGCTTGCGTGAGATAAAACGTTGGTCAAAGTGGGCTGGTGGGGTTGGGTGTCGGTTTTTAGGGTGACAGCGAGCACGACTGCGCAGCTTCAGATGCAGAAATAAAGCGAAAACTTTACAGCGGAAACCTCAGCCAAACTGAATCGCATAGTTGGCGCCGAGTAGTGCACCACCGCGCGAACGGGAGGCCTCTATGCTTGTGTAATACACAACTGTATCTGTGTATCTGTCCGTTTTGTATCTATTCGCCTCGATAGTAGCGCGCAATCCACAGATACACAATTAAGAAGCGAATTTCGCCGTCTTACGTCGCTCTTGTTTTCGTGCTCGTCGTAAGTTCGAATATGAAAACAGCGCCAAGATTCCTCCAATGCGAACAAAACACAGATTCACTTACACGCGCGGCTACTGCGTGTTTACACACACTAGAGCTCCCTCGCTCTAGGCTCTCTCTTCGGTAATTCTTTCGCGTTCGCTCTCCCTCTCTCTCTTCACATGCAAAGTGAAATTTTTCAAATTAGAAAACACACGACAACACGAAAATTTAATTTGAAAATTTTACCAAAAACATTCAACGGAAACTTTTCACTTTTTCAACAAAATTGCGGAAAATCGCAGCGAGTTTCTCTTCTAATGATGCCACCTACCTACCCATAGGGCCAACAAATCCTCATGTATAATACGGCACAATCACCGGATTGCTGATATCGGAATTTTCTTAAGATTTTCACAAAACAACAAGACTTTTACCGGTTTTCGCCGCTTTGATTCTTCGTTGATTTTTACGTTGTTACGCAAACCAATTTTTTCAAATTCACTGTGCACTGGTCGTTAAGCCAGTCGACATCAAAACATTTGATTTTTCTTATTTTATTTTGTTTATAATTCGCAGAAAGTTTGTTATTTAATTTAAGTCGAATTTATTTTTTTGAGCGCTGCGACGCAGATTTAATTGCACACCTAAATCGCACGAATTCTATCACTCGACTGATCCGATTCGACTTTGATTGAGTCTCCGCGTTTCCCAAAATCACTAAACACCCATATTCCTCTTTTTCGTATACGTCTTCGTCAAAGAGGTAAATCAACTCGGCACTTCGTTCGGCCCTCTCAACACCATGCAGCAGGCGAGAGCGAGATGTTTTTGCTGAGAGCCCAACGAACGAACGAACTCATATTTCGATACTCTGCCGAATATCGCACTCAGTTCACCACGTGTGCGTAAGTGAGAACAAATATGTTTGTGTTTCGCCATTAGTATTGTGACCGCGCCTACCCGTTTTGCCGTATTGTAGCATGATTGGCTGAGTGTGTGTGTTGCCTACGACTTCGTACGTGAACGAAAGCAGCCGAAGCTGTCCATTTTGTTCAGTCATGTTGTTCGTTCGTTCGATTCGGTTAGGGGTGTGAGGACATGAAGGCCTTTAAACAGTGTGAGTGAGCAGAGCTACGTGTTAGACAAAGAGGAAAAGCGAAAGACTGCTTGGTGGTTCTGTGCTATACTTTCGTTGTATTGTGAGCATGGTGGCAGGCATTGTGAAGCAGTGTTGGCACAGGCGGTACTTTAGTACCAAAATTGATACTATTTTCATACCTAAAGTACCGTTGTACGATTCTCTAAAAACCCATCTTTTTTGGTACTATTTCTTTCAAAAACAGGAAAATTCTTAAAATTTTGTTTCCCAACAAAGAAATTGATCTCGCAGAGCAAATCAACACGAAATTCCGAAATTAACCTTGCCACTATGAGATAAGATGATATGCGATATTTATCAATAACAGATTTTTGTATAAAATAGGAAGGTTGATTAATAGTTTTCATGAGCATTTGTTTCGAAAAGTGTCGATGATTGCTAAGGCGCTTTAACGCATTTTCAGTCTTAGTTTTTAAGTTTATTCCTCATACACGTATTAACGTATAATTGTGTTTTTCTTCTATTTCCGATATTTGGTACTATTTTCATGATTTTGGCACTTTTTCTGCCAGGCTTTGATACCTTTTAAAACATCCACATGCCAACACTGTTGTGAAGTCACCGTGATGTTTTGATATTTGCTTTGATGCCCAACACAGCGCTCAGTCGTGTCGATGTAGTCGCAGTGCTAAGATATTTAATGCGTTAAATTATTTTGCATTTTCTTTTTATGGCAATTTGTTTATGCATATCCATCCTTTTGCTTCATACATAAAAAAGCTTGTTGATACTATGATAATGCAGTAAGTGCCGGCACTTATATCACGGGAAAATTTTCATTCCCCCCGTTAGGAGTATACTGAGAAAACGATTTGTTTGATATAAAAAACGTATATTTCATATGGAGCGATCATATATTTATTTGAGTCAAACATATCACATATATATGTATATACACCCAATTCTGTTTTTACACAGTCTTTTTTTACACGGTTTTGATTTCACACGGTCAAGAAAAACAAATTGATTCCGTTTTTACACGATATTCTTCGAAAATTTAAAAAAAAAAAATTTATGCTTACCGTATCTTTTAGGCATTTAGTTAGGGAATTCCCTTTTCTTTAAAGGATATGGAACGAATCCCCTTTTTTCTATGTATGTACATGCATATGTACATACTTCATGACTTTTTTTACACGGTTTGGTCTGGAACGTATCTACCGTGTAAAAACAGAATTGGGTATATATATTGAACACATTTTGAAAACATTAATTTAATTACGACAGTGACGTCAATTCGGTAGGGCCCAAAAGGATCTCATGCTAGTTATTATTTAATTCACCAATTCAATAAAACCATCTAAATATTAGCGGTGGCATTATAATTCTCATTTTCAGATTATAATATACATATATACTAAACACCTCCTGAAACCTGTTTTGCCCTTGTTGGTAGCGTTTTATAAGGTTTTATCTGCTCGTAAACAAATGCTGTGACAACTTTTCTATGCGGCGCGTCTAAAACTCTACCTCATATCAACAATGTCTGCGGATTAACTGAACGGTTTCAACTTAATTTATATACATTGCGATATCGAAATGCACAAAGAGTTTTGGACAAGTTCTCTACATACCCTGCAGGAAAATCAACTAATTTTAAAGTAGTTTAAAAGTACTTTTTTTAAAGCACAACTAGTTGAAATTCTGACCATTTCTCATGTAACCAACTGATATAAATAACATGGGGATGTCATTAGAGTAAGGCGATTGTCGTCATCTACATGTAATTTAAAAGTAGTTTAAAAGCAACTAGCTTTAAAGTAATTTATTTTCAACTAATTTAAAAGTAGTTTAAAAGCAACTAGCTTTAAAGTAATTTATTTAAACTAGTTTTGAAGATCTGCATCTTCCAAAGCTGCATCACCGAAGGTGTCTAAAGAAGGGAAGAATAAAGCATCAACAAGAAAAGACTAGTTGTAGTTGTCTACGATTGCAAAGACGTCCTCGTTTTTGATTGGAAAATGTGATTTTAAGTTAATCACATTTATAGAAATGAAAATTTTCGATACAACATTACATTAATACATTTTCGCATGTATTTTCAACTACTTTTAAACTAATTATTTTTCAACTACTTTTAAATTAGTTGTTTTTTGGTAATTGACTTTTTCACTCCGGCAGGGTAATAACAACTAATTATCGACTCAAAACAAAAAAATTGATTGTTTGAAATGTTGAGGTCTCCTAGACTTGCACGGTTCCATAACCAGTAAAATAAACTTCTGTAAAAATTTAGCCAATTCATCAAGAATTAGAGGTCGCGAGTTTCATCTGAAGTGTTCTTAAAAATGTTTATTAGCCCCTGATGCTGGTACAATCAAACGAAATGTAGGTTAACTTTCAGAACATCAGTCAGAGGACTTACATCTTTCATGTATATATATTGAGTCGTTGAACACGATAAAAGCAGTAATTTGGCAAAAAACTTTTATGTTTTGTGATATTCACTATTTTGCATGGAAAAGAAAATTGAAAAAAAAAGAATATTTTTTTGTCGCAAACTAGTCAAAATTCTTTTGTAAGATTTAAAAAATCTTTGAACACAGGACCCACTGAATTTTTTAATTTTTTGTATGCTTTGTAGTCAAAAATACTTTTTTTGCGAACTTCATAACCTAACATGAAATATCCGAGTCACTAATTATGGTACGGATTTTTGTGATGTTAAAACTAAATTTTTTAATAAGACTAATTTATTTTGTACAAAAACTTGTTTATGTACTAAGACAGGCGTCGACATTTCAGTTATCTGCCACGGGTAAAAGTGTCCAACCTACTCCACTGGGTAACCTCATCATTTTATTGGGTACATTCAGGGGTGGATTAAGATTTTGCAGGGCCCGGGGTTAAAAAGTTGAACTGGGCCCCCACAAAAACAATAGGGCACACGTACTATTATTTTCAGGCTTGCGATGTGGCCGGTTTAATTGCATGTCAAAGATGACCAAGAGGTCATCAAACAAATTTTTGTCACACATACACATAAATTGTTATTTTTCAGGAAAAAAAATTTTATTTTGGGTTGGCCGTTAACTCCCTGTTTTCAACTTGGTAACCCTGCTTGTTTCTTAAAAATGTTTTAAAAAAGTATAAAACACTGACGAGACCCTTGAGCTCTGGGCCCGAGACTATAGCCCTTCTTTATTCCGGCGCTGGATGCAATTCACGCTGATGAACTTTTACTTTTCTTGATAATATTTGAAAACCCGTTGAGACGAAAATGAGATGCATCACTTATTTATCAACTTATGAATGAGTTCGCCTTGCTCCCTAGCTACCAAGGCGTGATTGCGAATCTCTGAGTTGCAGTGTCTGTACCTCTTGCACTTTGCTAGAATGTTATGAATTATTCAAACAATGTGTGACATAAGTATAGGGCACCCTGTATATATGATATTAAAATAATAATGTGACAAATATAATCATGGATTAAAACCGCGTAGTTGAAGCAAAGGAAGATGATTATATTGATGGTGGTTAAAGCTTGTGAGTGAAATAAATAAATATGCAATGATAATATGCTTTAGTTAAAGAAGTTCGAAGAGCTTAGGGAGGTAATGTATGATACTCAATTACTACGATTTTGTAAGATTTCTGAGTGAGTTGATCCCACCACAGCACAGGTGCGTCTGAACCAGAGATGGAATTGGGTCGCTACGATGGGTGGAAATTGGCTGGGAGAGGCTGGATGTCACCCATGAAGTGGAAAATAACATTTTGAAAACTGATTAATAACAAGAATAAATGCTTTTGTTCACCTCCACTGTGAAAAAGAATTAACAAAGAGCTGGTGAATTCAACTAGGAGACGTTATGCTTTGGCGCCAAGTTAAAATCTTGATGTTTCCAGCAGAAATCTGATTGAAAATATCAAAACCGAATCTAATTCATTCAAAGCTCGATGGTTGTTAATAATATTAACCAGGAATCTTGTTGGTTGATGGATTGTCTATTTAAATTAAAAAATAAATTACTAAAATTTCAAGAAATAAAACATTGATTTATGTAATTTGGTTGCATTTTAAATCGGGAGATTTGAATTGCCAATTTATATTGCTCCGTTAATACTTTATTAGCTTAGTATGAATTTATTTTTTGTGACGTTTATTGAATTAGACAGAATTTATACTTAAACATATCATCAAAGCAGACAGCACAGCCTGGCCACATTCATATATGTCGTATTCATATATACAATGTGGAAAACAAAAAAGTATTTAATTATAAAAAATTATTTAGATTTCATTAGAAAATTCACAATTTTCTGAAATTTTGATTAAATGTAAATTTTTTCCTGATTAATTTAACAATCCCTTTTTAATTAAAAAAAAAGAAACAAACTAAAAATATCGTTTTACTGAAGTCTTGCTGAAGTGTCAGAAACACCTTTATCGAAATAAATAGGGAAATATTACCAAAATTGAATATTTCACCGTTTAAATACGCCACCCCACTTTAGCCTAATTGTAATGAAATCACTTTCTCTTCTCTTTCCAGTCGCTTTCTGATCAAACTCAATTTTTTCACAGCTTAAAGAGCCAAACTCAAAGGAATAGATACAGCATTAAAATTAGAAATAGCTTGAAAAAATATGATTATGTACACATCTTAAGTGTTTCAATAAAATCTCAAAGTATTTTAGACAAAATGTGTATTTTTTACACCTAAGTTATGAGTGTGAATTCACTCACTTAATCCGTTTCTCATACTGCAGTGCTTATGATTCGACATTACTTTTTTGCTACTCACAGTGTACATCTGAGGTAAGATTTACCCAGCGTACCAAGTGAAAATTTCTTATGCTCCGATCTTGATCAAATTTTGGTAATTTGTAGTTCCAGTAGAGATATTTTAAGCTCCAGGGGGATTTTTCTCCAACATTCTTGGCTCCCGAAATACAGAGGTGTAAAGTTCATTGCTTTTTTCCTTTTTTCCACAAACGTCTTTTCTTGAAAATTCAGTCCGAGGTTTCCATTTGTAAAAAAATGTGTGATTTCAATAGATTTTTTCATGATCTTTACCAAATAAAACTTTGTTGCTTATAATTGTTGTTGTTGGTTAATATCGAAATTTAAAAATGCTTTTGCATTTTGAAAGAAGTTACATTTTAATATTTGTTTAAATACGCTTATATGAAAGCTCGAATAATAAGCTTTCAAAATATTAAGAGTTTAAAATAGAATCCAAAGGTTTTTGTGATTTTTTGATCATTGAAAGAACACTTTAAATGCGTCCATAGCCGGCATGGAAATTTCCCACCAGAAGTGGCTAATATCCAATGTGTCAATGACACGGCTATGTGCTACAGAATGTTTGCAATGCTATTCTCATCTATGTTTTTGGTGTATGGGCCGAAAATGAGATTGATCTCGATGCTGATTTTCATCGCAAAATTTTGTTCAGTGATGAGGCTCATTTTTGGTTGAATGGCTACGTCAACAAGCAAAATTGCCGCATTTGGAGTGAAGAGAATCCACATGAGACCCTTGAGACGCCATTACATCCACAAAAACTGACTGTTTGGTGTGCTCTATGGGCTGGTGGAGTCATTGGGCCATACTTCTTCCGAAATAATGCTGGAGAGTCAGTTACCGTTAATGGAGACCGGTATAGAGCCATGATAACCGACTATTTTGTTCCCGAATTGGATGGCATGAATGTGGATGAGTTGTGGTTCCAAGAAGACGGCGCTACATGCCACACAGCGCACGTCACAATCGATTTATTGAAGGAAACATTCGATGAGCGCATAATTTCGCGGAATGGACCTGTCAATTGGCCACCAAGATCGTGTGATTTGACACCATTGGATTATTTTCTTTGGGGATATGTGAAGTCGCTCGTCTACGCCAACAAACCAGAAACGTTAGGGGACTTGGAAGCCAACATTCGGGGCGTTATTGCCGACATACGGCCCCATATGTTCGAAAAAGTGGTTCAAAATTGGACCTGTAGAATTGGCTTTATTCGAGCCAGCCGCGGCGGCTTCATGCCCGAAATCATATTTAAACATTAATGGCATAAAATTATCCTTCCAATAAAGCCAAATTGATGGACATTAAAACGATTTTCTTGTGTTTTATTTCAATTCAAAGCTCTATACCTCTAAAAAAAACACCCTTTATGTTTGATACATTAATACATAAAAGAGAATATGATGTAAAAAAATAAAGATTTTAAGCGATTTAATAAAATATCAGGCTTGTGTGCTTTGGTATAACGAGTTCTATTTTGAATCACCCAAGTAGTGAAATACCTAGAATAAGCTATCAAAACTTGCTGCATTAGGCAGCTGCCTACATTGCCCACTCGATAAATCCGCCACTGCCGATATTCCTTAACAAGTTTCATAAATTGAATGAAGCTGTGCTATGGTGAAGAGAGAAACAAAATGGGTTCTCCTTTAACAAGTTGGTTTCCTTTGGAAATTGTCTATCCTGCCCTAAATGCACTACAGCGGCTCCCCCAAACACCTGAAACCGCCTTGCAACTCAAGCGGCGCTGCTTAATTACAATCACCTAAATTTTATTAAGAACTCACATGATAACGTAATGCAAAAACTACCACAAAACTCAGCTTAAAATTTAAATTAAACCAACAACAACAATATCAACTAACAAAAGAAACGAAATACCTGTAAGTTACAAAACATTTTTAACAAAAAAATAAAAAACAATATATCATCAACGGAATGTGGAAACGAAATAGAAATACAACAACAACAGTGGTTGAAAGCAACAACAATAACCATGCTTAGTGCACTAACTATAGTTGAAGGTATCTACGCCGCCATCCACTTACAAGTATCTGAAGGGAACCAAATACCCATTTCCACTATTGTACATGCATTCATGTGCATATGTGTGCGCCTGTGAATTGTCAATGTATTAGTGCACGTTTATTTCTAGTGCCAACAAGCGAACATGCGAACCTCGCGCTTCACTTCATCTTCTCCATATAGTTGAACGAACCAGATACTGAAATTTTTGTTACTTGGCAGTCGCCCAACGCCAAACAGCAAGTTGTGCTGCATGAACTTGACATAACGATGCCCCAGTAGGAATAAACTACGTTTTGACAAGGTGAATACAGAGGGCTAATAGCTTATCACTACTTCAGCTTTTTTTCTAAATTTGTTAACAGCTTAGCAGTTGCATTGCGTTACCACATACATTATGGCAGAAACGTACACAAAGTATCAAAATTTTAAACTGAGAATTTAAGCTAACATTGCATTCCAAAAAAAAAATTTAGTACAGAAACTAAAACTGGACTGGACTTAAATTTTCCATTTGCTGTCTGTAAATAATCAGTTGTCTTCTTTACAAAATAATTTGAATGATTTATTCAATAAATGCGTTCCACTTAAGATAAAATTGTTAAAAATAATCTACCACCCTTGCTTTCATTCAATATAAAAGCTCTGACAACAAAACATAATGCGGTATACAATCGTTGGAAGCGTTTTAAAACGCCGGAACTTTACAGCTTTTTCCAAGCATGCAAGAAGTTGTTGTCAGGGTTGTGAAGGCTGAAATCAATTGCAAGGTCATTCGGCAACTCGGGGTAGGGAAAAAAGCTTTGACCGCAAGTGCGAACGCTGATATTGATGCATTAACAAAAAACTCGTTGATATTCCTATGCCAACAGCCAATGGAAATATCACTGAATTCAGTTTCTCTGAAGTTCTGCGATGTTTTCTAGGAATTAAATTTAATGCGGTCGGTTTCGATGAAATGCATCCCAAATTTATCAAGGTTTTGCTTCCTTTATTGCTTCCCATCATCATATGTACATATTTGTAATACAATTTTAACAAAAATATCCCACACTCTGGAAAAAAGCTAAAACTATTCCTATCCCACAAAACCCTTCGTACTAAAATGTCAAAAATTTTCAACTTCTCACTTAATGCAACTCTTTTAATCTACTCGTATCTTACTGATTGATCAGCTTATATTAATGACTTGCCGAGTGTTTTAAAAAACTGTAGGATCTACATGTATGCATACGAAGTACAACTTTACATTTGCTGAAACAAGAATGATCTTGAAAACTGTATCGCCAATTTGAATGGAGGTTTAAGAAGAATCAACGATTGAGCAACTGCCAATGGTCTTTTGCTCAATCCAAATAAATCAAAATGTTTAGATATAAGAAAAAACTTAATAAAATTCCAACAATACCTAACATTGTTCTTAATGGCTCGTACATTGAAGTTGTAAACTCTGCAAAAAATCTTGGATTTACACACGTTCAGCAACACGTTGGATTGGATAAATCATGTCAATTTTACGGTAAGAAAAATTTGCGGTATGTTACGAAACTTATGGACTACACAATATTTCCACTCAAAATAAGAATGATGCTAATGAAAACTTATCTCGTACCAACTCTACTGTACGGATCCGAAACTTTCGCATACTGCGATGCTGCAAACAAATGCATGCTGAATAAGGCGTTTAATAACATCGCTGGCCATGTACTTGGACTAAACCGTATGGACACTATGAAAAAAAATTTTTGGCTTAACTTTTGAAAATTTATTGAACTTCAAAGCACTTGGTACATTGCATAAAATAGTTTTCATACTGAAAAAAATGGTTCACAAAATTAATTATATGTATATGGTACAAGGCAAGGACCATTGCGCTGCTCCCCAAACCGCTGCTCCCGAGACAATTTCGGTTCAATTTGTGCAGATATGCAAGCGATATTAGGGAACTTAACTCTTGATTTTCTACAGGGTGTTCATATAATAGCATACAAACAGCACTTCGGCGTGGTTGAATATTTGTATCTTTTTACGAGTTGTGCGTCTACGTGTACTCGTAACGCACCGTATTCAGACAACGCGCGGGGCTTCTCATTATGAATTCATTTCATTCCAATTTTGTACGAGTATTGCGTTACCTGACTGGCACGTAGAAACGCCATAGCTTGGGAATGAGGAAAGCAAAGCATTGCGTTTATAGGGTGAAAATACGATTGTTGTTGTTCATGTTTTTGTTGTTGTTGTATTTTAAGTGGATTTTTAGATGTTTTTCCAATTAACATAAATGAAATGAAAATGAAAAAAAACACAAAAACTTCTAAGTCTTTAGAAAATGAAAATTTGTTTCAAGAATTTGGTTAAAAATAAAACTTTTTAGATTTGCAAGACACATGCAAGCATTTTTTACAATTACAATTTCATTACTTATCGTTTGTTCCCAAGACGCGACCTGATCGCGATCATTTTTATGAAATTGAGTTAACTACAAATTCTTTATGTAAATCACCCCAAATATCCAAGTGTGCAGATTATTTCTTTACAACACAGCACAAATGCCTCAAAAAATGGTTTGAAAAGTGCACTTATATTCAATTACTTTTATTTATGTATTTTAATTAATGGCAGAGTTTTTAAAGGATAATTTTCAAGAATTACTTAACTGGTAATAAGTGATTAGCCTGGTAGAACACCAATCAACTTAATTTTTTTTGAGCTTAGTAACATTTTTTCAAACAAAATATCTCAGAAGCTATGGAGGATAAAAAAAATGTGATAATTTTTGTTTTGCTTTAAATAAATTTGCTTAGACATTAATTCCTTATTTATAGAAATGCTTCTGAAAATATCTTCGCCACAACATTATTTTAAAGCTTTTTGAACCAACTTTTCAATTAGACCCTAAGAACGTATCTATCAGTTTCAAATCAAAAATTCCCACCTTAAGGTCCCGATTTATATACATAGCTCTGGAAAATATCTACATATCTACAATTCATACAATTGGACTTGTGCGCGCCTTCAATAATCTATCATAATATGTATCGAAATAAGAAAGATGTATGTAATTTCGAAGATATTTTGAAAAACATTTTTATAAATGTAAACATTTATGTTCACCAAAATTTATATAAAGTAAGTTTTTTTTTTAAAAAACTTTTCTCAGCAAAATTTTAAAATTTTTATTTTATTCCCTATAGCTTTTGAGATATTCCGTTTCAAAAAATGTTTGGGTCAAATATTAAAATATGTACTCATAAGCGAAAACCGATGACCTAAAACGATTTTTCCTTACGTAGGATGTCGTTTGTATTTATACATTCATAAATACCTAAATATATGTATACTTCAGTAGTGTTTTACTTGGATATGTTGCGAATTGCAAAATAAGAAGTGAAATCAAATAAAAATTGGATTAAAAAATGTACTATATATTCGACAGAAACAAATTTTTTCAATCAACAACTTAAATTTCAATTAAGGACATGGTAATAATTACCGAAATTTGATATAGTTAAGAATATTTTAAAAATCTATCAACCAAATTCATATATTTAAAGGAACCATACTCTTTTCTCAGTGTACTAGCGTCCCTTAGGAGAACGAAAGGGCAGCCACTCCGGGCGCAACTGTTTGGGGACTAACTAGCTGAACCGGCAGAAATTTTTCTGTCCTTCTTTGTATGTATCTCAAATTGTTATATGTATTACAAATTTTTCTTTAATATATCTCCAACGCCATCAACCAGTTCCAAAAAGCACTTAAACATTCTCGAGCACCCAACCAACTTGTGAACTGTGTGAATATGGCTGTGTTACCTTTTGTGGTTACGGAGATAGACAAATATCCTAATTTATCTCGACCCCACAGCCACCTATCGGGTCCAAAATACAAATATGCCTCCTCCAGCACCAACCAAGCTAAATTGCAAATAATTGCATTCATCTTCTCAGTCCCAGTCCCAAGAGATTTTTTAAAAAAAACATACCCTAAGTCCTTATGGGCAACATCTGTATCTATAGATGAAAAAAAAGTTAGGAAAATCGAATAAACGGGACAAGTTAATTCAATCGCGAGTTATGATGCGCTTTCTCCATACAAAATTCCCATGGAAAACACTATATCGAAATTTTTGCAATTTTCCAATTTTTCATTCAAACTTTTCTAATATTTTTTTCGCCATTAACCTTGCCTGCACAATTACCGTACACTGATATCATTATGCATGGAATCGTTTTTCGTAGACCACGGACCGTCAACAATAATCCAGAGGGTTTTTTGACTGATAACGCTGTAGTACTTCTATATGATAAAGAAAATCCCCTCCAATGTAAAGGACTTGGTATATATACAGTGTAAGCTCGTTAATCCGAATTAATGATTGCAGACCCTAATTCGGATTAACGATGTATTCGGATTACTGAATAGGCTGTTTTTATTAATATTTTCAGAATTTTTTTTATGCCACGAATAGTTGAAGCTCCTACACCAAATTTCTCCGCTAAAATCTTTCCAGATTGTCCGCGATTTATTGCTTCAATTATTTTAAGCTTATCTGCTAATGATAGCGTTCTATGTGCACGTTTTTTGGCCATATTATACTGAATTCAAATTGAGGTTTTTGCTTACAATGCCAATCAATAACTAAACGCAATAAGACACAAATATTACACATGTACTTCTCATCATATACAATATCAATCATATTTAGTAGGCTCTGAATCTCAATGATGTCCCGTTAGTTTTTTATATTTCATTGTTGCTTTTGTCAAAAAAGCCACAACAATAAAAAACAGAGGAATAAAAATAAAATAAAGATTCGGATTACAGAGTTGCAATCAATGCGGAGTATAGGGTATGTAACGCGTCATAAATTCAATTCGCATTGCTGGATAATTCGGATTACACGAATTCGGATTAACGAGCTTTCACTGTATATATTTTTAATAAATATCGAAAGGTACCATAGTACTTGCTGCAAGAGATGAAATTGCATTCCCACACTTGTCTGAAAATATATGAATGGAAATAAGTCTTAAAATGCCACACCCGTTCCCCCGGAAGTGACGATATGAAAGGAAATTTTGTTTCTTTCTTTTCTTTCGGCCTCCGCAAGATCAATGCAAATATTTGTCTAACTGTCTGGAAAGGTAATTTTCTTTTTTCTGAGTTCAGACATACATCAAATGTTCCATTTTGAGCTTCTGATGTTGCCATTAGAAAATGGTACTGCAGTTCTTGTTACATAAACGTAAATTTTCAAGCCCCCACGGCATTTTTTGCCATTTTTGAAACATTCTCATAAAGTTTATCAATATTCCCAAAAATCAAGTGAATGGACATCTTAAGAACTTTACCTATAAAACGAGTCATTCTATGAAGTTTTTTTCCCGTACTGACAACATTCTGTGGCGCACCTTGAATATTTTTTCCACGGAACGAAGTGGAATCTGCCGCCCCTCTAAGTACATTCTGCAAATTCATAACTTATCATAATGAAATATTATTTGACGAATGTATTTTGGGCAGTATACTCAGAAAAAATTTAGATTTTCAGTACATCATCTACAAATTTTTAATATTATTTACAATTCTCAAAAAATATCGATGATAATTTTGACGCTCCCAAGCCTTTGCGCCAGGGTCGACGGTCTTAAGCCCTCCCTTGCTACGCCACTGATAGAATTTAAGAGTTAGCACCGTATTTCGATTTCCAAAGGTTACGAGTTGCAAAAGGTGATTTTTTATTTTTGGGCGTCCGTGCAAACACCGTGGGAATAAATGGAGTTTCAAAATTTCGCTCTGTCAAGTTAGAAAAAGTGAGAACTTTTTTCTCAACAAATGGATAACGGGCTAGTAAAATGATTTTTGAGATCGAAGAAAACATTCCGCCGCCTCGGACGACACCACCCTATCAGCACCACTGTCATAGAGATAACATCTATTAAAAGTTTTAGGTATTTTTCATACTGAAATTCAAACGCTCAGCCTCGTTAAAAATTTTACATCTGAAATATTACGAAAAATTACTCAAACCAGACTGACAAACAATGACTAATATCGAGTAAAACGACAAATAAAAAAAAATAAACTTGCCATTAACTCAAGCAAGCGACACCGTTTAACAAGCGAAAAAATGTGTCTCGTGGATACTCAAAAATAAAGCTCAATCTGCTTTTATTTACAAGCTCTGAACGCTGCAAAGCAAGCGACGACGGAAGCCAGCTGTAAATGCGATTACATAGCGACTCAAGTAGAAACATAGGCAAAAAATGCTGATGGCTACAAACGTGCGTTTAGATATGCACATACATACACGCATAGATATGCATTTATATACAAGCCAATATTTATGTATATATGTATATTCGTAGTTCCAGATACGTGCTTGCTATATACAGACACAGATAGATACTAGCACCAGATATGACAAAATATCTGAATTGAAAAAACACATGTAATTCGTTGCTGGTTTTGTTGTTCATTTATATTGCTTCGTTGTTGTTGTTGTTGTTGTTGTTGCTTCGTTGCGTATAAATTGTATTTCTTCATGAGAGTTGAGAAGTATGTACAATGTATCTGCAAAACAACAATTATGTGTGTATGCATTAATGTAAGTACATAATACATATACATATATGTATTTGAGTTTGTCTCTTCGAATACAACTATATTTAAAGGGTAACTTCGCCAACAACTTTTAAGAAAAACCACAAATTATTTATTTGATTTGTAATTAATTTGAGCACAATGTGTTGAAGGCCTTAATGTTCTTTAAAAGTTATAGTAGGTAGCTCTTGCTTATCGTATTTGCCCCAAGGGCTTTTATGGAAACGTCAGTTTGCCCTGCACATAGTTTTACTGTCTAAACGTCTGCTGGCAATTTAATATCTCGAATTATTTCATTGGTTTATTCAATGTCTTTTGCTTCTTTTAACTTTTGACTTCACCCTACAATCGGTCATTTAAACGAGTCCATTCGCAAACTCTATTGACTTTCGCAAGCATTATTTTTCTTCCTAACATCGGAAAATTGCAGACTCATTTATTTTTTCGGGTTTAAAATTTCAGTTTACCAACTTTTTTTATCAACAAATCATGTCGCATAAAAGCCATTTTTAATTCATTGGAAAGGTAAAAGCAGTGAAAAGGTCAAGTTTTTCACCACTTAGACGGAAATTTCCAAATAGCTATATGACAGGTGTAAGAGTTAACGTTTAGAGTTCGCTTGAGTTTCACCAAAAATATGTTTGTTATATAGTAGATACATATGTAGCTATATTCGAGAGGAATAATCTTCCTAATTTAAGACATGCACTTCTTATAAATAGCTTGAAATGCTAGAAAGCCGTCATTTTATCAGAAACGAAAGTGATGTTTATATTTTAGGTTTTTATTTTTTGTTCATCTTCTCTTCAGGTCTTGCCTACATTAGCGAAAATAGAAATTGATCCTATAATCATCAAATTTTTTTAAATTGTTTAATGAAAGCTTTAAATTTTTTAGCACTATAGTTACCGTAAGGTTTCATTGCTTGTCTTAGGTTTGGTATTTTCTCGCAAATTTCTCCGATATATTAGAATTACCATGACTGCGACTTTCATTTTGGGTTGGCTATAGCCTTTCGAATTTCCTTCAACTAATTATGGCATTCTGTTATAACTCTTATTTAGAAATCAGGAAAGGAGCTTAGGGGGCGAAAAAAATCGATGTTGGAAATCATTGAGACTTGCAAATAGTATCAAAAAATTTCTATTGATCAGAGCTTAAAAATTTTGTTCAATTCTAATCGAATGACCTTTTTAATTGAAAAAACTTTAATTTTGGCTAAAAACATATTTGCAAAATAAAAATAAGGGGCGGCACAATGTCCTTAGTCCTGGGCACAAACGAACACATGGCTTCTTGCTGCTTGTGGTCGCATTCTTGTGGTACCATTTCCCAGTGTGTTTTCTTGTACTGGACCTAAGTGTGCTTATCCAGTTAATTAAAGTATTACTGACTCCTTTGGAGACGAAAGATGTGTTATCAAAAACTGATGGCAGTTTCCTTGGAATTGGTCGAGTTTTCAGTTGCTTTTGTCAGTTGATAAAGAGCAGTTTTCATAATTCATCTATGAATATGTTTACCACCTTATGTGCTACTGCACTTCCGTCATTATGCCATTATGGAGAACGGCAACAAGATTTCCTTGTCAAAATGTTGGTTACATCTTACTGACGCCATGTCTCCACCAACATTTCATATATCGTGTTCCTCAATACCACAACGGATTTGTTCTTTTGTAGCGCTATGTTTGATCATTAATGCCACTTATTTCCAATTCTCTTTCGAAGTTTTCTTCAGATACGGCTTCACTGCGTTATGTTTATGGCTTTGCTGTTTTCGTTTCGTTTGTTCGCATAGTTGAAATTTCTGTTTTGTGCACTTCATTCATTGCTCGCTCAGCATTTTTCGCTTAAATCTTCGGTTCGGTAATGAATTATTATGAGAATCCTCTGCGTAACCCATTTAGGTACATGGTATGTTGTTGTATTTTTAGTGTTGTTCTAAAATTGTTGCTGTTTTTGAATGGGGATGAATATATTTTTTTAAGAGAAATAAAAAGAACAAGCGTCTCATCAAACACTATGTAGTTACATATGTACTGTGTTTGAGTAGACAGAGGTGTGACGGAGGGCGATCTTAAACAGAGTTACCATGATACCTATATAACCATGTGTATACATATATGTAGGTATATGCATATATTAAGAGTTCTTTCGATACCATAAATCCCTTTTATATGGCGCTGTTCCGCCGTTGTTGCGTTGAAAAGCGAAAATATTAAAAAAAGTTCATCGCAAAGGAAAGTACCTACTTATGGACAAGCACCTGAAATGTTGTAAGTTTTGAGAAAAAATTTTAATTTACTAAAAACAAAGTTCCACAAAATTCAGTAAAACTTGGGAGCTACATATGTTAAATGCAAAATTTGAATTCCAAATTACGAGGACCATTTTGCCATTTTGCCGACCCCAAGCCTTTGAACTCGGGGTGCATAATTATATCTGTAATTTGGTATAAGATGGAATCGCCTGGCCTTATTTAATCAGATTTAGTATAATTTGAAGCAAATTTAAAATAATACAAAACTGTACTATCAAACTATCGAATTTGAATAATCGTTTTTGAGTTATATCCAATTTTATGAAAATTTGACAAAGCCTGTGGCCCTACTCTGTTATGCGATTCGCAACAAAATCGTATTGCCATTGAACAAATTGTACTTACTGTAAAATTCATTGAATAGCACTACATTTTGAATCGCATCCCTTCTACATTGCATTACAGCGTAGGGATCTTGCTATGTCGATATGTATATCCAAAATTTAAGATTTTCATGTCTGTTTCTATCCTAGATAGAGTAATTTTTAGTGAAAAAATTAATTCAAATTTAAAAAGGGCATCTTGTTAGGGTCTTTTAGGTGGTGATACTCGCCACACCTTTACCTCGTCAGTGCAATGTGCGAAGAAACACCGTTAATTTTAAGCTTTTTAAAAATCTAAATCTCTGTTTACCTTTCATTACACAAGCATGTTGGCAACCCTATGAGATATGGTTGTTGCTGGTT
Source organism: Meiosimyza decipiens (assembly GCA_963680825.1). NCBI lineage: Eukaryota > Metazoa > Arthropoda > Insecta > Diptera > Lauxaniidae > Meiosimyza > Meiosimyza decipiens. The sequence continues at coordinate 81,013,707 of OY804261.1, read as the reverse complement.
GCAATTGCCTGGTTTACGTTGGTTGACAAGCTGAAAAGCGAATGTTGAAAACATCTGCCGCCATCAGTGCTGCCTAGCGCTGCAGTCGTGCGTCTATGGTTTCATTTTTCGTTTTGTCGTGACGTCATTACGTTGCCGTTGTGTCTTAGATGCGATGAGTTTGAGCTGTGAAAGTAACCACCAACGCGTTCTTTCTCTTTCTCTCTCTCCGATAAGTTATCTGACTATTACTTTTGCTTCCATTGCCATTCATGGCATGCGCCGTGTCATAAAAACGCAAGCTGCCGCTGCTGCTGCTGCTACTACTACTAATACTACCACATTTCGTTTTCGTCCATATCCTTTTATATTCAACAGCCGAAGTTGAAGCCGAACGACAATTAAATTTGATGAACAAATTACGAACATGAATTAAGAAGCTATGGTACGGCAGAGAAGTAGGGTGAGAAAGGAAACCCTAACAAATGAATCAGAATCAAAATTGAGCTAATGAAGAGTGCGTCAGCTTGTTGGGTCGAGCAGGGTGAGTGGGGTGGAAGATAAAAGTTGGAATCTCTGAATTTTTCATTAGTAAATTTGTTCGACACAGGAGTGAGTATGAAGCGGGAGGAATACAGAGAGTTTGAATGCTGCTTCTCTGTTAAAGTTGGGTGACTTCAATAGGTCTATACCAGCGGTGGGCATGGAAATCTAGCAAAAGGATGTAACAACAAAAATCAAAATTTTAAAGTTTCTTAACTTTCATTTCCACATTCGCCAACAGCACCAAAATAAACCAAATTGCACTTCAAACAAAAACAATTTCTACATTCGTCCAGACACAATGCGGCACCGTTGCTAATGCCTTTGAGTGTTGTTTTTGTTTTCATTTGGAATCAAGTCAACGCTGTGCGTCGACAGCGTTAAAATTCTGCGAATTGTTTTTTGCTTGATTGTGCGTCGAATAACGGTGCGTGCCGTGAGGGCGGAAAGCGCTACTACGTGCCCATCACTGGCATATACCTACGTATGTACATAAGTACATTAATAACTTTTGAAAACACTTTGCACCTATAATATTTGCTTTCTGGGCTGTTTGTTTGGTTAGATTCCTTTGGGAATCACGCAAAAGATAATTTTTGGTAACATTTTTTTCAGTTAGGACTTGGAGATGATGATGTGAAGAGCAGAGTTAAATTCATTTTTTTTTTGTTTCGAAAAAACCTATGATTTTCTTATTCATATATACCTTCCAGATTGAAATCTTCAGGCCAAAAAAAGCCATCGTCAGTATTGACGATAAAGTTCGCTCCTTCATCATTCTCATGGAAATGACTCCACCAGACCTTAATGTACACCAGACAGGAAAAATCACCATTTAATGCGTTTTTCTAGCACCCGCTTGACATACATACATATGTATGTATGTACATATGAGGGGCTGAACGAACAAGTTGCTTAGGGGAGAGTGGGGCTGGTTTTAAAATTGTTTGGAAAATTAGCTCTAGTGCAGTGGCTCCCAACCGGTGGTCCGCGAGTACTTAAAAATGGTTCCTGAATCATGTTGAACAAGCACGAATAAAGTAGTGTAATATAATAAGAAGAAAAATATTCGTCGAACGAAAAATATAAGCAAATTACCAATACCAATTGTGTATTCAATGTGAAATTATAAATTAAGAAAACGTCACAAAAAATAAACATTAAAAATATGAACGTAAGGGAGGTTGACGCAGATAAAAAAAAACATTTAACTAAGAGTCTCACGACGTATTAAGATTTAATTTTTTCAAAGTACTTCTATGACCCCTTCTACGGTAAGCGCTCTTAGAAGGGCTCTTGACGCAAGCGATGTAGGAAGACCTGCTCGAAGAGTACTTATATCAGGCCTGCTAAATGAGGCCTTACTTATCGGGACGTTTCATATAAAAAAGAAAGTGAGTTTGAAAGGAGGGCTCCTGCCCTTGCCTACTGGGTAGTTTTTCTATAGTCACTATACCGTTATAATAGTTTATGTGTATGTTAACTTTGCTGAGAAGATAATATAAAACTATAATTCAGTGAGCACCTACCTGCGCATTAAAATTTGAATTGAATGCATCTTGCATAAATGTAAAATTATAATAAGAATATTAATAAACATTCAAGTCTACGTCTATGAAGAGAGAACAGTCGTACTCTCCTACGGTGTGTGTAAATTTTTTTCTAGTAAGTTATACCCGTGCTTAAAATAAACTTTTCTTTATCGTGCGCCAATTTTTTGAGATTTTTTGAGATTGCACCATACATAAAGCTAATCCTTTTCTCATTAATGATGGGGAAGTTGATAAAGTCCAAGAAGAGCTGATAGAACTGCAAAATTATAGAAACTGCAAGGAAACGATTGAATCTATCCCGCTTGAGGAGTTTTGGTGCAAGATGGCAGTTTCATATATTAAAATTCGCGACATTGCCTTGTGCTATCTGATACTTTTCTCTACATCTCAGTGATGCGAACAAAGTTTTTCTACTTTGCTTTTAATAGAAGAAGACACCAAATCGATTGAAGGTAAGTACTAACATCCATGTAGCTTTGAGTAACATCAGTCCCAGAATTCCATAGCTGGTAAACAAAATGCAAGCTCAAAGATCACATTCAGGATTTCACAATATTGAGCCCACTTCCAGCTCTTTCCGTTATTCGAGCTAAATCATTTTGGACCACAATCATCGCATATATTTTGTTCCTGTAATTTTTTTCTTCAACGCATCGACTCGTTGAACTCATGTCGTTACTCAAGTTAAATAATTTCAGTTCGGTATCATTGCATGGTTTTTCTTTTTGTAGTTTTGTATTCGAAGCACTTTTTGTTTGTGTGATTTTGTTTTCAATTCATTTGCTCCTTGAGCTTGAGATTTTTGTTATCCTTTGTTTCCATGCAATTAGCTTGCCACAACTATTTAAAAATTTCCATCAATGCTAGGAAATTTTCCCAATATATTTTTGAGTTTTTCTTACCAGAATTGATGTTGTTGTAACCAGCTCTTGAAAAAATTGTTGTGCGCATCTCTAGTTTATGCGATTCTTATTCAAATGTTTTAGTTAAAGTGTGTAAAAAATTTACATTCAAATATTTCAGAGTTTTTTTAATCCCGTATGTGGAACAGACCTGGGGCCAGTTTTAACATGACGGACACTTTTCAATCCCACTCCAATTTGTAAGCAAAATAATAACGAGAACGCAATTAAATCTATTTTTTTGTATTATTCATTTATCGGAGAACATATCTAAGAATTTTGCATACGGAAAAGGAATATTGGCAAGTTTTAACAGTGTAGCGGCAAGTTTTAACAAAGCTTATCAGTTTCTTATAATCCAATAATTTCATAAAAAACTCCTTGAAAGTAGTCGTCAATGAAGTATCAAAACTTTAAACTGAGTCACTAAGCATACCTTGAAAAAAAAATTAAGTAAAGAAAACCTAAAGCTTTACACAGTGAACAATTTCGCTCATAACTTTATCTTACAATACTGGAGGATGAACTTAACAAACTCAGCCAAAGCCCAGTGGAGAGAGAAAGTGTAGAATCCATGAAAATAATTTCCGAGAAATTTGGTATTCTCAGAATTTGAGTGTTAAGACTTACCCCGTTAAAACCAACCCGCGTTCCCCTATCTATGTCTATTAAAGAAAGTTTTGGAAAACTTTAGGTTTACGCTTTGTAACCGCCAAAAAATCAGGGCTCCTGCTTCTGTCAAAGTTTCCATAGGTATTTTTGGAGAAGAAAGCGTCCATAGTTTCATTGGCTATAAAAACTTATAGCATTTGGGAAAGTTAGCAGTGCAAATAAATTTCATTGAAATTCGCAAATAATTTTAAATATTTGTTGAAACACGTGTAAAGAAAATCAATGACCTTATTTTTAAATAGATTTTTATTTTTGTTGTGACAATTTTAAAATTTTTTTCAAAGCAGGAAACGATAGTTTGGTTCTTCGCCCCTGGCGCCAAATGTTCACGCTACGTAACTGGTTGTGCCACTATTTACATTTGAGGTAGAAGTATCTGCATCCGGGTAAGATTTTCTAAAGCTCTCTTGCGACTTTATCACAAACAAAACTTACAGTATTTTTTCCAATGAGGATTACCTACTAACCTAACGAGACAGAACAAGGACACAATTCTAAAATTTAAATTTATACCATTTATATATACTATAGTATTTTAAAAACGTCTACACTTAAAGAGTCAGTAACAAAATAATGGGTTGAATATGAAAGGTGGCTTAACAATGGTGCAAATACTGCTAATTTTTCATGGAAACTATTGTGTCAATGGAATTTTAGTTTCATTGCCATAGTTATGAAATTAATTGGACCACTATTGATTGTTTACAAGATGTGTTTTGTTGAGTGTACTTACATGTTTTGAGTAATATATGAATGTAACTCTCTCTGATAAAATCTAGGGTGGAATTTTTTTGAGATTTTTTTAGTGTATCATGTTCGGCTTGTTGAAACACAGTTTGATCAGAAAATTTAAGAATAAATGATTCAGTTTCTTACAAAACGTCGCTAAGATAAAAATACCGGTTTGGGGCTGAGATTATCAGTGCAACTGAAGGACATTTTTCTCACGCAAGGTCGGATAATCGACGACATACTTTCAAACTATGCACAGTGGTGACACAATATTTGTGCCTGAGTTATTTGGTTTTGCGTTAGCTTAAGTCACACTCTTGGGGCTAACCTGCTCACAAATCGTCGGTGCATAAATAGCCCACACACTCTGCTAATGTGCAGTGGGGAGAATTTTTAATTTTTTACATCGCTTTCACACAACCGATGTGCCACTACGCATTTAACGAATGAATTAATTCATTTTGAAAAGTTTCTCTTCGTTTTTATCCATTTTTCGAACAGATGGAAACTTTGTGTGCAAAACAAAAAAATTTAATTCTTTTTCTTTCGTGACCAAAGAAGTTAGACTAAATCCATCGCCATATGAGGTAATTACAATAGACTACAATTGTTTTTAAAGATTCGAGTACTAAAAGTATCCTTATTTACGATTCAATCCGCTCTGGTAGGGGGACTGCTGTAGCGTGTAGTTGACATCAGAGTTCTAAAGTACAATCCCAATAGTACAATTGAACACAAACTTAACTACAATGACTAATTTCAACCATTGCCTCAAAGACCGAAAAGAACTGAGCCATTTATTCCACCACAGGTTTTTAGGGATACATTGCGAATCTCAAAATCAAAATATGAGCATTAGCAACAATTAAAATGTTATACCCATCGATTGCTATGACAACTTGCCTTATCAGGATAATTAATTTATATTTTATGAATCTAAAACTGTCATCATGTTAATTATGCATAAACCTTTAGTTTTGTTTAACTTTTAAGTTTAAATGTGTAATACTGTTCCTGATAACGTAATTGAAAATGCTGATACGGGCTGAATAAAGTAAGAGTTAATTAATCTGCTTTATCATATTATCAATTTTTTTATATCTAAGAGATTTCGGAAAAAAATTTGGTTTTTGATTTTGTTTGATTTTATTTTGTTCTTCTAAGAGATATAGCTTTTGAGCAGATTTTGCAAGATTTTCTTTTGTTGAATAAATATTATTTTGTAACATTATACATCAGGTTCCATTTTCATAAGTTGGTGGTCAAAACAGAATCAATCAGATTAGCAGGAATCTATTGTTACCAAAAAAGTATTGGCAATGTAAGTCTATGGGGCGTTTGATTCCCCAAAACCTCTATGTGCACGGGTCTGCCTTATCCAGCCCCGAGCTAAGTTAGGGACAAAAGAGGGCTCGACTCCCCGACTCGAGGGACCCCCTCAGCACGACTAAACGGTTTGTGGAAATGGATAGTGACATGAACATTTTTTTACATTGGGACCATCGGTTTTTTTCAGATACTTGTTTTAAAACAGAACACTGACTCGGACTTGTATTGGTGCTTCCCAACGCACTAATTTCACCAATTTATGTTTTCGATTTCCAAAACGCCACCAACATGAAATATTTGTTTAGTTTAAAACATTTAAGCACCTAGGGGTAAGTTATGTGGTAAACAAAGAAAGGTCATCAATTTTTGCATCACGAAAATCTTTTTGGGTTAGACAAAATATCAAGAAAACATAGACTCTCAAATTATTATAAATTTTCTGGGTGCCACACAGCGCCAGCTTAAGACTTTGCGGGGCTCGGGGCAAAACCAAAATTAAAAGCTAAATTTCTTTCCTAAAAATGCATCAAAATTTAAATTATATATCTAAATATTGATGACCACAGAAAATAAAGCAAAATTGATTTTCTACAACCGCAACTCAGAAATAGTGCAAGAGGCGGTGAATTTAAAAAGAACAAAAGGTGTTATTGCTTAGTTTCTCACAAAACATGTACAAGTCCACCATAAGCGTACCTAGAGGGGGGAACCACCCCAGGCGCAAAAGGTTGGGGAGTGGTCCCCTTAATATGAAATTCAAATTCTGTTTGTAGCATAAATATTAAATTTTATTTGATTTTATGGGCATTTTTTTTGCTAATTATTAACAGTATCAGGTTTTCATATGTCATGTCATATATATCTGTGAAATGAAACGACCTTTTTCTTAGGAAATAAAGTAAAGTTGAGGCCTTTTTCAGCCCGGGGCCCCAGCCCTACCTGCAGCCATATCTTTATGTCTTCAAACAACGCTGATTGGAGGCCCAATTGTGTTTGAAGCTATATCTAGCCCTACCTTAATCCAGCGCTGGTGCCACGGAGTGTGAGTCCGCCTCTGCCCTCACCTCAACCCTTCATGAGTGAATCGTATATATGCGACTATGAATTATTATTGATTTAAACAGAGCAACACACCTGATTTCAGGGGCGCCGGAGGACCTGTTGGGTGTGTTTAGAGCTCCACACGCGTGAGACTTCCCCAGGTGAAATTCAACGCGGGCAATTTTAATTTAACATTTCAAGGTTTAGGTGAAGTGACGCCACTGCACTTGAACTAAATTCAAGTTTGCTTACAATTCCATGGCAAATTTTAACTTTATGCCATTTTTATAAAATGAAAAAGCTGCTGTTTTTGCTCCCTGTAACAGGTCGACCAGTTAATTTCGTCAAAAACTTACTTAAATAATGGCGCAGATATTTTCATCGTTTGATGTAGTTAGAGCCAACTGGTAATTAACCGCTCGAAGCGATTCACGCGCGACTTGAAATGAAAACGATTCCTGTAAATTCATTCAGCAAAGCATTGATGGAGAAACTTTAAAATAGAAGTGAAAGAAAATAAGTACCAAAACGGAGGCATAAATAATTTATGAAAATGCAAACTGTATATAATGGAAATTTAATGCTAAAACGTATGGCTCTCTGCATCTAAACAGTAAATATCTATACAAATTACTGTAAATAACAGCGGGCGTCATTGGAAATAACGAGACTAAATAAAATGGGAAAAAATTGAAGGAGAAAAGTTCGCAACACTGCACTACACATAATTTTGTTTACATATTTACTTGCATGAAGCTGTCCATATGAATATGTATATACTTTTCATATATAAGCAGCAACCACAACGAAAAGTCTAAACCATGCAGCCGTAACAACAGTCGAAATTTGAAAGCGCTTCGGCTTTCAGTTCGATTTTAACAGTGGTTGCGAAGAGTTGTGCGTTCATTGCAGACGCGTTCAACGAACGGTACAACAGACTACTAAATATATTTATTTACTTGCGATGTGGTTTTCTCGTATATACGGAAGCAGGGGCACAAAAAGAAACTGAAAATAAAAGCCATGTCGAGTTAAGCAACGAACTCTGCGCGGCGCCTGTAATTCAAATCAAGCAAAGAGACGAGACGACGAAACTTGGAAAAACAAAACGCGCGTTGAAAAGCAGCACATACGACGACGACGAGTGAGTGTTGTACGTGTTTTCGACAAGTAAATAAAAAACAAGAAATTTATATACAAAAGCAATAGTCGCAGTGACAGCACAAATAGAGCGAGAGATTAACGTGGCGTGCGTGTGCGTGAGTGAGAGACGAACAACCACGAGTAGGTAGTAGTTCGCTTAAAATAAGCGCTAGCAGTGTGCTCGTTGCCTGAATTCAATGCTGGGGAAAACGTCGCTCTCATTTCAGCATGAAGTGTTGAATCGTACGGATATTTGTGTGCCGTTTGGTTTCCATTTTCGTTTTGAATTAACTGTCAAAAAGTGATACAAAATTTAAAGTAGAATTAAAAATCAAACTCGCATCAGCTAAATGTGTAATTTTCATGCAATTGCGACGTAACAAGTATATAAGGTAATAACGTAACGGCAGCAGTGAACGTTTCTACTTGCGCCGTCGCAATAGCAACGCCAACGAGCAGCGGGCAACGTAGTTAATTTTTACGCTTTCTCGTGTGACAGTGTAAGCAAGCGTAAATGTGTGTTGGTGATTATACATAAAAGCGAAGAAGTGCGATAACGCACAAGAGAGTAAATTCAAAAAAAGAAGCAATCATTAAAATGCATTAAATAGGAAAGCAAAAAAAAGTGAATTATAACAGAGCTACAGTTTACGTATGTATGTTATATGATTAAAAAAAAGTCTTACAGTGTTTAAATGCTATAGCAGAATTTATTCAATTCTTCGTCCTCTAAAAGTGGATTATACTCCTCATATTGGATAAACTTGGTGTAAAACTCTACTACAGGTAGGTTGCATTATCTTTTGACTGTAAAGCCTCCTTGTTAAATTTCGCCTTGACTTGCAAAAAAGTCTCACCTTGAAAACAAATTTGTACAGGACAAAAAAAGTTGCGATTCATTTCTATCTTTTAGTCGTCCTGATTGCGCCCTACCTGCGTTCGGCCTTTTTCGGGGTCTGTTGTGGTCGTGGCAGTTACTACCACCACCATCAACTTTAGTAGTCTCTAACATCGGCTTCTGTTTTTGTTTGCTGCTTTCATTATCATCGTTCTGCATGAAAACAAAAAAATTCTCATATTTAGTGTTGCCATATTCCTGATAATTTGTATGCAAAAAAAAATTAATTTTAGATATTTTACCAGAAAAAATCTGAAGAAAAATGAAGGAATATTTACTTTAAGTTATTTGATGTCAATTGTTGTTTGCAATAAGAACTGCTACCGTCCAGCCGAAGCGAAATCTTTTGAATAAAGTATTATAATTTCATTTCAATAAAAAAACTTGTGTGAAGAGATGAAAATTTGAGCGAACAACAGCTACAATCTCATAACCCTTTCACAATTTTTGTTTTATCAAGTTGAGGACTTCTCGAAGTCTAGATAATGTTTCGAAGATTAATTGTAAAAAACAATCTTTATTTTAATTTTTAATGAATCCTTATTTTCAATTTTTCTCTGTTTTGCTCATCGCTTCAAGACGTGGAAACAAAACAATCTTTTTGATTTTTCGTTTGAAACAATGCTGAAGCTTATGTCAATCTTAATGCATTTAAACGTATTAAGCTAAGTTTGTAGTGCAATTATTGGTAGATTGAAGCTCTTATTGCTAGTTATCCGTAAGCTCTAAACTGTGTTGCAACATCTTGTTTTTTCAATTTGTAACATAATTAATAAACTCACATTATTCTTAAATTGAACACTTAAAATGCTCTTGTTGTGTCCCTACCTCGTTGTCATTGAAAAGTGTTATCGTTTGTACAAAGGGAGTTCTCCGAATATCTCAAATCGGAGAAATTCCATCAATAGAGACAAAATTTTAATTGAATGTTAGTTCCAGACGTCCTCAAATTCAGCTCTTTCCTACATTTATTAAGCGCCAAAGTTCAACAATTGAAGCTTTATGGAAGAAAATGTTTCGTTTTATTGTGGCAACATAATTCAACGTTACAACTACAATAAAGAAAATAAATTTAATTTTAAATCTTTTCGTGAACTATTTATTAATATAAAGATATCTATTATACATTCATGAATATCGTGTGGTGAATGAATGCAAAATATTATATATGCAGTAGAGTAAACATCACCGACATCTTATAGTGGAATGTCACGATGTTTTGAAATTTCCTCGATATTTTAATTCATCGATTTTTGTCTTGTCAATTTATTATGTGTCGATGTTTTAATGTGTAACTCCAAATTTAACTGTGTTAATGTTCCAAGTTTTGCGCAATTCTGTGTAAAAATATCAGTAATTGCAGGAATGAAATTCTACACAATTATTGTGTAAAATTTTCAACAGATTTGTGTTGAATTTCATGTACATAGATTTCTATGTAGAATGCCCTTGTAAACAAATCAAAAAGTTAAATTTATTTGTAATAAGAGATTATAATATTTCTCAAGTTAAAGGCTTACAGCGCATGTCGTCTCCCTAATTTGCGGTTGTAAAAAAACAAATGGTCTTGGAGTACAAATTGTCTAGACTTTTAAAAGAAAATAATTGCTTATATGTCTAAAGAATTTATATCAATTTTATATCGAACTCAATTACATTTAATAATGATTTAAAGCTTAAATTTTTTTATATCAGGGATAGGAAAAATGTCATTGTTTTTTCTTAACGGCAACACTTTTTATTTTTGTTATGCTTTATATACAAAATAGACTCCCAACAGCGCCTTTTTCACATTTTATGTTTTGCTTTGTCGCCCGTCCTTTCGTTCAATTTTATTTATTCATCTGCTGCTTTTAACGTCCTTCGCTTCCTACTCTACACAACTGATTCATTCGTTGAATTGTGCACATTTGTTGTTGGTTTCTGTTTACTCACTTCTATGTTGGTTGCTGATAGCGTTTTGTTTTGCTGAGCGCCTGCTGCGTACTCGCTTCTCTTGTCCCCTGAATTGCTCCGTTGCTTTGTCATTCGTAATTGCCATTAATATGTGCAGAGTTGCAACTATGTCGAATTCCCCGCCACAAAATTACGCTGAACCATAGTTCCAACCAACTCAGTTTATTCTGGCTTACGCTTATCCTTTGTACTTTGTTTTTCCCATACATATGTACAAATTCTCTTAATTTTAATTTTTCTAAAATTCTTGGACTTTTCTCTACTTACGCACTTTGTTTTCATTTACTTCTTCTTCTTTACTTCATCCATTTAGCAGTGGAAATATTTTTACTTCTTTTCATTTCATTTCCCCATGTATTGTGTTTCGTTTATTACTTCCCCCTTTGCATTCCCAGTAGGCAACGGCAGGAGCCAAACGTACTTTCTGTTTTGTATGAAATGTCCCGGTACAAAAGGCCTTCCTAAGCAGGCCTTCTAAGACCGCTTGCCGTATCAGGGGTCACAGAAGTACTTGAAAAAATTTAATTTTAATACGTCATGAGACTCTGAGTAACTTGCTTTTTTTTGTCCGCGTACTCACGTTGATACTTTTAATTAGGGTTACCATCTATACTACTTTAGTAGTACATTTACTACTTTTGCGAGGCCGCAGTACTTTTCTACTCTTCGGTTAAATGTACTTCTTTTCTTCGTAAAATATTTTTTCATAGACATTGACAGATAGAAAACATTTTTTGTGAGAGAATCGCATGCGAAAAGAGAGTGATGAAAACAAAATTTGTAAACAATACCTTCTTGCTGAGAGAATTGTATGGGAAAAGAGAAAAAAAAATAATAAGAAAATTATAGAATAGAAAGTGCAATACATATATGTAATTTTGGTATGGTTTTTTGCAGTTTGTTTTCGTCACAGGAAACAAATTTTCTTTTTTCAGGTATAATACTTTTGTAATCAGGGTAGACGGTAACCCTACTTTTAATGTTTATTTTCTTTTTAATTTTCTTTATTTATAATTCGACATTGAATAAACAACACTCACCACCTTAACATTACATGAAACAGAAGACCAGCCCAGCAACATGCACAGCGTTCTTTACTTCCAACCACTTAATTACTTTTGATGTCGTGTATGTACAATGCAGATGACAAAAAAGTAATGTCGAATCATAAAATAATGCAATAAATGAAATTAAAAATACATGAAAAGCCTTAAAGTAAATAGAGTCCTCCTCTGCCTTCTAATATCAGGCCTGATAGCACGTCTGCTGTGGAAAGGCATAAAGCATTTCATGAGCACACATATTTTATTTGCATGAAAATCTATTGATAAGGCCTCATACAATCGCAGCAGTCCTAGCAGGCCTTCTCCGAGACAGGCCTTGCTCAATTGCCTGCTGGGTTGCTTTGCTTTTTTTCCTTTTTAGTGCTTCAGTATGAATAAAACCCAACATTTTTTTTTTATATTCCAATGCGAATAATAGAGTCTAAAGGAATCTCTTATCGTCGCATGAAATCTTTTCAAAAGTGGCCTTTTATAAGAAATACCCTTTTGGACCCTTTTAATGATCCTTCAAAAGTTTTTTTTTGCAATTGTACAACAAGTTTAAGTTCAAATTCGAAGATTTTTTAAAAGAATTATATATAATTCTCCAATGCAAAATGAGCTTATTAAAGAAATAAAAATAAAAAAATACATGTGGTTGTAACCCGTCTTTCTTATTTAAATGTGTATGTATGGATGTATTTTTTAAAGGGCTAAACAGATTTCTTCTTATCACCAATCCTTTGTGCCCATATCGACTTAACATAAATTTATTTGATTTGGAGCAACTAACAGGTGTCCCTATGAAATCATCATTGGCTTTTTTTCCAACTCAGGCGTGGCCAATCGTTCTGAAACCAGCCTAGATAAATTCGTTTTGATGTTTTAATAATACAAAATAATATTTTACCATGGATCAATCAAAAAATAATGAACTGTGAAAAAATGGCACTGTTTAATCGTCACTAATTGTTAAAAAAATATATGAAATTTGCTCTTGATAATATTCCCCTTTAAAATATCCAACTGGCGTTGATCCCGACTCCAAAAACCCTATTTATTTTGCAGTGAAGTGTGCAATAAATTTTCAATACTTTTCAGATAATAAACTTTTTAAGACTTTCGTAAAATTGTCCAATTGTATAAATAAACAGTATTTCTCCAAAAACGTTTTGTGACGCGAAAGTCTACCGACTCAGGATACCTATGATGAAATCGTCTTCTCACTAATTTGAAACTCTTGTTACTCAACGACGGCTTAGTGAAAAGTGACACGCTTTTGTGTGAGGACCTATGATACGATAAAGGTTTTTAGGTCAAAATCGCAAATATTTATACTTCAGATTTAGTTTACTGCAAAGAAAAACCATGTTGATGAAAGATTTTTGAAAAGCGACAAACAAGATCTATAAGAGAAAGCTGTTACAAAGCTTAGGCCTCAAAAAATTGCTGGGTCTTTTAACTCCAAATTTTTTCCCTTCGACACTGGTTACACAAAAGTGTGTGTTTAGTACTTAAATTCCTTTTTCTTCATAGGCGCACACTAATTGAGAAGAGAAATAAAAGGTCGATCCAAGTCGAAAGTGTAATTGAAGTCAATCCTTTTTCATGACTTGCTTCAATTGCAATTACAAAAGTTGTTTGTGCAGCAGCTTCATACAGTATATCAATAATGAGCTTACACATTGAAAAATAATTCAAAATATTAACTTACCTAACAAAAAATACTAATTACATTTTATTTCTAAAAATAATTTGTTTTTCTTACAGTATTTACAAAGAATTCATAGAAAAAATGCAAGTAACTACTACTATAAAAGCAACTTCTACTCAATATTTTAATTGTCAAGCAAGTCTTTTCATAAATGATATATTGTATTTTTATATTAAATTTATTACCTAAAATGAGATCCTTTAAAATATTGAATATTTTGTGTTGCTACCTTTAGCATCCATCGAGCAAGTCATAATTGCTCGGCATCTGCTTCTGTAGGGTTTAAATCAGGACTTTTGGCTGGTTATTCCCACTTTGCCGCAGCTACTATATAGAAGCCATAATCGCACCATTTTCGCCTTATGCACAGTGAGCAGCTAGAGGAGTAGAGGCGGCTGTTGCCCCATTTATAGTTTTATTTTTAATTAAATAGTTATTCCGCAACTGCTAGTCCTATTCCTTAGAGAAGATTTTATGTATAACGGACAGTACAAGACAGCCAGTTATTTTGAGTGTACTTACATAACATACATAGCTTGCCATTGATTACTTAACCTCTGTTATTTTATTTATTTGATCAAAAACTAGTGGAGTAACAAAAAAAGAGTTCTGATTTTGCATTGTTTTATGAGCTTTTAAAAAGAATATAAAATACACTGAAAAACCATTGAAAGTTTATATTAAGATTATTCCTCTAAACGCGAAAACTCGAAAGTTTTCGAGCTTGTTTACGGGAACACCACTATCTATGAAAACGAATGAGCAATGGCGATTTGACAGCTTGATCGGTGTTGCCGCAGCCGTAAAAAAATATATCCCACTAAATAGAGAAAATGTATGTAAATACAAAGGTAGAGTTAAATAAATAAATATCAAAACAACAATAGAAAAAATAAAAAATCTGACAATTGCGCTTTTAAAGTAGATATTTTAAGTTATGTGAAACTTGAAAATGGCAGCAAATTGTTTCGACAATCTTTCGAGGCGTGCGTAAACTTTGCTCCGTACAAATCTTTTTCGAAGAGCAATGGGAAAAAAGCTGTTTGCGTGTATCACAGGAAGGTGAAATTTTGGGAGAATTTTTGTTGAACCCAATTCTACAACGTAAGTCTATGAGACCGAAAAAAAAAAAACAAATTTTCAGTCACACGAAAAATGTGGGCGTAGTTTGACAACAGGAGGTGGTACCTGCCATACAACTTAAACATCTCCGATTTAGTAACCTGGTATTTTCGTAAAATTTCAACGGAATTGGACATAAACTCTGTCCGCGCCGTTTACAGGTTTAAGCTAGAAACCGTGGCGCCAATTCACTAGAGCTGGAAAGGGTATTGGCTCCCCACGGATCTGATACTAGTTATTATTCAAAACATCAATTCAATAAAACCAAGGTTTTGGTGGAGTGACGCCACTGCCTAAGCCGCTCAAATTTTCTAAGAACTATTTTTAAACTCCATGCTAAGTAAAAAAAATTAAAACAATTTACAAAATTTTCAATATAAACACCTTATTCAGTGATGCATTTATAGTCAGGCACACTAGGCACAGGCCTAGGGCATCACCTCTGAGGGGGCACCAGTTATTGAAATTCGGATGTAAAATTATATGTTTTATTATGCAAAAATTGCATGTTACTAGTAAACTAAAACAAAAATGAATCCCTCGCTATTACGAATGCACTAAATGCATTCAGATTTGATTTATTGTGATTCATAATTCAAAATAAAACTAGTAAAGGTGTTATCTTCGGCCACCGAATAAATGTTAAAAAAATGTTGAGGAGGTTGAATAAGTCGAAAATAATGTAAAAAGGTTCAAAAATGTTGGAAAGTGTTGGAAAAAACTGAAAATGTCAAAAGAATATGGGAAATGTTGAAAAAAATAGAATAGAAATGAAAAACACGAAATATGTCACGCCCACTCCTACAATTCCGCCCACTTTTGTTTCAATAAATGATATTCGTGATTAACATGATCAAACCAAATTTTAGCACCTTAGCTTGTATAGTTTGCGATATGTGCCGTAATTATTCCTAAAATTTAGGGCGGTGACAGACCCACTGGTGCAATCCACTCTGATTTTGATCCAGAAATAGCTTTTTATAAAAAAACTTCTTACACCAAATTTCACTATGATTGCTCATATATTTCGATAGTTATGCCACTTAAGGTATTTTAATTGTATGGGAGGTGCCACGCCCACTGTTGCTATTTCGCCAGCTTTTGATTCATATATACCTAATACCCAGTAAACCACTTACATCAACTTTCAGATCGATTGCTCCAATAGTTCACTTAAAATAGCAGTTAGAGCTTTATGTTAATGAAGGAGGTGCCACGCCCACTGATGCAATATTGTCAAGTTTCATTGAATTTCACAGCTTATAGTAGCCGACACCTCTACACAAAATGTTATGAAGATTACTCTGATAGTATTAAACGTATTTTGCTTATATGGAAGGTGCCACACCCACCGGCACTTTTGTGTCAAAATTTTACAAGAAGACACCTTTTAGCAAGTATATCTTCCATATTAAATTTCATAACGATAGCATTGTTAGTTCTCTTTTTATAACGTTTATAAAAATTGTCGGCTATGCCACGCCCTTAAAATACATTTTTCAGTATATTGACGTAGCTTATATTGTTGACTACTTTCAGTGGTATCATCCCTAAAATTTAAATGAAAATCGCATGCGCCAATTTGGAGTTATACGAAATCCAATTTTTTAATTGTTAAGAAATGCCACGCCCACTTTTACAATTCCGCCCACTTTATGCACAATTCAAAATTCACAAGATCTGTATCCGTGTACCAAATTTCATCACAATATCTTGCACAGTTTACGAGCAATGGCGTCATAAAACTTAAAATTTAGGGCTGTGTCACGCCTCTTTAAAATCCTTTGCAAACTTAAGACCTAGCCTAATCTTAATGTTGTTCTCATATTCACCAAACCACCAATTTTGATCAAAATCGCAGCAACTTTTTTTCAAAATGGACTTGGATATATTTACATAGAGTATGGGCGGAAGGCGTGGCTGTAAACCGATTTCGCCCATTTTTATATGCTAGCAGCTTGCAAGAAGATGTGAGCTGTGTGCCAAATTTCATTGAATTAGCTTGCTTAGTTTTTGCGTAAACCTGATTTCAACAGACAGACACACAGGCAGACAGACAGACGGACACAGCTATATCGACTCAGGTGGTGACGCTGATCAAGAATATATATACTTTTCCATACCTGCCACGCCCCCTTCTATGCGTTACAAACGGAATGACAAAGTGAATATACCCTCTGTGTAGGGTATAAAAAAATAAAATATGTTAATTATTTTCAAAATTTAGCGATCCATATATTCGTATGGTTTTGATAATCGCAATTTTTTCTTCATATTTCGTTATATTTATGTTATATTAGATCAATTGCAATTACAAATGGACTTAAGAGGTAAGATTTACCGTGAAATTTCTGAGGAATTTGATTTTCTTTGCATTACAAATGAAAAAAGTCGATTTTGAAGCCAGTGCTAAATGTTTGATTTTAAAATATCCAGAATATCTTAATTCTGAACTTGCTGATGAAATTCAGCAATTTAGTAGCTACGTTTGGCATAAAAATGGAAATAATTATAATTTCATAATAAAGCTAATTTATATAAAATAATGTGGGAAGATAAGTTAATATCAGCTGTTCCAAACGTAGAGATTACTTTACGGTTTGATGGTTACAAATTGTGCGGCAAAAAATTCATCTCACAAGCCCTAGCGCTGAAACCAAAAATTTAAATCCAAAGCTGGCCTAAATGTGTATGTTTGAATTTATTCTAAAAGCATTTTCGAGTGATACGCTCTGGAGCAAGCATGCACAACGCGAAGCTTGTTTAGCTCTTCCAGCTCTTACGACAATAACAAAGAATATCGGGTTCTCCTCGAATCAAATCATTTTGGTTCGCAACCACTGATGCTTTTGTTTGTGTAATGCTCGTTCAGCTCTTTTCGTTACGCTAGTTAAACACTTTCGGTTTGCAATCGGTCCATTTTTGGTGATTGTGTGATTTTGTTTGAAGTCTTGCCCCTTCAACTATGTTGTAATTGAAAAATATTCATCAACACTATATTTTTCGAGCTCCCGAATTTAAAAAAAATCGTATTCATCGCAAGTTCCGTGCAAAAAGATTATTTGCCCCTGATCTGACACCACTACAACTGGCAAGAGCTAAACAATTCATAATGCTTGAATTTAAACGATTTGCTAATTATTAAACTATTTGTGTACTTTTTTTATAATACATAAAAGTTTGTTGTCTCTGTTCACTTCGCAAATCATCTTTGACCTTTTCCTTACGGAGTTTTGTTCTTTCTAGTGCTTTCGCCTTGGTTATTATATTTCTTATCTTTTTAATTTATATGTGTGTATGTATGTCCATTGCCGGCTGCTTCACTTTATTCTTCGTTATTTTTCCCCTCATTGCTTAACTTAAAATATGGTGCTGCCTTAAGTACCCATCTCAGCGGCTTTTTCGTTATTTCTACACATTTACTCTGCTCATGAAATTCTAGATATGCGAGAGAAATATTTATTTGAATACACACTCGGAAAAATCTGTTTATATAAATACACCGATACACACAAAATACTTTTCGTTCTTTCCCTTTGTCAGGCGTTCGTATCCTTTAGTTTGAAATTATCTTCATGTCAAATTCAGCCTTCTCTTACTTTATTCGGCGCATTTACTTATCTTGGTTTACGTTTTTAGTTTACTTCGCATACCCATGCTGAGTTAGTTTCGAAATTCTGAACCAGAGTTGTGAAATAATGCAATTCGTATGAAAAGGATATGCATATGTACGTTGTTTTTGATTCTTGCATTCATTTATCCATTAAGTCCCGATGCAGATGAAGCATTTATTGCTAGCAAGTTTTTTGAACTAACCATTTGCTCGACTATGTTCGGTCTTCAGTGGCAGCTAAAAAGTTACTAAGTTACGAGTTTGTGTCCACGATGCTCCTTCCTGTAATAGACGGCAATGCTTCAAAGGTTTGTTATTAAATGCAATATGATCCGCTTTATTTATTTTCGAATTAAATATTGATTCCATTTTCTTTGTAAGTTTCTTGAACATAAAATTGACAGCGAAGTCTAGGGGTGACTTTATCCCCAGGCCCTGAGTCAAGGCAGTCATCAAAGTTTGTAGGAGACAGAAAATCAGCACCTTTTTACACCATGAAATATGTACGTTTTCAATTCAATTCAAAAAAAAATCCTTACAGACATAATATCTTTGAACTAAAATTTAGACTAAAATTTAATTTTAAATTAAATGACAAACTCATTAATTAATGACATCATAACTCTTAAATATACATTTTGGAAGCCAAAGAGCAATAGAACTATCTTTCTATAATTTATTTAACATTATAGAGTTCTGTTAATTGGCTCATTAATACCATTGTTTGAACTATGGCGTTTTATAAAAAAATAATCAACTGAACATAAATTTCTCAAAGGAATATTGTAGGAAATATGACTTAGAATAGTCGGGCAAACAGTTTAACCATTAATAATGTCATAAATTATCAAGATGTATAAGCTAACAGTGACCGTTATATGAAGGAATAGACTCATTAAAGGGATTGAAACGCAATACATATTTTAAGAATTGTTTTTGAATACGTTCAAGACGATCAATATGAGTCCTATATATCGGATTTTAAATAAAACATCCATATTCTAAATTAGATCTAACAAAAGAGGTTAACAACGTGTTAAGGGAAATGGTTCTAAGAATGAGGAGATATTTCGTTTAATAAAACCTAAGAGGGAATAGGCTTTCGGTATGATTCGATTAACATGACCAGTTAAACTGAAACGTGAATTGAAAAATACACCGAGGTCATGTATTTCTGTAACAGTAGACATTACGAATATGTCAAAAATGTTTGAAGACTGCAAAGGCACTACACATTTCAAAAAGGTAAATAGTGACATTTTCTGAGACTTAGAGTTAATTTATAATTTTTGAACCACGTGTAAACATTATTCAGATTTGCACAGCCTTCACTTTATAAAAAAACTTCAAATAATCAGCACATAACAAGAATTGAGAATAGGGGAAACAAATAGCAGTGCTCCAAGAATGCTACCTTGCGGAACCCCTGATGTAACATCAAAAGATTGCGATGCCACATTGATACAAAAGAAACCCTATTAGTATTGTAGGACTGAAGCCATGTAAGAAATGAGTGAAAACCTATTAGGTACATATCCTTATCAAAAGCTTTACATCTGCATAAATTACATCCACTTGGCATAGTCTTCAAACAACGCGATGCAGTATTTCGTGAAAATACTTAAATTAGTCAAAACTGACCTAACAGAAACGAGACCATGTTGATTGGGACATATACAATTTTTGACATCTTTTTTTAACAAGTTTTTCAAATAGGTTAGAGATATTAGTCAAATTGGGAATAGGCCTATAGCTTCCTATGCTATTTTTATTTTCTGATTTGTAGATGGGAGTCATAACGCCACCATTTGAATGATATTTGTGACTTTCAGTAGCAAAAACTTTTTATTGTATGAATGACCTTTCTTATGGTCATCAAAACTTTTTCAAATTTTTGTCTATGAACCGTTCTGTTTTTTCTTCCGGGCCCCTTAATCCGGCACTGGTCATGAGTTGAAAAAAAACTGAATTCTAAATTGATACTCAAATTAAGAAGAAAACTACTTGGAATTAGTTAAACTTCTATGACATGATTCATTAGTTTACAACTCTGTTTTGGATTAGGCTGCAAAACAGTCTTTTTTCTGTAATTTCTTAATGTTATTGTCGTTGTTGTTGCCGTCGTTTTATTTGCTGCCTGCTAGCGTCTGTTGCTTGTTAAAACGATGAAGTTGTTTATTCCATCATCATAATTTTCCAGCATCGTTCGCCGTTTTTTCTTTCTTCTTTTGTTATATCGCTTTAATATGTAGCGCTCTTTGGGATGCCTTTATTTAGGGTCCAAGCCGATCTAAATCAAGCCGCTTTTTGTCATTCGATATTTTACCATTAACAACTGGCGATAATTCAGTTTTTTATGGCTTGAAGTTGCGACAGCAGGACTAGGCCCAAACGGACGCTTTTTCAACACGCGTTTTAGAATCGAAAAAAATCAATTTTCTTTCAAAAAATCGATTTTTAATTTTTTTGTGGTTACGGCTTTTTGACAAAGTACCATCCCGATCAAAACATTTCCAAGAAACCGTGCTGCACATACATGCAACCCCTTTTTAAATCGCTAACCATTGGTCGCTTGCAACTCTGTTCGACGCGCCGCGGCAAATAGTATGATAGGTTTTTGGATTGGCACTTTTTCTTTTGGGTTTTTGCTCGCACAAAAAATATATTTAGTTCTTGCTCTGAACGCGTCATATGTAGATCAGCCTGAATTTGAGTGGATGCACGGGCTATGTTGATTTTTGTGCACCGGTCGTTTACGGCTTATTGGCATTGGCCTATGACTTATGACAAGAAGATATTTAACGGAGATAAATCGCATAATGGGCGCAAACGTGTTGCAGTAACTTGCCACGGTGAATTGCCTTTAGTGATTAAAAATTTAAAAATTAAAAATAAAGTATGCAGCAGACTTACCTGTCCCTATTGAAAAACCCTTATCTTCTATACGAACAACACGAATAACATCATAAACTCTAAAACTGTTAATGCACTGCAATTATCAGAATCAGTCGAATCATATTGTCTATCAGTGGCGTACCTAAGGAGTAGAAGAGTTCGTTGCCCCAGGTGCAACGGCTTAGCGGGGAAATGGTTTTGGTTTTCAGTATATATAATTAATTTTGTGGACCCATTTTTTTTTAGTAAATGATAATAGGAAATTGCAATGTACAGGGGACCTATGAGGTTTTGATATGTGAAAAATATCTTATTCCGCTGAGGTTTTTGGAATTAGAAAAGTTTTGACTTTAAATTTTTTGGTGGAGTTTTGTAGGCAGGGGCGGGTTGCCAGGGCAAAATTAGTTATGCTAAAAAGAAAATTTTGATATCATTTTACGATGACTTATTTGCTGCACGCTTGCCTTTGTCGCCGCAAAGCTTTTGCTGTCTTCAAACCTTTGCCGCTCCCAAGCCATTGCGCCCGGGATGGTGGTAGGCAAGGCCGTATCCAGGATTTTATTTCGGGGGGGGGGGGCTTTTAGATTTGAAATCGATTCAATATAGTGTCTGTCAAAAAATTTCAGGGGGGGGTTCTATTCCCTAGCATCCCCCCCTAGATACGTCCCTGGTGGTAGGTATGAGGTATGTTCGATTTTTAGCTTAGGATAATCGACACATAATCCGTCAAACATATTATCGAAAAGTAATTGAAAAATTTCAAGTTTGTTGTTTCGAAAGAAAATTTCTGAAAACTTTATCCAGTGCACTCAATTTCTAAAAAAGGGGTTGATTCTGTCGGTTTTCCCTTCAAAGGTCACATAACTCTGTGCAAAATATCTGAAATTGCGTTTTCTTCGATTACCGCGGTGTGGTGCACTCTTGATTCCTTCTAATGGACAATTCCTTCTAATGGGCAAACGGTAAATAAAGAGTATTATTTAGGCGTTAAAGTACTTGAGTGACCGCCTAAAACGGATCGATTTGCAAGAACAGCTCATGAATTTTAAACCACAACAGCACACCATCGAATAAAGCCATCAATGTGCAAAGGTTTTTGTTGAAAAATTTAACGAATGTCGTCGGCAAAGCGCCGCATTCAATGAATTGGCGCCGTCTGACTTTTACCTTTTCCCGAAGCTAAACTTATTTTAGTCGGTTAAGGCACAAAAGCAAATTTCGCTTAAGGCTATTCCTGAATCAGCATACGAAAAATGTGTGTGGAACTGGGTCAAGTAATGGGGCATATGTACTTTGAAATCGAGAAAATAATTTTGTTTCGTTTTATTTCACAATTCCGGATACTTTTTACACCGTTTAGTATAGTTGTTATTTTTAGATTTAACACACCATAAACGCAATAAATGAAAAATAGTTTAGGTTTTTTATCGAAAGCTTAAGTTGTAATCAAAAGAACTTTTACTTCTAACTTTTAGTGACCGAAGTAACTATATTAAGTACTTTTATTTTTCAGAGCCCATGCAGTATTAAAATGTCTCCTGTGCCATTGCCAAGCGGAACAACACCTGTGCAGCAATTTTCGGTTGCAACATCATCACCAATGACTGTATCCACAACAGCCACAGCGGAAACTGCATTCGCTAGCAACAACGGCTCAAAAACAGCATCACAAACGCCACAGCATCAAGGTCACGGCACTGACTTTATAGCAAATTTCATTCAAAACTTAAATACAATGCAACAACAACCAAAAAATGCGGTTGCAGATAAAAAGCAACAGAATGTTGCTACTGCAATAAATACAACAACTGACGCTAATGTTATAAGCAGTACATCAGCAACATCAACTGTATTGCAAAAACCTGAACAAATAAATAACAACAATAACAACAATAATAACAATAATAACAATAACAACAACAATATTATTAGCAGCAGTTGTAATGCAAATATTAAAGACGAATGTGAGCAAAGTGTTGTCATCAAGACTGAAGTCACAGACAGCCATTGTCAAGAGCTGCTGCAACAGGAACAACCGTCACCAACGTCAACATCATCATTAGTGGCAACATCTTTATCAACAACGAGAGCAAATGCCGCTGCAAAAGAAAGTGCAACACCAACAAGTAATGACAGCGGCAATGCAAGTAACAACAATAACGATGACAACACCAGTGACAACAATTTAATGTTTGCTAAGCCGCGACCAGTGTTGCTAAGCTCCGTCAATCCGCACATCATCTGCAATTTATGCCAGGGGTACCTGATTGATGCAACAACAATTGTGGAGTGTCTCCATTCGTGTAAGTAAACCTAACAGAGTTGTCAAATGTAATGTATATTCTTGAATTCTAAAGGCATTTTTGAAAAAAAATCTTAAAAATTTATTTTTCAAGTAGCAGATGCCTTGTCCCTTAGAACATACAGAGTGACCTCATAAAAAAAGAAAAACTGGCATTAAACTATGAGAAAATTCAAAAAAATAGATTACCCTGCCGTATTGACACAAAACATTTTAGACACAGGAAAAAAGGAATAATAAAAAGCTGGCAGGTTTGCGAACTCATAGCTCACAGCACGTGGGTTCGGTACTCGTGATCTCAAAATGTTTTTCTTTTATTGATATCAATGAAAATAAATGATATTGTAAAACTTGCTTTAAAATATTTAAAACCACCTTATCCTGCATTTAATTTTCAAATGTGCTTTAGAAAAAAAAACCATTTTTTGGTAAAATCTAAGTTTTAACTTTACCTAGATTTTCTTAATTTTGCGACTATCATTACGGGCCAATAATAATAATTTATCATTTTTAAGGTACTCTACCTTTATCTGAGCAACAAAATTTTTTCTTTAATAATTGAAAGCTGGTCAACTGTAGTGCATGCTACCAGGTTTAGCTCAACAAAAATTTCAGGAAGTATGAAAACAACCGGTTACGAAAAATTAGTAGTCTTGGGTACATTGGATGCCAATTTATGACCTAATTCTTCAAAAATCTTAAATTTTAAAAGTAAAGGGCACTAATATCAGTCCCTTTGTTATTTTCCAAGTTTCTTCAATCGAGGTACTTGGTAAATCTATGTTTTTGTGTAAAATAATTAAGTTTTTGACCTTAAAAATTTTCAATTTTCATTCGTCGTGTCACCAAGCACTTAAATTTTTTTTATTTATTTAAGATATATACTGGAAAGTCATAAAAATTACAGCAAAAATGGTTTGAGCTTTTCTTTTTTATTAGAAAAAATCGTGTCTGCAATATTATAAGTTATTAATTGTCTGAAAATATTGTCAAAAAGAACACAATGTCCTTGGGAAATTCGGTAAGAAGAGGAGAATCATTCTCTGCTATATATGCAGATTAAATCCAGATATTAAACGAATGAAAAAATTAAATTGGAAGAGGTGGCATAAAAATATAATAGCAGACTAAAGTATAGGGTGTTTTTTTAGAGGTATAGAGCTTTGAATTGAAATAAAACACAAGAAAATCGTTTTAATGTCTATCAATTTGGCTTTATTGGAAGGATAATTTTATGCCATTAATGTTTAAATATGATTTTGGGCATGTGGCCGCCGCGGCTGGCTCGAATAAAGCCAATTCTACAGGTCCAATTTTGAACCACTTTTTTGAGCATATGGGGCCGTATGTCGGCAATAACGCCACGAATGTTGGCTTCCAAGTCCCCTAACGTTTCTGGTTTGTTGGCGTAGACGAGCGACTTCACATATCCCCAAAGAAAATAATCCAATGGTGTCAAATCACACGATCTTGGTGGCCAATTGACAGGTCCATTCCGCGAAATTATGCGCTCATCGAATGTTTCCTTCAATAAATCGATTGTGACGTGCGCTGTGTGGCATGTAGCGCCGTCTTGTTGGAACCACAACTCATCCACATTCATGCCATCCAATTCGGGAACAAAATAGTCGGTTATCATGGCTCTATACCGGTCTCCATTAACGGTAACTGACTCTCCAGCATTATTTCGGAAGAAGTATGGCCCAATGACTCCACCAGCCCATAGAGCACACCAAACAGTCAGTTTTTGTGGATGTAATGTCGTCTCAAGGGTCTCATGTGGATTCTCTTCATTCAACCAAAAATGAGCCTCATCACTGAACAAAATTTTGCGATGAAAATCAGCATCGAGATCAATCTCATTTTCGGCCCATACACCAAAATCACGACGCATTGCATGGTTTCGCGGCTTTAATTCTTGCACAAGCTGGATCTTGTAAGGTCGCAAGCCAAGATCTTTGC
Source organism: Meiosimyza decipiens (assembly GCA_963680825.1). Lineage (NCBI taxonomy): Eukaryota > Metazoa > Arthropoda > Insecta > Diptera > Lauxaniidae > Meiosimyza > Meiosimyza decipiens. The sequence continues at coordinate 80,988,308 of OY804261.1, read as the reverse complement.
GCAAAATCTTCCATAAAGTTGATGGCCAAAGCTCCAATTGCTGTGCACGGTGGCGAATCGATTCATTCGGGTCCTCTTCAACATTTTGCTCTACAGCGGCAATTGTTTCTTCGGTGCGCACTGTTCGACGTCTCTGCGGATGCGTATTATCACATAGAGTAAACGTAGTGCGAAAACGATCCATGGTTAACCGAATTAATTGCTCTGATGGACGATTATGTCGACCATAAAATGGACGGAGCTTGCGGTAAACTTCGCGAACTGAACCATTATTTTCGAAATAAATTTGCACGATTTGCAAGCGTTGTTCTTTTGTCAACCTGTTCATGATGAAATGGCAAACCAAACTGAACATAAATGACATTAGAGTTGCCAGATTTGACCAGTTTTATCTCTATTCGAAAAACAAATCTCTAAAAAAAACACCCTTTACGTGTGATAAAAGTGCATTTGTAGTAATTTTTTGTGCTTTTGCAAAAATATTGACCAATTATTTCAATTCTGGTTTGAGGTCCACCAGCATATCGGTAATAATCAAAAATGGTTCCTGCCATAACAGTAAAAAAAGTGTCTTTTATTTTCTTAACAACCTAAGTATATTACATACATATCTGTATGAGCTAATGGGAAACTGAAATATGAAAATGAAATTAAAGAAGTATGTGATATGTGTACATATATCTTAAGGATTGAGCGAAATTTTGCATCTGGTCCGAAGCCTAAACAGCAATTAAAGCAATACATTTCCCTGCGTTACTAACTTTAAGCTCAGTCAGTGCACTGGTGTCGCTTAAGTGGGTGTCATTCAGGCCGATGTTAAAAGGCGTCATTCAATGCTATGTACGTTAGTTCTTTTCTCATATTGAAATGATGAGCCAGTCAAAGGCGTGCGTGCACATCGGGCACCCGGGGTAAAAACTTATTTGCTGGTCCTACCGAAATAGATTTTCGTGTTTTGTAACAAAAATTTCACTTACTTTACCAAAATTAAAAGGTCCTCACTTCCGACATTCAAAAGCTCTAGCAAAATCAGATATATTTCACTTTAGTTTTAAAAACTTCCACCTGCACATTCAAAATTTACTACATCTATGAATTTTCAGTCACTTGAAAAAGGTCCTCATTCTTGACTTTCAGAAACTTTACCAAAATGAGATATATTTGACGATAATTTTGCCGCCATTTTTACGATTTACTGTTTCTGGTACACTTGGCTTCATCCACTACTTTACTCCCAACGCTGGCTTATTTCATGCCTTTTATTTAAAACAGGACTATTGGTAGATTTTAAATAAATAAGATGCTACATAGACTAACGACAGTAAAACAATTTTGTCGGAGCTAAACATTTGGCGAAGCCTTCCGTCCTCTGATTTCTGCGTCTACTTATTCTTTTTAATAAATCGCAACTAAAATTCATGATTTCTCCCTTAATTATATGAAATAGGTTTTACCTTTATATTCATAATTTTGTCAACTTAAAAAATTAAATATCCTTGATTTTGCCCTGACATATTTACAAGACGAGATAAAATTCGTATAAACAGATTAATCACCTCGTTTCGTGTCACAAAAATTGTACTGTCCTTTGACTGTCGCCAACCTTAACAACTCTGCCAGGTAATGAACAATTTTTCAAATAAAAACTAGACAAAACAACAAAAGCACACAGTGCTAATGAATTAACAACAGCAACAAAAGTTTTAACAGCACCAACTGAATCTGTGAAAAATCTCACATTTGCATTCAGTCAGTCAGTTCGTCAAACATCCATCCCGCTGCTTTCGTTATGTCTGTATGTGCGTGCGTTCATTCATCCATCCGTCCTTGTGTCCGCTGTCGTTTAAATATGGATTCCAATTCTGAGTGGAACGCAGTAGGATAAAGGAATGGAAATGATTGAACATATTTTCCAAAAGCACACCCACACATACATAGACTTATAAACATACATACATACATATAATATACACTGCAAAACCTTGGCCGAAAACAACTAAACTGCCAACCCCAGCCAGCAAGGCGAACTCAAATTTGTCAGCTTCTCTGCCATCCGCATGTTGTAAAGTTGGTCTCACAGCACCCACCCACGCTCATACAGTGGGACAAATTTTTTGAATTTTAAAACCCTTTGGTCAAAGGATCAACTTCATAAAGGCAATATAAATTTCACTTAAAAGCTTCCATTAAATAATCCGGTCTAATATTTTGACATGTAACTTAAACACGCACACTCTTTTTTAATTTTTTTACACACTGTAGCGAGTTTAATTGATTTTTATATTTTAATCGCATCTGCAATTATCGATTAAAATTAATCACTACTTTTATTTTTCTATCAAGATTATTTTATCTTTGATGTAAAAAATTAAAGTCAAAAATTTCAGATATTTTTATTCGAAAATATGAATTCAAAGAAGGATATTTTTGAAGAAAAAACTCTATGGCAATGTATGGTAGAGGTGAGAGGGATACCACAGGCCAACAAAATTAGATGAAACTTTATACCCACAGACTAGACTATATGTTTCCGAAATTTTTCGTTACGCTGAAACAGTTTGGAGCAAACAGTATGAATAGGTGTAGGGAACAAACGGTTTGCGCCGTTCGCAGATGTGATCCAGAAAGCTGAAGTTTTGCAAGAATTTTCTTTAAACCCGATTTTATAATCGAAAATGTGGGTGTGGTTTGACAGCAGGTGGTGGCCTTTCCTATAAAAAAAATACATAAAACGCTATATGTTGGCACCTAAGGTAGATTTTTCTACGTTTTAGGAAGTCCACTTTTTCGTACAGGTTTGATCTAGGAAGCTCTAATTTTGAAGCAATTAATTTTAAACCCCAAGCTAAATACAGGCAACAAAAATTCATCAACAAAACTTTGAAGAAAAACACTATAATGTACACGTCTCCCTAATGAGTGTTCAATTTGAGGAAAAATCACAAACATTAAAATTTCAAAATTCGATATCTCGGCGAAAACAAAAGGTATTTAAGTAAACTCAACGGTATTTGAAAGAAGAAAACTTCTACTTAATGATGCAACACATAGTTCTTTGAAAAAAAAAATTCACTATGCTATATATGTATGTATGTATGCATGAATATACAAAGTCGCTAAGTCCGAATATGCAAACTGCTTCTTCGACTTGGCTCCACATTTGATTTTCAGATACACATTCAACCCATGCAACATTCATGTTAACAATGCTATTTTCCAAAGTCAAAATGCCAAAAACCTGACGTGCTTAGAGATTCTTTAAAAAAAGAGATTCAACTTCAAAAAATCTATCAAATGATTATTTTCATATAAATTATGGGAGGTGTACAGATTGACTGGGCATAAAAATCTGTTGATTAAGGGTTTTTCACAAGGAGGCAACGAGTATTTTTAGGCCTGCACTTCAAAAAAGTGTTTTTATTTCAAATTCTGGATTTTGAAAATTATTTTATTTCGCTTAAGTTTCTGATTAGCGCTGCTGTGCAATGGATGAGAGATTTACCCGCACACCCACCCACGCATCTCAGGCACTTCCGCTTGTTTGTAATAGTGAATTTTGGGTCGGACGGCGTTGGCATTGACATTAAAGCTGAGTACTACAGTAAAAATCTCTGTCTCTGAAAGAAAAATTAAAGTTATTCTGTTGCTGCTGCTCCTTTCGATGTTTGTTTGGGTCGGTCTGTAAATGGGCGGATGGGTGTTTTCGTTGAAACAGACTGGGCTGTAATTTTATTGTTGTTGTTTTTTGCTATTGAAATAGAGTGCTGTTGGCCTGTTTGTGTTTAATTTTAATAAAAATGAGCACATCTACGTTTAATAATGCTCACCTACACTCAAATGAACTAAGTGAAGAAGTTTTACATGCCCTACGAAAATTAATTAGTTCATCGCGTTGGCTAACAGTGTGTGTGTGGTGTAAAGCATTCATTCATTCATTACCTTTAGAAGCACTTTAAATAATAAAACAGCCAAAATTCCTGTGTAGCAAGGCAAAAAATATAGATGTGATGAGGCAATCTCCAACGTGAAACACAAAGACAAAGTTTTCTCATCCGACTCATTTTGTTTTTCAAAATTGTTCCGTCGGAAATACAGACCAAATATACAGTATACGAGTACAACTATAAAAGGAAGCACAGTCGTCAGACAGACAAAGGCGTGAAGCATAAATTCATGTTGTCAGTTACTTTGTTACTCTGATTTTTTGTTATTTACTTTTGTTTTTGTTGTTGTCTGGTTCTATTTTGTCTCTTTTTTTAAAGAAATGTGAAAAAAAATACAATGAAAAAGAAGCAAGAACTGCCACCCATCTTTAATTTGAGTAGAAAATGCTCGGTTGCACCAATGATAAGTTTTCGGAACAAAGGCTCACAGAACCCGAGTTTGGTGTGCCACAACTCATGACTTATTTTAAAATTTGATATTTTTTTGGAAAAGCAAATGCCTCCAAGCTTTAAACATCAATTTAAAGCTAAAGGTGGCAACGCTAACACTTCAATGATGACGCCTTGCTTAACTCTCAACAAGTGTTGTAAATCCTTTTCGTACTTCAAGGGGAAAAACACGTATTTTCACAAATTTATTCTAATGCATTTGCATAAAAAGTTCTTTTGCTGATTGCGAGTTTTGAAAAGTTAATGCAGAACAAGTGAAGAAGACAGTCTGTTGCGAATGATTAAAGTATTCCCTATAAGTAAAAGGAAGCAAAAAATTGTCAACTTTTTTGAAACAAAAGTTAACGCATTAAAGATTTTATTTGGGTTTTTTTCTTAGCACTATTACATTTATACCAGTTGAAGTGACAAAGTTGTGTCCAAACTTTTTGTAGGGTTTAGAGAGCACAAAAAACTTTAAGTTTCCTCATGGTACTTTAAGTGAATTTTTGTGTTTGCCTTGTCATTTTGGAAAAGCGTTAACAACGAAAATTTTGTCTAGACCTAACTTGAACAAGTTGAGATTTGATTAAAACAAAACTTTTGGTAGTACAATTCAGGCAAAGTTGCAAACAGATTTTGTAACTTTTATTTAATCCTTGCGACTTTAAATAAGTCTCATATTTGTTATATGTATGTACTATATGCAACATCCTGTTCGTATGGAATACTCGTATTTGTATTTCATTCAATACGCACTACAAAAGTTCACTCGTATTCCCTAAACAAACATTTATTTGCCACCAAGAACAGTCGAATGATGAAGAGTAACAATAGTAAAACAACAATAACAAGACCACCGGGAGCAATTAATCAGCCAACAAGTAATCGGCTTAAATGGTAATCAGCTCCACACTTGTCTTCTCTCTACTCAGAATCAGTTCAAGCCAATTTGAAGTCAACAAGCAAGTAAGCGAGTGGCCGACCTTCTCCACCTCGATCTGACACATGCCGTTTCACGTAGTCGAATCGACAGTGAGTTCTAAAATATGAAAAAATGTGTGTGTGCCTGCGATGGTGACGGTGACGGTGACGGTTACTGAAAAACAATTCAACGCCAACACACAACACCAACAGCGAAAAAAATTAGCTTGTGTGCTTGTGTATGTTGAGCTCCAACTCAACAATTTGGGGGACAAGTTCAAGTTGAAACCAGAAAATCGTGGCTTGAGTACGCAAAAAAAACTTGGTCGTCAACAGTGAGTTTATTTGGTAACGAAACTTGGATTGTCTCGGATTAATTATATGAGCACAGCTTTTATCCAAAAGCAAAAAAAGTGGGTGCGTCTAATGCTGTGATAAGCTTCGAAATTGTCTTCTCTAAAGTAACTTTGCCTTGGAGCGTAAAATCACTTTAGTTCGAGAAGAAAATAAAAAAATTTTAAAAGTAATTTTGCAACAGTTGAAAAAAACTTTTGATTATGTGATTTTATTTTCGTTTTTATTTTCCTTTGTTGTATTTTGCTTATAATTTTTAAGCTTTTCGCTCGCCTGTGCTCATTGGTCCTCTTCTTTTCAGTTTGCCACAGCTGTATTATGAAGCATTTGCGTTCGGAGCAGTACTGTCCTCGATGTGAAATGATGATCAACACCGCTAAACCAAATATCAAGTAAGTTCGAATTAATTTTTGAATATGAATTTTTTAAATATGAATTGAACTTTTGAAAATAGAAAATAGTTTTGAGATAGTAATAAGTGTTTTCATTGTAAAATTAATTAATATTGCGCTGAAAATTTCTAATCTGAATCAGTGATATGCGATAAATGAGTAAAATTTGTATTTGAAGAAAGAAGCCTTCACAAGAAGTCAGGGTTGCCCAGTGACCGCTTTTCGACCGGCTCAGCCTGGAATTGCAAGAAGTAGAGAGTGTTACTTTTAGATCAGTTCTGATAGTTCTTCGAGTTCTAGTGGTAAAACTTCGGCTTAAGTGTCGCAACAATTATTCTTATTAGGTATGCAGGACACACATTGAGCAATAATACTATGGAAAACTTAATGAGACTTCTTAGAATCTATAGGAAAGTAGTGAACATTTTTGGTCATTCATTAACGGAATGAAGAAATCGTCTATTCCATCTCTCTTGAACTCACCACATTTTCATGAACCCAGATCAGAAAGCCGAAATATCTACATCGAAGCAGTAAAATCACTAAGCACACTCTGCGCTCGATTAAGTCTAAATGGCAAAACATCACAAACACAAATATTTTGAAAACAAAAATCACGCAACCTGGAAAATTGTAAAAAATAGTGCTATATATAACTCATTTTATTATTAAAACGCGTACGGTATGAAGCGTGAATATGCGACCAGAGGCGAGATTTTAAGTTATAAGAAAGAAAAACATATTATTTATGTTTGGTCAACAAAACATATAATGCTCGTACTAATAGTTTCTACTAAGTTGCTTTGAAATAAGTATGTGTTCTTATACATACTCGCAAACGGATAATATGAGTTAATAGGCCTTCGTTGGCATAAATAAAAGGGGCCTTAATATTCCATAGAAACAACAAAGCAGCGACAGGACCTCCCATAATTTTGTCCGGAGTTTCACTGAGTTGCGTTTACATTCCTTCAAACTGGCTACTCTGAACCTTGACATAAATTTTCAAATAGGTTACCTTTTGTTATGCCAAAGTTACATGGCCATCATAATACTATCAATGCCATCTAGTGGGCTGACAAAAATTCTCCTCCCCAAAGTCAAAGAGATATTGGAGCCGCTTATTTTGGAATGAACAAACAGATTTTCAACCGAACAGATCGTGTGTTAATCAAATAAATTCACTTCGCATTAATGTGTAACAAATAAAAAATTGTCACTCCACGTTAATTTAAACCTTCATGGACTAAAAACTGCTTTTGAAAGCATTGACAGTAATTTCATCATCACCCAAAATCAGAGCTCAATACGAACGCTTAAAATTTTATGCCTTATGCAATGGGAAACTAAGATCTTTTTAAGTCCTTATCATATCCTTAGGTGTGTGCAGTGGCGTAACTAGAGAGAGGGGGGTTGTCACCCCGGGAGACAAAGGCTTGGGGCAGCAAAATGGTTCTCGGTATTTTTTTATGAACATTTTTTCTAAGGCAGGCGGTTACGTCACTAGTGTGCGCCAAGACTGTTTTTGTTTACAACTTTGTGATGATGAGTTTTGACCATAAGTGTGAAAATTGATCAGCCCTGATAATGCGTTCACAATAGTACACAATTTCGACCAATAAGAATGAATTTGAATGAAATCGAGATAAATAGTTCAGTTTTACATTAAATTTGTACAGAAAATGCGCTGATTTTGTCTGCTTTTTTTGCTCCAAATCGATATAAATCAAAATCAAGTTGATTTCGATACCAGTGTGAGCTGTCTAACTGCAAGCGAAGGAGTAGGTCTGAAAATAAATGTCAATATGCAAAAAATATGCCCATTCATCCTACCAATCACTTATTTAGTTACTTATGGTTGGACCAATAAAGACATCCATCTTCGCGCTGCTTGGTAGCCTCGGACTATCACCAATACAGTCTATTTAGATCCAAGTCTTAAACTGACGTCTGTCGACTGAAGTCAATGCTGTACTCTTTCATGGTTGATGAATATCCTTTACCTATTTTTTTTGTGGAGTCTTAGTTCTGAGGCGAATACAAAGGCTAGTGTCAAGAAAGTTATCATATTCAACAGAAATCTTTTTAAATACAAGCGCCGTCTACTATTCCAGCAGTAGCTATATCGCACCTTCGCGAAATTTGATCTATTTGCCGCCGCTATTGCTTCGATTTTATTGAATGATTTGCAAAGAAAAGTTAAGATAACTTGTAAATATAGGTTGCATGCCAACAACCTTTAAGCCTGTAATCCGTTTACATATGACCTTTTCTACCATCCTTTTAGCTCTATTTCTTGTAATCTGCTAAAAAAGTATATATAAAAGCCGTTGGAAAACAAAACTTTTTTGTTGATTTTTATCCTCATCACATATCGCATTGAGCTCTATCCACTGCATCGGCGAATTTAATTCCATTTCATCGGAACGACAGTCGGAGGTTGTGCGATGATGCTGAATTGTTTATTCGCCTGTTTGGTATTTGAGCCATAAAAAGTGTGGTTACTCAAAAAGGGAGCGATAATGTTTAAATTCATTCGATTTGTTTTTTCGCACATTAACACCCCAGCAGGGAACGGACAACCGAGCAAAGCGAAATTGTTTTTCTTTTTAGAACTCGACACATTTTCCAACGATGCAGAACAGACGAACGTGACTCGATAATGTTAATAAACAACATAACGATAGCAAATCTTTGGAGTTGGTCCGAAACATGAAAATAACGCGGAATAATAAATAAAACCAGTCAGCCTTGCCGCCAATTAACGACTTGTAAAATTAGTATCTTCCTTTTCAAGTGCCACAATTAAAACGGCACTGGGCTGCAAGAATTGACGTAGTAACGCGTACTCTGTGGTCGTATTGTCCGTCATCAGCAGTGGCGATGATGACGATGTTGTGATGACTTACGTATGTTGCATTTAATATTTTACACAAACAAGCACACGCACTCATATCCAGGCAAGGCTTCTTCTTGCTAGTTTCCCAGAAAACGAATCAAATCAAATGAACAAAGCCAACTGCAACGAATCAGCGGGCGGGTCTTCATTTTGCCGACGGCATGTGAAAACAGCTGAACGAGCTGTCTGCAGTCCTAAGCCATTCACTTGGTAGATGACTGTTTAGTTAGTTTAGAATTGAATAGCTGCCGGAGTGAATGTGTGCGGCCAAAAGAAGAGATACCCGTCTTATGTCAGAAAAAGTAGTGAGCAGAGAGATAGATAGTACCTACTAAAAAATGCAATGAAAACAAGAAATTTCTCGGCGTCATAGTCGCTTGTTGCCGTTAACGCGTCGTTGTTGCGCTTACGTAGCGCAGTCCAATACGACCCGACACTAAACGACACACAAGGCAGTCATAACGTTTCGGTGAATGTGTAGAGAATACGAAATGTGACTGCCATGAACCGTCGCTTTTCGTCGAAGTCGTCACACTTTGGCTTTGCTTCTCCGACTTTCAGTCACCACGTACCTGGGAATGGTATTATTTATTCTGCATTTGCTGCAAGTTTTTACGTCGAGTTTGAACTCTGAAGTTTCTTTAGCTTTTCTGCTCATTTTATTACCCTGTTGTCGTCATCGTTTTCGTCTTCGTCTCTTCGTTGCCAGCAAATTTTTTTCTCGTCTATTTGCTCACTAGTTAGCCTTATGAGAAAACATGACTCTTTGGTTGGTTCAAGTCCGTACCTCAGTCTTTTCATCTGGTTGTCTGTCCGTCTGTTTTAAAGTCTCGGCAGTGTGTTGTCGTATTTGCTTTGCTCTTGTTTTCTTCGTGTTTTCATGTTGTACTTATTATTTTTTTCTTTTGTGATTCAATCTTGTACATCGAGTTCTCGATGATGATAATGACGGTGATGATTACCAGTATGGCTATGAATTATCACTGCTCCATGGACGTCTGTAGCTGCTGCTGGTAATGTTACTTTTGTTTACAATTGGCTAAATGCACTTCAGCTTGTTTCAGTGAGTGTCGTTTGGCGGCGTTTACAATGTTATGGCAGACACTTCGTGGTATTGAGACGGTAAAATTTCTTCATAAAAGTAATGTAATGACCTATAAGAGGCCTTCATCCCATCAGAGCCTTAAAGAAAGATAATGCTGTGGTTTTGTTATAAACATATAACATGGAACCATTCTGTAAGAGTTTTGATTAGAAAGTAAGCCTTTCCTATTGTAGGTATGTATTCATGGCGCTCCAGAAATAAATACATACATACATACATACATACATATGTTCAACCCTTAAGGCTTGGTGTTCAAGAATTTAAGATAGAGTTACGTTCTGTTATCTGTCCTTAGCATTTAAAATCATAGATTCAAGTAACAGTTGCCCTAATTTTTAAAAATGCCGGAAAACCAAAAAACGCTTTACTTCTAACCTTATTTTTGTGTACATTACTTTAAAGATCTTTTTCAACACTATAATACTTACTCCGTAAACAAGATCATACGTCGAACACCAGAGGGCGAATGGGTGAAAATAAAACATTATTATTCCCATTAACCGCAATCGTATGTTGACCTTAACCAGCGGTGGGCATGGAAATCCAGCAAAAGGTCGCAACAACAAAATCAAGCGATAAAAAACGAAATTTCAAAGTATTTTTTGCTTTCATTGCCAAATTCGCCAACAGCAAACAAAAACTATTGTTACATTCGTCGAGGCACCGTCGCTAATGCCTTTGCGTGTTGTTTTTGTTATCATTTGAACCCAATTCAACGCTGTGCTTCGATAGCGTTGATATTTTGGGAAGTGCATTTTTGCTTGTTTGTGCGTCGAATAACGGTTCGACCCATGGATCAAAAAAAGCCACTACGTGCCCATCGCTGATCCAAACTATAATCTTATCAATAATATATATTTCGTTTGAAAGGTCAGGTGCTTTAATTCTTGCTTTTGGACGAGTGCGTGAGGCACTACCAGTCAAAGTAATTAAGAAAAGCCCTTCTCTGACTAATTTTAAAGGATGGCGAAATGTAAATTTTATTTTGGACATTGATAATGCGTACTTCGTTTAAAAGATGATTTTTGCAATTAGAAGTCTTACTTTCATGTTATTTCCTTCGGTCGTACAGTAAGTCACCTCTTCTCAAAATATATCGTTTGTCTTTTACACATAATCTTGGGTAAGTACTTTTTTTTAAAAAAACTTCCAAGCATGACTAACTAAGCTATATTATATATGCCTCATTTTTCAATCAAAACGAGATGCATATGTCTATGGTATATACTTTTGTCGAACCAAAATATAGTTGCATTGTTTCATATCAAATTTTTCGGCTTATTTTATATATTTTGCACCATTTTTGAAAAATGAGTCTGACTGATATAAATGTACATATGTACATGTCATATCCGATTTCCATAAGAAATTTCTGAACATGAGGACTCAACGGCTGAAGATACTAGATATAGTATTTCTAGGTCGTCGATTATTCCTTTCAGTCTTGCTACTAAAATTCATCTATTATTTCAAGCATTTACGTGCATTTATCCAATATCCTTCTAATTCATGTGAAGGAAAAGTAATCATCAAATACAACGAAGCGCAACGAATTGTCTCGTTTCTCTTTCTATGCGTCCTCAAGCATTTTGCTGCATATGCGACCGCTTTGTGCGAAATACTTTCTTTCACCTTTTTACTTGCGTTATTCTGGCAAATGTCTGCAACGATCCGTAAAGCGGATTTGTGAACGAATTTCAAATAACATGATTTCATTTGTACGCGCCGCAATATGTTCCATTGTCACTTTTTGTTGAAATGTGATTTCTTTTCAATTCGTTCGCTTCTCTCTTGTGCTGTATTTTGTATAGTTTGCATAGAAAGGAAAGGGCACAAATTTTGTCCGACAGCAGCAGAAAATAAGCACTGGTATTTCGGTATATTGATTTTCGGATGAAATACGACAAATGGTTGCGTAATTGACAGCTGATGTCTTCAATCGTTAATTTTATGTGTATGTATTACTTACGAGTTTGAGAGGTATTTTATTTTGAAGAACCAATACGATAAATTGCGACTTATTGAATAAAAAAAAAAAGAAATCAACAAAAAGTTAAAAATAAATCGAAAACTTCAAAATTTCACCTTTTATTAGTTTTTTAGATCTTAACACGTTACCACCCACTCTTTAATTATTCATAAGAAGTTCCTATCATATATTCCATGTTGCCATCTGTTGCCCATCGGGTCCGCCCGCGATTATAGTCGCTGTTGAGAATTGATTAGAAATGAGGGAGGCGCCAGGTATAGACAATATACATCTATGTACCGAATTCCACACTATTGCTGCCATCATTAGCCAAGATATAGCGTCTTTCGTTCTTTATTTTAATATATGTCGTCATATAGTGCATGAGATCTCAAGGGTCCACGGATGTGCGAAGATGTGTAAGATCAGACATACATTCGTGTTGCATTCAGTTCCGTATAGTTAAATATATTTCTTGTAAGTTCATCCGTAAACCGTAGCAACTGCCATGGCATTTTTCTGCGCAACTGTTCCCTTCCATTAATTCTGTAACCGGAACCAAAATTCAAAAATGGAAAAGTAAACCAGTGCGAACTCTTGTATTAATTATATAACAATGACATTTATTTGGCATTCTTCCTTCGACCAAGGAAAACGATCCGTAAAGATCAGACCAAGAGATATTTCGATAGTAATTTTTGTGGAGTTTAAGTTCTATTTGCCTATACTATTTAGGCATATTTTGAATAAGGTACATGATATACGTAAAGTTTTGTTGCGCAGTTGTGGTTAAGAACAAAATGTCGGATGTTTCTATTAGCTATTAGCTCTCTTAGCTATTTATGTAGCTTTTTAAGTCATGTGAAATTAAGAGTATTAAAACGATCAAAACGAAAAATGTTCGCATTTTCTCTGTTTATAGAAAAAGATAAAAACTAAGTCAGTACTGGGATAGATAATTTTGCAGGTAATATGTTAATTGAGTAGTTACTTTCATTACAAATATCGTACGATTTAGCTATACTTGTAATATGTAAATTAAACATATGGACTCTTACACTTTTAGAAGATATAGCCAGAAGTTGAAATTAGTACAAATTTCACACGCCCGAACCATTATTTAGCTTATCGAATTCATAAACCCTTATCTGTGTATTGCATCTTCAAACCATTTCTAGTATTTGTGGAAATTTGGTTGCATTAATGGCAATAAATAGCTCTCTCAATATTGACCGATTTCATGCATATTCAATCCCACGAGATATGTTTGATGGTGTCGCGAGTGTACCGAATTTCATCAAACTATCTCGCTCGATTTTCCTGTAATCGTGATTTCCAAAGAAAGACGGACATGGCTAGATATAATCTTTTATTACATATACATATAAATACATACGACAAAATGAATCCGTCCGGTTATAAAAAATGGATTGAACTAATACAATAATTGCTTATGAATTTATAAAATTATTAGCAAAAGAAAAATATTTTTTGATGTGGTCCTCTTTGCGTATTATTAAATTTATATTTCGATCTCTCTCTCAAAAAAAAAATCACTCGCTATATTTAATAGTTTTTTGTGCTCGCGAAGGCACTCAGTTCGCTTTATAATGTGACTATCTTTAATAATAAAGCTAGACTCTTATTTGTATAGCTGGCTGGCTGACTTCTCTAGGTGAAACATGCTCCGCAATGGTTAAAAAGATTAATTCGTCGTCTAGCTTTTTTGCTGTAATCGTCAACATGATTCGGTTTTTTCTATGTAGATGTCGTGTACCAAATGGTTGTGTATTTCTGTGTTTATATCTGTGTGTTGCTCAGTGCGGAGGTCGCTTCTACACTCTGTTTCACATCCTCAACTAGTTTTTGCTTCGTTACCTAAGTACTGTTTTTTTAAAATTTTTTATACTGTTGCATGATGATAGCTGCGCGAGCGGGTACGGTACAAAACTTAAGAAGAGAAGGTTGACGTGGTGAACGAGTTTTTGATTTTTGTGGTAAAGCTTGCAATGGCACGACACCCATGGCGACAATTCGATCGTTTATTCACACACGTACCTACAGGCGTAACGAATTTCTACAGGTTCTTGTTTTGAAAAGAGTCTATTTTGAAACATAATTTTACCGCCAATTTTTAAAAATTCCCACTTTTTATCTTTTGCAGGCCTGATACTACACTGCAGGCTATTGTTTATAAGCTCGTTCCTGGTTTGTATGAGAAGGAGTTAATGAAGAAACGTGCTTTTTACAAGGACTTGCCGGGAGAAGCTGCGTTGGCCACACCCGAACAACGAGGCGATGATACAGAGCACTTGATTTTTAGCCCCTCAGAGTACATGTCACTCTCGCTAGAGTATGCAGATATTGAGTACGTTGAAATTCAAATACATCGTTTATTTTTCTTTGATAAGAAAATCAAACTTACAAGACTTTCTGACCTACGATTCCGAAAAAACTATTATATATTTTTTTATTTTTCTTTCTTTGCAGAGATCATCTTGGTAACGGCAATGAAACCGAATTTGTAGAGCTGTTGAGACCTAAGTTTTTGCAATGCCCTTCTATTTGTACCGTGGCCCATTTAAAGAAATTCGTTTATGGAAAATTCGATATCGACAGCAATCTCTTCCAAGTCGACATAATGTACAAAGTGAAAACGATTGTGCTGCTCGATCATTATACTCTAATGGATGTTGCTTATATATACACTTGGAAGCGTGATGCACCTATGCGATTTTATTTTTCCGTTAAAGAGTCTTCCAAGCCTGTTATCAAAGTACGTAAAGTCGTCAAGATTAACGCCAACGCTACTGCGAACATAGTAGTTACAAAAGAAGAAGTTATTTCCGATCATGAAACACCACGAATTAGCGATGATGCAATGACAATTGTTCACTTGCCTACGCCATCTATCAATATAGATGAATTGCCACTCACGCAAATCAAAGAAGAAGATGTGGAACTGGATTCAATTACGCCCCAGGTAGTGGATGAGACTAAGACATTTGAAATTGTTCCTCAAACGAATCTATGCTCCAATAATGGATCTGGTCAGGAACTTTCTAAGACTGACAAATTAAAAATCACAATCGTAAGTAAATGTTCACGCGACAAACAAGCAAACGGCGACCTTAAATCGCCTGGGCAAACAAAATTAATAAAGGAAAAGAAAGAACAACCTATTGTAGAGTTAAAAGAAGAACGTAAGATTGAGAATATAAAACTAAAAATTGATCTTTCCAAGCAAAATAGCGTGACTATAATAAATATGTCCGATCCGGATAGGAAGGAAATAGTGAAGCCAGTAAAACCAGAAAAAGAATGGAAAGTTAAGTCAAAGAGGGAGAAAGAAAAGGGGGATAGTCCTAAATCGTCTCCTAGTAGTGAACGAAAGCGAAAAACTACGAGTCCATTAACAGTGCCTCCACTGACTATAAAAGCAGAGCGCATTAGTCCATTGGCAAAAGCGTGTCCAAAACAACTCGGTTTATCAAAAGGTACAAGTCTCTCTCCTCCCCAGTTAAGTTCGGAAGAAGAACAGAAATCACAATTTCTGAAATCATTCGCTCTTACACCAATCAAGGATGTTAAGCTTGAGTCACCAGAAAAACGCCACACATCACCAAAACAATCTCCTGTTAAACTAACTAAATGTAATGTTGCATCTACTGAAAATTCAATGAATCCACCAACGTCTAATATGTTACCTAAGTTTGGCATTGCTTCAAAGCGTAAGAGCAAAGAGCCAGTCAAGGCTATACCGAAAAAGCCAAAGTTTTCTCAACCACTGCCGCCAAATGACTTCAAAATAAAACTTCCACCAATCCCAAATTTGCCTTCCAACAAGTGTTCCAGGTCACTTCCAGCAAAGCCATTGCCTGTTTCATCACCAACAACAGGTTCCATTGAAAAAAGTCTTATGCCTCCACCTGCACCATTGTCCTTTATGAAACCATCAAATTCGCTACAAAAACAAAAGCTACAGAAGCCAATAAACAAATTTGCACCACCAGGTTCGCTAACACCACATCCCATGCAAAGTGTACAACCAGCACCACCTGGAAACCGTACCCCTATAACAAAGCGATATCATCCGATTCTTCCAAAAGCTGCTCGGCCTAATCCATTTGCCAATATCCCTACAGATGTCAACAAAATCTTAAAAGACGCAGGCACTGAAATAAAATCTATACCTTCGAGCGATATTGTTACAGCACCAAAAGTTTACGGTCCAAAAACTCCAAATTCCAATTCAATGGGGCCACCACCTACGCCAGTGCAAACAACGCAGAACAAAAATTCAAACAAATCAAGCAATTCAAATAATTATTTGAACTTGGCGCTATTCAATGCATCAAAGTCGAAAGGAAATGAAGTCCCCCCAGGCTGTCGTACACCAATGTACAGTCCTAATTCGCCTATTTACTCACCAAGTTCGCCACAATACGCGCCTAACTACAACATTCCTACTATTCCGACATACAAATATACGCCAAAGCCCACTAGCGGCAGCAGCAGCTACTTGCAAAGTGTCCTGGGAACAAACAGTCAGATGTCAAATCTTTTTCCAGCACCTCCGACTAAAAGGATTAGTAGTGAAAATGCGCCCACATCTCATTCGAAGCGGTCGAATTCACCAATGAAATCAGAGCCACAAAAGCGCGTCTATCCTTTTGCAAAAAGCCCAAGTCCTATTGAGGATCCACCTGAAAAACAATTAAAAGTAAAATCACTGCTTACATCATGCAACATCAACATTCCATCATCGCTCTCTATTACAATTACGCGTGAAGATAGTGAATCGCAATCCAGCAACACATCGTATACCAAGCACAAGAGTCCTGTTAACAACTACATAGAAATACTTAAACTACCCGACCAGTCTGCAGAATCTACCGAAATTAACAGAAGGCCTTCACCACCGAAACAAAACTCAGCTGCAACAACAGCAACAACAACTCCGAAAAAAGAAAATGCCAACTCGCAATCACAACTTCAACCGCCCCAACAAAACCTTTTGCATGCGCCACTTAATAGTACCAACAACAAACCATCTCAGCTTAAAAACTTAAGTCTTAACTTTAGCAAACCTTCCGTGACCATCCCAAATGTCAACACTTCTAACACAATTTCAAGAACAATGCCAGCAAACTCAAAGCACACCAAGACAACCACGACCAATAGCTGCTCAACAATCTGTACTAATGCAAATGGTGGGAAGCCCACAATGCAACCACCTCAGGTTCAAACAAATCAATTGAATATATTCAAAAACTATTCAAAACCCGCAGAAATTGCAGGGGCCATGGAAAAGAAAACACCCAGTCCCGAAAAACGACCCCTTGATGCTGCAGCAAACAATCAGATGGAAAGCAAGTCTCCAAAGTCACCCACTTCAGATTCTGCTACATCATCCAAAAAATTCCGTCATATCTTACCGCGTCAAAATCCAACGGCAATTTCAGAAATCGTGCCGCCGAAAGTAAATCCAGGCAATATTATCGGCACCTATTCATCGCCTAGTGGCGTAGCAGTAAAGGTCCACGCAAACAAAAAGGTCACCCCTCCAACTAAGAAGTCTCCAACTTTGCCTCCAACGGTGCAGCAGAATGCTTCCACAAACAATAGTAGCAACACCTCATTGCCAAAAACATCACCGAACTCAACATCTACAGTTCCGAAACCAAGTTCCACTACGAGCACTCCTTTACCGAAATCATCGCCCAATGCCTCTAGCAATTCCAATATAAGCAAAAATAAAAAAACTTTGGTGAATCCATCATTATCATCCAGTATTATCAATCCAGTTAGCAGTTCTTCCAACATAGCTAATGGGCTTCACAAATTGGTTCCTCCCAATCTTGCTCCACCACACCCTGCGCTTAACGCTATCTCCAATTTACCGCATTCCATGCAGTCATTGTCTGGTATTCCAAACATGCCGTCTATTCCAAATATGCCAGCACATCTTGCAGCCGCCGCCAGTGCAGCGAATCAGGCTGAGATTAGTAAATTCCTAAAGGATAATCTCTTACGGGCACAAGTTCAAGCGGCCGCAGCGAACCAGTCGAACATGTTTTATTCATATGCAAACGCTGCGGCGCAAATGGGTCAGTTCACGCCATCCATGTACAACTATCAGCAGGCATATATTATGGAGCAATTGTCGCGCATGCAACGCGCTGGCAATGATGCCTTTGTGGAATACATGCAGAAGTTGAAGGGAAGTGGAAATGGTACTGACAAAATTCCTTCGTCATCAATGGGTGGTGGCGTTGGCGCCGCGTTTGAAAGTCGCAATGCTACAGCACCGGCAAAAGCCACAACAACCAGTACAAAGATAACATCACCCACAGCGGCTGCGTTTAACTGCAACCAACAAACGTCTAAGATTCAGCCATCAACAAAAACAAAGTAAATTTGTTACACGCATTCGTTAGATCGGTATAAATCTGTGAGAACATTTTGCTCAAGCTTTCGTTTCACCCTTCAAAGTTTCTTCAATTTTGACAATGCTCATAGCATGTATTTGTAAAGGTGCAAGCGCAAACTTCAAGATCTTATCTCACAAAGTTCTGTATCGAGCGCGAACCTGAAAGAAAATCTTTAATGAAGTTAATGATAAGGCAAAATTTTGTAGGACTTCAGCTACGACTAGAAGAAGTGGGCAAAACTAATTAATTTATTTTTATGTATACCTACTCAAAACTATAAATATACATTATTATGAACAAAGCGTTTTAACCAGACTTTATACTTATATTCAAAGATTATTGAATAATAGTTTTTCCAAAAAACTTTTTCAGAAAAACTTAGAAAAAAATCCTTTTCATATAAAATTTTAACTTTAAAAATCACATGCAAAAAGTTTTTTTGACCTTATTGTCTAAAAGTCGAAAGTAAATTTTTTTTTGGTTGAAAAAGTGAAGAAATTCCGAAAATAATGTTTCGTATCACAAAAAAAAAATAGCAAAATCCGCAGGAAAATACTTAACAAGTTGTCAAATAAAAAAAAATTATGATAATTACGCACTCCTTTTAGGAGGGTCGGGGACCTCTCCTGTCACTTTCAAAATCCATTTTCGGCCTCTTTCCATCGATTCCTGCAGTAAAACTTTTTTTCGAAAAATGGGGCCAAAATATTTTTGGACGCCTTCGCTTTTTCAAGCAAAAAAAAAACTTATAGCAAAAAAAAAAACAGTGCATGTGACTTTTAAAAAAATCAAAAAAACTTTTATCAGTAAAATTTTTTTGAATGTTTTTGAAATATTTTATGCATAAAAGTTTTTTTGAATTTTTCAAATATAAGTTAGAAAATAATTTTATTTTCTAATGAAAAAGTGCTTACTTTTTTTTCAAGAATATAAAAGCTAAAAGTAAACTTTAACCAAAAAAAAAAAAATTTTTAAGTTTATTTCAAGCTCTGGTTTTAACTATAACTTATTTTGTTTATTCTTTTTTTTTTAAATATGTACTTGTAGATTAAGGCTTATGTTCATTTAATTTAATTACTTGAATTTAGTTTTGTTATATTTGGAAGTATGGCGTGTACATAGTATAAACAATAAATATCAGAGTATGTAATTCAACTGGTTTGTTAAACAGAATCCCATATGATATGTAAATACAAATACATAGGTGTAAGATATGGTAGATTTATTTTCTTAACTAATTTCATAACAACTGTGTATTATTACTTGAATTTTAATTATTATTTGACCCATAAATGAAAAAGAAAATATTTTAAGTTAGCTGTACGCAACTATTATAGTGAAAATATTGTTTCTCCATTATTTATACATGTTGATGGATAATAAAATAAGAATTTAAATATTTTAAATAAAACTTCTTGGTGTTATTATTTAATTTACTGTTGAATTAAAGAAAAATTGTGAGAGCTGAAGCTTAACTAAAAATAGTAATGGAGGTGTGTTTTTACGTCTGGGTGAAATCAATGTGTGCATGTGACTATATAAATAAAAAGGATAGGCTGTAAGTGATCCATTCTGAAACGGCTAATTGTAGAGCTAAACTTACGCTCAAAGCAGTTCAGGCGCTTTATGGGTAAAAATTAAGGGCATTTGAACAAAATTATGTATCTCGCAAGATGAATCTTGCTAAAGGAGTCTAGCAAAATAGTTTGAAGCGGCGGTAACAATATTTTACATTTAAAATGAAGCCCAAGGTTAGGTCTATTCGCAAGTTTTTCATGTACAGTAGACGTCCAATGTAACAAACTAATTAAGGCACGGGTCAGTCGTAATATCGTAAATATTAAAGAGGCTGCCTTTTATTAACGCATGCATATATTTACTCGTATAGAAATTAGGCTAGATTTTGGAATGCTTTATTTACTTGCGATCATCTTTACTGGTAAAAAGAGCTATTTCAGTTCAACAGTTATTGTTGAATTAAACAATGTTCGTTATTTGGAATAGTGAACATTTTTAGCGTTCTTAATTCAAAGGCATCAATGGAAAAATTTAAATTTTAAAGACTGCCATTAAAATGGAAACTCGGTATATCGTTATACGTTACATTATACGTCTGGTGTATGCGGTAAGTTTACTCCTCGAAAATATGTGAGAGACAATGATTCAGAAGCTTAAAGTAACACTGATTGCACACTTGATTTAAAGACTCGCGGTTTGGTCTATGTTAAGATTATGTTTAACTTCCATTTTTTGCGGTGAACATCTTTCGGTTTGTTGATTCTTGCTGCTACATATTCCGCGATATTGGCTTCAGTAATGAGATCGCTGCCATATACCGTGCTGTTTAACGTTTGAAATGAATTTTTTAACACATCTCTAGCTGTAGACCGATTTGGAATATAAGAGGCCCCATGGCTACTACTAAGTACCTACATGTGTGGCTTAAATTTAATGAGCTTGGTTTTTTGTTAAAAATATTATTATCAGGTTTATCGGAGAAGCAAAAATTGACTGCAATTCTATCTTAAGTCAACGCCGAAGTTAGAAATTTATTTGTGGGGTTGTTTGTGAATTGATTGCCCCTGACCGCACCATTTACAACGGATTTAATATTCCTAATTCCAACTTATCTGCGTCTTGAGAATATCTTTGAAGTGATAACAAAATCAAAAACATTTTTTAATGCATTCAATGTACGAATAATACATTTGCTGCCAATTAGTGCCAATTTGTGTAGATTGTTGCCACATCAGCGTCATTTAGTGGTTCGGCCTTTTCATAAAGTCTGCCATTACGAGGGTGAAAACTTTTAGTGAAAATTTAAAAAATATTTTCGCGTATGACCCTTGTAATTTTTTGCTGCTTTAATAAACTCCCACCCACCCGGCCTGTCGAGATTTTTCCCCTTTGCCACACAGTGAAGGCAAGTTTCTCAATAAAGCAACAACGAAATTAATGGGGGTTTATTTTGGTTAAGAGTGCAAGGTAGGAGTGCAAGGTGGTAAGTGAAATAGAAGAAAAACATCGCTGAAAGTGTAACTCTTGGCACGACACGGAGTAATTGAGAATTAAACGAGCTTTAATTAAATTCGCTGAGACGGCAGAGACTGTAGATGCAGGTGAAACAAGACCACAACAAATTGAACTTGTAACAAGTTATGTTAGTACTGGTATTATATCAAATGAGAAAAGTCGTATCAAATTATTATCTCCAGCTGATTTTTCTTTTCGTCGACTTTCAATTATAATAAACTAAATGCTTTATTGATTGATTAATGAACACAATTGATAGCACTTTGTCAGTAATTGGCTCGGCATCGCATTTGCTCTGTTTCAGATGGATTTTCAGATGACAAACCCGTCTGCAGGGGTGAGGTTGTAATGGTGATGGCGCCCTCCTCTTGAGAATGGAAGTCTTATGTAAAATGTTCAATAAATGCATTCAGTGAAAGGCGAAAAGTTTAAGCTTGTGCGCTCTGAGGAGAAATGATCAGTCGTAGCAATGCGTGAAACATAAGCAGTATCAATTTTAGCATACAGATGCAGTAGCGTAGTAGTGTGATCGGCCGGGCGCAAGGCTTGAGGGGCGGCAAAATGATCGTGAAAAATATCTCATTTTGGTAGGATTTTGAAAGTCAAAAATGAGGACCTTTTTTTAGTGAATGATAATAAATCAGTGTAGTAAATTTAAATGCTTAGGTGGAAATTCCAAAAGTTAAAGTAGAGGTTTTGAATGTCAAAAGTTAGGACCTTTGTTTTTGGTGAGGTAGATGAAAAACCACGAACATTTTTGGGGCGGCAAATTAGTTTTATGTCCCAGGCTCCCGATATGAGCGGTACGCCTCAAATGACGATATCTTCACTGAAATACTTTACTCTGCCTCAGGAAAAGTCTGATTTACGAAATTCTTCTTTTCATATTAGGACAGATTTCAATTCTATTTGTTATTTTAGACTGCCGTTGAATTTTTCGATAGTATTCAACAAAAGCTTTTTATATCCTGTTTTGAAAGCTGATAGTTTCATCGACTTGTTTGATATTTTCCAATCACTGCATTTTTTGACTCTTTCTATACATAATAATTCTCAACTACGCCGTGTCATGCCAAAAGTTAAAATTTGACACTTTTCTCACACCGACTTTTCCGATGCTAAACGATTCTTTCGATACTTACCGACTTCAATCAACTCTTTTCCAAGTTTGTCAGCTAACTTATGGTTTTCGAAACCATACAACGCTTTTGACGCGTTGTATTTTCACATCGGGCATCAGAAACTTTCTACCAGAAAGATCGTTTTTCTTCTGCCTGCGGGCCAGATCTAACCAAGACTACCATTGATAAAAACGCAAAATTGATCAAAACGTGCCAGCTTCGAGTCTTGGCAACTTTTTTTGCAAAGAACTGTAGTAATTTTACTCTTCCTTTCACGGAAACTGACCGACATTACGGAGCTAAGCGAAGGTACTTTTCGCTTTATTGGTTCTATCTTGGCTGTCCTTGTTGGTAACGCCAGCAGGTAATATTACGCTTCCCAAAACGCCTATCATGCAGTTGTTGCTGTCACTGGTTGGGCGGATAAAAATGCCTTTTGTTTTATTTTTGAAATTTCATATAGAAAGTAGTTTATTGAAAACTTTAAATGCGTTTATCTCCAACTTTATGTTTTTTGAGTTATGACAGTCTTTCAGCAAACGAGCGATATGTAAAGAAAGTCGAAGACTTTGCAAATGTGTCATTTAGCCCCAGGCGCCAAAAACCCTCAGCTCCGCCACTGACATTTTAGAAGATCGGTTATCGTATTTAATAACCTCTTTGATATCTAGGCAAACGCTTGACTCAATTGCCACTTGTCGATAAATAAATCTGCTATTTAGTCGCATTACCCGTGTCACATCGACCTCTTGGAACGGTAGTGAATGGTGAAAAGAAAGAGATTGTGCAAAAAATCTTAAGATAAATGAAATGATTTAAAAACAAAACAACCGGAAGTAGGAAAAACGTCATCATGTGGAATTGATGAGCTGGGTACGTTTGTACATTTCTGTATTTTTCTTTTTACTCGAGTATTTTGTGGCTCTCTTGTTCATTCGTCTACATTCCCCTTCTCTTTTTCGTGTTGTTTTGCCCCGTGGCAAGCATTATTTATTTTTTGTGGCTTTCACCATAATCGCATCCAAGTTGTAGCGCCACACCGCAATGTGTCAGGTATGATGAAAGACGCGTATGGGGTCTAAGCGCTACCTCTCGCGTTTCTCTGTGTCCCAGTCTACCGACCAACGTCAAGTTGAGCAACTGCGTACAAAAAATATACACAAATATAAGAGAGCTTCAAGCATTTTGTGCTCATTAGAGTTTCTTTTCAATTAAAATCTGAAGAAAAAAAAACACTCACACATTCATAAATTTTAGATAGTCACTACCGAACATTACACGCTTATTCATATACCTACACACATTATGTACACAAAATATTAATGCGATGGAAAATCTATTCATGCAACATTTTTTTCCACTTCACCATGATGCCTTCATACATACATCTTTCCTTTCATCAGCAACCCACATTAAATGCTGCTGCCTTTTGTGCCTCAACTTCGTTTTTTTTTAATTATTCGTTTTCTTTTGTACTTTATTTCTTCTTATTTTCAACAGCGTCATCAATAGCAACAAAAACTTGAGCCCGAAAGCCTACTTTTATTTGTTGTTCATCTATCCATCCGCAGTTATGTATATCCATCCACTCATGTGCATGCGATTTCCCATTCATTCCGAACGAAGGAGCACCAAAGAGCCAGCAAAGTAAATAGTGATGGAATCATGCTCTTGCTATGTAAAAATTATTCCTTTATGTAAACCGACAACAACGCAAGTAAATACCTACCGAAACACGTACGGGCAAGGAGATGTGCGAATGAACTGGTTGCCAACGCAAGCTCAGTCAAAAGATACAGGAAAGAATGAATTGTGTGGCAGCAGGCATAATGAACAGTGTGGTAACGTGCTCAGACTACCATAAATGCATGCTTCTCTTCTGACGTATCAAAAACTAAGCTCCGAGTCTAAAAAGTTATTTTCCTCTTGTGGGGCAGAGTTATCCCATTGCCAAAACCTGGAAAAGAGGCAGAAGAAGGGAAACTTCCGGGAACTTGAACTTGGGGATACTTCTTGATCCCATACAGGAGAAATTGTTGCACAACAACAGCTTAGAATGAAATCAAAGTCACAGTTCAGCCAAGAGATGAACCACAAGAAACCCTTCAAGCGAAAACGAGAAAAGTATTGGTGGCATATGACCGGCCTAAAGAGTTTGACACTATGCTGGCTGACCTGCTCGAATCGCCAATGACAAATTTTAAATCACGATGGTTGCCTTAGGCAACGATCTCAAGGAGGCCCATCATGTTTTTGTGGAAGCGGAAATGGGCCCGTTGCTCAGCTTTTAGCCCTATGAATGCGTGAGCACGAATGCAACATTATGTGATGAGTCTGTATGCGGCTGTGTCTCTTATCGATACGATTCTTCGCGGCATACAATCAGCCAAGTCATTTGAAGACTAATCTGCTAGGATTCTCCAACTACCGTGCAGCATCCGGAAGCTCTAAGCCAATATCAACGAGATATAACCGCATTCAGTTCGGTCCTTAATAAAATCCACGTAAAGGAAGTTCACCACTCCTCACGACCAATGAAGAAATACAACTGGAGCAAAGTCACGGTGGGTTTTAACCAACTTTTTTTTTACTACAAAATCTATAATTGGGGATTATTTAAGATGATATTTAGAGTAGATACGAGTATATGTATGATAAAACAAAAAAATTCTTAGAGCTTTTTTGTAATGTCATATTTACTGTTCTCTAATGATATTACATATGTATAACATATGTTTCAACTTTTAAAAAAACATCCGATTTTGTACTCTAATAGATAGCACAACAGTCAGAACTTCAGCTTTCCTGAAAATAGCCGGTTTTAGTCCGTCTTAAAAGCTTTATTTCTAAAAATCCACAAATCTAAATTTAAAGATAACCAAAAGGCTCTAAGTAAAATATGACAACTTTGAAAACAGCGCCCCAAATCAAGATTTTATTCATAAAATCTCAATTAAGCTTTACATTGTTAAAATTCGTAGACCCTCTGAAATGAGATACCACACAAGTTAAGAAAAATTAGACATCGAACTTGGCAAAAATAGCGTCTTTTTCCAAATTTTGACCTGGCAGTACTCAAGCAACCTAGGAAGCTGAAATATGTGCTGTGGGGCTATCTTTCATGGTTCTTTAACGTGTCAAAGTTTGAACAAAATCAAAAGGTTTTTAAATTCCATACGTATGATGTTGTAACCATAGAGAGAAATAAGTTTCAATTTAGAAACTCGTTAGTAATAATATTTATAATTCTTAAGCTATCTTCTATTATTTTAAGTCATAGACTTTACATAAGTAACGATGAATTCGTCCATCCTAAGTTTATTTTTTCCAATTTATCAAAACATTTTTATCAAATGATAAAAAATTTATTCGAACGATTGCCAATTTAAATTTTAAGCAGTGTTTTACTCAAAGTATGATTTCTTGTATAAAGTGAAATGAATGGCTTACTGCACTTTACTTCAAAATTGTAGTAATAGGTACATTGTACGAAACTCTGAATCTATTTTTCTATAAGAGTCCAGAAAGATTACGGATACGCCAATGGTGGAGGAAATATTGAAGACCAAGAATTTGGTTTTCTTCATTATTTTGGAAACAACTAAGGTAAAATTTTTTTTTATTTATTGCTCCCCCAAACAACATACCTAATTATTTCAAATCAATTAATATCTTTTAAATTTTCTCTATTTTTTTTGAATACTTACGCCAATAGTATATATTAGGAAATTCTACATAGGGCTTTGCAAGTAAAGTAAATACCAAGTATTTGTCGGTTTGACAGTGCGACACGTGGTGGTGAAGGGACAAAGATATCATATGTAAAGCAGGAACATAAGATCTGGGATTAGGTAGAACGAGTGATTCCGTTGAATAATAAGTAATGGAGTTGAGAATACCGCGGCCGTTAGCATTAGTATGCATTTAGGGCGTTAATATTCTAACAGATTTTCAGAATTTAAAATTTTAATATGTAGTACTTTCCAAAGCTTCAAACTATAGAAACAACTGGATTCGATATATTTGCCCGAAATGTTGAACTAGTTATAATCTAACTGCAGATTCAACGGCTTTGAGAGCTATACAAGAAGTATAGTTGTGGACAGTAACGTAACTAGAGGAGAAACGAAGAGACCGCTGCCCCGGGCTCAAAGAATCAGGGGCGCCAAATTAGTCCTCGGTATTTATTATTGAATTAAATTTGTTTTTCACAGAACTTGAAAATTTTATTGAATTTTAGTGCAAGTAATGATACACTTTTCAGTTACATGTGTAGGTACGGAAAGTCTTCTGCGCCACGGGCGGCAAGTGCTTAAGATGCGCGACTGGTTGCGAGTCAAGATCACGCGAGATAGCGACTGGTAAAATACGAAAGAAAAATAGAAAATTTGAATTAGCTGTGTATTTTCTTTTCATTGCTCTCACACGTCAGTCTTTCAATTTTTCGAAAAATGTTCCAGGATATCTTAGATGCAGTATTGTATATTGTCGCATTTAATCTACGTACAATTCATATTTTCTGACAACTAGAGCATTTGGCACGCACGCGTTCTCGCAATGCTGTACCTTCGGCTTTATATAAGAACTCAGTCCTGTTCAGGGCCCGTTGAATTAATGATACAGCCCTGGGTTGCTTTCATATTCAGTCTGTTATGTTTGTAGAATGCTGATGATGCTTTGTGTTTGTTGTTGTAGCTGTTCCTATTATTTGTTGTTCTGGCTGCCGCTGCTGTTGCTGAAGTTGCATTATACAACAACAACAGAAGGAACACACCAACAGCCCCATGCCGTCAGTCATTGTGCCATGAAGTGGAAATTTCATTTGACATATTTGAAGTTTCGTGCTTAGTTGTTGTATTTGTTGCTTCACTGTTGTTGTTGCTGTTGCGGCATGAGTGTTGTTGGCTTAGATGATTTTTCATTGCTATTTCTTTTCCGTATTTTTCGTTCCTCTTTTGACAACTGTACATATAAATGTGGCTGTTTTTGTTGTATGTTCTCTTTTTATATCTTGGTTCCTCTTTCCTTTTGCTTTCGTTTACTGGCCTGTACATTCATAAAGGCATACATACCTTCAGTGACGTATCCAGGATTTTATTTCGGGGGGCGGTTTTGGATATGAGGTTTTTTCTACGTAGTGTATATTCTTTGCAAAATCGTTTCTATATAGTGTCCGTCAAAATATTTCGGGGGGGGGGGTTCTACCCCCTATCATCGCTCCCCCTAGATACGGCCCTGCACACCTTAATAAACATACATACACATCTAGTAAAAGTGCTATGAATTGTTTTCTTTAATTGAATATTTATTGTTGCAAGCGACCGAGTACCCGTTCTTATGAAAAACATGCATTTACTTTAGCAGTTACACCCTAGATGTCGTATGAGAAATTTGTTAAGTAGGAAATGATCAACACAATCTGTACAATCTGTAATACGGCTTCATTCATCAATTTCAACAAATATGACTAGGTACTGCCAAAGGGGCCATAGCATACCGCCAAATTTTCTCAGGAAATCCAAAAATCAGGAATAGATCGACCGGGCTACTATCAATTATTTAATGTAATTTCATGAGTTACATAAGATTATGTTACATTAAGGCAAATTCTAAAAATTCAACACATCATAATGTTGCAACACACTTTTTACCATGAACGTTCACAAATAAAGCGTAAGTATTTTTGAAGTAATATTTTGTAAAAGTGTTGAGAATAGGGCATCACATTTAATGCCAGGGAATTTAATAAAAGTATTGCTCAAGGATAAATTGGGTGCGGTTCGGGATTCCATGGGCGCTTGTGATGTGAGTGTTCAAGGTAAATCTGATGCTAAGAGCGAAATAAAAGTTCCCAGTAAGTTAGTTTGATAATGTAGGCAACATAGTTTTCTATGAAGCTATAAAGTTTTTACAAAGCTATTTTTTCGCCCCTTCAGATTGTCTTTTACGCCCCGCCATATTGGATCCACAGTTCTTAATTTGTGGCGGCAAGCCAACCAGCATGTGCCTTAAGAGAACCGGGTCTGTTCCAAGTTCAATGGATAATCGGATTTCTCCTCAAACTTTCCGCGTCGTTAGCTCTCAGTTGCTCTCAGCACAAAGTTATTACTAACTTACCAGTGAAAATGTTCTCAATGTCTGTTACATTTGCTCCGTTGTACAAAAACCAAAAAATAAATAACTGAAACAAGGCTTATTTTTTCCATACATACATTTTCAACATACGCTTCGAAAGTAGAGCTGTACGTACAGTAGGATCGAGAGAGGAATAGTAGAGACTTGTAGCAATGAAGCGATGCTTACAATTAATACATCACTAAAATGAGAAAAGTTTATGTATGTGATATCAACAGAGGGCGAACAAGATACGCAAAATAGAAGTAAAAAGAGTAGTGTTCTCAATAAAATATTGGTAGTAAGTATTTGGGTGTGAGCGTCCGTAAAATGCCATAACCGAGTGGCAGTGTACATAAATGCAATGTGCGTGTGGCTTGAAATTCCACTTTGGTGGTGGGTATGGGTTTATTTACTTTTGTTTTAGTTCCATCTATACATCATGTTACGCCGTGCTGAATATTTTCTGTAGTTTGAATTTATTTATATACACAGTAAATGGGTTGGGAAATGCGTACAAGTATGTGTACTGCTCGGGTTTCTTTATTTTATCATGTCTTGCCGAGGGCTGAATCTCAGATATTGGGATGACAAAAAGCGACTTGGAATAACAAATCTCTTATGCTTAAGGGTAGGGCTGCTTTATAGCCATTTGAATTAAAGACAGAGTTTTGCACTTTGATCTGAGTATTTTTCTTAAGGAAAAGTTAACTTGAAGACAGTTTTTAAAAGTCAGATTAAGATATTTGAAATTCCAAGTTAACAATGCAGATTTCCATAAAATTTGTTTCTTGGCTTTTGAGATACAAGCGAACGTAGAAAAGAACTGCGTGATGGAATTGACGAAAGGGAGACGAGCTGCTTACCTACACCTAAATATGTATAGCATAAAATTCTCGTTATGTAGCAAAAATTGTAATCATCTAGAAAATGCCATTAAAATTTCTATATTATTAAATTAAAAATGAAATTTCCCAGTGTTTGTTTTGTTTCCGCTTTTTCGATATTCGCGTTGCTCCTTTGTGCATTTTGCCCTTCCGTTTGATTCACGTTCATCATCTTGTTTATCAGCCAAATGCACGCGAGCGGTTAAGCTGGGGGAGAGGCAACCGAATGACTTGATAAGGGTTGTTTATCCCTGCTTTTCCTGTTTCAATGTTTCTGAAATCGATTCTTTTTTTCATCGTTGTGAAGGAACGAATCTAATTTGTTAAATTCTTTGCATGTGTCGTTTTTTATTTTTGGATATATCATTTTTTATAAGTTCGTTTTATTATTTTGTGTGCCTGGAAATTCAAACACAAAGAGAAAGTAAACTTGAGTTGAAAAAGATGAGCTTAGATAAACAAACAACTATAAAAAATTGTCAACACTTTATTTTTAATTCAATTCTGTGCCTAGGTCAACGCCGTCTAAAGACTTTGAGGGTTCCTGGGGTTAAAAACTGGAAAGGCCCCCTAATGATAAATAATAATGTTTTTCTTCACTGCAAGTCGTCACTACCACAAACCGCAATCTCTCGTCCTAACAAATCCTGTTACAACTACCTAAATTCATCGCAGTGTGGTACCCCCTATAGTTCGGGGCCCAGCGCAATAGCCCCTCTAGCTCTCTGAATTACGATTACCTGCAGTTTAAGCTTCAGGGAAAACTCTAACTTTCTCCTCTAAGTATGTACGAAAATGATAAGCAAAAGTAATTACTCGACTTAATCGTGAAGAGGCTTAAGTCACAACTGAAAAACTTAAGTTTCATGCATATTGGATACATGATAACGGTCCTAGCGTCCAAAAATCTGACACCACTAAAAACACAATTCCTGATTGAAATGCCGCAACGCTACAATATAAATACAAAGGACCTCATTTCATTTGATAAAGAGGGTGTTTTAACATTTGAATGCATTTACTTACAATGGCGTCACTTCACCAAAACCTTGAATTATAGTTCCACCACTATTGGATGGTTTTATTGAATTGATATATTGAATGATAACTAGTACCAGATCCTTGGAGGGGGGCCAATGCCCTCTCCATCCCTACTGAATTGACCGCCACTGCGGTAGGAACCATAGTACTTGTTGCAAGAGATGAAATTGCATTCTCACACTTGCCTGAAAATATATGAATGGAAATAAGTCTTAAAATGTCACGTTCCCCTGAAAGTATCGATTGATCTTCAATACATCAGGCGTAAGAAAATTTGTAAGGCGGGCGTGAATGATGAACTGCCAGGCCCACCTTTTCTGTAGGAAAAATTTTTAAAAGGTCTGAAAATGTTCATAGAGAAAAACAGAAAAACAAAATTTACAAAAACTGATGTACCAGGTCAACGCCAATCCAAGTCCACCTTTGATCAGGACGATTGTAAAAATTGTATAGGCCAACGAGACGAAAAATATGAGTTACAGAGATTGGTGTGGCAGGTAAACTTCCACGCCCATCTTTAATGTGGGTGACCTATTAAAAAGATTCACAATACTATATTAGAGCCTATGGGAGGAAGGCATGGCATATGTAAATTTTTTAAAAGTTTGTGCTGAAATTCGTTGATCAATGACGATTCTTTCTGTTTTTTTTTAAATTTTTAAAGTTTTCACAATTTCATAGAATGCAATGTGTAACATATCTATGCACATGTCATGATAAAAACTTTACTTGCAAACTTTAACTTTAGTTAAATGGTAATTAGAGCACACCCCTCGACCTTCCTCAAAAAATGTCTTTCACCAAATCTGATGAATATGCCGTTTAAACGGTTTCATGTAGTATTTAAAAAACAAACATTTTTGAAAAATCGACAGATTTTATTATTGTATTTTTTTATTTGTTATTTATAGGTTTTATTTATAATCAATTACATAATTTCGTATAAAGCAATTGAGGCTTAAGCTCTGTGAACATTTCAGATCGGTCACCCGTAATAATCCGAACGACTTTTACGAGTTTTAAAGGCTTGTAATATAATATCTTCTTCACCAAGGCTAATAATTCTTATTAAAACTACAAAAACAAACAAACGCATTCGCAACAGCGGCGTGCTCCTTAGACTCTACGTCACATATTTCTTCTGAGAAAAGGAAATAAATTTAGTTTCGAGAACATAATACAGAAGGCCCACAAAATTCGTAAAAATGTAAAGTTTTGATTTCTGGAAAAAGTTAATTTCATTTTGAAAATTTTAAATTGCACAATTTTGTGCTCTCAACATTCCAAACTATTACGGGTAACGCCCCAGTTTTTCATTGAATAACGTAAATGAGTGAAATTGCATTCATTGGCTGCCGCTTCGCCAATCAGATAGCTTATACCTTACACGAGCAAGAGAGCATGTTCTCAATATGCAGTGAAAGAGAGAGTTTAATGTTTGTCATTGATTTGAAAAAAGGAACCTAAGGATGCCAACGAACATTTTTTAGGTAAAAACAAATATGTAATGTTTACATAATTTTTCTCTAGAACTAAACTCTTTATTGTCCACTTACAGTTAAGAGATATTTTTTGTTAATCCTTTATGTATGTAATTACTCTCATCTATTTGTTTTTACGAAAATGCGCATGTGAGAAAATAAACTTAAAAGACAATGCACAACTTTTATTCAATGGATACATACATTTTTAAAACGAAGTTTGACTATCTGCCGCTAGGTGCCGCAACCTATATATTGTAGATATTGATTAAAAATGTAAGTATTATTTGCATGGGCTGCTGTTATTTTTTATTTGTTTTTAGGCGAGCTATAAGAGGGGCCCACGAATCTAAAGAGGTTGTTCTTGATAAGATACTGAGATAATTGTATGTTTCATTTTATACATGGATTCTTGCTATGGCTTGCCGCCCCGCACGTAGAAAACATTTACTGGGTGCGGAAAATTACAAACAAATTTTTACGTCAAACCAAAAAACAATTTCGATTAGATCGATTTCGAGGAGGGAGGTAGTGGCTTCACCCCAAGTATTACTATAATTTTAATACACTAAGAAAGAAAAATAGTATTAGTCTCAATACAGTCTCAGTACTCAATTTAACTCAGAAAGAGTATGTTTTGAAGTTAAGTTATAATCCAGTTATTTCAGCCCAGTATGTGATCTTTACCATTCCATTGGGAGAATAAAGTTTTTCAGAATCTTTAAATTGCGAGGAAATTTTGGTCGCATATCAACATATTTTTAGCCCGTTATGCTATCCTCAAAAGAGGTGAATCCCAATTAACAAAGTTCGTTTCATTCCATATCTTGATCATGCATATACAGCAGGGCCTTTGGCTTTTATGTTTCTCACTTCTCGTTGCTTTATATCAGGTGGCGCCTACTTGATCGACGTCATAGGGCACTCGGAATACCGACCTACGAAAGAAGAGTCTTGAGAACATACTTCAGAGCGTAGCTGATTTACATCCAGATTAAAGGCAGATAAGTTTCTGGTCTGAAATCAATATCAAAAGAGCTTACATCCTCCTGTAAATATCCATTATTGCAACAGTAAGTAAAACAGACTTTTTATTATTTTCGCCTTTCAAACGGAATAACTCGAAACCGAGTCAGTCATTGCGACTCGTTCGTATCCAGAGTGAGGCATCTATTTACGCGGAACGCAGCATTTTCAAAAGAATTGATTGGCGCGTTGTTCACACAAAAATACGAGCAAAAGAAAAGGAAAGAGATATAATTTATTATAAAAAAACAAAATAATTTATTGTTTAAAATACAAAAATTATAAAAATGTAATATATGTGTCAGTAATCCTCCAGCGCTTAGGCCCTCACCAATACTTCATAGTCGTGCAAACGAACTTCCTGGCCGCCAAATGGAATGTAAAGGCAACCGTGTGAGGGATGAATTTTGCCTGGAGTGAAGCTGCCACTGTAGTGACCACGTCCAATGTAAAGTGGCTCACCTTCTGAAGTACGTCCGCAAACAACAGCGCCGGGTGGTACACGACCACTTGAGTCGGGAACCCAACCATAACCGTAACCAGCAAGCAGCTCAAAGTCGTGCTTGACGTGTTCGTGACCACCATACGACACATAGGCGCAACCTTTGCTTGGAATAACTTTGGCAGGTAGTAAATCACCCTCGTGATAAGCACGACCTACATAGATAGCATCACCATCGGCATCAGAGCCGGCGTGTATGGTGCCAGGTACAATGTGACTGCCAGATGACGAGACCCAAGTCTCTGGCTGTACCAGCACTTCATAGCTGTCCAGTCTATGTTCACCGCCACCGAATGGAATGTAGAGGCAGCCGTGTGAAGGATGAATTTTCCCGGGAGTCAAACTACCTTGCCAATGACCACGACCGACATATAGTGGTTCACCATCATTAGTTTGTCCGACACGTAGGGCATGTGGGGGCACTGAACCACCACTGCTCGGGATCCAGCAGTAGTGATGACCGGTAAGAACTTCGACATCATGTTTTTCGTGCTCCTCACCACCCCAAGCAACGTAGGCCTGGTGTCTGCTGGGAATAACCTTTGCGGGCAACATATCGCCATTATGATAGGCGCGACCTACGTAAATCTCGTCGCCATTGGAATCATGACCGGCATGAATGGCGAAGGGAGGAATGTCTGAGTAGGTGTTTGTGTGAACCCAATTGTGATCTGAAAAAATAGAAGATAAGTCAGTTTTTTTAAATATTTATTTATGTAATAACATTCCACGCCAAATAGGGCATCATTTGGCTTTAGCGTCTCTGATTTTTTTAAAACTTTTATTCAAAATATTTTTTTTCTTCTTGTAGCGATTTAAAGTATTCTCCATTATCTTTTACAATTAAAACATTTTTAAAAATAAGCTATTAAAGAGACATAAATTCTTGAAAACTGGCGTTTTTAAACGTTTTTTTTTATGGAGAGCACCTTCAAATAATAGGCATTAAAAGAAAAAAAGTTTTTAAAAATCAGAGATGCAAAAGAAAAATGGTGTACGGCTGGACGTGGAATGCCTCATACATTTAGTAAAATCTATTTACTTTAAATTGAATTAATCAAATTGAAATACTCGTATTATTATTTACAGAAAAGAACACCACTCAATTATCGAATATTTTCTATCGAAGGTTAGTTAAACCCTTAGTCTTTATTGACAGAAAATTTAATTCATCAAAATCGGCGTAATTCGCAGAGCCGGTCGCTTAAGCTTTGGGTGTCAAGTGTTTTGTTTCATTTATTATATCAGCTATAAATACAAAGTAAATAAAGATATGTTGTTTGTTTTATTAAATTTGGAAAGCTTTTTGCCATAACTCTGGTGGTTGTTGTTATGGCTGTTTTTTTTTTAATTGTTGTTCCTTATCATTACGGGACTGACTGCCGTTTATCAGACCAATGTCAATTGCATGAGCACTAGGGAGCTTGCTGAAGTTTAACAGTTCTGTCATTTTTAACGACTTCTATTATTTTAAGCGCTGCCAAAAGTTCATTATCATGTACAAAAATATTTGAACCTCATCTGCACCAGTTAAATTTTTTAACTGATTCACTGAACAGTTTGTTTAGAAAAAAAATTGTTCAAATTTTATCTAAAGTATTGCACGTTACGTAAACAATTTGATGAGCTTCATGAAATACATATACACACACACATATGGTACGTAATATATCCCAATTGATCAATTTCATAGCACAGAAACTGGGACGATAATTTCAAAAATAAAATTTTATTGAAACATTTTTATTTGGGATAAAATAACTCAGTCAGAGTCAAAAGTTTTCATAAAAAGGTACACCATTTTAAAGCTAATGAAAATAACTCTGCAAAATGCATTCGAGTTTATTCAAGAAATCTGATTTCGTTGAATGCTATGCTATGCATAGGTGTATGGTATTGTGATGGACGAGCAGTGCTGTATTAAGGTAGAGCTGAGACGACTATAGCCCCGGATATCAAGCACAAGGAGAGCCTCATGTTTTGTGGAAACACCGCAAAATGAGAACCTTTAATTTCTGGTAACACCGTCAATCTACATCACGAACGCCTTTATCGCTTTGACACCGGTGATTTTTAATTTTTTTGGTCACCAATGTAATTTTTTACAAGAAATGGGACTCGTCAGTTTGTAGCTTCGTGCCTCGTTAAGTTAAGATTTAAGATTCGGCGCTGGGAAGGAGTGCCAATCAACCAACATGTAAGTTTTTGCCGGAAAAAGGCGGTGGCCTCATTTAGAACGTTGGAACTGACAATCTTAAGCTTTTGAATGAGGCGGCACGATATAGAGCTAATATTTCTTTTGACTGCAGTCTGACCTTCTAACAGCACAGAGGCGGCACAAATAGGAGACGGGCAGTAGTAGTGTAGTTTAATTTAATCAGGCAAAGCTGCAAGCAATAAGTAATAAAACAAAGTATGAATTATAAACCTACGTACATATGTGCATGGGTCACATGTTGTGTGTGTACATATATAAATAAATAGGTACAGTTCGTTAAACTAAGTATTGTGAATGCAAAAAGCCTTTAATTGCTCTATTGTTCAAGCAGCTGTTTAAATTGCATTTGTTACGAATCGACAACGGCTTAACGGTGCAATATTTAAGTTCTAAAACTTACAGCGCATATATTTCGCAGTGTTGCAATGTATTAATATGTTGTTTTTGGCGCATTATTGCACTGAGTATGGACGTTTGGGAAGTCAACCACTGTTTTTAGGCCCATTGTATACACGATGCATAGTCAACCAATATAAGCTATTTCGAATTCGTTATGAGCTTCACATGGATTTTGAACCCATTTGAATGATAGTTTCAAGAGATTCGAATGACTTACATTCGAAAACCTTGAAACGCTGGCCTACCAGCGCTGGGCAATCACAAAGATAATGAAAACTAGACTCTACTACGTTGCAAGCTCTATAAAGTTCTCTTGCGTTAGTAAGCCCAATTCTTGAAGCAAACTTGCTTGTAAAAAAGCGTATTCTTAGCTCCGTTTTCGCCGTCTATAAGCATCCTAAAATGGGCCAGATTACTTCGGTGTAGATGCCTAAAGATTGAAAGCTATGTACAAACAAATGAAAGTTAACTTAATTACTGAATTTATTAAAATCAATTAGTTAGTATTTTGCCACATGACTTCAGACTTTCTGGGATGATTGCCCCTCCCTTGGATCACCCAACGCATTCAGCTCCGTCTCTCGACTTTGCGAGACCCAATGCCAGAAACTGGAAAAGGGATTTCTTAAAAATAATTTATGACCAAAATATTAAAGTTCCCTCAAATTTTTAACTGCTCTCTGTGGCAGGGGCATCGCAGCCGGGAGGAAGGGCGGGCAGCTGCCCCCCAGAAATTTTGCCAGGGGTGCAGTATATTCATTTCGCCCCCTTACTCGAAACAAGTTATATCATGTTTCGATCAACATTGTTAGGACTCAGCAAATCTTATTATCAATGTGATTATCTCACATGTTGAGTCTATCGAACGGTGACAAAATGAACATTTAAAAAAGAGTATATCAACTGAGCTTCAAGCAATCTTTCTATTAGCTTGTGAGTGTTAGTAATAGTCACAAACAACGCATAGAGTGAAATCAACTCAGCAGATGTAAATTGGTATATCGAGTCGAAAAATATCGATATCAATAGTATCGACCGGTTCTAATATCGCCGATACTAGTCGAGATAAGAGATGCTTGCTCAATAGGAACGTACACAAAATCAAACAACTCATCAAATTGTCAAAAGATGCACACTTTTTTGTCAGATGGTTTTGAGCTGACCAACCTCCGTCCTCAACTCCAAACATGCCTGGCAACAAGCCAACGTGCTGCGCTGCCCCGTTCTAAAGTATAGAACAAGTCTTTTTTTCAGAAAAATTTATCGACCTTTAATATGTTAGTTTGCCCTTAAAATACGAGCAATGTGTCTCAATAAAAATTATTATAGCACCATCTGCTTTTGGATTTTATGTTTCACTTAGTTAGCATTCGATACATTTGTAAAAAAATTCACTAAGTGCGCTGGTAATTCGAATAAAAAAGTACTTTAAGAATAGATGATGATCATAACTCAATGTTAGTGATTGGAAGTATGAACAAAATAAGTAGTAGGGACAGCAATACTTTGTCGTTTTCGTAGGGACAGTAATATTTTTGAAGACATTTTTATCAATCGAAATGTAGTATGATCTTATGTACTGTACATATGTATGTATGTATGTCTTACAATATATATTTTTTTCACTAATCACTTTGCACTAAAAGAGACTTTGATATTATAAGGCTCTATGGCATTTCGCTGAACTTGATAACAAACCACTTCTACACACTTCCTTCGATTAGATTACACAGAACTACTAACTGATGTTAACAGTCTTTAATCGATGAGTCTTCAGTCTGTAATCGCTTATATTTCTTCAAAATTTATTTATTGATTTTAAATTTTACTTACCCATATTTGTTTTTGTTATTTAAAGGGCTGTCGACTGTCGGATGTGTTGAACGCGAGTATGATCTCTTCTGAATGAAGTTCTAAACAATACTGGTTGTACCTTAAGTATGGGGTCAATTTGAATTGTTTGCAGCTTTTAACTGAAGCTTTTGACAGTTGTTGCGCTTATCGAGCTTGTTACCAATGATAAGAAAAAGTCAGGTGTTGTTGCTGTTTTTATGTAGAGCGTGGTGATTGCATTCAAGCAACAAGTGATGACTGAGTCAGCCGGAATCGTAGTCCATATCTTATCTTTTTCTTATCACAACTTGGTTTTTTCTAATAACGAGTACACACGTAGCTTTACATAGTTCGTCAAGCTCTTGTCAATATGTTTTCAGAGTGTGAAGAATATGCACGAATATTGCGAAGAAACTGATGTATCGAATGTGGTAACAATTTGATTTGCGAAATGGGAATGTATCATCATTCAGTAGAAGTTATTATGAAATGATGAGATAGTCAGCGAAAAAAGGGTTTATTGAGCAAATATATATCCTGCGTTAGTCAAGTCCCAGTTACCTATAAAATTCAAACAACGTCTCCAGAAAAATTTCGTGTTCGTGCCAGAAGTGGCATTTTAAATCCCGGTGAAACTATCGGCGTAAGCATTCTGCTCAAAGCGGAGCATCATCTGTCAGAAGGATCAAACGATAAATTTCTTGTGATGAGCATACCAGTGCCGCCAGGTACAATTGATCTCTCACCACAACAAATGCAAGAAATCTGGAAGCATAAACCATCTAATAGTCCAGATGCAGAACAACATCGCCTATGTTGTACTTACAAAGGAAGTGAGTTTGCACCAAACCAAAATGGGTACGCTGAAAAGGGAGAAAGTAAAGGCACCGAATCTGTCAATAATTTATCTGAACTCGCAAAACATGCAAAGCAACTGGAATCACAATTAAAATGTACACAACTTCTACAGTGTGTAACGCTCATATTTCTACTTATTCTCTCAGTGGCTGTTGTTTATCTTCTAAAATTACAAACTGATGGCGTCGGTCTGGAACAAGATACTGCTAAAATCGATCCAAAGGAGTTTTCATCATGTCCTATGGGTGGGAAACTTCAATATTTACTATCAAAATGCAATTTAACAAGGCAACATCTGTTGGATGCAATTGTCGACTACGTGAACATAGAAAATCGTCTTGGTGATGTTGACGTGGGGGATGTATCCGTTGGCGGTGGTTACCTTCTTGGTTTTATTGCATTCGCTCGTAAATTTTCGCTTCACCCGAAGACAGCGAACGTCTAATCCTTTTTATTTGTCATACGGGAAACTGTGAATTTTTTCAAGCTTTCATTACACATCCTTAATATGATGATTTAAGTTGTTTGCTCCCATTGACGGCCAACATTTGCACAGATAGTATACACATGCGAACCTAATTTTATAATTACATACACGCTCCAATGTTGAAATGTTTTCCATTACCACTATGAACACTCAAATATTCAAGTTTTTCGAACTATCCGAATTGTAACAATTATTCAAACTATTTCACCTTTCCGAAACATTTGAGCAATTTTCGCATTATTCGAACTTATCACAACATTCAAGCTTTTCGAATTTTTAAAATAGTTCGATCTATTCGAATTATTCAATTCATACAAAATAATCGATCAATCCAAATTCGGTTCTAATAAAGTTCGCATATCCTTAGAGTGAAGCGGTCAAATAATATGAAAAATCAGTTAAACTCGACTAAAAACTCTGTTCAAAATTCGTCGAAAACATACCTTCTAACAATTCTGACATAGTTGAACATGGAAAGAAACATTTGGGAAAAATCTAACGAAGTTTTCAATCAAGAAAAGTGAAATCTTAAAAACTACGAGCTTTTGAACATAGGCGTTTCTCGACAATTTGCAAATCTTGTATTTACGGCGTTTGATTTTAAAAGCAGTGGCGTAGCTTACCACCCTGTGCAATAAACCAAAATAGCGCTGGCCTCACGAAAAAATTGAAAATCTCCCACCAATAAACTTATTTTATAAGCCCTAGAAAAATGGAATATTTTTGAATTTGAAGCCTTTCAAAAATCGCCAGTAATTGAAAAGAAAAAATGCTTATACAAAACTCTGAGTAAGGCAAAATAAACAAATGAACTCCGTTCTCAAAATTAAAATTGCTCGATTTTCAATTATTGGCGAATGTCTGTTTTCCTAGCTATAAGATCATTTTGAGGGCTGAACTTTCTTGTGGACTTTTTAAATAAGTGCTGCATTAACATATAATATTCTCAAAACAAATGAGAGCTAGACACCTTACCTACAAAGCAAAAGTTTGAAACTTTATGCTGAGGAAACTATTTAAGAAATGTTATCTCGGTACGAAAATGTGACAGGAAAATCGTGGACTAGTAAATAAACATTTTGAGATACATATAATAATTGGAAACTCATACAAGATAATGGTACTCAACTACAGAGAAAAATTAGAAAAAGGGTTGACGGAATCCAAAAAGAATCAAAAAATAAATATGATATGGTAACTTTTTGATACGTAAAAAGAGACGACATTTCTGTATGAATTTTCTTTAGACTTGAGCGGTACTTTTTTGAAGCTATACTTTAAAAGTGTCCATGCAGTACTATGCATCACCGATCTGCTGTTGAAACTGATTGTCACGTGAGGAATCATTTGGATATCTTTTTGAATTAAAGTACACTTTTAATTGGACATAATATGTTAAAAATAACTAATACAAATTTAGATAGAAAACTATTTGAAAAAAATGCATGCATTAAGTTTTCTTTTTTTTTGTAAATCATTTGATGACAAGATAAGAATTCACTTAAAAAGTCCCCGCTATCGATTTTAATATATGACTATTATGTAGATATATTATTTTTACGAAAGTATAAATTTGACTCATAAAGCAAGTTATGGCAAGTGTTTTAAAAAGCTCTGATAAGATAATACAAGGGGGTTTAAAAGTAAAACACAATCAAAATAGGAAAAAATAAATGATACAGTACTCCCTCGCTGTATAGAAAAAGAAAAGTTCAACAACAATGACAGAACTAAATTTGTTTTTAACATCTGTTTCTAGCCATTTCTGCCAGTAAAACAGCATTAAATATTTTCCAAATAACTTAAAGGGCTTGTACATATGTATATGGGTCATACAAGTGTACATTACATCAAGCATTATTGAAAATTAAAACAATTCAAGTAGTGACATGAATTTGTTCTTGGTTGATAAAAATTGGGTCTATCTAAGTACATATAATTCAATAGAAAATATTTTTATAAGCCTTTATATATACACGATATATGTACGTACAATAAAAATATGTATATTGATTTGCTTTCAATACCAAAAGTAAATAGGAGTACAAGTATTAAACACTAAACGCTCTTATCAGCACAGTTATATTCTTTGCTGTTGTTCTTTCTGCAGTAGGGGGGGGGGATTAAGGTACTGGTACTGATAAGATTCACTCACTTATGACAAATCGATCCAAATTATTTGTTTTATAATACGAATGCGTTTGCCCAACTTCAATTCAGTAAGGACAGTACCATCGTCAAGTAAACAACTAAAGATCTGGATAAAATTTCGTAAAAAAAAATCTCAGAGCTTTAAATTTTTTATCAAAACAAAGAATAAAAGTGAAAAATGGGTAAGAAATTACAAGGATAGATATTAAAATATAAATATTACTGTGTGTTCAGCATACAAACTGTCCAGTTTTATATAATGGATTGCTATGCAAGTGAAACATAAGGGACTCACAGATGTAAAGTCTACTCAGACATTAGAACAGACAGATCCAAAAGGTTTTTGTGTGCTAAGCAAACTTATTCCTGTGGGTCAGGAACTTGACACATTCTTGTTTAAAGCAA
Organism: Meiosimyza decipiens; assembly: GCA_963680825.1. Classification (NCBI taxonomy): domain Eukaryota; kingdom Metazoa; phylum Arthropoda; class Insecta; order Diptera; family Lauxaniidae; genus Meiosimyza; species Meiosimyza decipiens. Next base: position 80,946,302 of record OY804261.1, on the reverse strand, counting down.
ATTTTCAAAGTTTAGATTTGTTAGCAGAACTAAGTCTTCAAAAAATATTGTAACTGGTTGAAAATCATGTAATTTTACCAAGAATGTTCTCTAAAGCTCTATCTATAAGACTTTTTTGTTTCCAAAACACAACATATTTTGATACGAAAATCTTTTTTATTGACATACTAAACATTAAGCAGATTATGTACTTTGTTAAAAATTTTTTATGACACCGAATTTGCCCATCAGTCATTTAGGATTCCACATAAGAAAAACACATGACAGTACATCGAATTGGTGTTGCCACAGTTATCGTTTTCATAATGGCGCATACATTCTAACTATTTCCACTGCTGCACCACAATTGACAAAGCAAGGAAAAAGCTTAGAGTCGCATTGTATTTTTGCAGGTCTATATGAAAACAATTACTGTGGCTAATCCAATTTGACGCACTGTGGCTTCTATTCTAATTTGAAATCCTTAAAAAATATGATGCTCAATTAGATATTATATTACAGAATGCTAAAAACGTTATACAATAATTGCTTTTACAATAATTATTGCATTTTGGTATCGAAATAGCTTAAGCTTTCAAAATCATAAGCAAAAGCTTCCTAATTTAGTCAAAATAAGTTGTTTGAAACAAAAAACTAGGGAGAAGATGTAATCCCTTAGTTTTGATTATTAAAATTTAAAAAAAGATAATATGGCAATAATGTGGTTGCCGTTGCGGCGGGAAAGCCCGTAATGCGGCCCTGCATACCGGCAGCCGTCTTCCTCTGCAAATCTTAGACTTTCCATCCATTGCGTCGTTTTTGAAATATCAGTCATTAAAATTAAGATCGAAAGTTATATAAATTCAGTAAATTCTCTGTATGGAGTTAAGCAGCGTTTAATTAAATCGGTGATCTCTCACATAGCAAACATTTTATTGAAAATTCGAGAGGTCTCTAAAGTGGAATATTATTATCAAATGTCTCACACAGCAATCAGTCCGAAGTCTGGATATCTCAAAACTCAAAATTGTAGAAAAAATAAAATAAATAAGCGGAAATCGAGTAGCAAATGAACCTTAAGTCCTATTTGCTCTGATCTATAGGTATGACTATTAACTGATTTTGTAAGTCTCAGCTTTTGATTATTACAGTGCTAACGCTATTAAAAAGACATCATTATGGTTGTGCAAACTCCATTTTTGTTTGTCACTCATGTTACATTTCTGAAAATAAGCCCCTTAGCCTAACTATCCAATTTTACGTGTTCGAAGTGATCTTGCGATACATTGCTTTGACTGCACTTACAAGAGCATTCAACGGAGGCGGAGCAAATTTCACATATCACAACTAAAGTGATATCTGGAACAAGAGTTGGCAGAAACGAAATTGATTGTTTGTGATGGCTGAAATAAAAATAGCATTGACTATATGGCTAGTTATAAATTCATCGATTCATCAACAGTTTTTATCACATGTCATAAGAATAAAAATGAAAAGCTCTTCTTATCGCACTGATAAGAAATTTTAATTTACAATAAAATCTTCAACTGCCAATGAGTCATTTTCTGTTTTGCGATTTTTTAGGCGTAACACAGTCCGGCTGCGTTATTAATAATGGTAATTTTTTTGTTTTGCGAGAGAGACGGATTTCTCATTCACCTATTGCATCCATAATTAACGAAATCAATTCTTTGCTTTTTTGCAGAACACAACTGGGTGCACTCATCGTCGTACTCGGCTCTCCCTCCTTATGCCGTTGTTGGCGGTCATGACTGTGACGGTACGCCAATTTACGTTGGGCGCGCTATGCACGAAGGCGAAAACATGCCTGCCAAAGTTATACCCAGCAAACGTTGTGCCTACATTGCCTATGGTGGTGCCGAGCATACCAAGTCAACTTATGATGTACTTGTCGGGCAAGGCTATGCTTGGGTGCCCTGTGCTGGCGGCAGCGTACCACCAACTGCTGTACGTTCTGGCAATACCAGAACTGGTGAGCCACTTTACGTGGGTCGTGGTCACCATGCTAACAGCCTGTCAGTTGGCAAGATACATCCTTCACATGGCTGCTTGTACATTCCATTTGGTGGCCAAGAGGTTCGCGTCAACTCGTACGAAGTACTGGTTTACGAGCGTCGTGATATTTGGGTTGCCTCAACGCTACACCAGACACCTCCTGGTGCTGTCGTTGCAGGACACGATACCGACCGTGCTCCCATTTATGTGGGTCGGGCCTTGCACGAGGGTGAAATGCTCCCGGCTAAAATTATTCCAAGTAAAGGATGCGCATACGTTTGCCATAGTGGTTTTGAGGTGAACAAACACAATTTTGAGGTGTTGACCGGGTACGGATATTCCTGGGTGAGGCCACATCATCACGTGATTCCACCCAATGCTGTTTCAACTGGACGATCACGCAACGGAGAGCCTTTGTTTGTCGGTCGCGGAAATCATCATGGCAGCTTGACTCCCGGACTGGTATCTGTGAGCCAGCGTTGCTTGTACATCCCATATGGTGGAAGAGAAATTCGCATCGACTCCTATGATGTGCTTTGCAGGCAATAAACTGCAGTATAAATCAAAAATGAGCAAAATGGATCAAATTTGTATAATGTAACTTTTTCTACAAACTAACCAAAATAAACAATGAAAACATAACCTCAAATAAGTGCTTACTCATTTCAAAACAACGTATGCAATTCTGTTACTTGATTTTAGCCAGGAAGAGGTTTTAAACTGTGTCAATCTTTTCAATATAAAAAAACTCATTCTCATGCCAGACTTCCAATCGCCGACCAGATTGGGCCATTCATGTACTAAGTAAAATAAAGCTTGAACACATTCCTCTTTTACGCCGTCAAATTTAGAGCGTTTTCGTACTACTTAAATGCAACAAGCATTTGCACAAGCGTGACAAAGGCACTGCTCAGACCAAAAGGGGGGAATTGGACAAGTGGTCTCGCCACCTCCCAAAGATACGAGATATCGTTAAGAATCTTATTAAAAATAAGTTGAGGTACATTCCTCTTCTCTCTAACTTTGAACTCAATAATTTTTTTTTACTTGAGACGTTATATCCGAGTAGTTCAGTCAGCTTAGTGAACATGAAAAGAAGTTAGAAAAGTGAACAAGCTGAGTGAATAGAATGCTCTACTCAGCATTTTTTATTATATATATATACATATGTAGTATAAAATTTGTTCCGAGATTCGCGTCTGTGTAAGTTTATTTAGTTTTCAGAAAAAACATTTATCTTAATATGTCCAGAAAATATGTTTTAGGGTATCGAACTTCAACAATTCATAAAAACGCGTGAAGTGTCGAAATGAAGCATTAATTAAGACCTGATTGGGTCTGAAAAGTTAGAGGGACTCTCGAAAACGACTTCTGCATATTTTTTTTTGTGATCGCAAAAAATTCAATGTAGCAGTTTTGGTTCTTTTGACGACATATGTATTTTTTACCTATATCTTTTTTGCATATAGTGCATTATGAAATTTGCTAAAAAGATGAAGATTATCCGTGGTGGTAGTGAATAAATAGGCTAGTCGAGTTACGCCGAGAGCGAGTTAGCTGTAGAAATGGCATGCTACCATCTAGTTTTCCCTATTTTCAGAATACCTTAACGATGAATATTCTATTTAAATAAAACGGTTTATGACAACTTAAAAACTGTCCTCCTGAAATATTGAAATTTCGACTTACCTACTTATTCACTGCCGCCAGGGATATATTATTAAACTAACTTAATTTATATGTATGTTGGAAAGCAATAAGGTCTCTTTCTATTGATGTATCATGGTGTGATCTAATTAAATCTGAGAGTGGAAATATCAAAACGTGAGCTTTTGATCTCAGTATAAACCATTCTTAATTATAGTTGCCACACATTACTTTCGATTGGGATACAAATTGACAGGCGTATTCCATATTCAGTAAATGTTTCTAAGAAAAGTGAGCACCAGTGGGCGCTCCAGTGAAAAAAATTTTCCACACACAAACTCACCAAGTTATGTTAGGTAGGAGTGACAGTCACTTACGAACCGACATGAAAGACACTTTCAAATGAGACACGAGTACATATACTCCTGGAGCATAATTTCTTATATTATTCTATGACCAAGGCTTTATGGTCAAATATTTTTCAGTCATCCGATTTTTTACGCATTTATTAAATTTGGGTTGATTGATTCTTCTTTCTTTCAGAATATAAATGGTTTCAGTCGTCAGCATATGCGACCATTCCACAACACGCTGTGCCTGGTGGCAACGATATGGACGGCGATACGTTGTATGTCGGACGTGCTTTTCATAATGGTGATATGTTGGTGGCTAAAGTGATTCCTTCGAAGCAAATTGCATTTGTATCTTTGCGTGGTGAAGAAATTCCAAAGACACATTTCGAAATTTTGACTGGTGAAAATTTAGGTTGGCAACATTGCTACGATCACATTATACCGGAGAAGGCTGTAATTTGTGGTAATACAGCACTTGGTCAACCCGTTTATATTGGTCGTGGTCATTATGAAGGTTGTTTGACAGTTGGAAAGGTTTCCTCAGTTCATCGTGCGCTATTTATACCGTGGTGTGGTGTGGAACGTCGTTTGGAATCATATGAAATTTTGGTAGTGGAAGAAAAGATGGAGCCTGGCTGGTCATCGGCAATTCAAGCACCACTTCCAGCACCACCGCCACCAATATCACCAATCGAGAAGGTGGAAGTAGAAGATCTATACGGGCAACCGTCTCCTTATACACAAGAAACCAAAAAAATATATCCTTATCCACCAGAATTCATGAAACCATATCCCTACCTACCACAAGATGCAAAACCGTTTCTGCCACCTCAAAATGCTGTTTGTCCGCCAGCATACACACCAATGCCACAGCCACAACCACTGAGTCCGTCGGCTTTTGGTACAGCGCCACCATACATTTCGTCGGCAGAAACATTTTCTCCACCACCACCGCCATATGATCCATTGCCACCCATGGTAAAGCCACCCATTGGAATGCTACCCATTGGAATGTCACCCATTAGAATGCCACCCATTGGAATACAATATGCGCAAGGCCCCTCAATGAGTATGTCATCTGGCTGTCCATCACCATTTTCATCACAGCCTCGTTCATATGATGTATGGGTTAACGCAAGCTCAAGCTACTCTCCACCAAATGCCGTTTACGCTGGTCATGATACAGACTCGTCTACGATATTTGTTTGTCGTGCATTCCACCGAGGTGAACTGATACCGGGCAAAGCAATGCCGAGTCGTGGAGTTGCTTATGTTTCGTTTGCTGGTGAAGAAGTTTCGAAATCTGACTTTGAAGTGCTGGTGGGCAAAGGATATCACTGGGTTCATGCCCGTGATGGCATAGTTCCACCTGCTGCGATTGAGGCTGGTCGTACTTCTAGTGGTGAGCCACTGTTTGTTGGTCGAGCGTCGTATTGCGGCAGCCTTACACCTGGCAAAGTGCAGCGATCACATCGTTGTCTATACATACCTTACGGTGGTAGTGAAAGGCGAGTTGAAAACTACGAAGTTTTAGTGCGAAAAGAGGATTTCCACCGAGAACAGTCCATGAAAATGCATTACTGAAGATGGCCGCCCACTTGATAAAATGACTATGTATTTCTATATATATATTTCGTAATTTATTGTGAAATATTTTCTTGAACTGAATTATTTCCTTAACACATATCTATGTATAGCATTTAAACTTAACAAAGACATTAAACTGATAGTAATTTAAAAAAAAATTCATTAATCATTTTATTTCTAATGTTTTTGTTTTTGGACATTTCTATACGATATCAAAATATTTTCTGAATGAGCTATTTGCATTTGCACTATAGCAAGCTCACTTTCATGGGTGATTTCATCAACTGATCCCCAAAATGAAGCTTTTCAGTCAGGTTCGGTTTCTGATATACGTATTTCAAAAAAGCGATTTCGAAATCAGACTCAGAAAAGAAATAATAAAATTTTGTCTTAAAATTTTTTTCCGTCAGACCTGAATCTTGAACCTGGACAATCGAAAGTTGACTTATGAGGTAATGTACTGTATGTGTGCGTGTGAATATTTATGTATTTAAATATGTGTATAAACATAAGCCTCTGTGGTAATATCCGAAATATATGGCACTGTCAAATTGATTTATCTGTTGCCTTGTAGTATTTGTCTAAGAAACAGCATGGACTTGAAAGTTTATGAGAATATTGGTCTTTTCATATAAAGTGTAGATAAAAACAATCAAACTCGTAAAAGTTAAACACACTTACATAGTTTTAATCTTTATGAAGCTCAAGGTAAATTGTTTTTATTTTCAATACTTTGAATGGTTTATCAATCGGCAAGTAGAACTAATTAATTGACTGCAGCACCTTTGAATCGCATTACGACTCGAATTCATAGTTGGGAAGTTTATGACTTAAACTTGTCAAAAGTTCAACTTAAACTTAGATTGAAAACCAATTGTATTTAATTTAGTGGCCTGTTGAATGTTGTTTTGACCATGTTGCGTGTTATGTTCTTGCTTTTGCCGTTTGAGCTCCACAGCATGCAGGATATTTTCGAATACTTAGGTCTTCTTCTTATGGGTGGATCCAAAGCTAATGGCCAAAAGCTCGTTGACCAAGTTGACGTCAATGGCCCTCGATTCAAGAAAAGTGAAGGCTAATGTCAGGAACGTTACTAAAGCAATTTTAAGATCGTTGCTCAAAATAAAGTGAAATGTTTGGTAAGTTTTCACCAATTTAACACATGAGACTTCCCATTTTTATCATAAAAATCTATTCCGTAGAAACAGCACTCAAAAGATCTTCCCTTCTAATGAGATGTTTAAATGATTAATTATATAGCCGCCGTACAAACAAGAACTTTGAATTTCCTTGCTCTAAATTATTTATAAATTTACTGGTGTACAAATATGAAACCGGTAATTTTTTATTCAAAAAAACACGTTCATTTTGCGAAAATAGTTCCAAATTTAATCTTCAAAGTAATTCCCCTCGCTAGCTACACATCTTTTCCATCTTTCAGGCAATTTATGGATTCTTCGCCAAAAAAATTCTTTGTTTTTTGAGGCTATCCATTCATCGAGCCATTTTTGCACTTCCTCGTAAGAATTGAAGTGCGAATCGTTGAGTGCGTGTCCCATCGATGAAAACAAATAGTAATCGGATGGCGCCAGGTCCGGTGAGTACCGCGGGTGGGGCAGGGGCTCCCAGTTGTACGATTCTACCAAGTTTTTATTGACCGCTGCTCGATGTGGCGATGCGTTGTCATCTTGGAATACAATTTTGTCATGGCGAAGTTGAAATTCGGGCCTCTTCTGACGTATATCACGGTTCAAAGTGATCAATTGTTGATGGTAACGTGCACCAGTAACTGTTTCACCTGGTTTTAGTAGCTCATACCAAATAACACCACGCTGATCCCAGAAAATACACAGCATTGTCTTTCGACCGAAGCGATTTGGTCTTGGAGTTGATTTGGGTCGTTGGCCGGGGCTCAAATATGATTTTTTTCGTTTGAGATTGGAGAAAACCTTTTCTGTTTTGCCTGGCGAGCAGCAATTCACAAGTGGTTTTCGGTTTTGTTGCTGCCTGTCGGTCAGTTCATGTGGCACCCATCTACCGACCTTTAAAATCTTTCCCATGGCCTTCAAACGCAAGGAAACGGTTTGTTGTGTCACATTAAGTTGCTCAGCGAGCTGTTGTTGCGTTTGACCATCATCTTCGTCCAATAATGTTTGCAATTCGCTGTCTTCAAACTTTTTCAGTGGCCGGCCGCGCTCCTCATTTATCACATCAAAATCACCACTTTTAAATTTATTGAACCACTCATTGCACTGTGTACGACCAACAGCATGCTCGACGTAAGCTTCAACAAGCATTCGATGCGATTCAGAAGCGTTTTTCTTCAAATGGAAACATTTGCTTCCCGCAAATGAGAGTTTTCAGGCACAAAATTCGACATCTTTACGAGCGGAAAAAATGCGTTGTTGTATGAAACTTGACAAATTGTGAACTGAATATTGTTGACAGATGACAGAATGAACAATTAAGACATTTGGTGCGGTTCGGAAGCTCATACATATACGGCTATCGACCGCTAGATGTCATTACCGGTTTAATATTTGTACACCTAGTATTAATATCAAAGATTTCACAAAAGCACTTTAACCGCTCCAAAATACAGGTAAACACGATATAGAATTAACTGGATCATACTCAAAACAAGACAAAATCCAAAGGCCCTTTTCAGGCCCACCAATGTTTTTAAATCAAAGATGTTAAAATTAATATTCAGTTTTTTGTAAAGGTTCAAAAAGATTATTGTTTAGCGCACAGTGTGGTATATCGCGCGGTCTTGTTCGAAACAGAAATTTTCTTGTCAACATCCATTGATATCGATCTCCATTGATCAGCTCTGAAGAGGAATAGCCCAATGATGGCTTTGGATCAAACACCGCCCAAAACAGTCACTTTTTCATCTTGTAACGGTGTTTATTGAGTTATGTGAGAATTATCGGCGCCCCAAAGGCGTTAATTTTGATTATTGACCACGCCAGAGAGTGTGATATGAGTCTCGTCGATCATCAGGATTTGCTACCAAAAGTTCGGCTCAGTTTAAATCATTTGAATGGCGATATTCGCGTATAGTTTTATCTATATATTATTAAAATGCATCTAGTTTAGCATTATATCAGGTGCCCGATATCAACGAGTACATAAGTAACAACCCCCGTTTGCTGCAATATTGAATTACTTCAAATCTGTGTGTATGATTCCAGCACTTTATATGTACCTACATATTTTTCAGATCTGCGTTCATTAAGGGCGTAACTACACTTGCTGAAAGCCCTCCAACGTCAAAGTTACAGAGGCAGAGTGTGGATGAAACATGTCAAGTATACCAATCCATCAAATTCCAGGAGAAGCTTTTTGGTGACGATTTCACAATATAACTCGCTGATGAGGGGTCACATCTGCAAGCATATTGAAATCGTTTTACACAAAAATCCCGATTTTTTTCCTATCTACTAGCGTGCCCTTTTTTCAGCGATATTAAATATAATCGAATGCGGACATAAAAGAGAAAATGCTTTCCTCGTAGTAACCATCTTAAAGCATAAGATAATTTTAACTTTTCCCAAGTAAAATGTTTTGTCTACGAGATTAGAATAAAAAATTAACAACTTGAAGAAAAAAATTCTTTCATTTTTAATAAACAGAGCAGTTCATAAGCAGAGGTATACCGTGCACATCGGACGCCCGAGGCAAAGAAGTTATTAGCTGCCCCTTACCAAAAGAAAGTCTTATTTGATTTTTTTTTTTAATAATTAAAGGATTTGATAATCAGCAAATTAAAATTAGCAAGAAAAATTTTTTTCCGTGTACTTTTAGTATTTTTAATTTTTTTTAAACTACCTTAGAAAATAACTCATATTCAGAGTGTGCCCACAAATAAAATAATAATTATAAATTTTTTTACAACACTTAGTACAGTTTCATATAAGTTGAGGTGTAATAAATCTAATTGTAAAATAATATTCATATACATACGTTACAGCAATAAATTTAAATAAGTTGTACTTTAGAAACGACGTTTCATTTGACACTCAAAAGAGCAGTTACTTTTGGTTGAGTTTTACTTCTTTGGTGTAAAATTAAGCCAATTCTGGCAGAAAATTTGATTTCTCAAAACTCTTATTTTTGCTTGCTCGAAAAAAGTTGTTTTGAAGCTTAAATTAAGAGAACATTGCAGTATATTGCGATAATATTTAACGATCTTAATGATATCTTGGTGGCTATGTTATTTAACTTTGATAGCGAATTCAATAAGTCTATATAAGCGCCGTTCGGCAATATTCAGTTCGAGCTGTAACTGGGCCATAGCTTGACGAATGCTAATGTGTTAGAAATTGTTCGCACAGGAGAATTATATCAGGATATTAAATGGGTAACCTTCACTATACATCTAAGCCAAGCTACAAATGCCACCGTTGATGGCAAACTTATATGTACTTCTGACAACTGCACTTTCCATACCCCAAATGGACGTTATTCCTTCAACTTCTAAAGCAGCCCAAATATGTATATGCAATGTTTTGCTAAATGACATTGGAAACTATCGAAAATGTGACATCCGTACAAAGCGTTACAAAAAACTTATAAAGTGATATATATGTATGTACATACATACTTATGTCATCTCTTGCATTTTGATACCCGTAATATGGTGTATTTAAGCCTCATAGCAAATAGTAGCTGTTGATAAGAAGATAGATAAAGATAATGAGTTTTATCTCGTCTTAGACTACAAAAATCTATCTGATAATTTAGTCTTGTTAAATTGTTAATCGTATGCTAACGGATAGAAAGAGTTCGGTTCAATAAAACTTAAATATGGAACTATTCGCGAATTTCACAACTAATTGCTTGATAAACTCAGCGCCATTAGATCAGATGTAAATTGTTTATCATCTCGATTTCACGATTTTTGCGATAAGCCCGATACTTTTAGTGGTGCTTATTAAAATCATTATCTAAAGGGACCATGTCAGGCAGTAGAAGGAAACAACACTTACCAAGTTCTCTATCGCAATTAAGCGTTCATAATTTTTACGATAGTCTGAATGTTTATACCATAAATAAAACACAAATACGAAATGCTCATACATATAATTCAAACGTAGCGATACTTTTTATTTTACTTATTTTTTAATTAATGCGGTTCTCATCTTTTACGAGCTATCGTCTGAAGTTGAAAAGCATTGGAGCCTAGTCGTGTGTCGGAGATTGCGAAATGTAGACGTGTAGTGTCTCAGAAAGATTTAAAATTTGAGTGCTTTAAAGAAAAACAGACAAGCGTCAGAATAAGGATATCTGCAGTGAATCTTAAGAGACAATCTTTTCGAAAATCTACACTCTCTAATTATTGCTGATCAATTTCAATTTTTGGTAAGTTCAACTTTTACGTTCAATAGCTGATGCTATCAATATTTTAAAATTGTGATAGCGACGCGTGGAGCTAAAAATAAGTTCGAAAGCTCAAAGAATTAATGGGAAGTCAATTTAAATTCCTTACTACATAATGCGCAAATATAGAATATTCTATTCATCAATTAACAGATAGTGACAAACGCGAAAACACTTCATACACAGCATCGGGTTTCAGCAAAAAGGGGTTTGTTTTGCGCTGAGCCGATCGATATGTGTTCTTTTTTTGTTGCCCAAACACTGTTTATTTACGAAAAAATTGTTCTAAAAAAGTTTTAAAGTAAAACGTATTGCAAATATACTGGGTATAGATATCAAACGATACCCTATCCTTAGCTTTATCTGATCCTTTGAGGCCAGTTTCGAATTACGGAATTCTTTTTTAAGATTCATATTTAAATTTCAAAGTTACTTTGCGTAGATCCTATAATATATAAGAAATATCCTCATTGAGGCCCTCCAACACATCCGGACCACGGGCCAAATCACTCCGCTGCTGCGCTTACGATTAAAAAAGTTGACGATCCTCTTTTTTTATTTTCTTGACATTTTAAAAAACACACTAACAAATCAGCTTTATTTTACCACTAAGAATACATTAAAAAATGGTGCGGTTAAAGTTCTATATACGAAATGATCTGGACTTTTTGTCAGAGGTGAAAATTAGCAGACAAAAACCACAGTTAAATAACAATTGCTTTTGGAAGATATCGAGTTTAAAGTTTTTAAACTTCAAAGTTGATAACATTGTCGTTTCAATTTAAAGGAAGCGCCCCTGTGAAATTTTAGTTAACACCGAGCGAATACTATGTGGCAGATACCCGTTGTCAAAACTCAGGAAAATCTCAGAATCTTAAGTTCTGAAATTGGACGAAACTTTGCGCTCTGCAAAACGTACGTTACGTTCGGAGGTCGCAGCACTTATGAACTTTAGAAGGCTTGAAATAGAGTTGAGAGCTTCAAAAAAGTCTAATAAAATCCTCAAAGCCTTTTCGAACTGAAATGCATATTCCAGATATAGAGATTTGTACTCTGTGGTACTTTTGTGTAAAATACAGCTGGTAGCTCTGTAATCGTTACGTATTAGGTATGGAGTTCCCAATCTTTTGTGAGCTTTATTTATACCAGGGGCATCAATTCAGAGGGCTAGGGAGGGCATTGCCCCCCCACCTCCCTCCAAGGATTTTTCAAAACAGTAATTCAATAAACCCATCTAATAGTGGTAGAAATATAATTCCTACCCCCCCTCCAAGATTTGGTGAAGTGACGTCACTGTGTGATACACAGCAATTTGTTCTAGTAGAGTGAAGTAGTAAAGTATGAGCTTCATATCATATGTAGATTGTATTGAAAATTGGATAATGAGTAAGCTATTCTGTTTTTGCATGTTTTCGATAATGAACAGAAAAGTTTTGGACCGTATATAAATTACAAATTAATTAATCCTCGAAATCGAATTATAACACATATATTTATGGAAAAATTAATTAAATGATAAAACCATTTTTGACGTTAATGAAACAGATTTATATATTGCAGTTGGTATTTTTTATTGTTGGTTCATATTAGGAGTTTAATGGTGGATCCAAATTTTTCCGACATTTAAAAATCGGTGCTAAATTCATGTGTGACTCATTTCGCTCAGTAAAGATTCGATAACAATGGACGATTCAATTAGAGGAACTTTTGATGGATCAAAGCTTGTCGGTTTTTCCAGCGCATTAGATTAGTCAAATACTGCAGAAAGTTTATCAAAAAAGCAAATGATTTTGTTGTAAAAGTTAAATAAATTTGCTCCACAGTCGGCATATTCCACCTTGCTGCTGTTTAGGCGGAAGGTACGACAATGCGTTTTGAATGGAAAGTAGATAAACTTTGGAAGAGATCATTACAGATGGAAAATGATTAAATTTTGTTATTGAAATTGGGTTATTATATCACTGGATTTGAGGTTTAAAAACACTTTGAAAATCCTGCTTGCTATTAATAATATGATACGTCTTCTACTCCAAGTGCAGCTTCAACTCGTCTAAACGATGTGTTACCTCCAGATTGCACTAGCCGAAAAGTATAATTGCTAGTTACAGTTCAGTTTGAAAGTCGCTCTCAATAATGCGGCTTATTAAATTACGTATCGCATGTATTAAAGCGACCATTTTCAAAAATTTTTCTCTACCAACTTTTTATGTCAATCGATGAGAGAGCATTATGTGCATTGGGAATAACATTGGAAACCCATAGCTCACACGAAATTTTCTCAACTGCGTCATCATCACTTTCCAATTCTGAATAGGTTTTTTTTTTATTGATTGAAGTCTTCTTCAATTACAAAATCGATAATTTTTTCTTTCCCACTTTTGCTTACCACAGTATAGTTTAACATATTTTACTAAGAGTTTAAAGATATTACAAAAAGTTTTTAACTCAGAAGTGAAATTTTCGCAGTCTTCCCATATCTTATGGAAAACTAAAAAGGTTGATGAGCCACCAGTAAATATTAATATTATGAGCTCTCCTTGCAGCATAATTTTCCTTTCATGTACTTGGAACTATTAAACTTGTTTCAAACAAAGAAAAACAACTTGAGGCACCCTAATCTACATATCATAAAATAATAAAATATAGTCATGATCTATAGTATACATATCATAACACTAGAGAAACTTAATGTGGTCTCAAGTTAAAATGTTTTTGTTATAGAATTAGACAAAACGTATCCAGCTCTCGCAAAAATTATCAAAATATTTGAAACAAAGCATGTGGAGCCATGCTGAGAAAAAGTTACCTTTACAATTTTCATGTTCCCAGGCGGTAAATACTTGATAAGCATTTCGATTAACACCATTATTCTTTCTCGTATAACTATGTCTAATCTTATCGTTAATGGGATTGTTATATCTTGCGTATCGGCAGATCTGCATATCTCAAAACAAAATTTGTTTATCGAGGAAGTAATTTGTGGCAAAATTAAGAGTAAAGATGGCTAATGGTGACGACTGCAGTGCTGGCAAAACAGTGAGCAACTTTTCAGAGCCAAAGGAGTCGTGGACCAGTCGCAGAAAAAAGTCCACCGCTTTACCGGATGCTAACGACTTTCAAAGTGCAGCCGATTGTAGGTAAGGCCAAAATGTCTTTGAGTGTGTAACTACGTACAGGGGTTGCTCATTTTTACCCTGACTTTTTTTTATTTGCAGTGGAGGATCTAATGATGTAGCGAAATCGAATAATAAAAACTTTACATATTTCCAGTTGGTATGCATTCCACCTGTCGCACTTGCGTTTCTCACTTAATTCAATTTTTACATTAAAGTTTCGTTATTCCACGGCATGGGAACGATGCCTGCTGGTTGTTGGAGTAGTACTGGCATCGCTTGCATCAATAGGCGTGCCCTATGCTGTTGTCATATATGGTGAATTCTCATCGTTGTTAATTGACCGAACAGTAGGCGTGGGTACCTCTTCGCCTACGTTCATACTTCATTTATTTGGTGGCGGTAAAAAATTGTAAGTCAACAGATTTGTTTTTTAAATTTTATTATTTCATGCTCCACTGAATTTATTTTCTTTGAATAAACAATTTAAATGGTAGCAGTCCATGGAAATTCAGTAGTTACTGAAAAAAAGAGAAAAATAAAAATCCTGGTGTGATAAATGGGCGGTTTCGGACTTAGTGAACTAAAATCCCAATAAGAAAAATCGCTGATTGAGCTCAAATTTTTGATGAATCTTCCTTCTGCTTACGGACATATGTACATACAGCAATCAGTAATGTCAGTTATATGTTATATATAAGCTGCAATACTTGCGTAAGCCCTGATTTGATTACAACAATGTACATAGTTAGCATTTAAGAAGCATGGAATTGTATGAGAAAGCCGGCATTAATCTCTGTTAATTTTCTGTGCAAATGATGCCAAATAACTGACTGTCTTTCGTTTTTAGTTTCAGAATTCCTTGCGTCACTAGTTTCTTTTTCTGTAATTTGAGGTCAACTGCGCCTATTTGTGGGTTTATCTCGGCCATAGCTTTACGAATATTGGCTTTTAAGTGCTACATTGCTTGTGACCTATCAGGACTCAGACATTCTTTTGCGTAGGATCACGCAAAGAAGTCTAGTTTTTGATATAACACATTCTCAGAACCTTTGATGCAGTAGAGCCTTTGCGTCGTTGTGAGTTTTATTTGCGTTAGTGGTAGTAAAATGATCCATTTATAATTGAGTGCACTAAAATTATATCAGATGCAAGCATGAAAGTGGCGTAGATATCCTAAATCTTGTCTTGTGATGCGGTTAAATACCTATTATTTTGCCACACTCATCGGTAAATATTAAACACAACTCCTAGACAGACAACGAAACTGATTAAATTTTTTAAATTGCGATGCTTAAATTGTGACTATGTGAATTCACATAATTATTAAAAAATGCCGATGATGCTTGATACTATACTTTTTCCTGTTTGGTTTAAGATTCAATAGGCAGATCTTTTCTCTATTAAATTTGCATGTATTTATTGGCAGAAATTAGATTCGCATCTGCATTAACATATGTACATACATTAGAGATGTTGAAAATAAGGTCATGTTCTAGAATTCTTCGGGAACGTTCGAAATTCGAAAATTCATTCATATTTTTTCTCATTGATACTAAAAATCTAAGATAGTAATTCTGAAACGATATATACATATTTAATTTTACTTTAAGAACTGACGCAAGTAAGGAGGAAAACATCCAGGCAATAAGAGATGATGCACTTGCCTATGGAGTTGGGAGCCTGGTGGGAGCGCTTGTAGAGTTAATATTAATTGCAGTGGCTATTGATATCTTGAATCGAGTAGCACTGAGCCAGGTCAGTGATTTTGTTGTACTCATTTTTTTGTAGTTAATAATTACTTCCATACGTAATTTTAGATTGCCAAAATACGGAAACTCTTTCTGAAGTCTATTCTAAGGCAAGATATGTCATGGTACGACACAACGTCTGGAAATAATTTCGCTAGTAAAATGACAGAGTATGTACAGCTTAGAAGTCTCAGCCAATGAGCGTTATTTCTTAATTGACCTTTTACAGAGATCTTGACAAAATGAAAGAGGGCATGGGCGAGAAGGTTGGCATTTTCTCATTTCTAATAATGACTTTTGTCTTCGGCATTATTGCGTCATTTTTTTATGGCTGGAAACTTACTTTGGTAGTTCTTATATGCTGTCCATTTATAATTGTGTCTACAGCCATGGTCGCGAAGATTCAAAGTTCACTTACGGTAAAAGAGCTTAAGGCTTATGCCAGTGCTGGGGCTGTAGCTGAAGAGGTATTCTCGGGCATACGTACAGTGTTTGCATTTAGTGGTGCAGACAAGGAAAGTAAACGATTTGCTAAATTGCTGGTTCCCGCTGAGATTACTGGACGAAAAAAAGGCCTGTATTCAGGTATTGGTGCTGGAGCAATGTGGTTTATTATATACGCGTGCTATGCGATTGCCATGTGGTATGGTGTTAAACTGATACTTGCTGATCGCGGGGAAGAAGTACGTCATTACACGCCAGCCGTATTGGTCATCGTTCTCTTTGGCATCATCATGGGTGCGCAAAACTTAGGCTTTTCCTCACCACATGTCGAGGCATTTGCTACTGCAAAAGGTGCAGCACAGAATGTGTTTGCCATCATAGATCGTCAGTCGGAAATAGATTCTATGAATGAGCAGGGACACAAACCAACAGAAGTAGTTGGTAACATTGAATTCGAAGGCTTACATTTCCATTATCCAGCCCGTCCTGATGTTAAAATACTAAAAGGGCTGAATCTTAGTGTCAAAGCAGGACAAACTGTAGCTTTGGTTGGTGCATCTGGCTGCGGCAAGTCCACGTTACTGCAGCTCATGCAACGCTTCTATGATCCTCTTTATGGTTCGGTCAAATTGGATGGACGCGATTTGCGCGAACTAAACGTGGGCTGGTTGCGTGCGCAGATTGGTGTTGTTGGACAGGAACCGGTTTTGTTCGCCACTACAATTGGGGAAAATATTCGGTATGGTAATTCCACAGTTACTCAGAATGAAATCGAAGATGCAGCTCGTATGGCCAACTGTCATGACTTTATAACAAAATTGCCGAAAGGCTACGAAACATCAGTGGGTGAGCGCGGTGCTCAAATGTCCGGTGGTCAAAAGCAGCGCATTGCAATAGCACGCGCATTAGTGCGTAACCCCAAGATTTTACTTCTAGACGAAGCCACTTCCGCCTTGGATCCAACGTCAGAGCGACGTGTGCAAGACGCATTAGAGCTGGCTAGCAAAGGTCGAACGACATTGGTTGTCTCCCACAGACTTTCTACAATTACGAATGCTCACAAGATAGTTTTTGTGAAAGATGGTGCTGTAGCTGAAGAAGGAACTCATGATGAGCTTATGGCCAAAGAAGGCTTGTATTGTCAGTTGGTGAACATAACAAATCGAAAAGAAAAGTCTGGGTTGAGCTCTAGCGGTCCAAGCTCAAGTGATTTACTCTCACAAAACCGAAAAGGAAAGCATATGTCCAAGGATGACTCGGATTCAGATGACAGTGGAGATCTGGATGATGAAGAAAATAATGAAAAAACTACTGACGCAAGAGAATCAAGTATGTTAATATTTTGACACTCCATTTAGAATATGGCACAGTTGTGTTTTGTATTTGCTCTATTTAGAAAAATCGAAAAAAAGCGAAAGTGAGAAGTACAAAATTTCATTTCGGCAGTTATGGCAGATGAATGCACCTGAATGGAAGTTCATTGTATTTGGCTGCATTGCTGCAATAATGCATGGTGCCACTTATCCGATTTGGGCAGTTTTATTTGGTGATTTCTTTGGCGTAAGTTCAGAAAAAACTTTGATAATCAACGGTTCCTTGAAGTGCTGATCAGCAGCGGTGCAACTAGGAGAAGCGGGAGTATAATTCCGATATTTACATGAATGGAGGGAACTAAGCTTAAGCTTAGTATCGGTATCCCCGCAGGATATATCTCTCGTTTCCTTAATGCTGATCAGTACATGGACACAGTATTTAAAAGGCTTCTTATGGCCAGCACGTTGTGTAAAACTTTTTTTAAAGCTGTATAGGCTGAGAGTTTTAGTTCGGAGTCAGGACGTACAAAACAATTTAAATTCAAACTTTTTTGGTTTTCATCTACAGGTGATGTCTAATTCTGATGATGAATATGTGCAGTCTCAAGCCAATTTGTTTTCCTATTTGTTCCTCTTGATTGGCGTTATAGCTGGACTAGGAACATTTATGCAGACCCACATGTTTAACACAGCTGGCGTCAAAATGACATCACGCCTTCGACAACGGGCGTTTAAGGCGATCATTAACCAAGAAGTTGCCTACTTTGATGATGAAAAAAATTCGGTGGGTGCGTTATGTGCGCGTTTGTCTGGCGACTGCTCAAATGTGCAAGGAGCCACAGGAGCACGGATCGGTATTATTGTGCAAGCGCTTTCTACGCTCACAGTTGGTACTGTCCTGGCATTTATATTCTCATGGAACTTAACGCTGGTCACCTTGGCAACAATACCATTCGTCTGCCTCTCAATTTTCTTTGAATCGCGCTTTATGAGATCCAGTGCCTTTGCTGAGAAACTTGCAATTGAAAACGCTTCACAAGTGGCCGTGGAGGCCATTGCAAATATTCGGACCGTGACAAGTTTGGGCCAAGAGCAAAGTGTGGTGGAGCGTTACAACTATCAAATCGATAGAGTTGACATTGCTTGTCGTCGGAAAACACGTTTTAGAGGTGTTGTCTTTGGTCTGGGTCAGGTCGCACCTTTTATTGCTTATGGCGTATCACTGTACTATGGTGGCCTCTTGGTCGCAAACGGTGAAGTGGCATATGAAGTCATTATTAAGTAAGTGCAACAATCCGTTTGGCGCTGGCAAGACTTTAACTTTCTTTTGTTTTTAACTTTAGAGTTTCGGAAGCTCTGATTTTTGGATCGTGGATGTTGGGACAAGCATTTGCTTATGCTCCAAATGTTAGTGCTGCAATTTTGTCGGCAGGTCGCCTACTGAAGCTCTTTGAGCGTACACCAGCATTGCATTGTCCTCAAGATAAGCCATATAATACAGCAGAGGTTGGTATAATCAATAAGGAGCTATCCAGATTTCGAATCAGATCATATTTTTTACATTTATTTTAGAAAACTCAAGGTGACATCACATATGAACATGTTGACTTTCACTATCCGAACCGCAAGGGTATACCTGTGCTTAGCGATCTGAATCTAAGCATAAAAAGTGGCACGACAGTAGCTTTAGTGGGCCCATCTGGATCTGGGAAATCAACATGTGTTCAACTCCTGCTAAGGTATTACGATCCAGTGAACGGCCAAGTTAACTTAAGTGGTAGTCCCACAACCGACTTTTCTTTCGACACTTTGCGTTCGAAAATGGGTCTTGTGTCACAAGAGCCGGTACTTTTTGATCGCACAATTGCTGAAAACATTGCATATGGTAACAACTTTCGGGAAGACATTCCAATGAGCGAGATCATTGAAGCCGCTAAAAAGTCGAATATTCACGACTTTATTGTCTCGTTACCCATGGGTTACGACACTTCACTGGGAAGTAAGGGCGCACAATTGTCTGGTGGACAGAAACAACGAATTGCTATTGCCAGAGCTTTGGTGCGGAATCCAAAAATTTTAGTATTGGATGAGGCTACATCAGCTTTGGACATGGAAAGCGAAAAAGTTGTACAAGAAGCTCTGGATGCGGCTCGTTTTGGTAGAACTTGTCTAACGATAGCACACCGGCTAACAACAGTGCGTGATGCTGATCTGATATGTGTGCTGAAAAAGGGTGTCGTCGTAGAAAAGGGAAGTCATGACGAACTTATGGTGCTCAAAGGAATATACGCAGAGTTGTATTGGATGCAACAGGTGTCATAGGTTTCATGATAGTTAAGTAGGAACAAATTGGAAATCTCGGTATTACGATTTCGTAATTATGCTATGTACATACATATTTATTTTAAATAAAATTAACGTTAATTGATTTTGAAGACGACCATCTGTTGTAAGAGATTGCTTTTAATACTTGAATCATTAACAAACGCCTATGAGCTATTCTATGTTATCTATGCAAGAAACAAGAAGTATGCAATTTATTAAAAATATTTTTGTACTGTAGAAATATATCAAATACGCCTTACCAATAAAAAAGCGATCAATAACAATAAAAAAACTTAAAACTTGGTGATATAATACCGAGATTTGCTATAAAAAAGTCAGTGAGGAAAGCAAATGATGGAATAATTCCAGGAAATGTACGATCAGTGATCTTTTGGGCTACGGCTACTACATTATTAATGTAGTCAGTACGTAAGAAGACAGGAGTTCTATGTACATCACTTACATGCATGTTGATATCGAATAACCCTTTTTGTAGCACAGAAAAAAATTAATCATAATTAATTTCATGAAGCGTTAAGCCATTAGACAGATTTATTATAGGAAAAATGACTTTAACATACTTTTTCTTTCCGAAATACAAATATTCAAGGCAATTATGGAAATCTGCGGATCGGAATAATCGGATAGTGTTAAACTAGCAATGGTGCTCCGAAATTTTGACCGAAGTGATGTGTACGAGTATCACAATGAAATTGGAAACGGTTTTATGGTTGGAATGGCTCAACCAATAATTTTACTTACAATATCTGAAGTTCTGTATCATAATAACGTGCACACATGGAACTCAGATAAAAATATCGAAGTCAGCAAGTGAAAGTTCCATCTTACCAAAAAGTTACAATACACATAGCAAAAAACCGGAGGTGGTGTTCAGGGTGTATTCTAATTTGATTTATTCAAATCATTTTATAAATGCAAATTGTAATTAAAATTAAGTTTAAAAGAAGTACCTGTTCGAGGATTCATTATAGTCAAAATTATATACAAATAAATTCTTTTTAAAATAATGTAGTGTAACTTTATTTCAATGTGATCAAAAATATTCGCTAGGACAACCTTATTGAAATGAATAGGATAAGTCACATTGACAAAAAACTATAATAAAATACTATTAATTCAATACCAATTCTAATTGATTTCATGACGACGAATGCTTTAATTGGCAGATAAAGGAGTGAGTAACATCTCACGATATTTTAAAAACGTATGCCTGAGGTCCCTTTCACTAGCTTGGAGACTTCGGATTAGATACTAAGGAATAACACTCTAAGCCCCTAAGTTGCTAATTTCAGATCCATCCATTGAGTTCGCTGAGATCACTGGCCTACATTTCAGCTTTTGAGATAGCGGTAAATTTTTACAGATTTTGAAGCCCTCTTCTATGAATTTTTTATTTCAAGTCTGAGAGGTTTGATGTCTGAGATAAAGTAGTTTCTCATGAAATCATAGAAATTTAATATATTTACATTGCCCCTCCAGCACTACTCGTTAATTTCTTACGAGGAATATTATTGGGGCCGTATAGATAAATTCGAAGTCTTTTGTCCGTCATGTACATTTTTTAGAAAATTGGATTAAAATGCTCCTTAGGGGTGTAAGCCAAAATATGATGACAGATTACTAACCGACTCCAAATTACCCTGGGATGATATCAGTTGTTCCTTCATTTCACTGCACTTAGTGTAGTTACTGTCGTTTCTATGCCATTTATTTTAAATAAACACCTCTAGTGGTTAAACTTAATTCACAATTATTTGTAAAGCAGGGAGTAAATAATTCTAAAGGTGGCTATCTTGGATAGCACCTGGATTGGCCAAAGCGTTGCGACGTTCTTGAATAGCAAAGGTAAGCTTCCGAAAAGGTCCAAGTGGCAATCCTAACGACTTTATATCGGGCTCGGTTAACAACATAAGAGTGTCCAGATCTATTTGCTGTTTTTGAAACCTGCATATGAGAAAAAAGACATTTCTCTTATTAAAATGCAGCTACATAAGTTCTTTCTTTTTACTTACACTGTAAGGTATTCTTCTAGTCCCCAAACAGCCAAAAATCTTTGTATTGGTCTACCAGCATCTTCTTGGTCGTCATCACTAAAACCATCTATGCCATCAGAGTCACTGTCTGATATATTAAGAAATGTTCTTGGCTTAACTCCAATTCGTGATTTCACAAGCGATGAGCCATTGCGAGTTACTTTTGACGGTGAGTTGGTAGAACTATCAATGCAACTGGTTTCAGGATGAAGTTGACTTAAAGCTGCTGTCACAGAACGTCTAAACGCTATGCTGCCTAGCATTGGTCTGTCAAACAACCCTGAAGGACGTTGCATTGTAACTTCGTCAGCTATTTTGCTATCATTATGGCAGTCAGCAAGAAAGTCGGGTTGCGAGAAAGACCTTGAAAGTGTGCCATAACCAGATTTATTTGTGTCATGTTCTGTATCGCTGCTTGCTTCGTCAACTTCAAAGACATCGCATATTTTCCCACGTTTAGCATTATCCTCGTTAGAGTTAAAAGTTCCCACATACAACACCTCAGAGTCCCGCTGCAGACCAGTCAGCGATGTAACCGTACGCCTACCATCGGCTTCTATTTCTCCAATCTTGAAGCTCGAGTCTTCACCATTTGAACCTTTATTTCGACTTTGACTCTTGAATTTAGAAACGGTAGCTTTCCGCTGGACAGTACCAGCGCGACTAGCTACTGAACCACCACTGCTGCCACCACTACCAGCTCCAACTAAATCACTAAATTTGGCGCTGCTCAAAGTCCCATTACTGGAACTTTCCTTCGAGGACTTGTTAAGATTGCCTTGACTAGACCAGATCTTATGTCTTATAGCAGTCAACATGTTTGCAGACTTCTGCAAGGTAGCAGCTGATTTCACATCATTACTTAGTTCGGTTTCTAACTTCTGTTGTCGCTTCATATATTCTTTTACCCGTTTGTCACAATTTTTATCTGCCAAATCTTTGAGTGTACGTGCCTTTTTTCTATTTTTGGAAGATCACACGTTAATTAAATGGAATAAATTATTATCTTTATAAGTTTCACAGCATTAAAAATACCTATCATTTGCCTCAAGACCGGCAGTGGCAGTGTCTAGATATCTTAGTATGTCATCACGGCTATTTATTGCTGCGAGGTCCTTTGCATTGTGCTTGTCAATGTCTAAAGCGTAGATATTAACTCCGAATTTGATAAGAAAGTCAACGCAAGTAAGATGACCTTTGGCAGCTGATAGATGTAGCGCAGTATTTCCGAACTGATCACATTTGTCTGGATCGCCACTAAAAGTTGGTAGAAGAAAGTTCATAAGTTCTTATGTAAGACGAGTATGTCTAAGTATACCAACCCACGACCACACAGTAGACGTAGTGCATCGAGACGCCCCTCAAATGCAGCCCACAGTACAGGTGTCATGCCATCATCATCTTTTGAATTTGCATCTTTTCGTGTCGCCTCCTTAAGTACATCAATAAGTCCATCTTTGGCGGCCCTTAAAATAGAATAGAAATGAAAAATTGAAATTGAAAATTATGCATTTTAAAATGTTCTTGGCAGCTTATGTACCCTCCATTTTTATTTCGTTCGCAGCGTAAAAATTAGCCTGATCGTCTGCGAATTGAAATCACGAAAATTGGGTTTATTTTACTTATGGTGGTTAAGTACTAATTAACATTGTGTGTTTTCTACCCTGAGGCATCTCCGCTCGCGACGCCATGTTGGAAAAACCACTTCAGAATTAATTTTTTGAAAAAAATTACACTACAAATGAAAATTACTATGAAATTTCCTGTCATTTTTCTTTTTCCCATATAAATAATTTTTCAGATACAACTCGCTAAAAAAAAAGTATCTTGCTTTAATATAAATTAACGTTTTTCACATACACGCATACATACACTTGTACATGTCTATAAGAGGATTCCTCAAAAAAAAAATAAAATTCACTCAACTCTAATGGGTATTTCCCACTTAATTGAAAATTTAGATTTTTATGTCAGATAAAGGGTCTCCAATTTTTTTGTTGTGTTTCCAATAAATATATTACAATTGGCAGTAAACTAAACAATTGGTCCGATAAGAATCTGATATGATAGCGTCAATAAAAAACGATGATGATTTCAACGACAATTTTAAGTTCAATATAGGGTTGGGTACGTTTACTTACTTGTGGAAACGATCGGCAGACATCGCTATCTATAAATGTTACGGAAAAGTTCGCTGCAATCAAATACAATCATATTGATGAACAACATTCACTTACTATATGGGTGTTGAATATAATAACATACCCAGCTACAGGATAAATTGTTTGCTTGAATGCAGCTTTAATAAAGTCAACCTGCCACAGTTGGTATACAAAAAACCAGCACTATTCCTGCTAAAGAGCCTTAATATGCATTGGCAGGCACAGGTGTTTCACTGTCGCAGACTGGTTTCCTCCTCTGCAAGAAGTAGTGATTTCTTTTTATCATGCGAAATAAATAATGTTCAAAAATGTCTAAATTTCTCCGCTTACTTTACAACCAAAGGTCAGGCGCTGAGAGTAACACAGTAAAGCACTTTGGTGTTGTGAACGTATGAGAAAAGTTTAATTTATTTTACTTTTTTTTATTAAGAAATTGGGCCATCCAAACAAACAAAAACAACAAAGAATCAAATTTCCACAACAACATAAAATGGAATTTGTTTACGCTACGAAATGCGTGAACACCAGCAAAACGACAACTATCGAAGTGAAACACGGAGTTAATGAACGCGCAGCGCATGCGCAATTCATGAATTCAAATAAATGTGACGTGCAAAACCCATACGATATTGCTGGTCGTCAGTTGGTCTGTGGTTCACTCAACCTTGTACTTTTTTAAATTTTCTTTTCCCTTACTTTTTATTTAATTTGCTAGAAAGATTTCCACTTTGAACTGGGCATGGAATTCATTAAAAAGTTTTTTCTTTTGTTGTAAATTGTTTATCTTGGAATGATTGCACTACTCGCGGATTCTTTTGTATTGTCGCGTATTTTGCAG
Organism: Meiosimyza decipiens; assembly: GCA_963680825.1. Taxonomy (NCBI): domain Eukaryota; kingdom Metazoa; phylum Arthropoda; class Insecta; order Diptera; family Lauxaniidae; genus Meiosimyza; species Meiosimyza decipiens. The sequence goes on along the minus strand of OY804261.1, from coordinate 80,921,335 downwards.
ATTTTTTGCTTTTTGCTGTTAGTTTTCTTGATTACTATTTCTAAGATAGCACCAGCCCTCGAATGTTGTTACACATATAAGTCAGGTACCAGATATTATTGTTGATACCAAAAAGCCAGACTCAATGCAGAAACCTTTCTAAAGCACCGAGCGAGCGAATGTTGTTTTCCCAACGAGAAGAAGTTGTAAACTGAAATGGCACTCAACGTGTGCTTTGCTAACTTGGCTACTGGCTGAAGAGTTGTCGGTTATTGTCGATGTCGTTGGGGAAAGGTGGGAAGTGAAAAGCCACATAAAATACGAGTAGAGCAATGTGCAGTAGCCAGGTGCGATTTATTGCATTTAGGGCAAAAAAAAGTATTTATTCCATTAAGGCATTAATCACTTAATTTACATTTTTATCTTTGCTTTTTTAACTCTAAGTATAGACGAATAAGGCATTGCATCATTACTGCAGGACTCTATGCCTTCTTTGTTGTCATAAATAAAATTAAAAATCAAATAAAACAAAAAGTTTGGCCAGTAAAACCTGCCATCAAGCTTAGAAGGTCAGAAATAGGTAAATTTTACCCCTCTATATCTTAAACCAACTTTAAATTTATGACGATCGCATGTGTACCGGGTAATGCTTCACAGAGAACCGATAAATGTCGTTTTCGTTAACGTTTTCGGGACCGAGAACGATAACGGGACGATATTAAAAATATTGTTTCTCGTATGACCGATGGCAGGAACGAAAAAGGTTTGGCGGATATCTCTTTCTCGGCGATAATGTAGTGTTTATCTTACGATAAACACAAAATCAAAACAAAATGTGGGGATTCACATCACCATATTTGAAAACCCAGTATGTACAACACAATTGCACGGGGAGAAAAAATATCTTGAGTCATCCTGAAATAAAACTCCGTTCAGCATGACAGAGCTGCGTTTTCGACGCTGGGGTAGCCTGTCTGTTACGCTGGATCAGCCTGTCTGACAGTTTAATTATAAAATAAAAGAGCGTGTGACAAAAATAAATGAAAATGAAGGAGAAAGTAGCTGCACCCAAGGCAAAACCTGACGTCGCCGATGTAGAATTGGCTCTTGAGGCTAAGTCAAAATATCCATTTAGTAAGTTTCCCTACCAGGGGAATACAAATAAATTGAACTGAACAAAGTTTCAAAAAAATTTGATATTCATAGAAGCTTAAGAAAATTAGGAGTCATATTGGGTACCAAAAACAAAGAAATGACAAAGACACTGTCATTGACTGACAGAGGTTTCCACAAGCAGCAACTTTTAAGTATGTACATACTTTTAAACAGGCAAACAACCTATATCACTGTTAAGGAAAGTTGTCATGAAGATACTAATACGAAAATTACAATTACAGCAAGTCTGACAATAGCTCATTTCTTACTTAACTAAGTTTTGGAACACGGGACAGGGTTTACTCAATTTTAGGTAACAAAAGTTATATAAAAGTAAGATAAGACATCCAACTGAAAAATGAGTTTTTGCTTTGCTTTGTTTCAGTTTTTGCTTTTTTGGGTTATCAACAAATCTATCCAAATGGAGAAATATATTAGGCTTGAAAATTCTTGGCTGCATCTGCCAAGAGCCACTGATGATTTCATAAAGCTATTGATGAAACTACTATGAACAGCTATTACTGCATTTTCTTTATTGTTTAGTTTAGTTTTTTTGGTGTTATCTCTCAATGTACTGAACACTGATGATTTTTTTTGTCGATTTTTTCTTTGACTTTTGTTGTTTCAATGACAATTGTTTTCGAATTTTGATTTAACTTTTGTTTGTTATTTTGTCAGGTCTTGTCGATTAGTTTGGTTGTTTGATGAATTTAGCTTTAATTTGTTTTATTTTAGCTGTACGACATGCCAATCAAAGCATGTACAAAAATAGAAATCAATTAAAAACAGAGAAGATTTCGCTCGAAAGTGTCCAAAATCCATTTTGAAGCTTATAAAAATTTCAAAATGGTTTGTATAGGTTGACAACAAAGATAATAACCAGATATACTTCGGCCTAAGTTATGATGACAATTGTCATCTCCCGTACTAACCAAACCTGGATATATGTACATAGGTACTTACTATAGGATGTAGGCACTGAGCCACGGCCGAAGAGCCTTCGGTGAAGACCACCCGCTTACGCTAACTTTTATGAAGAAAAAGTCTCTCCTGCACCTTAAATTACCCATAATTACACTATAAAATTATCCTAGATGGTTAAAAAAGTTTCAAAAGGCCAATTCTAATTATTTACCTAATATGATTTACTCAAAATATAATGCATAAAAAATTAAGAATTTGTGCAATTATTGCGGTAAGGAAAATGGAAAAAGGGTTTAATGTACATCTGATATCAAATCGTGGACTATTTTCAAATGAATGACTTAATTGACGCCAATTTTACAAGCTATTATATTTTGTATGTTCTGTATGTATAGAGACACTCATAAGGATGAATGTCTTAATGGAAATTGATAACATTTATACGCTGATCCTTAACTATTCAAATATTCAAGGCCATGGTGTAATTTAAAAATGTGAATCTCATTAGAAAATGTTCTATCGCTAACCGTTTGATATCGGCAATTGCTCCATTCATTTTTACAAAACGTTTTAATGTCTTATTTATTTATTTATTTGTTACGGTCTACAGATGTGAAACATTTAAATATCTAAAGGGCATGAACATATAAACAACATATGAACTGAGCAATGTAGATAATGTATTTTGGTTCGTATTGTCCCAAATCCACATAAAAAACGCTCAAATTTGGTGAACATTCGTTAATACCAAGATTCAACTTAGACTGTTGCAGCGATGCCATATGTTGGCTGAGCCTGAGCAAAACGTGACAAACTGCATAATCCACAATTTTCGTTCTGTTGTGATTTGGATTTTGACAACTACCGAGGAAGTCTTCTGCTCTCCCAATGTTGCATTTAGAAAGTTTGACAGCTTGCGGCATCTATATTATTGAATCATGGTTTGTGGTAACCCTGTGTTAGCTAATGTCATGTTTTGTTTTATTGAAATTTTCGTGGATAAATTTATTGAATCCTGACCACAACTGCCAGCAAATTTTACACCAAGCGATAATTTTTCAATAACCAAACAACCAAGGAAGTCTTCTGCTCTCCCAATGTTGTCTGAACGTTCTGAATTTTAATTGTAGCGATTAAACAGTATTTCACTATACACAATCACATTTCACAAAATTTTTTGTTTTCCAATTTATTTGAAGTAAAGTGAAAATTATTAAAAAAGTTAGCGGGACTAACAGCGACACCAATTCTAATCAATATTGTGGTAAAATTTTGGTTGTAAGTCCATCACAAATATGTGAAAATATAAAATGAAAAAATGTAAACAAACTCGGACGGACAAATTCAGAATTCCACAATTTGGAACAAATTTGGACTGATTACGTTACGTTGTTTTAATTATAATTTTCTGGGACAAAATTGCAAAAAAATGCTGCAAAATTTTCAGTCCAGTTGGAAGTTTTTTTCAAACTTACCACACTTACACTACTTTTTTTCGATCGAAATTTTGGAAATTTCGGATTTTTAAGATATGTATGTCATGGCTTGTGGTAGCCCTGTGTTTGGGCTAATGTCATTTTCGTTTTATTAAAATTTTCGTGGACAAAATTTACTGAAAATTTACACAAAAGCCAAAAAATTTTACACCAAGCGATTATTTTTCAGTAACAAACAATTGATTATCACTTTTATTTCGGAGCAGGCGCTGAACATCAAATAGCACGAGCTGCCGACGGGCTAAAAATCAGGCAACAGCACCTTTTGCACACTTGGAAAATGATTCAGTGTGATTCAGCACCAGGCACTAAAAACGTCTCATCGATAGATTCAACTGGCAGCACGCACGCGATTCGTTGCTCAGGTCACATTATTGACTAACTTGGTCGCTGGTGAGTAAAGGAGGACATGATATGGCAGTGCACTTCCCTTGTCTGCCATATGTTTCATTTGTCAAAACATTTATTTTGCTTTTCTGCCAGATTCTATATTATGGAAGAAATTGATTGCCAATTGAATACACAGATAATAGGAGTAGAAACTTTTAAAGCAACAAAACTCCACCGAACGGTCTTCTTTGATTTGCTCAACGGCGTCGTACTCGACTGACTTACACAAAAACAAGTACGCAATCTTATGTGCCAACTTATTTCACTTAAATCAAACTACCGTCTTTTACGTTCCAAAACACAGGAATGTGTCAAAACTTCCAGTACAAAGCTAAAAAATAATCAGCTCGGAAAATAAGCTTCCTGCTTTCGGGAAGTAATACACAATATTCAGCATAGAAACTGGACCTACTCTACTATGGGAAATTGCTTGCAATGCTTTCAGTCCTCAGAAGCCACTGGAACTGCAAACTCAGCTTCGATAACCAACGTACCAACCCTCCATACAACAAATGTGGATGCGAGAACTGGAAGTAGTGGAAATGCTACCGAACAGAATGTTTACGGTGATCCATCACGTGGTGAGTTATTTACCAAGCTTTGAGCTATAATTTTTATCTTGAAATGTGCCCATATTCACAAGCTGAGTACCTTTCTTTCATCACTTTGACAGCGGCGAAAACAAATTGTACCAGAGGCAATTACGACCTGCCTTACAAATAAGGTACGTGCGTTTAACAAGGTACCTTATTCGAGTTTGCGTTGAACAAGATACCTTATTATTCGTGTTTTCGTTGCACAAAGTGCATTATTTGTGTTAACTTATTTGTTCTACTTGACAATTTTGGGTTTATTGTATTATTCGCTTTAGTCAAAAGCACAGTAACATAAAAAATAATAAGTACCGGGGAAAAAGCTCTGCTCGATTTCATTATTTTGTAAAAATTGCCCACAACCAACGCCGCATATAAGTGACAGGCGGCATCACTAGAGTAATAGCGAAACTACGTCTTCAGTGCCAAAAATGCAGCAATTACAATACTCAAAAGCAAACTTATAAAAACGGTAATGGCAGTAGAGCAACAACAAGAACAGTAGCAGCAAAAGCAAAAAAGTAACAGAAACAACAATCTGGCCCCAAATTATATTTTCAAAAAGCCTCACTTCCCTGCGTTAGCCGGAGACCCAAATATGAAAATATGATTTTATTCATTTCGAAAGCAGATCATTCGCGAAAACATTAGATGCCACACAAAATTTCACTAAAAATGTGTATGTGATTTGACGTCTCATATTTCCGCAGAATACAGTTTTGAGATCGGAAAGTCTCGTAAATTTATCCATTCTGGCAGTATGGCAGTTTACATTATCCTTCATGATGTAATATAATTATAAAATAATTTTTAGAGTCGATTGACAGTTGCCTCCTAAAACTGACTGGTTGTTAACAGTTATGGCGATATATCAGATACGGTATATTAACTAGACTGCGATTTAAAAAATTCATTTTGCGAAAACATCAGATGTATTTGCTTCCTTTAACTCACATAAATTTTTTGAGTGATATTTCGAGTGGGGTCATGTTTCCGCTCAGTAAACGTTTTTATTGAGGTTGTAATGTCTCGTAAATTTATCGTCTCTGGTAATCTTTTAAGCTTTCTAAAAATTTTAATAGGTTCTTCATTAAAAATCGTTTCATTTCAAATCAATTAATTTACCAGATCACCCCCATTCAACTCCGCTCTCCCTCCGTCATTACATTTTTAAAATAAAATTTTGAGTCTTAGACTGATGTAACGGATAGTTACATTTTAGGGACTTCATAATTTCCGTGAACACATCAGACTCCCATTTAAAACATTACTAAATGAAGCTATATGATATGACGGAAAAGAACCGGAGACTTATCTATCCAGCAAATGAATTGAAAGGTCTCTAATTGTAATTTTCTCTAGTTTTATGTCATCTCTGTTGTCGTGAGCAAATATTCTAAAAATTTCTGCTATGTAAGATTCCGTTCTAAGGGATTGGATCGACTTTTTCAATTCTTTGGCAGAAGGAATGATTGCTTTATCGATTACATTACAGAAATCAAAATTTTGAATAAAAAAATCACACATTGCCTAATTGCTCAATCGATTTTCATTTATCTTCAGAAACCGATGAATTGCTCTCTGTTAGAAGCCCATTAAAGAGCACAAACAATTGTGATACCAAGCGAAGTAGTTTTAAGAAATCTATAATTTTACTAAATGGAAATGCCAATACTATGAGTGATATAATTACAGCTGGTAACTATAATTCTCTTTATTTTCTGCAGATCCTAAATGCAAATGTGTGTTTTAACTTTTAGTTTACTTTTCAGTTAAAGAACAACACGAAGTTTCAGATAACACATTAAATTTACTATTCGAAGAGTACAAAGATAGCCAAGAGGAGGATATGATATTGTCGGAAGGTATTGAAAGACTTTGTCGTGATCTTAATTATCAGCCGGATGAATTTGCCATATTGGTTCTGGCTTGGTGCTTAGACGCTTCGCAAATGTTTCAATTTACAAAAGCAGAGTTTATTGAGGGGCTTCACAAAATGTCTGCAGATACAATAGAAACCATACGCTCTCGTCTTGAGCAGACTATTGAAATGCTGGACGCCGATGCAGAGATGTTTAAACAATTATATCGATTTACATTTAGGTAAAGTAGTGGCATCAGCAGACTTCAATGATATTTCGAATAACAAACTTTTTTTAAAAAATAGATTTGGTCTTGAACCCGATCAGCGTATACTATCACTTGAAATGGCAATTTGTCTCTGGAAGTTGGTTTTTACGGTGCACAAACCGTATTTGCTAGACGACTGGGTGCACTTTCTAGAGCAACATCCAAGTATTCGTGGCATACCGAAGGACACTTGGAATATGTTTCTTAATTTTTCCGAACAATGTGATATTAACAATTATGATGATACCGAAGCGTGGCCAAGCTTATTCGATGATTTTGTTGACTACGAAAAGGCACGCCTAGGTGAATTATCAACAGTAGGAACTGATGGAGGAGTAGTGGTGGGTGGTGATGACGATAATAACAATGATGAGTCGCTTGTACATAATCAACAGCCAGAACAAAGTCTGCAAAAAAACTCAATGTTATAGTATTAAAAATTAATCGACAACAAGTTTAAAAGCAAGTTACTAAAGATTTAATTTGAAAACATTACTAGTAATGAATTCTTAGAATAATAGAACTGCTATTGCTTATACGATTTAGTTTGTTTCTATATTATGCATACTTTATATATCTTAAGATGTTCGATCTTCATGTACCCGATTAGTTTGGTCTTGACTAGATCTTCATTTATCTCAAAAAAGAAGTGTGTAAAATGAAAATCCACTATTTATAACCAAAACAAATTAATAACATGGAACGTATGATGTATGACATTTGGTTCTTGCCACAAATTTAAATTGTAAACAGCTTGTTTTTATTCAACATTCCGTTACTTCGTCAGGCAACAGTATATTCAAGTTTAGACAAACAATAAGATTTCACATCTGCCACTTAAGCAAAAATTTCCTTTAAACTAATTTTAAGCGAACGAAATTTCATTTTTTTTTTACATATGCAATGTAGATACATTACATGTGTAGTACATCCTACATTATATATATTTTAACTAATTACTTAATTCATTTAAATTCATACTAATGTAAATAAAATTGTTAATTTGGATATTGCGATATCAGTTTTAATACATTATGTATAAGTTAGTAGGCGGGGTCGGTGCTGGCATCGCCGCTCTGTGCGCCCAATTGTACTGCCACAAGTAAAACTTTATTGCTTGCTAGTTTTTCATATTGGTGATCATCGATAAACTCAATTCTTTTCAAGTGTCAGACTATATGTACTAATTTAAATACATATTAAATACATATTAATTACATATATACATATTCATGAAGTCGTTCTACCATAGTTTAACCATACGTATTTCTGTAATTGTTTTCTATTGAAAAATTATTTGCTTAGCATTTAAAATCGCTTATTACACGAAAATGTCGAACGCGTGAAAACGTCATACAATTGAAAGTATCCGAGTAACTAACTGATACGATTTAAAGCTTAGATTAACGGGAAAAATTATTGTTTAAAATGCATATATCTTTGCTCGATTGTTACAACATTTCAATTGTATGAAAACTAAAGCGCAGCCATTTTACTATAAAAATTAAATTTTACAACTGCGTGGAGTTGATAGATTTGAATCAATTCAAGTACCATAGTTATATTTCAAATTAGCAAATATTTATAAGCGTTTTAGGAAATAACTCAAAATTTTTAAATACATACATATATATTATAATAAATGTGGTAACACAAGCAACTAGTGTAAATAATTATTAGATCATGTATGAACAAAAAACGTATAGCTAATAAAAGTAAAAAATAATTTTGTAAGAAGTAGTATGAGTTTAAATCATTACCATAGACACCTACATTGTAGAACATTTTTAATTAACACGCTCGCGGAAACATCAGCCTACAACTACTTATGTACTTACATACATCTGTATATACATAGTTGTCTAAAGTGTTAATCAAAAAACGTATGTTATTTGACGGGACTAATCTTTCCGGCAAGTGCTGTTTCAGCGAAAGGGGTAGCTGAAAAGCTTCTACAATGTAGGTGTCTCAGTCAGTAGTTTAGATCGCAACCATAATTTCATCAAAATACCGGAATACTGTTTAGGCGTTGAGTTCAATTTATAGCTAATTTGTATCGCAAAAAACTTAAGCCAATGGCGTTGAGAGACTTAGTGTTCAAAAGTAAGTTTTTAAGGGTTAAGGGTAACGTAAAGAGGTTTCAGATAACTTTGTCCCAACACAGCGTTTTCCTCATTTTTTTTTAAAGTAATAGAGTCGGATTACCACTTAGATTTATAAATTAAGGTATATTGTGGGGAATACCCTCTCGAGTAATTTCATAACACACGTTAGGCGCAACAACTGTCCATTCGTTTTTTTATTATAAATAGTAAAATATCTCAAGACGCTATCATGTGGTTGGTTTCTCGGGTAAAAGGGTAAAAAGAAAACCGAAAATGGTCTTAATTAAAAAAATTTTCTCTAATAAAAACTACTACACTGATTGTAAAGTTTGTGTAGCCCTACAAATGACAATAATTTGGTTCAAATCGGTACAAGGTTTCTCGAGTTTTAACTTACGGATATTGCGCCTAACAAGTTAATAAGAATTCAGGAGAGTAATCTCTACAGCATACGTACCTGTGCAAATTCTATATACATAGTTACCACTCTTTATATAGGACAAGTTAAAGAAAAAATTGTACATCAGTGTTTACCTAACAGTAAGTACATACTTTGAAATTTGCATAGGGCAATGGTGCCAGTTGACGGTTAATTTCATATATTCATCTCAAACTATCCTTTAATTGACTAAAATCTCAGATGAGTGATGACGTCAGTTAAGACCTTTATTCCAATAGATGGTCCTGCGAGTATTAAATGTGATAATAAATAGATTTTCGATGTTTTAATAGAACAAATCACTTCTTTTATTTTGATGTATCGTTAGCGTTCTCACAATAAATAATTGAATAATTTACATGAAAAGAGTTGGTTGGTCGTTTAGTTGTGACATCACCCTACAAATTTATTTGTAAATATAATTGCCTCGCATGAGCTAGAGGCTTATCTGAAAAATGGGATTTAGCAGCGAAAATTGTAGAAGCCTCTTTAGCTCAGTGGCAGAGCACTGGTCTTGTAAACCAGGGGTCGTGAGTTCAATCCTCACAGGAGGCAACTTTAATGTTTTTTTTATGTAATTTTTCCAACAAACACTTTCTTCTTTATTACAATATGAATATTGCATTCTAATTCACTTATCGTAGAATATGATTTTGTCAATAAAAAAGTGACAATAAATTTTCAATTAAAATTACCCTTTGGGTTTTACATTTGGGATTCATGCATAATTTGTATGGCAAAATGTTAAATTAATTTATATTTAAATTAATTTGTATTTGGTTTATCAAACGAGTTCTTCTTGATATTAATTGTAAGATAAAAACGGGTGTACCCAAATCAACATCGCCATATTATTGCCCAGAATATAATAGAACATAGTTCAATGAAAAATTCAAGATAAATACGAGCTTTGTTCAAAATTAATGTTGAAAGTTACCAAAAAGAAAATCGCTCATATAAGCTTCCTGTCAAGACATCAAATTATAGCATTATTATTTAACAAAAGCACATGGAAAATGCATTTTTTTGCTTAAGAAATACTTCAACCTATTTAGAATCAGAAAAAATTTTACGTCGAAAAAAAAAAATGTTCTAGGTATACTTAACCATTTATTCTGCATTTTACAGGATACTCCTGTATTTTCAACACATATTCTGAAAAAAATGACTCTTGCTTTTTTGTGAAAAATCCTGTAACTATCCTGTGTTATTTCCATTGATTTTAAACTTTGGATTTCTCTTGAAAGTTAACGATCATTATCTAACCCAGTTTGCTCTTGTTAGTTTGTGTTCGTTAACCCTTACGTTGATAACGAGATAAAATCTGTTCTACGAAAAAAGTTGTGAAATAAGGTGTAGAGTGGATATTTTGTGAATAAAAAAAATCTTCCATCAATAATGTCGTTAATGAACATAACATTTTTAATGATTCTTCTGTCCGATAAGCTATTGAGGCTTAATAGACGGCATCGCACTCAATAATCAGGCACAATTTTCCAAGAGGTCAGCCGTCTCAAAGCAAAACGGTTTATCGACACATCATAAAATGGACGGTAAACCCCACTATTCCTACATAAAAAATGATTTCAATTGCCAGTTTCCCGCTACCACCCCCTTTCACACACATGGGGATTCAATTTCAAATTGTCATACAAAGTTGAAATAAGTGTGCATTCCTACGTTTCTTGGCATGCTAAAAAAAAAATTATAACAAAAAATAGGTTGGACCCTTCCATCACCCCTAGCGCCCCTTCACTAACCATGGAAATTGGTTGAAACTTGAATTATCATGTAAAAAAAACATGGGGCTGTTAGGTGATAGTGGAAAAGTCAAATTTACTTTTCGTTGTCATTTTCGGCTTCAGCGCCCCAAAAAGCATAGAAATGTCACCCATCTCAATTTTGCATGAAAGTTGAAGTTTCAACCGCTTTCTAGGGGTAGTAGGGGGTGATGAAAGGGTTGAACTTATTCTCTATTATCATTTTCGGCTTAAGCATGCCAAGAAACGAAATTTGAATTTGAACCTCTTAGGGGGTGGTGAGGGGTGGTAGGGGGTGGTAGCGGAAAACTAGCAATTTAAATTATTGTATATGGTCATATTCGGATTCAGCAACCTCAGAAAAGTAAGGATAGTAGGCTCTGTCCTCTGGGTCACGACTTTTTTTTTGTGTGCCTGTTTTATTAATTGAAAAGGAATTGTAAAATTGGCGTCTGGTATTAATTGCGCGTCAATTGGCCCACCAATTCTTATTAATATTCTTAATTTTAATATTCAAAATTTTGGGAACAACATTCTTTTATTCATGCAAAAAGTCCAAATTTCAATACATATATATAATATACATATATATTTTGATTTATCCTTTATTTTCGAAAAAAAAAATTTCCCATATCAATTTCCAACAACAATACAAAAATTTAATCATGTGAACGGTTGAGCTGTCAAATTGTTTGTCATGGTTGTCAATTTGACGTTTATACACAGAAAGTTTTATTTTTGAGACGTAAAAAGGAACAAATGTCGAAGTAGAAAATCAATCGCGAAATAATAAAATTTTATGGTGTAATCTAAAAAAGAAGTTAGCAATTGAATTGTTTACGCTATCAGTTATGATAAGCGAAATTCAAAGGTGGTGTAGCCATAATGTCTTGTAGTTGTGGCCTCCAAGCAGCAGTGTCCACAGGGCGAAAGGTGGAGGAAACAGTAACAGCAGCGATTGTGAATCATTTGAAAATTATTCGCAATTCAAATTCCATCACAAAATCGATACCTTTGTTAAGTGCAGTACTTACACAGCAAAAATACGGCGGCTCTTCGAGAATTACCTAGAACAACTTAAATAACAATAGCTGAACCAACTGCTGCAGTAAAACTGGGTGAAGTATTTTTGACATCAATTGGCAGCATTTTGAGTTAACTCAAACTTAAACATAGGATCTAATAGAAAAATGCCCTGCGAAGGTTGCAGTGTGCAGTTTACTGTGTTCCGGCGTAAACGTTGCTGCGCCGATTGCAAGTATGTAACGCCTCATGTTTGCATATCCAATTAGGAACCTTGAACTTGGGACACTAATCAATAATGTTTATAAAATTAACATTTTGAGGCAAAGTGGAGATAGTTTAAAACAGAAAGTAGAAAGAGGCCCTTTAATTTCTTGAAAAAAAAAATTTTTTGTCTTGCATTACTAGAACAAAACACAATGTCGGATGTATTCAAGTGGAAATTCTATCTGTTAGAAAGGCATACCAAATTATTAATTCTAAAATTTTGAACGTAGAAAATTTGTCACATACGTTGACAGCAGCCATTAAGACCCTTGGCTCTAATACCAAGTACCTTTCGGCTCTTGGTTGCAGGAAATCACTGTATGTAGGAGAGCTTAATCGAACGGTTTGTTAGTTCTTGGACCTTATATTATGAAACCACTGACTTTTATTAAGGGTAAAATTGATGCGTAATGTATAAACTAGGCTATATGCGACAGTCAAACTTGACATGTTCTACGTCGCTGGCAATCTGGTCATATGAAACTAATAGAGCGCATAAAGTGATCTAATTAGCCAAGCAAACCATTAGAATATTAATTAGCATAAAAGCAATAAACTATTATAAAGGCAAGCATACCTCATGACTCTCTTGAAGGCATCGCTGAAGAATCTTGAAGCTTGTAAAAATTTCGAAATTGTTCGCTTGTATAATTTGAAAATGAAGTTATGTATATAAAATGGACAATGTGCCCATCTGCAGCATAATTTATGACAACTGTAAAAATTAACTATAAAAAAAAACACTTTTTAATATCTGAATCGATTATATTTACAGACGCGAAGGCTTCAAGTTTTAGGATATTTAAAACAACCCTAGTCTATATAAAGCCAGATTGGTTAAGGATAATAAAATTGTTAAGTAGTAAGAGAACGTTTTTTAACTTTTTTACAAGGACTTTTTATTGACATTTAAGAAACATTCAGTAAAACATATAAAAATGTGCAGTAGTGGCGGACTAATTAAGAACACTCAAGCCTTATTCCTGTTTCTTGTTCTGATACTTTAAATAAACAAATTTCTATACATTTGTTTTGTTTTTAAAATCTTATTTACTTATTTACCCAACAAAGTTCCTCTTATGTGAAAAATAGATTTGTTGATCTCGTAATATTGGAAAATTTAATAGTTTATTTTTCTAAGCGAAAAAAGTTTAGATTTAATCTCAAAAGTTAATTTGCCGTAAAGATCAACCCCATTCCCCTCCGTTAAAGAACATATATTTCTAAAATTTTGAGTGTTGTCAGATAATTCCTCATATTAATTTCTGTGAGGAAATTGGAAAGTCTTTCAAATGTAGTGTCCTGTGATAATATGTTATACTCGCACGAGTTAGTATGTTAAAATGGTAGTAGAATTGGGGAAGAAAAAAAAAATTAAAATGTGGAAAAAGGTAGCTAGCCTTAATACCATACTAAGTGAAAAAATATAAAATTTCCAGTCCATATGCTTGGATAGAACCAAGTGCCATTCAATTGCAAAGTTGCATGATGACAAACGTTTATTTTTGTTTGCTCCAACCAAAATTTGTATTTGGAGTTGCTGATTTAGTGTTTTTTTTAGACGGAATTTTTATGTTAATTTTTTCTGTTGATAAAAAAATCTAGAATCATTTGGCTAAAACAATCATATATTTCAATATTACTTACTAGTTTACCATCTCAGTTTGTTCGAATACAGTATTACAAAAAATTTATTTATTAATTAAACGGTGCCCATGAAAACTCCTCCACCGACTTGCAGCGAAGTTGCATACGTCGAGGCATGTCTTGGAATATGATACTTTTGGATCTTCCACTACTGGTTTTAAATATCGCTGCAAGTGGAAATCTGACAGGATAATTAGATGTGTAACATCGATGCTCTGCGGCTTTAATACATCTTCACTTTGTGTTAAAGCTAGCCGATTTTCTGTATCAATTTCGATGTTGTATTTTTTTCTCCAAGAACTCAAAAATCTATCGTTATATATTCCTTGACTGCGCTGACACAGGATGATCTGGGCTGACAACCATTAATTTGTCCCATTTTACGATTGTGTTCAGCTTCTTTTTTTGCATTTAATTGTAGTGATCCAGTATGCCTTTTACTAGAAACGTGATAGATTGTTTTAATTTTTTTGTCTGAAAATTCATGATAAGCTGCAGAAACGACCCCGACATTTGACGCATCTGCTGCGACATAAAAATGCGCGCCAGGATTATATTGAGTAAGAAGATCCGATTTGAAAACTTTCTGATAATATACATCAATGTAGGCGCATTTGTGTGTGAGCAGCAACTTTTTATCACTATATGCCTTGATTTGCATCTGATAAATTTGTCTTGCTGGAGATAATGCAATCATGACTATAAGTTAGAATTTCATCAGGTGTCGTTATCGGATACTGATTAGGTTTAATAGCGCAGTTACATTCATTCGAGTAGTCACCGCATGTTCTGATTTTGCCGCTGTGTCTGCTGACCACAATTGGTACTACCACCCACTTTGACGTGTTAACTGGCGATATGATACCTGCTTGCTCAAGGCGATAAAGTTTTTCCGATTTACGATTTTCTAAGTACTATTTTTTTCGTTGTAAAAATTAAAAATAATTTTTTTTGAGAATGTTGGGATCGAAAATTGTTCTTGAGAAGCGTGATTTTTTCAGTGCTTTCATAGTATCTGTCAATGTGAGAAATATTTGGCACTAGGTATATGTGTGTGCAGTTAAAGGGCAAAATTTAACTTAGTACATATCTCCAAAGTCAGCAGAGGTCGTTGGAATTTTTTTCTTGGAAGTATTTTGCATACTGGTGGTTGTGATCAATGTATCACCTTTAAGGTATCAAATATTTGCGTTTCATCTACAAGAGTTGATATTGGTCTTCCTTTTGTGTAGATATGCCTTGGTCATTCTCTAAATGACTGCACAATTTTTTGAAGGCGCGCGCCATCAATAAAAAAATCATATTTTCCAAACTTATGTCGGGAATTCCGATTTGAAAGCAAATACATTCTCAATGATTGAATTAAAAAAATGATATCTCGAAGACATTTTGAGAAAAACTTTTTTAAATAAAAAATTTATGCAGATTTTATTTTAACCAATATATTTTTTAATATATGAAATTTCAAAAAATATATGTTTAAACAAATTTATTTTCAAGCCAGCATTTTAAACAAAAATTATGTTATGTTTTTATATTCTATTCCCCATAGTTTTTGAGAAATTTCGTTTCAAAAAATGTTAAAAAATTAAAAAGAATGAATGACTTGTATTCACTATTTCAAATTGAATGTATGTTTGTCCTTTATACGTTTGCAGAATCTTGACCAAAAAAACATTGTCAGTCGTTTTTTCTGTATGTAAATTTTTCAGAAAATTTGAAGAGCGAATTGTAATAAAACACCAAACATCTGTCTTGAAATACCAAAAGTCGTAGAAGAAATTTACCGTTACGCTGATGTGTAAGCAAAAATCTGACGGTATATTCGAACTCAGCGATGACCCCAAATTACCTTTGACATCAGTCGATTGTTCCTCCGACTGACCTCAAATTACCTTTGACATCAGTCGATTGTTCCTCCAACTGCACTGTACGCAGTGCTATTATTAATATTGAACACATTAGTCACACCTTAAGACAACTCGTACTATACAAAACTATACTTAACTCGCGTAATGATAGTTCTCTCAAAAAAGATGAAAGAACATTAAAAATTTTTTTGTTATAGATGTGTACATATACAGTAGGAGGAAAAGTTAATATATAGATGTTTTAAAGTGCCAGCTGCAAAGTCCGGACTTGTCTACCATTGAAAATCCATAGTCTGACCTAAAAATTCGCATTACTGAGGATAAGCCTCAAAGATTGGAAGATTTGAAAGAGTGCACCATTCGACATTGGAACAATTTTTAGCTGGACGATTGTTTGGAACCAGTGAACTCGATACAACACAGATTTTACAATTTGAATGCTAGAAAATATGGACATTGCGGGGTTTTGTGCTTGAGTTTATAAGTTTCTTTCACAAAAATTGAAATGAGGGTATTTATTGTAAGAAATACATTTTGTATTGTACTATGAATTATTTACTATTGCTTAATGCATAGACAACCTAAATAAAACAGAAAATCCGAGTTCTATGCGTCTTATTAGTAAAATATTCCTTTTGCCAACTTAATTTTTCCACCTATTGTTTGAAGCATTTTTCCGAAACTGGGGATGAAACGTCATCCCCCATGACTATGCCACTAGAATAGTAGTTGTACATTCTAATCTTTAGCAGAGACAACTAGCATTTTATCGACTTCCCTATTTCTCATTAGAGATTCATACACGGAAACATTAGACTCTTATTCAAAATTTTACTCAAAAAATTTATTTTGAGATGGAGGGGAAATTCCCAGCAAATGCACTTTTAGGATTGAGAAATCTCTAAATTGTAGTGCTCTCTACCAGAAGGCTATTACGAATTGGAAAATTCGAGTGAACTAATTCTAATTAAATCAACATATAAATTAACTAAATATATAATTGTTTCGTAATTTTTTTGTTAAGACGATTTTACTGCAGCAATTGTTTGACTACGTCGTCTTCGACTGTAAATCGGAATGGTCCTCTTTGCGAGCGCTGCGCAATTTTCGCAAAACGGCCATTGCTTAAAGTAGATTTATTACAGCTGAAACCGAAAGACTTGATTTTTTATCTGCAATCTAAACACATCTCTACAGCTGGTTGTGTTGGTATGAAAATTAAGAAGGTATAATTTAAATTTAGAACTTGTAAGTATAACTTATTATTATTTACAGAAAAAGATGAACTTGTGGGTTTGGTTTTGAATCATATACAGCAAGCGGATCGGTTATATACATCTAGTACGCGTAATAGCTTCAGTACCAGTGAAGGTCATGACAACACAAACAATAATTCATCCCGCAACAACTTTGATTCGTCAAATTCACTTGATGCTTTGAAACAAACGTGCCAAAATTTCTTTAGCAATATAAGCGAAAAAGTTGATGCTTTCTCATTTGAAAGTAGCAAACCGACTCAGACCAACAACAAACCACAACAAATGAATAACAGCAGAAATTCAACATCTTCTTCTAATTTAAGCAACGCTCATATTACGGAACAGCCAAGGGTTTCAACTAGAGAAATTCCTACATATGCTAGTTTTCAGCATCGCCAAACAGAGCCGCCAACTGATGCACCACAAGAAAGTACCTTTCCGCCTACAGCAGTTTCGAATAGAAATACTGCGCCACAGTCTCAAATTGGCGCTCCTCCAACCACTTCAATTACTACGCCGAATGCCCAATTAAATAGATCCTCTAGTTCTAGTAGTTCAACATGCAGTCCTGCAGTAAGCCTGGAATCTAATTCACCATCGCAATTTGCTCCGACTGAGACAGAGGTTTCTAGGAACGTTCTTGTTCAAGACCAAGATTCGCAATCTTTATGCACTCCTTCAGGGACAGTGGACTGTCTACGCACTGATGCCAAAGTTATGCATGAATCTATTTCTGGGTGCGATTGTTCTGATGATGAAATAATAACCACTTTTAGAGCTCGTACGTCGATAAGTATACGTGGTGAATCTAGGTTGTTGTCACCACAGTCATCGTCTTCAGTAGAAAACCCTGTGGCTGGTCCGTCTGGCGGTAGCAGTAATGTCTTAACTTCAACATCTACAGGCACTAAAAAATCTTCACCCAGTTTAAAAATTGAAAGCTGCGATGAATCTTCTGAATCATCTTTTGAGGAACTTGGAGCTATAGGTGGTATATCGGACGATAGCAAAGCGGCCGCAGATAGCAGTGCTCAAACAAGCGAGCAATGGCAGTTTGTAGAAAAAGATGTGCTTTCCACAGCTGACACATTTGGCACAGTTGTGGAACAGCATGAGTTCATCGGTGCTAGTGTGGAAAATTCAGTACCGCTTACAGTAGCTGTGGTACAACAAGCTTCTCAGGCTCAGTCACAGATAATACGTCCTTTGCCAATATCAATACGTCCTAAAAAAGTGGCACGCAGGCGTTCTGATGGCTACTTGAATAGAAGAAGACCGCGTAGTGATGATGATGATTCACCAACGAGTCCAAAACCATTAGTTAATGCTGCTGAAGCAGCACAATGCTTACAAGAAGAAGATGAGGCTGACAACGAAAAAGATTGTGAGGATGGGGAAGACTTAGAAGTAGATCAGAATAAGCTGCTGATGCAAGACAATCGTTTTAACTGCAAGCGTTGTGGCAAAAATCGTACAAATATAAAGAAGCATGTAGAAAAGATGAAACGCCATTTGGAGAACTCACAAATGTCTGAAAAAGATATTAAACGTGAATTAGAGGAATTTTTAGTTTATTTAGAAAAACGTACAAAATCGTTTGATTGCTCTGATTCCGAGACTACAGCGGCGTCATCCATTAGTGGTACACAAGAGACAAATCGGCAGCTGCCGTTGCCATTGCCGTCTTTGTCAACGTCGTCACAGCTTTATGACGAAAACGAAGGCATTCATGTATATGCATCCTCTGCAGGTTACCAAGCTGCTATGTTTAAGACGCGTTTTATTAATTTGGAGGACTTTGAAACTTTGTTAGTATATTGTTAAAAAAAAACTGAATATTGTGTTTGAAGATTTTCAAGTGTTATTAATATATTCATCAATTTAAAAACCAATCGTTGTAATTCCGATTATCTAAATTAGATATGTGTAAGCAAAATAATTTATATTTATTTAAAATTAGATAGCATATTTTCAAATTTATTCGCACCGAATTCATTTGATATGGCTTTAAGTCATGCAAATTTTTAATGCTTGAACCAATTCTTTCATACTTATTACAATATTTTTTTGATTCAAATCCATCTGAATCTGAATTTAATTGCTGCCTATTTTTTAGGGATGAGCTTGAAAATTTATCCGTAAAGCAGCTGAAGGAGGTGCTTATGTTAAACCGTGTCGACTATAAGGGTTGTTGCGAAAAGCAAGAATTGTTTGATCGTGTAGTGCGCCTTTGGAAGAACCTCAAGTCCACACCAGGTAAGCATGATCGAGCTTTGAATAATTTTTTGTATTGTTCAATATTTTTTTTCTAAGCTATCGAAAAACTGCAAACGGATGAGCTGTGTAAAATTTGTATGGATGCTCCTATTGAGTGTGTTATTTTGGAATGTGGACATATGGCAACTTGTACCAGCTGCGGCAAGGTTTTAAGCGAGTGCCCAATTTGTAGACAATATATTGTGCGTGTGGTGCGGTTTTTCAAAGCATAATCAGATTATTATTAAAAGTTTTTAAACGGGCTGGAAAAAGTAACAAATTAGAATTTTCATCAATTAAAAGAAAATTAGAAATATCGTTTATAAAAAAAGTATTTTTTGAACAGGTGAAATAACGACTATTTCGTTCAAACAACGATTATTTGGAAATTAGTGAACAATTTCTCTATTTAAATATACATATGAAAGTGGTTCTGATTTTTTTTTTTTTAATTTAATAATGTTCCGCAACTCAGAACTTTTCCGATTAAAAAATCAATCCTGCCTGAGCAATCTTGTGCCCAACCAAGTTATTATTCTGTAGCTTAAAAGTTAATGAATATAAAACCTTATCTCAGAATGCAATGAGTTCAGAGTTAGAGACTATTGAAATATGTGTCTGCTTTAGTGTTATATACCTCTACGTGGGTACTCCAACTGAATCATTAGTATAAGTCGGTCTGCTCTTTTCGAAGATGATATATTAGCAGGATGAACACATACCGTAGAAACATCAGTTCTCACTCGAAATTTCACTGATGTTTCCGGGGTATGCATTTTTGAGATTGCAAAGGCCCTCATTCACATTTCACAAAAACAGAGTGGTTTAAAGAATACATTTAACCCTAAAATTGACTCTATTTGTGGCACACTAATACCCAATACTTAGTGGCGTAAGGAAGGGACAACAATTTCTTTTTAACGTGCTATCTCTGAAACTATTAGGTTTATCATAGTTTTGTTAGTTTAGTGAAGAGAACGAAATAATTCTTAGAAACCATTTAAATATAGTCACACGAAAAATGATATTTTTCTAAAAGAACGTTCTATTTCGTCTACTAGTAACCAGGATTTTGTCTTTTATTTGGATTGATATATATGGTTACGTTTGATATGTTAAATTCAGATTATGTCTCAAACTATACAGAATTTTTTAATAGATTCTGGAAGTTCTTTTCGAAAGAAAAAAACATAGTTTAAGGACATGCAATTATGTCTATATGTATGTAGGATATGATACAAATTTATTTTGACTGAAAATTCGTTTTTTCTAAAATTGATTTAATATGATTTTTTAGAATTTTTGCTAAATTGCTTACTAATTTCTAAACATATCAACTAAATCTGCTGTTGATAATAAAAGAAGAGTCGTTTAACTTTAAATTCAATTTGACTATGTTTGTTTTCCCATTTAATGGTTAGTTTAGGAAGTTTACAATATAAGCGATAATTATAATATTAATTAATATGTAATATATGCAATTATTTATTAAAAGTGGCATTCCTGTAGCAAATTTAATAACTTTCTTAGACCAGACGTAAATGCAATAAATTTTTAAAATGATGTTACTCAATTAAACAAAAACTATGTTTCTCATTTTGGTTTTATAGGAATTTATAGGGGTATTAGTTTAAAATACCTAGGAACAGAGCTGTCGGAATAAAAAAAAATCGGTGACAATTGTTTTTAAAATTGGTGAAAAACGCTGCCATCGAACCTAGCTTGTAGGTAAAATCACCAGCATCACAATATGGGTTGGGTAGAATAATTGGGTGTCACCCCAAAAGATTTCTCAAGTTTGTAATATGGAAAGTGTTGATCATTTTACACATACTTTCAAAAATATGTGAAAGATGCACCCTCCTTCTACAGTTTATTTAAACTTAACTTTAAATGTAAAATTTGTCTTCAAAAATTTTTACTGAACTTGGTCGGGTGTTATCCTTAAAACGTACAGCCCACAACTTCCGCCCCAGATTCGGTATTCTGCTTGTTAAAATGAATAATACTTTACATTTTGATATAGTATATATAGTTTCAATCTTTGGAAGGACACCAGTCACATAAGGAACAGCTGGGTACCAACTATTGCTATTAGTAAAGCAATATGGTCCCCTGTAAAATTTCAACAATATTAAGCATAGACTATGTTATTAAGTATGTATTAAGAAAAATCTTATTTGGTGGATAAAACTTCTTCCATCACAAATATTTGGAAACAAATTGAATAGAAGAACCATACTCCCTCCCAGGATCTGAGTATTTAATTTTTGAAGTTCAGTTAAAATTTCATCCGCAAAGTCAAATCGTTTTGTAATTTTAGAACAAAGAACGACAGCAATAATCGACGTAATGCTTCTAAAAGCCCCAATTACAATGATGACGAGCCAACGGGACGAGAGCGAGACGTTGAAAATGTCAAAATTACTCGTCGTCATGTAGCAACGTGACGAAATCAAAATTTTTTGTTTTATTCCAAATTTGGATAATTTCAAATTAATCAATTTTGCGTTAGCTGTGTGCAAAACTCATGAAAAAAACTTCCAACTGGACTGAAAATTTTGCAGAATTTTTTTGCAATTTTGTCCCAGAAAACTCTAATAAAATTCTAATTAAACTACGTAACGTAAATGAAAATCAGTCAACGTAAATGAAAATCAGACAAAATGTGGAATTCTGAATTTGTCCGTCCGAGTTTGTTTACATTTTTACACTTTTTTCATTTTACATTTTCACTTATTTGCGATGGGTTTAAAACCAAAATTTTTCCCACAATATTGATTAGAATGGCGACGCTGTTTATTCCCGGCAAATTTTTTAATAATTTTCACTTTACTTCAAATAAATTGGAACACAAAAAAACAATGACTTTTTTGTGAATTATCGAATTGAAAAAAGGAAAAAAAAACTAAAGATGAGTATTCTGAATGCGTTCGAAGAAAATAATGTCGACAGCAATAATCGACGTAATGCTTCTAACTATCCCACACATCACATTGCGCATAATAAGTTAAAAAGAATACGGACGGTTGACGGAAATACCGCCAGCGTAAAAACTGTCGAAAGATAAAACCGTCGTAAAAACTGTGGAAAGGTAAGACCGTCGTAAAATTTGTTCGAGTAAACAGAATTGCGACGCACGAGGGAAATTCAGCTGGTATTTTTTTTCTTCCCTGTAAGAGATTTTTTACGTCTATTCTCAAATTCACGTTCTCAAAATCCACGTTTTTAGACATATCATTGCTCAAATGCCCGAGTTCCTTCTAACCTGCTCCGCATACATGGTACTTAATAGTTCTGACAGTGATTGACACCTGGTAACTTTCAAGGTCAACTATTAAAAGCATGTTTAAACGTGTTGTAGAGGCCACACTGGCACTTATAAGTTAAACAGAATTTGGGCGATTGACATAAATGACGAGCCACTGTCAAAATTACAACACACTTGACTGAATGAAATGGAAAAGAATTGCGGCATACAACGTAAATGTTGCTACCGCTGCCCGTGCTAGATTTAATTTTAATTTTTCCGTCGCGGCAGACGGATGAGTGTTGCATTTGTACCAATTTAATAATTTAAATTTGTAGCATTGGTGCCAATTCAGTAGGGCTGGATAGGGCACTGCCTCCCCCCCAAGGATCTGGTACTAGTAAATTATTCAATACATTAATTCAAAAAACCAATCTCATAGTGGTGGAATTATAATTGACGCCCCCCAAGATTTGGTGAAGTGACGCCACGGCTTTGTAATGTGTATTTTCATTCGATAAAAGTGATTCTTATAAAAAAAGAAACAAATAAATTAAATTGCAACGAATTACTTATAGAAAAAGCATATTCTCACATAATAATAAAAGTTTCACTTTGTCACAATCAAATAAATATTTTTCAATAAAAATATTACTTTCTTGTAGACACAAAATGACAGCTGAATTTGCAGTCGTCCTTCGTAAGTCGCATTTCTGTTTACTCGAACGGATTTTTCGACGATTTTACCGTTTAACATATTTTACGCTGGCGGTATTAACACCAACCACCGGAGCTCTGTTTAATGCATTATGCTGAAAAAACGGTCGTGTGAGCCGAGTGCTCTTTGTTTCGATATTCACATACTTTTGATTTGTTTTTTATACCAAAAAAATGAGCCATGGATCTTATGTCATTTCTGCTAATCGAAGAAGACAAATGTTTTAGGGTTTGCATCCACAAAAGTAATTTTTTGTGGTGTGTTTAGTTTGTGATTTTGGTAGTTTGGTACTCGATGGTTTAGGTGGTTGTTGGGCGGTTTGTGTTACAACCCAAATAACTAAAACAGTGAACATACAGTAACCGCAATTAGAACAAATATTTAATCGTTAATAATTTCAGCCCCCTTATAACAAATAATGCAGTTTAAGTGAGAGTGGGTGAGAAAGAAAAGAATCAAACAGCATTGCTAAACAAATTTTGCAGCCACTTTTCAAACAAATAGACGGAAAAATAAATCTTTTTAGCTCAGAGGCTCAATTTATACAGAAATCACCTCAATTTTCTTTGCCTATATAATCCACTAAAAATAATAAAAAATTTCAATTGCCTTGATTTCTTCTATGAGGATATGGTATCGAAGCAACTGAGCTTGAGGATCATTAAGAATTTGGCAAATTCTCGTTCTTGCTGTGACAAATAATGAAGGTAATATCAACCATCCAAAAAATGACGGTGTAGATAAACAAAAAAAAGCAAAGCCAGAGTTTATTACAAGAGCGACACCATACGCAAAATATTTTTTATAGATAAAGCTTTCTGTAAGCTCTTCCCACACAACATAAGAAAGAATTACTTTTCGTAAAAATTTTTAAAACAAGTTGTTGCATTTTCAATTACCGTTAATTTGGCGCATGCCTCTGAAACTAGTAATAGCTAGGTATGTAGTCAAGATCTATAGAGAAGCAAAGTTCGGAAGTGAACGAAACTTAGTAATAAAAACAACTTGAATGTTATTTTCAAAAAATATATCAGTGTATTTAAAGTAATGAGTAATAATTTCAAATAGCGTAAACCGAAAATATTGATTTCCAATTTTATCGCTTAAAAATGATCATATTTTTAAAAAGTGATTGCGACCAAAAATGTAGCTTATTAAATAAATATCATTTAGTTTGCTGTCAAATTTTTATCTGTAGTGAAGAAAAGGGTTTGACTCCTCAGTAATTTATCGATTTTCTTAAATTTCTTATTGTGGAAGATCAGTGTTTTCCTAGATTGTAATTTTAATTAATAAAATATAACAATAATATAACGCTCACAAAATTAAAACTGAATAATTTAGTTTATTCTTCACGTACATATTAAATTTAGGCAACAAACTAGAAAAAAACTCAATAACCTACAATTTAGTTTGCATGGATGATTCTAAGTCAAGTAAATTCTAAGCTACGTTATAGGCACCTTCGCTTTAACCTCTTTAAATTGATGCCCTATGTTGGCATATTCACCGTCTTGATGACAACAGAAACCGATCAAAACAGCACTGCAATTTTTTAATAACTGTCATTCCATCATCAGAATTTAAATTTGATGTCAATCTAAAATACGCATAATACCGTGTGTCCTCTGTTGACTTAGCTTTTTAGCGAGGCACAACTTATTCAAAACTTAGCGGTGTGTTCGTCATAACTTCGAAAATTTGAGTTATTTGGCAGTTTTTAATTTTAATTCAATGATAACGGTGCACTCAAAGCCAGGTAGATTATTAAAAGCTGTATAAAAAAGCAACCAAGTATTTTGAAAAATATGTTTCCGCCACTACCGATGACTATATCAATTGATCAGTACAACTAGGGCTATAACATACTAGAATTGCATTAAACTCTAAGATAAAGACTCTAAAGTAAATACACTACATAGTAATACACCACCAAGTAAATAATAGCCTTTGTCATTGCAAACAAAAAATATCACCTCCTTTCAACTTTGATACATTGATGACAACCACTAATTCATATCTTTTCAAGTTTTTATAAATACGTATGTGACTTAATAGAAGGGAGCAAGCTCTAATTTTTGCTCGGAATGAATTTCCAATTCAATGAAAATCGTCTATATTGTGGACCAGTCTCTGATATGGGTATAAAAAAACCGCGCTCATTTTACATTAATATTTTGCTATTTATTTGTTTATTTGACTAGTTCATTGGCTTAAAATTAAAATCAACTTCTAACCGAAGACAAATTTATTTCCGATTTGCCTTAGAAAAAAATTCTGCAACTCAGTGTAGAAATTTGGTCAAAACCTAAAAAGTCTTGCAGCGTTTTAACACACGCGTATAGACAAAATTTTGTTACATTTTAAAGATTTCTGTTACTGGTTTAAGGCCTATAATAACGTACAAAAAATAAATATACATAGGTAAAAACTAAAACTATGATTAATGTAAATGTAAATGTAAATATTGATATTTTTTTCTTACACCAAGCAGGACACAATAATTAAGCTCTTAAACAATATTCAATCAATAATAAGTTTAAAATCCGAAAGACAACATTTACCTAGCCTTGTCTTTGGGCTTGACTTTCTTATCACATACGATACATTCCTATCCACGGCAACATACATGATCCTGCGTATTTACAAATTCATCCAGTGCTGTTCAAAAGTGTTTTAAAGCAAAAGTACGCTTCAGATAGAGGCATAACCCACGATGTATTAATTCATATTGCTCTGAGTTCTGGACCATGCCCCCGCGTTGCAGTCTTAAATTGCATACTATGCCAAGAACGTCTACATAAACATCTGGCATTTTGGGTAGCTCGTTTAATGATGGAAGTTTCTTTCTCCTTTCAAGCAATGTTGTGTCGTTAGACTTGATATTGGAAATATTTTTGTTTAAAATGTATTTGACGTAAAGCAGCGTGTTACGCGTGAAGCTGCTGTCCGTATCTGCAGTATGGTCATTAATACAATTTGCTTTGGCTTCTTCGGCCAAATATTGCTTTGGCAAACGAAAATCTATTGGACTCAGGTTTGGTATTTCGACATCATTTTTGGGTACTGCTGCTGCCGCCATTGAAATGAGGGAATAAGCTAATGATTGTCGCAGCTGACGCACACCGTTTAAAATTGCAGCCAGACACCCCGTACGCCCAATTCCTGCCGAACAGTGTACAACTGGTAATGGTTGTATATCGTTAAATAAGTCTTGTTGATATTGATCTACATGTTGTGCTTTGTGAGTATGTTGAACTTGGTCACAAAAGCTTTCAAACTCCTGCTCACATTTACCTATATTAAGGATATGCAAACAAATATCTAGTAAGGTGTTGATATCTTTCGGTGAGCGGTGATCAGGCCAGTCGGGGTACCAGTAGTGATAGCAATAAAATTTTCGCACGAGCAGCTGTCTGTGCCGCTGGTGGGTTTTGTCTGCTGCTGAATCGTTGTCAACAGTATTGGTGAAAGCTGTTTTAAAACTGTCAATGCAGTATAATATACAAAATTTTCGTATTGAAAATCCATTTTTTTTCACAATTCCAACGTTTTTTATAACAAAATAATTAATGTTATGTGGCAAAGTTGCGTATATCTCAGTTGGTAGTTCAATTATTTTGGTCTCTATGCTGGGGGTTATTGCATCCTCACTTTTGTTTACATTGAATGCTTGTTGATGACTATCTTCTTTTATGTTTGAAGTCAGGTACTCATGAAAAAAATCTGATATTTCTTTCGTTGGAGATATGGATTCTTGATTTCCCGTTGATATGAAAATTTCATTAAGATCAACTGGGAAATAAACGGAACACTTCTGTCGATGATGTTCTAAAAAGTTGGTAAGCATAACAATTTTTTGGTAGTATTGTTCTGTTTTTCTTTCTGTTGCATACAGTGGTAAATCTGTGGACAATTGAGACTGCTCAAAGTGCTTATGCGTATTTTGATAAATCATAAGCCAGAACTCGAATATGGTATTAGGTAACGGTCCCTGTGTAGCGATGTAACATTTAGAAGTAAAATCAGGACCCTGAAAAATAAAAGTGCGATTTTATTATTGTGACTTAAATTAGTAAGCTTTTTAAAGCAAACATACCTTGATAAAGTTTGCATTGATGTATGGTGCTTCTTCAGAAACTACAAAGTGACTGGTGCTATTTGATGTCAAAATTTCATAGGGTTTGGGACTAGTACTTAAATCACTTCTTCGCTCGTGTGTCCATTCATTATCTAAAATCAAACGAGAATTTTCATTTGGCAGTATTGTTTTGTATCGATTTTTTGTTTGCGATCCGAAAACCATTGGTTTTTCTTGGTGATTTAGCGGTAAATCCCAAAATTCCTTATGTAATTCACGAAACATACGTTTTTGATCTTCATCTTCAAGCTTTATTGACGATAGAATATCATTTACTACCTGTTGATAGCGTGATGCTATTTCATAATCTTCAGAAGTGGACATAAGTCCAGGTGGCGTAGGGCTATCTGATAACACACTCTTGCCTAATACCCCTGCTCCCATTGTGTTTAAAATTGATATCGATTGCTCTGGATAATTTTTGCTGCTGGCAAGAGCGTAGCTGTTATCGAAAATATAGTTCAGCTTAATCAGATCTAATTGATTAAGTGCATTTGTAGCATTTTGCAACATCTGTATGTTTGCCAAATAAATTTTGAACTCCTCGCTTGTGGTTTGCGGTGACAGTGGACGCGTAGTTATATTACGTACGCCCGTGCAGGTGCAAACAGTGCTGTCCTGAAAATCGATATCTCTATTGAGGCTGGAGTTGATATTCGTTCGATCTATTGTTGCGCGATCCTCTTCCAAACATGCAATATTTGTATCACGTTCACTGGGTTTTAGATCTGAAACTGAGCCAAAGCAGACTTGCTGCGAATTTCGCTTATGAGCCTGGTTTAGGTCTGAAAATTGTGTATTTGCTTTCGTAAGATTTTCGCTGCTAAAAAATTTGCGATGATGCGATTGGGCGCAACTGACCGGCAAAAAATTTTTTTCGCATTTTGCAGTTGATGTTGGTTGGTTCAAATCGCTTCGAGGATAAGTTTTATTCACATTATCTGTGGTGCCAATATCACCTAAGCAGTTGCCGCCTACGCCAAAGCTATTACGCTCAATGCTGCCTATGCCACCTAAAGAGCCGCTCATGTTTAATGTTAGGCTCTGATTGGAACCACGACGTTCGAGTAGACCACGTTTTGGTGCGACACTGCTGCTAGCTGTGTTTTTTGTGGATGTTACAAACGATGTGGTTCTAGTAACGCCGGCAGCTGCCTGAAGTAGATGACTGCTGTGTTCACTGTTCAGTGAGTTTTGACTGCAGAATGATTTTAGGTTGCTGCATGACGTTGCACTCAAGTTGTTCAGTGTAAGACTGTTATTGGAACTTCGTCTGCGGAAAAGCGACTGCTTGATGCCTTGTGATGTATGTCCAGGGTTAACGATATTAAGTGTAGGTGCATGAGATGTGGCACTCAAGTCTAAGTTGTAACTGGACTTTGAATTTAAATTTGTTGTAGAATTGGCTGCAGAGCCTAAGCTGTAGTTCGAAACGCTTAAGCCACTACGGCAACTACCCAAGAGATTGCTACATGAACCATGTAGGTTGAGAGTTAGACTATGGTTTGAGCCACGACGTTGCAGTAGACTAGTTGATGAGTTGGAAATGGTGCTTTTTGTGCGTATGGTAGGGGGATGAGCTAATGCCGGTGCTGCTGCTATGGATGAGGAACTGGGTAAATCAAATGATTTTTGTTTGTATGGATATTCACTGTCTTTGTGCGAAAACTCGACTAGCGTTAGGAATTCGGGCAAAGTTTTGAGGTTTGTGCTAGAAGAGTGTAGTAGTGGATTATGTTTGTGTAAGCCTCTATGTGGAGTTGACAAGGATGAAAGCGGTGTTGCTGGCGTTGGGTTATTGGAAGAGCTTGGGATATGTTTTCGATATATGGGTGAACCATCTTCAGTGTGGGTCGTTTCATCATCTTCTTTAAGCACAACAGATTCATTTAGATCTAGAAAAATTTTCTCATTGCTGTCGGTATCGGGTGCAGAACGTTTGTTTGCGTCTAAAGATAAATTTTGATTTAAAGCCGTAGCAGCATTGTCTGGACGTATATTAAATGGATTTTGTTTTCGGTGGTAGTGCAACCATTCATTGCTAGACGTTGTAAGAACTTTACGCCTTGGAGTTTTTATTAGATTTCCGCCTGGCTTATTAAAAATTGAATAAGAGCCAGCATAAAGGTGGTTTGCTGCAACATCTGTAGATGACAAAGAAGCAAGCTGAGAAAGCGACGTTGATCGATTCGTAGCTGGACTTGATCCACGCAAGACTAATGGTGGTTTAAGTTTCTCATGGCTAACGTTTATACTTCTGCTTGTCTGTCCCAATAAGTGATCGTTGCTAGTTTTAAGTAGCTTTAAATTGATTTGATCGCAACTTATATGCGTCTGATCGCGACTAGATACAATGGGAACTGACAGTTCTGGGACGTTAGCAGCCGAGTCTAGAGAGAGCGCTTTTTCCTTAGTTGATTTGATAGTGGGAGTTTTAGGCTTAGATGATGGCGAGGTTAGCGTATATTGAGAGCTGTTTGAATCCGATATCTTAATAGTTAAATTATTTTTGTTTTTACGATTTTTCTTGCAGTCCACCGCAATTGCTGTTGTAACGAACGTTGATTTTGCGTCTTCGAGTTTATTCAGATCCTTTTGATCATCTGTTGTGTGGCTGTTTTTTACCGTTTCCAAATCGGACTTCAAGCGTACTTTATGGCTTGCAGTTGGTAGGGCGGGTGATGTATCGTAACAGAGACCTACAGTAAATTTTTGTCGGTTTCGCATATGATTGTCACATTGTCCGGCAGACTCCTCAGCTGTGGTTTCATGAGTGGCGCAGTGGGACGCGCCATCTTGTACAGCATGATAATCTACCTCTGGAAACTTAAAGTAATTCCCATTTTTGTAACCTGCTGAGTTTATAACGCCTAGCGGAGAACCGCCAAGATTGAGAAAGTTAATTGAAGCCAAAAGTTTTGGGGAGTAGGGTAGGCGATTTTCGGCAGGTCCTGCTATGATATTTGGTGAGTCCTCGAGAAGTGTAATAGGTGAGCTGTTTCCACTTTTCGAAAGCAATTGCATATTGTCATCTTTACCACTACGTTCAATAGTTCTGGGCTTGGTGTTTTCTTTGTCATAGACGAATTCATTTTCAGTTGGTTCCAATAACCGTTCGTTGCAATCCACTGAAGCCGATGAGGTGTTCTTCAAGAGGAGATGTGGCGAGCACGAACGTCGTTCGTACAATGAAAATCTCCTTAGTTTACGATGCAAAGCAGGTGAAGTGGTGGTTTGCAATTGCTTAGGATTTACAGCGGCAAAATTTTTTTGGGTTGGAGTTGAAATTGATTTTTTTGCTTCGGTATAACACGGATATTCAACTGCACTTGTTGGTGGTGTTTCATAACCAATGTTTATAGTCGATTTTGAGGTGGTCAGTTGTAAAGCTGGCGATGAAGATGAAATATCACTTGCTTTGTATTGTCCCGTCTTATCTAATATAGGTGAAGGGAATTCAAATGAACCTTGAAAAAATTCCAACGGTGTAAAGTATGGCGTACTCTTATTGCTTTCACACTCATCGCCATCATTGATAGGATACAAATATTCGTAGGAAGACCGCGTTAAGTCCTCTGTAGTCAGCTGATTGCTTTGTTGAGAGTTTTTATTGTTGTTGTCCATTTTGCTGTCAAACTTATTGCATGTACTATCTATGTACTCTAAGTAGAGCAATAAAACCGTGTTCTTAGTTGTAACTCCATCCTTCAAACGGCTATAATAAAAAAAAGGAAAATAATCACAGCATTAGCTTATTTGAGAATTCAGATAGGTTTTGCAGAAGTAAAAAAGTACAGGTACACGGGAAAGAGGCTCCTTAGGTAGTGTAAAAGGAAAAAAAATATTTGCAGTATTGTTAAAAATGGAAATAGTGATATCTTTGTGTTCTTGGAATCGCTTTAGAATGTTTACCTAGCGAAATTGCAACGAATGTCAGGTAGTGTCACAAATGTAGACAAATGGCACACAAGAAAAGAGTGTTTATCTAAGTAATGATGCGAAGGTTTTAATTTTGATAATTTTTTTAACGCTCGCTATCTTTGACTCAACGGAATTATGCAAAGATATTTCATCTTGGGCACTCTTAGTCAAAGAGAGGAAGTAACTGGTATTAATGCAATTAATTAAGCTCATTCCAAGATATTTTTAAAGGAATGTTGTTCTCATAAATGTTTCCTATCATTTATTACGAGATCATTATGTCAACCTGGAAATTGCTTAAATTTTTTTTCTGCCCATGTAATATATATTTTTATAAAAAATATTACGACGAGTTTGACATTAAAAATTATTTTTACACATACTTTTAAATATTTCTTGGTGTTACAATACTCGTAAAATAAATATCAATATCAGAGACAACTATATCTGCTTAAAATCTTCCTCCCACTGAAAACTTTACGCAAAAATGTATGTAAATGGACGGAGTTGATCTTTTCGGGAAACGCACTTTTCAGATTGTGAAGCCTCTAAAATGTAGATGTATCTGACAATATCAATACCAACGAAAATCAACTATCCAGATTTTGCCAGCTCAAAATTTTAATTCCGTGGAAACATCAGGCCACACCAAAACAGGTACATTTTTTGAGTGATATTTTGAATGGGGTTGTGTCAAAAGTAAAAGATCGAAGAAAAGGCGTAAAGTATATAACAATAATCAATTCGTCATCCTGACAATGTTAAAGTAACGTAATGTTGCAGCACTAAATGATGTCCATTAACTTGTCATGGAAATTTTGAAACAAAATTTATTAATATTGGCACCATATTTGGCATACACAGTCCTTCAATTGAGCATCAGCAACATGTACCAGTGCAAAGATTTGTAGTACGTAAATGTTTCTATTTTTATTTACAAATTCACTATGGGTACACAATTGAGCCACCAGTAAAAGCTACAAACGACCGACAACGACATCATCAACTAACCAACCGACCAAACAACAAGGGAGAACAGAAACGTAGATGAAACACTCGCTGGCTTCATTGATAGACGACTGACAGACTTTCTTTGAATTGACTTTCATTCTTTCTTTTCGCAAAAGAGTATCAGCAAAGTATATCAAGTACATTCATATCGGATCTTTTAATAATGACGATAATTGATAATTATTGTTAATAATTAAAATGCATTGCTACATCGTTGTTGTTGCTGCTGCTACTTTTTGTTTTATTTACTTCTGATTGATCTGTATAAAGTGCGAATGGAGAAAATCATATCCACAAATACAACAAAATTCATTAATACGAGCAGGTCCACATCCACAAAAATTTTTTCTATTCTTTTTAACATTTTGGGTGCAAAGTATCTTACTCGCAAATATTTCCACTGTTAGCGTGCGATGAAATTGGTATCCACTTGTATAACGTTTGCTTATTATGATTTATTTTCTTAATATTTTACGTTTAAATGTTTAATTAAATTTTATACTTGGTTAAAACTACAGAAAAAGTCACTAATATACACAATTGTGAACTGAATTCAAAAACAGCGAGTATCTCTTAAAAGAGTAGATACAAATGTGGAGCGAGCAGATACCTCACAGTAGCGCTGTTCACAGCATAAAATGGTATGAAATGCTCGAATGTCTACATTGGGTGTGTTTAGTGCATTTTCATTTTGTATCATTCGCATAAAAAAAGTTATGTGTACTAGCAGAAGCACACCCTATATCAGAGAATTGCCTCAGAGGTACTATTTCCTGCATTCAAATTAAGGACATATGTAACTTTGGTCCTACAGGTAATCTCTATATTGAATTATTATTTTCGTGCAAGTGTTCATTTCTTCAGACGCTGCATGAAAAAGTCGATCCTTTCAAAGGCCCCCCGAATTAAATTTTATTTAATGGGATAAAATATAAATGTCATGCCCCGCTTATTATTTAAGCATTTGCTTTATTGTGTTTAAGTCGGTGACCATGATTTATTCTATAATATTTTATGGAATCTCAGTGATTGCGATTTATTGACCTCAGAATGAATCACACGATTATTGTTTGGATATTTTGTTATGTGAAAATGATTATATAAGCAAAGTGATTTGGGAAATATTCCAATGTGTTGAAATAAACTTTTCTATTCGAACACAATAATAAAACATACCAAATGCATATTCCCTATACGAGATATTAAAGTTGCATTAATTGCTTCATAAGAATAGATGTAGTTGCGATGCCCGTATCAAAGATCGTCAAGAACTCTAATTTTATTTAGTTTCTTCAATTTCTGTGCCCCTGAAAAATCTAAACCAATATAAAAGTTTGTTACTTTTAATGACTTAAAATAATTAATTCAAGTATGTACGTGAAAAGTCTGAGCTAAACAATGAGGATATTTGCTTTTAAGACCAAATAAATGCATTAGATTGAACCAGCATTATTTTTAGAAATTCTGAAGTCTACTCGGGCTAAGCCGAAATTTTTATCAAATTGTTCTTTCATTTCCAAAACGGTTCTACCGACTTTGATAAACGTGGCACTGCCTAAGCCTTAAAGTTTGCATTGAATATATGTATATAAACTATAAGATATTGCCATAACTTTAACACGGAGGAACTTCATAACTTCATTCTTAAAGCTTTTTTAAAAATGGCTTGGACCATTTTAGAAAAAAGGAAAAACAAAAATTGTTATGTTATTTGTTGCCACATCCATTTGCACTGTCCCACCCATTCTTAAAAAAATACGTATTCTAATCTTATATTATATAATATTGATTGCTATGCAACTTCTCTGACTTGGCCTCGAGGTGTATTTGACTGAACAGGCCGCCACTACTGATTTGTATCTTGTTTATTTTCATTATTTCGTTTTTCATTCTTTTTCTGACTTTCGTTCTCAGATTTCACTGGTTGTGTTAGTTGCCTGCGTTTCTACGATGTTCATATACCGTGTAGTAAAAAATATATTAACGACATTAAATATTCAGTGAAGTCGAAGATATAGTAGCTAATTTTTTTTGGAAACTTGTGGCCCTATTTTGGTACGCAAAGTCATCGTTAGTGAGTGTAAGTCAATGAAGCAGTGCCTGCGAAAACGACAAGCCTCCATAACTGGCGAACCAAGCGATTTTCCAATTGCAATTAAAACTTATGTGCTTCTTGTTTTAAATATCTCTTTGTCGTGTTCATTGTTACTTGTGAGCCTGTGAACTGGAGAAAATTGTATAAAAAGTGTACTCCTATATTTTTTTGAAAGTTAATCAAAATTTTAAGTAAGAATGCCGAACTCACGTCAAGAAAATGAACTTGAAAAATTTATAGAAGATCATCGCTATATGGCTGCATCAATTTATATTGGGTTGAGCTTTTTGTACACATTCCTTCCATGGACTTTTTTGACGTTTATTATATTGAATATGCTGCAGGAGTAACGAAATTTCTGCTTGGGCTGCACCGCTGTTTCTTATCTGCACAAACGAAGCAAATCGCTTAAAATAAACTTTAGAAAATTTTAATTGTGCTGCTTTTGTTGGACGCTGATTTTAATGAAAACGAGATGTAATAAAAAAGACTTACAAATTTTAAAGTTGCAGATAAGCAATGCATAGGTATAAATATTCCAAGTACCTACATATATCGCCAAGATTGATACAAATTCGATTGGGAGTTATTGGTAATTTAATTAACGCAAATAACAAACACAAACAAATGCAAGTACAACAGCAGCAATGAATCATCAAGATTACAATCGGTAGTAGCAGCAGCAACAATATGGCTCATGTGTTTGAGCACAATACAACCGTAGCACTCGTTTGGCTGAAAAAGTGCAAATTTGCTTTACCTGGCTATATTTTCCATTTTTCAGAATATTGGACAACGTACATAGATAGTACAATCGGGAAAAAACCAATTACATGGCAAAGAATATAACCTGCTATCTATTGTTATGCTAGTTTTGTGTTGGCAAAAAGACGAAAATGAAGCATAATATAAAAGACAACATGATAATAATAACAATATGACGTTTACACTAAAACCCAAATAAAAAAAAATTTATTGTCCAGTCTCTCTAAATGTACTTATGTACGAATGAACGAACTTCATTTTTGAATTTTCTGAGTGTCAGAAACATGGCAACGAGTTGGCTCATAAGTTTTATAACACATGCAAAAAAGGGATTTTTTATTTTGATAAAAAGTAGCACCTCTCAAATAAAAATATTTGATTTTAGTCGTCCATTTACTTAAGCCTGTACAGTACACCATGTACAGATATGATTAATAGCTCTGATATGTTTTCTACTTTCGGGCCAAGACAGTCGCAATATTCCCCGATGCTTTATTTATTGGTGATATGTTTTAACCAAAGTTGCAAGAATATAAATTTTCGTGAGTGAATAAGTCAAAGATGCCATCATGTGTGGTTGTATTATAATGTATATGTATTAGGGTGTCTGTAAAAACATTTCAAATTTTGTTCTTACAACCCGGTTTGGTTTCAATGTTAAGAAATAGGCAAATTTTGGCTTTTTTGAAATTTTTTACCCACAAATTTTCGAATTGAGAAACTCTTCAGTGTTACGCGTTCAGCACTTAACGTGGCTTTTGTATTTATTTTGTTACACTGGGCTACTTCTATTTTTTAACAAAATCATTAAAATACCGCAGAAGCTCGTGGAGAAGTTTGAGAAATGCGGAGAGTCTAATGTATGTATGTGTATGCACAGTCGTAATAGTAATAGACTAAAGTTGTGAACTATGATAATCATTTAGTGGAACTCTCACATTTCAACCTGATGAACCGAAAAAACTAATTGTGTGCCATTGATCTTTTTAACTACTACATCGGTATTTTCCAAAAAGACATTTCAAACGAGCTAACTACATATCATTTCGGACGAATACAATGTTTTAATTAAAAAATGTTGGTAAATCCGTTTTCCGTATTTTGACCCATCCGTGGTAGCTAACATGTGCAAAAGTGTTTTTTTACTTGTTGTTAAATTTGATATCCTATACAGGAATATACCGGAACAAGTTTAGCGAAGTTAAAGGTTATTTTTATGGCTGAAGTTCGCGAATTCACTTATTTGATTCGATATTCAATATTTCCCATATAGGTATGTGACTTAACTTCACTGTTCCAAAAAAAAAAATCCTAATAAGGCAAGTTGACTGAGAAAAATCGTATTAATTGTCAGAGGTTGCATGCGTAAAACGAGCACCAAAACTTTCCTAGATGAATGACCTAGGTATTTTATATTGAAAACCGAATCCAAATCCATTAACACGGCCACAAAAAGAAAACCAGCTGTTCAAAAAAAAAAAAAAAAATACTAGTTGCCAAAATAAACATTGGTCATATTTTATCACCCCGCAATTGTCTTGAAAAATGGCACTTAAAATAAAAAAAATTATTTTTATGTTTGTTTTCTAGCTTAAATGGAAGTACCATGGATCTGGTAGATATCGACCAAGTTCTTGATAATTTAGAACTAAGAGAAGCAGCAGATGAAAATAGTAAAATCATATTATCGCGCACATCTTTCCCGAACGCAAGTGATGTAAACGTTAAGGAAGTTTTATCTAATAGCAATGGTATCGCGGTTGCTACTTCTCAGCAGCACCCAACCATAAATGCCGCGTCAACTGTGTCTTCTCTCTCTACTTCATCGTCCAATAGCTACAGTAAATCGTTTGTTGGCGTTTCACAGGTGTTTAATAGCTTGGACGACTATCGTAAAAATGTTGAGTCCTTAGAAAGTGTAGCTGTACGAAAATACGATGAGGACTGTAAATTCATTTCAAATACTTCAACCAAAACCAGTTCAACAGATGCAACACATTCGAATGCCGTACCACTAACGAATTATGATGTATCGTCTAATGACATGGACCATGCTGCATATCATCAGGCGAATACAACAGTTCCCGATAGGCTAAGAAGTCAGGCGCAAATATATCACAATGATGACGATGATGTTGGAGATGAAGAAGAAGATGACGAAGATGAAGATGTTGCTAGCAATGACATACATAAGTATACTGAACGCTCAAGCGCCAAATCAAATCGTATGAATAATGATGATAATGAAGCAGAAGATTTAACAAACACCATTACATCCGACTCCCTAACGACTTCATCGTCATCTACATTCTCATCTGGTCCATCACCAGGTTTTGTATCTACAACTGAAGAACAGTCAACACCTTTATCGCCCGAGGAAGTAAAACCTTGTTACGATGTTAAAGAAAGCATTGCAAATAATCAGCCCGCAAATATTGCGGTTGCAGAATCTCAAATAAATGACATAATAAGATCGAAAGCTGTAGTGACAACTGCGCATTCGGGCTTAGATGATTTGGCCGTGAGTTTGTCCTCCATATCAATAAACTCAGCTAATACGCATTCAGATTTGCCACGTGAAACCACCACCATTTCGTCTGTAGTTGGGGGTTTGCTTGATGATCTATCAACATCGGATCTGGCTCACGAAATAACCGCGTCATCAGCACTCGGCGGTGTTTTGAATGAATTGTCAGCAACATCAACAACTTCGATGATAAGCCAAATGCGAGATAATGCCAAACAAGACCCAATATCAACACAATTTATGGCAGAGTTTTCGTCTTCGGTGTCATATCCCGTATGCGATTCAAAAAAGGTATTTATAGCGAAATTTCAGGTAATAAATAATCTTCATTGTGAAAAAACATAATTACTTAGTCACAATTTATTTTCGGAAATGAGAAAGATTGCTTTGGCCATTTATTTCTCTTCCGGTTACTGTAATAACGAAAAAAAACTCCAATTTTATAAGGAATTTATCTGACGATTTGTCGATTATCTTTTCTTGTCACCGAACACGAATTTAAAGAAAGAAAATCTTTCGTGTGCAGATCGAGATTTAATAGCAATCAACTCAATTGTGCAATATTTAAATAATAATAAAATCCAAAAATTTTTACAGGATAAACAAAGTGAACCTAACAGGGATGTTGGTAAAGAGGATCAAGCTCTTCCGGCTACGAACATTAAATTAAAAAGCAATGAGCCTGTGCCACAAAAATTTCAACAACCTGTTACTTTTGGATCAACCATGGATGAAATTTCAGATACTGAACTTGATAGTATGTTGCAAGAAATGGACATTGATGATGTTGCAGATGATCGTACTAAAGATAGTACTAGATGCCATCGTAATAAAGGAATTCAAGAACGAGAGGTAGATCTGAAATTTGAATCACAAAATAGGTCAGATGAAATGGAAGAAGCTGCGTCCTGTGCAGATCAAATGAATGCTGACAGTTTTTCGCAGGCTTCTACAGTGGAGTTTTCGGAAATCAAGGCGCAGCAACATACACAAATGGTTCAAAATGAGCTTGGGCGATCTATAAGTTCGATAGCGTCTTCGTATTCTAGTTCAGACTCTTCTTTGGAAGCCGATATTTCAGGTGCAGATAAGGATGATCTAACTGAAAAGCGCCCGAAGCGTCCAACAACACTTGATTTGCCTGTCATAAAGATGAACATGTATTCAAATGCGGGACAAACTCCACCTGGGATTAATTTATCTCCAAGTGATGCGGAGCCTGAAAGCTTAGAAGATGCACCGATTGATGAAGAAGGGCAAAGTAACGACACTGCTGTACGTTTGCCAACCGAAACAAATGATGCGAATACGCTGCAAAGTGCAGCCAACGACAATGTTCTACCAAACTTCGAATCCGATTCTGTTCCTGATACAGACGAAGATATTGCTGCCACAGGAAATGATGTTGAGGACTATGCTGGCTCATCCGACATAGCTGAAGCTACCGGATACAGCGACCCACATGCAAACTTGGGAAAAATTCCACCGATTTGGGTGCCTGACAATATGGCTACAGCTTGTATGCAATGTCATACAAAATTTACTATGATCAAACGCCGTCATCACTGTCGCGCTTGCGGGAAGGTACTCTGCTCAGTGTGTTGTTCACAGAAATTTAAGTTGGAGTTCTTGGCGAATCCAGAGTCACGCGTATGTGTGCAGTGTTTTCTAATTTTGACTAACCGGCAACAATCAGGAGTTACTGCATCATCTGCTCTAGCGACAGGTGAGCACGGTGCTATCGGCGGGACCGAATCAATATCATCACATATTTTGAGTGCTGCTGCAACAACTGCTGCACCCCGTTCACCGAATCCCAATAATCCAATGGAATATTGTTCAACCATTCCACCACATCGGCAGGTAACTAATACAGTTGCTAACCCCCCATCTGTTATTGTGCCTGTGGGTGTATTAAAAAAGGATGGCAGTCACTCGTCCAATTCCTCTAATTCCAGCAATAAAAAAGCACGCAAACGTAAGAGTGTTATGTTTAGTGATGGCATTGCGCCGGGCAGTGACTTGGCTTGTATGGAAAATCAATGGAGTGAAGCAAAACATGCTCGTCGTCAACAACAGAGCGATAGACAGCGAAGTGGCAACAGTAATAAGTCACATGCGCAAGCTCGTACAGATGCAGCGGTG
Organism: Meiosimyza decipiens; assembly: GCA_963680825.1. Classification (NCBI taxonomy): domain Eukaryota; kingdom Metazoa; phylum Arthropoda; class Insecta; order Diptera; family Lauxaniidae; genus Meiosimyza; species Meiosimyza decipiens. The sequence goes on along the minus strand of OY804261.1, from coordinate 80,881,468 downwards.
GATGCAAACACAATGGGAATGGTAGCGCAACTCTTTCGTGGTTCAATACCACCAACGGCAGCAGCTGCAGTTGTTACAGCAGCACAATCAGCGCATGTTAATTCAAAAGGAGGTGGAGGTAATGTTTAAAATATACTTAAAATTCAAAATTCCAAACAAAGAATGTTTGACATTAAATAGAACGCAAACTTTTTCTTAAAATTGTACGTACTTATAATAGTATATGCATGCAACAGTCCTTAAAGTTTTGAGAGTTTCGACCTAGCATCACAACCAGTTTAATACTTTTCAATAATTGATATTTTCATAAATGATTTCGGGTTCTTTTTTTGTCTTAACATGGTCAACAACATGTGTCAATGTCGTCAACACTAATGATTGGACCATTCGTTAATTTATATTAACTTAAAGTTTTTGAAATTGTACTTCACCGATTTGTTAAAAAAACAATAGTTTTGCTGTTAGGTCAATTTTGATTTTATGAATAAAACAATGTTAAATTCATTTGTTCACCCGACGTTTCGCTTATGGGTTTTAAGCATCCTCAGGGGTATGTCAAAATTCTTTATTGAATATTCACATCACACTGTTAACGAAAATTTACATTAAAAAACATTCATATAGGTACAAATTTTTGACATACCCCTGAGGATGCTTAAAACCCATAAGCGAAACGTCGGGTGAACAAATGAATTTAACATTGTTTTATTCATAAAATCAAAATTGACCTAACAGCCTGTTTTTCAACAAAGAAAAACCTTTTCAATTTATAAAATCAAATATATTGGTCAGATATTCTTCATATACAATAGTTTTGTTTTAAGTATTTGTATAGAATCTATAAAACTTCCAGACCTACATATATGTACATATGAAAATTTATATGCTTAATATTAAATGTCTAGCGCTTATGCCCAAAAAAAGTTTTTAATTTTTTCGCATTAAACTTGTGAAAAAATCACTGCATGCGCTTCTTCAAGTATATGTGTGGTAAATAAAATTTCGTTATTATAGAAATGGTACTCATCGCAGTGCGCAAAAACCTCGCAAATTGTGAAAGCTGTGCACTTTTGAACCCTGTGCAAATTAACTGTCAAAAATCGTATGGGAAGTTTTTTGAACAAAAAGAGCAAATTTGCGCTACTAATTAGGCAATTGTCACTCTCTTTTCCCATACGATTCTCTCAGCAAAAATTTATTGCTTACATATTTTGTATTTGCATGTTTATCAACTGCACAAATTGCACAAAATATTCGAAGGGGCGTTTAGATGAATACCACTAGCGTGTTAACCTTTTCAGATATAGGATAAGATGTTTTCAAAAGCTAAAATATATGGTAAAAGTTAACAGTTTGAAAAACCATTCAAATCGCAGGTTTCTTTTGACAAGTAGTTTCATTAAATATAAAAAGTTTTTTGGTGTATGATCGAGCGTAGCATAGGGCTTAGTTGATATGATTTGTCTCAAACACAATTTGTAATGCTTCATGAAATTTTTAATTTATTTCTTATCCCAAATATCAGGGTTGCGAAGTAGCCACTTTTGACGTTTTGGTGCGGCCAAGCCGTTATTGCATGCCAACAAATAAAAAAAAGGTCATCAAGATTTTACCGATACATAAAATTTAATTTTGTAATATTGGGAACTAAGAACGAGAAAGGTCATCAACTTTTTCCCAAAAAAATTCAACTCTTTACCTATTTTAAGGAAACTTCTTTTATATATTAATTTTTATTTAATTTTTTATTCCTTGTTTTCAACTTAACAACCCTGCTAACTATCCATATATTTACTGAACTGTAGGTCGTTAAATCGGATACCCGTTTCGTTGTACCACTTAAAATTTTATATAAGAATATCATAAACCTTGGACATCTATTTGATACTAGAAATTTTATTAAATTTATTTATTTTAATCGCTTTTGTGTCCAAAAGTCATAATTCAAAAGTATTTTATCTGAAATTTTAGATGCTAAAATTGCTACGGGAGACATAAGAAGTGCATTAAAAACTACAGCGACAGCCCCACGCGTAAAAAAACTTCCACCTTCAGGTTGTGATGAAAATGGTTGCTTTATCCCCAAGGGAGATAATTGTTTGCCGCCAATTTATGTCACCAAAGGTGATAACAGTTGTGAATTTGACTACAAAGAAGTGCCTAATAGTTTTGACTTGATAGAGCGACTCCAGCGGGAAACACTTAAATTTGCAGTGCAAAAAAACTTCTTTGTTTTTGTAAAAATTGTAAACTGTAAGCTATTTTTTGCTTAATACAACAATATATTGTTTTACATATACTTTTTTTTTAAAGTGAAATGTTGTATGAACAAAACTGTTATCAATTTCACAACATGTGGATTGCATCAAATTGGAAATGATGAAATTATAATATTGTTAGAATATGAGCCTCCTCTAAATAAAGCAGAAATGACGGAATCGCCTATTCCTAAGGACATATTTGTACATTTGAATGAAATCTATATAGAGTCTGAAAAGTGTGACCCGCTCGCTGAACTTAGTTTCACTATGCCACAGCAAAGCAATTTCTTAGGTTCTCGGGATTATGGAGGATTCTTATATATACGCGCCACGTTTCAGTGTCTTCAAGATGTTATTTTGCCGGAAAGTCCTTTTCTTATAGGTGTCCTTATACATCGCTATGAGGTTCCATGGGCTAAAGTGTTTCCGTTACGTCTAATGTTACGTTTGGGCGCGCAGTATCGTTACTATCCCTGTCCACATATCTCTATACGTGAACGTGAATCCGTGTATGCAGAAATTGCACAGACAATAATAAATTTGCTTGCGGTAATAAATTTTTAAAAAACATATTGAAGACCAATTTTTTATAATTTCTTTTTGAATTTGTGTAGGACTTTCGAAATTATTCCTATACATTGCCCAGTATCAAAGGCATGTACATACATATGGAGGATAGACAAACAAGTGTCTTGATTCCACGCAACCGCTATGACGATGTTATCAAAGCTATTAACAATTCTAGTGATCATATATTAGCATTTGGAGGTAATTTTTCAAAAGCTGCAGACGGACACTTAGTCTGCATACAAAACACAAAAGATGAACACTCCGAAATGTATTCATATTCTACCCAAGCGATCAATATACAAGGGCAGCCACGCAAAGGTATACAATTTTATCAAAGAGCCATTAGCTTTGATTTATATCACAAATTCAATGTTGATTTCAGTTACTGGTGCAAGCTTTTTTGTGCTGAATGAGGCGTTGAAGAGTACAAGTGGTCTATCTGGTAAGTGCAGTATTGTGGAAGATGGCCTTATGGTGCAAATTTTACCTTCGAAAATGGAAGAAGTGCGTAATGCACTTAAGAATACAAAAGACATTGATATCGTTTGTGGTCCAATCGATGCAGACGACCAGCAAACAGAAATAGTGAGCATTAAATGGGTTGAAAATGACCGTGATTTTGGCATAGGGTGAGTGTGAAAATATATAATTAATTGAATAGTATGAATTTTTCGTTCGAAAATTTTTAATTTTACAGCGTTAAATCTCCAATTGATGCGATGTCTTTGGAAGGCGTATCTGGTATGCGTGTGCATGCTAGTTTTAACTATTCAAGTGCTAACTATTCGATACGATTGACTGAAATCTATATGATAAAGGTATGATATTGCTTATTGGGTGATATTTTATTTGATTTGTAATAAATGAATCCAATTTGGGGGGATGATACTTGGATATCTTCTGAAGAGTATTTAACTTGGCGCAAGGGAATTGCAAGAAATGACCGAAAAAGTCCTTGAAAAGATGATTGAAATAAGAATTTGTTAAGACTGAGCTATGTACACAAAGTTGAAAAAGCACTATATTACTCAAAACAGAATTGTGAATAAAAAATGTTTCTGGTTCAGTCAGAAAAACTATTTTGTTTGTCCCCAAGGATCTGAAGTTTCACGATTTTTCGAAGACATTTTGGTCTTAGAAGATTGTTAAAATAATGTTCAATTACATTTTGATTTTATATATAAAGATGCCTAGTTTTGCACCCTCATTGCAAAAATTTTATAGATAATTGAAAAAAATATGGTAGTTTTTGCAACCGATAGGGCTTTTAAAGCTAATTTTAAATGGTTAATAATATTATATGTTATTGGACAGATTTTTTATTCATTCCTGTAACCTAAGACTATTGAAATGATTTCTAACAATTTTGTGGGCCAAATTTTTAATTCACTTATGTAGCCTGAGGTGAGAAGAAACAGATGTGTCGTAAAGTCATTTAACTTTTGGTCATAGCATGTTTTTCACTACTCAGCTCAAATGCAATGCGTTGAATTTTTAGTAAATGTACAATTTTACGTTACACTTATGGCATCTTAGCAAACTTCGTTAGTTAAGCCATTGATTATGGTCCACGCGATAGCCAAAATGAACAGAAAAATATCTTAATAATTTTCGTTATGTTAGTATAGTTAAGTAACAAACTATCGCATAATGTCGAACGCAAAAGAAGTCGATAGAGGTCTGAAATGTAGCCATTTCACTCCAGTGTAGATTTTCTTTCATGTCCGCCAGTAAATTTGCTTGCACATCCAAAATCTTAAATATAAACCGACAATCTGTTGGTTTCTTAACAGGCGTTTTCACGGGACGATGGTCAAGCGTTATGGCTGGCTAAAAATTTGTAAGGTACAAGTATCTTCTGTGACAGTACCCGTTGTCGTCGAGCTTTGTGTACAATTTGATATCCTGAGTGCAATATGTAGGAATTTTGAAGTGATTTTTACTCAATTTCTTAGGTACTCAGATTAAAAATGTAGGTTTGAAAATAAGCAGATGGCCGCTGGGTGTAATAACTGAATTACTATTCAGCTACCCAGCTAGCATTTTGTGAAAATTTCAATTAAAATTGAGTCATATTTGACTGCAGCAGGATTGAAAACAGTCATGCGCTCATTTTTCGATCAAATATGATTTTGCTGTCGGGAGAAAACGGTACCCTAGATATGACTCCACATGAAGAGTCTTTTGTGAATGTTATTTTCAAACAGTTTTCACTACTATTTGGTTTCATTTTGGACTGTTATGTGATTAGTTTTTCAAGTCATTTATCACTCATATTTGTAGTCATTTTTGACTAATATATAAGTGTTTCTTCTAAACATTTTGTACTTTTTTTGTAGTCGTTTTTGACTGTTTATTCCAATAATTTTTGGCTTTTTATGAAAATTTCAATCGAAATTGAGTCATATTTGACTCAAACTGTATTTATAGTGTATATTTTCTTTTCCAAGGCGAATCTTAACGCACGATATCAAAATCGCCTAAAATTCTTTTGGCATTCACGTTCCTTCCCGTGTCCTTGCCTTTAATTTCATCATAATCTGTCCTATATGCATAATTTTACTTATTGTACAACTACTTATATATTACTTGCTTACTGTAAAATTATTGTGAACTATAAAAGAGAACACAATTCAAAACACAAAATAAAAAAGTACAAGTTCTAAAATCACATTCCAGTCATTACGTAGATCAAAAAGTGATAATATTGTAACTGTTTTTCTGTGCTATCAGTTTTAGGTCATTGGGCATATCAAAATGTGATTTTGGAACTATTCCTTAAAATTTTTTTTTCAGTTATTACTTATATTCACTTTTTGGTCATAAATAGCAGTCAAAAATTACTCGTATAGGTGATTTAAAACAAAATTTCATCTAAATGCTAGCTGGGTAACAACGTTTAGACATCAACTTAAATACAAAAAAAAATTTATTTTCTTCGTTATAGTGTACTGATTGGAATAATCAAACGCACACTCATGACATCACAAGAATTTCAGAACAAATAGCGCGTAGCACTTCTGTGGCCTTGCTACCGTTTTTGGACTTACTTGCGGCAAATGGAAATTCAAAGATTGGTTTACGTGCAACGCTCCATCAAGAAAATGTAATAATTTTTATTACAGTAAAATTATACTACTACATCTTTAAAGAAATTTTTATTTCAGGTTTGCTACGAAGCTGGTACCCGTAGTACAAAATTACCACCACTCTATATGAATGCATTGGATAATCATTTAGTACCCACACTACACAACGAGTCAAACGGCATTGAGGACGCAATTATATTAGAATTAATTTTCTACATTTTAAATGTTTAGTTTTAGTTATTTTAATTTTTGTTGTTGTTTTTTAACGCTTAATCCAAACATCTGTGTATTTAAAGTAAAGTTGTGCAATGAAAAATGCTGAGTCAAAACATAAAGCAAAAAGATCAGTTTAATTTACCACATAATGCGATGAAATATATTGAGTCGAATGAAAGATATATATTTAAAAAATTCATATGTAAATATAAATTGGATATTGGTTTTATATATACTATATATATAAGCTTTTGTTCGGGTGTAACGTAACGTTCGTTGAAACGATGTTTACTCCATTCGCCACAAAATGAATACTGAGAAAAAGAAGATCAGTTTCAAGTAGGAATATATGGGATTCGTTCTTAGAATTGTGATTTCATTTTTAAATGATTTTTAAAGAACTGTCATCATATTTCCTATGACAATTTTAATAAAATCGAAAACTCCTTGATTCCATTAGAAATAAAAAAAACATTTTGCCTAGCAAAACTGACGTTAAACATGCAAAAATAAAGACTATTTCATATGTGCAACAGCTGAAGCATTCTATAGCTAACGGTCTTTGAAAATGCTAAAAAGAACATGTCATAGCTTGCACACTAAATTTATTTGTAGGAATCATATAAAATGGCATATGGAGCAAATATTCACGCAACGAGAGATATAACGGAGAGTGTGAAATGCCACAAATATTTACTGATAACTGATAAATGTATTTTCTATTTTAAATGTATTGTTAACGTAGTTAAATATTTACTCATTATTAAAGATTCTTATCCTAAACTTCGTATTTGTTAGTCTGTAATTAGCCTAGCCAAGAACCATGTAGTAAATCAATTTGAAAAGATAAAAATTGAACAAAAACTGTTCCTAGAAAGCTAAAGAACAATAACATGCTATAGTACCTACTATGATTGTTTAAGTTTATCAAAATTAAAGGTAAACAAAAGGAGTCACTTCTTTATTTTGCGACGATGAAATCATAAACTTTCTAAAGAAAATAATTTTTCAACCTAAAAGGGAAATCTGTATCATTTAATTGATTTAATCCAAACATAAAGATATTATGTAATACTAAAGCTGTAATTCAGTTCAATAAACTTGTATGAACATTATACTGACCTTTTTTTTAATTTTAAATGCTGCCAAAATTGCAGCTGTTAGTCTAAAAAATTGAATTGAAAACTTATATTTGTACCCAAGTTTAACATTGGTTGCCCCTAGATATATATCTAAAACTTTTCTTAATAAAATTTGCTAATGCTGAAAAAATGTAGGTAAGATTTGATGTGAATGAATTCTAATTTCTGTGAATATTATTTTTCAGTTTTAAATACATAGAGATTTTATATGGAAACAATGGTTAAAAGATGCAACTCCACGAAAATGTATGTACATAGGTTCATCAAGGCATCACCAGCAAATCTTATGGTACCGCGTATTTGTATTTTTTATTAAATTTTCCTATTCTCTAAATTTTTGAACAGATAGATTGACTTCTCAAAGCTACTTATGTACTATTTCTTAATGCGAATTTAAATTAAAACTTTTTGTTATACTTTTTATCAACTTTTATAAAAATCTACATCAAACATAAAAGGAGATGGATAGGGGGTGAAATATGATTGAGCCTTACGTTTCTTATTTGAAATGTAAGATCTCGTACACATTTCTTATGATATTGATCCCTTGGTAAAAGTTGAAGCATTAAATAACTCTTTCAAATGGGGCAGTGATAAATATGATGTCTTCAAGGTCAATCAGGGTAATGCAACGTAACTTGCCAGCCAGACTTTGATATTTTTGTGTGACAATATGGCAGTAAAAGTTTGGATTACAAAATTATGTCAGTTTTGATGTTGCTAGATCCTTGGCCACACTAGTTTGTAGCAATTTTGTTTCAGGTCAATAAACAAAGGTTTATGTAAAAAGGTGCGCTGAAAGAGTTGAAAAACTGGCTGGTGTCAAGGTATATTTTTCGTTTGGCTGAAAATGCGCACAAAATTCACCCGAAGGTGTATGTTTTTTTTTTTTTTAAATTTGCGGTCCTATAATCCTTCTTCATAGGATCGGGTTTGAAGAAATTTCAGTTTCCTGGGTCAAATCTGCGAACGGCGTAACAGTTTGTTTCCTATTACCATTCATGTTGAAAAAACGAAAAGCAGAAAAACGCAAGACAGATTTTTTTTGCGGCTTAGTAAAAAAGTCGTTTTTCATGTAATTTTATCTATATTTGTAAAAAAGATATCTCTCATTGCACCATATTTGTGTTGTTAGATCTTTTAAATATGGTAAAAAAATCGTTCTTTTAAATAAAATGCAAAAATAGTTGATTGCATTTTCGACTTACAAAGTTGGAGAAAAATTTACATTTTCCAAAGAGTTTTCTGTCATTTGCAAAAAAACTACGATTGCAAGGAGTTCGATTAAAACTTCCACTATATGATAAACTTTTTGAATAAATGACCAAAAATCTTCTCTTGCCACATGCAAAATCTCCTCCCTAAGCCCCCAGGAAGACGAGTATATAGTATAAGGAAATTAATGGAAAGGGCGAAAATCCATGTTACCATTTAAGTCCATTGTTTTGTAACGGCTGTATCGATTTCGAAAATGATGACGTCATATTATAGACAATCACAGGGGCTACAATTAAGGTATTCAAAACTTGATGTAAGTGCTGCCGTTTTTAATATGTGAATATCAATAAATCATTGATGAAAAAGACATTTTTAGAACTTCTCTCCAAAACCTGAAAACCTTCTTAGTTCGATGTTTTAAAGATTTTTCTCCTGCTGTGAAATTTCAAAAATATGAGTTAGGACCTTTTTTACCCTTTTGGTAAAACCAACCAACCAGTGTTGCTTTGTCAAAGCCCGTTTCGTTGCCCGACTTTTGGTCATGATATTTTTTAATTAAAAGTGTGTACTTAAGATTATAGGTTTAAATGTATGCCAAATGATATAACTTAAAGAGCCTAAATAAATAAATAGGGTTACATTGTTCAACCCTGTCCCATACATGGGCTGCCACCGGTTTTTGGGGTTAATTTTTTTCTTAATAAAGACTGCAGCTTGAAATGTGTGCTCAACTTTTCTAAAGCGGGCTCTCGCCTGAAAAGACGTTTGTTTTGGGGAAAGTGACTTAAGGCAATGAAAACCGTTTTTGTTTTATTTCTTTGTATTAAATTTTTTATTTGAATATAAAACTGTTCTCTTTTTACACATCTACATTTCTTGCTCTGCTATTGTTACAAACATAAATTACAACAGTATAACAACCCACAACGAACAATTATCATGTCTTATGTTTATCATATGAATGTACCTACACGAACTTATCATATACATATGTTATGTAACACAAGTGACGCAAAAATTGATTAATTTTACTACTCGTAATGTTAACTGAACAAAATCTTATGATGTATAATTTAAATTAGAACGCAAATTAATAAAATAATAACATATTCTCGATGTAGCTTTTGTTGTTACTTAAGTTGCTGGCCGTGGCTTTTCAGAGGGGCCACATTGAGCTTACAGCTGATGATTTAAAAGGAAACGAATTCGGTAAGAGCGGATGAGATGAGGATATACAATAAAACGAACGATATGTTTGTTAGCCGATGTATGTCGTTGATATATAAATCTACGCTATGATAATTTACAATTCGTTATTGCTAGCGCTATATGTGTAAAAATAAATAGCGTCCTCAGTCCTGTCCTCTGGAGAATATATAAATAAGGTGGCTTAAATAAGGCTTAGAGCTCATCATGTTTGGGCCCAGAGAATTCATCGTGCGAAATAAATCCATTTTTATCTTTGTCTTCATGCTGGAAGATTTCTTCAACAAGCTTATCATTTTCCTGTAGCATATTTTTCAATTGATCGGTGTCTTGACCCTCGACGGCAGACATCTGTTTCTTGAGATATTCGCTAACCTGTTTTAAAATTGATAAGAATAAAAAGTTAATTTGTATGTTTTATATATGTAGTTAAAGAACATGCAAACATTCGTGAAATAATAAATAGAAAGGATTAGACATCTGCAGATAACTTTGAAGAGCTCAACACAAGTCTAAAAATTTTCTGGTTAAAAAAAAAATATAATTGCATTGATCGTATTTTTGTAATACTCGTATATAGATGATGTGCCCATCATGCTTTAAGAATGGGTATTATAGTGTCCAATTTATGACGCAGAAACGATTATAGACCTAGTAATAAGACGACGGAAGAATATCTTATGTTTTTGTTCTGCTCTGACAAGAAATTCTCGTATAATAAAATCTCTCGGGCAGCCGTTCTTAACATTCTTACAAGAACGTAAAAAAATCTATTTATGAAATTAAAAGATACGCTGTAAGAATTAGTGTAGAGAAGAGAGATTGTTGTATTACTATGGACCCCAGCGGTCTGTGTAAGGCGTTGCAACTACTACACTAACATTGCATAAATAAAATCTATATCCTAAATATAAAGAATATTTTATATTACGCTTGTAAAAAAAAATAAAACTGTGCTAGCCTTTAAGCCAAAATATGGCCCATACAGAACTTATAGCCAATGAATTGAATATTTGAGTAACTGTCCATATTGGTCTTTGTCAAACCAATCATAAAGTAAACTACGTAAATATGACTTCTTCAGACCTTGGGCTTGTTGTGAAATTACATTCTCTGAAATTTACTTTCCATAATCTTCATATTACACAGCCCAGCAAGATTTTGACAATTGAAATCTATTATTTCTATAGATCTTTCGACACTAAAATCAAATATATCCTCATGCAGACATTCTCAGATGCTTTGAGCTAAAAGTACCAAAAGTTTAAATTAATTGTAAGAAAAACTCAAAAAGGTGGAAGTTTTGACTCTGTAAAATCCTAAATATTACTCAAAAGACAAGTATCACATGCAAATCTACAAATTGGAAGCATCTAAAAAAGGAACACTCATCACCGCAATCCAGTAGAAAAGGTTTTCCACCAACCACCATTTAAACAAATAAGAAAATAAAAATGTGACCCATACATAAACGTTTACCTCTTCGCGACTCAACATTTTATCGCTATTTTCATCGATTTCCTTGAACACGTTGGTAGTTGGAGGGGTGTTGCCAATGTTGATGAGTTCAACTTCGAAGAATAAAGTAGCTTTGGGTGGGATGACATTGCCAGCACCACGATCACCATAGCCCAACTCTGGTGGAATCACCAGTTTACGTTTTTCACCTGCAAGCAAAGAGAAAAAGTTTCAAGTGTTTTGACGCGCCACATTTAATTGCAATGCAACAGCAGCACTACGTCGTTTACTTACCAACACACATTTCGAGTAGTCCTTGATCCCAGCCCTTTATCACTTGACCAGCGCCAATTTGGAATGTGAATGGTTGGTCACGGTCAAAGCTGTAATGAAAAATGTAAAGAAGAGTCAGCCAAATTCTGCCACTGCTATTAAAGTAACAAATTTTGTGAGTATGTGATAGAAGGGCTTTTCACTAAATAAAAAAAAAAACAGAAAAATTATGCACCATATAAGGGTGCTTCAAATAATGTTGCCATTGGTATAGAACGAACATTTGTCATCTCATTTGTGTAAAACAACGTGAAATGTCTTATCTTAAATTCATGAGTACTTTTTTTATATTCACACAATTTATCATTTAGAAATTTTTTATATTTCCTTTTTGAATAGGGGGTGTTCGTCAAGGTATGAGTTGTCTTGTCGGTAGGTAATACGAAAGCATGTGTGACAGACAAGTGGCCGTGTTGATGTCGCTGTTGAATTTTGATGGATAAGGCATTACCTTCGGTAATATGATTTTAAGAAGGTGTGTGGAAGCTCGTAATCGACTGTGACAATCCATTGCGTTTGCGGAAAAAGGAAATGCATGGTACCTCGTACGCATCATGTTTACATGTTTTTATATGGGTCTTTTAAATAATTCTGGGATTTTGTTAAATTTTTTACAAGTATTAACTAAATCATAAAGGAACTTTTCAGGTAAGACTTTCGCTTTGAAACCGTGTCGCCTTTTGTTTTATTTGATATTTTAATATGTTGCGATTGTCTATTCTGCACTGAACAATATAATACCATACCATTTTATTTCTTTACTCTGATTCTTATAAATTTTTATTTAATATTTAAAGATTTTCCAATTTCGAAATTTACCCAAAAACTGGTTGACTTGTGTCTAGACTCAAGAGCTTTCTTGTTTGCGTTTTATGAAACTTCAGAAAAAAAACTGAATGCATCGGAAAAATTCCTTGCAACATTTTCTTCTTTCAAAAATTGCCATTTTAATTTCTTGAAAATATATTTATCACATATTAAATCACTTACGAAAATGTTGAGCCCAAACCCAAGTTAAAATGATTTTGAAAAACTGGTGGCAAAAAATTGATTTTTTGCATTGGTTATAATTGGTCAATTTCTTGTAATGTCGGGACTAGAAACAATTTTGGTTAATACACTTTTTTATATTTTTTGTATGAACTTCAAAACAAAAGAGTTATTGAAATTCATTCGGTGTTATTTGGATTCGAGATATATTCCTAATTGTCTGTTTTGCTTACACCCTTCCTTTCCTTTCTTCCTAATGGAATGAATTAAGTCGATTTTCGGACTTTTGTTTAATTGAAATATTTCAAACTGATAGCTGAAGTCCAGTGGCATACTTTACTTACGTGCTACTACATATTCCGGGAAAGAGTTTTATTTGCTGATTATGACACGGCACCAAACTCTTAATGCCGCCTACAAGTAGACTAGGACTGGCACTGCTCTAGATATTTTAGAATTATGATATATGTCGTTATGGTGTCAGAAGAATGACAACGAATTCTTAAAGTTCTAAATTCGGCAAAAGGATTTTATTTGTTTTTTAACAGTCTATTTATACTACTTAAGCCAGATAATAAAAATAACAATTACCATATTCATGTTCATATTCTTGAATTATCGTTTATAAATCACATTGGATCTCTGAGTTTGAAAATTCCTTAAGCTTCAGAGGTAAGTGGAGTGCTCAGCGACGAGCACAAGAGGTTGCAAAAAAACCAACGTCCTTACACAAAAACAACAACGAAATGTAGCATTTAACATACGTTTTAAGGTGGCAAGCAAAGATGTAAGCAAATCGTCATAAAATTTTTACATCTGACTAGAAATTCATGGAAAATTATGCAATAAAAATTCACACGTTACACGGCGCAGCGTGGGTGAGTGCATGCAGGATTCAGGTAATCCTTGCGACATGTGAACTCGGATGTTTTTTTCCATTGCTTTTTTGACAGTTACGAATGCTGTTTTTCTTGTTGTTCTTGGGAGATTTGCACCACCAACACCTCAAGTGTTCGCCACTTATTATTGTTTGTGTTGTTGTTTTGGTTTTTCTTGTATGGATAATGTCGCGGCATCCCGCTCCACTATAACAACACGTAGCTCAACAGCTAACACAATTGAGCAGGCATGCAGAGGCGCAAAAACAAGCGCAGCGTTTTTTTTTCCTTCCACCAAATTTGTTGCAAAGCCCCACGAGAGCCAAATAAAATATTTAAGAGGTCTCTAAACGAAAATACAACAACTGCGAGAAAAACAACAATAACGACAACATGACAGTGAATGCGGAAAGAAATAAACAAAGTAAAGAAGGGCACAATAACAAACACTACTACCTATAAGACAAAGTATTGGCTTGGGAAAAGGACACTTCTTCATGCTCTGCTCTGAGATGAACAGTAGAAACTTTGTAAGTTCTGTTGGGTAGGAACATATGAAACACAGCGGCTTACCTCACCACTTCCGAACTTAATGAAAATATGTACGTTCAATGCACACTAATAGACTAAAATTTGAATCAAATTATTGACATCTAACACTAGGGGCACTCAAAAATATAGGCCGCAAATTTGAAGATGTATCAAAACATTATTAAGGTAATTTACTTTAATTGATTGTAATTTTTCCTATATTTCACAAAAACATAGAGTACATTAGCACAAAAAACTCCTTTAAAGTTTCTTCAAAGACATAGGAAATACTCAATATAAAAATGATTATGATAGTCTGATATAAGTAACTTTGGCGCAAATAATATCTGAGTAAAGTATAAAATATGCATGGTTCATATATCTCAGTAATGTTTATAGAGTAAATGAGAATTAACAATTTAAAATAACTTTTTTTCAAATAAATCTAGCTCCATAAACCGAAATTCGGCACTTGCAGCAAATAAGAAATAAAAATAGTAAAGGTGTTATCTTCGGCCAGGCCGAAACTTACATACCCTACACTGCACAGAAAGTACTTTCTAAATAAATGCTAACAAGACATTGAAAATTAATTACCTAAAATTTTCATGAAAATCGTATGTGCCAATTGTGAGTTACACAAAAACAATATTTTCAGTTGTTAAAAAGTGCCACGCTCACTTTTCCAATTCCGCCCACTTTAAGTACAATTCAAGATATTTATGATTTGTATCCGTGAACTTAATTTTATCACAATATCTTGCACGGTTAACGAGTTATGGCGTTATTAAAGTTAAAATTTAGGGCTGTACCACGCTCTTTTAAGAGCCTTTGCAAATTTGAAATCTATGATAATCTTAATTTTGTTCACATGTTCACCAAATCACCAAGTTCCATCAAAATCCTGGCAACTTTTTTCAAAATGTGCAGGGGTATATTTACATAGAGTATGGACGGTGGGCGTGACCGTGAATCGATCTTGCCCATTTTTACATGCCAGCAGCTTGTGCCATATGTCATTGTGCCAAATGTCATTGCTTGCTTGACAGACGGACATAGCTATGTAGACTCAGGTGGTGACGCTGATCAATAATATATCTTCTTTTCTATACCTGGCACGCCCCCTTCTATGCTTTACAAACGGAATGACGAAGTATATTCACTTTCACCCTCTGTGTAGGGTATAAAAATAAAAAAATGTGGCTTATGGAGCAAAGTGGACAATGCATATCTCAGAAACTAAAACAGATAGATGTATTGCGACAACAGCATTGGAAAGATTATGTTTCAAATCCTATAGAACAAGTCTTATGTTAAAATGTCAAAAAGTGGCGTATGGAGCAAAAGAGAACTCGGACGATGAAACATAAAACTTTCCGTTTCAAATGAAGTACTCAAATAAATACATACATACGTTCCACATTGCGAATTCAATGACTAATTTTTTTTAACTACTTAATTTTTCTTCATTGCAGGCACATGTTCATTTCATACTCTTATTGGAAAAAATTGTAATATTTTTTTTACTTTAGAGTAGTTTTTATTACCATACTCTTGAGAGCGGATTTTTTTTAAATGAACATTTTACCGACTATCTTCTAGATACCGTATTCCTCTTGTTTTGGTAATGCAAATATTACTCGAATTTAACTTAAATGTTTTGGTTTGATTTTTAGTCTTTTCTCTGCCAGAGGGCCTGGTTAAAAACTCGATCTACTTTTGACAAATTCATTTCTTCTTAAAAACTTTAACTCTATTTGAGTGAATAAAAGTCACAAATGTTCAAAACGACTTTACGTTGGTGGGAATTTGTTGTTGTTGCCATTACCATTGCGATTTGAATTTCCGATTCCTTTGTTTGCACGTCTTTTTCAAGCATCTTTCATGTAAAAAAAAAATTGCGACAAACGCGCGTTTGCAACTTTTGAATCATTGGAGATCAACTTTTTCGTCAAGTGATGTAGCAGGAACAGAAAAAATCGCTGCTTCAAAAACATGTTGAGCCACAAGAAATACAAAATAAATAAATAACTACAAAATGTAAAATGGATGAAATACTTGTAGTTGTTTTTAGGGTTAGAAAAAAAGTTTGTTCTGTTACAGCAGCCCAAACTTTGCCTCATTTTTTCCTTCTTGTCTTTTGTTACATGATGTCAGCCAAATTGCTAGCTGTTCGAATGAACTGCGCTCCTTGTTGCTTCTTTGGCCTGGTATTCGTAACACCTCAGGCATCACCATGTCCCACAAGTGACGATGCAGATTATGATGATAATTTTTTATTTACCCTTGCGGGTCGTTTCGCTACAAAAAGTCGCGTGAATCTCTCCCAATTGTTGGGTTATCATTAGTTAGATTGTTTATCTGTTTTGTTGTTGCTTTTGCAAAAATAAAAGTACGAAAATGGTAGGACATCGAAAATAATCGCAAGCATTCTAAAAGCTTAAAGTTACTTTTTAACACAATAGGCTCCTTTGGGTGAAGTTTTGACTTTTTAATGACTATAGCTAAGTATGGAAAAAATTGGTCGTGTTCGAAGATTTTCGGCAAAAATTTCATATATGAAATCATTACCAAATCGGTGTAAGACGATGATACTCGTATATAGTTAATACAATACAAAAATACCATTTGCAAAACAAATTTACTTGCTTACACTCAAAAAGTGACAAATAGCTCTTGACGGAATCCCGAACAGATTGCAGGGAAAATGGCTGCTGACCTTTATGTTTTTGTTATATTTAATTACGAATTAACATAAGGCAATCTCAATTTAATTTGTTTGACAAGAACTTAGCATTGACATCTATTATGAAGGAACATGTGTATGTATGCATGTTAGGTTTTCAACTAAATGATATTTCCTTTATAATTATATTTATGCTATGTTTTCCCACAGCTGCTACAGGTAACAATTTCTTTAAGATCTTTATTCAAGCAAACAGTAAAAGAAATTTACATCGGAGATTGCTTTATAATTTACTTACAACTCTACAACAAACTGATGACCTTGCCTGTGAAAACCATCCCGAACAACTTTACGCTTCATTAAGTTCCCAACTAAACTTTAACATAATTTTAAATTGAATATTCTGACTTTGAGCAAAATACTTGTATGCTGAACATACGTTCATACAATGGTAACAACCAGCAACTTTGTCAACGTCATCATCAACAACAACAAGGACATTATTCTCCATCCATCAACGATAACATACGAATGTGGAAGTACTCGCAGTAGCATTAAATTATGTGAGGGTAGAGAGAAAACTTTTTGATTTCTGCTTAATTTAGGTTGATTTAGATAAAAAGTTACTTCCTTTTAGCGAATGAGCACCAACTAAACAAAAGCACTTGTTGATCAACTCATGGGAATTCACGAGTCTTGTTGAATTTTTGTAGAAATCACTTTTGTATTCGTGTGTCCAGTGCGATTTTCGCATACCCGACGCTTTGTTAAGAGAAAAATGGCCAGGAGCAATATTGCAACCTTCAGCTTATTGTCAGTTTTGGTTCGGTGGATTTTGCCTTAGCGCTTCTTTAGTCGACGGTGCGTATGAGCAACATTTTCGCCACAACGAATTCACCGGAAATTAGCAGAAATAAGTGTTTCTTCGCAGACATTTGCTGCCGGCTTCTTGCCTTTGCAAAATGCTTAAAGTGCATAAGATGAAGCTGGCGACTTTGGCAAAATCTCGTGTTTGCATTTGCATCTCCTACTTTTTTTTGTTCTTACATCGTACTTTTTGCTTGACACAGCTTGGAAAAACATTTGCTTTTGATATTTAAGCGAATTACAAGCATGGGTTCAGGTGTGCAGCAGAAGGATAAAACACAGTACACAAGGACGATAATCGCTCCGCAATTAAAAACTCTCATAAATGCTTTGCATGTTGCTGACAGGAGCGCATAGAAATCGGGGAGCGACTAAATTAGCCCTTGAGTGATGCTTTATGTATTTTTCTTTTGCTAAACGTTCTGTTAATTGCCTGTAATGTTGCTATTGAGTATCTTCTGCAGCATGAATCGGTTGAGCTTAAAACTGTTTGCGTACAGTATTTCAACACACATCAGGTGTATAATGTTTGTACGTATGTTTTTTAAATTTATGGTTCGATTTCTGAATAAATCTAAGTTAATGCCAACAAGGAGTTTTTAAGCGGTTCGTTCCTTGCACGGTATTTTCGTATTGATAGTTAGTTTTTGTATAGCATAAGACTCTCACTAGGTCCAGAACATACATTTTTTTATAAGGGCTCCGTGTTCCGTGTTTTGCAAGGCAAAAATCTCTAATGACTGGACTTTAAAGTAGGTTACTCTGAAATCAGTCACACTATAGATTGTAAACTGTTAACTCAACATAAATATTTTAGATGTAAATTGAAGGGAATTATGTGCTCTGCAAGATGTACTTTATTTCATAAAGTCTATGTTTCAAATGACAGCACAGGTTCAAAAACTTTTTCCTATAAATAACCATTGAATGTATACAGAAAGTTGTTCACTCGACAATTATAGTGGAATATATGTAGGTATATCTTTATACTTATGTATGTCTTTTCGCGTTTCATTTTAATTATCCATCAAATGAACTCACGAACTTTTTCTACTCACATTAAGCAAATATTCAATTCTTGAGTTAGTTTTAAACAAAAAAAGGTTGCATAGAAAAAGTTTGGTCCCTTAAAGTAAAGAAATCGTTGAAACCCATTTGAGCGCTTAAACAAATTTTTGACTTATCTGCCTGAACTCTGAGTAGAAAGTACAAAAATTGAAGCAACTAAGGATTTTTCAAAGACATCAACTGCACAACAAAGAATGTCAACCTATAGTAAACCGTCTGTTTTTGAATGTTTACTTATGCGCTGGTCTTTTTCTTCGATTCATTGATTACTTCGAAAGAAGACAATATGAGAAACCATCATTACCTAACCAAACAGCATCAAATTAATTTTAGTAACCTAAAGAGTACGAAAAAGAAAAGATGGATATGGAGGGCTTTTTCAACGAATATTCTTGAATGTCAACAACGCGAAAATGGGGTAGTACTCGTGTATAATGAAAGAAGAACTTATTGCATACGTGACTGATTAATTATAAAAAGGATTATACGTCGAAGAAAAGGACCCAAGCTCATTGTCATTGTCAGCCGTAGCGTTTGTGGCTGCAATAGTAATTCTGAAATTTTCGTTCATTTGTCCTGCATGGAATCGTCAAGGAGGTATATACGAGTAGCAAAAAAGTACCTGTAAGCTTTAGAAAAAAGTGTATACGTTTATTTGCATGAGTAACTTAAGTTCGGTATGTGAGTGCAGGATGGTGTCGTAGAGACATGTTGACAGCGTTCTGTCGAAATTGCATCTAATAAATTATTTATTCAGATGATCATAAAAAAACATAACAAAAGCTACAAGCCATCAAACTCAGCGACAGATACGGTTACGAAATTACTTTGGTACGAGCATCCTTTGCTCTGGACATCTGAGACGGTTACATTCTTGTACCATGTCATTGCGGTTTCGCTTTTTTGTTTCAATTTAATGTTGTGGACACTTGAATTTGAGTGTTTTTTTTTTAAGAATTGTTGATTCAATTGTTGCTTTTCTGACAATGCATCTAAACTGTTGAGCTTATACTCGTGAGTAAAGGTTATAAAGATTGTGATATTATTGTAGAACCAAGTGCACTGAGGAAAAATCAACTAGGTTCTGGTTAATTCTACTAGGAGACGTAATGATTTCGTACCAAGATGAAATCTTGTTAACTCAACCAGAATCTAGTTAATTCAAAGCTATATATGGTGAAACTTACTTGAGGCTTGTTAATTATATTTACTAGAAATTTATTTAAATTAACTAGGAAATTGCAAAAATTTCAAAAATAAAATAATTTCAACAAGCAAATCCACTCATTTTATTGGCCGTTTCTATGATCATTCCGGGGACCCCCATCGCATCGATTGACATCTCTTTAGTCCAGATCGGACCATCTTTAATTTCCACCCATTATAAACGCTTTTTCATATGGCTTTTTCTTGGACAGCTCGAATTCAAGCCTAATATTACTCATTTATTTAATCAACCGTTTTTTCTATGACCACTCCTTTCCTAGGAACCATAATTCCTTTATCAGCCTTGTGCTCGTGCGCCACACAAAGACGCAAGACAGCCAGTCAGGCAAGACTCACAGATCTTTACTATATATCTACATTTGATGTCGTATATATACAATTCTGAAAGCAAAAATATATTAACGAATCATAAAACATTATTTAGATTTCATTCATTGCAATTAAACTCTTGAATGATGTTAAAGCTCTCTTTTGACTATTCTACTAATAGACTTCATGATGAAAACGATAGCTTAAGAATATTTTTCTATGAGGGCCACCCTAAAGACTTATCCTAAGTAAAACCTTTTTTAAATAAAATACTCATGGTGTAAGTTCCATGTGAACCGATGAAGTGGTTTTTGTGAAAATTCCATTTTAAAAATATTTTTGTATGAGAGCCACCCTAAATACAAGTTTTATACCCTATGGCACCCACCTGATCGATACTAACATACTGTCAATAAAATCATGTTTCTTTTCCTTCAGTGTGTATAGTGCAGAAAAACATTTCGCTTAATTCCTGTTCTTAAAAAACTATTAAAACCAATCATATGATAGGCTTAAAGGATAGTAAGTATGTAGATAAAAATGTCTCAAACATAAGAAAAATATTAGATATATATTCACCCACAATATCTTAAAAAAAAAATATTTTTCCTTCAATATTCAGAACAGAAAAATTACCAAAGAAACTTTATTAAAATGTGGTAAAATCGCCTAAACGGTTTCAGAGAAAAAATAATTGGTGATAGGTTTACACTTAAAATTTGTGTAAAATGGGGTAATTTCACTGTACACCAGAAAAATGCTTAAGAAATTTTTTTCATAAAGAATTGTCCACGTTACGGTGTAAAGGGGAAGGAGGTAGGAGTAGTAAAAAGCTACTTTGAACCACGGAAACTAAACCACCGCTCTGATACAATGCATTCTTTATGGCTTCATAGCGGCATAGCATAATCCTTATAACAACAACAAAATTCGTAAAATTTGGTTTAGTATGAGTAGCTCCAGAGATAAGTCAGAGAAAGTTTAGGTTTGTATAGATGGTAGGCGTGTCTTTGAAGCGATGTATTCCATCTTCAATATCACGAAGTACAATTGTAAAACTAAATTTAACAATTTCATTTAAACGTAGTTGTGAATTTATCGACTCAAGAATAAGTATATACACGCACCATCCTCTATGTGTTTGTAGTTTATCAGTTACTTACATATCAGAAAATGATAAAGTAAAAAGTGAGCGGAATGAAATAAAAATGACAATTTTTGACTATCGTTGATGTGCTTGATAGGCTCTAGATGTTAGTTTTTTTTGTATAAAAATTTTTGAATTCCATTGACGTAATAGGGTTTCAGTTGTATACTGAAAATCTTCTTTTTCAAATCAAATGAATCTTATCTTCAATATATCAATATAATATCTTTAAGTATGGAAATTTGAATTGAATATGAAAGAATTGCAAAATTCTGCTAAGAATTCAATAATTATTGCGTAGTTAATATTTTGCAGGCGAAAATAAATTATTTAATATTTTATGAGGTTAATTGTGCAACATATTCATGTCACGTTCTCAATGTTTTTTGTCAACTTATTTCGTATATCCTTTGTTTGTGCGATTCTCCATGAAAAATCGCAGACACGTGACGACGTCAAGAGCGAATGATAACAATAATTCTATTTGAAATGCGGTCCTGTTTTGCTTTTAAGCAACAAGTATTTTGACTTCATTAAAAAAATCCCTCATTCGTTTGTTTGAAGAAAAGGCTGCGACGACAGGGGCAACTACTGACCTGAAGACCTTAATTTACTGAGTGTGAATTATTTGCAGTATATTCAAGTAGATTCCTCCACAACAGACTCTTTATTCTAATCAAGTTGACGAATTACACAAATGGGCCCCAATGAATTTGTAACAGTGCCATGGTGTTGAAAATGAGTCTAACACGGTACACATAGTTACTATGTTCTATGAACTTTGTAATTTTTTCACCTAACACCATCCCCTACTGTTGAGGTGCAAAATTTATGAGCTCCACGACAATGTGCGCCCAGTCAAAAATTTAATTTGTTGCTTGTTAAAAATTTGTGTTTTTTTTTTAAAGAATGAATGAAAGTTTCCTTATATGAAAGAACAATGTTTCCCAATCTTTTCTTTTAATATGTATGTATGGAGGTATACGGCTGCTTACGCATGCAAGCTTTGACCATTGGATAATTTTTCGCCTTTTACATAAAATTTAAGGGAGTTTGAACAAATGAAATAAATTGTCCATAATTTCAATCATGCGGTTATATTGAAGTCAAGCCGTACAATTGTGTTGTGAGCTGTGCCGGGCGAGAGTCGTTTTGATGAAAATGTATGCTGAAGCATTTTTCAATGCGGTCAACAGTTTTCGATCCAGTAAGCATATCGGTTCAACCGGATCTGAGGCACACAGATCTTGTGTTCGGTTTCAGGTTGCCTAAAGCGGTGTTAGAAATACTTACTTCCCTTTTGTTTATCGGACTATTTTTTTCACTTAAAATAGATTTGTAGTACAACTTGCACATACATAAAAGCCTATTTTGGAGCTGAAACAACAGGGGATTCGAACCATCCCCTCTTGAGCACCGCCGCAGCGTTGGATGTGTAACTCGCTTGTATAGATAATACAAAAAAATGTGCTCTAGAGAAATACGCTAATTGGTTGAATGTTTCCAACATCACTCAGACGTCCGTCCTATCAGATCCATTCTATCTCCACTGCAGCGGTGCTTAATAGAACTTCACGCAATCGTGATAATTCGTTCTATAGTGTTCACATTAAACTTTTTTTAAAATTGTATACAATAGAGGTTGAAGAGTACCTTCCGTGCCCGTTCTTCCGTGAGGAGAATACTTTTTTCAGTAACCCTAAGGAATGCATTTTAAACAAGCATACTTTTCGCATAGTTTTGGGTGTTCATTTACGAAAGTTTGATAAACGCTGGAGTAGAGCGTACCGCTGCTCCACCCGAAAGTTTCGAGTAAAAAGTTGGTCATAACTCTTGCCACTAGACATCGCTAGACACACGCTGCGGCATTTTTTCCATAACGATGTCTACAAGTAGTGTTGCCAGTTGGTCTGTAAAACATCTTTAATATTTCAAGTTTATTATTTCCCGTTTTCTTCACACAATTTGGTTTTTTTTCACTAAAAATTTTTCAGTGGCGCGCAACAAAGTTTGTCTATTTCTTTTATGGAAACTTGTATTTTGTTGTTATTATTGAAGTAGTTTTTGCTGTAGTTGTTATAAGATTAGTGCGTGCTGTAAGTAAATTAACTTGTAAATCGTCACAGTACTCAAAGTCATCAGCATTATAATTATCATTGTCTTTGAGCACATCGACGCAAGTGAAAGTTTTGCAGAATTGAAACTCGTCGCACCACTTGCGTTGCGTTGCGTTGCGTTGCATTATTGCACGCGTAATCGCAGCACCTTGCATACATAACAGTTAGCAGCTGTGCTCAGGAGTTATGGTAGTCACTCCTCAGCGAAGGTGGAACAATCTCACAATAATTTTGTTCACAATTGTGGCAGCACAATGCCTTCCTTGCTGTAGCCGGTTTTCGCTGCGTACGCAAAGAGGCATCAAGTTTTGACTTAAATGAACTAGATCGTGATGATAGCGACGCGTCCATTGGCACTATGTGGGATTGTTGTTGCCAATTGTGATTGTTGCTGTTAATTTAGAAAGTCATTGCGAGTAAGTAATTTAATTCATATTACTCATGCACTAGAAAACATACAAAGTCATTACACTTAATTGTGATTTTGAATAGATCACGTAATCGGTATTTGTATTGGAAGCATTCAAATTTTTTTGAAATACTTAGTCAACTATGTAGGTCATTTCAACACCAAAATTAATTCGCACATATTCCGTAACTGGGATATAGCGTAAGATTGTGCGTTCTCATATTTATTTCATAACCCAAAAAATAGAGCAAAGTAATCGGGTTTGCTTTTCGCAAAGATTTCGCTGCCAGTGTAGGAATAAAACATAAATGTATGTATGTATATTTAAAAATTTCCTATGTTCTATGTTTTTAAAAGACATTCAGAATTTTATTTGAAAAACTTTATCTAAACTAAAGAAAGCTGCTTGTATGCATGTATGTTACTTCTCAAGTTCCTTAAACCGAAGAGATAGCCATAGCAATGTCATTAATAAAAATGAAGTTCTTGACACATAAAATTTTTTTTATTAGCCCAGTATAGAGTGCTATCGAACACTTAACGCTTTTTTTTAAAATTATTTTGTTACTTCAAAACTAATATTTAATATTCTCATGCTCATACAATTCTAAATAAACAAGTTCAACAATTTTTGCAGCAATCCAACCAATTTTCGAGTTAAAAAATAAATTAAATATCAAATCGACACTTCTAGGGGGATTTGACATTTTAAGACCTATTTCCATTCATATATTTTCAGACAAGTGTGAGAATGCAATTTCATCTATTGCAACAAGTACTATGGTACCTTCCGATATTTTTTAAAAATGTAAAATTTGACAACTATGTGTAATTAATTCAGAAAATTGTTTTAAAGTACGTAACGGGTGTGACGTTGGAAAAAGCTCTTTTTTCAATATACTGAGTTTTGCCTAAAATTTTGCAGGAATGAGTGTTAAATTGACGTCATTTTAAAAATACTCATATGTTGTTTTTAATAATCATGAGTAACTTTTAACATAAAAGGTTAAATAATTGATACAAAGAAAGTCCAAAAATGTTACGGGTGTGGCATCCAAATGTAATGGATGTGACATTTTAATAATTTTATAGTAAAATATAAAGCAAGAAAAAATTTTTATGCGATAAAGATTTTGTATCTATTATTACTTTTAAGGCTACATAGCTACAAGAAATGCATCGATTAATTTATAATTTCTTTTTTCGAAAACTGGCCAGGTAAGCTGGAAGTGTCGAATTGTCAAACTTGGAAAATAACAGTCAGTCAGCTGTTGTAGACCGTTGGAGGTATTACGATCAATTACAGTTTTCTCTAAAAATTTAATGTGCTTACATTTAGCATTTTTAACAAAGCTGATACATTTAAACCATCTAGTCTTTTTATCGGGTAAATAAGCAATGAATTTGGATCCCACTACAAATACTCTCACCAGATGTAGAGTATGTTAATTCTATCAAGTTTTATTCCTTAAAATATTTGATTGGACTAATTTCATTAATTTAAGCTCTGAAGTTAAATGTGGCTTCTTTAAAAGAACACAAAAAAAATATATTAGGAAAATAAACTAAAGCAGATATAAAGCTTATTAAGATACTTGAAATTTGATTTATGTTTCATTAATTTTAGACTATTTGGCAATGATTCATAATGCTTTCTATCGTATTTTGAAACTTTAATTGAAACACTTTCAAAAGTTGGAAGTTTTGCAATTGCTCATACGATGGCTTAATTGACTTTCACCTTTTTGCAATAACATTAAGAGCTCTTTGACTCTCTACTTAACGCTATTGTTTCACATGATGTTTAATTGTTCATTACGCGCTCATTCTGCTTACGATCACTTGTGTTCGTTCGCATGTGAATGTGTCCATGGAATCAGGGCAATCAGGGGAACCTGCAATCTCGTGCAGTATCGCTATAATGAATCTCCAACAATTAACTATTTTTTTCTTCAGCATTAGATTGATCGTTTGTCGGCAGGCCTCGATTAGTTCTGTTTACAGTTGCAAATGCAATTGTTAATGTTAATGAAACATCTTGAAGAGCGTGACCGACTACTGTTGATTTATGGGCATAGATCACAGTACTTCCTTCAAAGTGCGCTCGAGTCACTGCCACGACACGCAGGGTAAGGGCTTACCTGTATTATCTTGGGCAAATATTGACTACTGTCAAGAGAGCTTCCGCTGCGGTGGCGCACTGCAAATGTACAAGTACATGGGAGTACGAGACTGGCTTCCATGCTTCAAAAATCGTCATACAAAAACTATGCTGCTTGAGGTAAACTTTCTATAAAATCAAATTGGCAGCTGGCGGTATAGAGCTCAACGGCTATTTTACACACGAGTACCAACCATACGAATCTGTGAGTCAGTCGTTCCAAGTGTTTGCATTGTTCGCCCTGTACGAGCGAGTACTGGTGTCATACATCGCATGGTGTTGGTATAATTCGCTGGCAGTTGGTAAGTTTTGGGTAACATTTTTTTTGTTGCCTTTAAGACTTTTTGAGTGTCTGCTCAGTTTTTCTATTTTGTATCTTAGAAATGTAAAAGTATCTTCAGTTGAATGCTAGCGAATTCGCAGATATTTTGAATAATTAATAAGTTTGATGGAATGGGCTTGTGTTACTTGATGGTGTCGGTAGCTGCGGGTTGTTAGAGTTAAGTATTCTATCCAATTTAAAGTACACACACTGAGTATCTCATAAGATGCACGAATAAATGTGAAAAAAACGTGACTGTTCTGGACGCAGTCATAAATTTGAAAATGTGCGCCTTAGCGCCAACAAAGTAAAAAGTTTATCCACGATTGCCAGACTTTGTTTTTGCTCTATGAATTATTTAAAAATACACAAACCGTCAAAAGTCATCCGAAAAAAGCTTATATGCAAACTAAGCTGTGAGTATGCTCGTCATAAATGTTCTGCAAGAAGATTTTTTTCAAGGACCCATAGCATAAAGAAAAAAATCCGTTTGGACCAAAAATTTGACAAGGTTAATCTTAAAACTAAATCTATTGCATAAAGGACTCAACTGCCTATGACGTGTGCAATTGATTTCCGTGCGTAGTTTTGCGATAGCTATTTGAAACTCCAATATCCAACTATGATTGTATCCAAGCCAATTACTTATGCATAATCTGAAACAGCAGATTCTGTCCAAAGACGTACTTGTTCTTGTGCTAACTGGCTGATTGAGCCAAACGGTTTTGGATGTGTTTAATATGTGAATATCGTATTTTGGTTGACTTTACAATGAGTTGCAACTAAAATGTGACTATTTCAATAAGAAGAGAAAAGTTAACTTCATACATATAGAGAGGGATAAAAAACAACATAGTGTCGCAAAAACAAGGTGTTATTCAAAACTGGGAAACCAAACTAATCTACAATTGTGGTACATTTGTAGAAATTATGGTTTTGATTTTGCTTGCAAAGGTTTCTTAGAATACTTTAAACAACAGATATTTGAGAAAAACATTCATACAACCCAATAAAAAGTCTAGGTTTCAAGATGAGTACAAGTCATTGTCACAATTTTGTTTTTAGTGGTGTGTAGTTATAAGAAAATTTAAATGACTTAACTCTTAACATTTTATAATATTTAATTAGAAATGCAAAAACGTTTTCTTGTGATACTGATTGGCAGGAAAACTTAATAAGGAGACAGCAATAATACATCCAATTAAAGTTAAATAAAGTAAGACTTTCAAGTAACTTCAATTATCAAATACATAGGCCAATGCAATACCAACAAAGGGCGTTTTCTGAAAAGAAGGCTCAAAAATACTCACTTCCCTAAAGGAAGAAGCATACGATAAATTTGATGAGCAAAAATCGCTATTAGCAGGTAAATGATGTGATATTACAAGATAGTCCGTCGTTGCGGTGACTTACGGCTTAAAGCCGGATCCAAAAGGCCAAAAATTACGACAATTTCTCATGAAAAAATATTCTCTCGAACTACAAGGAGGTCTCGTAAAGAATAGCACTGAAACACAAAAGATGTTATCAAATTGTTATAAGAAAAACGACATTTTTCAAATGCTATATAGTCGTACACAGACTTTTTCTTACTTTTAGATAACTTTGTTAGACAAGTTTCGTTGGTTAAAAATATTTAGATAGTAACTAACTCGTAAAAACTATATAAACGATAACGACACATTTTTAAAAAATATATAGCAAAACTTATTAAAAGGTATCATAAAGGTAATCACTTCATTTTTGTATTTCTCGGTGCAATTTGTTTCAGTGTTGATTGCCATTTTGTAATTATTAAAAATAATTGAATACCTTTGTGGAATTCAAGATATGTAGTTCTTATTTCCTCTTACAACTTCTTTCGAACGACAGAAAAAATGAAAAACATCTGAATGGGAGGGAAAACAATTTTTGATATTTGAAAAAAAGCAAAATCCAGTATTTCATCAATGTTTTTTTTTTAATTTTATGGGTTTTTTCGTAATTTTAATTTTCAGAAAAAAGTTGATTTTTGTTTAAAAAAAAATATACTCCGTATTCCAGCTACATTCTTCCATAGTAATTCACAAAAATTAAAAAAGTGGATAACGTTTGCCTTGTTTTTTCACTCAAACTTAAATGATTTGTGTTAACTCATGGGAAATTTTGCTTTTTCAATAAATGGGATTTTTTTCATGGATAGACATAAAATTTGATTAAGTCTGAACTTGTCGCCTTATTCTTATATTATTGCCAAAATCCCTATATTACAAGCAAAGAAGTGCCGAAAAATTCCCAGCAGTAATAAAAGTACAAAAACTTTTAAGTTCACATCTTTTTCATCAATTTTGCGAGAGTTGTGGTAAAAAATACTAAAACAATTTAGAATTTTTCGCATAGGGGTTGATGGCCTAGACCGGTTGAAGGTGGTAGCGCATAAAAATCCCATCGATTTGTGTTTTATTATTTAGCAATTGCTGCCGTTATGTTCGTTCGTACGTTTGTTTATTCCAAAAAAGGATTGGATTTAATATGATTTCACAGACTGCCAACACTAAACGTGGAGTTGATATGTTCGACTTGTCGGTATCAGTTGCGATGGCATTGGCATTGATGATGACTCTCGTTCGTCAGTCAGTCGGTTGTATCTTCATTTATGTTTGAAACGGATGTTTTTGGGCCATTGTGGTGCATATTTAATTTTGCACTGGGTGGTGATGTTTACATACTTAACAACGTTGTTGTTGTTGTAACTTCTTTTCCGCATGAAATGAATAAAAAATTTCACATTTATTCGAAATCATTTCAGGCTTCTGTCGGCTTGGGTTTGATAATTTTTTTTCGCAATGAAATCGAAGCTTATTAAATATTAAAGCGGAAATTTTAAAAAACAAAACATATGAGTTAACATTTCTGGCTTTATGATAATGTGGCACAGCATGCTGCTTCCCCAACACGTGCTGTTGGGTGTAATAGTGGATCCAGAAATGTCTGATGAACACCTGTCCGTCTTGTTTTTGTTGGAAAAAAGTTTTTTTCCTATATCTCAATTGCGTTCGTTTATGGGAATTCACCACAAATCAGCACAATGGGGTGGTGGTGAGGTGATAGAATAAAAAACCATTGCTCTTACTGTGAGGGAGTACACAAATGAGCAGTAGGGGAAGGAATTTAATACTTTTAAAAGATGCCCACGATTTAAACATCTCTTTCAGCAATTTATTACTGAAAGGTTATTTTAACTTAGCATTTAAAATTTTTTTTGGCAAAATTTTGATTAGTAAATGTTGCTTTAAATTGCTTAAGCGAAAAGTCGTATGAGAAAAGCATCGCTTGGTCGTAGTGTTGCGACAGAGCGAATGAATTTTTTATGGTTCATAATATGTGCGTTGACCAAAATTGAATCATCGCTCATCCGCATCCAATACACGTTCAGAAGGGCAATATGAGTACAAATTAAATTAAGTTGAAAAAAAGAAATTATTTGAATGTTAATAAAAAAATGCATTGAGATATACTTTAATGAAAGCAACGTTGTGTTAGAGATCAACAAAGACTCAGAGTCAAATTAAATTTCAATGCTTCGTCTCAAACTGGACTGATTTACTGTGAGACTATTTAGAAAGATATTTTAAATTATGTCATTTAACACACTGCACTAAATACAGTGCGTCAGAAGCAGTCATTTATGGCCTGGAGTTTCCTTAATTTATATATCATACAAATTAATGACGAATGAGTTTTTAAAAGTGACGGATTTACAAAGTGAATCTTTTAATGAAATTTGGGCGTAGTTAAATAGGTGGCGTATTACCCCCCATAGAATTAAAAACTTTAAACTATTCATATATAAACGAAACTCGATATAAAAGCACTACATGACAGAAGCACTATTTGAATGACGAGAAACGGGTTAGTTGAAACAAATTGACGTGACACCTCCCATAGAAGCAACAATCTTGAAAAGATATCCAAGAAAATGTCACGAAACTCACTACAAAGGTACCTTATGACACAAAAGCGTTGTAAGTGATGGAGATAGAGGCATAACAATATAAATACAGGAATAGATGTGGAGATACGAATAGAGAAAGAAAAATATAAATATAGAGGTAAGGAAGAATCAAAGTAGAAGAGTATGAACAAAAACTAAAACTTAAGTGTGGAAACTTATGGGTTACGAAACAGACTTCGCGCACGAAGTCACGAGCAACTAGAAAACTATTAACATTGTCAGGGCACAAGACAGAGCGCTACCAGGCGTTAGTTGTACATTATAAGATTGGTTTTTAGGATAGTTTTAAAATTATATATTT
This sequence comes from Meiosimyza decipiens, assembly GCA_963680825.1. Taxonomy (NCBI): domain Eukaryota; kingdom Metazoa; phylum Arthropoda; class Insecta; order Diptera; family Lauxaniidae; genus Meiosimyza; species Meiosimyza decipiens. The sequence continues at coordinate 80,850,968 of OY804261.1, read as the reverse complement.
AAAAACTAACTTTTTATATCAATAAGAAAAAATCACCAAGAGACAAAAAAATATTTGGAAATTTGCCTTTGAAGTTTTCTCACATAAATTCTGTTAATGGAAATAAATAAAGGGTGTTTTTTTAGAGGTATAAAGCTTCGAATTGAAATAAAACACAAGAAAATCGTTTTAATGTCCATCAATGTGGCTTTATTGGAAGGATAATTTTATGCCATAAATGTTTAAATATGATTTCGGGCATGTGGCCACCGCGGCTGGCTCGAATAAAGCCAATTCTACAGGTCCAATTTTGAACCACTTTTTCGAGCATATGGGGCCGTATGTCGGCAATAACGCCACGAATGTTGGCTTCTAAGTCCCCTAACGTTTCTGGTTTGTTGGCGTAGACGAGCGACTTCACATATCCCTAAAGAAAATAATCCAATGGTGTCAAATCACACGATCTTGGTGGCTAATTGACAGGTCCATTCCGCGAAATTATGCGCTCATCGCATGTTTCCTTCAATAAATCGATTGTGACGTGCGCTGTGTGGCATGTAGCGCCGTCTTGTTGGAACCACAACTCATCCACATTCATGCTATCCAATTCGGGAACAAAATAGTCGGTTATCATGGCTCTATACCGGTCTCCATTAACGGTAACTGACTCTCCAGCATTATTTCGGAAGAAGTATGGCCCAATGACTCCACCAGCCCATAGAGCACACCAAACAGTCAGTTTTTGTGGATGTAATGGCGTCTCAAGGGTCTCATGTGGATTCTCTTCACTCCAAATGCGGCAATTTCGCTTGTTGACGTAGCCATTCAACCAAAAATGAGCCTCATCACTGAACAAAACTTTGCGATGAAAATCAGCATCGAGATCAATCTCATTTTCGGCCCATACATCAAAATCACGACGCATTGCATGGTCTCGCGGCTTTAATTCTTGCACAAGCTGGATCTTGTAAGGTCGCAAGCCAAGATCTTTGCGCAAAATCTTCCATAAAGTTGATGGACAAAGCTCCAATTGCTGTGCACGCTGGCGAATCGATTCATTCGGGTCCTCTTCAACATTTTGCTCTACAGCGGCAATTGTTTCTTCGGTGCGCACTGTTCGACGTCTCTGCGGATGCGTATTATCACATAGAGTAAACGTAGTGCGAAAACGATCCATGGTTAACCGAATTAATTGCTCTGATGGACGATTATGTCGACCATAAAATGGACGGAGCTTGCGGTAAGCTTCGCGAACTGAACCATTATTTTCGAAATAAATTTGCACGATTTGCAAGCGTTGTTCTTTTGTCAACCTGTTCATGATGAAATGGCAAACCAAACTGAACATAAATGACATTAGAGTTGCCAGATTTGACCATAAAATGTCAGTTTTATCTCTATTCGAAAAACAAACCTCTAAAAAAAACACCCTGTAGAAGCAGCTCAGCAAAGTAGATCCATGTTCGTGCCTAAAACGCAGACGCTACACAGAAATACGTAAATTTTATGACAGAATGGGATAAATTACAGCTTCTTTTGTAGACACAAAGGGTCAAAATAATGGATTTTTTATTGCATTACCTCTTAAAATTTCTGAATTCATCAGTTTGGAATACAAAGGAGCGTATAACATGAAATAACGGATGCTTCTGATGCACTGAGCAAAATAGAATCATAAAATAACGTAGGCTTTGGCCGTATTCGCATCCCATAATATGAGTCTTCTTATCATAATTTGGAGCATTAGTTCTATTTTTGACTCTTATCAACTCATTGGTTTTTGTTTTTTCTTTGAGTGCTTCTAAGCTTAAGCGCGATTGTACAATATGTGATATATGAAACTATGTATAATTTATGCGTCGCTGTTGGCCCTTATCAGCGTGTAGCTCATTCGCTGGGTTATCTGAGTATTAAAATTTTCCATGGGCACCTGCGTTGGCAAATAATGTCGTGGTACTAAAAACTCATTTGAAAAATGTTTGTAAATCAATCTGTGCATGGGTACTATGCACTATGGGCGAAAAATCAAATTAACATAGATACACGAGCACTAAGTAATAAATCTTGGCCACTAGAAGAGACATAACACTTTTTTCTTGGATGTTGATGAAAGTTTTCGAAAATAACGAACGCCTTACATTTCTGCTCAAATTTCATTTGCGTGCGTGTGTGAGACTTTGTGAAATTTCGTTCGCATTTTAATTACTACGCTGTGCTATTCATTAGGGGCTCATAAATTAGCTCCGACTTTTTCTGACTTCATACGTACAAATTGGTTATTTAACTTGGCTTTTCAAAAAATCATTACAATAACGTATTGTTTGAGTTGAAAGTCTTTAAAGCTCTTGTTTGAAAATGGCACTCATTGCTCTGAGTCATGGCATAAAAGCTTCCTTATAGGTATATGTTAATGATTCTGCATTTGGTCTTAACCCTTTAAAACACGTAATACTCTTTTAAATGCATTTTTGAATTTACGGAAAGTAATATTTTCACATGATGGTATAACATTTTAAAAACGTTTTCTTAAGTTGGTGGCTTTGATCTGAGAACTTTTTTTTCATAACAGCTGATAATTTGACGCAATCTCAGCTAGTATTTAAAAAAGGAACTAAATGAGAAAACTGAATTTTAGTCAGACATCCCTTTTTGGAATGAAAGACATTTTCTGAGGCCAAAACTAAGCTGAATATGCAAAATGGATGCTCTGCAATGATTTTCATAGTGATCGTAGAAGCTCAAAAGCTAAAATATCTGTTGAATATAAGAGAGTATTCCTTGCTCATAGTTTACACTAAGCTCGCACGTTTGACAACTTCAAAAGAGGACAAAGCATTTATCCATTACGCCACACCAGAGGCGAACGAAACGAAACATTGATCTTTTCAAGAAATGCTAATACGACATTATCTCCCAAGTTTGTTTTCTAATATACACATTAAAATCCATGTTATTATCTTGGAAAAGAAACAGCAAACATCGACAAATATTATTCCAATTTTTTGGGCTTTCAAAAACGTCCGATTTTGGCGAAGAAAAAAGTTATATTTTATTGAGACAACCTCTGGTTCACACTTGGGATATTTCAATGGTGAGTTCAATGCAGGGACGTATCTAGGGGGGGATGCTAGGGGATAGAACCTCCCCCCCCCCGAGATATTTTGACGGACACTGTATACAAACGATTTTGCAAAGAATATACACTACGTAGAAAAAATCTCATATCCAAACCCCCCCCCCCCCCCCCGAAATAAAATCCTGGATACGTCACTGGTTCTATGAACTGGGATACGAATTGTTTTCTCGTTTACCGTATTGTATAGATTTGGCATTCTTTCATATTACTTCTTCCTGTTTCCACACTTGAAGAATTGACACGACGAAAAAAATTTCGGCTCAAATGATGTGATCATCGCTGATACAAATGCATATTTTGAAGAATAAGAGATATCATGTATTTTCGAAATGCCCCAATAATTTGAAAACCGTTGAACTAAATTTATCGAGGTAAAAGAAGACTATGTTGAAAAATAAAATGAAATTCCCTTAAAAAATCATTCGCTGGTTTCTTAAACTGCCAATACATGGCATGGAAAAACAACAATAAATACGAGGAACCCATGTGAGGCATTGGCCTACTTTATTTCTTTAAGGAATGACATCAGTTGAAATGCTCGTCTGGGACACTGACATCTTGATCTAGAGAAAGCAGTAATTTATTTTTAATAAAATTAAAAAGAGACTTAATCTTGGCTGCACTTGGTAAAAAAAATCCGAAAGGTTAAATGCAAAGCTTTTTTTGTTAAAGCAACGCCTTTCTAACAAACACTTTTTTTCATCGCTTTAAACAGCAGGGATTAACAACGAAAAATATTTTATCGCATGGCGGAGCCGAATAACAACATCAGCACGAGAAACAATAACATTTGCAACAATAGCAACAACAACAAAGAGATCTGTTATCGCAGCGCCTAATTTACGAGGCTGACTGACTGGACGACACAGTGGACGGTTGCAGATTTACGCTGCGGCAGCAACGCATCGAATAACAGCGAAATGCAACGCCGCATCTGTTGATTTGTTGGCAAAATTTAGGGTTATGTAACATTTTTTTTGTTTGAGCATAATTTAACCCATTGCTGCACTTCAACACTTAATGCAAGCGGTAAAATTACTCACCTTGAATCGAATTTTTTGCCGTCCGTTAGTGTTCCTGTGTAGTGCATGGTTAGCATATCGCCAGACTTTGATTTCTGTTCACATAGCTCAGGCACGCTGACGACTTCAACTTTGAGTTCTTCGCAGCGTAATCCTGCCACGAAAAGGCACGATACAATAAGCACTGATTTGAACATCTTCCACTGCAAAAGAAAAAAAAATTCATTTTTTTTGGTCAAAATGCAATAAAGGTGTAAAAATACTTTTAAGAATTACTACTAAATTATATGAATTATTATAAGGAATATAACAGCGCAATCAAATTTAGCAAGAACATTCGAAAAACTAAGAGTTTTCAACATCGCCTTTGATAGTTAATCTTTAGCCCAATTATTAAAAGTGGGAAACCTTTAACTTAGTGCTTCCACCTCTGCATCTGATGACAGATATCATTGGTGTTCTTTTAAAGAGATCAAAAATGGATTTTTGATCATTTAATTGGAAAATATGTAATGGATAAAGTTTTAAGAGATAAAAACACATCGTTTCTTGATCCAAAAGAGCTCTGGTTCATTGAAAGTATTCCTCAAATAAAAAATTTATCGAGGTTAATGTTTTACACACCGAGCTACTGGCCTAACAGAAATTCGTCAAATTGGTGGTATTTTATTAGTTTTGAGAAGATTTACAACAATCTGCTTACGCATATAAAAATAAACTAATTCTTAATGTCAGATCAGCAGAAATCCTACCAGTAATGCAGCATTAATTTCGATTTGCCATTAACTATGGATTTCGACGTTAACTCAAGATAGTGTGAATCTTTCCCGTATGTTAAAATACATATCGAGTGCAAACGCCATCTTTAGTGACTGTTTCGATATAGTTTCAATGACTCCAAACCGGACATTTTCTGTGAAGAGCGAAAGTCTTCATCCGACGATATATGTACATATATATGCGGCCCTGGTGAAGGCTAAAATTGAGGAAGATTAAAGCATTGATTGCTGATAAACTGGATTTAAATGCCACACTGTGTCCTGAATATTACAAAATCGTCTGGAATATAGGAAATATTGTTCCAATGACTTAAATAAATAAATCTAATGAAATCTGCTTCATTGAAATTTAAGTATAGGGGATAAGGCAACAGGTATTGAAGCTTGGCATCATGGCATGGAGCAGTTAACATAATGTTGAAATTGAGAAACTCCAAAGAGACGATTTGGAGGAATGTTTTGAAAGGTTGATCTACTCACTTAAGATTTGTATTGTAATTAATGGAAAAGCTGAAAAATTAGAAAATAGATTGAGACAAATTATTTGTGTTTGGGTTTCCCAACCAACTAAGGATGTAAGGGGCCATCCATTAATCAAGTCAATCGAGTCAGAATTGCGGGGAAGGAGGTCCGGCAAATTCTCATCAAGTCTCACCAAAGGGGAGGGGGTCAATGAAAGTCTCACACCAACTTTTTAATGCAGAGAATATATATTACTATAGCAGATTACATGTTGTATCATATCTATTCGGTATGTTCGGCATGCCGATAATAACATCGACTCAAGGCAGAAACACATAAAATGCACGCATGCATCGTGCATGTCTAGACATTTTTTTTGCTGAATCCTTGGATGGAATATGTTGGACCCTTTATATGTTTTAAGTGGTTCCTACTCTTGTGGTAAGACAACATTCAAAATAAGGATTCCTGTCAAAATTATTAACTTTCGTTCTTGAAATATTAATGTCAACCTTAAAATCAATGAAACTTTTTCCTATTTAACGATAGCACGTCTGATAAGATAAAACAAATGCCTTTGTTTGACCAGTTGATACAAATAAATATTAGAAACTTGTTTGTATTTTGGCCTATATTAAGCTTAAACGTTGTTATGTCAACTTGCCAGCTGCTATTTTTCCTCAGTTTTTTTTCGCAGTGTCTATTCAAGTCACAACTGCATCACATGCAAAAACTACAAAAAAACAAAAAAAAAAACTGCAAAAAACCAACGCTGCAATAACACATCATCACTTAATTATTCGTCGTCACTGCAACACAGCTCATCACATCGCACTGCTGGCGCGGTTAAGGCTATGAAACGGGCGCTGCAGCAGTACCGTGTTGCATAATCATTACATGGCTTAGATCTAATTGGTGGCGTTACTCATTGTGCAATTTAAAAGCCAGACTTCAACTGTGAATTTGATTTTGAATTCGAATTCGTTAACGCAGCAGTGTGCCCAGCTTAGGTTATTTTGCAAAACTTTGTGATCAAATTTAAAATCTTTGTGATAGGGTAACAAATGACTTGTCACGCTTTACTCTGAAACATGGTTATAATCGCGAAAACTGCAACTGCAATGGTTCGTACGATCGTCATATAAAAGTTTTAGCAATTACATCTGAATGTGTGGAGGCGTGGCAGCAGTAGAACTATATATAGACTGATATTCGACTTAGCCACCTTTCGTCCGGTCGCATCTGTTGGTAACACTAGACTGCAAACTATATAGCTGAGGTTCAACGCATCCCTTCAAAACCCACTTTGAATTACTACGATATCTTTCCTTTCGCAATACCGTTGGTTGAATTCTCCATTTATTATTCATTTCAATTTGGGACTACTTTCCATAGAACAAATACTCAATTTTATATGAATATATTAGGGCTATATTGCCTAAATGGTAGTTATTCATGAGCGAAGCTCTAACGGAGAATCAGATGTTCGCAAAGTCACTCAAGGTTCATATCAGGTAAAAACAACTATGCGTAAGTAAAATGAAATACTTCAAAATTTGTTCAAAATTAATGGGTAATGGTCGCATAAAATAACCTTCTTCGAAAAAGATATCAGATCTTTGATTTAATTTCCTTGAGAAAACTCGCACTATGTCTTATATTCTAAGTATTTGAATACATTGGTTTATGCCGAAGCCATAAGTCCTAATCTGCAAAAAATGAATAGCTGATGGCCAAAAAAGATTTCTTTTTGTTTTGTATATCTATAACATTTTTATATTCTTGTTAAATTAATTTTTAAACTAAAAAATTTTTATTTTTGTTAGTGCCCGATTTTCCACAAAATATATTTTCTCGATGAGTTTTTCCTCTTTCAAAAACCCATAGTACAAATGGCAACAATTATAAGGATTTTTTCTGAAAGTATTCAGTTTCTTAGTAAAAAACCAAATGAAATTAAAACTAAGAGCTTTAGCTACACAAGCTACAAAGGGCTGAAATTAAAAGCTTTTCTTTTTTTTTACCAAAAACATTGGAAAACAACGGACAGTCTAATGAGCACACATATATCAAAAATACATTTCACGATCAACATTTCAAAGAATATCTGGATACAAGCAATAGCAGAAACTTAAATAAAAGACTTTTTGAGGTCATGAACCACAAACACCCAGCGTCGTGTGATCCATAATGTTGAATGTTTTGTTTGATATTTGTTAACGTTATAATGCTAATTCAATTTGGTCTACTGGATAGGGTAATATTAGCTCGAGATCTGGCTAATTAAATGGTAGCTACCTTCATAAATGCAATGCAATCGTTTGCATAAAATGAGGTATGCTTCGCATTTCTTTAAGAAAGAGAAAAAACAGAAGCGCTAGCCCCAACATTATTGTCTTCAATGCAGATAATAAGTGACGGTAAAATTGATTTACAGCGATCGTCCCAACTTCTATGTTTAACCTATGCGTTTCCCAAAGTAGCGAAAGTAGAGCGTGCATTTTTATTTATGATCTCTTGAAATGACCAATTTGTGAGAAAGCGTAAAAACTGTGTAAGTCTTTGCTAACAATGGTCTAATGGCTTTATTAATTACATTAAAATTTTGAAATTGTAGCATTTTAAGTTAAACGTAGCGAAACTACTCCAACATCTTCTTCCTTTTATGGTAAATTTGCGTCTTTGATGTTTTCATTGTATTCAAATCGGCTTATGTGTCATGTTGTTAGATCATTGAAGTTACCACATTTCTACAAAAAGAAAAACTTTCTTTTTCCATATGCGCTTAAGTGTGGAGTTGAGCGTAGTTACATTGCTTACGTTTATTTACGATTAGTTTTGCCATCGCTTGTATCCACCTACATAGTCAGTTTTTTGGCAAACTTTATTCAATTCTGCCATTCGTTTGTTCGGTACGTAGGCAATCAGATTATCTTTTTCAAAGGTGAAGCAGAGAATTGAAGTCTTAATGATGTTTTGACCTTAAAATCTTTGCTTAGGTGATGCATTTTTTGGATTGATCATAACTGTCTGAAGCAAGTCATCGACTGTTTTTGTCAAAATATCGAATTTTCCCGATCAAATATCCTTTGAATCGAAGGTGTGTTAAGAAATTTGGAAAATATAAGACCGTGTTTGAACTTATCGATTTTCGGCCTGAGAAAATTCATAAATTGCGTACGATTAGTCGATACGCCTAACTTTCTACTCTTAAAAGAAAAATGCACTGTTTTAACGAGTCGTTTTGACCACCTCTTAGTCTCGAATTGGCTGCTCTTAAAATAAAAATGGACTGTTCCACCTTTGATTTATTACACCTTTACAGCTTTTACACTACAACATACATTATTCGATATATTTGGTACCGGACACTCTGCTTGAGTATATTGAGCCCAACTTTAAGTAAGTACTACAAAACACTTGGACAATTACCGAGCAATTTTGGAAAAGAAGTTGTGACAACTGCAATACAAGCAAAAACCTTGAAGCTCTTCTCTGAGAGTACAAAAGATTTTGCAACAAAGTTTCACAAAAATACTATACAGAGCTTGGATAAGCACCAGATAAAAAGTGGACTGATTTTGATACGACAGAGAGGTACAAAACATTTTAGAACACAATACCTAGAAAGTTTTTTTGGATAATATAATTAAATTTCAGATAAATCTTAGGAATGGTTTGGTCAACCACTAGACGAAAATTGCAAGCAACAATTTTAGAATTGGCTCGACAAACACCCGGAACTAAAACTGACAACGGGCCCCATTTCATCTAAAAAATTACAAAAAGTCATTTGAAGGTTTATCTTAATACGTTGGAAAACGGTTGTGTAAAGAGGACCTCTCCCCCCCAGTAGGTTTTTGATGTCTACTATTGGTGTGACCAAAAAATTTCCACATTTTCGGAGGTATAAAAATATCTTCTTGCTTCTTTTGACTCATTATTTTCGGTTCAATCTGTCTTAGCGTTTTTAGTAAATTTTCTTAATTTACATTTATTTTGTAAAATTTCAAGTCGTCCACCGTTTTAAGCTGCTTCAAAAATGAATAAAGCCTTGTTTTTGCAAGAGCTATTGAAAGATATCTCTCATATATTTTATTTGGATACCTACATAAGATGATGTTAAATTATTATTTTTTTAAAAAATAACTTCGAAATCTTAGAAAATAAATTCAAATTGAGACAATATATTACTATTTTTGTATTTTATTAAGAAGGAAGCGAACATAACGATTTCCAGTCATATGTCTTGCACATTTCTTAGGTGAAGCTTAAAGAAAAACATAAATGCTAAGTTTTTGCAGCGTTTTTTATGAAAATGAGTCGTGTCGAAATCAAATCAGACAAATTTTTTGTCTTAACTGTGGAATATTTTTTTACCGCTTAAAATCTGTGTCTGGTTTGATTTTATCTTTTAAAAACAAACCCACAAATTGGAAAATGTGAATTTTATATAATCGGTGGTACATATATTATTTTGATCCATGTATGTAATCACATATCACTGATTTCAATTGAATCATTTTGAAGGTATGTTGCAAATGCAGTTACTATGCAAATTTAATTTCAAATTTTTAATCCCTGATAGAGTGAGAATCGGGTCACTTAAGATTCATAAATACAATTTTTTCTATTTTTTAGATTCTACGGCCAATCTGCGAATGATGGCAAACTTTCATTACAATTTTGTAGTTTAATTTGCTAATTTGCTTTCTTAATCTTTTATTCAGAACACGTTTTTGACACGTTGTAGGCATTTTAAGACTTGAGTTTTAAAATAAAATGAAGCTCTTTATTTATTGGTACCATGTACACAAAACATTTGTTTCAATTTACAGGGTTTCTCTAATTAATTGCACTTTAAATTTTAGTAATTGGTTTCTTATCAGAGTGAGTTTTAAAATTAATTTCAATATGCACATATGTACATATACTCGCCATTATTGTTGTAAGAAATATTCAGACGATATGAAAAGACTTAAAGAATAATGCTTTAATTTTGATAAATGCTACCCACAAATGAGACTTTACACAAAAATAGTAAGATGAAAAACCCGTTGAGGCAATTTCTCTAAAAATTGATATAATTTTTACTTTTTGGCGTGGGATTCAAGGCGGGAGAAACAATAAGCTTCTGTGGGTACACAATCTAAATGTACCTCACTTGAAAAGTACGATAACTTTTGTTCAGACATCACGGTTTCATATTGTAAAAGAGAGGCTCCAGATGCCGAAGCTATTGCGACCTCTGGAATCGAAATGCATAGCTTATAATCAATTGAAAATTTTTTGTACAAAAGGAAACCTTTCAAATGAGGCACTTATTGTTTTCATCAACTCTTAATTTCTAGATAAAAAAAAATAAAAACTATAACGGCGTGGTACTGATCCAGGGTGCAAAACCTCACACATCACTAGGGACACATTAGAATAGGTCTCATTTGTGGACAGCTGTGATCAAACATCAAATAATATCTTTTACGAGTTGTAAATTTCACCTTTAGATTAGGAAGCACAATCTAAATAGTTGTTATAGCCGAAATTAGCCAACGAAAATAATGAAATCATGTGTTCACTACTGCATGGTATTTTAAGAGAAAATTCACACTGTCGATTTTCGTTTCGGTTTTGGCAAGATCAGCCATGAAGAGTAGAATGGGATGGATTCTTTAATGCGTTTTTTGCACTTTAAAGTTGTGACATCACTTAAGAACGAATATCATACGGCCAGCAGTTCGTCTCTCATTTCTACAATTTCACTTTATCTCATTAACCGCTAGCCTCTTTTGCGGCTCTCATTTTCTGAGACGAATTAAAATTCAACTTACGTGTTGCATGAGCGCCTGAACTTGTTCTACACATTTCATTAAACTAAATATCTGTTTTACTTTTTCTCTTTGCACTGATTTTAAGCATGATTGGCGTTTAAAAATTAAAAATTTCAACTCAAACTTTAAACTTCAGTTTGTGCCATTTGATAAATTTTTTAAATTAAAAATTCTGCCGACATGGCGTGTCTGCGTGTGCTGCGATATCGTCACGCCTTTTCATAGCAGGAAAAATTATTTAACGTGTAAATTTACCTCTTTTGCTTTGATTTTTGTTGTATCCAATATAATTGAAATTAAAAAGTTTGCCGTCAATTCGATTGTTGTTTTTCTGATACGATGAATATCGGAAGATAAGACAAACTATTTTCCAAAATGTGACTTAAGCGAGACCAAGTTAGGGCGGTAGACCAAACCAAAAGCACAACTTGTTCCGTCGACGACTAAAATTCAACTGATTGTGAGTCAACTTGGGGTCGGAGAAATAAACAAGTTAGCATGGCCGAGTACAACGCGTATACACAGCAACAAAATATATGGAGATCATTCAACAGGCACACAATAGCAATAGCAAAACAATGAGAATTTCAAAAAATAAAATAAATCGTAATCACAAAAAAAGAGCAGAGCTGAACTGAGCAAAAAACCACTAGTTGGTTGTTGTAGTTCATGTCCACGTAATCATTCACGCGATTTTCCAAAGTAAATTCACTCAAAGTTCAGTTGAGTGAAATCCATTCAAAATTATACGACTCGAGCCCAAAACGATGATGTGTTGATCTTGGCAAAACTAAACGTGAGTGAAATTCAAGTTTTGTGAGCACCTGTTAACAGAATTGAGAAATCAGAAAACTTTAATGTTATGACCGGGAGTGAAATTTCATGAAACGAGAAAAACGTAGAAAACATGTGTTCTGAATGACAGATCATAATTTGATGGAAATTGAAGCGTCGATTTTGTCCAGACAGATTTTTGTTAGTACCAGTCGCGTAGCGTGAATATTTGGCGCCTGGAGCCAGTAACAAAAATTTCATTCCACAACAATAAAACTTTTTTGGGAAATTGTTTTTTTTTTTAATTTTAGCGACTGATATTTTATTGCAATTAAACATTGTTTCATTGAACTTGCGTAAATTGGTGGCATATGTTTTGGCTTTTACCACATGCACATGTATATATGTATGTATATACATATTCATGTACATATATCTACACGTAGCCTCATCAGACTAGTTTTCGGTTAATTTGTACTTGGATTAGAGCCCCAACTGTTCCATTTTTACTCTAAGCTATACTTTTTTCCTTAGAAACTAGGCTCTATGGTCAATTTTAGCTACGTTAGCTTAATAAAAATCACTGGTCAATTTGTAAAAATGTACGATTACTAAATAACTGTGAATCCAATGAAATAATGTTTAATCGTAATTAAAGTTTTCTGATTCAAATCCAATCACATTTTCAAGAGGTGTTTTTGCTTTAATGCTCTAACTATGTTTTCGAAATAAATTGTTACTATCTCAAACTTATCATTTAAATTTTGTAAATTTACGAGAACTATTTCGCCGCCCCCATGCCTTCACGCGCTTTCAGTCAATCTAGCTACGCTACTGGTTACACGCGAGCTGACGATCTTGTATACATGAAACTTAGAGCACAAGATGCTGACATAATGTTGGTCATTTAAGAAAGCAGTTTTCAAATGCAAATCGAAAAGGGCACTTGAAATACTTAAATGCTAATTATCCCCTTGTTGCACCAAGGGGTTCATATATTTTGTTGCAATAATAAACTTTTTGTTTTTTTGAATATGATGAATTTTTTAATGATGTTTCGAGCTTTGTTTTAGGATTCTGCAAACAGAAACACTTACATTCCTTTGAGATATGATTTTCGTTTTGATATGCTTTTGTTTACGAAAAAAAAAAACACAAGACAAACTATTTGTAATAAAACTTTTTTAAAGTCCTTAACCAACCACCTTCACTGAAAATCACAACCAACCGATATTGCGTTCAAAATGTAACTGAACATTTTTCTATGTTGCTAAAAAAGTTGCAGTCACAAACTCACGCTTCCGGTCACATGTAAAATAAATTCAGATGGTGAAAGCTCTTAACAGTGTTGCGCAACGCTGTTTTGGCAGAAGGCAGCAGCATGTTGCAAGCAACAAGGATAGCTCCGCCCACAAGCACAGGCGCATTAAAGCGCTGTCAGTTATTGGCCTATTTTTATATGAAAATAAAAGTTTTGTTATTTGCATGAAATTTAAATAAAATGAAAATATCATAAACTTGAACCATAAGATCCATAAAATTCAACTATCGAAGTTCTGTAGCACGTTAAAATCAGTAACAAATGAATTTCTATTTCAAAGCTCTGTACTCTAGTCATCTATTTTTCTAAGCAATTTTAATAACAACATAGTTCAGAGTCCCTTACACACAATCTAAGGAGCCTGTTTGAATCTGATCGAATTAAGGTAGTCATCAGTAGCATAAATTATTACAATTCATTTTAACATTTCTGCAATACAACTAACCCATGAGCTAAAAAAATCTATCTAACTATTATTTTATATCCATTACCAAAGTATCACCGAAACCTTAAAAATATTAAATTTAAGAGTTTTCAACGAGGTTCCGTGATATAATCCTGATGTAGTAGTCATTTTAAGACAGACTTTTTCCCCCATAATTTTAATGTCATGGTTTTTTAAGTTCAGTATTTTGTTAGCGTGTCTGGAATGATTCCCAAAAATCAGAACTGTAACTGATTTTACTTTGTATTAAAAATATTATAAGGTTGAGGCATGATGTCAAGGACATGTCGGCTTTGACTGTAGAGGCATCGCGACACATTCATTTTTGTTTGATGAAAAAATGGAATGGAGGAGATTTTTCAAAACAGAAATTTCTCGACTATTGTTATTGCTTGCTTGAAGGAAGCAAAGGAAAATATGGCCTCAATCCGGAGTATCGGGAAATGAGAGAAGCCGCAGGTTTGCAGTTATACGAAAAATCGTATGGCTCGAACTTATTTGTGGATGCTGCTGCACAATATGATGTGATGTTTTGCAATATTTGGATGCATGGGTGCAGTCGTACGAACGAACGTATTTCAAACATCGCGTACATTTAATGCAATCCTATGCAACGCTGGACTATCTATTTAATAAAAAAGTAAGCAAGTTCCAAATCAGGAATTATTATATTTTTACGTGAAGATTTGGAATGGAAGCAAACAGTATAAATAGTCCAGAAATGTTTGTTCGCAAAATCTGTTGCCTACCATTGCTCATCAATGGAAAATGTAGCAATCGCGCTGCCTCTAAAAAATAAGCCGACATCTCCTTCTCATTCTTCTGAATTTTCTGCGAGACAGCAATTATTCAGACATTTTTTCACAAAAAAAACCTCCATCTGTTGGCGGAGTTTTTTTTTAAAAAATTTTATTTGCACTAAAAGCGAACGCATAATGTGTAAACCAGACCATCTCATTTCTTTGCATTACGAGATGGTTTAAGAGCTTAATCCTTACATGAAATCTAAGAAAGTTATTAAAACAAACAATGAAAAAGTACATAAAAATAAATGTTACAAAAAGATACAATAATGACAAAAAAATGAACACTAGCCGCCAGTGACGTATCCAGGATTTTATTTCGGGGGGCGGTGTTGGATAAGAGATTTTTTCTACGTAGTGTATATTCTTTGCAATATCGTTTATATACAGTGTCCGTTAAAATATTTCGGGGGGTTCTATCCCCTAGCTTTTACAACCCCCGCCCCCCCACCCTATACACGGCCATGCCAGCCGCAGCAGTCGATAACATCACAATCAATCAAAACAACTCCAGCGCCGACGTACATAACTATAAATATCATAAATTAAATATTTAAGTAATTTAATTTAAATTTTAAAATCAAGTTAAACAAAACTGATTTTCTTAAAATTAAATCTATTAAAAAAAAAAGTATTTTAATTGTGTATATTTACATAAATAAATAGCGTTAACATGAAACCCAAAGGGGATGCTAGGGCGGACACATGCGGAATCAAAAAAGGGAGTAGGCCTGAATTTTGATCTTGGGGCAATTTCACAAATAACTGAGCATTTTCCAATTGCCATAGGCGTATTCTCCTTGGGTGAAGAGCACAACATTTTGGCACCAAAATATACCCGTATGTTATTGATTTGATTTTGAAACTTCAAATTTATCTTGTTACTAAACCTCGATATATTTTTCGAAATGCAAAATTTCACATTATACAATCCGGGTGTGGTGGCACTCCCCATAGAACAAAAGCATTTAAGCTAACAGATTTAGTTTTCCAAAGCAATGTAATAAAGGGTTACAGTCTTTCACGCGCAAGCCTATCCTAAACTAGTTCATCTGAAGCATGCTAGGAAGCATGTGAACCAGCTTACCCTACAACTAGTTTGGCCAGTAACATAAATATTACTTACATTTATGTACCAATTTCAACTTCGCCATTTGTAGGGCATATTTAAGTCAATACCTAAGTGGATAAGAAAGCCTTCGTCACCAAATGCATCTTCATTAAACTTAGAAACGTGGACTTGTTGCGACTCTGTTACATTCTGTTTTTTCCTATTTTTTCATGTTACGTTGTTTCCCGTGTAGCTAACAAGTCGTTGTACTATCGTGTGTTGCTGGGATTTAACTGCGTTCGCGCAATTAACTGCGGCATATGGCACAACAAGTGAACAATTGAAATCGATTTGTTGTAGACGCCCATTAATTTTTTTGCAATTTGGAAGCTGGAATCGATCAAATCAGTTGGTAGGCAAGGTGTCGCCTAGCCCCTGCAACGATAGAATAGACGACCTTGATTGATTCATTGGTTTTCCGCCCCATTGAACGCGATACAGAATATCAAAATAAAAAACTTTTGTTCTCTTATCCGATATTCGTACTTTAGTCTTCGAAAGTTATTGATGAGATCGGCAGCATCTCAGATTGAGCAGTGATCGAAAATCGTTTATATTTTTCTTGTGATGAAAAAATAAAAAGTTATGTGACATTGGAAGGATGTGTTTGGTCCTACATGAAATCAGTTTGAAATATGTACATCTGCAACGGATAATTTGATATGATCTTACATTGCTTTTATATCTGAAAAATACAAATATTAATTTACCGGTAGTGTTTCGATGGTCATCACTAAAAAAACACACACAGGTTTCAAACTTTTAAAACTGTTGCATAATTTTTCATGGTGAAAAATTAAATTTTTAAATCGACAAACTAACGCGAACTTTTCTATCTAAATCCGTGAAAACTTTTATTGTGAATTTTCTTGTTTTAAGCCGGTGTAAAGAGAAAATGCGCGAAAGCGTGAATTCAATTTCGGCAACAGTTCAAGTTGTGCTGCCACCGCGTTCTTCGATCAAGACACGAGCACCGAATCCCATGACGGGCATTGAAAATCCAGCTTTTGAACCGGAATACGGCGAGGATGGATGTGCCTCAGCGAATCGCAGAGATGTATTCAAAACACCGCGGTGGTAAGTTTACATTTTAACCTTTGTTTTTAATTTCAGCATGTTGCATTACATTTTGCAATTTGTGTCTAAACACTTGAAACATCCATTGAATCCAGCATAGATGCATAATATTGCGTTACATTATGAATCCAGTAAAGAAAAATTCTGTTTACCCATAAAAGCGCGAACTTAACAGCCTAATGAATGTAAAGACTTAGCAGTAATGAAGCTTTTATGGTATCATAAACTGGAGAAGGGCCAGCGTTTTGCCTGAAAATTTTAAGTCATACAAATAATTGTTTTAATGAGATGGCTTTAGTTTTTGGGATAGAGTCTTTATAAAGAATATGCCGAAAGTGTCTACATTTCTTGAGTTCGCTCTTGTGACCAAGAGGATCTCAAGACTTGCTCATGTCAATATTGTGACAATTACTACACAATAAAAATTTGCAATGATGATTTTAAAGAAAACGTGTGTTGAGTAAAGATGTGCGGATTGTTTATGTGGGTTATATACCATATAAGGAAAATCAATGTTCTGTTACGTATGTTAAGTAGATATATAAGCAAAATAATTGTGGTTACAATATAATACCATAGCAAAAAAGAATATATCTTGCAGGGATAGCGTAAATCTTCTGTACACTGAGCAATTCTTGCTGAGACGTCAATAAATCTGACTTATGGGAGGATGGCTGACAAAAAGCTTAATTGAGCTTCGTGTCCAAGCTCGTGCTTTGTATTTTTCTTGCTTTTTTCCCACTGGTACAAAAATGACTATAAGATCAAAATTATTTTTGTATATGACGGCTTAACCTCTCTTGTAACATTACACTTTGCACTATTATGTATACATTAGCCAGATGGGTTTAATTGAGGGCTTGAATTCTATAAGAGGTGCCACACCCACTTGACCAAATAATACATTTTTCCAGATATTTGCATTTGCCTTGTCATAGCATCATATAAATGAGAATAAGGTCGAAAACCACTTTGAACTTTTCCACCATGTAATATTAACACGCAAAAATGCAAAGAATGATGGACTACACCTATGTATTCGTTAACGGATAAATCGAAAATAGCAAGATGTGACGTGCTACAGACAGCCTAAATATCTATCTGTCACAAATACAGAATCAATTTTCTGAACGTACCACCACAAATG
This sequence comes from Meiosimyza decipiens, assembly GCA_963680825.1. Taxonomy (NCBI): domain Eukaryota; kingdom Metazoa; phylum Arthropoda; class Insecta; order Diptera; family Lauxaniidae; genus Meiosimyza; species Meiosimyza decipiens. The sequence continues at coordinate 80,833,084 of OY804261.1, read as the reverse complement.
ACACTTAATATGTCAAATGTGAACGTCAGAAATACTCCAATTACAAATAATTTTCGCTTCCATGCGCTCCCGAGCAGAGAACTTTTTGCCATGTTGAGACCGAATCATCGAAGTTGACAAGAAAACTAACGAAGGCATCAGTGCTCATGTTTTCATTAATTTAATGTCACAAAGAAACAAAACTACCACTTGAAATTAAGTATCGCAATTAAATTCCATTCGCCAAATTAAGTACTAACCAATCATTTTTCGAAGATGTGACATGCATGCTACAGGCAAGCGTCTCACATATACGCAGCACTGACATTAAAGCAATTTTCTGAACTTGCCCTCAAAAATGACACCAAAAGACTTAACCAAAATAGACGTGACGAGACGTGACGAGTAGGTTCGAGTATGTGTAAGCCAATGGTAATAGCCAAAATAAACAAACGTAACTGATCGAAAGTGAACGAAACATTTTGACGTGACGAGTTGTTCCGTAAGAACCGAACTTCAAAGCGTCACTACTCGTCATACCAGCTGTTTGCCGGCACACAACAATATTTTCAAAGTAAAATTCAACATTAAGTAATTAAAATGACAGATTTTTTATGTAATTGCTACTGTGAGGGATGAACATGGAATTTTTCTGAAATGCCATTCAAAATATGAAAATAAAAATGAGAGGAACAAAGCATGGAAAGGGTAGCTGCAAAATTTTGTTTCTTTAAGTTTTATCTTAAAATTTGGGAATAATTTAAATAGTTTATGCATGTAAATATTTATTACTTCAATCATGTTTATTAAATTCTCAGTAATTTCACGCATTTTTTGCTTTTGACACAAAATTTTTGGTTTGCTAAAATATTTTTTATCTATGGGATTGCAGAACAGCTGATCTGTTTCGATTCGTTTGCTAACGTAGCATTTTGGATTAAATGTCAAAACGGATGTAACGAGTACAAACGTTCGTTCGTCTCGTCACGTCTATTTTGGTTAAGGCCAAAAATGTCATCTTTGGTATTTTGGTTTTGTTTTAATTTGACAATTCATAGAGGTTACAAATTTTATGTTTTCCATTTAATCTAAATAAAGTAAAATATTAGCGAGTCTAACAGTGTCATCCCTTCTAAATCATTATTAAGGAACAATTTTGGTTAGGAATCTATGAAGATATGTGAAATGTAAAATGTAAACAAACTCGGACGGACAAATTCAGAATTCCACAATTTTGACTGATTTTCAATTACGTTACGTAGTTTTAATTAGAATTTTAATTAGAGTTTTCTGGGACAAAATTGCAAAATAATGCTACAAAATTTTCAGTTCAGTTGGAAGTTTTTTCAAACTTACCACACTTAGTCAACGTTTACATGAGGAGATTCGGTCAGACAAATTCTTGTCTATTCTCTTTTGTGAATTTGTTTGCGTTTACACACGAAAACTAGGATTTCTTTGTGCAAAACACGCTGCACTATTTAGCTTAAGTTTTTGTTTGCATCGGATTTAACCCAAACACCTGTCACTAAAAACTTTCTTAAAGCGTTTCAAAAATGTTGAAGTTGCTGAACGGTCCCAATAATCAAACAACGATGCATCAAAAATATAACGAAACACAATAAAATCGAATTGATGATAAATGTCAATGTGAGTCTCTTAATGGCCAATATCCGGAAAATTATGAGAGAAGTGTCATAATTACTCCACCTTTGTTATTTTATAATAGTCTTGAAGATAATTTTGACGTTTTGTCGTGCTCGATTTTGACTTTTGCTGTGGACGGAAAAAGAGTGAAAGAGGCAACATTTTTCAGTAGAGTAACCATATTATTAAATCATGGTGAGACCGAATGGTGCAATCAACATCGAAGTGGAGAAATTGTCGTCGTAGTCAGCGGACGCAATAGATTATACTCAGCTGGAAAAGCAAAAGTTAAATAAAATAAAATTAAAATTATTGAAATTCAACTTAAATACAGAAAAAACATAAACAACGAAAAAGTGCTCATAATCAAGAATAAAAACATAGAATATAAACCACAAATAAAAGGAATTTACTCGCAGTTGAAGAAAAAATCTATTTTAAGGGAAAGGAAAATTATTGATTTTCCCCGGAAGAAGAAAAATTAAGTGTAACTAAGTTAAAAGGACAAAAAAGTGTTTCTTTTCCAAAGTAAATTATTAAGAGTAAATTCTCTAAGTACGTTGTGCACCCTTTTTCCAGAAGCACTCAGGAAGCAGCAGACAAACCAAAAAATCCTATTCCAACCCAACCCAACTTGAGATCAAATAGGAGGGAACACCCAGCATAAACACTCAGGTGAGTCCCGTACTGTTTAGTCTCGTCGTCATCATTGTTCAATGGTACAATCTGGCGCGGGGCGAAGACGAAAGCCAGTGCAACTCAGTAGAGACTTCGACATCGAAACATTTGCTTCTGACGCCAAGCAGTCGAGGTCTTCTTCCTTTAACTCTTTATTTTTTGTAATTCTGTGTTTTGCTTTACTTTGTCTTTTAATCATTTTAAATTCCTACTTTCATTAAGTTTAAGTTTTATTTCATTCTTAATTTTTAGTACATTTTCAGTAAGTTGCCACGCCCCATACTATTCATAAATTCATTGTTATTGTATATTTTGGTTTATCGGACTCATCGCAGAAATGGGTAGTAGTTGCTCTATTAACAAGTGTTCGCTTTGTTTTTATTGGGTTTACGTCATGGACTTTCGTTCTCGATTCACGTTACACAATAACACTAGTTAACAAGAATTAAACTTTTTAACTTAATCGATGACAAGTGTCAACCGGATATACGTATTGACAACGGAAGCTGCTGACACTTTTATTTTTTTTATAAATTGCCCAATTTTAATATCTCAAATGTCTGCTTGGATAGCAACTTAAATGAATCATAGGCCTGCAAATGTTCAGATCGGATTTGATTTGATTTTTGAGAAATTTACACAAATGTTTACAACTTGCAAACAGCGTATAGGTATTTAAAAGAAAAATCATACTGAAGTTGTTAAAAACTTAACCTTTATATGATACTGAAATCACTCATAAAATATCTAAAAATTCCTACAAATTTTATGTATGCAAGACTTATCGTGTTTTTTTATTGGATGAGGATGAAAAAGAATTCTGAAAATGGAAGTCTAAATAGAAAGTAAAAAGTCGATAAAATTTTGAAAAAATTTTTTCAAATCAATTTTTTCTAAACTAAAATCAAAAAAAGGGTGGCACCGCTCAAAACTTTCAATTTACATTTGGTAGTTACGACTCTAAAACCATAAAAAAATAACTTGACGATAACGATAAAATTTCATTAAATTGCTTTAGTTGTTTTCATAGAAAATCATGTTCATAATATTTTACTTGTGTTGGCTCAGGTACTTCTGAAAGACTTTATTAAAACATTCGTGTGTCCATTATACCATCGATGAAAACTAAATGTCCTACACCAGTTGCTCCAATCGCGCTTCAAACTATCACACTGCCGTTACCATGCAAAATTGGTACTAAATTTTGTTGTTTGAAGCAGCTGGTGTAGGACGCTTTAGGTACGATTTATGACATTAAGTTGTTCACAAAAATTATATAATTAACGAAGACTTTCAAATGAGTTACATTTTGTTAGTTATCATCTAACCCTTGACTAGAATATAGTTTAAATAAATACGACATGAGGACATCTACCCTGTTGAACCGAAGTAACTAAATATGTATTAAAAAGATATATCAAGCGAAATGCACATCGATTTTGTTTTAAATTCGATTGAGAAAAAATACGATTCATTTATTTAGGTAATGATATATCCAAGTAAAACGAAAACAAAATTTATAAAATAGAGGTGCTCGAAATTGAAAACTTTCTTAAAAACTGTCTTAAGAAATCGTCACACTCTTGATTAAACCACCACAGTGTAGTTTCATCGTGTAGATTCAATCTTTCTTGTCACGTTCAAGCAATTAAAATGGACTGTAAAATGTACTGTGCTTATAAAGTCTTGAAAAATTTGACCTCAGCAATTTCTTATTTACCTAAGAAATAGTTTTACGGTCGCCCCAATTAGGGGTAACTACCTATTTACACATGTAATTATAATTGATGGACTAAAAAGAAGAGGGGTAAAAAGTACTTCGCAGTTAAATAAGGTTAAAGTTTTTTAGCTGAGTACTGGTTAGTTTCTTTGTGTCATAGATAACTTGTTGGTGACAATTTAAATTTACAGTTTAACCAGTTTTTAGTAAAAATTAAAATTCTGCACTTGTTCCCCTCTGGATGTAGGTCCGTCATGTGATCCCCTTTGAGTCTAAACTACATACATTTGAAATATAAATTTAATATAAAATTACCAACTACCGTATTTTCACCAATATATTTATAGAAACATTGTTATTCTCATTGTTAGTTGATTGTCCAGCCACTTGTATATACTCGAATTTTAAAAACTCTCAACATACGAGTCCACTTGTTAAAAGAGCAATTAGAGACTTAACTAGGAAAATCGCCATAAAATAAGTTAATTTAGAAATTTAAAAAATTAGTTCATGTTATGTGTTGCATGTTTTTTTATTGTATTTGTTTGTCGTTTTCCTCCAACTTATTCAGCTATTCAAATTCACCCTGGTCTTTGTTTTATTTCTTATGTCTATTTTTAGTTCATTCCACTATCAGTGCTTATAGACTATCATAAAAATTCCAAAAGTATATCACCATTGCGTTGCACAGCGTTGGTTGCAATGAATTGCTGACATCCGACAACTGTCGCGACATTAACCGCACATTCACATCCACCATCATCACCAACCATTTTTTTTTTCTCATTCCACGAACAAGCCAGCCAGTCTGTCTGTCCCTAGCAAGCTTTGGTTTATAACGCGACCTGTTTTTCAGTCAGTCGTTCATTTGGTTGGTCGGTCGTCATTCAGTTGGGTTTTCGCGTCCTGGGCTGACGTAATCTGTGTACTAGAAGCTGTTAAAAACTGGAACGACGTCATTTACTTTGCACTCGCTGAGCTCCACTTCTGGTGTGGTGGTTCTTTGTTATCGTTATTCTTGTTATTATTCTTTGTCTTGTTCTTCAACTTTAACCAACCGACGGCGATGAGCAACGAACCAACATCATGTTTACTTTTCTTAAAGAAATTTTATTTTTACTCCTTGGCATTGTTGTGGCAGCGTCGTCGGAGTAAAAAGGGCACAATTTTACTCAATTGCGATTTTACTGCTCGGCAACGCTTCCGTCCCCTGAAGCGTAATTGTGGAAGCAGCGCTAACGAACGCTTCTTTTTGTCATCGTAGTTCTTATTGTTTTAATTGGTCGTGGGATGAAAATTAAAAGCTGCTTCGTTTCTTTATATTGCTCCTTAATTGATAATGATGTCCTCCCAGGCCTCTGTCCTCTTGCGAACCCATACTGTCACATAAACGTAACACGAATATAATAAAAACATTTTCGCATAAGTTGCCCTTATTACTGCTCTGCAAAACTTTAATAATTCAAATATTTTAATGGCTGTTGTTGTTGTTTTGAATTGTTTGTTCGAAAATATAAAATTGAAATCCTCAACCCTTGGAAACTACTACATAAAAAGAGATAAATATGATTTTATTAAGTGACGTTATTTTAGTGTTTTTATTACATTTGAAATTGCAAAAGGAGCCATTGCTTCAGTTGATTTATAGGCGCTTTAAGCTCCCAATCTGATTTCATGTCTTATGCTGAGAAATGTAGATATTTCACTGAAGTGTGGAAATGCCTGAAATCTTCATTCTCAAACATAACTTCGTAAAACTTTTTAAAATTTCTAACTTCTGTTAATGTCGGCGTAATGGACAAAGTAGTGAAGTTAAAGCAAACTTTTAGAGGTTATTGAGAAAATAATGAACAAATTTATGATATTTTGTATCGGAAAATATCCGAAATGACACTTAATCAAAAAAAAAACCAAAACTCTAAATATGGTTGCAGCTAGAAAGAATAAAAATAATAAATGATCTAAAAATCACGATCCATATTAATAGAAATAATAACACCTCTATGTACTACTATTTAGACAACAGTCCAGCGTAACTTATTTCTCGCCGTATTGTATCGTGCCCATTCCGCTTGTACAGAAATGCGCGAGATACAGTTTATTGGTGGATCCGAACAGTGCTAATTGAGAAATCTTTTCATGGCAAATTATACTTTCGAAACATTGCCAGTAACTCGCAAGAAGGGGAGCCGTAGATAATATCATTATTCACTTGGCAGCCCTGGGTTTGTAAATATGGAAACCTGATTAATAAGTGGAAACACTGATCAGCGGACTAATGGGCTTCCGGAGATATATTCGATATAATGATTTTTATTTGAGGAAATTGCAAAACTAATTGCTTCTATACTTCAGTTGTTAACGACTAGATAAGATTTATATGTGGCAACAGGGAAGGCAGCTACAGTCGATTTAAGAAAAGTTAGGTTAAAATTGAGTTTAAGCAAATTTCAAATTAGCTCTGACTTTTTTCTAATCCTTTCAAAAGGCCTCAGCTAATTTTGTAAAAATGGAGAAATTCAAACTTCGAGTGAAACCAAAAACAAACAACATAAACAGTTGGGAAATTTTCATGGTCGTTTGGAATGATTCATAAGTGGCATAATGACTATCTCTGTAGTTTTATAAGCATAACGAGAAAGAAATGTCTTAAAAGTACTCAGAGACTAGGGAAGAGCCAACAAAGTTGATTTTTTATGGCCAAGCATCCCCGAAGAAGCCAAAAGATTATTATTCGAACTAATTTGACCATTTCAACGACACGGTGAAGGAAAAACATATTCATTTACCATGGAAAATATTATTTTTCATCAACACAATTCATGGGTTCACATGATATTTTTCGAATACGCAATACTTCCCCATCAAACGTTATTTCCAGACTTAGCATTTATGAATTGAAGATTTATTTGATGAAATCACAAAAAAATTTATTTCATCGAAATCTTAAATTTGACGAAAGCGCTATGTGTGCGTTCCTGCAGACTTAAATCATGAAAATTTATTCAATTGCCTTTTTAGTTTCACTTAGTTTAGGAGCACTCAAAATGGAAAGTAAACTTAAAAACGATGGACGGACACACGCGTTCAAGCTGCATGCTGAAGATAAGCAACGCTTAAAGGGAACAAAGATGTGATTATTGCACTCTTTCAGAAACCAACTTGGAAAACTTTTACTGCACCGTAAAATGCGGTATGTTGGGGGGCTAGGCAACTGAAAGGTTCTGAATGTGCAGAGTCAAAGAGCAGAGTAAAGCAAGAAAATAGTTCCCTTAAAATTCAAATTCAAAAAGAATTGCCTCCTTTGATGCTATTTATTCCATCAAAATGCTTGCAAGTGGCATTTGCTGATAGGAATTGGTTTTCCTTGACCAATGAGCCGTCCGTTTGCTCGGTGGGTCTGGCAGGCCGACTGTCATCATCCATCATTGCGCTTGACTGCCACCACTATGCCATTTCGCCACTTGGGGTTAATTTGCTGTCATTTTAATTTTTTAGTATGAACTGCTACTAAATTGCAGTATGTAGTCTCTACTTATTTTTGTAATACATACACATTTTGTTATTTTATTTAATGTAACCCAATCGATTGCAAACGAACGATGTTGATGACACACATACACAAGCACTCAAACTAACAGAACAAGGTTGGGATCACCACTACCACTACCACTACTATCAATATACAAAAGCGACTCCAGTGCCGTCTACGTTTTAGGAAAACAGCCGAAGTCGTGTCGTGAGAGTTGGATACGCGAGTTTATATGTACGAATTGTCAACAAGGTCGTTTGTCTCATTTTCTGCATCGAAACTCAGTTTAAGACTTAAAGACCATGCATTTTATGTCTCCAAACAAGTCCTACTCTGCCCTACAGTGGAAAAATGTGGAAAATCTCTGTCAAAAATATTTACTCCATATTGTTTTCTGAGCGTAAAACTTTGTTGTTGTTGAAAATAGAAGGAAATAACTGGAGAGGAAAGAAGACTATTATAATAAATTTGGAAAATGCAGGCCCATGCTCGAATCGGGGATCTAGTCTAGGAAGGTGCTTTTAAAATATAGTAAAAGGAAGTAATCGAATTGTACTGATGTTGTATGTACACATTCATTGGACTGTTTTGTACAATTGAAATTTAGTTTTGTTCCACAGTACTAAAAAATAAACTAAATTTTTTTTTGTTTGTGAAAATTAGAAATTTATGCAAAATGGCTTTTGCACAAGCAACCGAAAAATTGAACAAATTGTAGAAAAGTAATTGGATGTCATAGGTGTTGTTTTGTAAGTTGGCGGCATTGAGCATAATGTGCGAGTACTAAGCGCTTAATCAAAGTCAGTTATTTGAAAGTTACACATTCGTTTTGACTGACCCCAACCCAAGCAGAAACTGAACTGTTAGTTTTTTCAAATTATGTTTTTATTTCATTTTTTATGGAACTTCTGTTGCTTGACTTGGCTTTGTCATGTAAAGCTATAAATATTGATTTTTGCTATCATGCTGTTTACTAACTTTCCGACTTTGTTTTTGCTAAGACACCTTAATGGAAAGCCAAAACTAGAAACATTTTTATGACTTTTCCTCTTTTCGTGCTGTTTGCTTTCGGTTCTCTGCCTGCCCAGCCACTATTTTTTGAAATGCCTATTTCTGTTTCTTTAGTGAGATAGTTATGCAAACAAAGAATTAAATTTCGATGTCAACTTTGTACAAGCAATTATTTAGAGCCTAGTGGTGACAACACTTGATTATGTTTCATAATGAAAAATATAATTTTTAATTATAAATACTTACAATTGCTTTACTGCAGCAAAAGTGATATGAGTAACAGTTTTATACCTATTGCTAATGAAAAGGGTGTTTTTTCCTAAATTCAAAACTCACATAGTTCTTTGTAATTATGAACTCAAATGTTACCAAATTATTTCTTGTTGTCGGCTTGTACTGATAAACCAGAAATAGTTGACGTTTGAAAGAAATATATTTTGTGTAGTTTTTTTTACGAATTTTAAACCTTCTTACTCAGAGCAATTTATTTTGAATGTTGATAGTTTAGGAGAAAAATTGATAAAAAGTGAAATTTTGACCAAGACGCCAAAACTAAAAATCTTAAGAAAGAATTTTTCATACAAAAAATATCAATTTTTTCCCATTGAATACGTGTACAGTTGACTACGAATTGACTTTGAAAATTGGTTTAAAGGTCAAATGTAAGGACACTGCTTTTTTATCCCCTAGAAACCTTATAACTTTTGCCTAGAATATTTATCACTATCCTACTTAGTTGTTGAGATATTGGCCTGAGGAAATTAAAATGTATAGCTTTTATTACGTCTAGCAGAGTGTTAGACCCTTCGGATGTGCCTGACTTTTTAAATACTGTCATAAAATTGTTGTTTGAATACAATACATCAATCCCAGGCTTTAACATGACTTAGCCCTCTTTTTACGTGCCTTTATTACCTGATACCTGCATAAGGACTCAAGATCTGAAACCTTCGAATGTCTTAGCTACAGTATGTTAGTGAGAAACACATACAATATTTCAGCCTATATGCTTTGACGTGTATGTTGGCAGGCGCTGGCTCTCACTCTATATCCGAAACTATTTCTAAAGAATGTATTTATTAGTCTTAAAAAACGAAATAAACGGCTTGTTTTCAATCTCTATACATGCAATTTTATTGCAGGAATAGATTAAGCGTGAGCTCCTGGGTCTAAATTTAAGTTTTTGTGGATTTTGGGCTAGGTATTCATCCCTTTATTTAGCATTTTATTCATTTCCATATCGCAGATATTTATATCTTGAAAACAACAAATCAAATAACAAACTATTTAGAGCATAATATATCGAATATTTAATAAGTAGTATACTGAAAATCATGGACATTTCAAAATAGTTTCTAAACTGGATCGAAATGTTCCAAACTCAAATCCTAACACGCATGCATTTTTTCCTGGACAATATACTCTGAACATAACAAAAAAAAAAGAAACTGCTGCATTTCTTATTAGTGTTGCCGCTGTATTCAAATAGTGTTGCATTAAAAGTGTTAATAAAATATTCTTTAATAAGATAGTTGAAGGTATGAATCAAATTATTGACGAGATTAATAAAACAGCAATAACTGTTCTTATTCAATTTAAAGATAAATTCAAATATCTTGAAGAAGGGTCGAATACAGATAATGAATTAGTTGTCATTTTCAATTGAATCAATTTTTTTTTTAAAAGAGCTAATTTTCTAAATTAAGGAGAAGAAGGGAGAATTGAATAATAATTTTTTGTATTAAAAAGAATAAATGCTAAAGAAAATATAATAAATAAACTAATCAACCGATAGGAGCTATTTGTGGAATTAAAAAATATTAAATAAATTAATGATTTCAATGTTATAGACTAACTAATTTTTTCATTGGAAGTAATTGCTACTTTAATACAAAGTGGCTCAAGAGACCAATATAGTTGCTTTCAGAGAACTAGTGAGGAACTTAAATTATTTGAGATTCATTTAATACAAACTTAGAATTTAAGTAGTTATACTTATACTTAGTTATACTATCTTTTGATCTTTTGAGTGTTCATATTACTTTCATTATAGTATATAAATTGTAGCTCTAAGCTTTTTGATAGAAATGTACCATTTTGCAAGAGTTCAGTTAAACATAAATGTGGATTTCAAGAAGTTTCATCACATGAAATCCGATGATTTCTGTGGAAAACTACCAAAAAACATATTTCAAAATGGAAATGTTTCGTTTGAATCGCCCACTCATCATTTCTTTTAATATTGATACCAATAAATTATAAAAAGTCAATCAACTTATAAGGCGCCCAGTAGCAAAACCGGCCAATTCCAAAAAAATCAAATTTTGAGATATTCTCATATATCAAAGTCTAGACCATGCTTTATCTTTCTACTATGTTGTTAGATTAAACAAAATTTTATATTTTTAAAATTAGTTTTTGATGCATAGACTTCAAGGCCAATTACATGAACTTGCTTTTAAAACCAGTACATTCAAGTCCAGTACATTGATATCAAAACCGGTCAAGCCAACTTTTTTTGTTGATTACTATGTCAAAACCAGCCAAGTGCATGTTCAATGGATCATAGCCCGCCAAGCCCAAAACTTTCTCAAAAACGTAGGCAGATGAAACTCGAAAAGTCTGAGCTGACGTGTTTTGAGTAAGAAATTTTGTAAGCTATTATGTGGGAAAAAGTTTTAATTTTTCAATGAACTTAGCATAGATAAAGATAAATGTTTTGCGTTGTTTTTTCAAAAGTATGAAAAACTGACTTGGCCGGTTTTGCAACTGGACGCCTCGTAATTTTCTTATGTAAATGGCATAATTGAAATATTAGAAATTGTATCACTGATTCATATAAAACCTGACTTTTCTTTAAACGTTGCGTAAGTGTAAAGCTCTGGCTTTCAATAGTAGAATTGTGTCAAGTAAAACGAGCAGAAAATACAAATTAATAACTGGAAGAGCAAGACGACAATGAATGCGACGACGATTATCTTCAATTAGTTTTTGCTTTTTATTTTTCTAAAGCAATCACTGCTTTTGACTCGCAGTAATATGACTGATAACGATCATATGTCTCTTTGTGTGAACAATCAGATATTAAAATGAAAAATAAAAAATAATTTAGCTTTATTTGCTCGTATTCACATTTAAACTTTGATAAACATATGCATACAAGTACAAGAGCTATTGTGTTATTCATAGCTCAAAAAAAACAAGTTGAGATGTATTGCGTTTTAAATAAAATTGAATCACTTGACAGTGGAACAGGATTTCTATTCATTAGATACAACGAATTTGATTTTCGTTATTTTTTTTAAGTAAAACAACTAATACAAATTTAAGAACTAACAAAAAAAATTCAGGCATGGTCATATTCATTTTATTTAAAAAGTGAACCAACTTTTTTTGTGAGCAAAAGTGGTTAAAAGACAATGTTTCGAGTAACTGGTCGAACACCTAAAATCTTTACCGGCTTTTAGTTCTTCGTAGCAAGCACAATATATTTTTTAAATTCGGTGATATTTCTCGTCACACGATTATATATATGAAGCTAAAAAATTATTCTTGAAAATTAAAAAAACAAAATTGACGCATTTATGTACATCACCTTCAACACATATGTATTTTATATGAGATCTTTTTTGTACAATGAAAACGTCATCATAGCTAGCTAATTCATCGATTTATGGTTTGTTTCCATTTGCGTATGGTTTTGTATGAAGTATGAGGCATGTTTTTCTTCTACGTCAGTAAATCAGAATTTAGTAAAATTGTAGATAAGATTCGACGCTATGGTTTCAATTGCTAAGCGTAGAAGACTTCATTATCTTGTAAACGTGTTCAAGAACATCAGAATCGGTAGACAAAATAATATTTTGAAAGTGTCATAAAGAATCTACTTAAACTTAAAACAAAATAAACGTTTTTCAGTCAGGGACCAATAGCTACATAATCGCTCAAGGTTTATTTGTATTTAGTCCGTTAAAGAAATTCGTAAAATATGGATTCATTTTTTTTATTTATCAAAAATACCCATAACTTGAGTTTTATTTATTTTTCGATCAGAGATAAATTATCATATTTTACAAAAATTACCATGTTTTTGATCGAAAAATCAATAATTATTACATTCATTTTAATCGATAGAAATAAAAAAGATCTGAGATTTGAGTTTAATTTTTATAAAATTAAATGGTTTCCCTACAAAGCCCATATGCACGAATTAAATAACAACCAAGTGGAGTTTAGTTGTATGATTTCTTAAATCGAAAAAAACAAAAACAAACTTAAGTAATTATTAGTTTTTTGTTACAAAACTTAAGGTATTATAATTCACACTAAGCAGCTATTGTCAACTATTTATGATATTTTCTACTTGCTGTACGTACCACAGACTTATCATCGTTGCACTCATCATTCATTGACTTGCATTTTTTAAGTTAAATTTTTTCGTAGATCATAACTCACTTGCTGCATTCGTTCAATGCATCCGTTTTGTTCATGTCATGCCGCACGTATCTGGGTGTTAATGTGTGTGTTTCCGCTTTGTTACAATATTGCATTTTTAAATATTTTATTTATTTATTTTTGTTTTTTTCTTTTTCTTTTTTTGGGTTTGTTCCAAAATTTGTTTGTTTGCTGAAATAAAAATGGAAAACAAACCCGAATGTGATCTACAAAAATATCAAATGCTGTGAATAAAAATTCGTTCGTAATTGATAAACTATACGCCATCTGGTGGCAAATTGGTATACTTGCCTCCCTACTTGCCTGGCTGCCTGTATGTCTTGCCTGCAATTCAACAACAAAATTAAATATCTTGCACGACACTAACATTAAAAAATTTAAAATTTAAAAAAATATTTTTACAAATTTGAACGCTTCTATATTGCAATTATTTGAATGCATTGGCACGCAACTACACGTCACATGTCACACGCTTCACGCCACATTCACACACACACTCGTACATTGAAATAATACAGCAGGATTATAGAAATTTAGCGAATCCGTTGCCCACAGTGGCGCATTCATCAGGATAAGTATTCTCAATAGTCCAGCGCAGCACAAAAACTTATGCACGCATGTAAAACTGCTGATTACACCGGAAAAGCTCAAAGTTTCCATATAGACGAGTCATAAGCAATTCAGTGAACAGCGAATAAATCCAAAACAACTTAACATTAAAAATAAACCAATATGCCACAAGTTGAGGGCGGTTACATTTCACTAGATGGCACCAGTACCAGCACAAATGGCGTTGGTGGTGCTATTTACCAGTCGACAACAGAACCGACTGGTCCACCGTCTGTTTTTGAATCGGTGAAACGCGCTATTGGTCAAGTAGTGGGCACGAACGGTGCTCAGGATACAGATGATTTGCTCACAAGTAGCGGGCGTCAGGCCACAATTGTTGGATCGAGGTAAGCTTTTGATGTTGCTTTTGTGATTCTGCGGTTTTTAAAATAAAATCTTGTTTTCTTAATCTGTTCCGTATGCACAATGCTTCATTTGTTTTCGCTTCATTTTATTGAATTTAATCTTATTATTGGTGTTAGTTTGACTTTGGTGTTTGTATAGTTGTTACTTTTCTAATTGGAACTCACCTGTAATACGAATAAAATATGATTCGAAAAGCTAGATAATTCTCATCACATACTCGTATACTATAAGTGAATTTGCTTTTTTACTAATTTGTAGTATGTGAGCAGTTTATTTTGGAAGAGATAAATAGTAAAAAAACTGTAGATCGGTATTTTTGATGCTAACATGGTCCAACTAAAAATTTAAAAAACTTTAACTTAAGGCTGAAAATTCGTGAAACGGAACACCTATGACTCGGCTACTTGGAATTTTCAAAACAATGTGTTATTTTAATACTACAGGTAATAACTCAGAAAAGTTTTTATAAATAACAATTATGATTGTTGTAAACAATTTAAGTTTCAAATAAACTTTTTCTGGGAAATAATGTCTCGCAAAGGAAATTTTTTTTTTGATACAAAAATTGTCAAAAACATTGTGAATTTTTAGAAAGAAAGTTTTACATCATGTAAGAATTTTTTGAAGCGTTGTATCCACTTTGTTATAAACAAATTCGATTTTTCTAAGGTCCTCAACGTCTTCTTGTCGTGAGATTGATATCATAAGTGCGCAGTTATATTCTGCGTATTATGAAAACAAAGTTTCGGGTGTTCCGTTTCACGAATTTTCAACCTTAAGTCACTTTAAAAATAAACGGCTCAGATCCATAGCTATTTTGTTGTTATTCAGCTATATTATATTGTATTTTAGGATTTTTATGATATACATATGTACATTTCAAGCTTTTAAGCATCCCCAGTGTTAAAAGTTTCGAAACTCTAACTAATACGATGCTAAAACTTTGATAAAATGAATTACAATCTTTTGTTTAGTTATAGATTAACAAAATCGTTGCTGCAATTAACGCTAAAAGCTTAGCACAAATCAAGTCAAGTCTCTAACTTAGAAATTTGTGTAGAAAAGGATTGATGAATATATTTTATGGTCCAATACTATTTAAGACTTAAGTAAAAGTAAAAAATTGCCAAGGTTTTCGAAAATAATTAATTCAGCAATAGTTTTCAGTTAATAGAAATGCTTAGTCTTTTCATATACAGAAAAAACTCCGAATTTTCAAAATCTGTAAACTTATTTAGTAATGTACGTACAAAAACCTAATGAAACTGTATTTGTACTCCTGCACTTTTCTCTATATATGTATCGATAAGACTTTATGTAGAGATTTTAAGAATTATATTCTTACTTTAACACTTCTGTTAACTTTGGCCTAAGGAACAAACAATATGGAAAAATGACGGAGCAAATAAGAAGAAAGAGTCAAGCCGCATCTTTGTACTTAAATTCGCCACAAATTTTAATCACATGGAAAAATTGCACTGACCGCAATAAGCTTGCATCTATTACATCCTTTGTATGTAACGTAACATTAAAGCTCCCCACATGTAACACTTCGTTAAGAATTCGTAAACGACTCCTAAACTCTAAATGTGTGCTGTGTCTTAATCAATTTATCTTTTCCGTATTTCTCTCCATCTCAGTAATGGTAATAATAAAATATAATAAGATTGTGAAGCAATTCTATGGAGGAAAATTTTTATTTGAAATCTGTATCAAATAAAAACAATTAAGACCATGAATAGGTTTCATTGTAAATATAAATCCTATCTATTGGCAAAGTGAACGCCATCCACCTATATGCTCAAAGAATGGTACGGAAAATCACTGCAGCTCAAACAGATAACTTAGTAACTAAGAGTATTATGCGGCATATTGCAAAAAAAAAAAAATAAAACATCAAGCTGTGCTGTATGTTATCCACATTTTATTGCAATTTGTTTTGTCAATAATTTATTTATTTGTCGTGTTTTTTTGTCTTTTTTTGCTTTGTCAGAGGACACTGTGTAAGTTATTTCGTGACTGTATTGTGTAATTGTAATAAACAAAAAACAGAAGGTGCATTTAAATCGATCAACAATGAAATGCGAGAAAAAAGAGCTCCGAGCCTTAAGAACTTTTCGGTTTAGTAGCTTGGTTGTGCTTGGCGTTGCACAGCCCTTGCCCGTACTTTGCACTCTTGCATCATACAAATTCGATTACACAATCAATGCTGGCGGCTGCATCAAGTGTTGGTGCATGCAGCTATGTAACAACTTTTTCTTTGCTGCCATGTTGTCCTTATTCCTCAGTTCAGTCATTTAAGACTCAGTGTTGCAAAATCAATATTTATAAAAGTAGGTACTATGTTCGTGAGTGTGAGACAGCTGCTTCTGATGTGCTAATTACTTAAGTTTATCTTATTGTTATATAAACGAAAATAAGAATTCTACTAAAATCAAACGCAAATTCAAATGATGCAATTTGGAAAAAACTTTTGCTGTTAATGCAATTTGTCATTTAAAATTAACATTTCATTCGTTCTTCGCATGAATAGAATTGTCTTAACGTTTTTATTGATTAATTCGAAACAAGCGTGTTGTTCTGCTACATTTGTATTTTAGTAGCGCCAAATTTTGATCTATTGCTAAATTTTCACTGTGGTTTTTGTTGCTTTATTTGGTGTGCATCGTGATTACTAAGTTAACGCTTTAAAAAATTAACACCTGTGAGACTAACCTATTAACAGACTTACAGATAAAGTTGTGTGGCGTATTAGGTTCTTTGTGTAATGATGTAATGTGAAGTATATGTACCCATGAATCTCGTTTGATGAAAATATTAAAGAAGTGAGTTGCGCTCCAAGTATTTCAAGAGATAACTACATATATATGTTGATGGAACCAAACGTCTTTCTAAAAATAGATCTCCAAATATGTGATACATATACACATATTTTGAAGAAATACATTTTTAGCAGATTTTTTGGGATGTCAAATCGTCAAAACAGAAAAAGTAAAGTTTGCAGTTTTCGGATTTTATCTCAATATGTGCAGTTTCGTAGTTTGGAATTGAAATAAAGCAAAAAATACTGTCAAGAAACCTCAATTTTGACTTTTTTTGCTAAAAAGCTTTATCCATTTAGAATTTGGATATATTTTCAGGCATATAAGCGCCGCGATTGGCTCGAATTTAGCGCAGTCTGTGAAAATTGAAGCGTATTTCAAAAATAGCACGAGCTATGTTATTTTCAAAGTGTCAATTGTTGCTATCTTGTAAGAATAATCCAGTTACCTCACATCACAAGAAATGATCCAGAGCTATTGAGTCCGGTGGTCTTGGCAACCCATTGACTTCATGATTTCAGGAAACCGTGTGCCTTAAATATGTGCATAGATATAAACACTTAAGGCTTAGTGTAAAACTTTTATGTAACAAAACCTTCGGCATACATAAACTTTTTTGAATTTGAAATGCCCTATAATTACTCATTACAACTAGCGCCTTTCAATCCTGTTGAATTGAAGCCAATTGTAGCCTTTTTGTTTATCATGTTTCTCGTTCTCTTCCTATTTGTTGGGCTTAATGTAAATTTTATTGATTCATTTTTTACTGGCTGTCCTCAAATATAAGTAAATAATTCGAAGCTTATGACCGGCCATCAAGTTGGTTCGTAGGTTCTTTGGTAAGCTCTCACGCAAGGGTATTTCTGTTGTGGTTTTTGTTGTTATGCACGACAACAACGACAACAACCACAACATCAATGCTTATGCTTTAAATTGCTTTGCCAATAAATTTTTTCTTATAAAATAACAAATTCAGTGCATTTGTGGCATAACTCATTCTACATTACGCCAGTTGTTTTTTGTTTTAAGTTTTTGATTTAAGTTCATGTAGGTTGATGAACCTTAACCCAATTAACCTACATTTTTCGAACATACGTGAACTTATTACGTATTTCAAATTTTAGTTTCAAGTGAATCGTTGTGAAAAAATATCCAAATTTAGTTCAATGTATAAAACAATCGGTGTAGGAAACAGAGGATTTATGTCATTATACTTTCAGGCATTCTAAAAATCTACAAGTAGTCTATGGGGCATAACTTTCTTTGGGGGTTCAGAGACAGTGGGTTTGATAAGCTGGTGTTTCACATAATTTTATTAGAAATTACTATATAAAAAAAAAAGTAATAAAGGTTTTAGGTTATTTAATTACCGTTAACAAAATGTATTTTTCATCATTGTACGTAAAGAACTAAACGCTGTATAAAAACTTCCACGAAGGCATAGTTCGGATATGAATAAAACAAGGTGATCGAATTAATCTCGAAATCATGACTAGGGACTAAAACGAATAAACTTTTTTCCATTGTTATAGCCTAAAAATTAACTTTTCAAAAGAATGAGACTACTAAAATATGTTTGACTTGCTGCCTTGTTTTAAGTATTAAAGAAAACACTGATATTTGGACAAAAACTAAAAATTATATAAACTCAAAATTATTCAGTGGTTAAAACTTGAACAATTTGGTCAATACTTTACGTACAGTTAAAATTTTGGCAACTACATTGTTAAAGGTAATTGGTTTTTTATAAATTGAAAGAAGTTTTTCTTCATTAAAAAGCAGGCTGCTAGGTCAATTTTGTTTTGATGAATAAAACAATGTTTAGATTCATTTGTTCACCCGACGTTTCGCTTATGGATTTGAAGCTTCCTCAGGGGTATGTCAAAATTCTTTATTGAGTATTCATATCACACTGTTAACAAAATTTAAATTAAAACATACATATACATTAGGGTGATTAAACTTTTGCTCGTGGGCTGGTACTGCCGCCATATTTTATTTGAACTTTTCTCATCTATGGATATCAAATGCAAAAAATATCTGAAGTGTATGTGATCCTTGAATTTTACATTTCTTTTCCTGTGTCAAATATAATCCAAGTAATTTAACAAAGCTCTCTTCTTTAGGTAAACACTCAGCCATATGAATTTATGTGTTTTAATTTTAAATTATTTTCTTGTGTTGTTTTTGTTTTCTTAACATTACGCCTTCAATTATCATAATCGTAGCATTTTAGGCAGTATTTTCTCCGTTTTTCCCTTGCTGATATCCTTCGAGTTATATTAGTTGAATGTCTAATTTTCGTAGAAAGCTTTCACTTTATGGCACTTCAAAAGTCTTTTGTCTTTCTTTTATTTAATTTTCACTCACCGTCGAAATTTTAATTTTCATCTGACTCCCACTCAACCCATTGAAATTTATTTGCATTGCCATTAGGTAAAGCTTTCTGTGCTGTAGCAGCTAGCCTGCCAGTCAGCGTAGCATGACCACCCTAACCATAAACTCTATGGAGACTTCAGCATCGTAGCACCACGTGCCGCTCGCTTGTTGTTAAGTTGCGTTGGAACCATTTCATTTTAGCGGCGGGTTTTTATTTACATAATAATTTTTTTGTGTCCTTTATTTCATGATGAAATGGGTGAAATCGGGCAGAGTTAGTGTGTCAATTCGGTGAGGTTTTGTTTTTCGAGTTTTTTTTTGTTGTGTGGCAACCTTGTCATATCATATGACGAATTAGTGGCGCCTCTTATTTTACGAGTATTAGTTTTACATAGTTTCATTTATTATAATTTGCCTTTGGTGCGCTTTTGCTGTGCTGCCGTAGCTGACTCATGCGTCGGCACCATGTGCTCGCAGTCTACATATCTCAATTTACCTCAACATAATTAACAGCGCTTCGTGAGAATGAGGTGGTGGATGTAAGATTTTAAGGAAAAAATGTTCTATGTTCTTATAAATAATAAAAATTCAGCATAAATTGAGATCCCTTCTTTGTGTTTAGTTTAATTTATCTGTGCATTGGAGTGTAATGAAAGACAGTTATTAGGTTAAAGTCCTTTTTTTGGGTGTGGCGAAAAATGACTTTAAACTTCTGTCCGCTTTCACCAAAATCAAATAAAATCACATTTAACCAACAGACTTATAGAATTTATTTTATTATTATATTTTATTTTTTGACAGTCTGGTAAATTTTAAAGTTGATTTGCGAAGCTGGGCATAAGAGTCGTAGATAAGGATGTATTTCGGTATGAAAAAAAGAAAATAAAAAAAATTTAAGAAAATCTTCTAAAATATAATGTCCCTCATACAGAAGATTATTTTGGGTCTATTTTCTCTCCCATTTTTTACGTTATAATCGTTGCGTTCTATTAAAGAAACTTTTTCCTAAAATTAATAATCATAGTAAAGTTATTTTCAAAGAGATTTTTACGAGGCAGTAGAAACGAATGGTTTTCAATGTTTAAATTTTGGCACATCGATTTTGTGTTAGTTTTTTCCATTCCAATCCAGTTACTACAATGCTCATGTGATTTGAAATCTGAAAATCAATCCATCAAAACAATATAACATTAAACTGAAAAAATATTTTATGAAAATAATTAATGAAATTAGTACTTTTTAAGCAGTAGCTAGACTATTTGACTATGGTGTTGCTTCTTTGTGTATGTGTATTTGAGCTGTTATGTATGTAGTTTATGTGACATAGCTTTACAAAAAAAGTGATATCGAGTAACTAATGACGATTGATTTAGAGTAGTCGCTAAATCCAAAATAGTAGCCAACATCTTTCGATTAGCTTTGAATTTTGAGATATTTAAGTTCAAGAATTGTTGAACACGGTCGGACTTTAAGATATTCATCTTATATAGGGGATTCGAGGATTATCGACTTAAGTAAATTCATTTCTTACGAATCATCGTCGTAGTATATATTAGTGACATTTATTTCAGTTGACAATGATTTGTTTATGTAGATAAGTTTTTGTTTCACGCGTCTGTATGCTTACATAGGTCATGAAGGCAGAGTGGTAGGGGCAAAGCGATATTGTTCATCACTCAGTGCCGTCATTTTATCCAGTTTTCAGGAGTTTGGAATAACAGTACGAAAATTTTTTTTTTTGTGAAAACTTGGTTAAACCGTTAGGTATACCACTTTGCCCCGACTACATCGAATAAACTGTAAAATCAATCTTTTTACACGTCTGAGAAATTTTGCAACCAAATTTGAATTCAACATAAAAAATCTTTGAGTTATAGCATTAATTTTGATTGTAGAAATGCTGAGTCAGTCAGCGAGTGTAGGGAAAATACGGAGATACAACAAAACGGCTTACACTTTTGAATTCAGCGATCTCAAAAACATTCAAAGTTATCATTTCTTTTGTTACTCTAAACACATTTTCTTTGTGTAGCGCTGTATAATATCGTCGTAGCACGTATTTTAAATTCAGGAAATTTCCAGTAATTGACATGTTTTAATGGAATAAGGATCATCTACATTCTTCATCCCTACCTATTTATACTTATTTGCCCTTGCTAAGTTTTTATGTCAACCTAAAAAAGTTATTGGTTTAAGTGTGCTTATTTCATTTTACTTGCAACTGAACTTATCTAATTATTAAGTTTTATTTTGTTTTATTTCAATATTGATTTCATTTTTCTATAAACCTAAACTGAATGAATTTTACATAGAAAAATCAAAATCGAGATCCTTTTGCTTGCATGTTTATAGTGTTTATTTCAGAGACCGGGACAAAACTGGTAAGACACTCAACACGAAGATGCCGTCAGCACCAGCACACACTGCCGAGGAGGCACGTCTTCTTGGGTAAGAAGTAACATTAAGCATAGAAAAAAGCGCATTATACAACAAATATACTACGGATTAATTTAACTACCTAATATCTATTTTTAATCCCGATTTATTTTATGTTACTGTTTTCGTTTATTCTTAGACTTACAAACTTTTTTTATTACTACCGTTATTTTCGTAACTTTTATTTGAGCAACTGTTGTTAGAGTTTGTTAGTTACCTTTATTATAACCATTAAATTAGATGAACATTATGCAATTTGCTTATTTTTTAATCATAACCTAGACGTTTGCATTTTTTCGTATATCATTGCGTATTGACTTGAATCCAATCAGCAAAATTATTCAATTAGCAAGTACCATAGATGAAGTAGTCCACGGCATTTTTGAATTTTTTATCAACTTGCGATGATATGATTTAAAAACAACGTTTTTGTTTTGTTAAATTAATTTTTATTTGAATTTTCATTGCGACCTGCAAAATAAGGCAAGATTTTTTAATACGCCCCAAAATAAGTCCTACTATTAGTTAAACATATATCCAAGTGAGCGAATAGTTTTATGGTGTAAAAACGACTATAGTCAAGACCCAAACTTTTGAAAATAAAGTAATATATGGTATTGTTTTTTAATTTCCTCTTCCCAAAGCGTTTTTCTTTACTGGATCAATAAAAAAGGATATTTTTTAAAAAGTGCACGATATTTAGAAAAAATCCATTATGCTCTAAGCTCGCAAAGATGTGACGAAAATATAAATAAAATTTGAAGAAAAACTTACGATTGCAAAAAGAATTGAGTCATTGTACAGTCAATAAAACCAGAAATACAAATATTCGGAACTTGGAAAAAAATGAACATACGTTCATTAACCAATTTAAATTATTTTTTTATTTTTATTTTTGCACGTACGTTTAACAACTCTACTGCAAAAAAACTCCTAAAGTAATGAGCAAACTGTCTGAAGCCTCATCATTATTCCAATGATCGCGACGAAGAAAAACACCCACTGGCAACAAATTGATAGTATGTATCCGATATATATGAACACACCACACGCCGAAAGTGACTTAAAGATGACCAAAAAATATTCGTTTGTGGATTTTTAGAAAGCATAGCCTTCATGACACAACACCAGACACCGGCTGTTAAATAATCGATTTTTCAGCAAAACGCAGGCACACTGTTCAATTTGCATCAATGTAGCTTCCGCTATATCAGATCGACTTCAGACCAAAAATTTTCATTAAGATAAATCTTAAGAATAAGGCATCGAGTTTCAAATAAGCATATTCTTTTAATCGGTCTCAAAGCCGCATGCGAAAGTGTGGGACGCGTTTGGTGTTTTACGTGAACGCCTGCCATGACGCCAGGAATCGAATGAATGTCGGTCAGCACTTTCATGATACAGAATAAGTACTATGCCACATACAAAATAAGTAACATATGTGTGAAGCATAACTTTCCCCTTATGAGGGGCAAGGCCAACCTGAAATCTCTGCTTTTGTTTGAGGGTGACCCCAGGTTGCAATGCAACTCCACATCGTACTTCCGCTCTACCCACGATTTTTAGTATGAACCACAAACACATAAATATCGACAATGTCACAATGTCAATGTCACAATAAAAACAAAAAATAATAAGAACGAGCAACTAGCTGCTTGTACTAGTTTCAACCACCGCTACATGGTATCATCAGTAAAATTTGTTAGCCGACGTTTAAAAATCTGCAAGCAAACTACTATATATTTTTCTTTTTGCATTGATCAGTTAAGAATCCTAACAAATACATATACACAGGGCGCCAAATTTCTAGATTTTTTCCCCCTTTATATGCAATTGCTTTTGTAACTCTTTTGATATAAGAATTTCTTGACGAGAAAGGTATCCTTAAACCTATCGTGCACTTTTTAAAAAATTAAACCATAGCTTTCTTTCCCTTACATATTTATGTAATTTTTATCAATATATAAACTACAAACAGCTTAACTAACTTCTACGTTTTCGCTTTCAATTTTATATTCATCGTTTAGCACGATGCCTGTGGATCCCATGGACGATATTGAATTACGCTCGGTGCAGTTGCAGTTTCCTAATGCGCGCGGTTCTATTGTGGAAGCTTGTGACCAGCGTCGCGTCCCAACAGACAAAGGAGACATACATGTTGCTATACAAGGTGATGCAGCGAAACCAGCCATATTAACGTATCACGATCTTGGCTTGAACTGTAAGTTGAATAATGAATAGGGTTTTGCATAAAAATGTTAAATAATGCTCAAAACAGATGCTACAAGCTTTGCTGGTTTCTTTAATTACCCTGTTATGCGTGGCTTGTTGGACAACTTTTGCGTTTACCATGTCACTGCACCTGGACAAGAGGAAGGCGCACCAACTTTACCAGAAGAGTAAGTTCTTTTAAGGATAAAGAAATTTTTGATATTGTGCCTTAATTGCATATTTATCTTGTAGCTATGTGTACCCTACCATGGAGGAGTTGGCTCAGCAGTTGTTGTTCGTGATGAGTCATTTTGGTCTGAAGTCAGTGATTGGTTTTGGTATTGGCGCTGGTGCTAATATCTTGGCACGCTTTGCCGTTGCTAATCCTGACAAGGTGGGTGCTTTGTGTCTAATAAATTGCGTATCTACTCAGTCCGGTTGGATTGAATGGGGCTACCAGAGTTTTAATGCCCGCTTTCTGCGCACCAAAGGCATGACTCAAAGCGTTGTCGATTATCTTATGTGGCATCACTTTGGACGCAATCCCGAGGAGCGTAATCATGATCTGGTGCAGATGTACAAACAACATTTTGAGCATGGTGTTAATCCAACGAATTTGGCCATGTTTATTAATTCGTATATACATCGTGTTGATTTGAATATTTCGCGAACGCCACCAGGCACCCCAGGCACTCAGCCATCGGCTGCAACTTTGAAAATGCCTGTGATTAATGTGACTGGAGCTTTATCGCCTCATGTTGATGACACAGTCACATTTAATGGACGTTTGGATCCAACAAACTCTTCGTGGATGAAGGTTTGCATTAAAAAAAATAAACGAATGAACTAATAATGCAGGAACATATTTTCTTACAGATTTCTGATTGTGCAATGGTTTTGGAGGAACAACCAGGAAAATTGGCCGAGGCTTTCAGACTTTTCCTACAAGGTGAAGGCTACGGTAAGTGTTAGACTCAATAAAACTAATTACAAAAACAATCAAAACAACAATTTCATCAAAAGTCGATAACAACAAATCAGAAGTAACAAAATGCATTAAACTCTTATATACAAAAATCATTCAGACAAAAAAAAATTATATCCAAACACGAGCAATCCCAAAATTATATATATACTAAAAACAAAAACAGCAAAATTTTTATATAAATATTGTAGTCATATAAACTTAATGTAATTGTATTAAACAAAACACTCATAGCCAGTATCGTAAACATTTCTCTCTTGTCTATTTTCATTGAGTTTCGTGCACTTAAAGTTTTAGTATTTTATATGACAACTTTACCATTCATTTTTTTATTCATTGCTTGTTTAGTCATTTAAATTTGTGTTCTTCAAAAACAACAAAATTCTAAATATTTATTTTTAATTCTAAAAAAAGCAACTCTATTCTTAATTAATTGTCCTCAGTTTGCCTTAGACTTTTGCTATAAATAGTTCAGTTTTTAAGTAGAAAAATAAATTTCAATAACAAAACTTTAAACAAAATTAAATTATAATGCCATAATTATAGTAAAAAACTGCCATATGCAAATTTTCAAACGAATACGTTGTGCAAATAAAAGCTACATATAAACGAATACAATTGAATTTAGAAAAAACCAATAAAAAAAATAAAAATTAAGGAATAAGTTCCTTCATATGGCGTTAAATTATACAACTTTGAAGAAATATATTTGTTAATCCGAATGTAACCTTAATTTCCGTACTTGTCTAGAATACAAAAGAATTTTACATTTTTTCGGAGTGAAATTGCGAAAACCAAACCTTTTTGCCTCGATTTTATTGTTATTTAATCTTCACTTCTTTTCCCTTATGTAATTTTTCAGCTATTTGAAGTTTAAAACACGGTTTGCATATTTTTAGGAATGTAAATGATGTATTAAATTTTTCGAAGCCATGTTTTAGCCCTTAAGGTTAAAAGCACAAATTAAATTATTATTTCTTAACTTATTGTTAGTTTTCCTTGTGATTGTACATCTTCTATGTATGCCATTGCTATTCCTGTTTAAAATAATATAGTTGAGCAACGTCTTTGCCATATTTATTGAGTTAATAAATTGCGTTAGCATTAGCGCTAGGCTTTGTTATTTCACTCAATGCAACATATAATAAATGAAGTACTCATAAACGGTATACAAATTATTTAATTTTAGACATCTCAAATATTTTCTTTTCTTTTTTCTCTTGTTTCCCTCACTAATCAACAAAACCACACAAATGAACATCTTCACACAATGTACCACCTCAATACTCACTACTTACAACAACAAAAATGATGCGTTTTAATTACAATTAACATGAACTTCATTAAATCCATTTATTCATTTGTGGTCAATCACAATATCCACGCTAATTCCATGAAATCAAATACCATCGTCAATGTACGAACTCCTCCAATGCAACAAACAATTGAAATTTATTTTTGTTTTTAAATTTAAAATTTTGCTTACTTTTCTTACTCGCCCATTGAAATTGTTAATAAATTGGAAAATCTGCAATATATTATTCATATATATTTTTCTTCTTTTTATTTTGGCTTCCAAATGACAACGTCGTATTAATTACGGTGTTCACTGGTTCACAACAAAATGTTTTTGTTTGAAACTTCTTAAAAAAAAAACCATTAAAAAATAAAATCTGTCTAAATCTTTTTGGTATGTATGTAACTTTTTTGACTTTTTAAACATTTTTTTTCACGTTTTATTTAATGTTATGTTTTTGTTTTTATTATTTGCAAAATTTGTTGTATAGAAAAATCTCAATCAGTTAATGCTATTGCTGTATAAAGTTTCAAGAAGGCAAAATCAATATTTTCAGTATAAATTAGGTCTAATTGTGTTGTCCTCAAATGCTGAGCTAGCACCACCAATCATTAAAAAATTCGAAAACTAATTTGAACTCCTACACCTTGTTTTATAGGCATCGGTAGAAAATAATGTTGCATTGTGAATCAAGACCAACTATTTAAACTGTTTTAGTGTACCTACTTATAAAAGCTGTATTTAAATAAAGTGTATTATCTATATGATGCTTTATAATTTGTTATAATAATGCTGTTTAAACTAGATGCAGCCCAACTTGCACTTGCTTAAATGCACTGTACAGCTGTGCACGACACACTATTCTCAAAATCCTATAATTTTTTTATGTTTCAAATTATTTATAATCCAATGTAGCTTAAGTCAGTTTAGAAACTTCTTAATGCATTTTAAAATTGTGTTCTTATTTAAGTACATATTGCATATACCGAATGAAAGCATTTGCAATAAGTTGAAATTACAAGTATTAACTATTTTCGAAAAGGCACTAACAAGCTTAAACTTTTGCTGAAAGTTTTAACTTCATCTTATTAATAAATTTCAAAGTTTGTTTACTGAATAACGTCAGCATTCCAGGGAGAAACATTTTACTTATAATTCTAAACAATATATATCACAATTTTCATCCAGATTTAGCTTTTGCCTTTATTCGCACTATTAATTGTCGAAAAATCAGAACTTCAAACATTAATATTTCGAAAACAAAGCAAGTTACAGTAAAGTTTTCTTCAAAAACATTTCCGTCGTATGGAAATCTACGATTCGAATCGAATTGTGACTAACGCTGTTTCATCTCTTCGTCCTTGTGTAAATTTCCCACTTTGAATGGAAATTGTAGGGGTTTGGGGAAGATAGCGACATAAATGCTATAAAATTTATTGCTTAAAATTTTGAGGAAATATTTCCCACGTGGAACTTGTTTTCACTCGGGGGGTAAAAAAATAGTTTTAGGCAATAGTCAACATTTGCGAGACTTCTCTACATTTCTGAAGTTACATCTTTTCATATCTTAATCTCATAAGTATCACATTAGTAAAAACTATATGAGTGGAATTTCAAACAAAAGTTGAAAAGTTTTATTTTCTTGGAACAATTGAAATTTAAAGTTTTGTGTGCGTGAGCTAAAGAAATTTCATTAAGTAAATTTTTATAAATATGTAGCTAAGTTTATGAACTCATTTGAAAGACAAACAAACTATTGTACAAAAATTAAAACAAAATTTGTTTGCAGTAAAATAAGAAAATAATCACCCATTGAAATAAAATTTAACTGAAACGATATACATTACAATGATAAAAGTACTCTATGACCCAAAAATAATTTTCAACCTTGTAGCGCTATATCGTATAAAATATTTTTCACTTTATAAGACTTTGTATTAGGACCTGAAGTTCTAAAAAAGTCACGCATACCAAGAAAAATAATGTCTTTAGATTTTTAAGTCAATTTTGGAGCACTCTTCTACAAACCTTTTACTTGTACCTTTTCAATAATCCAGAGTAAGGCTTTGTTTTTGGAAGAAAATTTAATAACCCTTACTCTAAATGTTAATTAAAGTCCGAAAAATAAGATGAGTTTTTAATTTTCTG
This sequence comes from Meiosimyza decipiens, assembly GCA_963680825.1. Classification (NCBI taxonomy): domain Eukaryota; kingdom Metazoa; phylum Arthropoda; class Insecta; order Diptera; family Lauxaniidae; genus Meiosimyza; species Meiosimyza decipiens. The sequence continues at coordinate 80,804,809 of OY804261.1, read as the reverse complement.
CAACCCATTTGAAATAAGCCGCTGACTGTATTGCTTAGTAAGTTGTTACAAACGAAACTAAATAGAATTTTGTGCAATGCTTAGTTAGTCATATTTTCATTTATTATTGTTCAAATACTTTTTAAGTTAAAAAAATATTTATTTATGCTTATCGTTTTTATTTTTTTGTTTTTGTTTAGCTATTGGCTCACTGCAAAAGTTGGGACGCAAATTTTCAGCATCAAGTCAGAGAAATACCAGTCAGCTTGAGTTGTGTGTAATAATGAGTTAAGATTGACCGATCGGTCTGGTAATCGAACGATCATATGCACTGCACCCTACATCATTCATCAAAATGCGTATACACGTTGTGTGGACAAGTTTTGAGTATTTTTGTTATTTATATAAAAAAGTTTAGTTTTATATATATTTTTTTGTTTTCCTATTTCCAAAACACATCAATTTTTGTTACAATTGGTAATAGTTTTATTTTAAGTTGAAAGTATGAGCAGTTATAAGAAGTATTCACACGATACATATAATAATTATATGTAAATATAAACACAAGAAACCCACAAATGATAAGAAAACTATAACATATTTTTTAAAGCCTTAACAGCAATTCTTGAGTTGAAATTGAAAATTAAATTCGGATGCAATGCATATGTAAATAGCGGTGTGTGCTAGAAAAATAGTGTAGAGATTGACAAAATTGATTTTAAATTTGTTGGAATTCGAAGAAAAAGACGCAATATTTTTAATAATTTAAACATAACCTACATTTTAATTATGGAAAGATTTGTATAAAAAATAAATCACTCATAAAAAAATAAAACGACTTCAGGATTTGATTTACACTTTCTGGCTTGTGAAACAAGTGGATTTTTTTGTTGTTGGCATAATTAAGAAGATAATTTGCATTTATTCTATATTAGTCCCTATTAAATGTTCAGTTTGGCCACCTTAAATGTGATTTAATTTATGACTCTTAATTTTCAATAATTTTTCATGATTGTAGCATATGGGTCCTGGGTCCTTCTTTTCTAATTGCAAAATCTATTTTCCTTAAAACAAAGTATTATTTATTTAGGATGAAATGAGTTCTTTCGTGCTACCAGATCAAGAATCTCAGGCGCTATAAAAAACCTCAGAAGGGCGACGAAAGGCCTAAAATGTGAGGATGAGTGGTCTTACGCAATAAAATTAACCCTTAACTACAGTTGTGAAAAATAGTCACACTTCCATAGACCTGGGTTCACGGGAGCCGCCTATTTTTGATTTAAAATAAAACAAATATAAATTTCAGTGTTACCCTTTTTTTATTAACTTTTATTCTTAACTATAATGGCACTTCTTTTAATCAGTTTTTCTGTTTTACCCGCGTTCAAAGATTGAACATGGGTCCACTGAACCCACGACTAAAGTTAAGGGTTAATGTAATAATTGTTAAAGTAGAACTGTTAACTTTCCGGCAAGTAGCAGTTTAGACACAAGCAAAAATGCACCTAGACAATCAATCTTTTTGACAGTCAGACAGAGTTAGATTGCTGTTCAGACAGAGACAAAAAGATGATTGCAGCAATCATTGACAGTTACGCTTAATAAATGTGTGTTTTGTCCATAGTTACAAAACTAACGCCAAAACTCTTAAAGGATTCTGATTTAATATCGTCAGGTATTCGCATACCCTCATTGTCTTCGACAATTTCTTGTCGCACCGAGCAGTTTAGCTTTGGTTTGAGAAATGGTAAAATTTTCGATAAAATGTCTTCCGACCCCTTCTCATCTTAGAAATCCGTATGTATCCTCGATTTAACATTTTAGTCAATTGGGGAAAAGCTTAAATATATCTGATATTTGTCTGTTGATTACATAATAAATAACCCTCATGTTGCGCCAAATTATCAGCTGTTATAACGTAATTGCTGCCGGGTTGACTTTAAATTTTGGAATTAAACTAAAAATTACTTAAAAATTGTTTTTCTCACAACTCTCTTGTGGTTTTCATTGACTTATTAAAATGCTCTCTTAAAAATTTATTGACTGGAATTCAGTTCAATTCCTTTGAGTAGATTCCTTACAATGCACTGTTTCTTAAAATTAAATTGAAGAAATCGTCTGTGAGTGACAGTTTACAACATGGTACTATAAATACGTATTTATCAAATGATATGTTCGTATGTGTAAGTAGATAGATTCGTTTTACTTGTGTTTATCTGATTTACATTGCGAAAGAATCAAAATTTGTATTCCTGATGCTAAAATTATTTTTTTAGGAAAAACTATATGTTAAATGATTTTTTTATTTCTTAACAAATGCTAGGAAGTTTTGCGAACTGAAGTTGCATTGTTTTGGTTTTTAAGTAAACAAAATATATTGATTTTTCAATAGCATTAACTATGCACCCGCTGTGTGTCCTTTTTTGTATTTTATTAAACATTTTTGTAGATTTATAAATACACGCTTATTGAACTAATTATGATTATCAACAAAAAAAAAGAAGCAAATTTTAAAAATAATGAAATTCTGTGCTGCTTTAAATTGCATTTTAAGCGTTTAAGCTCAACTACATAGTATAAGCATATATATATAAAAACAGCTATTCGTATATGCCTACAAACCAACAATTGTAAAGTATTGAATATGAACAATAAAGCGAATATATAAAACCAATTTAACAAAATTTATCTTTTAAATTCTCAATATGAAATTGAACTTTTCTGTTTCTTTTTTATTAGCAATGGCTTTATTAGCAGAGGCGTTGCTTGTTTTTGTTTTAATATTCGTTTCATTAAATCAAATATAATAAAATACATTTCATAACGTCTCCATCCATCCATCATTGTTATCAGGTCATTTTCATCTGCTACTCGCCTATGGACAGCAATTTAAGGCTACAAAATACACACGCACACAAACTTAAATATTTTAGAAAAAACAAAAAAAAAAAAATCAAAATTGAAGGATATGTTACATATTTATTTGTTCGTTTATTTTTCATTAACATTTGCACCATTTATTTTGCGAGTCCTTAACACAAACATAGTACATAGACGAACACACAGACACATACAGACACAAGCAAATAAACTACACTTCAACTCACCAAGTCAAGATTAGTAAATAACAAAAGCAAAACTATCCCTCATTACGTGTGCTGCTCCACATACCGTCGCTGCCAACATCAACAAAAACACTGATTTATCTGCATCAAACCAACAACAGCAACACCGCTCTCAACACCAGCAACATCACCATGTGGCACCAAATATCAGACATATTCTTCGATATTTTTTGCCAATTTCAAGGAGGAGCAACTCAAGCAGCAGCGACAGCAACAGGAAGAAAAGCAGCAGCAGCAACAAACAAAAGTACGCAGCAACGTGCGTCTTTGTCGTGAGACTGCAATCATCAACAACCACAACAACAACCACAACAACAACTGCAATGGGAGCAACAACAACAACAACAACAGTAACAGCAACATCGACATCGATAATGAAAATGGCAACGGCAATCAATCAATTGAGCGAAAAATCAACAATGTCTACGACACCGATGCTATGGCTATGGCCATGTCTATGGAAACGGATCCCGATGAAGAGGATGCCGCAGATGGTGATATACTGCATCATAGCGTTAATGGCACAATTTATACTGGTGTATCACAGGTGAATAAGATACGCATTACCGAAAATCCATTGCCAGAGCCGGTTTCCTGCTAGATATACCTTAGACGATGCTTTCAAATGAAATTACTGAATAGAAGCAACTAACTTAAAAAAAAATTCGAGTACATAAAAATTAAATTACACTAGGAAACAAGTTTGGATTTTTGGTTTTAATCTTGGCTACAAAAAATTTTATTTATTAGTCCAGTGTCTGTAGTCAGAGATCGCGATTCTACGCGGTTCTTTCGACGTGAATGGATTTCATGAAATCTTTCGCATTTTAGAGTTAAAACGAAATACACTACACAAATTGTGGGACAGCTTGAGAAAAGAGTGGCGTCAGCAACACGAGCTTAAACTAAGGAACTACTGGAGATAATATGTTGCAACTTGGTTAGCGTAGAGACGAAATTGAAAAAAGGGAAGGTTTTGGAAGTAGAGATACTCTCTCAAATGAACAAATTTTTAAAACGATATTTTACGATAGAAGCCATAAATATCATGAAACTTTGTGATATATTAAAATATTAGAAACAAATTTAAAAAATTGTGAGCAGGCTAGCGCAGGTGCTCGTCGCTTCTTAAATGCAAGCAAATACACAATTTCACAGAATAGACCTATGTTAATGTCTTGAAACTTGATATTACAACATTCGGTGGTAGTAAATGGTGAAAAAAAAGAAGGTTATCGCAAATGTGGCATGGCTCCCTTCATATGAGGAAAATTCAAAAACTTATACGGGCCCTTCGTGATGTAAAACATACATTAAGCAAATAAGTGTGAGTTTCGAGAAATGGATTTGGTACCTATGTACTTCACAATCAGGAATTAGTAGGCCATTTCGTTAGAACTGAGCTGAAGAAATCTTGAAACTTTGGTACGATAGGTGAAAACATGTAACACTTAGACGCGCCATTTAGCTATCCCTCCTATTTTGGTAGATGTAGTAAAGACTTTTGGTATATATATTATATTAAATTTTGCAACAACTGTTAAAGTGATTTGCAAACAGTCACATGTAAAAAATTCACTTCAATGGGAGGGTGAATTTCGTTTTGTTTAAGCCAATGATAACCACTGTCTACATGCAAAGTTTCATCAGAATGGGACGTATAATTAATTAAGGCCTTCGAAACTTATCCGCTTACGAATGTGCCACGCACACTATTCCAAGCCGGCCCGTTTTTGGTATAACTAAAGATAAAACGAACCATACCACAAACACTTCCTGGGAGTTGTCACGTACCTTTTACTATAATTGGAAAACATTAAGACATTAAGTAGTTCGTTATTTATCCTAAGAGATATTACCCACAGTTTTTTTCTCAATTCAAAGACATCGAAAGAATAACGTGAAGAAATACCCTGCAGACGCTGGACTAAAATTTATGATTTCAAAATTAAGAGCGTATTTTTTGTATGATAGAACTTTCTGTTATCATTTGTGCATTCGCTTTTAGTTCCGTTTTCAGTATTCAGTAAAAATAAAAATAGAAATTGATTTGCTAAAACCGAATCCGGAGTCAGAAAAAGGTAACGTCTTCAGGAAATCGATAAAGTAACACAAAAAATCTTGAAAATGAATATCCAATAAGTTCGCAAGACAGAAAATTAGCATAGTACTAATGATATTGAACGAGGCCGCCTGGCGTTGCTTTAACAATCTGACCGAATTGGGTATTGAATTAAGTGCACGACAACACCGGCGTTGTTTAAGAGTGCCCCATACAAAACATATCAACATGAGAGATTTTTGACACCAATTCGGATTTGGATTCAGTGGTCCCACACCTATTGGATATATAGTCTGGTTGCAGTGAGCAACTAAGATTATGTTTTATATTTCATCAAAAAATATCTATTACCACTTCATTTATCGGTGTCAAGTTTTAAAGGCATGTGTTACTCTGAGCTACACTCCCACAAATTGTAGGAAAGTCAGAGTCATTGTCAGTCCAAGGTGGACGGAAGTGGCTATGAATCTGTTTGGGACGTTAGACCAATGAATCTGTTCATATTTGTGTTAAAAAGACTAGAATGAATACTAGACGTCAATATCGAGGTAATTCGCATGATTAAGAGTCCTTAACATTTTCGTTAATTCACACCTGCAGCATTGCAGAATATCGACGGAGCATTACCTTAATCCATCGCTGTCAGACTCTCACTTCTTATGAATACGAAATCTCTAAAGGTCACACTAGATCCAAGGCTCCCATAGAACGAAAACAACTACCAGTGAGCTCAAAAATCATGTATGTATGTCGTTAAGGGGCTCTCCATACTAAAATGTATAGGGTATTGCCTCGGTGTTAACCAGCATATTCTATCATGCCAAGAAAATGCTTAAGCCCAACAGAATGTGATCAAAATTGCATTAATTTTAATTCTTAAATGGTATCTTTATATACATAATTAAAAAAATGTATTGATTGCGCCAAACAAAAAATTATGTAGACTTTTGTGGTTTAAATAAAAAAAATTCTACGTTATCTTAGTTTTCTTTGTTAAAATGTTCTTAAACCGTAGTTAATTCAATAAAATAAACTTCAAAAATATGTAAAAACGATCCAAATTGTTCAAGCATATAGTGTTGTAGTTGTAGATGCAAGCAAATTAATTATATATTTTTTAAAATTCATAAAGAATCAAAGAGGGCCATTAAGGACTCATGTTGATTACAAAGAGTAGACCCGCTAAGCCCGAGGAATCCGAGTATGTAGTCTCATACCATGCAATGTAGTTCGAAGCTATATGATTTTTTAAAGTCCCGACAGGTCAACTTTTCGAAAAAAGGTGGAAATAATGAAAAAAACCAAAAAGTATCTAGCCTAAGGTTTTGATCGTGAACAAATGCAGAGAGCTTTCGACCGTTCCAAATTTTTACTCTAATAATCTATATGGTTTTTGCTTGTAGGACGTTTTAGCGATTGTGAAAACGAGGCTTATCTGGATTTCTTAACGTTTGTGAATTTGCGACAGTCTACGATGAGTGACTGCCGCAAACCTAAAAATCCTTGCGACATTCCAACACGTATCATATTCGTGATAACCATATTTTGCTATAAGAGAGAAAATGATTGCGTGAGAGGTCCCTACAAGCAAGGAAAAATGTTATCTGCCCTCTTGCTCAAACAGGTTCGGCTGTGTTTATCTTTAGTTGAGTGTATCACTGGACTTTTCAAATGGACAAGTTGTCACTGATCTTAATGATTTCGAATTAGATTTTCTCATAAGAAGGGCTTATGTTTTTCAAATGCATATTCCGAATCTCCCCCAAAATAAATTGTCTTAGCATAAATTCCTTTCCCTTAGGTAACTTAGATAAATGCGATTAAATTTTTTTAATGTTAAATTTAACAAAATAATATGAAAAGTTTGAAGAATGTTTGAAAATCAATTGCTTACTTAAATTTGTATGGTTTTAGCAGCTACTTACATAGATACATATATTACTCTAGTTTCACTTTGTGCCTGAAATCAATTATTTTTATATAATTTACACAAAAGCAGCTTAAAAAGTTGAAAAATCATTTAGAGTTTCTGATTTCTGAACGCTATATGGAATGTAGTATAACTTTATTTAAAAACGAGAAAGCCATTGCTGCATAAAATTGAATGAGTTTGGCTCCGAAAACTTACTACTTACATGCCTGCACTATGTTCTTTGAATTGGGTCGAAACGCCCATTTTGATCTGTAGTGTCAAAGCCACTGGAAATCAAATACACACAATTTTAAGAAGCTTTTTTCGTTTCAAAATAAAAGTAACTGCATTTGAAAACTAACAACTTATTACATGCACATGGAAAGCTTGTGAAATATTTTAATGAGAGAGCTTTCATTGCAACACAAATGTTGTCAAAATCTTAAATGTTAAATTATTTTAAGATGAAAATACAGTTCCATTGGGGAACCATTGTATAGCATATCAAGATACCCAAATAATTTATACTTATATCACGTAATATTGTTAAGAACATTACAAATGTTGAAGCATAGGCTGAAATAAAAAGCGAAACGAAACTCAATAAAAACTCGAAATTTAATTTCGAAACGCGCTTAATCTTAACGTATCAAATAAAACACAAAATAATTAAGCCCATTCAAAAATCTTGCGAAGGAAAAAATAACGTTCACGAACAATTCCCGCTGCTTTAGTTATTTAAGCATTCTAAGGTGAAAAGTTGCTTCAATTTATATGAAAAAAATGAATTTGCAACATCAAAAACATTTCACATTAAGTTCAAAGCTTTACCAACTCAAATGTACACTTAGCAAATACACTTAAAAGCATTTAAACTCAAAATCAAAAATGGAACTTAAAAAATATTCAAATAAATTATACAACTTAACTTGTTCTAAGCAAATAACACCGAATATTACAATACAAATCATGGCTGCTAACCTTAGAAAGCGCTAAGCAACAACAAATAAAATAAAATAAACCAGAAAATGCTTTTGTAAAATAACTTAAAATACACAAGATGACTTAATATGTAAAAAATGAATATTTATTTCAGAATAATAAAGAAAATATAAAATTATTAAAGTTTTGATTTTCTCAAAATTATGCGAAAATTGTTCCTTACTGAGTTAAAGTGTTCGGCTCTTACACTGGCGATCTGAATTGGGTTCGAGCCAAGCATTCTGGACTGATGATGGCTAAGTATATTGTAGTAACCGAAACATGTACCATCTTTTACCAGGTTCAATCAATCCTTGCAAACTTTTGCTAGGTGAAGTGTTTTTAGCGATGTTATAACACTAAGACGCATCAATAGAACAAAAAGACCCATGATGTTCATGTTTGTCATAATTCTGCATCAAAGAAATTAATATTATTTGCTGGCTTTACCAAACTGAACTTAGTCAGTTTTTAAACTAAACTCTTCAATCATAATATTTCTCTGAATGTAGATTTTGCTAAACTGAAATTGAAAAACAAATCACACGGTTTAATTGAAACAGAAGACTTATGTGCGTCATTCTGTGTTTGTTTAGTAATATTGACAATTTTTATTTAACAACTCATTACATAACAATTATATTTACTGTTGAAATTTAACAATTTCTTTACTACAGCAGGCTCCGATAATTTTCATTGACAATAATTTTTAAAATTTATGGTGTTATTTGTGGAGATTCGGTTAACGAGTGTTGCACTTATTTGCGTCAATATTGGTAAGATTGAAAAATAAAACTGGGATAATTACACTGATTTCTCAATAAAACTGCATATTTTCAAATGGAGTTAATTGTAAACACAACAGATAATTGTTGTTAGTTTTAATTAGAAGTAGGCGATGAAAAACGAATATATTCTACCACGTGGAAAGGAATCATTTGATATTAATTCTGTAACAATTGGGTCTTGATAATACAACACGATTTCGATTACCATAACATCCAAGATAATGCAGGACGCAAACCAAAAGTGCTCTGCAATCCAGTTTAACTCAAAATGAATACCTAAACAGAACAACCAATTTATTTAACAATGATTTTTTGGATTAGGATCCAGGAACCAATCGTTTCGATGATTGAATTTTGCATTGGCATTATTGTGCACGCTTTCTTACGCTCTTTAAGAGCCATCTCCTTCTCATTTTTACGCTCTTTAAGTGCCTGCTCGTTTTCATGGGGATCAAAATTCAGACAGTGAAAATGTTTCAGATAATTCAAGCAACTCGAAATATAGATGTTTCAAATTCAGATAATTCATGTGGTCCACAAATCACACAGTTAATTTTCATTGGTTTTAATTTTTTTTTATCATCAAATAAAAAGTAAATAAAATAAAATCAGATTCTCATAATTCAGACGAAAAATGCAGATGAAATTTCCGCGAAAAAGCTTAAAGCAGAATATCCTTCTGCCCTGTTCACGGACGCAGGCGATATTTGGCGCTCTTTTTATGTTTTCCATAATCAATTTTTCTACCTGCAATCTTCATCACTCTTCAGTAAAGAACTTAGACTTAAAGAGTCTTTACATACGGACAGGTACAAATTTGAGTGATTATAAATCTGTAATGTTGTGGAGCAAGCAACTCTAAATAAAATTGATAATTTTTCCATTTTAGTTATTGGGTGTATTTTGCAAAAGCAAATTGCCAATCAAAACTTAAACAAAGAATTGCTGAAAATAATCTTCGGATAACTGTAGACTTACGCTCAAAACTTTCTACCAAATTTCTTATCACAGACAGTAATTTTTGAGGCGAATTCCCTCCCCATACTTTGGAACTGCATATTTTGAAGAGTTTTCTTTACAAATAAAATATTACTCATGTTTGTATCTGAATAAGTCTTATATTGTCATTTTATAATCAAATTCTTATTTGCGACACTTACATTCAGCCTCGCCATCGCAGAAGCCACCCTTAAATCCTTTGAAGATGCATTTTGCAGCGCATGGGGCATGATTCCAACCGAGACCACTGAGTAAATCACAGGTTGCGCGTTTCTGGCGACTGGGAGCATCCACTGCTAATTCTGCTTCATCGTAAATAATGCCGGCATCGGTATCAACTACGTCAACAGCATCGACTGGTGAGGCGGTCGCACCATGAATGTAGAAAGCGCAGAGTACTGCGGCAACAGAGAGTAAAAAGGCTGTTTTCATTTTGATTTGCGTGTTATAATGAATTCCGAATAATTACTTTAACTTCGAGTGATAGCTGCTGAATAAGTCACTAACGCAATCTGCGGCCTTATTTATACTCTGCTTCAGATTGCTTAATGTTAGTGGCGGGAATTTAGTTGTCTAGATCTTATGGGAGTCACAGCAACAAAACGAATAACGCGGGCTCAGCTGACCCTGAAGAGTTCTTAATTTTCTTGTTTTGGGTGCTGGGGAAAGCCCAAATATGTTTTACCTACACATGGGTACGTGGTATATTGATTGTGCAGTGGAATCTTTTGTTTTGAGTTAAGCTTTACATTCTTATCAACAACGGATGTGAAAGCTCAATAGAAGTTAAATGATTTCACACAGTAAGTTTTATTTTTTATTTATATTGCTGTTCAGATCTCGTTTTAATTTCGATACATTAACTTGCTGTTTAATTCATAAAAAAGTAAGAAATCAAATATGTATGTATATCTGCATCAAAGAAATAGATATTTTTTGCTGGCTTCAGCGTTCTCAAATGTCTCAAAATTACTAAAACTGAACTTAGTCAGTTTTTAAACCAAACTCTTCAATCATAATATTTCTCTGAATGTTGATTTTGCTAAACTGAAATTGAAAAACAAATCACACGGTTTAATTGAAACAGAAGACTAAGCTTATGTGCGTCATTCTGTGTTTGTTTAGTAATATTGACAAGTTTTATTTAACAACTCATTACATAACAATTATATTTACTGTTGAAATTTAACAATTTCTTTAAAACGGAGCTCTATACTACAGCAGGCTCCGATAATTTTCATTGACAATAATTTTTAAAATTTTTATGGGATTATTTGTGGATTCGGTTAACGAGTGTTGCACTTATTTGCGTCAATATTGGTAAGATTGAAAAATAAAACCGGGATAATTACACTGATTTCTCAATAAAACTGCATATTTTCAAATGGAATTAAATGTCAGCACAACAGATAATTGTTGTTAGTTTTAATTAGAAGTAGGCGATGAAAAACGAATATATTCTACCACGTGGAAAGGAATCCTTTGATATTAATTCTGTAACAATTGGGTCTTGATAATACAACACGATTTCGATTGCCATAACATCCAAGATAATGCAGGACGCAAACCAAAAGTGCTCTGCAATCCAGTTTAACTCAAAATGAATACCTAAACAGAACAACCAATTTATTTAACAATGATTTTTTGGATTAGGATCCAGGAACCAATCGTTCCGATGATTGAATTTTGCATTGGCATTATTGTGCACGCTTTCTTACGCTCTTTAAGACCCATCTCCTTCTCATTTTTACGCTCTTTAAGTGCCTGCTCGTTCTCTGGGCAGCACCGTTCATGGGGATCAAAATTCAGACAGTGAAAATGTTTCAGATAATTCAAGCAACTCGAAATAAAGATGTTTTCAAATTCAGATAATTCATGTGGTGAATAAATCACACAATTAATTTTCTCAGACTCTCTCATAATTCAGATGAAAAATGCAGATAAAATTTGGGCAAAAAAATTTAAATGTGAACATCCTTTTGCCCTATTCACGGACGCAGGCGATATTTGGCGCTCTTTTTATGTTTTCCATAATCAATTTTTCTACCTGCAATGTTCATCACTCTTCAGTAAAGAACTTAGACTTTATGTAAACTATAACTCATGTTTGTATCTGAATAAGTTTTATTTTGTCATTTTACAATCAAATTCTTATCACTGCCTTATCTGCGACAGTTACAAACAGCCTTGCGACTGCAGAAGCCACCCTTAAATCCTTTGAAGATGCAATGTGCGGCGCATGGGGCATGATTCCAACCGAGACCACTGAGTAAATCACAAGTTGCGCGTTTCTGGCGACTGGGAGCATCCACTGCTAATTCTGCTTCATCGTAAATAATGCCGGCATCGGTATCAACTACGTCAACAGCATCGACTGGTGAGGCGGTCGCACCATGAATGTAGAAAGCGCAGAGTACTGCGGCAACAGAGAGTAAAAACGCTGTTTTCATTTTGATTTGCGTGTTGTAATGAATTCCGAATGGTTACTTTACGTTCGAGTGATAGCTGCTGAATAAGTCATTAACGCAATCTGCAGCCTTATTTATATTGCTTAGTGATAGTGGCGGGACTTCCCTTGTCTAGATTTTATGGGAGTCACAGCGACAAAAAGAATAACGCGGGCTCATATTACCCTGAAGAGTTCTTAATTTTCTTAGAATCAATTGTCGTGAGTGCAAATCAAGGGGAGTTTTGTGGGCTGTGGAAAATCCAAATTTGTTTTACCTACACATAAGTACTTGGTATATTGATTGTGCAGTGGGATCCTTTGTTTTGAGTTAAGCTTCATATTCTTCTCAACAACAGATGTGATAGCTCAACAGAAGTTAAATGATTTCACACAGTAAGTTTTATTTTTATTTACATTGCTGTTCGGATCTCGTTTTAATTTTGATACATTAACTTGCTGTTTAATTCATAAAAAAGTAAGAAATCGAATATGTATATCTAAATATGTATGCGTTTTGTTCAATTTTCAAATTTGACTCAGAATATAATTTTTCCTGTAAAGCTATTTTCGAAGAATTGATATTTACAGAGATAAAAAATACTTAAAAAACTTTGGATGTACCTTAAAAAATTAATGGAATTTATTATTTATCTATGTAAATATCAAATCCTCGAAAATATTGTTGTGACATAAAATATTCATGTTCCATGCATCACGAGGAAGGAAAATTGCTTATCAATTTTTAAAGCAGATCTTCAAAAAGTTGTTAGGGGTCGCGATAGTTTTTTAAAATCAGTTTGGAGCTTCAAAAAGATTGAAAAACTTTATGATTTACATTTTTGAGGCGTGACCACAGAAAGGAAGTAAAAAAGTCAAATTTTGGAGTTTCACAAACTGTCCACAACTCCACAACGGTTTGTGGTTAGCTTACAGTCCTTAGCATTGTTGTTGGTGCTGTCGAGTTCCATGACCACAACGTAATAATCTTCGAATTGACCTTTTACCACAAAATTCAAAACCTCTATAGGGCTTAAAATTAAATTTTGAAAACTGCTAACTGTACTACAAGCTGTCGAAAACTGGAGTTGATATTTCGACTGACTGAAATTACCTTAAAATGAAACCAGACGCCAAATATGCAACATATCACGAAAAGCGAAGAACTCGTGTCTTGACTTTGACGCATAAAATGTGCGATTTATTTAGACAACGTGACATCATATCGTGAAAACAAATCGGTGTGATTTCCTCTGATTTCGGACTTCGAAAAAAATCAATCTCGTACACAAACCACACGCTTCATTTTTCGCAGATCAGTTTTCAAGAGTTCCCGTACTCCACTCGTTCCACTTTGCGCTCTCAATTTCTTTTCCATCTGTTCAGTTCTCTTTCGCTCGATTGAACTCGAAACTTTGACGCAGAACTCAGAACAATCAATTGTTTGTGAAGTCTGCGAGTGTACAGACGTGTTGCGGTGATTTTTCGATTTTGGCGTCAACAGATTGCAACCACAAAAACAACAAGGGGACACATCTCTGTGTTGAAGCAGCAACATTTTTTTGTACTGTTTATCTGTTCGTTTTTGTTGTCGATTCGCGTTTCGTTTTACTGTTTGCGTGATTTTTTAACTTATTGTGAAAAAAAGATACGTAGAAGAGATACATAAACGCGCAAAAAAAATATAGTTCAAAAATTATAAAATTAAAAAAAAAACAGCAATAAAAATTTTAAAAATTGCAGTTACACAACACTTTGTATCCAAAAAAGAAAAAATTTTAGAACTGCGATACATGGTAACATACCTATGTTGTTGTAGTTGTATCTAACAATTCCACTAGTGATTGTGGCCAATGTTGTTGCATTGGTGATCGTGTTGTGTTTACTACAACGAGTGTAGCCGAGCATCAGTCTTAACGGTTTGTTGGTGCTGCTCCGCAAAGGGCCATCAACTCTCACTTGAAAAACGAAAAGGTAGTGCCCGGAACAATTGAAAGAAACCCGTCTCCGCCTCTTGCCAAACAAGTTTCAAAAGATCAATGATATTTAGTATTCTGATTTGCATAAGAGTTGGCTGCCAGTTTCATTCACAAATTTTTAAATCAAATTACAGAAGAACAGGAATGAATTGTCATTTCTAGAAAGTCTGCTCGGTTGATCGGAATTCGGCGACATCGTGCATTTGTTTTTTCTAAGCTTACGGTCTTACGGTGTGCCTGCTCCAATTACTACGGACTCGCCCATAGTATCGCGATCGTTTCGCTTGTGTTTATTTCGATGAACTCAACTGCGTTGACAACAATCGACAACGTCTCCAGCGCGTCAATATGCTGATCTTGGATCTTTTACTGATACGGCGACAGACAACAATCATTCTCGGTCTCCAGGCGTTCCACTGGATCGCACACAATGTAAGAAAGCTGTAAACGCCGTTCCAACGTTCAACGCTTCGTTGCGTCTATCGCAAGAAAAAGAAATAGAAATTCAATTGTAAAAATCGCAGCTCAAATTAAAACAAACAAAAGTTACATTGCAAAAGAAATATACAAACTCCTGCCTATAGCGCTGTGAAGTTCTGTGGAAAATCATACGAATACTTTTGATTTATTTATTGTTATTGTGAAATCCAAGGGATATAAATATCAATAAGATTGGCGATATCGGTGATATCGCAGTGAAAACAAACGTCAAAAAACAAAATGGATACACCGTCACATCTCACGTTGTGGATTAGCCTGGGCGTGTTGCTGTTGTGTTGCCAAGTACCGCCTAGTATAGCCTCCATCAACGCTGGATATGTTGATACGGGTGATATGAAAGGTGAGTACCTAGTTCCCGAGCACAGAAATTACTTCTGCAATTAACATTGGAAGTAAAAGACATTCATTTAGTTGTTTCAAATTTGATATTCAACGAAAAACACATAAGCACAAAAGAGTTATTCTGGTGCAGGCTAAGTCGCTTATATAACTAACTTTTTTTTTGCTCAAAACTAAAAGAAAACTGGGCCGAAAATAAAAAACGAAATCTGCCCAAAAAACCGTGAAAAAGGCAGCTAGTTACAATGGTAAAAACGACAAAATGGTCAAAAATATTGATGGTTAATATTTTTGACCATTTTCATTAAGTTTGGATCAAATTTAAACAAAATTCTGATTCTTAACTAGGAAAATCTGATATTGCAGAATGTAAGAGTATTAAAATTACCGCTACAGTGACATTTCTGTAGGAAAATTGACTTAATTCGTCGGTCACAGAATCCACACAAGAAAATTTAAAAAGGGAACAATTAGTAAGAGAGATATCTTTGGTCTTTCCTTAACGCTGCATTACCAGTAAAAGTCTAAAAATTTTTTCAAAAGTGAATTTTTCTCCGATGTTGTGAATGGGGGATTTTATTTTTGCTTCTAATTATTTTGTATCTAATTATTAGCCGTGATTTAATAGCTCCACGAATATATAGCTTTATGGCTAAGTTCAAATCCGCCTACTTTTCTACTTCAAGATTCATCAATGCAGCATTTTAAGTACTTTTTTGTATGGAAAAAGCCACGTCCTAAAAGCAATTTTAAGCTTTTGCTTGTTTGAGATATGCCACGCCCTCCTGTATCTCTTTTATCCTGCATGTAGGGTATAAAATTTTCTCTAAAATGGAATTAAGAAAAGAAGTAACTGACTCCCAAAATTTGATTGACAGACATTTTTTTTTGTGTAAAGATTTTACTTTTTAAATTTTGAACGCATTTTTTTAGGGAGAATCTTC
The DNA here is from genome assembly GCA_963680825.1 of Meiosimyza decipiens. Taxonomy (NCBI): domain Eukaryota; kingdom Metazoa; phylum Arthropoda; class Insecta; order Diptera; family Lauxaniidae; genus Meiosimyza; species Meiosimyza decipiens. The sequence goes on along the minus strand of OY804261.1, from coordinate 80,788,754 downwards.
TCTTAATTTCTACTTAGTCTACTTAGTCAAATAATCTTAGTAAGCCACAGAGACTAGAAAAACTTTCAGTCATTTAATTGTTTTTTTTTTGGCAGTGCATTATTTGCAACGCCATGTTTTGAATGAATACAAAATAGAAGGAGTTCGGAGTAATGGGAAATAAATCTTTTTTTCCTCTTGGATTGTTTTAAGACTACTCCCCTAACAACTGCTCATTTTAGTTTCTATAGCTGAGACGTTGTTAAATTTTAATATTCTTCGATTATCGGGCGTGAACAAACTGAACGTGGCCGCCCTAGGGACAGACCATAAAACATGAATTTTAAATTTTTAATTTAATTTAATGAAAACCTTAAATCGAAGCAGCTTGAAAATAAAAAGGCATTAAAATAAAGGTACTCGCAGTTCCAGGAGAATTAACTCTTATAACATAAAAGTTTACGTTTGTAAAATATTTGTGTCAGCAACTGTCCGCTGGCGAAGCTCTCTTATGCAACTGTTTCGAAATTTAAAGTTATAGTAGTTACTAGAATTATGCAACTGTTACTCGGTTATAACCATCCAGGATTATGAATTTTCTCCCATGAGCACAATTGTGCAATGCATAGTCTGTGCTCTCCTAATGATTGCTCTGAAGAAGGACTTTACTTTGGAATGATTAAAATTAAAACTCATTACTCACAATGAAATTTAAAAAAACAGAAACTCAAACAATCAAACGGAACGAAATATCACTCATTTTCAATGTAAAGGAAATGCATCTGTCTAGCCTAGGTGTACCGACTCCTTTACGCTGTGTAAAACTCAGTCATTGTATTATGAACAGGTATTTCTCCCATAAATTCCCATGCTTGGCAAAGGAAACCAAAGCATATTTACTTGCTGCTACCTGGCTGATAAAGTCGCTGCGATCAAATGAATAAACAGCGTACCAGTCGGCAAAGGCATCGTCATCGTCAGCTTAACTGCCACCACCACCGGTAAAAGCACCAGCGCTTGTTTACCTTTTTTTAACTACCTGGTCGCTTGCTTGATCACTATGCCAATGTCATTGTCTGTCAGGTAGTTTCTGGCTGCCTCAGGACATTGGTGTTATTGCGTTTTTGTTTTATTTTTTATTACATTTTCTTTGTTCAATTCAAGAAATCGCATTAAATTGTGCATTTCTATGTTGTGTTTGAGTTCAGTTTCTGTCTCGGTCTCATTCAAGGATCTTTCATTCATAAGCGGCATGAATAGCACCGAAAATAATTGTAACGACTATTTAAAACATTATTCGTTACTGTGAGATATGAGTATTCGCAAGAAAATTAGAGCTAAACGTGACAAAAAGTGTTGAATCTAATGGATAGAACTGATCCGAACCAGTAAGCAAGTACGAAACAACTATTCCGAACCCTCACGCTCTACATACTCACATACTCTTTCAACTTGGTTTGTGGAACTGCCGCATGGCACGAGAATTACTTTACTGGACTGATTGGATGTTCGGGTTTAATCTACTCCTTCGCCGTTAAAACGTTCAACTGTCCTCAGTTTATAGCTGTCGGGGAAAAAATCCGCTGGGATATAGTTCCACAACTTTATCCTACGGCCAAGTAACGAATTTTCACCTAATTGCGACGTGCTATTGAGCACATGTATACGTGACCCAAAAGAGATGGGCATGCCGCATTCCGACAGAAAGTTCAGATTAATGAATCTAATTCACATATTCCTCTAAAGCACATCCCGTTATTATATCGGGATGTGCTTTAGAAAGGAAATCGATTATGAAAACGATTTAGCAATCCCTTAGTAGTTTCATCACGCGACGTCTAATTTATTCAAAGTCACATGAAGTTGAGCGGGTAAACTTTTTGGATCCAGTATACCCTAAGACATGAACTGTAGAATAAGGTATATTCTGCGTCGTTTTTATTTAAAAATTTTGGATAAACGAAGAATATTTTCCTGGATTGATTAATGCCCCATTGGACGCACTTTTTTCAATTGCTTTGTCCGATTTTGAAGAGGTTTGAGCATAATTTTTCTTAATGGGATTATGACTTACCAACGGGTGCTATTTTATACAGTGGGTAAACTTAGTTTGTAATATTTCCCATTCTCCATTACATAGTAATGACAAATACTGGCTATATCAAAATTTTATTAATTTCCATAGTCCATTCGTACTCAACTCATCGCTATGATTTTCATAATTCTTAATTACGCACAGCATAATTTATGCCAAACCGTGTCATGTCGTGGCGTGGTGGCCACATTTCGAGTCTGAGCGCAGCTTATGTTGCACACAATTTTGCAATACGCAACAGTGCAGTAAAAACCGGTTCCAATTGCAGTCGCATTGGTCTCGTTAACAACCTACAACCAAACGAAAGATCGACCGAGTTACAGAGTTCTTTTCATCTTACACAAGTACGTACGTATGTGAGTTGTGATCGTGTTTGCGTTGTCCAAAATGCATTCATTGTTCCGCTGCGCAGTGCATGCATGTGGTGATCACGCTGCGCAGGTGAACCATGCAAAGTGCAGCAGCAGCGCGCAGGTGTTTGATGCAAAAAAAGAAAATTTTGCAACTATCGAGGGGAAGAGTTGTGCGATCGCTGATCATTTTTACATTACAATGATTTGAATTTTGCTGCATGGGGACTTGTCGCGTCAGTTGCATATTGAGTACTTGATTGTAGAACTTTTTCATTCACTACGAACTCATTTTTTGACCAACAGTAGCAGAAGCAGCAACTTTCTCTGTTTTTGCTACAGTGATCGTGCGGGCTTTGCAGGTCAATCGTATGCATTATTGACGCTGATTGGTAGGTGGATTTTGCTTTTTTCATATTTCCTACTACATTCTATGCTGACTCACATTTGTTCATCACCTACGATCACTTTGTTTTATATTTTTATTATATGTTGATCGTACGCTATCGAGACAATGGAAATTAACTCTTATCAATAGCAAACTTTGCGCTACATTTTTGATAACTGAATCGCAGCCAAAAGGCACGTCATTACTTTCATTTCACCATAAATTAGTATCACGATAAGAGTGTATACGTGCCGTATGATTTGTTATTGTCGTGGTTGTAAAAATACACCAAGCCATTGGAACTTAAGGTACTGCGTCTGAAATTCTGAGTATTTTATTATAATTGAAAACGGTTGCTGTTCATTTCACTGAAAGGCAATTTTCGGAATTCTTAAGAGTGCAATTTGATCACTTAGGAAAGTCTTAACTGAAGTGGCCGCTTAAGTACAAATGTACACTTGCTTGGGCACTAGATATGAGCTGAGGCAGAGTCAGTGTAGTCCTATCAGAATGAAAATCATGCTGAAATGTCAGCTGTCTCGCCGAAAGTGTCGACGTAAAATGAAAATGAAATCGAAGGACATATCAAGTTTCATAATTTCGTAGGTCCTTTAAGTGTAGCGACCCTAAGTGTAGCTTCTTCGTGTTGTCTAGTGACACTCGAAGGTAGACGCAAGTACAAAAAGCCGAAAAGGGAGGAAGTGTATGAAGCACCACTTTGGCTATGCAGTGATTTTGACAAACGGATGTGCTCATTGTTATTGTTGTTCTTGCTGCCTTTGACTTTGAACATACGAAAACGCAAAACAAAAAACAAAAAGCGTCCATGCTCATACGAATATTGTCATAATTCTAACAGGAAAATAATTAAAAAATTTCCTTTTGAAACTCCGGCTTTGGCACAAAAGAAGGAATGACAGTAATTATGAATGGGCATTTGAAAAAGTGGATATCCTGCCATGAAGAGGTAGAGCATACGTACCTACTATCGTTGTAACATGGTTCTCAATGTTGTGCCCAGACGTTTAACATACGCGCACCGCAACTCTCGAGTTCAGCAAAGTAGAGGTTGCGTTGTTTTACTTTATGCGTTTGATACAAGGGATGCTCTATATAATATGATAGGTTATTGAAACTCTGATATTACAGAGACCACTGCTAGTCAGAATCATAAACATTAGGAATATGAGCAAGACGAAAATCTTCTCACAGGCGCCGCTGGAGGGTGCTATTGCTTGACTGCAGGCAATATTTTCCTTATTTCAATAAACAATCTTTTTTTCGAGAAGTGAAAATCATTATTCCTCCTACCCCCGCTCGCATCATCTGCTGCAGACCATTTTGGCGTCAGTACTCTGTCCATTTATTTGCACATTTTGCGTATTCAATGGATGGATGGATGGATGGATGGTTTAATATTTTCTCTAAAACACAAACAAACTCTCATCTTTTAAATTCAACAAAACCACAGCGCAAACACAAACAAATTGAGGATCTTTTACAGCTGTTTCTGCTGCGGTGTTGTTTGAGAACGTTTTGCTGTGCTGAGTATCTGCTTAGCTGAGTATCTTTTGAATACACAGATAGACGTTTGGCCAATCGCCTCGTTTTCGTGTTCATCAATTGAGATTCGCTTCGCATTCGTCGCTGCGATTCGTGTTTTTACGTTTTATTTGTTTTCTTCTCTCTGGAATACAAGTGCAACGCAGTGATCAGTAGTCCAGCACTAGCAAATACACACAAAAGTGTACCCTATGGCCCCACGATCATGCGCATGTAACAACGATCGCTGATTTGCGCGCCACTTAACGAGTCATCTGAGTGCGTGTGAAGTGAGAAGATCGCCTTAAATTATATGCTGCATTGTTTACGCGATCGCCTAATGAGATGTGTGCTAAGGCAATCGATCAATGGCGAAGACAGAAACAAATCCAAGGTAACTTCAATTGCGTGAAAATGGCACTGAGTCGAAATTTTAACAATCGTTTATGTTGTTGTTTCCAGCCAAAATGATCAAAAATAGTTCCAAAGTGTTCGCACAAATTCGTTTTTCAGGCACATATGTACCCATCCAATTGTTTTTGTTGATTATTTCTGATTTTCAAAAGAAAACATCACGTATTAGAAGAGGGATCGTTTATGTTAAATCTTTTATATTTTTCACACCTTAGATTTTGATAGTGAGCCTTCTGAATTAATAAATTTTTAATAGATCCAAAATGTTCTATAAAATTAAATGGAACTTCGATTAGAAATCCAAATGATCGCTTAGCTTAAGTGGTCTCAAGTGGTTGAAGGTAGCAACAATTAAACTGTTTATCTCATTTCTCAAAAATGGAACAGATGCTGTTTGCATATTTTAAAGAAGGTAGCTTTTCAGCTTATAAAATTTCAGTAGAAGTCTTAACAGTCATAAGAGGCCGTTCTCTTTTTAACATAAAAAATAAGAGAAGCTGATAATCTAATTGACTTTGTTAGATAAACTTACTTTATCTTATCTGAGTTCAAGATATAGCCATTACATTGGAGGCTTGACGGAACTTTTGAATTGCTTGAACTGATTAAATGAACGACCATTTCCACATTTACGTTCGTACGAGTAAACGTGAGAAATTCTGCATTAATTTGCATTTTATATTCGGGTCGATTTCTTTGCATTGTACTTGCATTTGCTAAGACTTAATATTGATATTTGCTGTCTCGCTCTAACAATAAATTGCGCATAAAATTTTTAATTACTCACAACTACATACAGCGAATTTTTATGCAATCATAAAATTGATATATTTTTCGCTGATTTGTCGTTGATCTTTTAAGTACAAAAGTTTCCCAGGAATTTATGCATGATTCAATAAACATAAATGATGAAAAAAATGATCATCATTTGTTGGTTTTTAATTTGATGTGAACTTCGGCCATGGAATATTTTTCAATTTATACAATACATAGCTGTCATTCAACCGGTTTAGTTTTTGTTGTAGTTGTTGGTGTATCCAGTGGAGTTTCTCATGGCTCACATGTTGTACCAACAAGGTACCACAACTGCCTGCTGGTGAAATGAATAAAGTATGGTAGATAAAGAAAAAATATCACAAAGTGATCTTGTCAACTTTGTTGGTGAGTGAAATTGAAATTCATAACAAGTCTTACAAATAGCGATCACACGGCGTGATCTTGTTTTTGCCTTACATCCACCGAACAGCGATCGTAGCACTTCTCGTCAACATCATCAACCTAGCGAAAGGTTGCCGTCCTCTGAATTTGCTTACAGAAGCCATTTTATCGGTATTTTAAATTAAAATCAATGATTTTGGCATTTTGTGCTCTTTAATTATAATTTGCAGTGCATGATCGTCGGGCGAACTAAACGCAGTTTTTAGTAGGTACACTGTACTATCTGTTCCAATGTATAAAATTAATCTTTTTGAACTACTTTAAAATGAATTTCTTGTTCCTGCGATTTTTTAGTGACGGATGGCTACTCGCGTAAGAGAGGAAGTCGTTTAACAAGCGAGTGATCGTGCTCGTAAATTTTGATTCGTGTTATTAATTTTGAATTATTTTAAGCGCAACTGGGAGGGTTCTCCAACATCAACAGGTAATTAAAGCACACGTGTTCAATTAAAATGTTTGTTGGTTGCTTTCAAGGGGTGGTTGGTTGTTTGATGACTAACGTCATGGAAATGCAAGATCATTACCGTGGGGTATTTTAGTGCTGATGTTTATTTTTAATTAACTGCTGTTAAGAGCAACCAAGCACGCTACTGTGCGCCATATTACCTCATTCATATTGAAATTGTCAAATTCCTCGCGCAGACTGAGTGTTCTATACGAAATGCGGAGTTGCGACGGTTCATTGAAGTTTAGAGTGATCTTCGATTGTGTCTCACATTAATATTAACAAAATAATAGAAACGCCTTGCTTGATCGTATGAACAAAAGACTTGGCGGGCTTCCCTTCACACGCTGTAACTATTGAGATTACAACAATGCATTGTTGTTGCGATCAGTGATCGCTTCTGTTCATTGTTGTTTTTGTTGCCGTTGCTATGTCAATTAGGTTGCTAAACAGATCGTAGAGGTGAGAAAATGTAAATGTTTGGTGTTGGCTTTTGCAAAAAGATTATTTTGGAAAGAAAATATGAGCAACAGCGATAAAAACCTTCCAGTTCAGACATCGATTTGTTCCTTCATTGTTTGGTTTGCAATGCAAAAGTGACAACCATGTCGAACACCGCCAATTGTGCTGTCGTTCGGTGCTGCTGCAAATGAAGTTGTGGCACTAAATCGAACCCTTTCTGATTTCCAATGTTACCCTTTGTCTACGTACAACGCGATCCTGAGCCACACAGCTGTTGCATGCAGCAGTGCAGCTACGTGTATTGGAATCATTGACCAGAACAGTGGCAAGCAACAAGCAGAGACGCCCAATTGGAAAATATGAAATATGTGACGGAGTATTTCGTGACAGTTAGCAAATTCTGTCAAAGATTTTTACGAATGTCAATAGTTCTACATAGTGTCAAAGACTACAAAACCTCGTACGAGAGCCTTATATTTTACTTAGCGTTTTAAAATATCTCAAGTCCAGACATTATTGAAAAAACTATGCTAATTTTCGGAATCAGTGAAAATAGATCAACGCTTTGGACCATTTTTCGTTGATATAAGCCCCAAAATGTGATGAGCGTTTTCGTTCAATGAACAATTCAATCCATATGAATACAATCACCTTTTTTTAAAGGAAAAATTCAGTGGTTGCCAGTTAAGTTCATTTCCATCCAGTTTTATTGAAGGGAGGCACCAGGCGATGGATTCTTATTTAAATTTTATAAATCAAAAGCAATTACTTAGTACGATAATCAATAATATTAAGCGATTGATATTGATATTACTAACAAAATTACAAGAAAAAAGATAGGGCCAAGGCTAGTCATACAGTTTCTTCCATTGCTAAATGAAATCATCAGTGACCTTCGACCCGAAGAGTGAGAATTTCTAAGCCTGATATGTTTTAATTTTTGCATAGATTTATAGCAAGCGTGGCTATTTTTAAAATAGCCACGATTTGAAAACATATTTTTAACTTTTGATGTGAATTTTCTCAAAGGTATCAGAACTGGACGTAGCTGGTTAGTCTGGGTAGCCACTTAATTTACGACCTTTTAGTACCACCCTTTTTCTTATCATCGATATTATTCATTCTACAAAAGACTAATCAATGTCAAAAGTCACGAAAGTCCATTTATTTACAAATATTTATTTTTTGTTGAGTTACCATTCTCAAGTTACAAGGTACAAAACTCCGCTGTTGATGTCCGGCTGGAAGAAACCGAGATTTTTTCCTTGAATTGTATGCACGATATCGATCAATGCTTTCGTCATGTTGATTACAGTCTCATTTTATGATTCCTTTTAAGACCGTTTTGGATTTTTTTACATACACTTCAAATAACGCGCTTAAAGGAAAAATTTTTAGCTACGTAAGCTTAAGTTTAAGTTTTTAATTACCAATGACAACTTTAATGAAGAATGTTCCAGTTTGACTTTATTAAGTGGTTAATAATAGTTGTGAGTAGTACTTACTTAAAAGGAGCTACATGTCATTCGCAATGAAAATGTTCTGTTTATTTCGATTCCTAGGGCCGATGGTTTTTGATAAGATGAGGTAGTAAAAAAAAGATTTCAAACATGTCCCATTTATTACTAACAATAAGTAAAAGTTGTAGTACTACAAATACATTTCAAAGGGATACATGTATATATGTCAGAAACATTAGAATCATAGCTTTCATCAGAACTCTGCAAAAAAAAGCCATTTGGGACCATTTCGTGACTACCTCATCCTTATTCCGCAAAGGTTCGCTTATCGTATTCGCATAAGTAATCGATTGCCCCTAAAAAACACGAGTCCTACTGGGTACATACTTTTACTTGTACACAATAACATACCCTCCAAATGGGCATTGTGTGGCAGCCATTTTTATACAAACTAAATTGCCCTGCTGGTGCGGGTGATCTTGTTGAACACAAGATACGATCGTGCAACATTTGTGCTGCTGACAAGGTAGGGGAAACGCTTTAGAAATACATGCATGCGTGGCTGCTGTACTGCTGCTCCACTGCTATTGCACAATCTCGTATGTCAAAATTGATGCCATATGTCATGATTTACCTTTGCCATCCTTAACAAGCGATCTGCGTCAGCGATCCTTGTACACCAAGTCCCAACGTGTAGGTAAGATGATGCTTATTGGCAGCCCCAAACGTGTCTGCAAAAGTGTACTGTATTAAATTACACAAGGAAAGCTAAGACTTATTTTCGAAAATGTCAAAGTGAGCGTAGGCTCATCAAGGTTGACAACGTCATCGCCATGGACTTAAGCAGTTCGTTGACATTTTTAGCTACAATTTTGATCTTATGTTCTTATGAGAAGTCACAGTCTCTAAAGCCGGACGCAAAAGGCAAATAAAGGCAAACAACACACTAAATCACCTTCGCAAAGGTCTCATCAGGCGACAACAAAGCGCAAAAGATGCTAACAATGGAATTAAAGCTGTAAGAAATAAAAATCAATGTAAAGCACATGGAAGGAAAGGTCGAATCGGCGCATGCACAAGAGAGTGAAAGTTTGACAACTTTTGGTACCAACAGAATGTGACAGTGATCTTGCATAAATAAAGTAAAATAGCTACCGTTTCAAAGCGGAAACATCAAATGCATACTAACAGTAAATGCTGAACCCAATGCGGCAGAGGTCATTTCATGTAAAAATGTAAAAATGCGCTAGCTGTAGCTGAAGTATTAATGTAAGCGAAATGTTCGTTTTCGTTATTAATTAAGCGCGATTTTTTTCGAATGAATCATAGAATTTGTTGTTATGCCGACTAACTTGAACCTTCACCTTTTTGATGAGTACACAATGCTTCTATGTTCAATACGTCACCATTCGATCACTTCAATCAAATGCTGATGATGCTGTTGATCGCAGCGCACAAATTTCCAGCAAAAATCTACCGAGTCTACCCTGCTCTCAGCAACACCACAATCTTTGTTGCATTTCGGACTTTTTGGTGTCGATCGTAGCAATGATCGTTTGTTTGTTTGCTGGTTCGTTTGTTCATTTGTTCAATTAATTAAAAACAATTAAGCAGTGGGGCAAGCGTGCATGCATAGCGTCCCAGCTTGGCCCAACCCAGTTGTAGCGTTTGGTGTCAATTGAAAGGTTTTTCTGCGCCAGTTCGAAGACGAGCATGCGAGGAGCCCGTATTTAAGAGGGCGCACGTTACACTCAACCAAAAGCAGAAGGAGTAGAATACCAAACAGAAGAAGATCGTTGAAGAAACGGTTATTTGTATTCTGTTCGTAAAATGTTTGGTTTGGGGCGCATAATGGAAAAAATTCAAACGAAAACAACAAAAACAAAAAATAAGAAAAACATAAAATTTTTAAGTGCATAATATGTTACAGCTGTTGTGGTTGTTGTTGTGTTTGTTTAAGATGTTGCTGATGTTTGCAGCTTTTATGTTATGAAGAAGGCAAAGATTTTTAATTGCGGTTAATTGGGATTAACATTTAGCATGCGTTTGATGCAACAGCAACAACAACAACAATAATAATAAAAATATCAACATAACCTTAATTTAAATTTTTTTACTGCAGCAATAATTTTCAAAGAACTCAACAATTTGTGACAATTCCAAGAAAACTTAAACGTTCTTAGTGAGATTCGGTCGCTGTAGACCCTTTGATACAGAGAAAGAGCTATAAGACACGCGCACTAGGGGTGCAGAGTTCAAGGGTAACCGGTCGCCGCGCGTTACAGCGGTTAATGACCAGTGTCAATGCGAGGATTATATTCTGCACTCAGTCAATATGTTGCAACTGCCAATTGGGAATTGCACTCACAACAACGTGCTTGTGGTAAATGCAACAACGTGTTGTGGCAACGTAGGCCACGATCTTTGGCCAAGATAACACGAGCAACGTATCGGCTACTAAGTTCATGTTGGTAGGCAGGTCAGGTGTAAAAGGATTGAAGTGTTGCGCTTAAAATAAGGGTATACTTACTCCACTCTAAGCTCTAACACTCGACTACATATTACATATAGTGAGCAGCAAAAGTCTACGTACACCCCTAATTTTTGCTAGATCGAGAATCTGAAAACATTATAGAAAATAGTAATGATGTAGTTTTGTTTGAAACTCTTTTTCAATGATAATGAGCTTACAAAAAATGCTCTGCACCTTAAATCTAAAAACTGTATATGAAGAGAAATTGTGTGCTGTTTTAAGTGGACTGAGGAGCTATCGAATTATATCAAGTATGGTACTACCACCCGAACGAAACCCACATGGGTAGCTAGTTATGTATGGACTAGTTTGAGTTTGAATCAGTGTTGCCGAATCGTTCTTCATAAATGGATCAAAGTTTATACACTCTTTTTAACATTATGCAATGATACTTTTTTGGTTATAGCAACTTTGGGGAGTATAAATTGTTATAAATGAAGCAAACTTAAAATAAATTGGCTATCATGAGATTTGAACCCAAGCTCGCAGCGTACAAGGCAAAAGCTCTGATAACTGTCATACTCTGCTAACCTAAAACAGAGGTCGTTTTGCTTTTCTTTGAGTGAAAGTGGAAATCGTCAAAAAAATCACCAAATCACAACGTTCTGAAATATGGAAATTAAGTTCATGTTTTTTCCTCTTCTACAACTTTCCAAAAAAATCAACAAATTTGAAAAATTTTGGCATTTTGGGAAAAGTTTCGGTTTTATGACATATTTCAATGATCTTTTTGAACATTCTACTTGAGGAATACTCATTATGTTGTGGGTTGTTGAAATTCTGACAAATGCTTCATTCAAAATGGAACTCAATTTATCTCAAAAATCTGAGATACATCCAAAAATACAAAAGAATGTGTTTCAGATTTGTATTCATTGTTGGGATTAAAAAATATTTCAAAAATATTTTTATTAAAAAATCCACATATGAAAACATCCATAAAATTAAAACAGACGAAATTCTTTTTAATATTTCAGATGATATATCTAGGTTTTATTGACTGTAAATTTGTTAAAAGTTACGAACGAGTTGCATTGACTGTCCCCAAGAAGGGGCATTTCTTCTATTCATGAAAATGACAGCGTTTCGTGAGCATAAGTAACGAGAAGAGATCAACTCTAATTTGCTGAACGAGGCTGAAACCTTCACTAAAAAGTGCGGCGTCTAAAGTGTGTAATATCCGATGCGAAACTATTCGAAGGGGGCCATTTAAATGATATCTTCATGTCATAAATATGTTCATGAATAAATAAATATTTTTTTGAAATGAACAACAAACCTATTTCGGCCTTGTAGTTCCATAAGATGTTAGATTGGCAAAAGGAGTGTTTGTATTAATGTTTTCGGTGAGGAAATTTCAGTCTCGAATAACTGAGAAAGAATATGAACAAAAAATAATAAATGTTGTAAAAGAGATCAAGAGCACATCCTTAATACCCAAAATATGTTTACGTACATATGTGTGGGGAAAAATCATTGACGATTGCACGCGTGTGTGTGTGCAAGTAAAGTGGTCAATTTCTTCAATGTGTGCTGCACTGAAAACAAGATTGCAAAATTGTTTTTTCTGTTTTTAATTTATTTTTTATTTTTGTTGTTGCTGCTGCTGATGTTTTTGTTGTCTATTGCATACGATCGTATTCCTTACGCTTAGCCGGTTCGATTTCCTGTTGACGTTGTTTTCTTTGTACTGCTGTCAGCATGAACGTACTAGGAGCTGCAAGAGCCAAAAGAGTAAAAATACAAAAAAAAATAATGTGGTGTTTTATTTGAAAAAGAAAAAAAACTCTTAAATATTTTCAATAAAAACTCAAAGTAAAACAAAACTAGTAAAGGTGTTATCTTCGGCCGAAACTCACATACCCTACACTGCATTGAATGTTATTTTTAAATAAATATTAAAAAAATGTTGAAGAGGTTGAATAAGTCGAAAATAATGTAAAATGGTTCAAAAATGTTGAAAAGTGTTGAAAAAAAATGAAAATGTCAAAAGAGTATGGGAAATGTTGGAAAAAATAGAATAGAAATGAAAAACACGAAATATGTCACGCCCACTTCTCCAAATCCGCCCACTTTTGTTTCAATAAATGACATTCGTGATTGACATGCACAAACCAAATTTTAGCACAATGGCTTGTATAGTTTGCGATATGTGCCGTAATTATTCTTAAAATTTAGGGCGGTGACACACCCACTGGAACAATACAGTCCGATTTTGATCCAAAAATAGCCTTCTATAAGCAAACCTCTTGCAAATTTCAGTATGATTGCTTATTTATTTCGATAGTTATGCCACTAAAGGTATTTTACTTGTATGGGAGGTGCCACGCCCACTGTTGCTATTTCAAACACTTTTGATTCATATGTACCTAATATCCAGTAAGCCACTTACATCAAATTTCAGATCAATTGCACCAATAGTTCACTTAAAATAGCACTTACAACTTTATGCTAATGAGGGAGGTGATACGCCCACTGATGCAATCTTGTCAAGATTCATTGAATTTAAAAGCGTATATTAACCGGCACCTCTACACAAAATTTTATGAAGATTACTCTCATAGCACACTATCTATAGCATTAAACGTATTTTGCTTATATGGGAGGTGCCACACCCACCGGCACCATTGTACCAAAATTTTGCAAAAAGAAACCTTTTAGCGAGTATATCTGCCATATTAAATTTCATAGCGATTGCTTTGTTAGTTCTCTTTTTATAACGTTTATAAATATTGCAGGCTGTGCCACGCCCTTCAACAAAATTTTCCAGAATAATGAATAAACTTGTATTGATGACTACTTTCAGTGGAATCATCCCTAAAATTTTAATGAAAATCGTATTTGCCAATTTGGAGTTATACGAAATCCAAATTTTTAATTGCTAAAAAGTGCCACGCCCACTTTTACAATTACGTCCACTTTATGCGCAATTCAAGATTTATAAGATCTGTATTCGTGTATCAAATTTCATCAAAATATCTTGCACGGTTTACGAGCTATGGCGTTATAAAAGTTAAAATTAAGGGCTGTGCCACGCCCCTTTAAGAGTCTATGCAAACTTCAAACCTAGCCTAATCTTAATTTTGTTCTCATCTTCACCAAATCACCAAGTTTCATCAAATTCGCAGCAACTTTTTTCAAAATGCACTGTGGTATATTTACATAGAGTATGGGCGGAAGGCGTGGCCGTGGACCGATTTCGCCAATTTTCATATGCTAGCAGCTTGCAAAAAGGTTTGACCTGTGCGCCAAATTTCATTAAGTTAGGTTGCTTAGTTTTCTCGTAAACCTGATTTCAACAGACAGACAGACAGACAGACAGACAGACAGACAGACGGACAGACAGACAGACAGACAGACAGACAGACGGACAGACAGACGGACACAGCTATATCGACTCAGGTGGTGACGCTGATCAAGAATATATATACTTGTCCATACCTGCCACGCCCCCTTCTATGCGTTACAAACGGAATGACAAAGTGAATATACCCTCTGTGTAGGGTATAAAAATGTGTTTATTTATTTTGAATTTGCTTATTAAAATACTTTAAGTTGAGCTAAAATTCGAAAATAATTTTATTTGAATTTTGTTCGCGCCGTCTTGGCACGAGTCCTACGGAGTTTTTTTTTTGCGTGGATTAGTTGTCATAATGTTTCGTTGTAACTTACGCTGGACGCACTTGCCCGACAACAAACTCGATCGCGTCCCCTGTCCCTCTGTTGCAGTATTGATTGCGTTTGCGCACCAATAAAATGTCCAAAATGAGCACTCGTAAGTTTCATTAATTGCTGTCAATTGCGCGGGTTAATTGTGTGAAACAATCCGCAACAAAAAATATGAGTTTATTGTTACAACTATTTCAATTATTATGAAATGTACTTGCTGCACGATCATTTTTCATTGCGATCATTGCTATGAAATTGAATGCTACTCATTTGAATTGGCCTTATGTTTTTTAGTTCGAAAAAAAAATAATGAAAATTCATAGCTAAAATATAAAAATTAAATTATAATGTGGAAAAATTAAATAATTACTCAACCTGCAAATTGTTTTATTCAATCTTTGTACCATTGACTTCCTTCAGCCCAACATTTGGAGATTATTGTAATTAAGGTTCCATTTAAGCAGTTAATCAAGAATAAAAATTGGCCAGTAGTTTGATTAAATATGATAGTTAAAAGAAACAACTATTTTCTAAATAATTCTATGCATATATCGTACATAGCTGTATTTTTCCAAAATGATGTTACGCATTGTACACTGAGAAAAGATTATGTGTCCTTCAAATAAATGTATTTGGTTGTAAGAATCTGTAAGCATTTATTAACAATAAGCAAAATTTGGTAACTATGCAAGTGCAAGTACCAGCTCAAGTAGTCGTGAGATTTGAAAAAGGATTCGGCTAAATATTTTAAATACTCAATTCTATAAAAAAATATTGAAATTGGAATAAATTTGCCAAAAGTTTGAATGTGGATTTAAGCGTATTAGTCATCGATTTTACAAAATTTTTACTGATTTACTTGTTGATGGAGAATTCTTGTCACAATTTTAGGTGAACTGGCTGTTGCCAGTCGCTACAGTTACCTACTGTTTGTGCTGACTATCACTATTGAAATGATCACGAATTATCGATGTTGTTATCTAATGACGCTTTGTAGCTTTGCCTTTTGACTAAAAACGCAGTAAGCTTGTGCTTACTTTTATATCGTGAAATTAAGTTCACCATCTGTAGCGACCTATGATTTCTGCAGATCTTCAATCATATTACATTATGATTCCCATGGCATTTGAAACGGCGAGTCATAAGGTTAAGACCGGAGATACGCATTTGTATAGTATAGACAGTATAGAAAATGCACACATATGCATGCGTAAAGGCTACGACTGTATGCATCCGCTGGAACCAAAACCCAATAAGCAGCATCCGAGAGGTGCCGCAACTGCAACCGCAGCGACCAACAAACTCCATTAAAAAACCTACGAAAAAATGTGAGTGCTGCATGAAAATTACAAAAAAAAACAACAAAAAAAATACAAAAACAACACAGACAGCAGCACAGGTCAGCAGCATAAATGGGCAACTCTTGACCAACATCAGCCGCAGTGGAAATTCAAAAGAAAACTCGCTTTGCAAGAAAAAAAAAAATCAAAATGAAAAAAAAATCGCCAGTACATAGTCCACAGTAACATTAAGTACAACAACAAGTGATTGTGTCAGCAATTTGTTGGTGTTGTTGATTTCTTTAAATATTGAAAATTATTGCAATGCAATGTCCTAAATAGCTCACAGCAACAACATTACCATACTTACATTGTTATTGTAATTGTTGTTGTTGGTAAATTAAGCACTGGCTGATGACTTGCTGCATTGGCACATTTGTCGCCGTTTTCACAGTGGTTGTCGTTGGTTGGCCATTGGTGTTTTTTTGTTTTTTTCATGCTGCTGTTGGCAGCAATTTTATGTGGCGATCACCACCAGCAGCGGCAGCAGCAATAATTAACATCAATTGTCGATTTGCGTAATCGGAAAATTGTTGCTGTGACAATTAGTAGGCTGTAGAGAAATCTTTACGTTGCTGCTGTGTTGTGGTTTTTCTTTTAATGAATTATTGTTGCCTGATCATCATTTAGTGACGCTGTGATCACTTTGCGGGAACAACAATCAAAATTACTTCCAGCAGCGACTTGTGACGCTCTTTAATGACTTGGCGAAGGCATCCGCATGATTCATTAAATGAGTAGAGCAGCGCAGCGAGATTTTCCGACAAACGGCCATTCTCCATGGAACATCCGCTGCAATGCGTCGATGCACTGTAGCGACGCGCATGCGTACTTAGATCAAACCTGTAAGCCCCGATAATTACGAGTGCACAGCGGAAAGAGGACAATTCAGTCATGATGCTGCAATAGATACACGTCTATGGTATGTGTGTGACTACAGGTATGAGTTTGTGTGACAGCGCCCCTGCCTTGTAAAGAGGAAAATTCTGTATTTAATGTTACGTGAAAAATTTCGTTAGATGTCGCAGAAGTAGAAGCAGCATGAGCCTGATGCAGACTACGCGCCGGATGCTGACTAATGATGCTGCTGTAGCTCCGTGCAGCATAGCGACTGTCATAAGCGCATGTTAGATCATAAATCCTGTTTCATGTAAAAGAGTACGAGTATGCACAATGGCTTCCGGATGGGTAGATCGAGACAAGCGTCGGGCACTGTAATTATTTTTTAAAATCGTGACAGCTTTCAGCATTTGAAAACACGTTTTCTCTTTACTATTTGAATGATGTGACCAAGAGATGACACAAAATACTATGAACAGAAAAGGATTTGTGCACCTCTAGAAAATACGAAGAAAAAAAAGTGCCAAGGTTGGTGAACGAAACAAAACGGCACTGGATTGTTAAAGGAAAAGTAAATAAAACAATAGGAATGACTTAAGATATTATAATTGACAAAGACATATTGACGTTGGATGCAGTTAAGGCTAACATAGAAAATAATCGGATTTCGGTGAGTGGGCGTGGCGCTTCCAACACAAGCAAAATCGTTAAAAGTGTGTTAGTCTGGACTTACATGAAGTAATTTTGAGTGACTCTTCTCATCGATTTTTTATTTGTTCGTATGGGAAGGGGAAAAGCAAACGCAGTAATCGCCAATCGCTCGTACCAGCGAGTACGTGACAACATTTGACGTTTCTTTCGTATTTGCAACATAAAAACCAAAAATTGCTATTCAAGATATTAAAAAACAGAAACATTAACTTTTTATTTAGAACAAGATAAAAGTTTCAATTAACAAAATATCTCTATTTGTCATTTTAATTCAGATGCTTAGTCAATATTACCAGATTTAAACATAGGTCGATTCAATAAGTTTTCTATCTGACTTGAAGCTTCAAGCTAAATAGCTAATAGAATGCCAATGTCTGTAGTAGCTAAACTCTATTATTATTATGAACAAGGTCCTGCTTTTTTCTCAGTGTAAGTTTTTAAATTTTTTTCCGATTATGTTTCTTCACTAGTTTTGTTGTTGTTTTTATTGCACCTGGAAGTGTTTAGAAACAGCTGTAATTCCCGGTTGGTGTTTGGTAGACTTTTCCCATCTTTTCCTTCCCTTAACAGCCTGTATTGCTACAAAGTTTTTCGTGTCAAACACATTAGTACACACTGTCAAAAAAGTACGCTCACAGCATTTTCACTACAACAACAATAAAAACACAAAAATGAAACAAATTACAAATCAAAACTCGCTGACAACAACAAGAACATCGATCAAGTAATTTATTTCGTTAATGCGTTTCTTTTTTATTGTTTTTTATTTAATTTTATTGAGTAATTTAACTTAAATTCAAGATGGCGTCAAAACATTTTCTTTGTTTTTATACGAACGCACTTTAATTGATGCGAGGCAGAGAGGGAGAGAGAGGCGAATGAGTTTCCAAGCTGCATTTGTAAGCAATCATCACAAAATATGCAACGTTTAATTTTTTTCGTGTGCGCGACTTCTAAACTTTTGAGGTTATGGCCATTGTTTGAATATGCCATATGCAACCAACCAAAAGACCACAATCAAATGCTGCATATGGGTTTGTCAGCAGCAGCAACATTGATTCAAATTGACAATTACGTATGAATTTCAGTCAAGAACTCTTTGTCGATTTTTCTACATTTACGAGTTACCCACAATGAAAATCTTTTCTTTCTTCAACGAATCGATCGCTACGCTGCAAACGCTGCGATCGTTTATTGAGTTTTAGTTTTTGTTTGTGCTGGCTGGCAACTTCTTCTCGGTGCCATGTCATAAGACGGTCGAATGTTGAATACCGCAACAGCAGCATTTGGCAGCACTTTTAAGGTATGGTGGTAGCGATCGAAGTGATCGCAGGCTACGGAATTTGTCATGTCGATCACGTTTTAATACTCTTGGCATACAAATGTAAACGCTTCGAATGCTGGCACAAAATTTTATGAATTAATAAATGGGGTTTTCATTTATCGTTGTTGTTGTTGTTGTTGTTGCTGTTGCGTTGTTCTTGTTACGCGTGCTGCAGTGTTTTCAGATTTTTGTTATTTCTGAGGTTGGCCCTCTGATTTTTATGGTATTTACTGCTTGATTTTTATTTTGTATATTGAGCATTTAATTGTTTTACTGTGGGGATTGAAGAGGTGGCCCATATTTGGACTTGATTTGACGCATGTTGCTTAAATTCCTGTTAATGAGCATTGCAATGTAATTAAGTAAAATGTCTTATTTGGTAAGGGCTGCAATTATAATCAGTGCTGATGACGCAGATGTTGCCAGAAAGAGACGCACGAAAAATCGATGCACACAAGAAATAAATTCCCACAGGACTAAAGTACCATTTTTTATGTGTACCGAACGATTTTTTATGTGTGGAACGATCGACGTAGCTAGAGACACTTGAATACAAAACACCAATATGGCGCTGATTTTTTTGCTTTGCTGCACGTTTAACGTAGCTTAATATTTCATATTCAGTGCAGCGACAAAATGTTTAATGCGTGGGACGAGGGGTAATCATATCGATCATATTTCAACAAAAAAATTTCAAAGAAAGGCTACACTCACGCATACAAAAAGGGCACTTCACAACTACACAGGCTTACTATGGCTCAACTGGCTCGCAGGATATGAGTCTAAAGCGGTTTTACTTGCTACAACGCACAATTGTCTTAACTTAATCGTCAAGACACTGAAAGAGAAGCATACAGATCGTAACGTTCGTGTGGCTGATAAGAACGTGAAAGCTGCCCTTTCTTTTAACCTTTCCCCCAATTCTTTGCATTGGTAGACGAAAGAAAAATTGATTTTTTTTTTGCACAAATGATCTTCAATACTTTAAGTTTAAAACTTTTGTAACATAATATATGCGTAAACGGTTTTTAATTCCATCTTTGTTTTTTGCCAACAAAAAAAGTATCAAACAGCGCTCTAAAGTCAGACTCAAACAAAGCCTCAGCCATTTTTTTGTGGCTTAAATTAAAGAAAATAAATTGAAGTTTTTGTATTTCCTCCAGAGCGGTACATGCATGATCGGTTTTTAGTTCAAACGAAAACAAAAAAAAAAATTGAGCTTGAAAAAGTGTGCAGAGCATAGACGAAGCACAACAAGAAGATGTCGGTTGGTATAATGATGATGAAGATCACCAAGACCAGCGTTTGTGCCGGAAGAAATTAACTTTTTTTGTGTGGCCTCCCGACACTTTTTACCCTATATGTTGTCGAAATAAGTTCTAAAATTTTGCTTTGATTCCTTTTCTTTGTTTAAGGGGCTACTTGTCGTTGAGGAAACTAAAATAATCTCAATAATTTAATTTTATTGTTGATGAATATTTGTGTAGCTGGCGCTCATCGAATATCTAAATTGTGTACCACGCAGAAGATATTACTTAAAGATAGTAAAAAAGCCAACCAAATGCATTTATTTGATGTGAACATATTCTTTTCCAGTCAAAGAGATAAAAAATCAAACCCTTGGCTTCAACAATTCATACAAAATTGCGAAGTTCCAAACGTTGGTGCTGGAATTTCTAATTGATATTTGCGAGAGTTTGGTATTTTAAGGAAATTGATTTTTTCACCACGAAATTTGCGTGTAACCGCTTAATTTTTGTTGTTGTGTATCACATATCGATTAATGAATATGTTTTGAAGGCAAGTCATTAAGTTCATTCTATTAGGTACCATCACAATTTTATATGTTAATATTCATTTGTGAAAACAGCAAGAGCAAGTCAAAAACAAGTGGCTCTCTAATGAATTCAAAACCTTCTTCTACAGTATTGCACGCATGTTATCATACCATTCTTGTCAGTTATATTGCCGTTAATTTGCTGAAATCCAACTACAACAACAAATGTTTGCTCCTACAAAGATTTGTAACATTTCCCATGAATTCTATTTCTTTGCCGCACAGCAGTTGAGAGCGTTGATTGCATTCAATTGATGCCAATGAAGCACCACCGCCATTCAACTTTCCATTTGCTACTTTGGAGGAGGCTCCGTGGCCAGTTTGGCAGCAACTGTGCCAATTATGGATGATGTTTTCGCTAAATTGATAGTGCGTTTCGTCCAAACATAGCATGTGGCTGCAATTGCACAGGCGTGCGTTCTCTCTCTTTCTGTTGGCAGCTATGCTCCATAAATCGTCGTGACCAAGCGAAAAACATCAATGAGAAAACTGATGTTTTTTGCAGCTGCTCGTAACTTGACAGCGCGATTGCGATCGACGAAGTCCTCGCCAAATACAGCAGAAACCCGCAGCAACCGACAGCCTTAAGATTCCAGTTCGTGGATCGTGCGTTGGTTGCTTGGCGGGATCTACTCAATTTTGGTCTTGTCAAGAAATATGACTTTACGAATTTGGTAATGTGACAACGAACGAGTTCATTGCCTTGCATGGAACACATAGTTGATCGATGGCCACGATTTGCGTTTTGACAATGGCGTAGCGCTTCTGTCTGCACAGCTGGATGAGACGAAGCTGCTGCAGTTTTTAATTAAGCAAGAAAACAACAACGACCACGAAACTAACGATCGCAATGGTAAATGAAATCTAGCAATGACAATTACAAGAACTCTAAGGAAACATCATTCCAGTAGTAGAAACATGTGTGCGTTCCTGTCATGCTGTTGAATGATCCCACTTGAGTGATCTATGCTCTGCTTGTTGGCAGATCAACGATCAACGATCAACAAGTGTTGATCGAAGGGCTGTCATGCAACAGATGGTTGAACTAAAATTGCACTAAAATTCATGGTTGAATTGAGCAGCGCAGCGCAAAACAAACGATTTTCTTGTAAGCGCTTCAAGAGCTTCATACTCCTCGGCAAGATCGGTAAAAGAGCAGTATGTTGCTTTAATTGTTGCTTAAGGATTTCATAGTAGACTTTGGTATCACTTACGCTTGGCGCCGTTGAGAAGCATTTCGAAATATTAATTTTATGTTGTTTCGCTTTGAGGTCAAATTAATAAGCTATCGGCAATAGATTAGAGCACAGCTAGAACTGCGCGTTTACGATCATTAAACAGAAACACAAAACACAAGTTGGCGCGTGTTCTGAAAACAATTTTGGATTTTCTCAGTACTCAGCAAACATTTTTGTTTTCTTGGAATTTTTCAACGGGAATCTATGATACCCTTTGACATGTCTATTGCTTATGTTGGCGATAATGTGCGATACTGAAAGTCTGAATGCTAGCGGCTGAAGCGACTCAAAGTATTTTCATTTACCTTGTGTCAGTTTTGTTATCAGGAAGGGTGCATTCAACTGCCACGCTAAATTTTTATATAACAACATGCAACAGTTGCTGCCATGTTGTGGCCAAATGAAAGCAATTCCTTTGTTTTGGTAATTTACAGTATTTATTTGACTTGTAGCAGCAGCAGCAAAAAATTTGATTGAAATCACACCCCTTTTGTTGTTGGTGCTGTTGGTTATTGTGTGCAATTAAATGATTTCCATTTGGTGGCGTTTTCAGCTGCTGGATTTCTTAGTTGTTCAGTGCTGATCGGCCATGGCGTTTCATTAAATGCAATTCAACTGTCAAGTCAACTGCTTGTTCTTCTTGTGCTGCGAGCAATAAATGAGGGTGAGGCGTTTGAGGGCATACAGCCGTATCACTTTCAATTTGTTTACACTTTAGCCGCAAAATGAGAAAAAAGAAATTAAAATCAAAAATGATCATGCTGTTGCTGTGTATGGCGGCGTTACCAGCGTATGCTTGAAAATAATAAAAAACTTTTTTTTCTTCATTGCCATAGAGATCTTGATGTGAGTCGCCTGTGACCATATTGTGCATATTTAAGTTTCACCACAAACTTATGTTTGGTGTACACAGATAAACTCTTGACTTGAGTTCAATACGGTCTCTGTAAAAAGCATGCAGAATTGTTGAATAAAAAGAATCAAAATTAGTTATTATTCAAAATTTATTTTATCATCTTCAAAGTAGACCCCGCCAGTTGCAATACAACTCCACCAGTGCTTGGTCCACAGCTGCCCACAAATGGGAACTAACCCAACGTTTTCCCACTGTTCAGTAAGTGACGCTAAGAAATGGAAAAACTTTCAAAATCGGTTCTTGTAATTCATCAAAGTTGCTGTGTAATTTTTAGTGTGGAGTTCAATGTTTTACAAAAAATTTTTCCTTACAAAACAAAATGTATACCATTTGAAAGGTATTCCTTAGCAGGAAAATTTTTTGTTCTGTTCAGACTACATAGCCAGAAGCGTAACGTAGGAAATGATGTAAAATATCATACTTCGACCTCTGGAACCCGCCATATACTTATAAGTTATCACCATGATGTCTGTACAAAAGTTTTTCCACTAAAAAATGCCTTTCAAATACTGTACATTTTATCAATTTACAAAACACATATTCGTCCATCCCTTCTTTAAGCCCACCGTAAAATGAAACCGGCTTTTTAAGAAATTTTGTTAAGATTTTATAATTTTCGAGCGGCATGCTTTGCTAGAAGCATATTGGCATATGTCTCATTTCTAGGCAGTTTGGGTCAAAAACCAAACAGATTAATTTTAAAACTATACCACGAAATACCAATTTACGTTACTGACAGAAACTGAATAATTTTTATAAGTGTATGAAACGTCACAGTATATTATACGGTATGTTAAAATTTTGTCATTATGAAGCTCTTTTAAATAATGCGGCCTCAATAAAACGTTCGGAATACCAACAAAAACGACAGCTACGCTTCATCAATGCCAGCTTAAACATCAACAACAAAACAACGATAGCTATGGAAGAAATATATGGTAACAAATGGCCAGATCAGCAATACACCAACCAAACCGATATCTAAAGTGTGCAAACACAAACAATTCAACAGCAACAACGTTGGGCAACGCTCAATTAAAAGTCATCAACACATCAAATTGAAATTTGGTACACGATGCGATCAGCTGGATAAAATTAACCCATTAATTCACAAT
This sequence comes from Meiosimyza decipiens, assembly GCA_963680825.1. Lineage (NCBI taxonomy): Eukaryota > Metazoa > Arthropoda > Insecta > Diptera > Lauxaniidae > Meiosimyza > Meiosimyza decipiens. Next base: position 80,764,878 of record OY804261.1, on the reverse strand, counting down.
CAGCTCAATTTCCATATGCTGATGGATTAAATATAAAAACTTTTAAGGCGGGCTTCATTGGGTTGCGTAATAGTTGCTGGCATTTGTATACGAAATTGTTGAAAGAGCAAAAAAAAACAAAAATTATAAATAAAAAATTAAAATATTAAAATTTATCAAAACGCGTGAGAGTTTCCCAGTACTTTGAAATTGTGAAGCGCACATTATAATGACAATGTTCATCGCATCTTCATTTGAGTATCACATCTCAAGTGCAGGAAGATGCGCGTATCCTGGCTGGGTAGGTAATGTTACACTGAACCACACATGCGCTTCTCGTATTTTGCCTCTGCATCTCCTGGTTCCTCTCAAACTCGCTCACATGTGTTGCTCGTTTGCTTTTTATTTTTTGTTCTCGCTGCGCGTTGCAGCTGCAATTTTTAATTTTTGTTGCTGCATCCGAAGGGCCCTCGAGTTGTGAAGGCATTTTTTTGAGTGGAGCCTTTTTTATTTTATTAAAACATTTTGCTCGCCTTTTTTCCCTCGCAGCGGTTGGTATTAAGTTGCCTAGGGTGGCCTTGGTGTTCCGCAATTATTTCAATTATTTGTGTCATAATTACAGTTGTCACCGCAGTTTTATTTAGAATAAAATGATGCGACTGCTGTGGGAAAAGAGAGCGTGGTTCATCAGAGGAAAATATAAGAACATTTTATAGTTGACTTGATGTGTAATTGGACTTGGCTTTTACATTATCTGTAGTAGACCGTTTTTAAATTTAAAATATTTGTGACACATTTTAATAAATTTAGTATTGGCTAGTTGTCCAGCAATCTGATGACTATTGATCTTCTTCCGATAGTCGGGTGTTGCTTTATAAATTGATCGGAAAAAAATCAAAAATAGCTGATAGTTTTCGAACTTACATCCAATGTAACGAAATATACCATGAAAATTACACAGTTAAAGATCATGCTATAGACCTCCATGGCTACATGTATACATGTACATATATTTTTATAATTTTTTTTAACATAATTTGAACCTAAGCTTAGATCTGATTATCATTATTTTGTTTCCGGCTTGAGATTTGAAATCAATGTGGTCAAATGTGTCAACAGCACCAATTTTGACCATTTTCGTGCTCTTGCACCAAAAATACCAATTTTTTCGGAGCATTTCTGAATAGGCAGAAATCAACTCCCTGACTTTATCTTTAAAATACATTTGAATGAATATGTCCCAGAGGAATTGGTGTCGTTAGTACAAGTGCAAACAAACGATCAAAACTGGTGTTTTGACATATTTGACCGGATGATTTAACCATTTCAGTGCACTAGTTTCAAGGATACAAACTCTTTTGGAGCAATGATGATTGAATAACGAATGCTTTTTACTTTGTCAAATCGGCAAAAAGAATTTATCTGTCTTGCACCAAACACTTTTGTCTTAACTTTAAAATCATAAACATTTGAATTTTTCTGACCTGTTGTTAGCTCGATTTTTTCTTTTAAAGAACCTCAACCCAAGTCTTTCTGCCTCTTATAGAAATAGTACATATGACGAATTAAAAGGGATATTAATAAATTTGAATGCAGTCGAAGAATTCGAGAGATCATAAAAAGCGTTTTGTTGACCTACTTTCATATTGCGATTACTTATTTTCTTAAGCGGCAAACAAAAATCCCTAGTATTTCCGTGGCAGCTCTGCTGCAAGTTGGAGAACGCCTGCATTTTTGCAGCACCCGAAATGCTCCCCACCAGTAGCAGCAGCAATGAGTGACAGCATCTGTTGCTCGCAAGCCTTCTTCTGTTTTATTTTTCAATTTTTTCATCTCTGGGGCGCTGCGTTTTCAGTGTCGTGAGAACTTTTCGCGTATGAGCGAACAGCGTGTGAATCCACTGGATTACGATGAGCTGCTGCTGCTGCTGTTGCTGTTGCTGTTGCCGCTTTATATTGCTGTCGGTATGGAGCAAGCGAAAGTGCTAAAATGCGCTATTGCTGTAGTTGTTGTTGTTGCTCTGGTGACATGAAATAAAGTTTGAAGTGTGAATTCGGTTGCCGCCTGGCGGCGCGTTCTACTTTTCATTTTGTTCGCCTTGCTATCTCGATTGCGCCCACTAAATAATTTAGAATTTTTCTTCAAGACTTTGGTTTTTGCTTTTGATTAAGAATTATTTCCAAAACTGTAATTTAATGGCTAATAATTAAATTTTTCTTCTCTTTGCAGGTGAGTTGCACGTTATCCATGGGTGTCAAAATAAGTTTGTCATCTTTGTAAATGGAGTATGTGCCATTTAACAAATATGTTTAAAATTTATAAACACGCCAATATGTAGTAGATATGTAAGTATCTTATCGCACATTAATTTAAAAAGAATAAAAATAATTGAAATTAATGGTGGCCGCACGCAAAAGATACAGCTTTCGTTTGTCGTTGTACAGCTGGATGTTAGAGAAATACTAAAAAATCTTCAGCATCATTGCCAGTGACGTCATAGAGTGAGTGTGTGTTGTGCATAGCTTTAAAATAAGAGTGCGAATAAAAAAGACGCAGCAGAAAGACGTTGACGGAAATGTGAAGAAATGTTATCACTGACAATTCAATTCTAAAATCTGGCGTTGTAGGTCTGAGCGTTTTTTGCAGCACCCTTAAGTAGAAACATAAAGTTTTGTGAATATCAAAATGTTTCATATCGCTTAAAAGGTAATTTCTATGACAATATCTGATAATTACTTTTTAAAGATAGTTTCATTCAACTGTTGGCCCTGACTACACCGTAGGTGTTCCATACGGAAGGTCCAATTTTCGAGGCATATCGCGAATTTCGCGAGTAATATTGGCTTCCCAGTGTTGAAACGTAGCTGGCTTATCGACTAAAACTTTTGACTTCACATAACCTCAAAGAAAAAAGACGACCTTCTTGACTTCATAATTGTAAAAATCATGTGAGTTTTAATTGAATATAAAGTTGCAAATTTAGTGACATTAACAAGGTTCCAAAATTTACAAGAGTTGTTCTGCCGTAAGTCTTTCCATAATGAAATGTCAAACAATACTGAATAAAAATAAGATGACAGCCTGAAATAAAAAAACAAGTGAAGAAAAAAACCGATAAGTGAATCACCCTATATCTACAATATTAATATATTAATGTTCCTGAAATTTTAAAATTATTGATCTCAAGTTGTATGGTACATATTTTGACCAGTGGGACGTCTCATGTGGGACCTACATATGAGTTTACTTGATAAGTATCGGTCGTAATGCTACAAAATATCTTTTCAAATAAAAAGTGTGTTGAATTCCAAAACTGAATATTCGCTTAAAAGAACAGAACTACACACTAAGTATTTGTCATGACTTGAGCTTTTCCAAACGCTAAAAAACGTATTATTTTACTGAACAAATTGTGGCTTAGTGACCCTTTAAATATAACTGAAATAACTTGTATTTGGTGTGATTAATGCTTCTCGCATCACCCTAACGCAAATATAGTAATTTCACAATTTTTCGTACTTGAAGTTTGCCTTTGAACTTTTTCAATTGTTAAATGGAATTAAAAATTCCAATGCAACTTTAAGGAAAATCCCAGCAACAGTTCACTTTAACTCTTTCTCAATCAATCCCTTTCATTAAATGTTGTGCTATCTCTTTCTTAATTGTTGCGTTGCCAACAGCGTCAATAGCAAAACCAATTCGGCCAACATAACAATAAAAAAATATAAACAAAAAATGGATATAACAGAAATAATAAAAAATTTAAAAATAAAATAAAAATAAAAACTTGTGGAAGTGTGGAATCACCAAGCGTGGTAAGCGCTGTTCTCAACAAAAAGCAACAGCAGCAACGAAGTCGGGGACTTTGACTGTCAGTAGATGAAAAAAAGCAACAAAGTGAACCTAACGTCAAAACACATACCATAGCGTAAAGGTATGCTGACACCCCATAGCACACACAAAGACACAAAAAATAAAGAGACAATGACTTGAACCACATACGAGCAACGAGAAACTTCACGCCTGGACGACAACAACGGGTGTCCAAAAAGCAATTATGGACCATGGCTTACGCTGCAAAATCCAAACCACAAGCGTTGCCAATATTAAATATTGAAAGAGGCAAAGTAGCTGCTACACGAAGGGGAGGAACACAAAGTCGGGGTTCATTATGCCGGTACAACAGTTAGCTGGTTAAACAAAATTATTTGTTTTGCTGGATTAATTTTGAGAAACAATTTCACAATTTCCAACAACGTTCGACCAATAATAAAACTCGTGAATATTGAGCATAATGAAGTAAAACCGAAGCAAGAGTTTAACAAATAAATCGTAACAACTGTTTCTATTGTTTGAACAAAAATAAAAAAAAAGAATAAACTAAAAACGGGCCAAAGATTGTCGCAATTGTTAACAAACAACTTAACTTATTTGGTTAGGTTCAATGTACAAATAAATAAAGCAAGTGAGATACAACAATGAGAGAAGAGAAACACCAATATGCAACTGTCAACAGCATAGACCATTTTAGGAAAATACGACGATACAAAAAAAAATTCATAAAGTCGGCTGGAAAGTCAGTCGTAATTTCGTCTTTTTTTCTTCTCTCTGCAATTTTCATTCCAGCAAATCCTTTAGTGATTCCAATTCATATCCAGCCAGAATTATATTTAATATTTGATTCGATCTATCTCTAGTAAACTTGGCGGATTTCAATATTATTATCTTTTTATAATATAAGAAATTTCGTGGAAACGAATTTTACTCCATCAATCAATTTTTATTTTGAACAATAAATAGTAACAACAGTTTTCCTTAATTGACAAGTCTACATGTCAAATTTATTCCAAGCAACCGTTATCTTAGAACTGGATATCAGGAGTAGGAAGAATGCTTGAGACCCCGCTGTGAGCACAACTCATAATTTTCCGGAACCGCTGGTGTGGAATTTTGCATATTAATTTTTTGCACCATCAAGATATCATCCCTAAGTTTAAGAAAATACTTACCTGACTTATGTAAAGATTGCCCTCAAAGTAAAAGCGCTTTCTATTTTAATGGAACATGAACCCATTTCTCATGACTCATTGACTTAGTGCAATGGACGATTTCATAATATAAGATGAATAGTGTTACCACAATTGCTTACAGCTTCCGAGATATTTAAGTTTCCACAAATCATTGTCATAAATTTTATTTTTTTTTATATAAGGAGAGCACCAAAATGTACCTTATTAATTTTAAAATTTCGGTTTATCAAATACATTTTTCGGCTGTTGAGGAAATTTTGGCTCAAAAATAACGTTCATAATCTCAACTATCCCATCAAGTGTTGCCAAAATCGTTGTAAATACAAAAACACAACAAATACTCCCTCTAAATTTGATTATTACTCTGCTGCCCTCAGAAGCGGAAAGGGCGCATCTCAAAAAAATTCATATTCGTGATTCTTATGGCATCGGATAACTTAAAAAAAATACGCATCTAATAACTTGCGCCAAATGCCGGTATGTTAGTTCAAACCTATAAAAAATCTCTTAAGAGAATACCCTCTATCTCAATTTTACATGTATTTTAACAAATTGATATAAACAAAACATCAATTATCTCGAAACGTGTTTTTTTGAGACACACGCCCTTCCTGGTTTTTATGCAAAAAAAAGAAGTTTGGGTTTCATGTGGCGGACTTTTGTTAAGATTCAAAGGCCCAAAAATTGTAAAGGAAATATTTTCCAAAAGATATTCTTTAAAGGAAGTATTTTTTGCAAAAAAGTCTTGGAACAATTTTCCTTTTCAATTCATTTGAGCTAACGTCGAATTCTTAAGGGAATAGCAAAGTGATTTTTTTTTGCTGTGCTGGTACTATAATTTCTAAAGACGATATCTTGTTTCTGTTATTCGTCTAGAAACTTTATTTTTTCGAAAATTCCGATACGTTTTCATAAATATACTCGCATTGTAGGTTTTTAAGATAGTGGCAGATGGATTTTATTTTTGTATGATCAAATTTGCGCCACTGTTCAAGTAAAAGAGAAAAAGAGCCAGTATGGAGATTTAAAATTAACTCAAATATGATATTTTTAAATTTTTGAATGGAAGTTACTCAAAGAGCGTTTAGTTTAACCCAATTGATCAGTGATCATGTAACACCATGTGACGTTCATGATCAATGTTCTCCATTGTTGGAAATGATAAAAAAGCCTTAAGTGTATGCAACAATAGAAGCTGATGAGACTCCATTGAATAGGTAACTAAATCGCAATCGATCGTTTGGCATGCAAGCGATTGATCGATGGGTGTGGTCATAATAAACTGTGATCGCGAATATTGCGAAAAATCAAAGAAAGTAATGGGAAAATAAAAAAAAATGCCGTGCACGCGATATTGCAGCATTCGCACAAGGACAGCAGCGGCAACAAATGATGTCGTTCACCATTAGTGGCGAACTGATCAAGCGCATGATCACTGACGAGTGGCAATACTCGATACTTTGTTGCTGTTGCCTTTGAGTCAAACTATAATTTACGCTAATCAATATATGATCGATAGCAAGAAAATTGTAGTTCAGTAGCAGTAACATCACAAAAGCGATCAACACGAATCGTAGTAGAATGTGATTTTCACGCCTTGAGCTGAAAGGATACGTAGTCGGGTTATGGCTCAAAATGACACTAAGTTTATTGAGATGCAGCGGCTTGTATGAGGTTGAGGTTAAGGGACGACAGTCAAAACCGGTCTACTGTGAAAGCGGCAGCCGCTGGTGCGACTTGAAATGACCGGAAACTATTAACTTTCCAGTTTGGTTTTTCTTTTATTTTTCCACTGTTCCCTTCATCAAAGTAACGCTCTTTACAATCTAAAAAATTATCATCTATCTGAACTTGAGTAGTTTTATTTTCGAATTAGAATCTTAAGATCTTCATAATGAAACAAAGAAAATGTTTTTACACGTTTCAAGGAAAATATTTTTATAAAACCCAAGGGTCACAAGTAAATACAATGGGTATCAATTTTAGCGATAACCTGTTGTTTTGCTTTGATAACAACTCTTGAAAATTCATATTGGGAAGTACAAATTCTGCTCGATTTACAGTACAGTCGCTTTACAAAGTATTTATTTATATTAGCTTTTTAGAATTAAGCTGTTTTGTTGTTATTATTAATTATTTATTGTTATTGTTTTTCTCAGTAAATTGTGTAGCAAAACATTCATCGAATTTTAATTTAAAGCTGACGAGCACAAATTGAGCGATTGTTAAAACTGATAACTTCAAATTTTAGCCAAACCAAGCCAAAAGTGATTTCGTGCTCTCTCGCTCCCCAGCGATCAGTCTCGAATTCGAAACTTTTTGCTCTTTTCGATTGCGAAACAATTTTGCCTGAGAACGAGTGGCATGGAACACTTTCGAATTTGTTTTACCAATGCACAAACCTTTCAAAATGTTTTGTGCATAAGATATCTTCGCCTTTGAGTTTTCGAAGTCTTATGGTTTGAAACTTAGATTTATTAGAGTGACTGAACTCATGCGAGATCATCATGGAGCTTGGTCGTACGACTTAAAATTGTCTTACAAATGTCGTATGTCACATAATTTTTCTAATTTTGTTAGATGTGTGGATTTTATTGTAGTTAGGAAATTTCACTTTTGTTGAAAAAACTGTTACTTAACACTACAGCAGAATTATACTCGTACTTTAAGGAAAATTGATGGTTATAACTAATTTATCATTAGTGTTAAATCAAAGCTCGAAACGTAATTGTTATCTAAATCGTGTCACCCGGCTTGTATCTTCTCGCCCTAGCGACGCTACTGGGCGTCCTCACTTCTTGCCACTGAGCATGTTCTGAGTGAACTTAAAATAATTAAAAGGACTAGCAAGTTTTTTGATTGTGATCGCAGACTTCGATGACAAGGACTTGGAACCCTAATAAGTGTCTTCCTCAGACGTGAAGACTTTTCCCAAAAAACACCCATCGATAAGTGCAGTAGAACTCGAAAAATAATGAACGATTTTTTCGCATATATGTACATGACTTACCTTTATGCAAAATATTGTGAGTGAAGAGAAACTATGAAAATAAAATCATAATTAAATGATCTTCATTTACACATGAAATAACCACAGTTACCTTTATATTTTTTTCATCTCTCCATCACGATTTGTATCTACAAGATACAAGTGTTCCTTAAATTATACAACAGCAAAGAAAAAAAAAAACCGAAAACCAAAACAAAAATGCAAATAAAAAAGAAATAAAAATAAACAAGTAGATATGTTCGTACTTGCTTGAATATCGGTGTGAAGTATGGAAACTTTGGTCCATTTGCAAAACGATCAACCAGGTAGTTTGAGAGGGGGCTGGCATACTATGCGCTACTCCAAGCAACAACTACAAAACAAAATTCAGATACTCTTTTACTTCGAGTCACGATCAGGCAGCGTAATTGTTGTTGTGGATGAATCAGTCGGTGGTGCCAGATTGAGGTTCATTTACCAAAAAGGTGTGATTTTTCATGTATATAAAAAAAAGTAGAATGTTGCTCTACACCAGCGGTGGGCGTGGAAATCTAGCAAAAGGGCGCAACAACAAAATCAAGCAAGAAAAAACGAAATTTTAAAGTTTTTTTGCTTTCATCTCCGAATTCGCCAACAGCACAACAAAAAAACAACTTGCACTACAAACAAAAACAATTGCTACATTTGTCAAGACACAATGCGGCACTGACAATAATGCCTTTGTGTATTGTTTTTGTTTTTATTTGAACTCAAGCGTCGAAGTTCTGCGAATTGTTTTTTGGTCGCTTGAGCGTCGAATATCGGTTCGGATCATGAGGGCGGAAAGTGGCACTACGCTCCCATCGCTGCTCTACACTGATTTGATTCAAACTTGTATTTTTCTTTGTATTCTACGGTACTCACTTTTGTTTACAATATACAAGAAGATTGCTGGTTTTTGATGGCCATAATAAATTAAGGTAAGAATTACAGATTAGAATAAATGATATACGTCGAGGTGGAGAATAGTAGATAATGGATAGATGGTTTAAAGTTCATCCTACTCAATTGCAAGCATAACATGCTCACTTAAAGAGAAAGGCGAAAGGCTTAAGTATGTATGTTTTCTTGATGGAATAGAGCTTGACTTCCATTCTTAACTTCCATTTCCATTCATTAAAACTTATGAATTATGTGAAAACTAGATATGCATTAATTTTTAAACATTTTTAGGCAAGGGCTTTATTGTAGCACAATCCAAATATCGATATTTTTTAAAAAAACTAAATTGCGTAACATATTGTTTTCTTTCAATTTTTGTGGAATAAACATTACACTGAAATAAACTTCAACGCCGACAAGCTCAAAAAAGTCTTCAAAGGATTTCAAAACTAAAAACTTTTTAAAAAGTGTTCTGTTCATTGTATGTATCGATTCAATGTCATCCTGCATTCTTTAAAAAATTATAAGAATGACACAATTTAGGTTATATATTTAAATTTGCTTAAGTGACTTTTTGATTCGGAAGGATGACAAAAAGTGGAAACACATTTTGTTTAGTTCATCACTAATGTGTATAAACATCTTATATTTTGAAAGATGCATGAAAAAAGTGAAAAAAGTTCTGCTAATATCCAACCCGGATGACACCAACTTTATGGATACCAATGAATTTGTACACGCGAAGTGGTGAATTCCACTTATCAATCTGGCAGCACCGTTCTCAAAGTCGTAGTCGTTAACGTTTTCAAAAGTAGTATGCGCTCGTGCACACCTGGAGACGTAGCAGCGATAGATTTTGCTATGTCTGTAGATAGACGGTTTGCTTGTGGAGGCAACAAAGCTGTTGTGGATCTGTAGTTATTTTGGATGCTGCAGCGATTGTTGGGACACTGCGTTGCAACAGGTCAATACAAATACACAATTGGTAATGCAATTGTGCTTGTGTGTTGGCGATTGTGTTGGTGTTACCAATTTTACATTGGGACTGCCTTGGTGCATGCGAAAGATGACAAGAGCAAAACTCACAGATAAGAGCAAATATTCGGAAAATATAGAGAATCGAATTCGCCGCGCTCATTGTCATGGACCACTTTTTTGTTAACTTGGCGCTCTCACGCGCACACAGATACGCTTACGTTCAGATAGAAATTGTTTTGGTTTTTGAAATTTTTCTGGTTAGGAACCGGTTTCAGTTTCAATTGCAGAGTGGCTGAAAAAAAGCGCACACATACAAACACGTACACCATCTTAGCACAGGTAACCGACAGAACGCCGCTGCCAGCAAATACAAATTTAACAACAAGAATTGTTGTCAAGATACAAGATACACAACAACAACAACAAACATTGAGTATCGTCCGTCGGTCACAGCACTACACCACATACAGATGAGGGACGAATATAAAATAGACAAAAAAGAAAAAACTGTTACAACGTAAATTGAGCATTGGAATGCCAAAAAGGTGAAATATTACAAATGGTTTGAGATACGAGATACTCAATCGAAGCGTTACGTTTTCTAGAAAAGCCAAAGTAGCAACAACCAAAACAAGCGTTAGAATAAATGCGCCATCGCAGTCGCAGTCGCGGTCGTTGTCGTCACATGTCATATGGAAGAATAGCTGAGGTTAGAAACGCTGTGAAAGCTTTGGCCCTTCCTTCGAACTGTGCACTGAATTTTGCTTTTGGCTTTCCAGCATGGCATGCATTTTAACACAATCCATAGCAGTCGCATAATTTTGTTCCGCTTTTAAGCTGGCGTGTCACACTTTCTACTTAACACGTTGTATTTCTTGGTGTCGTTGTTGTAGTACAAGTATCTGCTAAATGCATGTAGTGCGCTTGCTGGCTGGATTTTAATGCAAAACGTTGCTACGAACCGACGACGTTCGGTACTTCGTACTTGTGAAGGCCGACAAGTGCGAGCGTCCGCGTTCATGACTGTAACGCACAAGCAAAAACACTCATGGATACAATTTAAATGGATGCTGATTGACCAAAAAAACATTTACTACTTTTGGATATGAAGAGGAGCTTTGCAAATGTTGGTATTGAGTCGTATACGAATCAGAAGTTTATATTAATCAATGAATTTCAAAAAAGTTAAATCATTACAAAAGTTGACATCTGTCTTTTGCCTTCGCTTAGCGTATCGGGGCTACAAATCGGAGATATGTTTATTCCACAAAACGTTTCATAGAAGAAATCTGACGAGAAACAATTTTGCTATGTGGCTTAGCTTTCAAATTGTGTAAGAGGCAAAACCATCCTTTTAAAAGTTTGAAAAAAGTGCGTTATTCATTATTAACAATAATTCACAAGACATAGTAAAACCGTTTACACACTTCAGTTTCACTATATTTCAGTTAGCTGTCAAAGAGTCTACTTCGATATATTACTCTACATGTTGAAATCTTGAACCGGTCACTTTTATCTCTATTTTAGACATACGTATTACCAGGAAGTTATAAAGGATATTTTTGTTCCTCTATCATTATCGCTGCATCTTTAGTTGTTGGATTTTTAGCCCTTTTTGTTCAACATAAGTCCGCTTATTGCTGGTGTGTTAGCTAAATAAATAAATTAATAAAGAAAGGAAGACTTGGAACCATAAGATACGTTGATACTCATTTATCTTGCCTCCGACTCTACCTTTATTCTGAATAGAATTTCTTATGAAATTCCTAGGTTAAAAATATAGGGTGTTTTTTTAGAGGTATAGAGCTTCGAATTGAAATAAAACACAAGAAAATCGTTTTAATGTCCATCAATTTGGCTTTATTGGAAGGATAATTTTATGCCATTAATGTTTAAATATGATTTTGGGCATGTGGCCGCCGCGGCTGGCTCGAATAAAGCCAATTCTACAGGTCCAATTTTGAACCACTTTTTCGAGCATATGGGGCCGTATGTCGGCAATAACGCCACGAATGTTGGCTTCCAAGTCCCCTAACGTTTCTAGTTTGTTGGCGTAGACGAGCGACTTCACATATCCCCAAAGAAAATAATCCAATGGTGTCAAATCACACGATCTTGGTGGCCAATTGACAGGTCCATTCCGCGAAATTATGCGCTCATCGAATGTTTCCTTCAATAAATCGATTGTGACGTGCGCTGTGTGGCATGTAGCGCCGTCTTGTTGGAACCACAACTCATCCACATTCATGCCATCCAATTCGGGAACAAAATAGTCGGTTATCATGGCTCTATACCGGTCTCCATTAACGGTAACTGACTCTCCAGCATTATTTCGGAAGAAGTATGGCTTAATGACTCCACCAGCCCATAGAGCACACCAAACAGTCAGTTTTTGTGGATGTAGTGGCGTCTCAAGGGTCTCATGTGGATTCTCTTCACTCCAAATGCGGCAATTTTGCTTGTTGACGTAGCCATTCAACCAAAAATGAGCCTCATCACTGAACAAAATTTTGCGATGAAAATCAGCATCGAGATCAATCTCATTTTCGGCCCATACACCAAAATCACGACGCATTGTATGGTCTCGCGGCTTTAATTCTTGCACAAGCTGGATCTTGTAAGGTCGCAAGCCAAGATCTTTGCGCAAAATCTTCCATAAAGTTGATGGACAAAGCTCCAATTGCTGTGCACGGTGGCGAATCGATTCATTCGGGTCCTCTTCAACATTTTGCTCTACAGCGGCAATTGTTTCTTCGGTGCGCACTGTTCGACGTCTCTGCGGATGCGTATTATCACATAGAGTAAACGTAGTGCGAAAACGATCCATGGTTAACCGAATTAATTGCTCTGATGGACGATTATGTCGACCATAAAATGGACGGAGCTTGCGGTAAACTTCGCGAACTGAACCATTATTTTCGAAATAAATTTGCACGATTTGCAAGCGTTGTTCTTTTGTCAACCTGTTCATGATGAAATGGCAAACCAAACTGAACATAAATGACATTAGAGTTGCCAGATTTGACCATAAAATGACAGTTTTATCTCTATTCGAAAAACAAACCTCTAAAAAAAACACCCTTTATTAAAAACGTTCAACGTCAGACCCTTTCAAGTGTGCGAGGGCCATTAGGCTGAGCCTCAAATATCGGTTTTATTGAAGGATTCTAAACCGGTATTTTCGTAAGAGATATAGCAGTCAACCATTTTTGTAAGACTGCATCCAAAATTTCTATACTTTAAATTTATAACAGTACTTAAGCGCGGCACGCGTTCTTTTCATCCAACCGTCTTGAAACTTTTTGTAAACTAATTTGATATCATCAAGAATATTTCAGGGGAGTGCACTCCAGTGACTCCTCGTGCTGCTCCTCTGCAAAAAATTGCAAGACTGGGGTGATTGTGATGCCCGCCTTGAGGGCATTCAGCTTTGTGATGAAGCTTCTAACTCTCAGGAACGCATTTTGTGTTCTTACGCAAAATCGAAAATATGGGGTTTCCAAATGGTTCGAATGAAATCTTCTTCAATTGGCTTTTAAATTTGTGTGTATGGTTACATTTTAAGACAAGGCCAAGAAAATGATAATTATGTTTTGACCTAAAGTTTTTAGTTCCAGAACGAACCTTTCTTCCACGATTCACAAAAAATCAGGAAATAAGTGTAGAGCAATGGCGTTTGAAAGTTTCGTGAATGTATTTTGCGGAGGTATTGCGAATTTTACCAATTGTTTCAGAAATTTGGAAAAAAATGGTGCCAATCCAAATATAATAATACATGACATTGCTTATATTTTATTAAAATTAGTCAACATAATCACATTTTATAAAGAAGTTTTTGACTAATGAAAAAATTCTTATAAAATGCCGTGCAGTATTTACATCAAAAATTATTTATTTATATAAATTTTCTTTAAAAATGCAACAATTTTGGTTAATTTTGCTTCTGAAAAGTAACAGTAAAATTTTATGAGTCAATTTATCTGATTCTTGTTTTTCGAAACAAGATTGTGAAATCGGTAAATTGCTCATCAGAGTATAGGGTGTTTTTTAAAGTGTCCTAGTTTCAAATATAAATAAAACTAAAAAGGTGTGTAATTGACCGCATTTTTGGATCTATTAGACATTGCCTCTTAATATTTAAATATGAGTTTGGTCAAGTGAATGCCGGAACTGGCCAATATCTAGCACAGTCTGTTGCTAAAGCTGCGATCACTTTTCGAGCAATTGAGTATTTACATATTTGCGAAATAATTCGACTTATATGAATTTTCAAAGCGTCAAATTATTGTTGGTTTATCAAAATATACCAAAAACTACACGCATTGCCACAAGAAAAACTCAGTGCCAATTCCTAATTATAAAAAATCATATGAATTTTGAGTGAATTGAAAGTTTAAATTTCAGTGAAGTAATAAATTTTCACAATCTGCTAGCGTTTATCATGAAATAGCAAATTCTATTGAATACAAATTGCCAGTTTTGATGATGTCTTCAACGTTTCATGTTTTCTTCGGGGGGAGAAAAATACTCCCTATATAACATACATATAACCTTTTCAAGGAACAATGGTGTACTTTCTAAGAAATATATATTTGAAAAGCAGGTTAGTAATAAAATATCGAAAAATATCGGTTTCTTGAAAAAATACAAATAAAAACTTTGGAAATTCTCGGTGTCCCAAAAACTACGATATCGATTTGAACACATTTTAATAGCTTGTAAAAATATATTTCTAACCATATCTATGTATATTGTGGCGTGCATTCCGAACTTATTGCGATTTTTATAGAAGCTATATCCGATTTTTCGAAAAGCTGATGGCCCTTAAAATAAAGAAATCAAAAGCAATAAAGGAATTAATGAACAAATAAATGTAAAAACAGAATTGGCCCCGAAAAAAAATGAACGGGCCCGAGCAAATGTGCTAGTTAACCCACCATTTCGGCGGCTCTGCCTGTACCATCACTCACATAATATGCGTTGCAGTGATAAAAACTTAAAAAAAACTTGCAACTGAGGTGAGACTTTTTCGTAGAATAGCAGCTTATGACGTGTGCTAATCTTTCCAGTTGAAAGATGCAAATCAGAGGCATCGGAGTGCGGGCAGCACATGCTGTCTTTGCTCCTCTTCACTGAAAGCTGCGTTAACTAAAAACTTCGCTCAAATATTAATTAATCCGCTAATTTATTTGAACATCTTGCGCTAATAATTCAAACTTGTTGTTTTTGCTGCTCGAAAAGTTGAAGCTAAAAAAAGCTGAAGTCGCAACCGATGACGTTGCTGTGAATACCGAGAAACCATGAGTTTATTTGTTAAACTTTTTTATATTTAATTTTGTTAAACGACTCGCCGTTGTTGCTGTTTTCGCGTACTTGGGGTTTTTTGAGTTTGTTTGCTGTTTATTGTTTTTGTTGTTGTGCTTACTTTGAACCTTAAGTTAACAAATTTTAATCTTCAATCAGCTTGGAGTTACTTGACTCGGTTGCCGTTGAAACAACTTCGAAATCTGTGCAATAACGGCGCTGCGCATGCGCTAAATAACATAAAACTTCGTTCTTTTCTCTCTTTTTGTATATTCATCTTGCCTTAGTAGCCTCTCTTTCTTATACATTACATGGACTACGAGCATGGTTTCGGTTTTATGTTTCGCTTCCATCTCAACTCTTACCAAGATTGCACGATAAACACTCGACACTTCACTTCACTCCACTTCGCTTTATTTTGTGCCTCTGCACCCTGCTTCCCCTATTATTTGGGCTTTCGGCAAAGTAAGCAAAAGTCTTAAATTGCGCAAACTCTCGGTTCGATGTTTATCGCTTGCTCCGTTCTGAGGCGTCATCATGCCTGTTGCGCGAAAACGTTAGCGATTTTTTCCGCTCATTCGTTTTTTGACCATTATGTTTTGGATTGTTGTTTATGTTTCGGCTGGGCTGTGACTTACCGTCGTATTAAGTGTACGAGGGCAGCGTCTTTTAGTTTTCCAGTGAATACGCTGGCGGGATGAAATGAAAAATTTGCATATTTTTGTACAGTCCATCAGTGATGGGACTTTTCATAATCAATTATGGACTCTGGAAGATAATTTTTTTTTTGTGGCAGTGGAAGGGAAAATATAATTACCAACGGTTGACATGATTAAGTTGCGATACCTTGGGTAAGAGATTAAGTTTGGGAAGCCTATTTTTAGTAGAGTTAAAAGGGTTACTTAGTGAAGAAGAGTCTATACTAAATGACTTTTAAGGTTAGGTTTAATAAGCCAGACGGTACGTTCACTCCAAAGTATTGTGGGCTCAATGTGATGGTCGAAAATTTGGTAAACTTTAATTTGAGATGATGGAAATCGCTTTGATCTCCGGATGAATTTGACAAGCTATCATATTCATATCATTGCGTTTGTTTTGAAGTTTAAGTCATCATAGTACACAGTTCCTAATTAAGACTCTCGCCAATATGTGGAATATGGTAAGCAATTCTTAGTCCACTTGTGTAAATGATCGGTTGGACTAAAAAAAAAAATATTCTTATTTATTTCTCCAGTTAATTGGAATTTTGCCTTAGATTTCTCATTGAAATTTGCTGTATTTGGTATATAATGAGAAAGTTGATGGGGATTCCATGCTTTATTTTTAAATTAACACATATTGTGAATGATACTTTCCCTATTAATTAATGTTGATATATTAGACGCGAAAATCGAGATTTACTGGGATATGGTCATCGGATACATATTCTTTTGAAACCCATACGCTGGATGTTAAAACCTTTTTAAATTTAAAGAACATTTTTTTTATCAAATTTATTTTGGACCTATGTTTTCACTAACAAAGTAATGTATTTATCCTAAATATGTGCCTTTTTTGTAATTTTTAAGAACAAAAAATATGTATAACAATCAATGGAATAAAGAAGCTCTATTTAATTGTTTAAATAAAAGATATGTATATGAAGGAAGACATTTGTTGAAAAAAAGTGGTCTCTTGAAATCCGTCAATAGTTGAGAAAATTATACAAATTTTAAAAAAAAATAAATCCGCAACTTTCAATGGCTATGACTCTGCAAGCTGTGATGTCAGTGCCAAACATGCTGGAATAAAATTTTTTTTTAAAAGTACACCATGCGGTGTGCCCATCGCTGGCTTTGTGCACTTGCTTGGTTTAAATTTGATATTTGTGAATTTATGTACGTGCACGATGACAAGAAGTTTGTATATTGATTATCCTTTCGCCCACTGTCGTATATAAAAATGTATAGGGTCAAATTCCATCAGAAGGACTGATGGAAATCAAAGTCCTGACTGCGAATTGAATTTCTATTTATTACGAGTACATATCTCGTGCCAAAATATCGATTATAATAAAGGGGAAACTCAGCAACGCAACGCACATTTAAGTGCCATAAAGTCGTGGGCACTTCGCTGAGTGGCTGCATTTGCGGCTGCGCAAATATAAAGTCATTGCACACTGACGCTCGTCAACTGAAGTGCATTTGGAGCGCAAAGGGCTGTGCTTAGTACTCTAAAAATGTCACGTCGTCGCAGCTCAAATTTTGGTCCATTACTGGTACTCAACCCTGAGCGCGTGTAAGCCACTTTTTTTTCTTCATTGTGCCAACAAACTAAAAGTAAATAGAGTCGACTTTAAGAGTTTGCCTCATTGTCAGCAACCAAAAGTGTACAACAACAACAACAGCAAATAAGATCTTAGTAAATGTTTTATAAATTCTTAAACACGAACAGCAAAGCTCATGAGAAATAAAAAAAACAAAAGCAAATCATACAAATTGAGGCAGAAGACAAAAAGGAAAAAAGTGAAGAGTTAAAAAGCAGCAATAAAGCGTTAATAACTTTTGTTGTTATTGTTGTAGCTGTCGCAGTGGCTGTAGTTGTTTATTTGGTTTAGTGGCCCGCGAGGCTCAATTTGTTTTTGTTGTTGTTTTATGTTGTTTTTGTAACATTTAAGCCCAGTGAAAAATTATTATGATTTATGATTTTGAATTCTTTGTCTTTAAGTTTCTTCTTCTTCTTCTCGCGTTCGCCTTCTTCGTGCTTTACTTCTTCGTCTTGCCATAGCTTTGAAGTTTGAAGAGCCCGCGGTTGCTATGGCCACATAGTTGCTATTACCAATGTTGTTATATGTTATAGTTCGTCCTCCAACCGATTTATTTTATTTGTTGGTAGCCTTCGGGTCTCATTAGTCGATACTCGTATTCACTTTGTCACTGTCATCTTGACGTTGGCATCCACAGGCAATGGAGTCGCATTAGAAAACGACATAGCGACTGTGTGTTCAATAACTGAGTCCTTTTTTTGGTTCGAGTTTAATAAAAAAATTTGCACGACTTCTTTCCATTGTTTTGTGGTCGAGAGAAGGAAAACACAAGCAAACGAATCGTTTGAACACTCGGCGCAGTTACTACTCGGGTTTCTTATCAATCACCAGCATCTGGGACGATATCTTGAGATTCCAGTGGTTGCGGGTTGTTTGCAACAACCGAATACAACAGCAGCAGCATTGCTACTTGGTGTTGCCAGATAAATTGATTGATTGATTGATTGAAATAAATAAAATGTCTATATTCATATGTATGTACAAACGTACAATGCACATTGTACACATTTTTTGTTTATTTTTAAAAATTTGCGTTAATTGTCAAAGATGATGAGATAAGAAAATTATAAATTAAATTTCAAAAAAAAAAAATTTAAAAAGTTTTTCTCGTAAGTTCCGAGAACTTTTTATGTACATACATATGTAAAATGGTGCGCTATTTCCAAACAAAGCACATCGAAACGTTTTGGCTTCCTTGGACATGTGAAATTGAAACTTAAAGAAGGCATAATTCTGGGTACAAATTTCAATTTAGCATTGAAAAACTTATGAGAAACAATACATTTCATACAGACTGTCGAAAGGTAAAGTTTTTCAGATCATGGACATACATATGTACATAAACGGGATGTTCGGCGTTTAAGGGTTGACAGTACTTACGTTATGGATTAATTCTGGTTCTTAACATCGGTCTTAGCAGCTCAAAGTTCATAGCATTCTGTTGCTACTGCCCCAAACATTTTAATGTATGACGACCTGTGAAATTTGTACTTCAAATTTTTAAACATTAAAGCTATATGTATATATAACCACAATCTAGATTATTTAACGCCTAATAATGGAATGTATACGAAATATGCCTACGAGATCATTTGACGGTCGCCCGCGCATTTGCTGTCCAAGTAACTAAGATGTAAATGGAAAGGGATTCACTTTGAAGAGTTCACCTAAAGAAGTCAACGTCTAAAAATCTCCTAGCAGACTCTAGAGTGGGACATTGCGGTTAATAGGATCCTGGAGGACTACAGCACCATTCATCATAAAAATCTGTAAAGCGGGATCATCCTAATTGGCATTATTTTTATTCAATCCGTCAGCATCGTTACTGCAAGCGTTGTATGCGGGTATGCGGGTATTTAGTGCTGTTGTTATATTTTGTACTGGCAATTTCGTCTCATATTACACACCGTCATCATCATCATCAACTGCATCAGCATCGTCAGTTCATTGCACGAATTCGCTCGATGGCATATTTCTTTATTTTTAATATATTGGCTTGAATGTACAAACTTAGAAGTGGTAACCTTCAAAGATTTGCTTGCTTTACTTTAAACAGCTTCCAAAATCGTGTAAGACTTTCATACCCGCCTCTCCTCGCTTTTGCAAATTTTGTTGTTCACTTTTCGCTCGTTTACTTTCGACCGTCGCTGCATTTTTGTCAAGTTCATTTCTGGAAGTCTTTCACAGCTTCAATTACAGAGTTCAAACTAAAATCTGCCCCGCTTCAAGCCTCATACGTATGCATGTACGCGCATTGAATGTTCCGCAAAGTGTGGCTTAAATGTACCCGCTTGTTTGCTTGCTAGCTCTCTGTTCGTCCGTGTACTTGGCGTCTGCCAGTCCGATAGTTTGTTCTGCTATCTTGCTTGGCAAATCTTAGCAATGGACTATTGAATATCCTTGGGATTTCGTATGCTTCACGGAAATTTATACAGCACTTGGTGGTGTCGTTGTTCATGCTGTTGCTGTACATGCAGCAACATACACGTGTGCTCATGTAATGCAACAATGGCGCGCTTCTATGTGAGCTGCATTATTGGCTCATCTTGTTTCTTGTCAGTTTAATCTTGGTAATGCTATCCCATGTCTTACAGAATTGGCAAGAAGCTCTGACACAAAGAAATTTGGTCATGCAAACGAAAGAAAATTTATTTTCTAAATTCCATGCTGTGGTCAAAAATATTTCTTGTTTATTTGGGTCCTTTGCACTCAAGTAATAGCAATGGACTCAATTTCTTAACAAGACATTTGTAAGAAGCTTCGTTGTATATTAATTTGTCTATGATAAGATCTTTTAAAATTTTGAGAAACTTAAGAATTGGAAATTGTGTTTCGGTTGAACTTCAAATCTGCATGTCTGCCATTTTAGCCTGAAATCACAAAACAAAATCTTTGTTTCCAAAAACAATCTGTTCTTTATGCAATTTTACATTATAATTTCATGAATGGTAATAATGGAAAGGAAAGTTTCAAGTAGATACATCCTGATGCAAAAAAAAAAACTACCAATCTTTACTGCTATTTTTAAAGCCTAAGCGAAATAGCCCATGATCTCTGTACAAGTAAAGCTTTTGTTACCCTTGTTTAGTAGCTCAAATCCTTTGCCATTTTCGCTATATTCGTTTTATTTGAAACTGTCCATGCCACTATCTGAATATCGCTTAGAAAAATAAATGCAAACTTAATTTTTGGTCGAAAAATATAAAAATACGTGCATACATATGTACAAAATTGGTACAGATGATTCCAAACTCAAGTTATTGACCACATAAGTACTTTTTCGCTCTGACGTCACTTAATCCACAACTGGTTACCCAAGTTGCCCTGACCATCTTCAGTATATTGAAATCCCTTCTCATTTATTGCCTTGTTGGAATGTGCCAATCGATTCGTTTCGCGCGTATGTCGTGTCTTACTGGTTTTCGCACAAAGTCGTTGAAGTTAGCAGTTACAGCCACTGCTGCAGCAGACATCTGGTTGGATCTGCTGTAAAGAACGTGACACTGCCAACCATCGCAGTAACAATCTGCTACATTCTTACAGAGTCTAGCGCAAATTTTTAGCTAAAGGCTTTCAGGGCAGGCTGAATGAAGTCCATGCTCACGTAATAATAAACAACATCTACAACTGCTACATCTTTCTTACCCTGTATTTTTGAAGTCAACGTCATCCATCGGTCGTGCATTTCTTATCTACGTGGAAATCTCTTTACCACTGCAACTTGCATTGGACAAAGAATACTCAGGTAAACGTGAAACTGAAAATGCTCGAATGTTTTAGGAGGCCTTCTTCGATTCCTTTCTCTGCCAACTCTACGCTGTTTACGAGCGCAACGTTGCACGGCTGCAGTTGGTATTGGCCAACAAGCAACGTATTTCGAACAATGCATTGCTTTGGCAGGCAGCCATCATCGTTCGTTTGTTATAATGGTGATCCTGCTGCAGCGATCGCCAAAGATTAATTTTCCACGAATTAGTTGTAGATTTGCGCCTTGCTGGCTGTGGCTGATGGCATTTTTCGCTTCATGGTTCAAGTTTTGCTGTAGCTTTGTGTAAAACAATAAAATTAGCGCTTTTCATGTGCCACATGAGCTACATGATCAACGGAACAGCTGAGTGGAATGGGATAGAACAGGACAAGAGGAGTGAATGGTCGGTTTGCTTTGTGCACATCGAGTAAGAATGTCGAATTTTGCATCCGACACAGCTGACATCCAGCCGATATTGGGTATGGGTCGATAACTTTGATTTTGATGTGATGTGGTGGAGCATACCATAAGCTCCATCAGCGGCGATGTGGTGAAAGTGAGTTGCAATGTTCAGAGCGACCGAACGAAGAAGGAGAGTAGACTTTGAAAAGAAACATCGAGCGGTTGCTGAACATGACGCTGGTAGCAATCATGTACTTTTTCACGTTTCTGACCAGAGCATGCCAGAGGCAACATACGGAGCACATGAGAAGAAAGAAGAATAAAGCAACCAAAATTGTGACAAACAATTAATCGAGTTGTTACAATTATGTTTACAAAACCATAAAGTCCGTCAGATCGGCTCAACTCAGACGCAAAGGAATTAACAGGAACAGCGACAAGAAACAGAGTAAAGGGAATGTGAACGATTACGACAAGAAAAACCAAAACGACAAAAACAACAGCAATAACAAAACTGACCATTACGACAACGAACGCAACGAGCTTTACAACAAATGTTTCATGCGTTGACGTTGCGACTGACTGAGGCGCATGGGATCGCATTGGAATTCCGAGGATCTTTTTAGTTTTTTTTTGCTGGCATCAAGCTTTTTAAAATGTTTACTAAATGTCGAGACAAATGGATATGCGTTTCAAAGTTTGACAATCTGTGATCTGCTGGATTTTTGCAACCACGCCATTGCTCGCTCGGTGCGGCAAAACACAAATATCGTCTTGATTTTATGTGGCCTTCAGTTCCAGGCAACCATAAAATCATATCAATATGGTGTCAGCTTAAACTTCATGACTTGCCATATAATTCGGTATTCGATATGTACCATCTAAGCAAAGCTCGTTTAGCTTTTGTAGCTTCTTAGCGTTTTCTTTTCTCTCTACCGTCTTCTGCTTGTGTTCTTTGTGACAATAAGTTCAATGTTTTGTGTGTGATGACTTTTAGAATTGGCCTGTACGCCATGTTACTCATCGTAGCGAATACAATAAACGATATTTGGTAATTTTAAGCCGATTTATTGTTGGCCTAATTGAAACATACCGCATTTACTAGCATTCTGCTAATAGCCTTAGTAGTAGGGCTTTTCTTTTGGCAGCTGCGTGGCATGTGCGCGAAGGTCGTGTTTGGCCCTTTGTGCGCTTTAGAAGAGCGTATCAAAGTAAATTAAACAGATTAAGATGAACTTTGGTGAAAGCACGTGCGTCAATAGAGAATTAAAAATGGTGGAAGAAAATGCTTTAGTGGAATCGAAGTCGAAGAATATGGAAAAGTCAAAAAAGTTGAAAAGAATCAAATAGTAGATAATCACATCGAAAAAGTACGAAAGGATCGAAAGAATCGTTGAGTCGTTAAAAAACAAAAATTATTAATTGTTATCAAGAAACATTGAAATAATTTCCAAATGAAAATATTTCACTGTATAACACTCTTTTAACCTACAAATGTATTTTACTCTCAATAGTATTAGGATTTACCGCACCAAGGATCTTAAAGTAAACTTTTTGATGAGTCTCTACGAGTCATTGCGCTAATAACTCTTAGTACATAGTTTTTGAGATGAACTTCTTGTGAATTCTCACGATTACTTTGCTTATATATTGCACTTGCTGGCGATCTTCGATTATCCTTGCCGTTTTGTTCAGCGTGCCGTATCCATATCATCCGCTCAATTCAGTGCGCCATTATTTGTCCTTTCGGCGGTGTCAATACCGAGGGGTTTTGTTCCAAGGATCTTAAATCTGCAATCCGTCTTTTGTTTTATATCTGCTGTGATCTAGCAATCAGAGGAAACAAAATATTAGGCAATTGCAAAGTACACAGTTCACAAATCCAGATCAGCTTGCATCAAACGAAACATCGCTGCGCAGTATCAGCATGGTGCTGCTGCACTTGAGTAGAAGACAGAGGGTCTTGAGTGCGTTCTTTTGTTTGTGTACTTTGCTGTTGTTGGTCTATTTCTGACATTTTTTTTGTTGTTCGTCGCTTACCTTTTTGGTTGATGTCGGCAGCAACATGTGCTTCTTTTACTTCAAACTAGGATTTGTAATGCTCACTCAAGCATTTTTTTAATTTTTTGGTACTTGACTATATGTTGTGTGCCCGTCCGCGTGGATTTGCTGTCAATGCTCAGACAAAAGACTTGAAATTCTTTCCTCTCCTTCACAATTCTTACGCTTCATGAAAATCATTATGACACTCACCTGGGTCAGCGTCAGCGTCATCGTCATCGTAGCCTTTCTGTTGATTCTTATACCTGCAGGGAAACATTGATGCCTGATTTGTGTGATCAACGATCGTGCGCTACGAAAGCGTTCTTCATGTAAAAAATGCATTTGTTTTCTCTTGAAGTTTCGTGTTGTAACGACAGATCGCATGGCACACCCAGAGACTATTATTTCCGATCTATCAAATAGAAAAAGACAATCGAAAAATTGAAAAACAAAAGCAATGCGCTGAAAAAATATTCCCGATCATCATGATCGTCTTTTACCAGCCAGTAGAGCCTCAGCATAAAAGTCAAAAATGACGTCGATCACTTGAACGATCGTAACGTTAAGATTGGCATTGGAATTCAAAATATTTATGCGTAGCTTAATCGCGGAAGAGAGTGGTTGGGTCAATCAGGGGGGATTTGTGGCTAGTGAAACGCTCATTGCTGGAATGTCTGTATGGATTTGGGTTATTCGTTGGCATAGCAGGCGTAAAACAGTGATCGTTAAGTTAAAGGTGTGGTTGAAAGCGTTTAATTTTTGCAATAAGAAGATGCCTTGCAACCTATGACAATGGCGGTGCATGCAATGACCACCTCCGTGTGTTTTCAAGTGCAGCTGACGGCTCTCTGTAAATTTGCACTTGTAATTATTTGAGACGCATTCACACTCTCGCTAACAATTGCCAATTTGAAACTATTTTCATCGGTATTCTGAGTGTCCTTGAACAGGATAAGTCACAACGAAACAATAACACGCCTCTTGAGATTCACACAGTCGCCACGGGGTTTCATTATTCAGCTGACTGCGCTGGCTTTTGTTTCAAGTTGAGAGCCTCTTATTGTTCACTCCGGTAAGATATGTGAGCTGCGAAGGATTTCTCAAGAAAAAATTGTTGGTTATGAATTTCTGGGTTCCAGCAGGCAGTGCGGTATGTTGCTAAGCTACAGGCTTTCTGTCTGCGTACCTGTCGTTGCTTTATGAACACACGTTCAAGGTGAAGCCCGACGAAAGAAAGAATAAAATCCGCAGCTACAGGTGATGCTGGCTGTGCCGGAGAGGGGAGTCTTTTTGAGAACTCGCCGTAAGCAGAAACCTGAAATCTAATAGGCTGCGTATGATGCGCAGCGATAAGCGAAGCAAAAGTCGTAAATTCAATTTGTACTCATCATATTTTACTAAACTTTTTTATGTCTATCTGTTGAGGTTTCTCTTAATTCAATTTATTGGAATGTTTTGTGGTATTCAAAATGTATTAATTTATGTTGTTTTCTTTTCTGTTCGTTGCAGGTAAGCGATGCTAATCAGTTGCAAGGAGGCAAACACCAAATTAATTTCTAACTGCTGTTTATTAACGATTTTACGATTTCGGCTTATAAAAAAGTTTATTACTTTGATAAATGAAAAAATTTGGGCAAATATCGCGGCAGGTAACTATGAAAATAAGAAACAAAAAAATATTTGAGGAATCAAATCGAGATAAAATTAGTTTTAGCAAAATTAATGAGCAATTATTGCAACACCTAAGGGCATAGCACAAAACTTCACTTCCCAGTGGAATACCTAAGAAAATGTAGATCTTAACGATTTGGAATACAAAAAAGCAGCTAATTTTATGTATATTATTTTATTTTAAATCAGACCAGACGGAACTTTCTATTTGTCGAACCTTTTCAGTGGCAGCAAAAATACGTTCCACAGGAGAAGGTGTTCCAGGCAAACATCAAACGTATTCGATGATATGAATGAATTAGAATTAGTATAGCACATCAGCCGTTATTATTGATTTCTTCTTCTTGGATCAAGTAGTTCATATAAACTTACTCGTATATATTTTGAATCAAAAACATTCGTTGAAAATATTTTTTTTTATCATTTTATATAACCGTTTATTTTTTCGATGAAATATCTTTCTTATTGATCTTGTTGTTGAATCGAGAATATCACTTATTTCTAACTCTTTTCGATCGTAAATAAGCATTGTAAACGAAAAAAGTTAAAGTAGAAAATTTAATGATCTTTTTAAATCGAAGAAATAAAAATTAGGAAGTTTTATGTACAAAGGAAAAATTTAAACATTGTCGATCGGTTGATCAGAACTTTATCGAATACTACTTTATCAATCGTAAATATTTCTGACGACTATGTATAACAATTTATTTTTAGTCTTGAATAATATCCCATAACAACCACTTTCGATCTGGGTCTGATGCATTTTCAACGATTGCTGTTCCCCTGATTTTTTCCATCACAGTTTTTTGTTAAATATTTAATCATGGAGACCGCTTAGTTCGTTTAGCTTTGATAAAAACTTGAAAAGGAGGCCAAGCCCACCTCCAGACCAGCCATAATACCCCTCATATGAATTAGTCGGCAATATAATATATGGGGGGTTCAAATCTCCCTCTTACTTCAGCAACGTACATTCCCTTTGAAAAGAATATTGCAAACTGTCGAAATTGTTGAAGCTCAGTTATATTTTGCGGCTATACGACCAAACAAAGCTGAAATAAAAACCACCTGGTTTGTTTTATGATTGCTTATTGGAATATATAAACGCCAATGATAATCACAATAACAATAGCAACGATGTCGTTAAAAGTACAACGATCATCGATTTTTTTGAAACTGAGCCTACTCAAAACAGGGGAATTGAAACCCACGCATACTGGTACATCTGCTTATAAGGGAGTTGTTAATACATTTTCTGACAAAGTGTTGGAATACTCTTTTTGTTACACAGGTGAGAGCAAATTTTACTTGTATTCACGCTCTCTTCGACAGTCGCTCAAAAAAACAAAATACAAAATAAAACAAATCAGAGGGCATACAGGTAATGACAGCTTACTCACGCATACAACTCAACGTAAATTCGCTCGAAGCCGTTTCTAAAGCAGGTTTTTGATATATCGGAGAATGTTGCCCCATACCACTGTGGCTGTTATTGCGAAAGATCAGATCCGATCCGCTGTTGAACGATCGCTAAGAATCTCAGGAGCTAAGCAACACGCAGAAGCAAGCGCTCGCCTTTTGGACCAAATTCACTGGCTCTCACCAAACGCGGCGAAATATGTATGTAGTTAGCAAACGACATGGCTTGAACGCGTATCGTCGATGTATTGTGAACAAGGAGAGCGCGATTGGGCTTCGCTGATCATAACGAACGGCACGATCGTTTCAGTTTCGAGTTAAACGTTTTGTTGCGCAGACGCCGGTGGAAGAACGTAATTTTTTCGTCGTCGCTGTATTTTCATTTTCACTTCATAAAAAATTTGGAAAAAATTGACACTTGAAGGACTTAACATATGAATTTGAGCGCCGCGTGAACAAAATGTAAATGAAAAAAAAAACAATAAAAAAGTGAAATGAAATAGAACAAGGCTTTTGAAATAAACCCTGTTTTAGTGATATTGTTAAAATTAAAGTCCAGTAAATACACACAAATTGGAATAATTGCATATCGTAGTGCAATTTGTGCCTCGTCTGAGGGCGCGCAACCCGCTTTTGGGCCAACGAACGTTAAACTTGTTTTCACAAAGCATCAGTATTGCGTACATCAAATGCGCTCGGTTTTGTGCTTCAACAACGAAAAATTGCTCCTTGATCGTTGAGTTACATGCTTTCAAATGATCGCTTGCACTCTTTAAAAGGAAATCAGCAAAGTTCGCAAAGAAACAAAATCACACAAATTAAAGTAGTATTCAAAATTGAAGCTCGGTCTTCTCTTTGCTGGGCCCTTGTTTCCCCCAACGTACGTTCAAGTACTTTCAATTGTTCGCAAACGAAATTCACTTAAAGGATACGCGTATCGGTGGCATATAATGACGCTACGTTCACGATGAGAGCTTTTATTTTAGTGGGACTACTGTTTGTGTCTCAGTGTTTTCTCGCGGCAACGGCGGCGCGTGATCGTTACGCACGCAATAACAACAATAACAATGACGAACAACGAGTAAACATTGGACGTAAACGCAATCAGGATCGTTACAGAAATCAACAATCGCAATATCGACAGCGCAATGGTGGAATTGGTCAACAACTGTTGAATACCAGCGCGGGACATCAGCATCATGAGGAAAATCATACGGAGTTCGTGAAGGGCAAGAGTAAGTTTTTGCCTACTAAATCTCTTTTAGCCAAAAAGCATTTCATAGCAGAAAAACTATTTGGATGGAACTTCTTTGGGAATGTTTCTGAGCAATTCTTTATCATGTAATTCATCTGACCGTTAATATCTACGTCTAAGTTAGAAGTATTTCTTTACAAAAAAGTCAAGTTTTATCAATTGCTTTATCAGTTTTATTAATCGTTCAGAAAATATACCTCAGACGTTCGGCTTAACTGTTGCTGGAAGAGTTTTAAAAATCACTAATTCAAAAACAAATTTCAAAATAATTTTTTTCAACAGGTTTTGCTATTCGCTTACAGACTATAATGAGAAAATTCAAAAAAATGGTCTTGAGTTTTATTGATCTCATGGAAAGTAAACCTCAACTTTTATTGCTTTGTGAGTCTTATGATGAGTTTTAATAAGGAATTATTTTAGTTGCCGCCGTTCAAAATATGCAAATGTTTGAAGCTGGTGTGAGTTTAATTTTTCACTTGCTAAGTTTTCTTATTTCAAGAATATATAAATGAGGCAACGATATCTCAGAAACATTTAATCTATTGCAAAAGTACATTTGAAAAAGGGAGCTTACAGCAGTTTGATGTCTTTAACAGAAATAGGCTAATCAATATCATGAGATATCATCAAATACGTTAAGCAAGAATATCTCATAATCCTGAAATCTTTGGAGAAATCTGCACAAAATCTCCCGGAACTCCTATTCCTACCTCTGAGCTTAAAATGTGTGTGTCTATTTTATCTTAAATCAACATTATGCAAAAGCAATAACACAAAAAACGTTTAGGACAATGTTTTTCATATCAATTAAATTCAGACCAGCCATTGGTGTTCGGTGTGTCCTTGGGATTCCTGTTCGCAAAACAAACTCAATATGCAAAATATGACCAATAGAACAGTCGTACCTACAAATCTTGCCAGAACGCCATGGTCGTCTGTCTGTCCGTCTTACTGTCTATTTTGTTTTGATTGCATGTCTCGCTGACAAACGGTCTGTCCGTCCAAGCGTCTGCTGCTCAAGTAATTAATATGCAATTGCAGACATCCATAGTTCACTCAGTTTTGTACGTGCAACGCATTTCTTTACGCAAATGCTGCAATTTTACGCTACACTTCGGTGTCGTACCGTTCCAATGCTCTTCTTAAATACCCCATGCAGGTGCTTTGTTTTGTCTTCAGCTGGTGGCAGTAGTTGAGCTTTCTTAGTCTTTCACTTGCTTTCTCGCGAGTATTTGTAATTTTTCACATCACAAGCGAATAAATTTACACGATCCTCATCGATCTTGCTTATTGTACCGAGGCCTGGAACTAAATATAAGACGGCGCGGGGCTTGCTACTTTTTAAATGTAAACGAACCGCTCTTGCTACTGCATAGCTCATACATCATCATCAGCTGAATGCTAAAAGCCAATCTTTATAGAGATAAAACTGCTTGGGACCTGGGCTCATTTGTCTTCGTTACGACAAATCAGTGTTGCATTAACTAACTACTTGTAAATATCACACAGGTAAGTGCATAGGCACACAGGTCGTTTGTTAATTCTTAAGACATTCGTATGGACAACATTGTTGTTGTTCCAAATACTGAACTCCATTGCATTGCTTATCTTATCAGGAACAAAAATTGTTTCGAATTCAGATATTTGACTCTTTTTAAGATCTTTTCAAATAAGATACGTATAAAGTACGTGAATATCTATAAGTAAGTGATTAGGAAGACAGAAGTACAAATTTCGTGTGCTTGTTTTATAGCACAAAAATTTATTCGTGGTTGTTGTGGATTTTCTCTTTTGAAAATCTGATATGATATGTGAAAGAATTGTGATTTCTTATCTTAGCAGCTTATAATGTTCAACTGACATACCAATATCTATATGCCGCACATTATTTTGAGGTTGTTTCAAGTATATTCACTTCAAAAAGGGACAATCCGTTGTGCTTAACTTTTCATCTAGCCAAAAACGGGAACGCTTAGTAAGACTATGTACTTCATGTCTAAAAATATGCTGTGTCTAGTATACATTAGCTCAGGCTATGCATTAATCTGCAGAAAACTTATGCCAAGAACATTTTTCATACAAAATATCCTCTAATGCATTAAAAGTAGG
Organism: Meiosimyza decipiens; assembly: GCA_963680825.1. NCBI lineage: Eukaryota > Metazoa > Arthropoda > Insecta > Diptera > Lauxaniidae > Meiosimyza > Meiosimyza decipiens. The sequence continues at coordinate 80,734,725 of OY804261.1, read as the reverse complement.
GTCAAAACGAACACATCGGCTTCGCGATAGTTCACTGTATATTTGAACCTGAAAATTTGTTTTTAAGTTTTCAAAATCTTTTGAGACATTTGGTTTCTTTGACTTAAAGTATAACGTACGTAAGATATGTTTCCTAATTTAAGACGCCAGGACTCCCAGATTATTTAAAAAAATTCAATTTCAAGCCTGAAAAGATGCTAATAAAATGTATGGAAAAAACCAAAACGTCTAGCTGAACGCTCAATTACAAACCGTATAGTTAACCTTATAACTTCTGTAGTTTTGTAGGAAGTTTTAACGATGCCGAATTAAATTTAAAAGTATTTAAATTGAGACCGTGTTTTTTCCCAATGCTGCGCCCAATGGCGAACATTAAAGAGACTCGGAACATTCTCTTGTCAACATTTGTTGATCTTTTCAATCATCACTCCTTTAGACAGAACATTGAGAACTTGAAAAATATGGCGTTAATATTTTGAAACAGTTTTTCGTCAAAATACTATGTTTTTTAGATCGTAAATTTCAGTTTCGAGGACATGCCGTCATTGTGAACCGTAGTAAATTTTGACCATGGAACGCTAAATTGATTATTTGCGATTAAAATTTGGCTGAGTAAACTTTTTTTCGGTTCAGAAATTCAACTTAACAACAATTTCTCCAAAATTCCTTAAACATTTTTTTTTGTTTCGAAAATTTTTGCTCAGCAAGTTGCTTGAATAACATAACGTTTTTTGCTTGCACCGCTCATTTGACTTAAAGGTAAATTGAGGCAAAAAAATTGCAGCGTTTTTTAATTAAATTTGGTATGTTAGCTGTATGCGCTACAGTATCTACTCGTATTTGTTGGCATAGTCGTTGGTATTGCTGTTGTTGTGTTGAATCTATCTAATCTTGCGCAGGCACTTTTATTTAAACAAACAATTTTGTTGTTTTGACTGTTTGAAGTCAACTGTGTAACCCAATCATTGCCTACGTACGCGTATGCTGCCTTGACGTTCGTACGGCGCGGCGCGCCGCTTGAAGACGACGAATGTGCAGTAAACGTGCGAGATGGCTGCACTTTTTCCGCTGTTGCTTCGAGTTTGTTTTGGGTCCCAACTTTTGTCAGTTACATTTTTGAAGTTTTCAAGAAATTAAAGTGCAAAACGATAAGGTGAGAATATTAACGCAAGGGCTACGGTTTCACTGATATGCTGCTGACTGGTATGACTTATCATATCTCATAGTAAGATTTGGAGTAACCGTTTTATACAGATCGATTTTCATGTTTTGAGCTTTGAAATTCCTAAACTGCACCTATTAAGTAGTGACAAAGACTTAGTTATAGCTGCAATTTAAATATTTCAGAAGTTTAAAATTAGGTTTCAAATTGTTGTCGATAGCAGGAATTGGAAAAAGTTTGATACGACTCTCTCTAACGAAACATAATTTTTTGTTTGTCTGAATAGAACAATAACTCAGTTCATTGCTATTTTTTTTTTTCTATTTATTGCTATCTAGGATAAATAAAATTTGCACAAACCCTTCCTGAACCCACATGAGCTGAAACCAATAATTTTCAAGCCACTACAGGGTCATTTATGTAGCTTATAAGTATATTTTTGTACAGCAGTTAATGAGAAAAATCAACAGAGGCCATACAAAATTCATGCAATACAAATATTCGATTTGCTGGCAAAATGAAGTATGAGCAAATAAAAAAGTGTTAGCACTTCTTATCAGCGGCAGCACGCAATTTGGGATAAATTAATTGACAAAGAATAAAAAATTCCATACTTCGAAAGCAATTATGGCACGCCATCCCAGTAAGAAACAAAGCGCAATGAAAGACTTCCTAGTACAAAAAAAGATCTTGCATCAAAATATCTAGAAAAGCTCGAAACATTTTTTTCAGAGAGATTAACATTTACATGAGAATACACTTTGTAGATTACTTTTGTTATGACTTGCCAAATTGTAAAACCTGCTCTGTGCATTAAATCGGAACTTTTGATATGTGAATATCACTGTTTTCAAGCTCCTAAAGGAAATATGATCAAAACTTTTTTTTATTAATCACAAAACCTTACTTCGGCAGTCCACGAAATTACTTAATTTCCACACTTTTACAAATATTTCGGAAGAAAAATAATGAAATCTACAAATTGGTTAAGTTGCGGGTCAAAAAAAATCAGGCTCCGAATTGGCCAAAAAGCTCGATACATTCTTTTCGTAATAATTATATGTTTAAATTGTATTATATGGTGAACTATAGCACAAGTCTTTTGCGCGACGCGAGGCGTGACTAAGAGACATAAAAACTTAAATTCGGTCGGACTCAATTTTGATCTCTCGTCAAATTTAAATCGAAAGTATCAATCAACGCTGAAGAATCAATAATGTGATGGAAACTTTTAAGAACGATAACATGTGCCCATTTACGATCGTCGTCCTGAGTAATAAATTATTGAAAATAATTAAAAACTATGAGTTAAAATAATTGGTAGATACGCAAATTCAGAGTCATGTCCACAGCGTATTTAACTTTCTACTGGGCTACGCGCCAGTACAAATACAAATATTTACCCAACGAGGTATGAGATATGCGCATTCAATGGTGGCAAATATTTACCACAATACCGCGAATTCGAGTCCGAATCAATAAAAATATTTGTTAAAATTATTAAAATTACAATCAAACGCAGTTAAATTATTTGTGCGTTTTTTTATTATGAGAACATTGGGTACCTTCATATATCTAGGCGTCGTTGCTGTTGTTGTTAGTGTTGTTATACAACAAATCTGCAAACAACAGCAACATAAGCCAACGATAGCGATTACGCGTGAACGTAACATTGAAGTAGCGAAGAAGCAACCGTTTGGCGGTTGGGTTGCTCCGCGAAGATTCAAAGTTGCACCAGTGAAACCTCATTTTTATTGCTTGAATTCGTACCGGATTGTCGTTGTTTTGCTTGCAAAAATAATTCTATAAAATATTTGTTTGTTTGTTTGCTCAGATATGCAGATTGCGCGCGTCGTGTTGTACAACAATATTGGGGACAACACGATAAACGCGTACTTGTACGATGTACAAAGCGTAATTAAAGGACGAGTGGGGTGTAAAAGGAGCATAAGAATAAAGATAGCACTAATATCTAAACCGGATGAAGCTTGAGATAAAAGATATATTAACGAATCTCTAAGATATCAGAAAACCCAGTGATTTTGATTTTTAAAACAAAGACCACTGCGTATTCGATATCAAAAATGGATGGTAAACATAATTGTTGTTGAGATAATAGCTACAAATTAAAGTCAAAAATCTGTTCTTTTCATATTTGTTTTGCAAAAAGCATCAACCGATCTGTAAATTTACATGAATATCGTCAAAAAAAGTTAATTTGTAAAATGGCGTTTGATAAAAATCAAAATGAATTATGAATATTTCTATATAAAATATAAAAATAGCTGTTATATTTGAACGTTAGTGATAAAAAGTCTGATCGAAAAAGAAAGAGTCATTGCTTTTGATAAAAACTAAACAAAAATCACTGTAACTTTTTGATAAAAAAATATCCTTTTTGCTCAGTGTCTTTTCCCAAACTATATAAATTCTATTTCTTTAATTTTTAGTCAAAAATATCAAAGTTTTTTTGGAACACTTATTTTTATTTGATCAATAAATAACGAATTGAAATCGATAAAAATCTTAGTCCTTACGTGGTTTTCTTTATTAATATCGGCTTGTTTTATCAATTAAATTCAAGAATTTTTGATCGAAAAAATAGAAAGTCGTAACTGCTTTTAATAAAAATAAAATCAAAATATTGAGAAAATAAAAATCTAAACAAAAAGATATTTTTGACCATAAATTTAATTTTTTTTCAAATTCGAAAAAATAAAAACTTTGCAGCTTTGGTAGCAACCCTAGGAGTATTCTTTTTAAATGAGGATACACTCGAATATGTCACTCTGTCTCTGCTTCAAGCAAGAATATCTACAAGCAGGATTTGTCTTTTCAAAAACCACTACACTATCGCATTCGCATATTTCCAAAACACTAACATTTACAACTGTACTGACTTTCAAGCCAACCATAATTTTTTAAAGAAATTACCATTAATTTAACGCGTAAATATTGTAGCGATTAAGGCAACAAATTCCATAAATTCACAAAAACGGGGGGTCAAGTTTTGAAGGGTCACGAAACTATCGATTGCTATCAATGTGGTTTTATGACCCCTAGCGGCAATGCTTTTGATATGTAAACCTAAGTAGAATGAAAATTAGAGGGGAAAGAAACGATACCCAACTTCTCCAGTTGTTGGAATATCGTTGTTCTTGTTGCTGTTGCTGTTGCTGCTGCTGCTGCTGCCGCCGTTGTTGTATTAATTGCTTTTGATATAATTAACAAAAGAGGAACATAACTGGTTTCGTGTTTAAGCAATTAATTGTTATGGTTTTCAAACGAATAACAAAATATTAAACGAAAAAAACAAATCATAATTTTTATTCAAAAATTAAAAATTCATTGCCTGAAGACTGCTGCCTGATTTTTGCTTCTTCTCTGCTTTATTTTTTTTCATCTCGACTTGGCTGAACAAACAAGCGAGCGACCATAAAATTGTTAAACTTGTGACCCAAAATAATATGGTCATCATCGGAATGTGAGTGAGAGAAAAATATTGGGTGGAAAAAGCATCGAAATCCAAATCATGATTGATTCCATTGAATTCACAGTCGATTAATATTCAAATATTAATTATAAGTGGGCAACGTTAGACATAGCACACGTCGTTACGCGAATACAACCTGTTGCGCATCTGGGTAGCGTTGCTTTTGCCAAAGGTTGCCGATTGTCGAGTTAATTTTTATTTTTCTATATTAGCCATTTAAAGCTTAAGTCATAAATTATAGTTTTTGTTTTAAATTTATAACTTATGTTTCTTAAGTATCAGAGTTTTGTAAAACAAAAGATGTTAATATGGCCTTAAGTTTGCTTTTCGAACTGACCTGTGGTGGTAAAAATAAACTTAAAGCAATAAGTATTTTGTATTATCTTGAAGCATAGAATAATAAAAATTCTGTGAAACGTGTAAGTTTTTCTATATTTTTTGCAAATCTTCTGACAATAGCTACATACGGACTGTACCACATTTTTATAATTCTTACCCCCTGAAAAGTTAGTCAACAAGTTAGCGAAAAATTCTGTAGTCCTAAAAAATAAATTTTCCAAGGACGACATCTTTAGTTTTGGAAGCTACGTATAGAGAAGCATAATCTAGAAAAATTTACAATAGTTCAACTTTATACGGTTCTGCGACCCTAACTATGCAAGGTAAACTACTTTGATCTGCGGAAATCTTTTAATTTTAATATTTGGTTTTGCAGAAACCTCACCTGAAATGAATTCATTGTAAATTTCTTCAAAAATCGTTTGTTCAAGTCTTATGCTCTAAACAACTTTTCAAAAAGCTTAAGACAAATGAAGTTGTTGGTTACGAGGGCTCAATATTCAACCAATGTTTTGTGTCAATTGGAAAATAAATTTTTCTTTATTCTTCTTGCATATAAAATTTTTAAGATCAAAAGTGGAAACATGCAACGTTAATGGGAAGAGAGGATATGTGTGTACTCATTGATATATGAAAAAGATTAGGAAAATATTCGTCAATGCATTGAATTTAATTTTTATCAAAAAATTTTGTACTTTTTGCTATACTTGCTACGATTTTGACAAGAAAGAAAATTCTCTGACGCTGCCTCTCGCTTTTCAAGTAAATGACGGTTTCACTTTAAATTACGGTTTAAAAATTTTCGATTTGAAATCTATCCATACGTCTACCACTAAATATTTTATTTTAGTTATTTGCCAAATGTTTGACACAATTGTAATAATCCATAACTCTAAACTCTGAGGGCATATAGACCGCATTATTAACAATATATCCCAACAAATGTATTGGCCTAAACGACTTGCGGCAATTTTGTTCGATCTTTTCATTTGGCACAAATACTTTGTTGTTTGTTTGTTTGTTTGTTTGTTTGTTTGATGAACGCAATGGTTTTTTGTTGTTGCTGTTAGCTGTTTTACTTCTGAGTATTACTGCAATGCAGCAACATTAAAAAGCAACAACAAACAACAGCAAACACTTCAACTTAAAAATACAAATACAGGTTTTTATGTTGTTCGCTTTCGCATTCTACTAATACAAATGTATTAGTTGCTGCTGTTGTATTGGTGTGTGTATGTGCGTGTGTGTACTGATTGTTATGCTCTTTTTTGTAGCTGTGTGTATTAAGTTTCAGAAACGAACTTATAGATGAATTCGCCTTAGAGCAGAATAAACGGAAAATCGAAATAAAAGAAAACAAAGAATAGAAATAAAAATCAAAACAAAAACGTTTTAAAATTCAACTTCAAAACCAGCAGCTGACTTTTTAACTGCACGCGTAGGTGTCATTCGTTGCTCGGTCTGCTGTATGCTGTTGCTTCGTCTGCGCCTACCTAATTTTCTATTTCTGACTGCCGTTGTGCAGTTACAAAAGTTGTTGCCTGATTATTTGTTGTTCTTGTCATAAACTTGTACCAGTAGGCAGCTACAAACAGCAACAGCAACCTTTTTGCGCCTAACAGCAACAGGAGGGACGCGCAACCCACCGTCAACGTATTTTGGATGCGCACGCGCGCACTCGTTTTGCACACAGACGATCAGCGAATTTGGAAAAAAATTGTGCACGTAACGCAAGTTCAGTGTTTTATTTCCGCTTTGCTTTTTTTTCAGTGTCTTTATATTGTCTGCGCTTTTCTTATCGCTCTGTAATTATTTGACTGGTCTGCAGCGGCAGTTCACGAATATTCATCTCATGCGCTGCCCAGGGCGAGCCAACACGTCAAATTTGCTTAGTTTTGAAGTTTGTGGCTGTTGCTGATTGACTTTGGGCACGTTGCGCATGCGCGAGATTACTACAGTCTCAATCAAATGGCATTAGCAATTGCCGAATCGTGATTTGGAAATAAACTCAACGTTCGCTCGAATCGGTAGTTCATTTGCTGTTCCAAACGACAAGCACAGCGTGTTGCACATTCTTACATTCAAACATTTTTGTACTTAGTAAGCTTAGCTAAAAATTGCCTCAAGTGGCTTTGTTGCCGTCGTCCTTTTTCTAGTGTCTTGTTTTTTGTTTATTTTAAGGACCAGCACAGTATGTTGATCATCTACAAAAAATGGACAAGTGCAGTTGAGGTTCAGAAAACTGCTTACATTAAAAAGGTAAAAGGCAAAATGTCACAAATTAAAAATTAATAAAATTTATCCCTTGAAAATTTTACTTTACCTTTTGGATCTTAGACGTTTTTTCAAAATACCAGACATTCCGTTTTTGAAAGTTAGCTACTGTAGTTTTTCATTTAATTTTTGACACAAGCAAAATCGCTCAAAGTATTATCTAAAAAGAAGAATAAAATTAATCAATCGCCTAATGTAGTTTGCCAAATTGTCTAAGATTTAAACAAAGAACTGTCAAAAAGTACTTACATTTCGCTTATACAGATAAAATGTTGGAAATTTTTGAGCTTTAGACATTTTATTAAAAATATATCTCCATTCAAAACATGATAACAAAGAAATAATGGGTGAATCAAAAAGAAACTGATATTGAAATTACAGGTCAATGAAAATTATCTTTGTACGATATCAATATTTTCGAAGTCAGTTTAGGGGTTGATCATTCACTGCAGTATATCAACCTCATCAGCCACTACGGCGATATTATTAGCGTTAAGTACTATAGCACACGATTCTTTTGCCTACAACATTTGTTCAACAAACCATAAATACATTAAAATCGTTCTGGTATAGTGGTGGAGTCAGACATCCTTGACGATGGGTTTCGAAACTGGAAGATATTTCCGCTCCTATTCACACGAACGTTTGGTGCAATTTGCATATAAACGCTTTTCTCGATATTGGCAGTTGTTTGCAAAGGGAATATCGGCCAATATTTGATATAGATAGTAAGGAGCTTTTTTCACCCAAGATCTGAATTTCCTCACTGTCGGGCCGTTGTGTTGGTCTTTAATTTTTGCCCATGGTGGAACCAAATAGCGAGCTGAAGGAAAATTTAGGGATATAACCCTTATAGTTTCTCCGAACTATGGCACTGTGTGCTGTTCTTGTCCCCAACGTTCATTGTTGTGCATTCATAATCGTGAGGCACGAATTGTGATTCCACTGTTGTTGTTGTGGTCTTTCTGTTAGCAACAAAAAAGTTCAAAGCTTGAGAATTTTCAAGATTCTGCCTGCGCTTTGTCGGCTTTGATGCGCTCAATGATTGCAACCAACCAACACGTAACCGTAAGGCACGACATCAATTACAACAACAACAACAACCAGAACAAAACTACAATTGTTGGTATTTTCGAAGGGCGCCACGAAACCGATTAAAAACATAAAAAAAAAGAAATGCGCACAGCGTAGCATAAAAGCATCATCATCAACAACAACAGCAACAACAAAGACAAGTTGCTGCAACAAAATGTTTTGCTCGATTAATCAAAGCGGGGCAGCAGCAGCAGCAGCAACTACAGCTACAGCAACAAATATTTTTGTAGATGCAACAACTCGTTTAAAAGATAAACGTGGGGTTTTGTTCTGTTTGTTGCTCTAGTCGTTGTTGTTGCTGTTATACCAATCAAAGCTTTTGCAATCGACAGCAAAGCAAAACAAAACCAGTTTCTGGCGCCGCTTGGACCAAGCGATCGTTCAAAGTTGCAGCGCATCAATTTTTATGCTGATGCTGCGGTCAAGTGCTTGTTGTTGTTGCTGTTGCTATTCTAATGCCAGACACGAAGCAGTTACAAGCATTGCTTACTGTGCATTGTTGCTGCTGCTGCTGCAATTGAATGAGGAATTGAATTAAATGCGAATTTATTATAAATTTTGCTTTTTGTATTTTCGCAGCAGCAAAAATGTTGCAAGCAACGAACAGCGCGTGTGGCGTTAAGTAATTAAGTCCACAGCAGTTGCAGCAATTTCTGCGGTGCCGCTTCATGATGCTTTTTATTCCTGGCTGCATGCTGCATGCTGCAAGCACACGCGCTTGGTGCTGATGGCTGATTGCCACAGCAATAACAGCAGCGGCAATAATATCAAAACTACATTAGCAGCTAAAGCAACAGCAATTGCTATGAATTATTTATGCTGCTTGGCAATTTTAAAATGCCACAAACGCGGACACTGCCAGCGCGTTAATGAGTTGAGTTTGTGCTGCGACGCACGCGTGCTTTGATTTGCTTTCACCAGCAACAACAGCCGCTGCAGCAATAGTTACTGCAAAATTAGCACGCGCCAAAGTATTTTATTTTTTAGCAAACAAAGTATTGAAAATGTTTTATGTTTATTGAATTCTGCATCTACTTTTACCAAATTTGGAACTGATTCCTTTTAGCTACACTTCTGTGGATAGCAGGAAGTTCCATCAAGGCTCCTTTACGTTCAATTACAAATTGTTAGGGAGAGTTCTCAATAAGTTTCTAATTTGAAATTGCGCGAAAACTTAAATTTAATCCAGAAAATTGGTATTCTGAATCGAAACGATTTCTATTAAAAAATAAATGTTAATTTCCGTTTTTTTTCGCAAGGAATCAAAGTTGCATGACCTAATTCCTTATCGAAAGTGCTTCTAGCAATGGTTTCATTGGGGTATTGGCGGAATTATACAAGATTCAAAAGAAAATCTCTCCTCAAAATTTGATTTTTATTTCAAATTGTAAAGGACTGAAGCAAACAAAGTGTGAGTCTCATTTCGTGTAAGAAATTGGGTATGAATATTGTCGAAGTTATCTTAGGTAATTGGTAAATTAGTGAAATTTTAAATAATTTCGGGTCTTTTGAGCTTAAGCTATTCAGAGGTTTTTTTGTTGGTTCTTATTTGAATTTTAGAAAAGATTTTAACAAAGAATTATGTAAACATTTTGACAGCGCATTTTTCATATACAAACTTCGTAATCGGTGCACTCAAAACTACTGAAACTATTTCGAAAATGCTGTCGCCATTAAAAATCGTACTGCACCAGAATGGACCCAAGCTTTACTTTATTTCGACAACATTAAGGGGCTTTGCATCTATGAATTGTTCAAAAACTGGACGAGATTGAATACGTGTGGCCCATTCTATGCAATGCGGAGTACTTACGCTATGATAACAAGACGATTTATTAAAGAATCAAACTGACAAAGATTGAACTAAAAGTGGGCGATACTAATAAGTGAGCGTGTAAAAGTTTTGAATGAAAAAACAACACTTTTTTTTTAAGAAACAGCCCATCTTAACGGGAAGTCCCGGAAACTTTGCTTTAATTTTTCTTACTGTACGGTTAAGTATCGAAAAATGTTTTGGTTTTCAAGCTTAAAAGTGATCATGCTGCATTTCTAACCAAAAAACGAGCAATTTCGAGCGCGATAAAAACAAAAACAACATATACAAGAAGCATCGTATTTGTAACCACTTAACGTTGCAAACTCTTTCTTTTGTTGATGTTGCTGATGCTTTTTTACTTTAGCGCTTTAACATTTTCTAAAAAGGTTCTCTTAAATATAGAGTGTGCTGTTGTTGTTGTTATTCTACCTATTGAAACACAATTGCCTGCAGCAAAACAAAGTACAAAAATAAAATACATACAGCAAAATAAGAAAGAAACAAAAAGCAAGGAAACATAAGTTTTAACAACAGAAACAGAAGAAGAACGAAAGATCTGAAACCGAAATAAAACAAAAATAAAAAAATCCAGGTGGCTGAAGTTTTGGTATGCGAAGAACGAAAAAAAGAACTAAAAGCAAAAACCAAATTCGTTTGCACGAAAAAATTACTCAAGTAGAAGCAGAAGAAGAAGAAGCGGAGGCAGCAGCAGCAGCAAAAGAAGCAACGACAAACCGGCCAAGCAGCTTGAGGGCAACATTAAAGGTAAGGCCAGGGCAAGACAATAAACCCTGAGCAATGCAGTGCGAGGAGAAAATAAAAACAGCAACGGTATCCACTTTCAGCAGCAGCAGAAGAAGAAGAAGAAGCAAGCAGCATTCTAAGGGGGAAAAAATCTAATAAAAATAGAAACAGAAATTGCGAAACTTAAGTGTTCGTAAAATTTTAATAGGAAATTAAGTAAAAGAAAGTTTTTGCCTAACTTTGCGTAGACATGCGATAAACTGCTGCTTTTGCTCACAACTTTCGTAAATTCATCAATAAGAAATTAACCAAATCTTGTTGGCCATCAATCAAAACGGCAGCCGCAACGATAGCTATATCAGCAACAACAACATATGAGACACCAAACTACAACTTTTATAGTAAACATCAAAGTAAACAACAGCAACAGTAACAGCAGCCGAGTTCGCTGCTTAAATCTTTTGTTTTAAGCTGCTGCGCCAAGTTTGATGCTTCTTTGATTTTAATGCTGAATTAAGTGCGCATGCTGTTATGCTTTATGTTTTATGTCCATTTACTGTGTCCATGTGTGTGTGAGTGTGTGTTGTATGGGCCACTAGCGGCTGTCAAAATTAAATGCGCGACGTGCGGCTGCTGCGAGGATGATCAAGATTAGCAGTCGCAGCGGCAATAGCAGCAGTAAATGCTACAGCAAGATGATCGTGAATCTTATGAAATTTTTTTGTGCTTCTAAAATTCTTAATGCGCTGCTGCTTTTTCTTTTGACTTATTTCGAATTCTTTGAAAACTAAAAGGTAGACAGGCGTGGACTACTATTTTGCCTATGTAATCGCTAAACAATATCGAAGGTGGGCAATCCAAGCTAGTTGAATTCTTTTTCCCTTTTTACGATGGGGGAAAATGCATTTCGGGGAAATGTTCCATTAGAAACCATTTTTGATTTTTCTTAAATATTTTTCACAGAACTGTCATAAGTTAAATGAACAGCTGAACAGCAACTAGCGCGCTGCGGGAGCAGAGGTTGCTCTCGGTTCGCTATTAATTAGTGTGTTGCTGTGTGCAACGTGTGCATGCAATTAACTCTGTTGTGATTGCAGTGACTTAAGAATTATGACGATATCGCGTATCTATTTAATTAGCGCTTAGCGTTGTGGCAATAAAACACAGCCAACCGATAAAGCAGTGCAAAGTGCATTGTCCAAGTTTCACGGAAAACAAAATTGGAAAAAATAAAAATGGATAGAATTGCAGACAATTAAATAAAAACTTGCCCTTAAATATGCGGCTTTAATAAACATAGGCAAGAGATCATACAGGAAAAAAACATAAAATTATAATTGACTTGACTTGACTTTTATTGAAACAATTGAGAATATATTAGTAATTTCCTAAAAATTTCCCAGAATTTATGGCACTGTGGTCCCAAATCAAGTTTTTTAAGTTCAAAAATTTACTAGAGTGCACAAATCTTGTCGTGAACCTCATAATTTTTTTTTTAAATAAATCCAACCGAAATTCCAACAAATCGTCGGAGCCCGAGTTTTGAAAAAATTCGTATTTTTATATTTGAAGTTAAAAAAAATTTTGTTTTGGCCTTCAACTTTAATTTTCTTTAAAAAATTTGCTATCCGAAAGGTTGCTGGAATTTTGCTTTGCGTTCATAAAAAATAGTTGCTAATTTCCGACAAGATTTTGTAGACCTTCCCTCCAAAATGCGCTCCTGAAAGTTGAAATTTTCCATAATTTATGAAACCTCATGGATGTGCTTGTGATATAGATAAACTTTTTTTTGTAGGCAATGAAAAAATAAATAATCTTCTTGCATTTTCCAACTTCCCCGTCAAACTTAAGAAAAAAAATTCAGTGAGTAGACTTTTAATTTTAATTTTCATGTCTCGCACTGGTATGCGGTTGTCCTGTCGCGTCGCTTTTGCCGTTGGTATATTTATACCAATGAGGCTGCTTTTGTTGTATTTTACCTTTTTGCCTCGCGACATTTTTGCGTCTCGTTAAGTTTGTCGGTTTTGCGCCAAAGAAATTCCAATGACTTTTGCTGTTGCAACCAAACCTTTACGCATATTTTTGTCTTGAGCTTTGCAACGAGCTAAAAATTGGTGGCTTTCTTGTTGTCGTTACAGCAACGACGATATGTCGTTTTAAACAAAATATTTGAAAATTTTACTTTTAGCGGCGTGTTTTTTCTGTAAAAAAATATTTTATTTTTTATTAAAATATATTTCTTGGAAGATGCGCTGTGAACTTGACAAAATGTTGCTTCCCAGTTAGTATTTGCGATTATTGGTGAGCGTCGTAGCAGCAGTATATTTTTCAATTATTTATTGGATATAGGCTGCTCTTGATCAAATCGCTGGGATGCCATTGTAAAAGTTACCGAAGCAAGAACAATTTACAGCACCTCTGGTAAATTCCATTGGTTTCATTTCCTTTTCATATTAGCCGGTACAGTGGACGTTCGTACCCACGTCAATGTTTGTTGTAGTAATTAAACTCATATTTGTTGTTGTTTGCTGCATGTTGTGTTGAAAAATATCGTATGTAAATTTTTCAAGATAGAAAAATCATTAATTTTGGCCTTAAAGACTTTGGCATTAATTTTTTTTTTTGGTTTTTCAAGTTTTTTGTGGGTTGCAGTTGGCACACTTTTGTGCCCCCACACAAACACACACGCACGCAGTTTAAATGCTTAATTGCTGCCACGTTATATAGCAGGGGATAACAGCGCACAAGCGAGACATCTTCCGTTTCCGTTTTAGTTTGCTTAAAATATATTTAAATATTTTTTTTAGTTTAAAAATTTAAAATGCAAAACTAACACATAAATAAAGTAAATGAAAAAAACATAAGCAAACAAACAGAAAATAAACCTTAACAATAAAACGCCGCTGACAAAGCACAGTGGTACAGAAAAAATGAAGAAGAAGCAGCAGCCAGCAACCAGCAACAATTTACATATATATGAGCAAATGGCTTTTATTAGTTCGTTCGTAGCGTAGGTTGTTAATTATTACAAAGGAAAAAAAAAAGAAAAACTCGCCTTACTGACAATTGCTGCGATCACGAGCGAATATTTTTCATTGATGCACCCACTTTTGAACGCCTACTTTAAGCACAGTATATTCAAAAATATTAAATTTTACTAAATGAAAACATACAATACAGTTGGCAGTTGCAGATATTACCAAAATATTACATTGCTTACGTCTGCAAAACGAAAGACTTAAGCAACGAACTTGAGAAAATATTTGTGCTGTAAAATGCCAATAGATATTTTATGTAAAAACAAAATTTTATTTTTAATGACTTAATAATATCTGCTAAAGCTGGACATATTTTAGACTAAAACTTCATTTGAACTAACGGTCATTATTGTAGCTTCGCAGTGTTGGTCATTCTAACTTAGCTCGATTACAACCAAATATTTTCATTAAAATTTGTATCCTTTACAGTTATTCTAGAGTTGAAACATTAAGTTTTACGATTTCAAAAGAAATCTCCCATTTGAATGCCAAATCGTCCAGCCACTCTTAATAAAAAATTTAGAGCTCAACCTAACATTTCGGTCAAAATAGCAACGGATTTTTTCTCGTTATTTTATTGTTATAAATGAAATAATTTCTGCTTTTTAATAAATGTTTCATTTCAAAAAATTTAACAGACGTACCTACATAAATACCATAACGCTATAAAATTCCTTGCAAATGCGAAACGAAAGACTTTTGCAACGAACTCGTTTTGTGTTAATCAACAACTGACATTTTAATGCATAAGAAAAAACTGAAATAGAAAAAGAAAATAAAGCATTGGTACCATACTCGTATCTTGTTTTAATGCGAATTGTTGTAGCTGCTATAGTTGCTCTTGGTGTTGTTGTTGCTGTTGTTATACAAGTGTTGCATTTGCATGCAACACACTTCACGCTACACTTCTGCACTTCACTGTTGTGCAGAACTCTGTGGCTTAGAAAGGCGTACGACAGCTTCAGCTTCAGTGCAAAGTCCGCAAATTTTTATGGCAAGCAAAAATGCCTGGTTTTACGCGCAGAGTTTTTCTTTGTTGTTGTTTTCCTTACATTTGTTTTATCATCGTTTCCAGTTAGCAATCCCTATGTTGCGCCTGTGGTTGCTGGTGGTGGTTACATGTTTCGGTTTGTTGTTGCATTCCAGTTTGGAAAAAAAAGTTGAAAGCGAAAAGAAGTATGACATAAAAACACTGTTATAATTTGCTTGCTCATGTTGTATTTACCATAGCATTTGGTTTGACTTGAAAATTTAAAAAAGCTAAACTCTGAACTAGTTTTCATAACATATTGTCATATGAAATGCTTTGCATGAAAATTCATACGAAACTCAAAAGTTCAAGATTAATGCAATGACTTTTAGTCAACAGCACATCGTGTTTAAGAAGCTTTTAATAGCATACGATCTTTTTTACATTTTTACTGAGTAAAATGTTAAATTACACTTAAAATTCAACTCTAATATTGTTCACATATCCAAAACTAAATTTGCTGAACTACGTACTGACACTACTTCAGTTAGCTCTTAGCTTGCTATAAAAAATATACAAAATTTGTGCTAACAAAAAATTACCAGCTCGCGCTTTTACATATGAAGAAATGTTTTATGAAATCCCTTAAAATTTGTTTCAACCTCACGTCATTAAGCAAACTTCCGATTTAATCATCTATGCACCTACACTAAACATTTTGCTTACAAACATCCCAACAATAAAAGTCAGAAATAAATGCTTTTTTTTTCAAGAAAAACCACAAGCTTTGTATTAATTTATGCTTGAAATCGATGCGTGTGCTAAGTGCTTTATTATTGCTATTGTTGTTGTTATTTTTGTTGTTACTTTTATTGTTGTTCGTCTCCAACACCCACAAAGTGATTGGTGGCCGCGTTGAATCCGGCGCGACAATTTATAATTAGTTCGTTGCGGTTAACAAAGAAACAAACAAGCAACGACTGATAAACAAAGCCGTACGTATGCTGCATCCACCCAATTGTTTCTGATATCAACGCTAAGTTTGCTGACCGATCGCGACCACGCATTTGCAGGTGGTTCTGGGAAAAATTAAACGACAAATATTATAAGAAACAAAAGCGACACCATTGAGTGTCGTTGGCTTACGATATCTGCTGCATTTTCCACCCACATTCGATGGCTTTGAATATTTTTTATGGGCGTTCATTTCTTTAATAATTTGTTATGCTTTGCCGAGGCAAAACTTTCTCCCAGTTACTTTTGTTGGTAGAGATATACAAAAATTCTAACTTTAACGCATAGTTTTTTCCAAATGTGTACGTTAAGCAACGTTTTTTTTCCAATATATTGATCATTTAACAGTGGTACCTAAAAATACTCATTATATAATATTGCGTAAAACAAAAAAAATGTTTTATGCTTAAAATTAGTTATTAAAAGGTATGTACACATGTACATGTATATGTATGTATGTATGTATGTTAATTAGGGTGATTACATTTTTGCTTCAAACAGATTTAATAGTTGCATGTGCATAAAAGGCAAATGCTGGTGCAAGGACTGTTCGTAATATTTATATTTACTGGTGGCTTGTTTTATATAGGAAAGAATGTCTTATTAGACAGTTTCATGCAAAGAACAATCTTATTGGGAAAATATTCCAATTGTAATCATAAAATTTACTATCGAATTCAAAGAACCTGTGAACCTTCCACATGTTCGTCACTCTTGTTACAACTTTTGTAACGAGCAAACGTCAGCATAATTTGAGCTTAAACAGAATAATTCAATAAAAATTTACTCCTCGTCGATTCAGCGTTAAAAAAAAGAAAACGTTAAACAAAAGAGTTAAGTCACAAACTCGTTGCTGATTTTTGTTTGGAAACTAAGTTTTTCGCGCGTTTACTTTAGAGATGGCTATTTATTTTTGCGCAACTATGCAAAAATATTACTTAAAGTTGACCATAAAGGTGCAGCTCGGCCGTGTTGCGAGTTGCACGGCTATTACAACAATTGGTGTCAAAGTGACAAACAGTTGATCGATTTACTTCGACAGCAAAAAGTTGAAAGCAAAGGTAATTTCGCGGAATCGCTGTGAATGTAAGCACGTAAGTTAAAACAACAGCAATTACAAGGAAACAATTTATTTGCAAAAGCACCAGACACACGCACACACACACACAAACACTGCACACACGTACATGCATTCATATTTAAAATGTAGCATTTAGTTTGTGTAGAATTAGAAGAACGTGCTACTATTGCCGGAGCACCCCAATGGATGGCGTCACGACACGTCGCAAACGGAGCGTGAATATGACGCATTCAAGCTCAACTGTGTTGAGCTGAGCTAAGATCTCAAGCTTAATGCTAATCGTTACAAAAGCAACAACATCAACAACAGCAACAGCAAATGCCGCTTCACCTTTCCATTCTCTTGTATTTACGCCATTACCTACTTAAATATTAAAATGAGCAAATATTTATTAAATTCAGTTTCGAGTTATTGTTATGTGGCTATTTTCTCTAGGCGAAACAGCTGTTTGTTGATTTGTTTCTGTAGTTGTAAAGATCTATCGCCATGGCACAACAGCACCAATCACCTTTAGCGACGTCGTCATCATCATCACCATTACCATTTGCCCATATATGGTCGCATCCAGCTCTTAGCTGTGCTGTGTTAGACAACAACAGACAGACCTTATGTTTGTCCAAATTAGGAAATGATATTGGCAAGTTCTGGCGCCAGCTGATTGTAAATAAAAGTTATATTGCCTTTTTTATTTCACAAATTTTGGATATTCTTTTTCCGCCTGTCTATCTTAGCTTCTAAAAATATACGTTGACCTCTGACCTAACACTTTGCTTCTTTTTTGTATTTGCAGTTTGCATTGGCACCAAATCTCGCTTATCGGTACCCTCGAACCGTGAACATCACTACCGCAATTTGCGTGATCGCTACAACAACTGCACCTACGTTGATGGCAATTTGGAGTTGACTTGGCTGCAGGATATCAACTTGGATTTGA
Organism: Meiosimyza decipiens; assembly: GCA_963680825.1. Classification (NCBI taxonomy): domain Eukaryota; kingdom Metazoa; phylum Arthropoda; class Insecta; order Diptera; family Lauxaniidae; genus Meiosimyza; species Meiosimyza decipiens. Next base: position 80,716,765 of record OY804261.1, on the reverse strand, counting down.
GTTTTCTGGAGAATATACGTGAGGTAACTGGTTACATACTCATCAGTCATGTGGACATACGAAAAGTGGTATTCCCCAGGTGAGTGAAGTTCAAATTAAGGAAAAACCGTAATAATTCAAGTTTCTAAAATAAAAATTACTGGAATTGCGTGACTTGGATTTTTTTTATCATCGTCAAAATTTTTGATTTTGAAATATAACGACTATTTTCGAACGAAAAAATGAATAAAAAATACCTCTGTTTCTGATTACGTTTCTTTTTTCAATCTTTGACTTATTCTTTTCTCGATAAAAATTCAAAACGAAAATTTTGGCTTTTATTAATTTCAATTACCAATAACTATTATTTTTAATTTTTAAATAATTTGACCATCAACATCTCTTATTATCGACTGATTCACGTATTTTCGGTCGAAAGTATTACTCCTTTTTGGTTTTTTGTATTTTTTCTATAAGTCAAAGGTTCCATATTTGATTTTTTTCTTAATATAAAAATATTTCGTTCATTTAGACTACAAATTATACGTGGACGCACATTGTTCAATCTCAATACACAGGATGATGAGCTCGCGCTGTTTGCCACCTACTCGAAAATGTTCACGCTGGAAATGCCAGCGCTGCGCGATATTTTGCAGGGCTCCGTTGCTTTCTTCAACAATTTCAATTTGTGTCACATAAAAACCATCGACTGGCGGGAAATAATTTCCGGTAAGTACACCCACATACATACGTCCTTCTAATAATTACATGGAACGTTTGTATCTCTCTTCTTGTAGGACCTACTGATAACTTCAATTTCACCTACAACTTTACTACTCCTGAACGCGAGTGTCCCAAGTGTCATGAGTCCTGTGAGCGCGGTTGCTGGGGTGAGGGACCCAGTAATTGTCAGAAGTTCAGCAAAATAAACTGTTCACCACAGTGCGCACAAGGTCGTTGCTTTGGCCCACGACCACGCGAATGCTGCCATTTGTTTTGTGCTGGCGGTTGCACTGGACCTACGCAGAAGGAGTGCATCGCCTGCAAGAACTTTTACGATGATGGCGTCTGTAAAGAAGAGTGTCCACCAATGCAGAAGTACAATCCAACAAACTATTTATGGGAACCTAATCCTGAAGGCAAATACGCGTACGGTGCCACTTGCGTGAAAGAGTGTCCAGAGCATTTGCTCAAAGACAACGGTGCCTGTGTACGCAGTTGTCCGGTTGATAAAATGGCCAACGAGAGCGAATGCGTGCCTTGTCAAGGAGCCTGTCCAAAGACTTGCCCCGGAACGACTGTATTGCATTCAGGAAATATCGACTCATACAAAGGCTGCACAGTAATTGAGGGTCCGATACGCGTACTCGACCAGACATTTTCCGGATTTCAGGATATCTACAAGAACTATTCACTTGGTCTACGCTACATAGCGATGCATCCAGATCGCTTGGAAGTCTTTTCAACCGTAAAAGAGATCACTGGATATTTGGATGTTGAAGGCGCGCATCCCGCTTTTAAGAATCTATCGTACTTCCGAAACTTGGAGATCATACATGGGCGTCAACTAATGGAGAACTACTTCGCTTCACTATCGATTGTCAAATCTTCGTTAGAGAGCTTGGAACTGCGTAGTTTGAAGCGCATAAACTCGGGCGCTGTTGTTATACAGCAGAATGAGAAAGTTTGCTTTGTGGGGGGCATTGACTGGAACAAAGTACAGAAGTCCCAAGATCATGGCGTAGTGATAGCAAGAAATAGAAATGAAACTGAGTGCAGTAAGTGTCTCATTGGATTATCGATTAAATTGATGTTTTTTCTAATCTCAAACCTATTCTCTCTTGTAGCAAAAGATGGATTGGTCTGCTCGGATCAATGCAATAGTTCGGGTTGTTGGGGCTCTGGTGTGGATCAATGTTTGGAGTGCAAGAATTTCTCTTTCAATGGAACCTGCATTGCCGACTGCCGCAATGTAACGAAGTAAGTTTGCCGGAGTAGGTTGTTATCTTTCTTTTTGCAATTTACTTATTCGATTTCTTTGCAGTTCTTATCAGTTTGACTCGAAAACTTGCATGATATGTCATCCGGAATGTCGCACTTGCTCGGGCCCTGGCGCGGAACACTGTGACGAATGTGTGCATGTACGTGATGAGCAACACTGCGTCACGGTCTGTCCAGACAGCAAATACTCTGATTATAATGGTTTTTGTCGCAACTGCCATAAGACCTGTGAAGGCTGCACAGGACCCAGGAATACCATTGGACCAGGTGGCTGTAAGACCTGTAATCTCGCCATCATCAACAACGACGCTAGCGTTGAGCGCTGCCTAATGAAGAACGATAAATGCCCCGATGGCTACTACTGGGAATATGTTAATCCACATGAGCAGGGTACTCTCAAGCCACTGGCTGGCAAGGCCATTTGTCGCAAGTGCCATCCGCGTTGTGAACTGTGCACTGGCTATGGCTTCCATGAACAAGTTTGTTCAAAATGTGCCGGTTACAAGCGTGGCGAACAATGCGAAGACGAATGTCCACCGGATCACTATGCAGATGAGTCCCGGCGCGAGTGTTTTGAGTGTCATCCGGAGTGCAAGGGCTGCGTCGGCCCCAGTGCCGAAGATTGCAGTGCATGTCGCAGTTTCAAAGTATATGGCGATGGCGATCCTTACGACAACTCCACGCTTTTCAACTGTACCTCAAAATGTCCACCTGAATACTCGCACGTTATCTATCAAGCACTGTATATCGGTACCTTTTGCTCAGCAAGCCCTCCCAAAGGCTCCAAGCTGACAGCGGGTGTTGACAACTACATTTTTCTCATCATTGCGTTCGTCACTTTGGTATTGGTGTTATGTGTGTTGAGTGTGGTCACATATGTGTGTCGCCAAAAGACCAAGGCCAAGAACGAGGCAGTTAAAATGACCATGGTACTCTCTGGCTGTGAGGATTCAGAGCCGCTGCGACCATCAAACATTGGCGCTAACCTCTCAAAGCTGCGTATTGTGAAAGATGCTGAGCTGCGGAAAGGCGGTGTGCTGGGCATGGGCGCTTTTGGGCGAGTTTTTAAAGGAGTTTGGGTGCCAGAAGGAGAAAATGTCAAAATTCCAGTGGCAATCAAAGAGCTACTCAAATCTTCCGGCGCTGAGTCTAGCGAAGAATTTTTGCGGGAAGCATACATTATGGCTTCCGTGGAACACCCCAATTTACTTAAACTACTCGCCGTTTGCATGACCTCGCAGATGATGTTGATAACGCAGCTGATGCCACTAGGTTGCTTGCTCGACTACGTGCGTAATAATCGTGACAAAATCGGATCAAAGGCGCTGCTTAATTGGTCGACACAAATTGCCAAAGGCATGTCGTACTTAGAGGAGAAACGTTTGGTCCATCGCGATTTAGCAGCACGTAACGTGCTCGTGCAGACGCCATCCTGTGTGAAAATAACCGACTTTGGACTGGCCAAACTGCTGAGTATTGACTCCAATGAGTATAAGGCTGCAGGTGGGAAAATGCCCATCAAGTGGTTGGCACTGGAGTGCATACGTCATCGCGTGTTCACCAGCAAATCCGATGTTTGGGCATTTGGCGTAACCATTTGGGAACTTTTAACCTTTGGTCAGCGTCCACATGAAAACATACCCGCCAAAGATATACCAAATCTCATTGAGGTTGGACTCAAATTGGAACAGCCTGCAATTTGTTCCTTAGACATCTATTGCACACTGCTGTCTTGTTGGCATGTCGATGCAGAGATGCGTCCCTCTTTCAAGCAGCTGGTTAATGTGTTCGCCGAATTTGCACGCGATCCAGGCCGCTACTTGGCGATTCCAGGTGATAAATTTACGCGACTGCCCGCCTACACAAGTCAGGATGAAAAGGACCTGATACGCAAATTGGCACCCACATTCGAGGGGCCAGAAACAATGGTAGAGGCTGAAGACTACTTGCAGCCTAAAGTAGCCGGACCCGGTCCCAGTCATCACGAGGCTACCGATGAGCTGCCCAAACTCAATCGATATTGTAAGGACCCCATGAACAAGAACTCATTGGGGGGTGACGACCAGACCGATTCGAATGCACGTGAGGTCGGAGTCGGTAACTTACGACTTGATCTGCCAGTCGATGAGGATGACTATTTAATGCCAACTTGCCAGTCTGCAAGTCAGACCAACATCAATAACAACAACAACAACACAAATGGTATCCTTGGTCCTTCGAACGGCCCCGGTGGTTACATGGACTTAATTGGGGTGCCTGCAAGTGTTGATAACCCTGAATATTTGCTCAATGCACAAACACTCAGCCACGGCGATGCGCCGATACCCACGCAAACAATTGGTATACCGGTGATGGTCGGACGCAATGGAACGCCAACGGTAAATGTCAATGTGGCCGGCTCAGAGCCAACGAGTTCAGATCACGAATACTACAACGACACGCAAAGAGAGTTGCAGCCGCTGCATCGTAGTGAGACACGGGTATGAGAAGAGGCCACAACAGGGGAACAAAGCGTGAACTTGCCCACGGCAGACGAAGATTGTGCTGCCTGCCTAACTGAAAACTCAAGTGCCTTAAGCTGAGCTGAACAGAACTGTTGACACCAATACCAATGAAACTAACGTGTGTCTGTATATATTTAGAACAAAATCAAATTGTAAACTAATTTTTGTAAGTTTTATGAATAGACTGGAAATTCGAGTACCCGGTTCGATTACTCGACTATCCATCAAGTGCCTTTGATCGCTGTAAATTAATATATTTTTTTATTCAAATTTACGATAACTTCGTTTGGGTATTTGTAAATTTGTATTTAGTACTTATGTAATGTGTGGCGCAAAAATACGTCACTAGTGCATTTAATCTTCTTCCATTATTGTTGGCATATCATTGAAAACTAAAATAAATAGAAAATATAATTAAGAGAGAAAAACAAAAAAAAATGTCAAAAACTTAGTTGTGTAGATTGAGTGTAATGCAAAGGAAACTGTAACGATTAATTAAGTCTCTAGCTATGTAAGTAAGTTCCAACTGTGATAACCTATATCTAAGATCTTGAATTTGAATTTGAACAAAAACTAAGCTATAAAGTTGTAAATTTAAATAAAAATCATGGAAAATGTGAGATACATACAAATATTAGGGCGGTTTGAAATGCGAATTTTTTATTTTTGAAGTAAAATCTAATGGCGCGGAATATTTTGCCAATCCTATCAGTAATTCGATGTAAAAATTTTTAAGTATCGGAGAATATTTTTGAGCTTTTGATCTGAAATTTCAGTGCTGAGCCAAAAACCAGAAAGAAATTTTGTTTTTTCAATTTCAATTTTTTGTTTTTTTGACTGATTTCAAATCTGTAGTCTATTTCAAGTTTTTTCATCAAATTTTTCTTTAATTTAAGAAAATCCAGAAATAATCGTAGATTTTAAGTGACATACATAAATAAATAACAGAATTTTGTTGATGTTATGAAGAAAACCTGCCGCGACAGGTCAAAAGTGTCTACGGATTTGAAATCAGCGATAAAAAGTCCGGTTTTTGGGTCAAAATATTGAAACTTCAGATTAAACGTTCTGGCGGAAGTATTGCTGTTGTGGGTGAACAGCTTTTCCACACTACTCGAACAAACAAAGGGCATTTCTCGACCCACCCTAATATTGTAACTACTTGAAATTGTAAAATTCTACATATATACCATAGACTAAGCTGTTTTTATTTAAAATAAAGATATTTAATTGTATAATCGAAACTCTCAACATTAAAACCGAGTAATTTAACCCTCGTAGCTACTTTGCTGCCCTTTAAACCACTTCTCTATTTTCGAAGTGCGATTTCGAGTATCATTACAAATTGCAAATAACGAGTATCTACGACTAACTGTATCTGTATCAATAAATGTAATTGTAACTGTACAATTAAGAATGCCACTGAGTGCCATTTTGATTATGTAACAAACTTTTTTTTAAAAAAATTTTTGAAAACAAAAACTGCACAATATTTTAATCATCTAAGCAAACGAAACTTGAAAATAAAAACAACAGACCTTTTGGCACAGAATTACGTCTGAGCCTTAGCATTGGAACAAAGTGTAAAACTGTAGGTGCAACTACAAATGAAAGTGGTAAACTCAGCACCACTACATTTCGTAGACTGCAACTATCGACATGAATACATATACACACACACACACATAGATGTGCATAAATCTGTAACAATTGTAACAAAATTTACTTTTTTTATGTTTCCGCAATGTAAACTTTTTTCACATTTATTTCATACCATACGTATGTTTGATGTACATATGTATGTACGTATGTAGGTTTATGAAGTTAAGAAAATAAGTTGACTTTAATTTCCTTAGAAGTAGAAATAAAATAAAAATATTTAAATTAAATCAACAAGTGCCTTATTATTTTTATTGAAATTTGAATTGAAAACTGGCAAAACTAAAGTTCTAAAATAGAGCGCTGTACTTTGGCACTATACGCTTGGAAACATATCAAATTACATAACATATTGAATTTCGAAAATCGTATATTTCAGGAAAACATCGTTTTTTTACATTTCGAGAATGACCTATTTGCAGGAGTTTTATATTTTTGATGCAAATATTCACAACTAGCACTCGAAAATTCAAGTAGGTAGATATGTTTTTCGCACCTCAAAATCGTAATCCAAATTTATTTATTCAAAAAATTAAGCCGCATATCTATTACATTTAATTTAAAATTCAAAAATATTTATGTTAGGGCCTAAAGCGCCCTTGAGCCCTTGAATGAGAATGGCGTTGGATAATGAGTCTTAGCTACTCTCATACAACTATACCCATATATTGCTATACTTGGTACTTATACCTATATGTGAAATTCGGTACATGGACCCAATCGTCTGCCGTAAGGACAGCATAAAATATAAGTGGGGTGGAACTACGAGCAGTGCGTGGGTAAGGCCACTGGTTGAGCTAGTATTATATAAGTAAAGGTGATCCCTTTAGGGAGCACCAAAAAAATTAGAGTTGGGAGCTGGCCACTATCTCCTTTTGTCCTTCTGAAAATAAGAAATCAAAACTCCAAGATTAGTATTCACAATTTATTTACCATCCCAGTTGCTGGTCAAACCAAAAGTAAATTCCAGTTTATAAAATTAAATAAAGTTAGCTAGCCTAAACCCTAATTTGCTGATACAGCGGTTCCCACCACTTCAGTACAATGCGCTCCCACGTTGTGGTGACCATGGCTTGGAGGCTCAGGTATCAGCATAGTGCAGTTAGTAAATTATGCTGACGTATCAGTAATTGGGTTGACTGTGCAACTGGTTTGGCTGACGCTTGTCAAGCCGTATAGCTGGTTTCGGATAGCGCGTGTTAACTTATATATAAATGTAAACAAGAATAACCGAGAAATATTGGCGGTATCGATACTGATCAAAAATTTCCCTTACGAGAACGAGTCCGAGATGATAAACTTGGCGCCACAATTATCGTATCGTTCTCGTAACAGTGAAGCACTAAGCTCAATTTGTTTGTCTACATTTTGCATTGAATTTTGACGACTATGGTTCGTATAGTGTGTAGCAACACTTTTGCTAACCAAATCGGCAATCAAATTGACACGCCTCATGCTTCAGTTTTCATCTAAGTTCCAAAGTACATAAGTGTCTGCAATCTATTATGATATATGATACATCTTTACTTGCAAGTTTAAAGTGATAAAATATGTCTTGATAGAGTTACGTGAAAATGAAAAATCGCATTTAAAACGGTGCTGTCGGCACAGCAGCCGAAACAAGTTTTATTTAAAATCTTTTCATTTGCTCACAAAAAATGCCAGTGCTTCTAAATTAAATTTATTTCTTTCGAAATTTTTCGAAAATAATAAAAATTTATATGAAAATTCCTCAGATGGAGTTGGTTGCTGCTAAGATGCATTGCAGTTGCTGCTAAGATTCATTGCAGTTGCTGCCCATGTGTGGCATTCGCTATGGCTCCATTCAAACGGATATTTCAGTGCCTCGAAAATGTTTTGCAAATTAATTTTTAGCAGCAGTCTCCAATTGTGCAAGTCGCAAGGCCTCAATCGGTAAGTGATTTCTGTTTATAAGTGTGAAGAACATCCAAAGCAAACATGAATATACAGTAGACGGCCAATATAAAGAACTAATTAATGCACGGGTCAGTCGTAATATCGAAAAATTCGTTATATCGACGTGTTTACTATGAAAGAAACTGGCTTTTATTTACACATATACTCGTAGCTAAATTAGATTTTGAAAGGCAATATTTACTTGCGATCATTTTACTCGTAGTCTGTTCTAACCTTCTTCAATTACATAATTTAAATTTATCACTTAAAGTAAAGCCCTTGCGTTGAAGCTGCATGATTTCAACGTAAGAATATATCTAATAATATTGACAAAGTCAGCAAAAACGATGCCAAGAAAGAGTGAAAGAGGTTCACAAAAAAGGTTTTCCCAAAAAAAAAAACACTTTTTGAATCAAGTAACGTTCGTTACTTAGAGTAGTGAAAATGTATAGCTTTCGTTATTTTGAGACATCAATGGAAAAAAGTGCAATTTGTAAAACTGTTCGTTAAAATGGAAATTCATTATATTGTTCTGTGTTATAATAAACATCTACAAAAATTATTTCATTTTTTTCAACTGAATATTTCTGCAGAAAAAACCAACAACAATACAAATAACGGCAACGATTGTGAACTACAAAACAAAAACAAGTTTACGCATTTTTTAAGATTTTATCAAGTGAATTTTTCTTAAGAGAAAAACCAACAACTATGCAACAAACGCGGGATCGGTTGCGAATTTCTTAGTTTGGAAGTATGCAGTCAAAAAAATCATTATTGGACTTGCTGGTTGCCTGGTAGCAATAAAAATTAATTTTATCAAATGCAGCTTAAAAGAAATCTCTCTGATTCGTTACTCTACCTTTAACATCGAATTCCTTATCCGAGACACAATCCACACTAATGCAAAGCTCTCTACTGGTGAATAGTAAGAGAAATCCGATGTCATCAATTCATGAATATGTAGTTAATTTCTGTAGCAGTTGCTTTCAAAGTGTTGGCATCCGCATTTCTTTTACTACTCACCACTAAAGGGCTACGCAGTCTGAAATTTTTGAGTCTAAACGAACCAATGAAAAAGCACATAGAGAACGAGATTCCCAGATTGAAACGTGTTGGGTCACATCATTAAGACTTTATTTCAAATTGATAATAAATGCAATATCAGTCAACTTGTACACTTCTCATCTGCTAATAAGAATTGTGAACACATGAAAACAAAAAAAAAAAAATGAAATGAAATTGAAAATGAAATAAAATAAGAAAAACGCTTGCGGCAAATCTTCAATAATGGAATATAAATTATCAATAAATAAGGAGCTGTGAGTATTTTATAATTTATTTATAAACAAATTATTTAATGAAAATCTATTAAAATAAATACAATTGATACTAAAAATTAACAATAAGATAGAGAGACAATTTCCTAAATAGCTCAAATTTCATCTGCAGATTGTTATATATTTTGTATTTGCATTTTTTAATTACATGTATTTGAATTTATACAAACCAGTTATTTAAAAAAAAGTCTAATATTTCAATAAATGCAGATTTTGTATGTAAATTGAAAACTTTTTTAGCGACTTATAGAGAAAAAATGTAAAAAATATTGTTTTTCCAAGCGCGTGATAGGAAGGATCAAGGCATTGAATCACGAGTAGGAGCGCTCTACCACTTGGACACAGAGTGATATGAGGAAATGCTATCAATTTGCAACCACATTCTTTCTTATTGAAGTTCTGAAATCTTAAATGTAAGGAAGAAGATTATGTATGTACGTTTATACGAATACACACATTTATATTGTAGTGTGTATCCATAAGACTGTCCCGTATTTCTCAAGTTTCTTTGGCGAACATCAATGTTATATATACAATGGTATATATAACTTAAGATTAAGATATAAAATGATACTACACATGGACTTACGTTTGGCATAGCCGAGCGGTTACTCCGGGTAGGCTCTAATTTACATTGGAATGAAAAAGACACATGCACAGCGGCTGCGCCGAACAGTTTTTTAAGATCGTCTGTGGTTAACATGATCATTCTGGATCAAAACGTTTCCTTTAACGAGTGGCCAGAGTAGAGCGCTTAACCTCCTCTATTTTGAAATTTCTCTAAGCATTTTACTTTATGAAATGAGTTCTTCGATTTAATAGAAAATTTGTGACGTTAAGCCTTACCGTGAGGTTGTAATTTTTTTTTTTACATTTTATGAGCAAGGACGTAAATATTACAAGGCTTATGTAATAAAAATTGATTTTTAATAAGTATGGTAAGAAATATTATCACGTCGTCAATGAGGTTCGAAAATGTAATGCGGCCATTCAGGTGTTGTGTGAAATACCCCAAAAATGTTTGGCTATACTATTCTAAATTCGGCTATTAAAGTTTTTTATATTTCTTTTGAAGTTTTATATTATGTACTCAACTAATTAAAATAACCAACAAAAAAATAAATTGCTAGATCAATTCTTAAGGCCAAGTAAAAGTAACAGTTCGGAAAAATTCAGATTATTGAAAACAATTAAACATTTTTAATTAAGTCTTACTTTTTACACATACTATACATACATACAAAAATAATAATTTTGTAGAGATATTAGTAAGTGAGTATATATATGAAAGTTAATTAAACTTCTCATAATAAACAGATTTGTTTTGCAATACATTTTGATTTCCCGTTTCCGTGCCGGGGGCACTCATGATATCATCTTCGGAATGCTTTATTGTGTAGTTGCTCAAAAAACTCTTCAGAGCTTCTACCTACTCTCTTCCGAAGTATCCTAGTAACGTGGTCAACGAGGTGGGGTGAGACATGCCCCACCAGTGTTCACCTATGTGTTTTTCCTTCAATGTGCTACACTCAAAGTGTGCTTGATGTGCCAGTTCTATCCAGACATTCGTGAGAGGAGAAAGCTGTCTCTATTAGTTATCACGTTGGGATTATCACACCCCACCTTTTCAATAAATGTCCCCTATAACAGTTATCCATAACACATTGTTACACCATGTGCAGGGAAATTGCTGGAACATCGACTGATGTCAGATCTTGGCTAACACGTCAGCGTGATGTCAAACATCAATTTTCGAGCACTCTCTACCGATTAGTGAAAAAAATGTTCATGAATGTGATGAAATCGATCATATTGGGGACGCGGGACCATTCTGACGATGTCAAAAGTCCATTTTCAATCTCTCTCCATCGATTGGTAAAATACTTTTTTCAAATTTTCTTGCATTTGAAACAGTGTATGAGATTTTGCCTCCTGCGGGCAACTGCAGCGGAACTCACGCAGAGGCTGCGTGTGAACGCTGCGAAAACGATTCGGTGCACTCATTGACAAGCATCTGAGAAGGTTTGCCTTACACTGATTTAAAACAACAAGAGTTTTTTTTTATATTATTAGCTATTGGCAATGGAAATAAGTTCTTATGGGTAATAAGTAGCTATGAATTCACGCACAAGATATTTACTAATGAGTTTTACTTATCTGCAATTTAAATATGTAATATTTTTAGCTAATAATTATTATAAAACAACTTAAAAAATATTCCTTAAAATTGTTACAATTATTTAATCTTGAGTTCCTGATTATCAGCTCTCAGTACTTATTTGATAAAACGAGATGTTGAGTTTTACCAGTTGTGTTTTGTCGGAACTAAGCAGATCCCTTCACATACAAAACTTTTTCTTATCACTCAAAAGTCTAAAAAAGTTTTTGGCTACGCAAGTATTTTGGCCAGCCTTACTGATGAAAGTAGACAAGTCACTTGGTAATCATACCCCTTTCATATCTGTCCTTATGTTTACACATCATTAAACTTGCTCCTCTTTTATGACGTTCAACTGTCAAAGAAGAGACAGCAAATTCATGAAAAGTTAACACAGTTTTGGCAAATTCCTGCTTTATAATTTTTGCGCTCATCTGCCACATTTGATCGTTCCATGCGTACGCGTGCCTCTGAGCTGTCTCACTGATCGAGATAACGGGCGCAAACAATTTGACAATTTAATGTCAGACACTGCGTCGCATTAGCTGCACTTGCTGTCCGCAAAACATCAACTCTAAGTAGTGCCAGGACTCAGTGGGCACGGGTCTATAATTATATATCCATTATTGCATTTGCCGCGTGCAACAATGAAAAAAAAGCGAAATTAAGTGCGATTTGAAAGGTGCAATGTTTTGGTCCTTGTTGCTCACTGTGGAGAATCAGGATAGCACAAAGATACAGAGGTTTTTAATGTGGCAAGCAAAAAAAGAGCACATGGAGCACCGCAATTCAAGAACAAGTAACAATATGTCGAAGGAAAACGAGCAGAGTAATTGCGGATGAAATGTCGAAAGTGAGTGGAATTGCGAGCAATGTATGCATGTGGGTAGGTATGCGACTAATTTTTACTAATCAGCGATTTGGCGGTAGCAGGTGAAAGCAGCAACGGTTTGCGGAAGTACGCCTTTCCATGCGAGTGCTCTTCATTTCAATATCCTTATTCTACACTTCCAACACCTAGCCTTACTATATGCGCAGGCGCATTGTTCAATCGAGTAGCTCAGAATCGGTCACTTTGGCTGCTTAATATGCATGTTTCCGCCGTTTGTGTCCTTAACGACGCAACAACAGTTCATCTCATCAGCGCTCAGCTCCAATTGACTCTTTTCACAAACAGTTTATGTTGCTGCTGTTGATGAAATGATGAATGATCTGCTGCGCATGCGCACAGTGTTGGCAAGACAGACAACGTCACGCTGTGTTAAGGTTTTTCAGCGCAATGTGGAGTCGTCAACTCTCGCGGGAGATACAACGATAAGCAGCTGTGTTGTACAATTTAATCACTGCATCGGTGGTGCAGCGATAAAATACCAAGCAGAGGAGCACTTCTGGCTTTTCTTTGAATGAGTCATGAGCTGTGCCGAGCCTTAAACTTTTTTATTGAATAGCTTTGACTACAGCAAATCAGCGTAAATTAAGGTACAAAATAATGATGCGTTTCTAATAAAACGAAAGACTTACGACATAAACTCGGTTATAAAACCAAAAAACAGAATTGCAAAACTTTCCTAATTAAAACATGCAGCGGAACTTTGCAACAGCACAGCACAACTGCCAAAACCATTAAAGTGGCTGTGAATTATTAAAATTCATGGATATATTGAATGTGCGAACGAAAGCTGAAAATCACAAGCCTTTTCCTATTCGCTTAGAAAAATCATGCGCAAGCGAATAATTTATAAATATGAGAGGACTCCTTATTTTTTAAGCGTGGTAGAAAAAATTGTTTGGGAGCTATAAAGTCTCTCGTAGAAGAAAATATTGTGCAAAAAATATTTGTAAATTTCTAAAGTTCATGTATTTAAATTCAAAGATGTAACTTTTTTGGCGTTGTTCTAGCCGATCCCATCTTCCATAATGTTTTTATATTCAACATTTTCAGAATTTCGTCCTTTTAAATCAGACTTGTAAAAAGTTTTAACTTTGATTGAATTTGAGAAATATGAGGACCTTTATATCGTACATATAGGAGACTATTCAATAAGGCCCTAAAATTGTTATGTATAGAACACTGCATCACTCTAATGGAAAAGTATTTATTCTTGAGAAGCGACACCTCCTGAGTTGATGTAGCCATGCCTGTTTGAATTTCAGTCTGTCTATGAAAATCAGTACTCAAATTTTATAAGTTTAACAATGCCAAGAAGCACACGTGTCATAGTTACAATGATACTTTTATATTTTGACATTTTAAAAGGGCGTGGTTCTTTATCTGCAAGTAAACAGTCAAAATCAACAGCAACACAAGAAGCAAATGAAAATCAACTGCACACAAGTAATGCAAATGTTTAAGGCAAGTACCGTAGAAGACTGGTCAAATTGGCACCTCCCATTCAAGCAAAACACTTCAAATGCCACATTTAGTGACGTAATCAAGCATTTCGGAAAAGTGGGCTGGGCTAGACATGGAACTTTCTGTGTAATCAAAGTTTTTAAACGATGTGTTTAGTAAAACAAATATGTAGCAAATGCCATTAAACATTCAACACGGTGCGATTATGGATTAAGAAGGTGCTTAAAATTTAACCAGACTCTAGATATAGACGTCTAAAACGAATTTGCTGACAAACTGATTTTCCAAGGTCACAAAAAAAAGTAACATCGTGAAAGAGAGTATTTGATGTTTTTAAAACAGAGAAACCATTTTGTCCCATGTGTCACAGGAATAGCCTTTAACTATCATTAAGATACAGAGACCTTCTAGTCCACTGTTGTCCAGTTTTATGTGCGCATTCTGCAGGCCATGCGCACTTGTTAATTAAATCATTGCGTCAGCGCATTAGCGAAGCACGTTTCGCTACCAGAGTCGTAAATACATGATGGCCAATAAAACCGTTTTGGGAGGACTAAAAAGTAAAGGCGGTGCAAACTTTAATTTAATTATCGCATTGCATGAATTTACGGACATCAACAGCAACAGCATCACAACAGTAAGGCTGGCGGAAATATGCACTTGTATTTGCTTTGATTTGACTGAACTGTAAGGTAACTATAGCTCATTCCGTCAGATGAATATTGGAAGCACGACTAGTTTGAGGTTGTTAGTCTGGATACATGCAACTAGGACACTCTACCTTTCTCCGTGCAAGTCTTTAAAGTTTCTGTAACGCACTTTAACTCTTTATGCGCGCGCATCATAAAAACCAATTCGTTTCTTAGAACTTTAAGATTCTAAACTTGCGTAAGTTGCGGCCCATGAGTTAGCGAGCGAGTGAATGAATGAGCGTACAAGTGGGTTTAATGGCGCAATAAGATAAGAATGTCATAACATAGAGGAGCAATTAACTATGGGAGGTTAATTTGCTTGCCGCTTTGGGTAGAAAACCTCGGCTGGTACAGCAACTTTAGGGTAGACTCAGTTAGTACTCTTCCGTTTCTTGTTGGACGGTACGCGTTTTAGTGTTAAGCAGACAACGATGATTTAAGTGTTCGTCACAACATCAGCGTCAGTATCAGCATCAGGAAGAGAATGAAAGATCATCGTTAAGCGGCGTTTTATAGTTTTTACGTCGCCGCAGTTGAATTCTCAGCACATTTTTAGTTTCGGCGCATGCGTATGTTAATGTATCGTTTTGTTTGGTTCATTACAAGAATCATCCCAGAAGCTGACAATACTTTTCCACTGGCGTATGCGCTCGTTTGTCAAACGATGCATCTTCTTAAGTGCCCCGTGAAATAGGCACATGCTATTAGGAAGCATTTACGCAGCTTATTGCAAGGACTTTAATTAAATTTAATATTTATTGGAAGTCAAGTTTATTTAATAACTGTACACATAAGATTTCTGTTTTAATTGAATGTATCTTCTGGAAGGTTATTTTGGGCTGATCAATTGCTCTAATATTCTATTGTTCATTGGTCTTGGATTTTCTATGCAAAAATTAGACGAAAATCAATATTTTCTCTACCTGTTTGATGTACATTTGATTGTAAAATGTTTAAAATAAGAGAAATACTGTTCCAAAATACACTCTGTTATGTCTTGTTTTTGGGATGCACGTAAGGCAAAGTGTGTAAAATTGCATACCTCACATGTAATTCTTAACCATAAATGTGACGGGGAATTGGGGTATATATTGTTTGGGATAGTTGATCAGCAATTTTCAGACAAAAAATATTATCTTTGTAACTTTTACTATCAAATGAATAAAGGAAAGTTGATAGCTCAAAAGATTCCTGAAAAGCCTTAGGATTTCAAACATTTGTTGGCATGAGTTTAAATGTGAAAATTCCTTTATGAGCTAAAAACAAGTTTTGTACAGCTATTAAAAGCGCTCGTCAGATAGGAATAAGATTCATTTTGAAATCATACACAACTACAGATTTGATTAAAAAAAAAACATTAAATTAAAATTTTCAGACATACTTTTTAAAAATATTGATCGAATAATCATAATTTTATTGCGGGCAAAAACGAATTGAGTTTTTATAATGGCCAAAAAATTTTGCGTGAAGCTGTCTTAGAATTGTTTTTATAGTTAAGAGTTTCCAAGTCATCTATTAATTTGTTCAAAAACGTGAAGTTTCTAATTGGGACAAACTAGTTTGCACTATTTGAAAATATTCTCTCCTAACTCGCTTCGAAATAATAAGTTAGGCATGACATTTTGTGATAAGCTTATTTTTTCTTTTGTGAAAATTGAATTGTTACCCCAAAACCACTTGCACTTTACTCATTTTACTCATAAGCCTTCCTGTTAACATTCCACTTGCAGTCATTTCACACATGACGCTCTTGCAATGCGACAAAGTGTCTTGCAGCCCCGCTGACGCTGTGCGTGTAACCGTGCAGTTGCAGTTGCACACATCATTGATGGTGGTCCCCCTCCCTGCTACACGCACTCGTATGCCATAATCGTAAAATGCACCAGGCATTGCGTTTAATTAACTCGCGCGCCAATGAAGTGTCAAACAAGTCAAGCAGGACAACGCCAGCAGCTATTCGTACTCATGCTTACCACCTCTTAAAGTTATGTCAACAGCCAACACCACATATTATACTTGTAATTTACAAGAACAACAACAACAACAACAACAACAACACCTCGAACACTGATTGTCGCCTGTAACGTACGAGTACTCTTGTATTTTGCACCATTACCACTTCCAGCATAAAAACCCAATGCCAAAGTTTGCTACAACGAGCGTTACGTGTAACGCATGCGAGATCAGTATGGCACTCAGTGCCAAACGATAAGATCTCCCGAAAAGGTGTTGAGTGAATCACACCAAAAGCCACCATTTTGTATTGTTGGAAGAGCCATTGCTGTCCAAAAAGGTGCGAAATAAAATGCTTTGAATGCGTCTGCTCTTTTTTGTGACAGCGCAACTTTTTTGCGGCACAAAAACTTTATTTTCCCAGGCGATAGTTGAAACGATTAAAGGGTTTTTTTTGTCGCCTGATTTGGTAGAAAATGAAAATTTTTTAGATCGCTATAAACTTTCTATGGAAACAGTGCTGGAAGATAGTTTTCCTTTTTACACGTTCGACATGAGCATACTGAATGTAAAAACAGTAAAATGTAGATCAATTCCGTGCAGCAGCATTATTTATCTCCTCAGAATATGTCGCTGCACTAAAATGGAGACCATTTTCGAATCAAACGCGATCAGTTCAACGAGTGATCGTTTGCTACAAGCAGTCACTTGGGGACGTACGAAATATGGTGTGCTGATTAACTTGTTGCACGCGCAATTTGCATTTCACTGTGCAAACATGGGCAAAGAAATTTGATCGCAGCGCAAGATCAGTTCACACTTTTAATTAACGTTTTATTCATTGCATTCAATGAGGTTGCATTTGCTGTTTTTTACGCTGCTTCAAAAACGGCTACATTATCGAATTTTTATATAGAAGCACACGCCGACAAGAATAAAATCAAAACACAAAAAATTTAGCAACACCACGTTGCTTCACGAAATTTTTGAAAAAAAAGCTTTCAAAATTGCGTTAAATATTCCAAGCTCGTATATTTCGCAGCTCGTACAAGTTTTTGGCAAAACAAATGCAGAAAAAATCGAAATCATATGAAATTAGTAAAAAGTTGCTATAATTGTATCACGTGCATCACTGACGGACGACGCGATCGATCGCGATCGTCACTTAGTTTTGCGCAGTTCATAAAAATCGAAATCAAGTCAATTGCTTGGGGATGAACGTCGGTTGCTGTCGGAATGCGGGATGCGTTGCAAAAGCGAAATTCCATGACTGACAGGAGCAATGGATCTGCAATGCGTTCATATTGTTTTTCATTGATGGCAGCAAAAAGTTGCTCTCCAAGGAATCATCAACATCGAACGCTAAGTCTTGATCTTGATCTCGTGATGCGATCTCATCGCATAGTTCGCGCATTAAACACGCTCAAACGAACGCATAACAACACTTTTTAGTCTCAAGATGAGCGAATGAATCGATCGTTCGATCGATCGCTGATGCGATCCCACCAAATGCAACTGAATCGCCACAACTGAAATACTGACAACAAATATCTGAGCGTCGATATACAAACAGAATATTTTTATACGGTCGCGATCGAAATAACAATGAGCTTCGAGATGCTTAAGGGTTTTTTGAGCGTGCGAGAGAATCTCAGCAAAAAAAAAAAACAAATGCTGCCTGCTCAACGATCAATACAAAGCTGAAGGATTCAGCATCGAGAGCATTTTTTATGCAGTCGTTGTTGTTGTTGTTGTTGCTTCCCTTTTTTGTATTGCAGAGATTTTTGAATTTCTTGTCACTCGTTTTGAGTGACTGCCGACGAGTTTGAACGGTTAGGATGGATCCATCGATCTGCTGGATAAATGTATGGTTGCATGGATGGATGGATTGCATGGATCGCATCGGTACAATGTTTCGTTTCGCTGAATGCGTTTGATTTGTGTTACGAACGCTTGTTGATCGGCATAAATCAAATCAATGTGCGTTTTGCTTTGTGTCTCGTGATCGGTTACCATAAATATATGGGGAACACTGACAAAAATTAAAGTCGGTTAACTTTAGAGTTTAAGGCAATAATTTTTAAAAAAATGTTTGAAGTTGACGCGCTTTCTGAACTACATACACATCGCTACACAGCTTGCAGTTTCTTGGCTTAAAAGGTTTTTTTGCTTTAGAGATCTAAGCATTCGACGAAGAGCTTTCACAGCAAAATTCTCAATATCCAGATATTCTAACTCCTTTCGAGAGATAAGGTCTGGACCCAACTACTTAGATCGCTTTTGTGGTATTAAGTTACTTGGGCTTACTTTGTTGATCGCGTTGAAGTTGGTAACTTACTATTGAGTTTTTATGATCATATGATAAAGGATTTCAAAATTTTTATCAGCAGATGTGTTTACCCCAAAGTTGTATGCCTTACATTCGTATTGATTTTGAAATGCTTTAATATAGCAGCAAACTCTCAGTTCAGTAGAGATTTCTTAATTTCAAGCATAGAGCTTAAGCTACGCAAAACCTAGTTTCCTTATGTAAGGCATCTTCCAAGATACATTTCGAAACACATGGCTTCGTTTCACTGCAAAAGTGGTATTTTGCTTGGCTATGTTACCTGGCAGTTTACACGTCGAGGATGCTAAATATCAAATGTTCACCTCTTTGCCTTTGATCATTTAACTCTTCAGCAGAAACAATATTTTTCAAGAAGCTCTTGCAATCTGAAAGAAGCAGCAATGGGCTTTTTATCAATTAATAAAGCAGCGGTTTCATCTGCAAATATTCCAATTACAACACCACCAGCTCTCACCATTGCCCTGTGGCTCTGCTTTGCGGTTGTCAAGGTTCGATATTAAAAATAGCTATGATTGATTGATAGCCTTTTTTAATTTTGAAGAGACTACCCTTATGCGAACTACTGTTATGTAAGCTTGGTAACAACCATTTGATTTTTAAGAAATAACTACTCCAGGTCTTAAGAAAAATTAGGTGGCCATCAGTGATGACATAATTTGACATCTTCACACGTTTCTCAACTATTTCAAAAAAAGTTATGGAAAAAATCATTGTGCTTTTGGGCTTCAAACTTCTTATTACTTGGCGTGATTCATTTTTCGTAAATTTTTAAGTTTGGGACTGACCAATTAACTTTTTGTATCACCTTGGTTGTCCATTCGAATAATATCGAAGCTGTGTTGTTTTTAATAGGCTGAAAATCATTTTTGCTGTAGCCCTTTCTTTGCTTGATATGGAAGTTTGGTCATATTTGGCGCTAGTCTACAGTACGCTGACTGCTTTCAGTGGAAGTGTAAAACTTATCTTTGATGATGGAAACTAAGTCCCTAAAGTAGGTCCAATGTGTGTTTTTACTAAAGGATCACAATAAATATTTTGTTTGTTGACTCGCTTAGCGTAATTAAATCATTTGGTGTTTGTCGAAGTGATCTATAGACCACTGTTTGCGTTCCAGATGAAAAAGTATGTAAACTTTGGATGCCAGCTAAAGTTTGTGGTGCTCAAATCAGATGCGGGTTCCAAATTGCGTGTATCGCATTATCATCGCCGCTGGCCACAAATTTGATGGATAGAAAAAAAGTTCACACACTAAAAAATTAAAATAAATTTTTACAGTGCATTCTTATTCAGCTTTTTTTGCTGTTGTACAGATGTCCATTTCTGGTTCGACAGATATCATGGCATAAAATTTATTTTGTGGCGGTAATGGTGCTATGTTTTACGCGATTAGCAGGACCAATGTTTTCGAATGCAACAGCCAGTGTTGCCAAATGAATAATTTTTAAAGAATTTCTTTGTCACTACTAAGCCAACATAAATGTTATCTTTTATTACAAAAAAAACCTTAATTTTATTAGCTACTGTTATGCACCCTTATGCACTGAACTAAAGACCTTTTGGCACCCGTGGATATCTCAATCCGTTCGTTCTTTGTTTTTTGTGTGTTTTCTTTAATTGCCGCACTCACAAGAAAAAATGTGTCGGCTTTTCTCTTTTATTTTTGTCAATGGTTTTCATTTGGACTTTTCGCTTTCTGTCTTTAGTCAGGGTTTCTGTGATAATTAAGCAATTTTTTATGGTTAATTTCGACGCACAAACAACACTCAACTTGGTCAACTGTGTCAACTTGATGCAGCCCGCAGCAGCAGCAGCAGCAGCAGCAGTGTCAGCAGCATCATGGAAGATTGATTTCTCCATAACGCAGTGACAGCAACAGCAACAGCAACAGCAACAGCAGCAGGAAATCCAGCACAGATCAAATGGATGAAAGGTTAATTGAAAGCAGTTATGTTCTAATTTTAATCGCTCCTCTGATTGCTGTTGCAGTAAGGAGACCCATAAAAAAGATGGAAACTAACCGCTTTTTATTTTGGGTAGGTAACTCGTTGACTTCTTTCTTTCTCTCTGCTCTACCTGTCCTTGTCTTGGGTGAATTTTGTTGCGACAAGCAGCAATCATTTGGTAGCATTTGAAACCAGTACTTGAGCAACTGTAGCTTCCACCCAGGAGGTACTTATTGATGATTTCTTTTTTCGAGTTTTTGACGACATCCAGACATATTAACATAATTAAGTAGTCAAATTATTGATCTGTGTCGGTCTCACGAGCGCAGTCAGTCACCAGATGAACGGAAGTCGTACAAATGCAAATTCACAATTTTTCGTAGATTTTAACGTGAAATTAAAATTAATAAAATAGTAAAATTCCAAAAACAAAAAACGATAAAAGTTGTGTTTTTGTAATATCGTTGGCTATAAATAAATTTGTCTTTGACAGCAAACGACTTTTGTTTCATTTTATTATGTGACTTAATTGTGACTTGAGCATTAAGTCTTGCCAACCTCCCGGTCAAGAAAAGAAAAAGTGGATCTTATAGAATATGTCATCATGGTAGAATGCTGACTGAATGTCGGCAATTTTTGATAGAGAGAAGTTGGCAAAAATCAACAAGATTTCGATATTTCGAAACTTATGATTTTCAAGACGGATGCTCTTACTTCAATTGTAATTTCGAAGACAATTTCCTGATTGGGACATTTTTGTGAGCTGCAATTCTTTTGCCAAGCTAGAACTAAATTGGACTTTCTAGTTACATTTTTGCAATGGCTATAATATTTCGAACATAGTTATCTTTTCAACGCAATCTATGTATTACTATAATTTAAATGATACTCTTTCTGAAATTCAAATCCTGCTAAGACAATTATACCGCCACACCATTCAGGCTAACCTCAAAATGAGACCTCTTTGAGATATTTCTGAACAGCTCTTGGTAATGCCATAATGCTATATAATAACTTCAGAAACACAATGTAAGCAGTTTACGTATCTCGAATTTGTCCTTGAAAAAAAAACTACTTCATTGCAAAGTAATCAACAGCCGTAAAATTGCTTGATGTGGTAAAAATGGCGAAATGACGACCGATAGTCAAAATTCTTTCTCCTCAATATTGAGGATAAGTGAATGAACCAATCCGAAGCTATTCCGATTCGGACTGATTTTAATAGTTTCCTGAAATCCTCAGAGCTGAAAATACATTTACCGCTTCGAGAAAATTTCATTTTCACGCCAGAAATTTAACTGCACTTGTACTAGTGAAAAGATAGCCATGAATTATTATTACTTCACCTACTGTAAATGTGAAATATATCACGCATAACGCATGAAACGCATCTGTATGGCTGTTATCAATTCAAAATTTGCTCAAAACTTTATTTTTTTAAAATAATAGCATTTTCTATTAGATTTTATTAAACCTGACGTTATCCGACTAAGGACTTTTTGGAAAAATTTCTAAAAATTTAGTAAGCAGAGTTTTGATGGATTGAATGCTGCTAAAAAAAAATATATGGTAAGATATATATGTCTTCAAATAGGAAATAATTTGACAACGAAATTTTTTAAGATTTCATTTATTAAAAACTAAAAGAAAAAGTTCACTACCTCACTTGCGTCACAAATATCAACCTCGTAGATGCTTACCTAATACTGAGGCCTAGCGAAAATTGGTTCGAAATTAGAACTTTCTCCAAAAAATATCGTTACCTCGCATAGTGTGGAAATTGTCTCGCGTTATATAAGAAATTTTGAATCCATACATAAGGTTTTCCAAATTGTGAAATGTAAATCGAAATTATCTTAACCCTTAGCATGATTTTGGATTTGTTTTTAGTCAGTGCATCAAAATCTCTACGATTGAGTAGTTTATTTCGAAAACCAAAAGAGATATAGACCTTTTTTTCTACGAGTTAGCTTTTTATTAACACTCTCAGATTTATCATATTTTAACAAGTCCAAGGCAGTTTTTCTAAATTATGGACTCGGCGACTTAAGAGCAAAACCATGTTCAAGTTATGTGTAACTGTTACATTTTCAAGACTTAAATTCTTTTCAATACAGCTATGCTTGAGAAATGTTATACGAAATCGGCTAAATTAAACATTCCAAATTTGGAAAGTCTGATCATAAACTAAATTGTCTTTGGAAAAAACACCTCACCAATCCATTCTTCTTAAACATAAAACGATTAAGCCCGTTCAACTACCTCGAAACAGAAAATACATTCGAAACAAAACACAAAAATTAAATCACTCTCTCGTCATTTATTATTTTAAATAATTTTTCATAAATACAGTGAAATCTAGGGATTTTAACATAAATAATCTTTAAGCTTAACCTACAAGCCTTTATACACAAACAATTTCATTTGATCTTTTGAATATCGAGCATTTACCCAACAGGAAATAATGGAAACTGCTTCAGAGAGAAGCAGATTGAATGCAAAACAGCATCAGAATTATTTTTAAAAACAAATACTCTACAATTTAAATTACAGTCTGTATTTATTTACAACAACACTTATTATAAAATTCAATAATCTCAGTGTCTGCTTCAAGTTTGTTACTATCTGTTCCATAGCTCTTTGGAACTTTCTCAATTGACTACCTCAAGATTCTCGCCACATTCTTCTACTTTAATCGCATCCTCACTTTGACTGCGTACTTCATCGCAACTGTCACCACAACTGCTGCTGGAACTACTCGCACTCGAGCTGCTGCCACCGCTGCTACTATTGCTGCCCTCAATTGAGATTTCTTCCTCTTGCCCGACCACTGATCTTGCTTCGAGTGCCTTAAGGCTTGTTACACTGCCGACGCTGCTGCTTAGCTTTGAACGCTTCTCTGGTTTTTTGAGCAGCTCTTCAATAGAATACGGATTACGCTTTCGTGAGGCGTTGACTTTGGTTTGCGCACTGACGCCTACGGGTGAAGATTTACCTGAATCGCAGTCACTTAGGGGTTCACTCGCACCTGGTGTCGTCAGATCAATGGAACTTTCAGACTTGGTCATACCGACAGTAGCGTGGAAGTAGCCCGGAAACTGTGGATGAGCATATGGGAAAAAATGTTGGCCAGCAGCGGCCGCTGCAGCTTGAACGTGCTGCGCTGAGTAGAATAGTGACGGATTCCATAACCAGTGCTTGGGCAGGGAGGAGGACGTAGCGGTCGCCAGTGAGTAGCTGAGATCTTGAGCGCTGAGTTGGCCAGAAGTGGCAACAGCAGCATTGGACACGTTGGCAGAGAGCAAAGCTAAGGTAGAACCATTGCCGGCAGTGCTGCCACTGCCAGAAAGCACAGCCGGATGTTTGGCAGAAGGTTTGATAGGCATTTCCAAATGCAGACGAGCTTCAGCATTTTTGGAGCTCTCCGTAGCACTGCTTGCTGATGTATAACGGAACTGCGGTGGCAAACTCATTGCATGATGATGTCCATGAGGATGTTGCGGCATATGCGTGTTAGAATGGTGAGTAAGCGGGTGTGTGTGGTGATTTGAAATGGAGGCGCCTTCAGCGTTACTTGTTCCAGCTCCTGCCACGCTGCTTGGCATTGCATTGGTGGTGGCATAAATGTGAGCCTGGGTTAAATATGAGGCGGAGGTCATCTGATAAGCGGCCGCTGCAGCGGCGTTTTGCTGGCTAGATGTTATTTCATCGGTCCACAAGCCACTGTTTCGCAGAATTCGATTAATCGAACTGACCGAGGGAACACAGCTTGGATCACATATACGCTGCTGCTGCAATTGCTCGCGTATTTCATGAGCGAACATGCCGCTGTTTTCTTCTTTTAAGCGAATGATTTTCTTGACTACAGTTGGTGTGGCCACTTGCTGAAAATAGACAGATAGAGAGAGATAAATAAGAGAAGCTCAATAAAGACTTCTTTTATAATTTTTAATACATTATGATTATACTCGATATAGCCACAAAGACTTGCTGCTCACTATAACACGAGCTATCACAATTTGCATAAAAGAGCTTTAAGTAAAATTAAATAAGGCCAGACCTTAAAAGTCACAAGGTAAATTACTCAGTTTTTGCCAAACTAAAGTCAATTTTTGGCAACCAATCAGGAACTTTTGTTGCAAAGTTTTTCATAATCAGAAGGATGATAAATTAAGTCAGCTAAGAAAATGTTGTCGTTAACGTCAACCAACCCGGCGCAAAATCAAAAGTTTTTTCGAATAATTTCCGAAGATAACACAAAAAGCGTAAACGACTCGAAAACTGTAATATCTTTTGAAAATTCCCAAGCACTTAGATAAAAAAGATGCCGTGTATCTTAGAACCCAAGCCCCTTAAATTTTGATAGCAAATGGAGAGCTTCAGCAGTTTTTGGGGTTGGCACGGATAGTATTTTCTAGTAAAACTCAGATTAAATGATATTACCAGCCCATATACACGACAGCAGAGTGACGAAGAGCTACATTATTGTCAATGGAATCATGGATTGAAAGTTTTCAAGTTTCGACTCATTCCAATTTAAGTCTTTTTAATAAAGCCTTTGTTTATCACAGTTGTAAAGCTGTTGTTTTTGTTGTGAGCTCTTATCACCGGCACTACGATGACGTTGTTCGCATGCTCACACTGTAAGCACCCAGGTATCCTCGTATCGACGTCGTATGCTAATATTTATTGTGGTGCAAAGAAGTGCATTTAATGTTGTACAAATCACTCCATGCAAACAGATACGCGTACTCATCGTAATTTTCAGCGCGTTCATGGCTGATGACATGATAATGAATATCCAAAGCGCGAGTGGGTTGTATCCCAGTAGTTTGAATCGTTGCTGTTACAAATCAATCTTATTTATTAAATGCGATAAGGTTTTTTTCTGGTTTCTGGTGTTCCATTCCGCTCAGCTTTACGCGCATCCAAGTTATTATACTGTGGCGTCAGCTGTTGCGAAGCTCAGCGATTCACACGCATTTTCAAGTGTGAAATATGACAGGCATAATCTGTTGGAACGCATTTTATGCCGGGCCAGCTACTGTGCAACGTAATCTGGAAGCAACAACGTGTCGCACTTGTAAAACAACTAATTACGGTTTCTTTGATAATAAAACTATGAAATGGGTGAAAAATATTAGCAGTAATCAAGGCAGATGAGTTGAATTGAATTCGATGGAACGGAAGTGGTTGCATTTTTTTGGCTGTTAGAGTTAATTGATTTTTTTAAAATGTTAATGTGATTATTGCATTTGAATCCGCAGCTTATCTTAATAAGTTATGGAAGAAATCAGTTTGCTCCAGATCACAAAATCGGTTCGGCTCAGGGTTGACGAGGCCACGCCGTTAATTGAAGGTGAAATGATTTTTAGACAAGCAAACAAAACAACAGAAAGTTCATATCTTTTTCCAAAAAAGTTTTTAATTTTTAACAATTTTTTGGCTTTTTGGAATCTCGTAATTTTCAACTTGGAAGCCCTGGCTATCCTGGTACTTTTAGCAATTTCTGCTCAAGTCGGTTCCACCTTTCACAGCTATGCTATGAAGCCATTGGAAATGCTACATCTATTTTTCCTTTATGTTTTTCAGTAAATTGTTTTTTAAAAACAATGAGTGCCAAAAAACAACCAACAAAATTAATGGAACATTATTTGATCGAATTGTACAGTCTAACAGAAACGGATATCGTCATGTGAAATTTCACAAAATATAACAAAATTATTTTTATTTCTTGGATGGTGATGCACTGCAGTAAATGTTTCTTTTGTGAAATTTTCATATGAATTATGTTGTTTTTATAATGGGAATCAATATGAATGTTATTTCAGGTGTAAGTAGAAGACTACACGATAATAATCAATCATTAAATGTTATAAGGGCTTTCTTGACCAAACTTCACCAGCACCACTATAGTTTCTGTACTTTAATTAGAACTTTTGATGCAAAGGACATGTGAGTTGTTGTAGTTGGCCACAGTGTATAAGATTCATTAGAGATTCACGCCAAAGTGTTCATTAGAATTCAATAACGACCATCCTGTCAAACGCTAACAGAAAAAGGTCAGACCTATATGGCCAAATTGGGCGGGGTAGTAAGGTCGCAGGACTTTGTGTAGAAAACAAAACGCGCATTTAACACCTCAATTTGAAAACAGAAATGCCATAAAAGGCACTTGACGAGCGTGCATCGACCTGATAAGAATCGCAACGAACAGCGTCAGGCCACAATTATCGACGTAAGCACTTTTTTATGTAGAACTTTATGAATTTTAAATGAATTACTTCGTTACACGTCAGTGCAGCAAAGGGGCAAATAAATAGCAGTGTGAGAATTGGTCAAAGGGCGCACTAGCAAATACCCTTGTCTCCGCTCCCTTTCGTTTTACAGTTCAAAGCAAAAGCGAACGTTTAAAATACGATTCTTTTAACCTGAAGGATATGTCTGCGCATTAGTTTTTTGACTGTAGGATGTGCATATGTTTGGAGGCGTTGCGATTTTATGATTTTCTTTTGTTATTTTGCAGTGAAATCTTTTGTGGGTAAAACTGCAATAAGAATCGCACGGATATCCGTTGCTGCACTCTGTGGCAGTCAAACTGACACCTTTTCTGTGTTGAAAGTGCAAAGTTTTAAAGCCAAGCGATAATTTTTTTCTTATTTTCGTGCAAAATCGCCATACTGCATGATATTATTAAATTTCACGGTGTTTAATTGGACAAGTTGTTGATATAATTTCACTGACTTGTGCGACACGCATGGCCATATTTTTTATTGTTACTTAGTTTATAACTTAATTCTTTCGTAATTTTGCTCAAAAAAACGTATTAACGAAGGAAAAAATTATTTTCGGCACAAATAAATAATTTTGCCTTAAAATGTCAGCACACTTCTGGAACCAACGTCAATATGTTCTCTGAGGTACAATAAAGTTTCCACCTCGTGATATACCGATATTAAAGCTTAAGATAAAAAAATAAAAGTTTTGCAACATTTTCTTGCATCCATAAGCGTACCTGGGGGGGCCGGTAAAATAGTGCTTGCAATATGTAATTGAATTTTTGATATTGGCATACTTAACAAATTTTATGAAATTGTGATGACCTTTTTTTTAGGAAATAAGATATCATTACATATATTTTGGTGAGCAGTACAAAATTTGTGTTATCAAAAAAAAGAAAATAAAATTATCGACATTTTAATGTCAACTCATTTTAATTTACCTTAGTTTTGCTTCCACCTATAGATCCTGGCCTAATGGAACCGGTTTCCCAGTAACGTGTCAAAATCTTGGAAACGCAACCTGAAAAGAAAAAAAAAACACAAAAATAATGCAGCTCTTCTACACTTTCCATAGAACACCCAAACTTACCGTGCGAAACTAGTAATTGACGCGATATATCACAGGGACGTACGCCGCACAATGCCAACTCTACGATCCGTCTTCGCACACAATCTGGCAACGGGCGCCCATTCACAAAAACGCCGCCCAATTGATTGACACCTGCTTGGCCTGTTTCGAAACGAAATATAAAGAACGAGCGGAAGAGCGGCAAAGCCAAATTAGTTAACATAGTTAATAGATCGCATGTCAGTCTGAACATCATTCTATAATTGAAGTCATTATTAAAGATTTAGATAAGCGAGGCTTTAGAAAGCGCCAAGAGTTTGGCGTGGATAAAAATTCAGTAGCTCCGCTTCGATTTGAAGCAAACAACAGCAGCACAAGTGGCTAAATGGATTCTGCTTTTTGGGTTGATAACTCAATTAGGGGATATAAATAAAAGTTAATCGCGTAAAAATGTTAATTTCGATAAAGAAATATTGAGTTGTTAAAAGGTTTTATAGGTTTTTATTACAAATTATTGCAATTTTTAAAAGCCGTTGGTAATGAAATTAATAAATTAAGTCTTCAAATTTTTAGTCGGTTCAATTTTCGGGAATGTTGTCAGTGACTGAGTATGAATTCGTTTACGAGGCAAATTTAGGGTTGTGAGTGATGTAAGTTTTCTTGAAATAATAAATTCTTTTAATGAATTTTGAAATAGAAAATCAATGATCTCTTCTTTGTTCATACCTTTGCGGCACTAAATGCTTGATTTCTCAAACGTTTTGCTTGAATAGCGTCATGATAGCATTGTGAGTAACGGTGTTTGCACTTCTAAATCGATTATGGAATTTTTCTCAAAATAGAATTTACTTTTTTTCAAATAATTTATTGCCGTTTTTTCTTTATTTTTAGATCGTATTCCGAGAGTTTTTTTCTCAATTTTGAACATTATTCATGCTTTGTGGGTAGAGGGAAAATGAAGGCCTTGATCACACTGTCAATCTGTATGACAGATGCCTACTGGAGATCCTTTTTTTTGTGATTTGCAATTACAATAACAAAGCTTACTTATTTCATAATGGCTTGTAAAGTCGTAATCCGGGCACTGATGATAAGTTGCACTAAGTCTTGAATTTTTATAGAACACGAACCTAAGGTAGCCATTCTTTTAGACTACATGCCGAAATTAAATATGTTTTTGCACCCTTTCATACCAAAGAAAAACATTTTTTGCGAATTTTTCCTCAAACCAAGCACACGAAAAAACTTTGAAGAAAGTTGGAAGGCTACGCTTAGCCACTGCTTTCCAAAAATTTACAATCACACGAAATTTACTATCTGTAGCTTCAATACCGCTGATTTGGAAAACTGCATTTAAATTTAAAAAACACAAATTTACTGCGATTCTTGTTGGTTGTGAGTGTTGCATTTGAGTAGTGGCTACTTAAACTTCTTCTCGTGCCTTTGTGACTCTTTCTCAAATGCAGAATTCTTAGTAAACAAATTCCTGACCAGCTGACTGACTGGGTTGAAGTTGTAAGATATTTTTTCCACAACTGCTTGTACTTTGGTCATTGCCTTTTTGTGCCACGAACATGAATTTTTATGGTTAAACGATGTTTTTGCTACATAAATTAGTGCAGCAGCAACAACAATAACAACAGTTGGGCCGACAACTTCAATAAACTTAATAACCGTGAAAGTTACTTCAGAAAATTAGAGGACCTCAAGCATTGTTATGACCCAAAGTAAGATCAAGCGCGTCGAAACGAATGAAGTGCAAACTTTTTGCCATTACCATTAATTTTATTGAACAACTAACAATAAGTGCAGTTGTTGTTATTGCTGTTACCGATATATAAAGAAAGAAAAGGTAGCCTACCTTAAGCAACAGCGTTATTCTTTTGGTTCTACATACAAATTTTTGTGCTATGAAAATGAGATAGGAAAGGGTTCGCTAAATAAAAATTTTTGCTCTGTGGCTTGTCAGAACTGAAAATAGCTTATAAATATTATTTTATGGAGCTTACTGTTCGCTGTAATGTGTGATGTATGTATGTCAACACCAAAGAAATTACACTTAACAAAGATAACTTTAAACCCACGGGAGTGTGTTGACAAAATTTTACAAAGAGTATATGGCAGGCTGTGACATACCCGCCTTTAAAATTGACTCTAAAGCTCATTTACCAGATAGATAGCATTAATGCAAATGTGTTTTATTGTAATATGCAATATGATAATTTAATTTAATGAAACACCTGTGGCAGTTTAATAATTTTTTTATTAAAATCGAAGAAAAACAAAACTCTATTGCTTTTCAAACAAAAATAAAAAATCTTTCAAAAAAGCTACAAATGAAAGGAAACACTGTATTCATGAACAAAATAGGCTACAAAGCCTCATAGAACATGAAATCAAGAACTATGTCAATTAAAAAATCCATTTTAAATTGAAATATAAAAAATAAATGAAATTACGTATCCGAGCGTTGTTAGAAAGCGTGTAACTCGAGCACAGGCTGTCACGTCACAGCGATCATGACACTATTCAATCCCGCAACCCCTTAACTCCAGCTACACAAAACAACAAAGTGTTTGAATAACTAAAACTAAATTCACACACATAAAAGTATCAGGATGGGTATGTCACACCCGATCACACTCTCGTCGGGTTAAACAGAAAAATGGGCTTAGTCTAGTTATACTAGTTGCATCCTCTACTAGAACACACATCACACATTATATGGAACAGTAAGCTCAACAAAATAATATCTTAGAGTTATTACTGCCTTCCTCTTATTTCCGTTTAGGCTTTTCATAGCAATCCTTTTTCATGCTACAAAGTTTTAGCAGTGTCAAATATTCTTGGATTATTCCTATCGATTAGCTGAAAGAAATTAGTAAAATTATCACTTAATCTTCCCTCAGTGTAGTTCCCAGTTCTACGATTAACCGTATTGACGATCTTTAGAAAAATATTGACGGCCGGGTCCGTCTAAGTACTTTCCAAAATCTATTTTCGAACTTTTTCCTCTATGTCTGTGTCAAAAATATATTTTTGATATTTATCCATCGGCGCAGTACAAATTTTAAAATGGTCGAAAAAGACATTAAAGGATGATGTTCAAAATTAAGCTTCTGCCATTCTCTGAAGATAAGAACAAACAAATTTGTTTACAAAACTTGGCCCATCGGGTGATTGTTTTTGACGATTTTACACATGAAATGATAGAAACATTTTTATGTTTATAAGAAAGTTTTTCAAAATTAGGCTGAATGGCCGCAACTGCCTAATTATTTATAAAAAACACCCCATTTTACAATTACATATGTAATCCGAAAAACCGAATTCTACAATTTAATGCCGGCGCATGCGTAAAACGCAGTTCTATGAATGTAAAGCGTTAAACGCTGGGTACATTAACAGAACTGAGGCTTCTTATTAAGACAGAATCAAAATAAAAACAACAAAATTACGAAAAAAAGCAGCAAACCTGTGTGGGGCATCTTGGGTGTTGCTCCTCCGCCGTACAGCAGCGTATCAAAATGTTGATGAGTTGCCAACTCTGGCTCACTGGTTCGCCAGAGCAGGTTGATCCAAAAAGAAATTAATGCTCCGCTTTTTGACTTTGTGTCTGTCTGCTCAACTCTGGATGATGGTTTAGTACAAATTAATGACGTCTTATCTTGGTGTTTTAATCAGAAACGCAATAAAACTCGCTTTGTTTTTATTAGACGATTTGACGATTTATTGCTGCGATTGACAACGCCAGAGCGACTAGCTGACAGACGCACAGATTTGAAGCAGCGCCTTCATGCGCTTCGTTGTCACTAGAAGCAGCCACGGTAATACATCAACACGCGTTGCGGCGGGTCGGTCAGTTAGGGCGATACGACCAGATTTAGAGCCGGTTGAATTTAATGTCTTTTCAAAGAATTTGTAAGATCAGTGATGAACTAAACTGAAATTAAAGAAAGAGAAAAAGTGGAGCGTGATAAGAAAACACCAAGAAGTAACCGAAAAAAATGTTTGTTCTGTAGTAGTAAATGGTTATTTTGTAGGAGTTTTACTAAGCCAAGAAAGCTTGTTAAACTGTAAAATCCAAGCACATTAAATGCAAGTAATGGATTCGTGGTATGTCGCGCGCACCGAAAATTTAACTTACTGCACTTTGGCGCCATCCGTGAACAATTTTTCAGTGACATAAATGCTATTTAAAAAGAAACCTAAGCAATAAAAACTAAATTCTCTTTTAATTTTAAGATTCATTTACTATCATTAAAACCACTCGAACTCTAAAAGTTTGTCCTTGACAAAGCTAGAAACTCATCTTAGGGGACTAAGCTCATGCTGAGCATAAGGAAGCCTCAAAAGATATACAGCAAACTAATTTCTCTGTGGAAGGCTACAGCTCATTCTGGGGGAAAGAGGTTGGCCCCCCAAGCCATGCCGAGTTTTGCCATTAATCCTTGGTATATTAATGCTTGATTGTGAAAAAAGTTTTAATTTTCCAAGAAATTACGCCTCCTTCTGTCTACAAACATAATAAAAGTTTAGAAAACTTTAAAATGCCGATGTTAATTTATTGTTCTTGAAATGCTTTCCAGATTAGATATGATTTAGGAGGAAGGTAAAGCTGGCACAACATCCGCATACTCGATGAGTCAAACTTTTGTCCATGTAGTTTTGTTAGCAAACCGTTAATGAACAAAGTTCTCAGGAGACAGAGCCTTAGTTGTAGAATCATTGCAGATGTTATCAAAACCCGACTTCAAGACATGAGAGCCTTAATGATAATGATGTTGGAGGAATTTTTCTATTTTCCACTCAGTGTCAAACACGTAATCTGAACCCCAAAACTTTTTCCTTAGACTTTTTTCGAAGAAAAAAAATCTTTGTTTTGGAGATAATACAATCCAAATGTTGAAATGAGACACTCACTTGCTTGGATCAAAATGAATAGCGACAATTTCAAGCAAAGCACCACAAAGCTTTAAACTTTTTTGTGGCTCCACTTTTCATCCTTCTCCACCAATTGCTTATAAGCAACAACACAAAGTGATTCAACTCGTATAATTAGTTGGCACTAAAATCACTACAACGCATACAAAATATCGAAAATATGCAAATTTTGCACCTTTTCAAAACACGCCATCATTGCCTCAGAATAAACGCTAACAAGGACCTAATTAAGGACCTTATCATACGGTACATAATTGGCCAAAAGTATTTTTTTCATGATTTACGGCTAAATGAAAATCAGCACGTGGTTAAGGAAAATTGCCAACAAAAGCTGATAACAATAAAACCAAAAAGACGAGCGCGACGACAGCCACGACCGGCACATTAGAAACAACTTAATTTTGGGTTACGACCAGAATTTAGAAATAATGTTATTTCTATTTAAATGTTGGCTAAGATATGCATGCTACCTGGAATACTCTTGCGCAATTCGAATTTGTCCGACGCAGCACGCAGTTTATTTGAATATACAAACTCACATCCCGTTGAACAGGTGGGGATTTAATTTATACGGTCAGGGTTTTTTCATGCTACTGACAGGCGATTTAGCGCGTAGTTTTCGTCCTTTCCCCAGTTGGGGTGCCATACAATGAATTTTTCAAAGCTGGCTATGAGTGTAATTCAATTTTAGCAAAAATTATTTCCAAGATTTGGACTGTTTCATTAGCATTTCTGTTGCTGTTTGTTGTTTGATTCATAAAATAAAATTTGACTAAATGAGCGATTGACTTGGCATTGGTATTGGACGGGGCACAAACTAACGCGTTAATCGATGCTCATGTTCATGGAACCACTGCGCTTTATGGTTGCTAATTTTTTTTTGGCTTTCTCCGAGATAGCCATCGTGCATTAATTAAACTTTGATGTGTTGGGTTTTAATAGCGTTGATTTTTCGGCATTTTTACCAAACGCCAGGTACGTGGAAGGAAATGAAGGAAAAATACTGTTGTGGAACATGCAAGTTAAAGTGTTGCACGTGAGCTTTTAGTTGCTCTGAAAGTGATAAGGAAGTAATAAAATCAAATTGTATGAATTGTAGCTCATTTAGATATGCACGTCCAGCAGTGAGGCACAAAATGCAAGTGGGCGATGAGAGGCTATGTGTTGAAAAGACTTCCTGCGGTTGTTGTGACCTTTTTGTTCATTTGGCCTACAAAGTGCCAATTAGAATTTTGGTTTTAGAAGGAAATACAAAACAAGAACCAAACTTCGTCAAATTTACAATCAAGTAGAGCCAAATAAGCTGATCCACATTATCCTTATTAAAACACAAATAACAGGAAGTTCATATATTGGAGCTGGAGTTTCATAGAAAAATTATCATTTCGGGTGTACTCGCATTCTTGAAACATATATGACCAAGACTCTACTTTTTTCAAACCTATTGCCAATTCTTTAAAAGGAAGAGGGATATACCTTGCAAAAATTAAAGTTATGTTTAAACAAAAAACGAAGTTGAATATATATTTTCAAATTCCTCATATGAAAATAACTTCATTCATAGTTTTCTCTGATGTTGCGTAAAAATCGCACTATCGAAACATCACCAAATCAACGGAAATGATGTTAATCGGCATCCTCTGAAGTTGATTTAATCATTGGGGCTAACAAATTTTTATTGTGGTTTTCGGTTAAGGCACTAATAAAAATATCATTCATAACTGAATACTGGTCAATTTACATATATGCAAATGTATGTATGTAAGTAGCTTCCACAATGCAGATTTTTAATTTATTAATTAAGCATCTTCAACGAAGTTCACCATCACTCCTCAAATGATTTAGTGGTCATTGACCACCACTGTCACCAGCACTTGTCACTAGCAATTTGCTAAGGTACGAAAGAGTTTTACATCGATTTCATATTTAGTTCGAACCAAAAACATTTTCCCACGACTCATTCATAATGATGACACATTAACTCAATAAAAGACGACAAATTTATGCTATTGACAATTTCTTCAGTCGCTGCTTTTTTCTTTCTTCTTTTGTTACCGGTACAGCGTCGGTATACAACGCACCAGCCGTTCCACTTGGCCATTAATGAAATCGTCATATCAAAGACGATTCATGGCTAATAACGCCATTAAGAAATGGCTTTTTCTATTGTTGCTGTGTGCATAAATTAATTCACAATTCACAAAATCTACCCAAAGCCCAACGAAAATCGTATAAAATTCAAATCAAATCAAATCGAGTCAAAACGCGTCGCATTTTCAAATTCAAAATTCATTTAATATTGTAATTTGGCGCTGATAACAAAAGCGGCAGCAGCAATGTACAGTGGGAATTTCATAAATTTCAGAAGACAGAAAAAGCTTTGGTTTTTGGTTGTGATGTGATCTATGATCTAGGCCAAATTAATCATTTGGTTAAAACTTAATTTATCTCGTCAATTTTAGAAGATTAAATTGTTGGTTAGTTTTTTGTTTCAATTTTTTAATTATTACCAATGTTCACATTTTTGATAATCAAATTCAGAAGCAGTTTTGTCCCACTGTGTCACTATTTAAGACAAGCGAACAACAAGCGGCTCAAATCAGGGAACAGAAGCATGAAATTTTCTATTTAATTTTTTTTTTTCTTTTTTTTTTAGTTAAAATTTCCATATTCCCGTATTCATCGCATCCACCAACAGCGTTGTTTTTAACCAAATTGTTGTTATTGTAGCTAGTACAAATTTTTTGTGGTTTTGTTGTCGCAACGCTTAATTGATTTGTCATTTGAACCGATTTACATTAACATTTTAATTTTGAGCCACTTGTGAATGAGGTTTTTGCTTATCAGAAAGATTTTCTTCTTTTATTGTTGATTCGTCGCTCCTGTTGCACTGGAAAAAATGTTTTTATTTCTTCATTTAAGTTCACCTCCTTACAATGGCGTAGCGTTAAAGAAGTTATCACTTTTTACGTCTGAAGTTCATATGTTCGAGTTAAAATCTAAAATCCAAGATCTCTTTTTTTGCAAATTTTTAACAAAACAAATTTAAATTATTTACTAAAAAAGGTTTGTATAAAATTAGCAAGATCTGATCAAAACAAAAAGAAGCTATTCCTATTTGAAAATTACGTTCCATGCAGTTTACGTAGGTATAACGTAAGATATGGCCAATATTTACTCTGTCAATGATTGATGTCAATGAATGACGACATGTTGCACTTAAATTACGACATCAATATCGGCATCATTACAGATGTAGAACCAACTATCAGTGAGTTTTTGTAAGAAGTTGTTTGCTGCCATCTTTTTTCCCAGAGAACTTTAAAAACAGATTGAAAAATGTGCATTTTTTTAAAAAAAAATATCAAAGTTGCCAGCCGTTTTTTGACGGCAAAATGTAAGAGTTCCAACTTGTGGAGCAAACTTGGAAAACGATCAGAAATGCAAAACGTGGCAAATACTTCACTGATTGAATTGAATTTGTTCAATAAATTTTTTCAGTGTAATTTATCTGTGGTGCATTTGTAGTGTGTGTGGCCCCATGTAGAGGTTCCGAATAATGTCTCATAAATTTTGAAACTGATCAAAATATCATTTTACAATTTAGTTACAGTTAATTGAAACATAAAAAACCGTGGGGCTCAAGTTTTGTATCAATCAGAAATTTAAATATTCAAATAATAATTAATCCGCAAGCATCGAAAAGAGTTTTTTTATAAAAATTTCACACAAGTTTTGCTTCTCTAAGATTTCGAATTGTGTTAAAAAATAGTTGCCAAGATCTTCCATTTTTTGGTTTTGGAAAGATACTTAGTATATGTAGTTATTATTACGGCCAAAGTGACGAATGCAAGCTTTTGTAATCTCCTGCAAATGATTATTGTGGAATTGGTGAAACTACACGATCAAGCGGTAGAAAACAACTTGCCAAAAACCATAGCGAAACTGCCCCAGCATTAAACAACGAGTTCAGGATCGAAATGGTTATGCGATCTTCAAGGAGTGATGGAGTGACTATAAAGTTTTTCCAATTTAGAGTAACCCAACTTTAATTTCAACGCTCTGTAAAAATTTAAAATTGATTTGCGTTAGTGTTAGCGCTCTTTAGATAGGCATTATACGAAATGTATGAACATGAAAGCATTTTGACAGACTGTTGACGCTAACACCTTAATCTGATAATTTCTTCCAGCTATTACCACATGAAAAGAAATTGATATACGAGGACAGATATCCTTCGAGCCCGAAACATTTCTTACATTACATTAGTTCAAGTCTTACACTTTGGTATGAAAGGTCATACCAAACTGACACACCAACATTTATTTGACCACAATATAAGTGAAATCTGTGAGCATTGCAACACAAATATTAATATTACTATTGAACACATCCTTGACAGATACAATAAATTCAATAACGAAAGATTTATAATTTTCAGCAACCAAACTGCAATCTCACTTCTAACCATCATTCAGTAAGAAGTTAGCATTTCCCTCAAAACTTGAAACCCGTTTCACCTCATTTAATAAGACATTCGTATTCGTATTTTACGGAGCTTTTATGTTCAGTACTTTTAGTGCAAAAACAACAAAGAAATTATGAGCGCAAAATGCATTAATTGTTAGAGAATAACTCCAACAATTGTAAAGGAACAAAAAGTGGGCAACTGGCTGCTTATGCTAGTTTCAATCACCGCTATGAGATATCTTCAGTAAGCTTTGTTAGCCGACGTTTGGGGGTCTGTAAGCATACTATATATTATTTCTTGCATTGACTGACCAGTTAAGAATCATGGCAAAAAATACAAACACAGAAGTGTATGTATTCTTGGTTGCAAGGAGCATCGTACCTACTGGTCTCGCACTACTTAATGTAGTCTCTGCGGTGTTGCGGTGTAGTTAAAATACGGCTAGTAATTATATAAATAAGGATATTTAGTCGAACAAACAAGTAGTAGATGCGTTTTCATATGATGAGTAAGCAACTGCAATTTAAATTTTTCAACTTATTAGAAACAATACTCGTACACTAAGAACAAAGTTATTTTATAATACAAAGACGAATGGTTTTAGATAATTTGATAATACGAGTAGTAATAAGTAGGTAAATAACGGCTTCTTCGCACAAAAATAAAAAAATTTAAGTGTTTCTCAAAATATTTTATAGTGCATTTTTGAGTAGTTACCCGAATCCTTCGTTTCAAAAAACTGTTAACCAAAGCGTGATATGCACATTTCAACAATTTTCCGCGTATTTTTACTAGGCCTTTTTTATTTTTAGAGAGGCCATAGATGACACCCTTACTACGTGTGATCCAGTTCGAGTTCCTAATGTTGGCAGCCCTGTAAATTAGACAGCTGTCCATAAACAAATGGAATTTCGACAAAATAAATTTAGATAAGCCTGCCTACTCATTAATATGTTTTAGAATTTAAAGTTTGGTCATATTTTTTAGCAGCTTTGAGATTGGAAACATATAACCTTATTTTTACATCATTATAACTTTGTGTTCTATTAACTTAACATATATTTATATGTGGCGATTTTGCTTAGCTGTATGTGGCTAAGTATAGCAGCGTAATCCTATGTACTCGTATGCTAGCTCAGATTTATTTAAATTATACTTACATTATTTTAAGAATTAATCAATGCTTCCAATAATCCAACTTTGTATTAGGTTTTTTGATAAGATTCTGTCACTTAATACAACAAACAAAAAAAGTGTCGAACTTCTGTTTTTGGAAGGATTCTTATTCATTAATTTTTTTTTTTGAAACTACACACTCTTCTTTAGATGATTTTACCGTCGCGTCGCCTATAGACACAAATTAATGACAACAACTTAATGCACTCGATCACAAAAATGACTTGAAGAACCGTTAACCGTCATCAAATTTCACGCCGAAATACAATTCTTCCCCAATGGCGAGCTGGCGGTATTGAGTGAAACGCACCTTGTCAGTCGACCGTCAAAAAAGAAACTAATGACAACAAGACTGCGAGTCGATTGTTAGCAAAAAATCTTTCACGGGCTCTGTGCTGCTCCGCTATCGCAAGACGACAACAAACAAAAAATCAACTCCGCTGTGTGAGTGTAACCACCGACCGTTGCGAACGCTTAACAACGGAAAATGCCGTAACGTCAAGCAAACGCGGTAACTGTGCGATCGCAGACTTTGCTAGCCAGCCAACCTGTTTGCCAGGCGACCGTTCCAAAGCATTGGAGGCGGAACAAAACCATAGCGAAGGCAACGCAGAAACGTGTAATCGGCGGCAAAAGAAGCAGCGAAAAACCAGTTCCATCACTTTACTCTGCAGCAGTTGGGAAGCCGGTTTGTGACCAACCAGAATTAGCCTTCACACACAACTTCACGCCATGGTTCATTTTGTGCTTCACAGGGAACTCTTTTCGGAGCGTTGATTGGTTGCGTACTGCAAAGGGCGTGAACAAGTGCGGTGATTGCTTTGGCCAGCACTGGTTGTGTGACAGGGGTGGTTCACACGTACACTGTACAATAGTACAAGCGTCATTATATTGAAGTAGAGTCGTGTGTTCATTGGTGCTGTGAAATGAAGGAATGATGGTTTGATAAGACGAAAGCGTAGCAAAGTGTAAGCGATGAGTGATGAAAAGCAGTCGAACTGTGGGACGCAATGCTGATTAAATGTAACATAATAAGTCCACGGAATACTTGATCGGGTAAAAACAAGAAGGAATTTA
Source organism: Meiosimyza decipiens (assembly GCA_963680825.1). Lineage (NCBI taxonomy): Eukaryota > Metazoa > Arthropoda > Insecta > Diptera > Lauxaniidae > Meiosimyza > Meiosimyza decipiens. The sequence continues at coordinate 80,676,898 of OY804261.1, read as the reverse complement.
TTTCATCTTAATTGCTTGATAGTTGGAATTCGGGAGCTTCTTGCCAAAAGTAAATTGTTAAAAAAACGAAAAAATTAAAAAATTTCAACATCAGTTTTCTAGTTAGAAGACTTTGTTATGAACGTAATTAATGTAGTCAAATTTTATAGGAATCCAAAAATGTTCAAACATATTTGTAATTAATCGAATGGAGACCGCAAATATGCATAAAAGTTAAAATACACTTGTATGTATGTCAGCTTCGCTTTTTTACGGAAGGCAGTCGATGCGTAATTTTCATCTGGATAATGCAGGACTGACTCCACTTTATTTAGAAAATGGTCTGTTTTGTTGCGCCATAGGCTACCAATTTATTTTGTAATCTGCAGAAAATATTCTGTGTGGATCACTTCAATAGCTAAATTTATTGCTCGAGAATGCTTTGCCCCTAAGATCAACATAAAACATAAGCCACGCATGAAAGTTAAAATCCGAAGAACTTGATCTGTGATGTCTGCAATACTACTATCTGATTCCTGCGAAAAAAATCTAATCGGATAGGCGATAATACCTTAACCTAATCAATGAGAGACGCAAATCCATTCTTGCACAGTAGTGATCACAGCTGCAAAAATGGTTAAATATGTATGTACATATGTAGTCTTATGTATCACTACCACAACTAAAGCGAGCTGCTTCTGCAACCAAGATGTGTTCACAAATAGCACACAAAAAGCACACACATCTGCACTCAAAAATTTAATTGCGTTCTTATTAAAAACTTTGATAACAATTTTCAGCGGGTTTTGAAAAGTGTCCGTCATGTTAAAACTTTCCCCGTATTCGGGGCCAACATATTTTCTTTATCAACGTTTTAACAAAAATACTGTTAGTATTTGCACACACTAACTAAAGCACATAGGTATTGTGTAGAAAGACAAATTCGTAAAAATAACTACTGACTTATTAACTAGAGCTAATCTCCCAAAAAGTGTTAAAACTAGCACCACCCTACCCTACCTACAAAAGTTATCTTGTGAGCCTCTTCTCTTGTCAAAATAGTGAATTTTTTTGGCTGAATACTTCATAGTAAGCTCAAATCCCAGCGCTCAACTGATTCTCAGTGAAAAGTTTCAAGATATAATAAGAAATTGAAAAAAATCTTTTTATGTAACTTATTTTAAATTTGCTCCACCGTCAACATTGCTCTGTTGTATGTATTTGTATGGTATGATAGGATGGAACTGCGAGTGTGGTTTATTCTAATACTGCAAGGGACAGAGCGAACGTGGCTGTGTTATGATGGAAAAATAAAAACGATAATATCGACTATGATGATGTTGGTGACGATGACGTTTTCAATTAACTAAGCGGCAAATGTATATGCGAACTGGAAATGGTAGCAGAAACGCAACGGCAACGGCTGCAGCATAGCCGTAACTGATTCACCCACGTTCCGGCCAATCGAAACGCCAACGCCGAGAGCTGTAGAAATAAATGCCAGAGAACCACAAATGGGTGGCGGAAAGTGACGTTTTTATATTTGGGTGGAACGGCAGGCACAGTTCTCCATTAAAAAGACCAGGAAAAGTGTAATGAAATTAATTGAAAAGTCGATTTTGACGAGGACAACATTTAAATCGTAAACTGGGGTAGGAGTAATTGAATAAATTAAATAAAAATTGTAGGGATATTGAATGAATGAAATGGCTTTGAGTGGGAATGAAAGATAAAAATGCGTTGCTGTTTAAGAGGAAAACCGGAAGCAAAATTTTCAGTTACCGGTAAATTAATGAAATTAGCCTGGTTATTGAAATATCTACCTATACTTGCAGCTCTAACATATTTTTAAAAAAAGTGATGTAACAGTAGATAAGTCGTTGCTCCGAATATAAGGGTATCAGACTAAATATTACAACAAAAAGATTTTGTTGCTTTACACGACATTGTTTCGCTTCTGCCGCGATCCAAATGCAAATCCACTCTTGGCCGCAAAACATCCTTAGCTTGTCTTTTAACCAAATAACATATCATTCACATTTACTTTGTATCCTTGTATTTAGTAAGTCCTACTGTGTGTAGCATCATCCTATAACAATACAACACCACATAGCATGGTCGAGTTCATTGGCAACACATTCAACGCCTCGTAACGAAGCTTCGATGTGGCGTTTCAGAGGCGCAAAAGTCACACGAAACCCTGCAAAGCGAAGATAAAACTTCACAACAAAGCCATCCACACAAAAGCCGTGCGACTTTTCTCATTCAACGAACCGAATCCTAATAAGATCAACGCTTGTCAACGGTTACGTAACGTCAGCATAACGCCGCACCTCATCTCACTCAAGTTTGTTCCAGCGCCCTCCGCCCACTTTGAATAACGCGCCCACTTCGCTCGGGCTGCCAATGTGACTATGCGATTTTGACATCTTCGAGCGTCGACCTCTTCAGCCGTTGTGCTGATAAGGAAGCAATTACCCACTCCAGCACTCACCACTCAACACCCAGCACTCAGCATTCACGATGAGCTTACGTGCACCATATTCGACCGATTAAAACGAGCAATTATGAAGAAGATTTCAGCAAATCTGTGTGGGAAGTAGCTTTGGCAAAAGGTACCTATTCGGCAGAGTAACTACAAAGGCGCAAAGGCGTTAGGCAAGTCTCGTAGTACTCGCTTGTAATCCTCGTCGTTTATGCTTGTTTTGGTAAAACATTTTCTAAGTGGATTACATTCAATTGAATTCAATTTAGGGTTGCGCTTTTGTCGGCACAGTTGTGTGGCGTATTCCATAGGATATCATGTGGGTAAGCGCACGCATTTCCCTTTTAACACCAACCACCAAGTAAGAGGACAGCGCGCTTGTCATTCCCATTGTGTGTCTGTCTGTCAGTCTTACGCTGGTGCTGCCGTTTGACTTTTGGGTTTTGATTCGGAAATTGGCAATCAGATTAATTTCACAATTGAATTGTTTTGCGTCATGTGACCTAAAATATCATTAAATTAATACCAACATACGGCGCTAGGAATTGTGTAGGTATATAAAAACTGCCTACTTGCTATGAAAATCCTTGTTAGTCGTTTTAATGCTCATGAATTGATTAATTATACTAAATACAAATTAGAGTACTAAATATAGAGAATTTGAAAATTTTTCACTTTTATTGCATAAGCAATGGTTTTAAAAAAAAATAGTTCTGCTGGTAGTTTATTTCTTCTGTAAAGAGCGATTTATGTTGTAAGTCGAACACTACAAAATATTTCTAATATTTATGTGTAATATTTAAATATATAAGTATATTACACGCTTGTAAAGTGTTCTGATCCAAAGGCGTACATTTGGCGACAATGCAAATGACAAACAGCAGAAACACGGAAGAAAGAAAATGTGTAGTCAAAGCAAATCATCCCATAGTAACAGTCGTAGACCAAGCATAGCAGTAGTCCAGTATAGCAAAAGTATGTCAACAAAGCCCTCGAACAATGTGTCATGGCACAGCACCGTTCACTGTTCAACAAACAACAAGCATTGTCAACAAAAGCATACGATCATCGTTAGCAGAGCAGCTGATAAGCAACGAAAGCACCGTTATATGCTATTCTCACATAAGAAACTTTGTACATAAAATAACTTTCAACAGCAGCATCGAGGCTATTTTTGTGAAACTCGCAGGCAATGATCAGCTTATGCGTGATCATCCAGATAAGAGAGCTCTTCGCACCAAGCTAAGCCCAGCGATGGGAAAATTAATTCGAGAATCGCAAAGATCTTCGAATTCTAGTGGCAATTGTTAAGTTATCTTACTCCATCGAAAACTTCCACTGTTTGCGCTCGACTCGGACCAAAATTAGCACTAAGTCTGTGAAGAAACGGAAAAGCTCATTGCCTACGCCCGAGCTACCAAACAAATCCTCTAAGTATGTACGTGTGAATTCAATGATCAGATTCAAGTTGACAAGAAAAAGTGTCAAAGAAGAAGAAATTGCGGTGACCCATGAATACAGAAAGCTGACAAAGACTTTTGTGGAAGAGCTTTCAATAAAACCAACAATCTGAAAATAATCAAAATCTCCTTACATTTTCCTACTTACAACTCAGATAGTAAGTATATTCGGATATACCATGTACCTTTTTACTTGTAAGTCAGTTTGGTGCGGAGTTTTCAATTTATTTCATTCTGAAGTTGTTGTGGTGTATTTTTTTTAAGTGGACTATTTGGTTTGATACTTTAATAATAAAGAATATATCAAATTAAAGTTTGAGATTGATTTTTGACACCACGTATTTATGTACACGCACATGTCCTAATCCCATACAAAGTATTTCGTATTGAGATTTGATATCAGATCACAAATCAAAAATGAATCGTACGTAGAGCGAAACACTTTTGCAAAAAGAGATCGAATAGATGCTCTTAAGGAATTAAAAAACAAGCAATGTCAACCAAAGAAATACATACATATATTTGTAAATATTGGAGTATAGCGACACTAGTTTCCAAAGTGAAGCCAACTTTGAAGCTTTCACTTCCATAACTTTGTATTCATAGTATTGCGTCTCAACTTACGCAACTGCTTGCGCCGAATGTATAAGTTTTGAACCCATTGGTGGATTAAATGCCATGTATATGGAGAAGTGCGACACAAAAACCTAAGTCGACCCACAATGGCGCTATATCATTGCTTCCAGTAGACAAAGATCGAAAATGATTTTTGGAAAAAAAGTTTTTCGAAAAAGTTTCACCACAGCAATAAACATGAAAAGATTGTTAACATATTTTGGTTATGATCGGTGCAAAAGGTTGAAAATGACAACTGGGCATGTCTTTTATTTACTTAAAAAAATTGTATTGCATTAATCTACTGGAAAGAGTGGAAAGCAAATTTTTGACAAAGTAATGAGTGGTTCATTAAGGCCAATCAATAGGCTAAGCTAAAAATTAATTTTGGAGTTGATACACTCAAGGGAGGATATTAGCAAAGTGTGAATTGTGCTCGAAGCCAATCCATTTACAGTCATAACTTCTCCATTACCGTTCTAGGATGCGATTTTCTTACGCTTGTACGATTATCTTAAGAAGTAAACTTCACTTGAAGTATTAGAACATTTAGCATGTCACACCCGGTTAACAAACAGACTGTCAATCAAAAACTCTTTCTTTCAACTTCTTGCACTATTGGATAGTTAAATTTAAATTTAACCTTCAAGCGGTCGCGCGACGTCGATTCGACCGAATTCAATACACTGGGATTCTAATCCAAAGAGAAGTTAAGTTCTTTTTTTCATTTCATAACTTAGTTTTTACCAAAAATTAAGATTTTTTTTCAGCAAATTAATGTCCTAGACAATGAATAATGTCCCTAATTATAAAAAAATAAAAGATATGAATTAATTAGTGTTTTATTTCTCTGATATATCCAATAGATCTTTTAGGTTACGCGCGACTGCTGCCGTTACAAATGACCGCGCGACCGTTCGAAGGTTAAATTGCCGTTAGTTTGAAATTTGAGACTCTCAAAAATATATCCAATTTTAGTAAAATTAATTGTACTTTACTTTCAGGGTGTATTTTTGTGTGTTTGGGTATAAATTTTATATGAGTGCAGTGCTTAAGCTGAGCGGCTATAAGAAAAAGGGCAGCAATAACTACTTACAGTTTTTATTTTATGACGTTGCGCCTCTGTAGGCCAGGTACCAGAATCCACCAAAGACACACATGCACTCACGCACACACAAAAAAATTTACCTTCACAACCTGCTCAAAATATTGAAATCAATTTAACGCTTGTCCATCTCATAGACTTCACCCGTAGTCGATGCGATTGCTGTTTCGTTGTCGCCCAAGGCAACAGCCGTCTAAGCCAGACCAAGAAAAATAGCACACCTTCAGTTGCCTGTACAGATCCAATTTTATGAGCGTTGAAATAACATTTTTAGCTCGTATTAAAATCCAATTAAAAACCTCATGTTACGTTAAAATCACCAAACTGAGTAAAATCAATTAAACTTTGTGAATTTGTGCATTCCAATGTGAAATATGATATTTTGTCAATGATATTTTAACAAAACACACGAAGTGGTTTTTATTTTTCAAAGTTTTGTCAAGACAGAAATCTCACTGGCCTCATGGGAAAACTAACACTTCTTCACTTTGTATTTTGTATTTTGTTATGAGCGATTTGTCTTGGACTCAAAGACTTAATAGCAATGTTCCACCCTATTTAAACTCATTTTATAGTTTGCGGCTATGTAGCGTCATCTGAACTAATGTTTTATAAATAATTCAACAGAGCACCGTCTTGAAAATAAATGCGAATATTTCCTGAGCTTCATTCATGAAATGGTAACTTAATATCTGAAAAACAATGGGGAATAGAAATAAAACTAACATGAAATCATTTATGTTTAAAACAAATTTAAAAATTTTAATAGATATCTTTTGTTAGTATGTGAAATTCTTCAATTAATCCTAAGAATGTGCCTGCTTTTAAATAGATATTCCCGACATTAACGTTTTATAAAACAGTGCCATTACACACGTAACCCAACTCAGCCAGATCATTCACACAAAACCTTTATGACCCTAAGCAAGAGAAATCAGTACTGCATTCGTGCTATAGAAGAAATTGTATAGCCAATCTTCCTATTGATGTTGTTGTTGCGCTTAGCAAGATTTACGCGCAATAGAAGCTTGCGCTGGATACAGTAGCGGATATGATCGAAAAATTACAATTAGTTTCAGGCTACTGAGACGTTTGCAAGTTCAAAGTTCTTCAATCCTTTAAATCATTCATTCCAAGATGCGAAAAGCAAAGCAATGAGAACGTAACCACTGCTGCTGGGTATAGTTTAGATTGCTATAAATGAAATCTGAGTCTGATGTTAAATCAGTTTAAGATGAGTTGAAATATTACCAGATAATGTCAAGTTTTCAAGTATGCAAATGCTATTGTATGGAAATTATAAAAATCAGATAAATCTTTCATCCATTGATCGTTGCATGCGTTGATCACTTTTGAACTGGAGCAACAAGGTGTGTACGCTGATCGATCCTTTGGCTTTAGCAGAGTGATGTGTGATGTCAATTACCAAATATCAGTAATTTCATGTTGCCAGGCAACACCGAAAACTCGAGGCCCAGTGATCGGGTTCATGTTTATCCACATCAGACCAAACAGATAATCGCGACAGACAGTAATTACTAGTTTGCTTTACAACTAAAATCACTTCTGTTTCGCGTTGAGAGCTAAAGAGGCACTGGACTGCAGCATACTAAATGATAGCAACTTCACATTATAATCTGAGGCAAAAAATTGGACAATTTGTGTTCCGATCACCTGCCAATTGCGCGTATTGTGTTTTTATACCCACATCTTTGGGGGATCCTCCCCTCTTGTTCAGTACTTTGGAGTTATCATTATCATCCTTTTGGTGCACGCCAGCGGTGCCATGTAATTAGTTCCCTTGTACTCTCGTATTTGTGTTGTACTTCGTCGGTCTTTGAGTCCCCTTTTATTTGGACTCCTTTGCACAATTTGTTGCCGTGTTCATTGATGGCGCTGATCAAGTATCTTTGACTTAACTGATCGGTCGTCACTGGGAGTAAGTGCACAGCAGGGAGGGTGCTCTTGAAAACAGCAAAACAACAACATCAAAGTGCTGAAGTGTACAATCATTCGCGATCATTTTTGATGTTGTAATGTTGTTTCTGGCAGCTTTTGTGTTTTTGTAATGGCACGCGTCCCGTGGTGTTTTTGTTGTTGTTTTTTTTGCTGTTGGGTGGCTCACACTTAACGATGTAACAATTGCATTTCATTTACAAAATTGTTAAAATGTTTACATTGCATGTGATTAAATTGTTAAAATTAAATGTTGTCTTCATTAGGGCTCAGCACTGTTATTATCAGCATTGCCGTGGTCACTTACTTGAGGTACAAATACATATTGAAATTGTGAAGCTCTTTATTCCCAAGTGATCATATTAAGTGTAGCAGTGCCATCCGAAACATTGGGATTAAAACAACCTGATTTGCCGTGAAGCTTTAGACGAATTTTCTTCCGAAATTGTATTAAGGATTTTAGAACTTTTTCGAAACTTTTTTCTTCATTTCAAGTTAAATTGACTCTTTGCTTTTGGCTCTGCATTGAGCTAAAGTCAATCAAGTCAGGAAATGCTACCACCTGTTTGCAAAGACACTCAGACAGACTATTGCATTCTTTGTATCGTTTGAAGTTCGTAATAATTTAGATAGATTTTTACATACCAAAATCAAAATTGATCAGCGTTGCATGCACAGCAAAAGAATTCAATGTCCCGGAACCATGCGTCCCTAAAAGCGAACAATACATTCGCACTCGAAGGTCCTTTTCAAGGGTGCTAATATTGCAGTGAAAACAAACTCTGTGGCTCATTTTGATTTTCCACATAATTTATTGTGTCCATTTATTGTTTTCATCGTAGTTGCTCATGTTGTACTTGAATCCATGGTGACATATGCGATAATGATGAAAATGGTGAGGATGCGCTGCAAAAAAAAAAAATGTGTCCTTGCGGTTCTCTTACAAGTGAAGCGTGACATTTACGCACTAAAACAACAAAGCATCCTCTGCACACAGGGTGGTGACGAGCGCAGGCCGTGAAGGGTTCTAGAAAACTGATGTGGATTTGATGAAGTCACCACATACGAACAATAAAATTGAAACCACAATTCAACACTTTTGTTAACACAGAGTGCAATTCAAGCAGACAGACGGAATAATAAACAAACAAATAAACAACAGATTTGGGACATCCATTCACATTCAAATTGTTTACTGAGATGATAAATTAACTGATCATCACCACGGGATTATCATATCGGGGTAAACATATCTGGGGGAGAAAACAGGGAAGAAGGTGAAGTCGATGCCAGTCTAAATTGCAATAACGTGTGATATTCTAGAAATTTCACCTTTTATGCCTATCTAAACGTTTGTACTTTTACAATTTTGATCAGAATTATTCATGTTTTGTTGTAGTTTGGTGACTCCAAGTTAAAAACGGTACGATCATTGCTGACATCTGCTATCCGACGTCGTGCATTACTGCCGAGAGCAGTATGTGTAATGTTCGTGATTGATTTTAGGCTTATTCTAAGCAAACTGCAAAATAAAAGATTTATTTTTATGCTGTAGCCATACTCTTTTATATAACAACCAGGACCAGGTTTAACGATTGCAGGAAGCGACATCTTTTGGATGGTGCTGATATATATTTTTTCCATTATCGTTTTATTTATAATATCTCTTTACTTCTTCTTCTATGTCCTATACCTACTGACGGAGCATTGGACCTCTACAAAACTGTTGCATCGGCGACGTTCACATTAGCGTACCTAGGGGGCGGTTCCCCCGGGCCTTGGGTTTTAGCATATTTAATTAAATTTTTAAACGTTTTTTGGTTTTTTTTAATGAAAATAATAAATTGTAATGTGCAGATGCACCATAAATTTTTCACGGTAAAAATTTTGTAGGGCGCCATAAGACGACAGCACGAGCCCTGAATGGTCATTAATGCTTTGAACTCTCTCCAAGGATTAAGGACCGTCGTGCTTGTTATCATACTTCGGTTGGTGACATTTTGACTTTTGATCGGGTGGAAATTGGTTTGTGTCCAAATCTGAGCAAAATAGCTCAACTTTATTTCATTTCAAAATGCACAATAGACAAAATACAAATCCATATATACATAGCAGGAATAATTTTACTCGTTAGGTTTGCGATTTTTTCGCCTTCCCACACAATTGTCGTTGCTAGCTGGGTAATTCCATCTATAATGGGCCTATCATTACCCTCATGTTTTTTAAATAAACTGAAACTTTTTTCAGTGATTAGTCTATCATGTAGAAGATATAAAAAAAATCGATAAAATTTTTTTGACCAGTATTATTGCTTAAAAAAAAAGTTTCAAATTGTTTTAAAAAAAACTCGTAAGTAAAACAAAAAAATTCATTGATGAATATAAACAAACCAACACAATCCAAATTAGCTTTTATATTATTTTTACGTAGTTGTGTACTAGTAGATGACAAAAAACTGCAAATCTGAATAAATGAAGGTCTGAACGGTTTCTATGTGGTAAAAGATAAAAATATTTACCTTCCAAGAAAACATCACTTTCCCAAATATTCCATCATCGATTTCAGTTTTTTTAGGCTTAAAATTTTCAGAACATATAGGAGTACCATCCCTGAAAAATTTATCCATGTTTTTTCACCCTGTTTGATTTTACAAGCGTTTAATGTTAAGATTTAGGATTTGCAATGTAAATTGAAACATTGAGAATGAGAGCGAGAAAATTTGAATATTTCGTTATATTTCTTTCATAAATATTCCACTGTATACACTCACTTTAGATGCTTGTAAAATAAAATAAGGTGAACAAAAATGAATGAAATTTTCAGAGATGATGCTCCTGAATGTTCTGAAAATTTTGACCTTAAAAAGGCTGACATCAATTCAAATTTTATTCTCTCGCTTTCATTGCCAATCATAAATCTTAACTTTAAATGCTTGTAAAATCAAATAAGAAGAAAAAACATCAATAAAATTTTCAGGGATGATACTCCTGTGATGGAGTATTTGGGAAATTGTTTTTTTTTGAAAAAAATTTTTTTATCTTTTACCACATAGAAACCGTTCAGGCCTTAATTTATTCAGATTTGCAGTTTTTTGTCATCTACTAGTATACAACTACGTAAAAATAATATAAAAACTAATTTGGATTGTGTTGGTTTGTTTATATTCATCAATGAATTTTTTGTTTTACTTGCGAGTTTCAATGCTTGTAAAATGAAATGGAGTGAAAAAACATGGATAAATTTTTCAGAGAAAAAGCCTTAATTTATTCAGATTTGCAGTTTTTTGCCATCTACTAGTAAACATCTACCCAAAAATAATATAAAAACTAATTTGGGTTGTGTTGGTTTGTTTATATTCATCAATGAATTTTTTTGTTTTACTTACGAGTTTTTTTTAAAACAATTTGAAACTTTTTTTTTAAGCAGTAATACTGGTCAAAAAAATTTTAACGATTTTTATTATATCTTCTACATGATAGACCAATCACTGAAAAAAGTTTCAGCCTATTTAAAAAACACGAGGGTAATGATAGGCCCATTATAGATGGAATGACCCAGCTATAGATAGCTAGCAGTTAAAGACGTATAAAACGTAGCATACGAAAATTGAGTAAAAATTTTGTTTTTCTTATTAAGTTTCCAAAGCAGCAGCAAATATTTTTGGGTCCACTTTTTAAAAAAATTGCAAGTCCACCCTGATCAAAACCTGACGTTATGTTTTATTCTATTTAAATAACAAATATCTTTTGATTCCACAATGTTTAGTTAATAAAAGGCAAGCACCCTTTATCTAAGACCATCCACGGCTGACTTAAACTCGCAAATTATTGCCAAATATCAGCATCAAACGTGTCATTAACTGAAAATTCTCTATCATTATGTTGTCAACGCGACCACCACTCCACGACATCCGAAAAACCCTTCATCTCCATATTTGCCAGCACAAGCAAACTTAATGCCGACATAGCGACTGTCAAATATCCTTAATAATATTTGCAGAAGATCCTTGCGAGTGTAAGTTTTACAGTGTTTGCTCAAGCAAACTTCAGTTTTAGTGTGGTGCAATAAATGGTTCCTACGTTCTTGGATGCCATGCTCTGCTGAACGCAGGGTTTTCTTTCAATTTCGTAATAATTATGTCAGTCACTTAATTTATCGCTTTCGCAAGAAAGCCGAAGGAGTCCAACCATGTTTTTGAACACGCAAACTTGATATTGCGGCAATTGAGTTGCCATAAAAAGGGACACAACTGTCCTGGAAGATCCGCAGCGACATTGTAAACATTTTTGTCGACGATGAGTACGTTATCGAGTTAGCAGATTGTATCGGCTTGTTGTTGGTGCTGCAGTGTATGTCGTGGCCGATGTGTAATGCCGTAGTCCTTCTTACCAATATTCCAGCTCTACCTAATATCCTTCACTGCTTTCTAGCGCCGTTCGTGTCATGTCGTGTGCTCTTTCTGAGTGATGTGAGAAATTTTTACTTTATTTTGTAATTGACCAACGTTATCTAGATACAATAAACGATTACAACATTGAATTGTATTCATGCAGTGGAGATAGTAAACGCCCTTCTCTGCCTACTTACCTGTTAATGCAGGTGAAATTGCTGCAAGTGCGTTCGGTGTGGCGGCGGCACGTTCTTAAGGGCAAATAAAAATTTGACAAAAGTTTTTGTGTCGCATCTTTGTCGTTTTTATATTAGACCTATTAATTAACAGATACTGGATTTTTTGAGTTTAATTATCTTCTCACATGATTGTATGATTAAAATGGAACTACTTCGTCTTCTACATGCAGTGACACCTTGATTATAGGGACTTCTGATGTTCACTAGGATAACGAAAATACTCTAAAAAACCATGGCTTCTCTGTTAAGCAATGATGCTAAGTTTTCTTACTGGGTCAAGAGCAAAATCGAAAAGACAACATCCTGAAATAAAACATAGAGTCCCTTCTGCCCACCATTCTCGTTTCTTAATATCCAAATTGATTTTTATCTATTTGACTAAAGGTCATATTTCACATAAGCAATTCTTAAAAATTTAATAAAAGTCATTGGAACCTTATCCAGAAAATATTGAAAACTGTTATATAATTTAGTGCCAAGCCCGATTTTACAGTTCTGTGTATATTTTTTCCAAAGTATGCTATATTTTATTGTAATGAATTTTGCGACATACTAAATTCAAATTTAAAGATTCAGGCGGTGCCACGTCTTGTGTCCAGCTTTTTGTCAGACTAAGGCTATACACATAAAATGAAATAAGTTTGTAGTCCAGGAAATATTTGGCGTAGGTGGTTTTTAAGCATTTTGCATGTAATTAATATTAGAAAAATGTCCAATAACTCGCCTCAAATTTTTTTTTGGCTTAGTGCTTTAATTGAATTGCCTAAGAATGTTGTTTGTGCAACTTCAGATTGGCTGCCTAAACGCAAATACAATCAACACGCGATTCATTATTTTTCCTGAAATAATAATTAATAGAGCCACTGTTTTCGTTAATATTTCGTAAACTAAATAAGTAATTTCAATACAGGCTCTGGACTGAAAGAACCCGAAAACTTAACGACCCAGATATATGTAGTGGGATGATAGGAGTTTAAATCGATGGGAATGATATTGCATTTTGAAATATATCAACGTCATCATCGACATATCCAATCATCTCTCCAGGGAAAAATCCATTAACTGACTTCATGGAATACTTAAACGATGCTTAAAGTGAATTCCAGTAATTTTTCCACTCAAGATGTTCGCGTTTGTAGCCCCAAATTTGAAGACGCGGCACTTGTTTTTTCATATTTTCTCGACAAACTGTACGAGTAATAAATAAATGCAAATAGACAGCAAAACATCGATGGTAAAAACAAATTTTGTATTGTATTTAGTACCTATTTCTTAAACAAAATCATATATAAAACATCAGATTAACAGAGTATTTACAGCACACGGTCATTTAGATAAGGCAATTTATTGAATTGTAAGAACACTCTGTGACATAGCTGTATAAATTCCTTAAAAATTTACTCCCCTTGTTGGCACGTGCACTTGATCAAGTGTCCTATTTGTCATGTTATCTCATCTTTTATCTCATCTTGTCCCTCAAGCCTCTGACAATGGCTTGCAATTCACAGCAACAAAGCAGTGATAATGACTTCTGTTCGAATGTACATGAAAAGGTGCAGCATTTGCAGCTGATTGCAACTGATCCTGAACAAAGTGCGTCCTTTCGCCGAAGATTTTCCTGCACAAAATAAAAGAAATTGAAAAAAAGAGCCGAAATAACAACGACGCAAAAAAAAAATTCTTACGTTGTGTTCGGCATCCATCAAGGATCGCGTGGCTAAAACGTCAATGCATAAAACTTTCGTGGCAACGCATGCGCACTCGCGTCAATTAAAACTTCTGAGTGCAGTCAATCAAGGCAGCCAGCAGCGGCAACGTCTCTTGCATGTTTCACGTGCCTGTCGAATTAATGCTGCGCTGAATCAACATCGACCTGTTCTGCCAAATTCTTTTTGGCTGCGGCGCAATTGCATCTGCCTAGCCAATGATCCCACACTGAACCACCAATTAGCCCGCCCCTTCAATTAGGCAGCAGGCTCTTGTGGCATGCGTGCAGCAGAGGGTGTATGGTAGTAGTCACTTCTTCTAAATTTTGTTTATACAAATTAGCAGCGATCATCAATGTACGAAAAAATTCAGACAGTGGAATCTAAGCGATGCACCCACGCTATGTTTCAAGTTTAAGGACCTCTGTCTTGCTTGGCTCTGTGTAGCGATGACTATAATTTGCGCATTCCTCAGCTTCCAGTAGCTAGATTTCTTTTTCTCTTTATACAGCAGTTTTTCTGCGGTTCGTAATATCATAGGTCTGTGCATCGATCACTCGAGGGCATCTAATTTGCGTTCGGTTTGCTCTGTCGAAGTTCTTTTAATGACCATGAAATTTTGCAGTTCTTAGATGCTGCAGCACGCTTCCTTTACGCTACGCCACTCTTTGCTTACAATCAGACTTGCTAGGTAGGGCCTTCGCTGGAGGGCAGTTGTTGTTCTTTAATTCTGGCTGTTTGGTAATTTCGCATCGTTGTTTGGACGTTCACTCCTGATTGCCAAAAATCACGCACCTCACTTGATGCGCGCCTTCGAAGGATGTGGGCATTGATTACGATTTCGATCTAATTAGACACTTTGTAATGCTTTGGACATGCAAACGCAACCGAAAATGAATGCTGCAGCAAGGCAAAAAAGTATTTAAAGATAAATTGAAAAACAATTCAAGCCACCAAATTCCACTTCATGTTCAAAAAAGTCATCAGTTAAAGAGTTAACGAAATTGATGAAATTTAACTTCGAAAAAAATGTTTGCGAAACTTCTAGAAAAGAGTTTCGAGAAACCAGCACCCAAACTAAAGTTGAACAATTGTGATAGATACATGCGCTCAGAAGCAGATCCATATGCAAACGCGCTTACTGGCTTCAACTTTTTCATTCGGCTAAAGGTTAGACCCCAATTGACTTACAGCTTTTGGTTTTTCCAATCTCTACAGACTAACAAGGGTCAATCAACTGTGTGTAGGGAAGTATTTTCTTCATTTTTTTAATCCTAGGCGCAACAAAAGACATCAATTTTGTGATGACGAAAAACGATTTCTCAATTTTATCTACGAAATTGACTACATTTCTGGGAACAACAGAGTCTTGGAATAGAGCACACTTGTGTGATCAGAATAAAACTTAGCTTAGCTCTAGTTTTGCTATTGGTTGGGCAAAGATATTGATATTAAAATACAGACAAACTGAGAGCTACGGCTTGGTAACTATACCAATGGAAACAAACGAAGCTTAGCATGGGTAGGGTCCTACGCCCACTTTATAAGCTAAAGGGTTTTTAAATTTCGATCTTGACCAAGGTAACAATTTCCCTCTTTTTTTTTGGGTTCACCGCACAGCTCAATTGCCGAAAACTGCAACGCCTTGCACAAGAAGCTGACTCAATGCTTTCAATGCTAATTGCGAATACATCAAGCATACGAAGAAGAAAAGTGCGCATTGAGCGTGCGCAACCTTCTCCACGTTTATTTAAGGCATCTCCCAATGTCTGATCTGATTCAAACGTCAATTACGCATGCGCTGTGCACAGACACGTGGCGTTGGTGCCGCTGCAGCCTGACAACAGTGGCGCATTTTAGCGCCTCCGACGGAAATCAGTGATCTGCTGCTTTGCTTTCGATTTTTTTCGAAAGAATTCCTGCCTAACTAATAACTGTAATTAAACTTAAATGTTGGTTTGTTTGCTGCAGCTTCTTCTGGCCACGCGGTTTTCGTTGCCAAACAATTTTTGTCCAACGATGAACATCAATATTAAGCTATAAAAATTGAATTCTCATTGAAAGCCATTAAAATTAAGCAAGTGCCGATGGGGCCTTACGGCGGACACTGCCTGTCAGTTTGTGCCGTTTTTAGCTGCCCTTAGTTCGCCGATTAGGCGGACAACAAGTCAACATACAAACTGAAAAATTTGATAACATTTGATTTTGTTCCGTCGGTAGATGTGGACGCTCTGATTTTGTTGCACTGCTTTTGGCATGACATTGCCGTGCATTGTTTAATAAGCGTGCCCACAAAACGGTGCAGTTTGGAGGCATGCATTGCTGCAGCCTCTTGCCGAAATTACAAATATTTCATTAAGCGAAACATGCGAGGCTGAACCAAGAGGTGCGTTAGCAGAAACAGCATGTTGTCGCATTTAATTAGCTCGGAGCAACCCACATGGTTATGGGAACATTTTATGTTTGTGAATTTCTATTTAAAGTTAAATGTTACCTGGCTAACGGCAGTTAAGAGCATAAAATGTGGTGGCTACAATTTTTGACCAATTCAAATCATAAGGCTTCATAGGCACGTTCCCAATTTGGTATTAATGTTTAATATTTTGATTGAATTCCATTTAAAAATGCCTTCAAACCTTAATAACCAATTTTCGAGCACAACTCATGCGAGTTTGGCTTGCGAGCTAATTACACCATGCATGCAATTTTCAAGCCATACATAAGGAGTGATGTTCCTTTCTTAAGTTCGGTAGGTGAATTTTTGCTCTACGAAGTCAACGTTTTCTGAATAAGTTACTCACTGACTGAGCGAGCTATCAAAAAAAATATTTTTCAAATATTAATATACCATATTGCTCATTCAAAGGCTTGAAATTAATCGAAGATAATATCCAGTTCGAGCTGATTCATAATAATCGCCACGATTAGTAATTTCATTTATTTTTCCCCGAACTGGTTGGTCAATACAGCTAATATTTGTTATTAGTGTAAGTTTAAGACTATGATAATTGTTGGAAAGTGGATTGAAATGACGATTATTTGTAAAAATCATATTTGAATTTTTCCAAAAATAATTATTTGCTTAATTTTTTTATTTTCTTTCCTTTTTGCTTTCAAATTTAACAAAAAAAGAACATGAGCAAAAATTATGGAAAGTTTTTTATAGCACAATACAGTTTTCTTATTAAACACCCTGTTGTTGTAGCTTATTTGGTTTGTGCAAACGATTTATAATTATTTTATAGCTTTTTGGTGATTGTTTCGCTACACCAGCGAAAACTGCTGTGAAATAAAATTACTAAGCCTAACAGTTTCTCAGCAAACTAAAATTATGTGTGCTCGATGAAAACCTATTACGTATGTATGTATGTATGTATGAATGGATGTATGGCTGTAGGTATGTATGTAAGGCGATGGTTTTTAATTTTTAATGATTTTTTTTTACTTTAGATCAGCGATGGGCAAGTACTGCCACTTTCCGCCCTCATAGCCAGAATCGCCATTCGTAGAATTTCAACGCTATCGACGCACAGGCACTAGCGTCGGCGCCGCATTGTGTCTCGACGAATTGTTTTTGTTTGTAGTGCAATTTGGTTTTTTATTGTGCTGTTGGCGAATTTGGAAATAAAAGCAAAAAATGTTATTTGTTGTGGCTTGATATCGTTGTTGCGCCCTTTCGCTAGATTTCCATGACCACCATGGCTTAAGGTAGAAATAACATTTTTTCTACAATTTCAAATGTCAAAAGAATTTTTGTTTTTTGATTATTTATGGCTACTTACATGTATAGAAGGTGACAAAGGCCGCGGATTTGAGTTCTTTTGCGGTGTGCACGATAACTCCAGTCCAGAATGTCTGAAACAAAAAAGTCCGACGAGGTTTTATTAACAATAAAATTCCCTGGTCCGCAAACCAAAACAAAAATTTTTAAAAAAATTAAAAAATTTGTATGATTCCTATTTGCGTACACGAGATTGGACCTTTCGGATTAAATAAAAATGAAACAAAGGTATTTTATGTTAAAATGTCAGTTGGCGGACCGCGTAATAAGATAATTAATAGAATAAAACCAGATTTGAGTCGATAGCTCAATTATTTATTGAGCTTGAGCGCTTACCTTCCGTTTTTTAAAATTTCATTTCGAGAAAAACGTGTTTGAACACCACTTGACACTTCTTAACACTACGGTTACTACTTATAAGAAGTGTAAATATCTCTCAAAATGATCGGTTTTGATTCTTAGTATTTCTGAACGAAGTTCAAAATTCGTTAATTTGTTTAGTTCTTGGTCAATTATTGACCAACATTATTGCGTTTGTCAATTAACAAAAGATAACAATTGGGCTTTGTCGTTTATTGATTAAATACTGTGAACAATGATTTGTCATTTCGACTCTAAACGTCGTTTTAGTCGATCAATAATCCATCGCTTTTCTTAGACAACTTATATTCTTGTGTTGTGTGGCATTTATTTAATATTTGTCCGGTGACATAATTTTACACTGCTTGGGCTGATAAAGCTGCATCATTACTCAATCGAACTTTAAAATAAGAAATATTATTAATTTTTTTACAAAAGTTGATGTTTTTTCCTCTTTGCTATTAAGACAATATTTCCGAGTAAATTGATAAAACCTGACCATGGCCGATAATGTTCGCGTTAAAGCGGCTTTACTTTAATCAAAAAACTTGCAGTGGACTCGTGTTCAGCGACAAAAAAAAAAACAGAGTACTGGGCTAAGATAAAAATTGTTCCATATTAAAATTTTTTATTTTTCTTACACAAAGACATAGGGTATATAAACCTCGATTGAAGATAATTAGGACACAACGAACAGTCCACCCTTCATAAATTAACACGAAAATTCTCAGATAAATTATTTGGTAAATGTATAATATTCCGGATGTCGTAACAGAAACACAAGTGTGTTTCTCATACTAAAATTTTAAAAATCAAATTTATGCCATCCGTAAAAGAAACCAACAATGAAAATTCGTGCCCGAAGGCTTAACTTGGGTTAAAGAAAATTAAATACATTTGAGTAGTTGTAAAATATTTATTCCAATCATAAAAATCAAAAAAATTTACCGCCCCCGGGTGGGCTCGAACCACCAACCTTTCGGTTAACAGCCGAACGCGCTAGCCAATTGCGCCACGGAGGCATGTGACTCACGCCGGCTTAAAGCTGCTCTTTAACGTGCAGTAAATTGATGAAAATTTTGAAACAACAACATGTAATCAATGTTACCATTTATTCACAATAAAAAAGTACAATTTAAAAGGCACACTTAAAACTCATGTACAACGATATAACGAATTTCCATTTTGACGAACAGTTTTTCAAATTGTAAGTTTTCCAATGATGTCTTTAAATTACGAACACTAAGTGTTCACTATTCCAAATAGCGAACGCTGTTTAATTCAACAATAACTGTTGAACTGGAATAACTGTTTTTTACCAGTAAACCTGATCGCAAGTACTTAAATATAGCAATCCAAAATCGATGGGATAACAGGTATGTATATCAACATGAAAATATTAGAAATCTGCATGAGTGCACTCGAAACGATCATCATACAAACTTCCGAATGCAATATACTTCGAGTGCTTGAACTTGCAGAACATTTTATTTGCGATTCATTCATGGCGCTAATTTCACATGGAATTTTCATTTCGACAGAAACAGTGGGTTTTTGCATACAAAACTAATTAAAGCCAGAGTTATTAGGAAATCTTTAGGAATCTTTCCTTTTTAAACAAATGAGTACCTCTTCCTGTAAATTTTCTGGCAGTTCAAATTATTTGAAGACACAGAACTATTCTAGCACATAAGGTACGGACATAAAATGAATGGCGCTTCAGGCCAAAAATTCCAAAATTGAAATTTAATGAAATTGAAAATGAAATGAAAGCTGTGTACACTCTCCAATTCTTAAAAATATTATTATAAATAGCATAGCATTGCTACATACATATATGTTTTTTTTTAATTTTCAAATGATGGAATATGAAAACACGATCGCTTTAAAGTGCTGAAAAAACTATTTTATTTATTTACTCAAAAATATGGCCTTAAATCAAAAAAAGTATATCAAGTGCAAAGTTTTCATGGAGACACACTAAGAACATGAATTTACTGAAATCAGTCCTTGGAAACGATGCAGTTTGGTCTATGCAAATACGTAATTTTAAAATTTCTAATGAAAACTGCAATTGTGCAATCCAAGCAAATCTCAGCAAAATTTTAGTTAGATATGACGTTGATAATGCCGAAATGTTGCATAATTTCGAAAAAGTTTAAGTCCAGAGAAATAGTTCCATCTACATATAATCCCCGAAAATCACTAGATTGTCAATCAACGACGGCAATTGAGGCATGTGTTCAAACCAAAAGAAAGAGTAAGAAAAAATACTTTAGTTTCACTGTGATTACATAGCCTTCCAAAAATGTCTTTGGGAAAATCGTTTTTAAGGTCTAATGTCTACTTTATTGGCAAGCACAGGGCTAATCTGGACTTGAGTCTATAACTTAAATAATATTCCAATACTGATGTTCGCGCAAAATCTTTTACAAATATGAGCTGATAATCGTTGTTGGAGGCGGTACATATTCGACAATTACAGCATTAAGCGTCGAAAAATTTGCTTGTTTGTATGCACACAAAATTTACAACAATAAAACTAAGAGGAATTATGACGCTGATTAGCTGTTTCCAAGAAGTAACGCTGCTATTACTACGACTACGATGTGATGCACTTGACGACCTTGCTCGATCTGCTCAGTTTGTATGTACTGTAATGGAAGTGAGTCAGTTGGCCGCACGGTTATCGCGATTTATATAAAAAACAATAATTTCAAATTTATAAACAAGAGTTACAATAAAAATGAACTTTTAATAACAACAGCTACAAAGTTTTGCATCTAGCAGATTATGAGTATGTACATACTTACCTATATGTAAATATGTACTATATGACGTCAGTCCAATTTAACTGCACACCACAAAAACTTGTCGAAACAGTTGCGGATTTCTAATGAGTTATCGGTGTATAATGTCGGCTAGCGATTAGAACTTTCGAAACCTTCGATAGTTAGCAATTTTGTATTGATTCGATAGCCTTACAACGAGGTTTTCCTCACAGAGAGAATTTCAATACCCAACCAAAAGGTTGCCGATGTGAGCATTACATACAACAATGCATCCAGTGTTGACAAAAAACCGTTTTAGAGACGTATTTCTAAAGTAATAATTTTGACTTCTGTCATTTTCCATACCACATTTTTTGACTTACAAGCACCAGAAATCAAAAATATAGGAGAATGCAATTCCGAAAAAAAGTGTCCATTCCGCGGCAACATTATACTACACTCAGAAATCTATGTGATTTGACGGAGGGGAACGAGGTCTGCTCTTTCTAGCAAAAGAAGATTTGAGATTGCAAAGCTTCGTCAATTTATAGTCTCCATTAGTATTTTGAAACACAATAATTCTATTTTTAATATACATATGTAATATAATTTAAAATTGAAATAATATAGGAATCACTCAAAAATCGTTTGGTTGCTTTGAATGAATGTCTAAGCAAATAACATTCGAATGATGGTCAAAACCTTAATTTCCGAAGGTTCACTGATGCTTTCAATCAATAAAACTTATTCGAATAAATAAGTAAATGACAAAAAACTATCGATAGTTGAAATTAATCGATAGTACCCATTATATGATGGCTATTTTCACGCGAAATAAATAAATGTTAATCTACTACTAAAATCAAAATTAAGACCTGCACCTACATAAAACAGTTTTCAAAATTTAAAAATCGATTGATTTTTGATGAATTTTTTAGAGAAAGCTGGAAGTTGCTTAAAAATTCCATATAATTTTTTCCACAAAAATAAGTTTGGCTGGTAGGATAAAATTTGAAATGGGTTCTGAATTTTAGCACTTCACATATATTTTTTTCGAATTTTTTTAAGGACCAACCCAAAATGAAAATTTTAAAAAGTAAGTAAAAAGTAAATACGAGTATTTAGTTTCAAGTTATGTATAATTTGCTAATTTCTTTGTAATTTTATTTATATGGGTACATATTCACGTTTGATCACAGTCTTTGTTATGTCCTTTAAGTACGTGGCCACTACTCGCCAGCCAAAAGGAAACAAATTCACAGTACATATAGAAATAGTTTTGATAAGTAAGATGGTACCACTTTACTTCATGTAAACAATGAATTCATTTATCGGTTTTTCATAAATTGTATATCAAATTAAAGGTAATGTAATTGAGTATAGGGCAATAAAATAATATATTTCGCAAATTCAGAAAAAAAAAATTTTTGTACAATTGATATTTACAAATTGGCTAAATCTGCTCAGTGCAAACGCAAATTTATAACCCATTTAATATTTTTTAATTTGATATACATCTTACTTAAATCGATAAATTAATACAAATTCTGCTTATTTGTAGTGAAATGGAACCACAGTTTTTGAAAACTAAAATGACTATTATTTGACAATATCTCAAAAGCTTTATGAGTTAAAGAGTAGTGTTAATTACCACCTCGATTTCAAATGCTATCCCTATTTCTTAATAAAAACCTCTTTCATTTCGACATCCGTTAATTCCGTCGTCGCTATAGGCTTAGTACTTGATAGCCTACGTCCGCTTCGAAAGTATTCCTCAATTTCAAGCAAAGTGCGTCCACGTGTCTCAGGTATTAGCCAATATATGTAGGCGACAGCCGCGAGCGACACAAACCCATAAAAGGCGAACACATTGTGAGTTCCCATTGCTTGCGTCATGCTGGGGTACACTTTTATCACCAGAAATGATACAAGCAGTCCACAACAGATTGTGATGCCGGAAGCGCTGCCTCGAACACGCTGTGGAAACACTTCAGAGGTCATGAAGAATGGCAGCGTTAACAGTCCAATTGTTGAGAAGATAATATGCAGTACAATGCAAATAGCTGGCAGCATAGTTAGCCGTGCAGCGATCACTGGATACCAGCCACAGGTTGCTAACATTAGCATACAGATCGACATGCCTGATGCTGATATAATACCCGCCGCGCGACGGCCCCAACGCTCCAGAAGGGTGCTCATGAAGAAAGTCGTGATAATGCGAGCAATGCCCACAAGCACTGCACAAAGTACTGGATCAATGGAAACGCCTGCCGTTGTGGCGATTTGTGAGGCAAATACCACTATCACTACTACACCTGCGAACTGCTGGAAGCCAAAGAAACCAATCATCAACAGTAGCGGCTTGTAGACCTCTGGTGTGCGTACCGCTTTAAGCAAAGATTCATTTTCTGCACTGAAGCGACTCAAATCAGCGGTTTTTTTGATTTGGGCCAGTTCTGTTTCGAACTCATCATAGACGTTCATATCTGCAAGATAACGATTTTTGAAGGACACCAACCTTTTGACTCTGCGCAGGCTTACCATTTTTGTTCAGTCCTCGAAAAAATTTCAGCGAGTGACGCGCCTGTTCAACACGTCCTTTCTGCATTAGCCAACTGGGAGATTCTGGCATTGGAAGAACGCAAATCGCAGATATCACCTGATAAATGCCGGATATCACAGAAATCAGCTGCCAATTGTTCTGTAAAGAGATTCAAAGATTTGTAGTGGTCCATCGCTAATCTTAAAACAAAAATATGTTAGTTACTCTTATGAAGTAGCCCAAGACATACATGAAGAGTATGCCTGCTGCTAAAGCGATCGAAGTGCCCAATATGAGTCGGCCACGTATTTTGGGCAAACTGATTTCGGCTGAGTACACTCCTGAAGGAGACACGCAAAGTCCAATCATTATACCTTCGGAAAATTAAAATAATATTATTTTTTTCTTCATAAAGAGAACATTTTTATCTTGCTCCATTGACTGTAATGTTTATTATAAGTACGGTCCAATGATGGCGCCGGCTCAAAAACCGCACCAAACAATGCATTTTTCAGGGTGCATTGGCAGCTCTTGAATTGCCTTTGGCTGCTCTTCAGACCCAATTCGTCAATTCTGTTTGTTGACGTACCCATTGAGCCAAAAATGAGCTTCGTCGCTGACGAAAATTTTTCGATAAAAAAAACACATTTCTCACAGAGCACGAATTTTGTTAACAAAATTCAATAATTTACAAGCGCTGTTCGTTCGTTAGTCTATTTATGGTCAAATGGCAAACCTTACTGAGCATTTTTGACGTTAACATATGATACGAATCATGCGTGAAGTGAGACTCAAATATATGTATATTTGATTGTGCAATGTGAAATATACATTTGTTATACTCAAACAAATCGTTTTCTTAGTGCAGTGATCACCGTCAAAAGAGTATATGTATGTGTGCTTCAAAGTGGGTTGCTCTGGTGAGCACTAAAATCCATTTGAGAAACTCAAAATATTCCTACAATTTGGTAATATCACTCAACCGCTTGTAGCTTTTATTTTAGTACCCATTGCTTTTTGCAATTTCACTGAACTGAAAGCTTCACCAAATAATGTAAGTAATCTGACCGAAGCCTGATTTTATCTCTGGTCATATTTTAAAAATATAAACCTGTATTTGTCAGTTTCATGCATTTAATTAAATCTCATTTCTTATTAAACGAAAAAAAAGTCAAGTGCAAGACCTATTCGCGGCGTGCTAAAAATATTGCATGAGTCAATATTTTTATTTTTCTTATAAGAAAAACTTTGAACAAGTTAACAAATTATGATAAATTTGATAATTTTTGAATGTGAGGATTTTGAAGAAGCTTAAGAAAAGCCGGTAAATGCCTAACTGTAACGCTCTCTAGTATAGATTTTGTTCCACACTAGCCACTGAAGATAGTCACGTATCATAAAAATACAGTCCAAATTGCGATCACTTCACACCTATTGTGGATGAGTTTTGTGTCATCTCCCTACTCAGTACTTCAGTGCATTTTATTTGAAACGGCAGTACTTCAGAAAATACCATTTATAGTTGAGTATTAAAATAAATTGGATTTTATGATTTATCTTTATTAGCAACCTTGCAGTCAATTACCTGATATAAATCTGGCTATTAACATTTGTATGTAAATTGCTTCGCGATCTCCACTGAGGGGTGCTGATGCCAGCAATGCCCATCCTATTATTCCAATTATGTTAAACACAAGCATCGTATTCTTACGTCCGATGCGATCCATTAGGTAACCAACTAGGAGGCCACCCAAAGGACAAGCCATGCTATTAATGGATGCTGTGAATAGTTAAAAAAGACTAAATTTACAAATCAAATGCTGTAGATGAATGGAAATAGTTTACAAAACCATGACGCCTCCTCGGTAGTAAGATAAAATGTTTCAGCGGGACTTGTTAGTTGACTCAAGGTAGCCGATGGCAATGCAACAGCCATGCCGCCGCCCAAGACACCAGTATTACCCAAAAGAACCATTAATTCCTGAAAACAAAATCAAAATGTCACAGTGCAGATATGCGGCATATTTTGGAAAATCGTGCATACCTGTCGCAAAACAGCTTTCGTGGTTTCACCCAGAGGTTTACTGACAGGAGCTGTCTTGTTCATCCCTTTGCAGATAGTACTAGGATTGTGTGAGTTGCCATTCTGTAACTTATCGAGTTCCGTGTGGTTGGTTGACATTCTGCAGCGTTACTGAAATTTCAAAATTACCAGCGTAAATGTAACAGTTACAATTTGTTAGCTTCTTTTGCTTGACTCCACTTTACTCTTGAGCATAAAAGACTCGGCTTGATTTGCTGATTTGCTGGTGTGTAACTCTTGATAAGAATGACATTCACTGATCAACCTTGTGGATTTTATATTTCTTAGATAACTTAATTTTCATAATAAAGCGTTTTATTTTTGCTCTATTCGGGAATAAATGAAATTATCACTTGTTTGTTTTTTATCAAACGTTCTTCGAAGGTTACAATTTACTCATTTTTAATAACAATACTTTGTGGTGTAATACCGACATCACGTGAAAGTACGAGTACGAGCATAAAAAATCACGTAAAAACTTATATTCGACTTTTTTTTATTAAAACTTATTACCATAAACTGTTTCACACTACAGTGAGTCGATTAATTTTTGGACCTGTATTCTGTTGGCACTTAGCTCAATTTACGAGAAAATAAAAAAAAGTATCCGGCACTTCAATTTAATCGCTTGATATATGAAAATGAGTTAGAATTAATTACTTGTGGTGTTTTTGATAAAGATTTTAATTTAAAGATTTTAATTTAATTTAATTTAATTGACGAGGCTAACCTTCTTGGCAAGTGCCATTTCAGTAAAAAATGTTCAAAAAAATCTCTTTGCATTTTTTAGGTAAGAACTTCTCCCGGTGGGGCCCGCACACACTTAGACAAGGCCCTGCTCAAATGGTTAATTTCGCAGATTATTTTTGGACCTCATTCGTTTCATAAAATAACGAGACCAGAGCTTAAAACAACAAAGCAACAATACCTCTGTTTAAGGTAAGGCATGAGATACACATAATTTCAGCTCCCTTTATAAAATGTTTATAAAGAACGTAATTTTGATAGGAAACGATTCTGATAAAATCGGGAAAAAATTTTTCACTTTATATCGGAAATCAAATTTTTGTGCGCACTTTTCAAATGTGTATTTTGAAACTTGGTTTTTTGATAGCTAAAAAATAAGGTCTTAAAATTTCGACCAAGGAGTGTAGGTAGGGCTAGGGCCAGGGCCAGGGCCACGAGATCAAGGTACTGCCAACATGACAAGGGGTTGTGTGTTTGTGTATGTTCTGTGTGATGCCTCATTACGATTTTATGACATGCAATGGAAAAAAATTAAATTTTTTTTTGTTGAGTTATAAGAACTTTATAGAACTTTATAATCAAAATGTCTTTTTTTCCTAGACCACAAAGCTTACTATTTTTGACTATACATAAATATGTAGCTCTTGGTGGTTTTTGTCATACTGCCCACTTCTGGTTTAGCTCCTTTTTTTCAATCAATCGAAAAGAAATCTGTTTTGCCATTGCAATTTTTTGTAATGATGGCGATTAATGTATTAGGTTTCATCGTACTGGTGTTTTGCATTTTATATTTTTAGTTTTGCAGTATTTGTTTCGCCTAAGTGTTTGTGCTTGATTTCAATTGTTGTTACAGAGACCGACGATAGTTTATTTAAATAACATTTACTGCTTTCAAAACTGGATCTTTCCATAAGCGTATCTTAAAATTGATACACTGAGACAGCTTTTTCTAATGTACAACTTTTCAGGAACAAGATAAAATTGATGGGTTGGAGTTTTTAACTCTTTTCGCGGATATTAACGTAATAAAAAACAAGATCCATTTGAAATAAAACGCTTCAGCAGTGAAATATTTATAGCCTTATCGAGTATTTGAATAATCACTGAAGAAGAGTTTTTCCTCACTTATTTTAAGCTGGAAATGTTCTATGCGCTTGGTATTTGTTCTTTCTTTTGCAAAACTTTCAGGATACAATTTTTAACGATTTTCACTGACTGTTACTTTGTTGCCGACCGTTTTCACACTGAACTGCTTATCCGCAGGCTTTTCACATTCCTTCTTATTTATGCTGCACTTGTGGAATATTCCATTTAGTAAAGGTATTAATTCTATACATCGACAATTACTAGGAAGTGAATTCAAGCTCGCACTAAAATCAATTTACTAATCGGGCGCAAATTGCAAATGCATTTGGTTTTGGTATGCCTTGTCTGCACGTGCTTAGATAGCATCCTACTGCTGCACATTTCGTGATACATTTTCAATAACAAGTGGTTGCTAGAAAGAAGAGCTTTCATACCAAGTTTTAATGACTTAATGCACCGTAATATAATGAATTTATCAGTCAAGCACCAAGAATTTCCAAGTTTCGCTAGCTCTTACTGGTGCCTTATACGAATTCTAAATTATTGATTAAATATTGATTTTGTATAACAACGAAATTCATAACAATATTCTTGTCTACATTTCTTATCTCTCACGCGAATATTTCAAGTTTGTAGATGGTTACACAAACATTCAGCACTTGAAGACTAAACAAAGTGATATTCGCTTTGAATAGGTAAGCGGCTAAAAACAGCAATGTCATGTTCACCTGCTTCTTTTTTCTCTTTTTCTCTGGTGAGGAGTCTGCCACGCGCGCAGGACAGTGGCCGTGTCCTGTATATCAACGGGATATTTCCCGGAAATCGCAAACACCGTTTTTGACCTTCTCCGGCGACTATACGCGGCTAACTGAACTGAGTGTACTGTCGGTTAAACAGTTATTATGAACGAAAGAAGCGTTCTACCGAGTTTGATGTCAATTGCTACAGATACGCGTATTGGTTACAGAGACTGATTGGAATCAATTCGATGAATTGCTTTTGTTTTGTTGCAATATCTCTCAGAAAATACAAATACAGCAAAAAAACCACTTCTTCGCAATTACCTATGCACGAATTAATTGTATCTACCATTTTAAATAAATTCAATATAAATTAACATTTGTTTGAGTGGCATATAGTACGGTGTGGGCAAACACATTAGTTAATTGCGTGCCTAGAGAAACACGTTACTTGTAGCTGCTATTGAACTTGACATGTTAGACTCGTTTGAATAACCACAATAAAAGCACTTGTGGATACAATACACTACCTTTGGGTTTTAAGGGGAGCCACTGATTGTTTGGGTTAAAAAATCAACAATTATGCATATTGTATATGTGTCATTTGAATAAACTTAAAATCAATTTCTGAATTCAATAGCTTTTCGCTATGTTACGAAATAATTACCAAAATATAGCTACTTACAAGATCCCACTAAATTTTGTTCCAGTAGTATTTTATTACTACCATGACCGTTGTACTAATACAAAAATTTCAACTGCTAACCGCATTTGCCTTAAAATATTTATTGTGTCAATTTTGGCATACCCTTTAACTTACGGAAAATCGCTCAAAATGTGTTGTCTCTTTTACATTTTTGGGAGATAACACTTTTGGTGATTTTGCATACATCCGAATATTCATGATTCTTGGATTTATTTGTTTTATTTTGTTTTTTTCTGAAGGAGAAACAAAAATGACGAAATGGAAAGATCAGCGATCAACATTCCGAGGACAACACCAATTCGTTGAATATGTAAATATATGACATGAACTATGCAAAAATCTTTCTTATGCTGCGAATACTCCCTTAAATTCAAGGTGTTGACATGGGAGCGGGATTTGAAATGTTAGCGGCAGATGTTCAAAGGTACTCAATGAACTTTTCTGTGAATGTGTGCTACAAATGAGTGCAGTTCAGTTTGCTTGCTTTCGTAAACACTTTGAAAGCGAGATTGCATAAATTGCGCCGCGTCGTGTCTCTCAGTGTGGTTGACATTGTGAGAATTATTGGAAAATAGCCATTCGGTTATCGGTTTAAACTATGACGTCGAATTTCTTTCACACTGCTCACCAGGGTTGCCAAGTGGAATATGAGGAATTTACGTTCTTCCAAAGAGACAAAAAATTTATTGGGAAAAAGTTGACCTGTTTTTTAAATAATCTATACAAGATAGTACATTATTTTTTAGGGCAAAATGTGTATATACAAGGTATATTCACTTTGTCATTCCGTTTGTAACGCACAGAAGGGGGCGTGGCAGTTATAGACATGTGTATATATTATTGATCAGCGACACCACCTCGTTTACCGTGCTAGATATTGTGATGAAATTAAGTACACGGATACAGATCATAAATATTGAATTGCGCTTAAAGTGGGCGGAATTGAAAAAGTGGGCGTGGTAGTTTTCAACAACTGAACATTTTGATTTCGCTTAACTCACAATTGGCATAACGATTTTCATGAAATTTTTAGATAATTAATTTTTAATGTATTTTTAACATTTATTTAGAAAGTACTTTCAATGCAGTGTAGGGTATGTGAATTTCGGCCTGGCTGATGATAACACCTTTACTAGTTTCTTTTGCTTGTATAAAAAAATGTTTCCTCTAATAAACGGCTTTTACCTCAAATTAACGGGTTTTTCCGAAATATTCAAATTCCTACGCGGCCTACGGCTTTAGCATGCAATTAACGGCCTGCCCGCGTCCAAAATGGCCACTTGGCAACCCTGTTACTCACGTATAGTATTGGTGGGCTAATAAAGTGTTACACTGTAAACAAATACTGCATGTCAGAGCATAAGGAAGATTGATAGTCTGTTTTATAGATGCTACGATAACAATTAAACTACAGAATATTGTTGGCTTACTAAAAACAGTTTTTTATTAATTGAAGCTATTAATGCCAGTTAATAAAATTGAGTCAAACAGAAAATATTATGTAAATTATTATAAAGAAATATATTAAAGTTCTGCACTACATAAAGGTGTAGAGATTTATATGTGCACATGTATATGTATGAATATGCATATTTACATACATTCAATAGAATCACACAGTCTTTAATAAGTTGTAATGATAAAATACACTATTGATTACTAACATGGCCTTGCGATTTCGTACGAGTGTTCTGCCTTAAAAAATTCACTGTATTTTCTTCTCACTTTTCCTCTGCAACGGCTTTTGTTCGACTCTTGCCTGCACGAAAGCGTTCTTCGATTTCGAGTAACGTATGCCCTTTAGTTTCAGGCAGCACCAAATAAACAAACACCATAGCAATGAAGGCCATCAACCCGTAGATGAATAAACAAAATTCGTTGCCAATGAATGATTTCATAGCGGGGTATGTTTTTATCATAAGAAAAGCAATAAACATGCCTATAGCGATTGTCAGCCCTGATACCGACCCACGTACCTTCTGTGGGAGCAGTTCCGAAATCATGCAGAATGGCAGCGTGTACATACCGAAGGTACTGGCTATAATATAGGACACAATGGCGACGACCGGTAAATAGGGAACATCATGCAGCCATTCGGACCAACCATGACCCGCAAGTAAAAACATACACACACACATGCCAAAGGCAGATATCATGCCCGAACGTCTACGTCCCCATTTTTCAAGAATAATTCCCATGGGAAGAACTGTTACGAGACGTGCCACACCAATAAGTACCGCACACATGAAAGGATCAATGCTAACTCCTGACTCTGCGGAAATCTGCACGGCATACACGATCACAACAAATATTCCCGTCAGTTGTTGAAAACTGAATAGACCAACAAGTATAAGCAATGGCTTATGGACTTCTGGCAAATGCAGTGCTCCGAAAAGAGATGGTTTCACTGCGCCCGCTTTGAGTTGTATGGACTTCTTGAAGAGTTCAAACTCCGCGGCCACATCGGTATTAACGATGACATCTATAAAAATATGAAATATTTTTGTGGAAAGAATCTATAGCATTTTGTCTTACCGGATTTCTCTTGACCACGGAAATAATTGAGCGCTTTCTTGGCTTCTGCCATGCGACCTTTTGAAATCAGCCAACCGGGTGTTTCAGTCATTGGTATCATACATAACAAAGCAAATATCTGATAACCACAACAAATCAGGGATAGCTTGTGCCAGTCATCTCGTATTAAGTAGCCCAAAATGTATATCAGTGTTATACCACTTGCCACAGAAATAGAAGTGCCCATAGTGAGAATTGTGCGAATTTTTGGCAATCTGATTTCGGCCGCATACACGCCAGCTGGCACACCCATGAGCCCTGTTGCAATGCCTGTAAAGAATACCGGCAGCTTATGGTATGTACCATTATTACTTAAGTGGGAGCGACAATGATTTGCTAAGTGCACCAAGTATTTTTTATAATTGTAATCCATATACTTATAGCTATATAAAAGGAAAAACAGCTTTGGGTAGCAAAAAAATTAAGCCAAAGTTGAGTTAAGTCTTTTTTGAGCGGTTCTCTTATATATCTTTAGGTGTAAGTACGGCCATAATACGAAGAGTTTCAATAGGAAATTACCTTAATTTCACCTCCATTAAAATCCGTTTTTCTTCAGCAGATTTAAACTGATTTTCTTTCTGTCCACAGGTATTGTTACAGATAGAGTTCAAAAAATACATAGTACGCTTATCGAAAACGCTGCATCGTGTAGTACGCGTAAAAGCAGTTGGTTAGCTCATAGTTATTTTATTTAAATTTAAGAGATTTAAAACTTCAGTCACACAAGTATTTTCCAAGCCACATATTTTTCACATTCACTTACCTGCAATAATTCTTGATACCAGCAATTGCATGTAAACATTGTCTGAATTCTTTTGCATGGCAAGGGCCATTGATGCCCAAGCAGCTAAGCCGATAACATACATATAATGTATTTTTGCGTCCAATTTCATCTAATAAGCAACTAGAAAGCAAACCACCAAGTGGACATGTAAGTGTGTTGATGGATGCTGCAAAAGAAGAGGTAGTTGATTTCCAGAAGACTTTTTGATTTCCAATTACTTCACTTGCCGAGCTATATTGGAGTCTGTTAGCTCTTTTAGCGTTACGGTCGGTAATCCCAGAGACATGCCTCCAGTTAACGTTCCAATATTGGCAAGTACAACCATTAATCCTTGACGGCGCACTGCTACTGATTGTTCACCGATCGGTATGTTACCGGTGTTTGATGCGTCACTCATAGTGACACGAAGAAATCTTTATTTGATCCATTACGGTTCACTTTTATTACGAAAATTAGATTTTATATTTTATTTACAAAAAATATAATAAAAAAAACAGAAAAAAAATATTATATTTCAAAATTTGACATCGTCATCACACAAGAATTGTCGAATTGAAATGAATACATTTTTGTTTTCATCAGAAATATCTACATTTTACTCCCAATTACGCAAGAAGTCACTGAAGAAATGTATGTGACTTGACGCAGGGTCTCAGGCACCACAAACCAAGGGCTCTGGGTGTCTTGACCTAACCCGAGAATATTTTTTTAAAATTAAGTAGAAGAAAACGAAAAGTATAATTGGGACATCCGCTTTTTGCCGAGAAGATGTAAAATGCCTTAGAAACAGCTGCGTTCCTCTCCATCAAAATACAGATATATTTTTAGTAAATTTTGAGTGATAAATTGGTACGTCTCTAACAAGTAGTTTTCTATGGCGTGTGCAACCACTAAAAATTCCGCTGAGATAAAAAATTTCTTCCGAAAAATTGATATCCCAATTTAAAGTTCCTCCACCGTAAAGGGGCGGGAACTATTTTTATGGCATATGAACTTTTGAGATTGGAAAAGCCTCTTAAATTTTGTTGTCTTTGTTTTGAAAATTCGGACGGCTCTATAATAATAAGATTTCAATGAAATTTTCGATGTTTTCGTAGCATTTCAATTTATGTGGGACTTTTTAGACAAAAATACGACTTTTTGATGTTGTTCAATATTTTTCCACTCTTACAGATGTTTTCGATACCATTTGATGATATTAGATACTTTTGACTTTTTACCTTTTTTAGTTTTTACGATACTTTTCAACTTTCATCGACTTATTCGGTATGTTCCAATAAAGTTCAATACTTTCTGCCCAATGATGTCCTTTCTTTTCGATGCACTTTGAGTTTTTTGATGTTTTTCGACTTGAATCGAAGTTACCGATATTTTTTGAATTTTATTCAACACCTTTAGAGCTGTATCGATGATTTTGATACTTTTCTACTTTTTTGAGTTTTCTGCGTTTTTTGACTTTTTATGATTTCTTTACTATTCAATAATTTTTTTCGGCAAACTAAACAATAAGCTGAGTAAATATCGGCAAGTATCATAGGAAATCAAACCCAGCGCAAGAAATCACAGCATTTTAAAATCTTCAAAAAAAAAATGGTCTTGCTTCTGAACATTTTACTAAAATAAGCTATGATATATGACGATTGTGAGGCTGATCTTTCTGACAAATTCATTTTTAAGATAGGGCGGTCTCAAAAATACAGTTGTTTCAACCAGGATTAGGAAAGTTTTGAAAAAGTTTTCTGGAATATAAATTTTCATTGATGAGTCTATAACATTTATTAACAAAGTATATCGAATCAACCACTTCATCATATCTGAGTAAGACAGGACTTACGATATAATTGCATCTATCTAGAATAAGTACATAAATCGTACACGATATTAATAAATGAATATTTCGTGCAAATAAACAAGCAATAAAATACAACTATTTATTTAAAATCAATCAACATTAATTGAGTCACTTGCGCCAATGGTTGTAAAATGACTCCAAGCTCAATTGTTTTGTGTGGTGATCATATTTTGTCTTTTGCAGTCATCAAACGGATGCAACATTTCAATGTCATTGTAGAATCTATGGTTCATTGTTCAATATTTTCTGCAAAATCTTCTTTGCGGGAAACGGTCTAAACTCTGAGTTTCACTCTTTTTCTATTTTTCGTGTTAATGAAAACAACTATGTAACTCTTTTTTCTTAAGATCTAAAGAATATTACTAAAATATATACTTTATTATATAGAATATAAAAACTTTCACAGTATCACAGCCCTTAACAAATTGTTATGATAAATTTAACTATTGATGCACATAATCAGCGTATTTGAGCTCGGAATTTGTTCCTATCTAATTCGGAGTACTGCTTTCTCACTTTATGAAAACTTCCTGCATTTCCACTTCAGCTGGTTTCGGTCGACTCTTACCAGCACGAAAGCGTTCTTCTATTTCGAGTAACGTCCGTCCTCTAGTTTCAGGTAGCACCAAATAAACAAACACCATGGCAATGAATGCCATCAACCCGTAAATAACAAAACAAAATTCGTTGCCAACGGACGATTTCATAGCGGGATAGGTTTTTATCGTAATAAATGCAATGAACATACCTACAGCCACTGTCAGCCCTGATGCCGGTCCACGCACCTTTTGTGGGAACAACTCCGAAATCATGAAGAACGGCAGCGTGTAAAGACCGAGCGTGCTGAGTATAATAAAGGAAACTATAGCGACGACCGGAAGGTAGGGTACCTCATGCAGCCATTCTGACCAACCATGACCCGCTAATAAAAACATGCACACGCACATGCCAAATGCAGATATAATGCCCGAACGTCTACGTCCCCATTTTTCAAGAATTATTCCCATGGGACACGTTGTTAGAACACGCGCTACACCAATCAGCACCGCACACATGAAAGGATCAATGTTGACTCCTGCCTCTGTGGAAATCTGTACGGCATATACGATCACAACGAATATTCCCGTCAGTTGTTGAAAACTGAATAGTCCAATAAGTATTATCAATGGCTTATAGACTTCTGGCAAACGTAGTGACTTGAAAAAGGATGGTTTTACTTCGCCTACGCCGAGTTGTATGGACTTTTGCAGTTGATTGAATTCAGCGGCCACTTCAGCATTAACAATGACAGCTGTAATAAGAAAAAGAAGATCACACTGTGTGGCATAAGCTTATGACATATTTTTGCCTCACCAGATTCATCTTGACCACGGAAATAATTGAGCGACTTCTTGGCCTCTGCCATTCGACCTTTTGAAATTAACCAACTGGCTGTTTCGGGCATTGGAATTACACAAAGTATAGCTATGAGCTGATAACCACAACAAACAACGGATATTAAATGCCAATCGTTTCGTATAAAGTAACCCAAAAGGTAGATGAACGTTATACCACTTGCCACAGAAATAGAGGTACCAAGGATGAGACGTGCGCGTATTTTTGGTAAGCTGATTTCGGCTGAATAAACGCCTGCGGGTGCACTACAGAGCCCTGTCGCAATGCCTGGGAAGAAACGCAATGGATTGAGATTTATTAGCATTTTAGTACAAATCTTTTGCTTGACATAAATAACTCTTACTGACATTAAATAATTTTCCCTTGCATCTTTTGAATTGAGTTTATAATTTCTTGAAACATAATAAAGCTCTTCCTCAAACAAAGAGCGAGCGTTTACAATAAAATTTTCTTTTGAAACAGTAATATTGCAGAAGAGAGCTATTGGCAATTTTTGAAAACAGCCTTCTGCTATTAATGTCGTTTAGATATTATTATATTCTATTACCAATCAAAAATCGCGATACCAGCAGTTGTATGTAGACTGCATCTGAATTCTCTTGTATGGCAAGCGCCATTAATCCCCAAGCAATTAAACCTAAAACATTAACCATATATAATGTATTTTTGCGTCCAATTTTATCCAATAAATAACTGGAAAGTAGACCACCAAGCGGACAGGAAAGTGTATTAATAGATGCTATGAGAGAGACAGAAAGAAATTGGTACTTAATTCTAGGAGAGATAGGAAGTGCCAACAATTCCACTTACCAAACCATGATGCTTGTGATTGTGTCAGATGAACAGCTTCACTGGGATCTGTAAGCTGTTTTAGTGTTATGGTCGGTAATCCCAGACCCATGCCGGCAGTCAACAATCCAATGTTGCCAAGTATAACCATTAAACCTTGACGGCGTACAGCTAGTGATTGTTCACCGAGCGGCTTTCTCTCCAGCGGTCTATTAAGACCCGCAACAATTTGAGGCGTCTTGCCATTTCGTAGCGCTGTAGTCTGCTCATTATCAGTGTTTGGTATATTCGTCATAGCCTTGTTTACGCTTCTACTTCAAACTCTAAAATTAATAAATTGTGTTTATTAAATAGAATTGTTTTTTAAGATAATCATCGTTCATTTTTAAGAAGGAATCATTAAAATCTTTACACGTTTAGTGGTACCATATATTAATTGAGTTGAATTCTCGATAGCGGTATTTTTGATTGTAAATACTCCATGAGAAACTATTTGTAGAATATATCATTTTGCAACATAATCGCTCATTTGTAGCAACATTTTTATGGGACTTCTTTGGACAAAGTCGATAAAAGTGTGAAATTTTATCAAATTAACGCGAACTGAAAGACAAAAAATGCTGCAGCAAATACATTCAGCGCAGGGTTGCCAAGTTGATATGGACGAATTAATGGCTTTCCCAACAGAAAAATTTTATGTTAAATTGTAAAACTTTTTGAGAAAAATATGACCTTTTTTTATCGTAACAAAAAATTTTTCCTCCGGCTTCTACCTCCAATTAACGGCTTTTTGCGAAATTTCCCAATTTTCACGTGGCCTACGGCTTTGGCATACACTAAACAGCTTGGCCCCGGCCACTGGGTATTCCGGATTCAGTGAAATAGTTATCAGGTTATCGGCACTAAAACAATTCAATTTTCAAAGCATTTATTAAACGCTGTATCCAGAATGGTCTTCTGCGCCTTCCTTCATTTGAGTTTAGGGAACAAGACGAAGTAACAAGAAACCATATGTCTTGGCCGAAGATATATGTATGTTCATTCTTTCCGGAAAAATTTGAGTTCTTTGGAAACAAGTTATGCCGCGACGAGTCTCATATCCAAAAATCAATTAAAATATTACGTTACATTCAAAACTAAAGTGGAAGTCATTATTAAATTTTATAAAAAGTCTTTTGTTTTGTGAAACCATTTGAAACTTCTTAAATTACCAGATAGTTTTAAAACTACGGGGCCGATTTTAATCTTTCGTCCAGTTTTTGTAGCTTATTAGGTTTATTTTTGAATTATGCTCTCTGCCATATAGCTACATATATCTGATTTCTGGAATCCGAAACTATATAGATCCGATTCACACTTCATTATGAAATAGGAGAACACAGCAAAGAACTTTTTGATAAAAAAAAATCTTTAAAGGCCTCCCCTCTATAGCTTCTTTTCGTTAGCTTTGAAACGATAAACTACTACCTGCCAGAAAATGTTGAACTTTTTTTCTTAAAAGAGCACTACCATTTATTACAATGGCTCGTACTCGAGAAGTACATTTAGTTTCCATATTTTTATCGCTGTAGTTTTTCATACCTGCAATGCTAATCGGATACGAATCGGTTGAGCATTTCCCCAGTCAAAACAAAAATGCGTGAAGTTTAAGCAGAGATAAGAAAGATAAAGAGAAGTCATAACTTCTGAAGCGATATAAACAATATAAGCGTCAGTCGATATGTAACATACAAACGTTTTCTCAATATTTCAAAAAGAGCTGCACGTTTTTATATCAAATCAGCTTACCACTTTTAACTAATTCTTTTTGCAGCATTTTTTGTACTTGAGGAGATGTTTCACACTAACTCTCTCAAACTATTTGGCTAAGGACTTAACCAAAAAATTCGGGATCACGGGAGAGCGTTTTATTGGTATGGTGAAACCTCGTCATTACAACCAAAAAGAATGTCCAAGAATTGAAATTTTATTATCATTATTAAGGTAAAAACCGATCTGAACTCTGCGAGGCCAACGGCACTCTTCGAGAGTCAATGATTGTTAAGTACAAAACTCTAATCCAGGTTTTGGTTCACCAGTGACGACGTCAGTCGTTTCTACGGATTCAACTACATCGCTCCGAATGTCAAGCATTATTTTTTCAATAGTGTTGCTAGTTTCATTTGTAGTAATTTTGAGTTAAAACGAAATAACTCTGCTGAGATTTCACTTCATGAATTGAAATATTGTATGCTCAGAGGAAGGAAGGTACATTTTCGAAAGTTTTCAATTTCCCATAATAAATTGATTCGCAGAAACATCAACCTACCATTTGAAATTTACTCCAAAGAAAAATCTTAACGGCGCATTAGTTTTTCAGGTTGGGTATTCTCTAAAATGCAGCTGTCTCTTAAAGTACTATAAAATGTCCCCAAAATTTGATTATTTGTGTATAATCACCAAACAATACTTGCAACATATCTGTTATCTGAAACGAATAGATCGTATACGATTTTGCATAAGAATTCAGATTGTTAAAAAAACGAACAATTTAATAAAACGAGCAACAATTTAAAATCAATCAAGCTCAATTGGCTTGTATGCGCCAATAGTTTCGAATGATCAATTGTTTTGTGCGGCGATCAGAAACGGTTAGAATGTCACATTTCAATACTTTGTGTAGAGTTTATGGTTCGTTATTGAATATTTTGTGCAACACTTACTGGCAACATTAGAAGCATAATATTTTAGCAAATATCTCATAATTTTTCTTCTTTATCTCAATATTATGTTAATTGATCAGCAAAACAAAAAACATTGCAAACTGAGAAGTGCTGAGATGGCTAACAATCACAAATCTAGCTCTTTTGTATAACTTTTGCTAGTATTTTTATTAATCATTTAATTAATCACGATGATCTTTAGTTTAAAACGAATAACAAATAAAATAAACACGTGTACACATTGCAGTATTTACCTTCTAGGAGTTTAATAATGGACAAATAAAAAAGCACGAAAAGTCTTCTACGTTTAACACCACGGTTAGAACGTCTCTCCAGCACGTTGTATTTTATTCTTTTGCTTAGAAGATACACCGATCCGATCTGCGCGACTGAAAAAAACCTGATCCGTTCGTTTCGCAAGAAACTTAAATGTTAACTGAATTTAATTTGTCTTGTTGTCCAACCGTAAACCCGAATTTTCTCGTTTTCTAATTTCAAATTCAAGAGATCTTACACGCTCGATCAGCATGAGTGTTGCGCGATCACTACGGATTTGAATTCAAGTTCGGATTCTTTTAGGAGTTCGATGGTTGATTTTGTTGTTGTGGTTAGTGTCACTCGCTATCAGCTCTCAGCATGTTGCGATTGACCAATACGTCACAATCACTAAGTGAAATCATTGAAATTATTTTGCTGGTTATCGTTATGGATTTGTTCGTGTGGCTTTTTATGTGCACAAATTCTCGCACTTTGCTGGCGAGCCACTTTCATTGATAAATTCAGACCGTGCGAGAGCGTAAAATAATTAAACGTTTCGACGGATGAATGTATAACAATCCAGTCTTTAAGCTTTTAAGATGGTTGGCAGCAAGAACAATAGGCGGACAGCTTTAAAAGAACGCCTTATAAATGATACCATTGAGTCAGTGGCGTCGTTATTGAAAATAAAGATCTAACTAAATTATATAATCTATGTGCATATGTATGTTACACATTACTTTCACTGCCACATTAATTATCAAACTAAAACGTAAAATAGACAGTAAATTGACTGATTTCGAAGTGACTTATCTCAAACATTACTGAAATCTATTTTGGGGCCTGGATTAAATCTATAGAAATAAAAATAAAGCACAGTTGACTTCAACTGAACACGAACTCCACCCTCGGATAACGTAGGTTCATTTAATTTTATTTCTTAGTTCAAACTGTATTTTTAAGATTACAAAAAAAATTTCGCAATACGAGCACAAAAAATTTGCAGTTATCAAAGTAAGTACTTAAGATATGTAAAAAAGTTAACCATTGCTTGTGATAAGGCCACACTCACCCAAATAAGTACAGGAAATTCATGGAAGCAGTTGCTTATATTAACGCAACTGTGCTGAGGTCTTGAGTTCAAAAAGATTTGAAAAATCTGCTCCTTTCCAAGAAAGGCCTTCTAATGGTGCATTTTACTGCTACTTTTGTGCACTGGGTTATGCAATTTTCATGGTATATTATGATTATTGCTACCAAATTTACAGTTTTAACTGCAAATACAGATTTAAATATTATCGCGCAGTTTTTTTTTATAAATTACAGTTCTTTTTTTATAAAATAAGGGCCAAATTTATCCTCAGTTATGAATGAATTTGTTTTGTTTTTTCTACCAAAAAAGTTTACTTTTATCTAAAATGTCTTCGGTTTGGAAGAGTGCAGCTTTTCACAGTTTTTTTTTCTTTTGGGAATTCGCAGTTTTTTGGATAAAAAAAATCTGGCAACACTGGTTATGATAAAATTTAACCGTGCTTTGTTCCGATTTCATTCAGTTCGAGTAAACACATTTGGGGAATTCAAAAGGCATCATGATATAACGCATTGTCGTATGCCATAAATTTTTACAGCAGTTCAAAAAATATTGCTGTTGGTTTCCATATGAAAACCATATGAAAATACGACTCTACACCTTATGATTTTTGTGTGTTGTATTTGTTTTTCTTTTTAACTGAGAGGTTCGTATAGCGAATTAATGTGATAAAACAAGTCGTATCACACATATCATACTATCTTCGAAAAAGGCGAAATAGGACTAGCAATTTAAGACTTTATGACGCCTTGTGAAGTGCCTAAATAAACATTTGCTGAGAGAATACCGCAAGGTCATTGATAGGGTGCTCACAATTGTCATTTTATTCACAATACTCGGGCTTACGACCTATGATACCTTGTGAATTCAATAAATGTTCACTTTATCGCAAATTAATACATTTTTGTTGAGCTTAGATGATAAGATTTTTCCTTCTAACACTTATCACTGTGTTGATAACAAACATCAGACCCAAGGAGTTCTTGTTGCAAATAAGCTACCAGTTCATTTGATAAGCAGCTTTTAACCAGCTCAGTAAGTATGTGTAATACATTCAGCAGAGCATAAAATAAATATTTGAATTAATTCAGCTAACGCGAGAGAAATGTTTTTTATCTAATCATCATATGAAATGTTAGGACCGGTCTAATGCAGACACTGTCAGCAGCCACTAAAGATGAATCAAGTCAGCAAATAACTGTCATAAATATTTATTTTATTCGAAACGTAATCAGAGCAGTAACGGAATTGGAAATTCGTACTTAATTTACAAATCAAGTGGATCTAAATGAGCTCCAAAGTTCTAAAAATTGGATTGTCGACATTTTTGATTTTGAATTTGATAAAAAAATACATATTCTCAAGTTGTGAAACCGTTTCCAAGATATAATACTTACTTTTCCATCGAATACAATATACAACATACACTACCAAAATATATACCCACATATGTGTGTACATATATACTGCAAAATATTTTTTATTTTATTTTGTGATTAAGCTTCAAAATTTATTTGTCCAATGGCAAATTGTATCTTAAGCCGTTTTAATTTAAATATTCGAATTTTTAAGATTGCAGATTCCCATAAATTTATTACCTCTGACAAAGGGAACATTCCAATGAAAAGCCGAAAGATAATAGTTTGGAATGAGCTTAATGATGTTTTCTAACAAGCAATCGATAGATGGTGTGTATATTCCAACAAATTTCATAGATCATGAATTTTCGAATAGAACTACAATAGTATGCGCTATCCCTGGTTGGACATACTGTAGTGAAGCTGATATTGGACATATTTTAGATTTCCGCGTTTCTACCGTATTAAAGTACATAGTGGAAATGGACTGAATGGGAGCAGAATGTATCGAATGTACTAAAAATGTGTCGAATGTGCCGACGCATATTTTTCATAGCGTACATTTTCTGGAAACAGTACAAATGTACAAATGCCACCAATGTTCATCACAGCTGTCATAAAGAGCTTTTCGTAGTAGAGTCTTTGGCATAATATGGATCTTGTCTTCGCTACACTAATGGCTTTTCTTTATTTGGTAGCCTTGGTTTTGACAGTAGTAAACTCATATTAGAGCAGTTGTCAGCAAATGTCAAAATCAGCTGTAGTTGTTAGAGGAAATACAATGTTTAAAAGAGTTATTAAATTATTTAAGAATTAATATTCAAGGAATATCAAAATCCAGCATTATCACAATTTCCATTTGAAAACTTTTTTGGCTAAGACGCATTGGGAAGAGATGCATACCGGAAGTTGCTGGTAAATTAAATTGCAAATACTCTTATCTAAGGTGCTGGCTGTATTTAATGTAATTTTTCATGCCACTTCATAGCAAACCGTTGTACAGTAATTAAAATGACAATTTAAATTAATACAATACTTCCAGAAAAATCGTCATGTCTCCGAAACTATAGGTAAAATTTGAAAAAATGTATTATCATATTCAATTAGGGGTCCCCAACTTATAATGACTTTAGCAGACGCTATATCCGCAACTTCCGATTGCTATGTCTCCGAAACCAGATCAGATTTGATCATATTCTTCAAACTGCAAAGCACATAAAAAAGTTTGGTCCAATTAAAAATTGGCCAATGTGAGCTTAAGTAAACTTAAGCCAAATTTTGCCTTGAAAATCAGAATAAAAATGCTTCCTTCGTTTTATGGTCCATTTTAATTTCCCGTGTCCAATATTTCGAGAAGAAATTAAGATATATGAGTGATTCATTTTTTTTTTCAAAATTGTGGTAAACCCATGAATGTGTACCTCATTGATGCATTTATTGAGATTAAATACATATTGAAAAGACCCAAAAATTTCACACTGTGTAATCATTTGAATTTGTAATTTGAATCTAATAAGACCCTTTGTCTAAAAATGTTACCGCTTGACTTAGTCTAGTTTCAGTGTCCAGTCCAGTGTAGTGATAAATGTTTCAGGCAAAAGCTTTAAGGTTTATAGTGAGTCAAATATTAGTGACCTTTAATATGCCCCATTTGTAATCTATGTAAAAAAATAGAAATCTTTTCTCTAACATTTCACAGTTAGTGTTAAAAACATCTGTAAAAAATATTTTGTTTAAAAAAATCGACGACGTCATACAAATAAAAAAATTGTCACAATAAAATAAAAAAAATCTTTTCTCTGAATATTTTGACCAGTTTTAAGAACTTTTTACTCAGTACAATTTTTACTGAAAATTGATCAGCCACACTTCTATTGGCATTTTCCACAAAATTTCTTAAATCAATAAATATTATTAGCTTTTTATGTTGGAACATTTGGTTTGTTGGGAAGTTGCATAAAATATGACAAGGTTTGTTATTTAGTATATTCGTATGGCGCCTGTTAATGTTGTAATGACCAGTTGCGCATTTTCTTTTTTCCTTCTTGCAGTGAAAACAGCATCAAAATGAACTCGCAAACTGTCCTAACGTAAACATTCGTCAATTCATAGAGCAACTCTCCACTTTATGGCGGTTGGCAA
The DNA here is from genome assembly GCA_963680825.1 of Meiosimyza decipiens. Taxonomy (NCBI): domain Eukaryota; kingdom Metazoa; phylum Arthropoda; class Insecta; order Diptera; family Lauxaniidae; genus Meiosimyza; species Meiosimyza decipiens. The sequence goes on along the minus strand of OY804261.1, from coordinate 80,633,203 downwards.
AAGCTTGCCTTTTTAAAAGTCTCCGTTAAGCAGCAAAAACAAATAGTCGTTCGGAGCAAAAGAAAAATCCATCGCCACTTCTAAGCCAAACAAATGCGTAGAATGAAAGTTAAAATTAAAATAATTAAAACATTGAATTTTCTATTATCAAAATGTGCCTGTTGAAGCGCAGTCACATTAAAACGACTAATAAAATAAAAGGTCAGTCGTGGGTTGAAGCGCAACACACGTTCTTCAAATTCCACCACCGCTCTTTAGCCCCATCTGTTTCTATGGTTGAGCTATTTCCCACCCCATTTTAATATAACTTTTCTTGTTGTTTCTGTAGTCGTTGTGCGATTTTGTTTCTGTTGCAGACCAGCTCCAGTTTCAATAATATTGTGGAAGGTTCTGTTTATACTTGTGTTGAAAAGTGTCGAGAGTGAAGAGAAGTTGGCACTTCAAATCAAAACATTGGGAAAGAGAATAAGTGCTTGAAGCTCTGACAATTTACATCACAGATAAACTCGGGTTTGAAATACTATTTGGCTTACATCTGAATATGTTCAAATATGGCTGGCGAAGTTTTAAATAAATTGATTGAAAGACGCTAGAATGATTTTTCACGGAAACATGATTTCTTAATTGCTTATTAACACCAAACTATCTGATAAAATAAACTGATGAGTTTACTCAGGAGATGTTTGATCAAACAAATTTATAAAATCACTCAAGAAATTGAGAAAAATGAAGTCTGGTGAGCATTTGGGTTTCTTATTTTAAGATACTATGTTTCTATCTTAAAATTCTAAAAAAAGTCCTTGTCCTTTAATTAAGTTTTAATATTCTTTTAATAAGATTTTATTTTTCAATAAAAATATGGTTTTTCATTATTCTGGTTTTCAGAATTTTGATTCGAAGTTGCTTTTTTCAAGTTTACCCGTATGGATGTTTTGCGTTACTCAGCAATTAAGCTGGTTTCGAAACCTTGAGTACTTCGACTCTTAAAGGCACTAAATTTGCAACCCCCGAAGTTTACAAAAACGAGTGCGCCGCTCTCGCAATCGATGCCATGGAACGCTTTCAACTGGAGTCGCAAAAAACTAGAATCTGAGTTGATGTAGAACCGGGAACGCGTACGGACGTTCCACACGTAAAAACGTCACGTACAGCGATATTAGAACAGCAGCAACAACAGCGGCAGCAACATCATCAAAAATATATTCAATACAACAACAGGACACATTAAACTATTTGGTTTGAAGTAAAGCAAATAGGATGAAAAAGGTCTGAAAAATACAAACAAGTGAAATATAATAAACATTTGTCGTTTATATTAAAGATTATGTGTTGAAAATGACAAGCGTTAATTTTTTCATTTTGGTGCCTTTGCAAATCTAAAAAGTATAAAGAAGCGCATTTAAAAGCGACTATTATAAACTATTCGAGAAAACTAGCTGTGATTTCTGTTTTTGCTTGCTGGAAAAACTACTGTTTTTATAAATTTCTACGAAAATTGCTTGAATAGAGCAGTCGCCGTTCGAGGGAGCGGGAAGCAAATGCTTTGTATTCGCTTAGTTCTCGGCTAATATTCGTTTTAACCGCGTAGATGCTCGGTGCAATATCGCCGCCCAAATCCATTACCATCGCCCCTTGCGGTGTATAAGCAGCATCCCTTGAATAGAAAAAAGAACTTATTTAAAATATTTTTCCGATTCAAGAACGCGCCTCTGGCTCAGATGAGGATTTGCGTTACGTGAGTTTACCAACATAATATTCCACTTCCTCGCTCTGTTTGGTTACGGCTTGGTCGTTCGCTCTGGTCGTTGTATGAACGCAAACTTGATGCATACCGCAGAAGCAGTGTAGGATAAATTGACCCACAGTAAAGTTTTGTATTCAAACGCAAAACAAACAACAGCAACGGCAAACCAAAGACTTTTCAATGAAACCGAAGTGAAGTTGACGGCGCCTCTAATTAGTTCCCCATCCACCACCACCGCCATCACTATTACCACCTTTATTCTTTCTGTCGTCGTCGTCGTCGCTTTATCTTAAAAGTGCTTTACTACGACATTTTGTGATAAACCTCGGACCAGTGCAGCTAACACTTTAAATTTCAGCCCCAGTGGACCTCATCTTGGCCCTATCCAACATAATTGGTGAGGTATCGTCATCATCAGCCACAGTCACAGAGGAAAACAACATTTTTCATTGCGTTCTAAAATGAATACCGATCTGTTGTTCCCGAAAATCGCCGACTGCTCTTACGTATCCTGTTACTGGTGAGTAGATACCATTAATTCTTTATTTTTTAAATATATTATCTTTTGATAATATGATTCTTTTTTGGTTCACATCTCTAATCACGACTTGGTGTTTTGCATTCAAATTCGCCTATTACTTAGCGCCTTAAATTGGGTCAAACAGTCATGCTCGTACTCAGGGGTGTGGGATTGGGAAAAGAGGGCGAAAAAAGTAAGAAGGTTGGTGGGTCATTGTAAATTTGCGCTGTCGTTGCTTTTGTTGCATGTAATTGGCACACGCTAAAAAGCAACAAACAACTCGAAGCTAGAAATTCAGTGCAGATGATGACATGTTTTGTGGAGTGCCGTAACTGCGGAAGAGCAAATTTTTAAATACGCACTCAAGCTGTGAGGCATAGGGTAGGGTATTCTAGGTGGAGAAAAAGTATCAAAAAATTGTAGGTAAACTTAAATCAAAGGCATGAAGTTGATCAGCGACATGTAATTAGCTTGTATGTATTTTTTTCACTAACCCAAAGAAATAATTCATTTCAAAATCATTGATTATAAATTTTTCAAACATCCTTCCACGTATTGAGAACAAGTTGATTTTAGAGACAAGCTGTTAGGATCTGACACGGTAAGTATTAAAAAAATTAAATTTTTTTGTCGTACCTCCTGCATTTTTTTTTGATTCCAGAAAAGTGCTATAAAAGACAATAAACAATCAGGGCTTAACCTTTTTTGAGATAACTTTGTTTTTTCTAAACACTAAAAATGCGTGTATTTTATCAATAATTTTTGTTTTAAATCTTACGTGATTCCATATCTCGTATCCATTTTTTTTTTATATCGCGTCTGGTTTTGGAGACAAATGTAGTCAAATATGTTGGGAGTGCTGAGTTCGATACCGAAACCGGTTTGGATAAAATCTAGCCGAAAGCTAAGTAAATAAAAATTTTCAACATAAAAAACCAAAAAATTGCTAAGGCCATAGAATGCAATGCGAGCCTTCACTGCTTCAAATCCTTCAGGGACTGCATGAATGTACTCGAAACAATCATCTTATAAACTTCCGAATGAAATAAACTTCGAGTGCTTGAACTTGCAGAACATTTAATTTGCGATTTAATTGCAAGAGCAACACTCACCTCTCCAGCTTGGTGTTTCGAGTTGTTTTGATTTGTGGTTTTTGTGCACAAAAACTCGTTGGACTCGCAACGTGGCGTGAGCTTGATGTTTTTCTCCGAACATTGGTGTAGACTTCTTAAAAATATTATCTTTTCGAAACAAAATATTAAAATATAGTTTTGATTTGAAGACTCTAATTTTTCTGAAGTTCAAAATGGTTCTTTTATTTCTCTTGATCATAAATCAAAAGGTCAGTCTTTAAAAATCTGATATTTTAAATTGATTTATATGTATGTGCAAGAGAAATTGACGAAATTGATCATTGTGTCCTATATGAAGAAATATTGAAAACTTTTATATCCCGTTTTTAATATTCTTAGTAACATAAAAAGTATGACACTTCATACCATTGGATCGGCTCAGTAGCTTAGGAGCTCATTTCGAATAAGTTTTTTGATTGCAGTGTTTTATCTACGTGCATTTGTGAACATTAGGTGCAGTTATTGCGAAAGATTAAAATCTACCCTCTTACAAAATTCTATTGAAATCGATCCATAACTTCCAAGGATATAGGTAGAAGATAAATGTTTTGCCTACAGCGCTTTGTGAATAAATTTTTGAAACTTTAGTATATTCTATTAATATTCTTAGTATGTAATAGAAAACGAATGATAGATTTGTTAACATCCGCTTGGTAGTTAAGGAGCTTGGGATTTATTTTTGAATATATATGTACATACATATATCTAATTTTACCCCATTTTGGGTCAGTACGACAAAAGCACTTAATATTTTCTACTGTAAGTACTCATCATAAGTTTGGATTTTGTTGTATTTGCTGTAATGAAACTTTATACAACAGTGGTCGTAGCTCAAATTAACGTTGTCATGCTGTTTGTATTAAAATGAAATACTGCATACAGATATTAAATGCTCGGCATAGTTTTGGACAACTTTAGCATAGACATGCGAGTACTTTTTAATGTGAATGAAGCCAGGATAATCCGAGCTGAGCAAATCGTAACCATTGCGTAGATACTTTGTGTATCTTCATTACGCATACACATAATCCAACACAATTCTTTGAAACAGGGAACGTGCAAGTTATTCATTTAAAAGTTTTGCCCTAATGCATGTCAAGCCTTGGAAAACCCAAAACAAAGCCAAAAGAAGAAAAGCTTATACCCACATACCACCTACCAACAAGAGGACAAGTGCGTGCTTACACACTTTTTATGATGGTGCCACAAAAAAATGTAATAAAATAAAATAATAATAATTATGGCAGCAGAGAGTACTAAACCAGCATGTGTACAATAGGCGATGAGTAATGTTGGTGGTCTTAAAAAATATTATGCTCGGTTTTAATCGAATTTCCACTACTCCTGAAACACATTTTTTAAAACCAATAATTTTAATAAAATAAAAGTACATATGTATGTCGATTTTCTGTTTTCAACATCAATTATGTTGTGTTTTGAATTTTGTTTGATTTATTTTTTTATGATTTTTAAATTTTTTATATTTTGTTTTTGTAATGTATAGAAAAAAAGCTTTGCCCAATTCCCACAGGATATTTTCATTGATTAATTCGCAACGAAACGTGAAGTACACAGAATCCAACAGAACGAAAGAGAGCGTGCGCATAAGAACGAGCGAGAAAGCGTAAAAAGTCGTGAGTTCGGTCAGAGAGAAAAATCTTTCCACAGGAATGTATGAAAGAAAAGTTAGAGCAACTTTTGGCATTTCTTGTTTTCTTGTCATGCTTATGCGTTTGTGGGTCGACTCAGTTGAAAATGTAGTTTGCTAAAAGATAGCCCCTTGTAATCGGTGAAATATGAAATATAATGAAATCGAAATGAAGCAATTTCATCCCTTTCCGCCTTAGGCGATATGGCACAAAAGCTATGGGGTTGAAGAAAAATATTTACCATTAGTTTTTACTGAGCCTTCTGTTCAGTACTGTAAGTGCAAAAAACACAAAATAAAATACAGCGCAAAATTCATTAAAGGTTTCAACCACTGCTACATGGTATCATCAGTAAGCTTTGTTAGCCAAAGTTTAAGAGTTCACGCGCATACTATATTTTACTTTTTGCATTAGCTAGTTAAGAATCATAGCAAAATATAGACATAAAGCCTATATGTTCGTACAATGTTTTTATAAAGTGAGTGGTAGAGTGGCTTGGCAATGATGAAAAAAATAACGATTTTGAAAAAACATCTTTTGAACTCAAATGTCTTCAAGCCCACATTAAACTGATGTCATTTATTTCTCATATTTGTATAAATTCACAGTAAAATTTTAAGCGAAAAAACATTTGGGGTTTTTGAGAAAATCAGCTTTGTTTTTTTTTTTCAGAAAAAGCGCTATAACTGCGCCAATTTGGAACAATTTTCAAGAAATTTTAAAGATTTTGACAGAAAAAAGAAATTCAATTAGAATCAAAAGACAAAAATTAATTATTTTGATTTGGATGAAAATGCCACTTTTTTGAAAAAATTTTCAGCAGTTTTTCAATTTTCGACACCAAAACTTTAAATGTGCATAACATCGAAAAAAATGTTTTTCAATCAAATCGGGGGAATACATCTCCCTTTATTTTTTCTGAAAAACAACATTTATAATCTGCAACCAATTCCGCATTTTGAAATTAGTCCATGCATGGTTTGAAACGGATTTGGTCACATGCTTTCAGAAAGAAAGCATTTGAACTGACGAGTTTCGAACCCACGCACTGTAAACTATGAGTTCACAGTCATAACCTCTATGCCGCGCTGCTTGTTGTTTCCAGCTTTTTATTATTCCTTTTCTACATTGTGATACATAGATTACCCTGCAATAACGCAGGGTAATATATTTTTAAAAACTTTCTCATAATTTAATGCACTCTGTATGTTGGATTTTAGGTAAAAACTAGGTTTTAACGTAGTGCGCTCTTTATTTTGCTATTATCATTACGGGCCATTGGCTTTAGGAGGGAAATCCATGCCATATTGTTGAAACACTTTTCTGATATATAAAACGTTTGCGTCTATGGAAAGGCTTGTGTTAATTTTTTGAAATCTGTCGAGCTGTGTACATCTTCCCCATATGTACAAAGCTTTACAGTAGTATAACTTTAAAAAAGTTTAGATCTTTTGCCAAAGTTAAGCCAACGCTCAGGAGATGCCTCCTATATATGCAATCCACCGTGTTAGTTTTAAGAGAGGATTTGAATTTCAAAAAATTCTTTCTTAAATAAAATCTGTATAGTATTTTAATAATATGTATCTTCATAATGTGTTTAATATTTTCAAAGCACATCTTAGCTTATCGACAATAGGGATATGACGTTCCCCTTCTGATGTAAATTTAAATAATAGAAGTACAGTGTATCTAAATTTAATTTTCTAGAACGAAAAGTTTGGCTTCAGCGTTGATTACAATTTGGTCAGTCACGTTTTTATGCGTAAAATAGTCAGATGACCACAAGTCCGACTGGGTAGATGTGTGGGTGTGCTTTGCACCCAGTGAAGTGTAGCTGTGTGGATCTTCTATATCTGGTATCTTACATCTCGCGCTTTGTTGTGATGTACAAAAGCACAGGCAATCAACTGAGTCGAGAGTAAGCCACACACAAGTCATCATCGCTCTCCATTCTGTACTTCTTCTTAACTCATGAATCATGATGAATGGATGTCATTGGGGTTTGTTCACGTGTAAAATTCAATTCTTAAATGGACAACGAACTTGGGGTGGTAGTGGGTTATGCAAGGTCGGTATTTGGTGCAGGTTGAGCTCTGACAACATCAGCGACAGTGAAATTCATGAAATCCAAATTATGCAAACACTTTTCTACTACTCTTCTTCAATGCGCAAGGATTTGCATTTTAAATGTGAAATTAATGTGCGAATTTTAGGGATACTTAATTATACGAGTTGAGTAGAGTCCTCGAATTGATTGCCATTTGGATTATGCATAAAAGTAACATCCGATACAACAAGAAATAAATATAAAATAATACACTTTGTCGTATCGTAGATACCCGTCCGCAATAACTTTGTTTTTCCGTAACGGTTTGATTAACGACGGCAGTACCAGCAGGAGCCTTAAAAGCCGTATCTCGGTCGTTAATTGGCATTTGAAATGACTAGTACTCGCAGATTGCATTTTAATATCCACGCGATGTTGCTCTCCTACAATATGCGCAGAAACAGGGGAGTGGGTGGTTTCTGCTGAAAATTTTATGTTTCCACTTTGTTTGGCATTCATCGCTGATCTGTAAAGATTCAATTTTAGAATTTAAGACTTGTGATGTAATTTATTGTGGACTATTTTGGCTACACTTGGTGATACTGCCGGAAAGCACTCAGGCTCAATCTTCTTTTAATTTGCTTAAGGTATGTTACTTAAGACAGTTTTAAAATACCTTAATTATAGTAAGAGTACCTATTTCAATTTCAGTCGACTTATCGCTATTAAAATATTGAAATTTCTGAAAATATAATTTTTGGGCTTTGACATTCCCATCAAACTACACCGTTCACTTTTACTTCTTAAATACATGTAAAATGTCTTAACATGCGCTAGTTTTTTGTTGATTCTTTGATTACAGGCAGCATAACAAAAATTTCGCAAAATTTTCAGTCCTACATGTGGAATTATGTACGTGCGAGGAAAGCCTAATGTAAAAACTATGAAAATAATTCATGAGAGTTATTTGGAAAATTAAAATTGTCGTATGAAAAGAATAATTAAAATAAAATTAAGAAGTTTTGTCAGATTTCTCAATCTTTTAATTATTTTAGGGTACTTTGGGTAATATATTCTTGAAATAGTCTTTATGTATATAGTGCTTTTCGAATCGATACCATGAGTACTAAGTGTAGAAACTCTACGTTGGAACAACCTCATTTCATATAAAATACAAAAATATATGGAAACTAAGTTTTATATTGAAGTAAATGTTTTAAAAAACAAAGAACATCTTAAGATTCATTCCATGACAGCCATTTTAATGGCATTTACATATAACTAGTGTCATTTTCATTAAATCGGTGCAGCCGCTTAAGAGATATAAATTATTTTCAATGCTTTTAAATTTACGCTTTTCCTTGGGGTTGAAAAGTTACCCAGCTGTAAATGAAAAAAATGAACACGGTTTATATGCATGTAACCCTACCTTCCTCTCCCCGGCTAAAGCTTTTGATATACTACTAGGCAACTGTTTCAGACAGTATTCGTTTTTCTCTCACAATCAGTGTCCCTGTATAGAGAACTCGCCAATCTGCTAATTTTTGAACAAACACTTCTAATTTTAAGTAAACTGTAATATAACAGTTGCAATAGTTGGAAAGTTATTATTATATAATTTATGTCAATGCAATTTCAACCTTAAATGTTGGTTGATTTTACTGCTATGCCAGTCAAACTCTGCACTTGTATTATCTCTTAGTCATATCGGCGGAATCTGTAAGTTTTTGGAACTTCAACCGAGCTTAACACTTCATATACATATGTATGGAGGACCTAGAGCATTTTAATAGGTGGTGGAACAAACAATATGTACATATATTGCCGGATCCGACTGGTGGAAAAAAAAAGAAACCTCACATGGAAAATATACTCATATAGCGAAGTATTGCCAATTGCATTCAAGAGAACAAAAATTTAAAATTTAATTTACAGTTGGGTATGATATGGCAAATATTTTGCTTCAATCCATCCACCTTAGGGCTCATACCTAACGCAGTGGACGTATGCCTTTGGATTTTAAACTTCATGTACCCAACTCACGCATCCATTTTATTCCATTGTGACATTTTAAGTGTGGCCACAATTTGGCTCTATTTATTTTTTGTAAAAACTTTGTAAAAATAATAAAAATAAAAAGCAATTTTAATTATGCAGTTCGTTTGTATTGCTCGTAGCATCGTTTCATATCGCTCCATTGTGTGCCCAACAAAGAACAATTAAATCGGTTAATAACACGTTACCGACGCAGGGCCGTAGCATAGAGGGTGGTCCCGATTAAAATACGTTCTGCACTCAACCATTTTGCAGCTAAAAGGATGTTGATGGTGGTGACTGCCCTTGTTTTCTCGATTTTCGGTATGCGCATACCTGCTTGTAGTTGTTGATATCATCATACTATGGTTCATAGACCGCCCACTAATTTTTTTTACGTCTTTTTGGCACGGTCACCATACCACAATCGGCCATAAAAGTATGCCACAGTGCTACAGGGTAAAGAAGAAGAACATGAATAAAATTTGTTAAAATTAGGATTTGTTGATTTTACTAGAAATCATTAACTTTAATTTTGACTTATTTTCGATGTACCTGCTGTTTAAAATTTTTATAGTTTTTGATCAAGCCAAGCGGATTATATCAATGAAATTCACCAAATGGTGTTATAGAACAAGGTACAAGACACAGAATAGTGAAAGCACAGTGTGCAAGAGGGGGCATTCCAGCAGGTGGGTGTGGCACCACTATAAGTTAATACTTACCAATCAGATTCGATTAAGAAAACTGTGCTCATTTTCAGAATTGGTAGGCCGAAACCATCCAAAAAGAAAGTGAACTTAGAACTCTACAACTGTCTTTTTTGTAAATCAGTGCACATAATGTGCCCAACCCTAACCTAACCTCGTTAGGAAAGTTATCCCAAATTTTACCTACAAACGATAAAAGCGTCCTGACTAAAATTTACTCATAATGTTCTGAGATCGAGGACCCTAATACTTAGTTTTCAATGATCCGACAAAACTCGAAATTCTTAGAGCATATCTTGTATTCTCACCTTATTGGTATTCATTAACCAGCAATGCCCTAATTTTGCATTTGTCAAAGTTCAAACAATCTTCGTAGCAATACTAAAGTAACATCTTGTTGCGCTAAGCTCCAACCACAAGTCAGGCAATGAGCACCTGTTAGGTTGTCATTTGACCGCCTATCACATAACACGCTGTCTGGCCGAACAATCCACATAGCGCACCGCAATATAATTTCTAAGTCATGCAGGTGGAATCGATTAAAAGCCCTTCATAGCCACGCACACCATTTTTAGCAGGCAGATAATCTTGAGGGCGTACATTGAAACTTGTGAAATATTTGCGCGCAATAAAAAAAAATATTTTTGAATTTGAGCAATAAATTATCAAGATGATTGCAACCCACCACCAGAAAAATGATTTCATGTGCGGTACAGCAACATTAGGACGCCAGGAGCAGAAGCTAAAGAAATGCAATTGCTGTTCAGCCGACAATGCGATCCTTTGTATCGTGACAGCTTCTGTTGCTTCAACTGTTTGACTTCAACTTTTAAATCTGTTGCTGATGCGGTTTCTCGACTTTAAGGAGCAGTAGAAAAATGGAGCATTCCGCATGGCTGCGAAGTTCATTCGGTTCGGTTTTTATCGCATTAAAATGTCACAAATGCTGACCTCATTTTATGGCGACGACATCGCTGTGTTGCGTTGAGTTCTGTTGCAATGCAACACGAAGATATTTCACTAACAGCTTCCCTTGACAATTTAAGCCGCATACCAAGAATTCATTGCAGATGGGCTGAACGGAGCGGAGTTGCATATAATTGTTAAGTTGAGTTTAGGTTCGGCTAGTTTGGGGTCGCAAAGAGCGCTTAACGAGCATTAAAAAACTTATCTGCAATTGCTGTTGATATCCACAAACTGGCAGGGTCGTAAGGCACAAACACTCGTTAAGTGCCTGGTTGGGTGGGGTGGTTTGTTATGTAGTCCAGTGGTACGAACTTAATGTGTAATTGAGTAACAAACAAAATGTGCAACGCTTAGTAGGATGAAATATATTTCAAGAATTGCAAAGAAAAAATTCACAAAGTGAAACATCACGTTTATATTAGCGAATGTTTACACAATAATAATGCAAAGCATGACCATTTATGAGTAAAATCATGCATACGTACATGCATATGTATTACATATGTATATAGCCCCATAGTACATTCATCCTAATACTCAATTCTGTGAAAAAAATAAACTAACAAAATCTATATAATTTTCGGTTTGAATGCTGCAGCGAGGAAAATGTCTGGAAGCTTTGTGAACAAGTCAAGAAGACACGAATAGATGAGCTCTCAAAGTGCTATGCAGTGTTTGTGTCTAACGAGGGGCGCACAGTGCCGCTGTGGCGACAAAAAGCCGGTCGGGGCGATGATCAAGTTGTTATTTGGGTGAGTAAAGTCAGAATTTGTATAATATGTAAGCGAGTATTTAAGTTTGCATCTGTAACACATACGTATCTTGCCAAAGGTTCCCGATGTTGATCATATGTCCTGGCGTCGTCTTCGATTTTGTGGCTTATGTGTATTTTTTTCTTTTAGATTTAAAAGAAATGTCAAATAATAAAAAGCAAATAAATTTAAACATGAAAGCATAACACATAGACATCAGGAGCTTTCCTTAGTGTCCTCAAATTGCTGTTGAGCCTGTGCCAAAAGGGCAAAAAAAGTTGGCGGATTTAAATATTCAAAAGTAGGTAAGGATCTTTTTTGCACATCAATTTCGACGGTAACAGGTTGCAGTTCTCTTCAGATGGCATTTATTTCACTTACAAGAGTTCCGCCTTGGGTGAAAAAATATGACCTTTGTCAAAATCCTGACTACGCCATTGGTTCTTAAGATCATTTTGAGTCAAATATAAAAGTGCTAGTTAGTAAATAAATAAAATATTTCATTCGTATTCGAATATTTTATTTTGAGACGTTAAATTTCGTATATTCAACCTAAGCATTAAAAAAGAAGCGTTGGGTTGTAACTTTCAACCTCAAGGTTCAAATATCATTTACAAAAATCAACAAACCAATGCTTTCAATCAAGTTTAAGCAAATACTTGAAAAGTTTAAATTTTCATTGGGTTTTGATTAAAAAGTTTTAAACTTGAGTACAATAAGGAGTCATTGGGAGCAGCTTGAACCAAAATTTAAGAAAGACTCTTATTTACTTTCATACGCAACCGCTTTTTTACCAAATATTGCTTACGAACGAAGTAGTCCTCAATTCCAACGTAATACATACATATGTACTAACATAAAAAATGATTATATGTATTGTATTACAAATAAAATATTTTCTACATAAAAATCTTGTATTTTTGAATACTAGCGCAAAAATACTTTTAGCCAATTTTTGCAAAATAGCACAAACATTTGAATAAAATGTTACTATGATGTGGACTCCGATGGCAAAAATGTGCCATTCCAAATGGTACAAGAAATGCCGTACACAACACTTGCAGTGGCTTAGAACGTTTCACATGTTCTGATGTTTTATTCACTGCATCTTGTTTCATGTTACCATCACCGCAGCATTTTCTACTGATGTTCTCTTAAAACTTTTTACTTACGTTGTGAAATGGTTTATTTTCAAATATGTGTGACGCATCTATTTTATTTTATTTATTTCTTTAAATTTAAAGACAGGATTCAGAGAAAAAACAAATTGAAATTCTCATAAATTAAAAAGTTTCAGCGTTTTATTGTTTCCCTCAACAAGACGACGTGACCTGGCATTCAAGTTTGCATCCTTTTGACTTCTCTTGTTGCAAAAGTTTCTTGTAATCCGGTCTCCACGTTCGTCCATTTGGGTAACTGTTTATTATGGCTTTTATTATCCGTGTTGTATCTGCTATTTACGAGTAACTTGCAAAATCCTAGGCCTTCTAAGATTTAACGGGGATTAACAAAGTTTTGAATTTATATGGATAGTATGTGTGTGTTTGCTTGCATATCTAATGAATCCTTGTTGGTTATGTCCTACTCACCTTCATATTCTGTGTGTTTTCGCCTGCTATTTCTCTCTCTCTCTCTATCTTTTCTCTATTTGTTTTTCAGGATTACCACGTGTTCTTCATGCACAATCCCACGCCAAATCGATGTCTTGTGTTTGACTTGGATACGACGTTACCTTTTCCAACATATTTCCATAAATATGTGACTGAAACGTTTCGCTCGGATCTGGCATTAAGGCCAGAGCATCACAGGTAAATTTTGTTTTTCTGGTTCTTGTTGTTGTTGCCTGGTTCTTTTGCATTTGAAGATTTTGGTTGGGCAGTACAGCTCTGGGTACCTGAATTTGCAACAGCAACAGTAACTTTTTGAGCAAAAAGAATATCGTATTTTCTTTTCATCTTAGATTCTTCAGAGTCATTCCCGCAGAAACATACCTAACTGAATTCGCTTCGGACCGCAGGCACATGCGAAGGCCAGATGGCAGCTGGATAAAACCACCACCCTCCTATCCACCCATACAGTCAACTAGTAAGTTAACAATCGCACAAACACTCACAGCATATATCCCTGCAGAAAATCCTCATGGGATGTACGAAATCATACCTTGCAAATATTGAAACCGTTTATAATTAATAAGTAAAAGCAATTTCGGACTGGTACTATCAAAGGAGTATTATTTCTTACAGTATGTAAAAAATAATTGTATCGTTTGTGGAAAGTTGAAAACAAATCGTGTTTAAACTCACAACTAAGCAGAATTGTAACAACTTACATGCTCAATTCACGAACTGTGAGACGATAAAATGAGTGATTCTGGATACATTGTTAAGGTGGTTCAAATAAATTGAACTTAGTTTGTTTAGCGTCAGACTTTTAATGATAGCTTATGCTAAAAACTAGCGCATAATCTCAATATGAAGAGGTGACTCCGGAGCGATATTTTTTAGTCGTACTGAAATAATGAAATGAAAATTAGAATAATTTGTGGGACATAACGGACATCAGGCCCGGACGACCCCTAACTCATAAAAATAAACATAATTTGGAGCTTACTTATTTTTTATCGACTGATTACGTTAAATAAAAAATTCAATTTAAAAGGCTCTACTTAGGACTTTATAAAAATTAATAAATTATTAAATAAGTATGAGCCCTTTATTTTGAAATTGGATTAAATCACTCTTCGTTGAGAAGAAAAATCAAGTTCTAGCCTGAAATCAACAGCATAAAACGAAGACTGTATTATTCCACTTTAAAATAAAGGGCTCATATATGTTTACTAGTTTATTTATTTGTATAAGATCCTAAAAAGGGCTTTAGCATGCAGTTCAAAATTATTTTGAATGGAATTTTATAATAAACTGCCTGTTAAATTGAAGCTGGATTTGGAGCAAGTGGCTTTTAGATTGTCCATCACTTGTGTCTTAAATTCCGCTAGGGTAACTAGCTACACTATTTACTTAACTTAGTAGCCAGGCGGTCGGTCAAACTCAAATTTGGCTGCACCTCATCGTCGCTCAATTTGCATTGAACTCAAGTTGAGTTTGATTTATTTGAGTTAAGGTTTTATTGTTGTTCTTTAACTTATAATGCTCGTGTTTACTTTTTGATTTTGTCGTTGCCACTTTACTATTTCAGGCAATGCACACAGTTTGGGTGATTTCATCTGCATGAATCCAGGCAAGGGCCCAGGTACAGTATATAGCCTATCAGAGTTCGTACACACCTTTTATAAGTCGCCCAACGTAGTGGCGCAACAAAACAACAAATAATATCGCCAAGGCGAGTAACTGCGTCGTAACTACGGAATGAAAGACAAGCGCAGAGGCTACTTTCAGCCAGCGAGGATATCGATCATGACAAGGAATAAAATAAAAGCAACAGTAGACGAAGGCAACAGGCAGAATGGCGAATTTTAAAAATAAAATGTACTTTTTTTCAAAAACGAACGAGTGAAGCAGCAGGCTAACTAGAAACTGTGTACACAAGCACACAAAACACCCAAGCAAACAGAAAACACCTTAACTCCTTCGAATATACCTAACCATACAGTTAGGCAATACAATGATATTACAGTTATGGCTTGACTGTGCACACACATACACTCACAAAAACAAACAAATCTAAATAAGAAATTAATAATTCAACAGTTAAACCAAAAATGAGTTGAAATTGCAAAACATGAAGAGAATACGAAAAGAAAAACTAAATTTCATACAGTAGAAAGCTGAATCTTTTGCAATATAAAATTTAACTGGATGTAAATAATAAAGAAAATATAAAGCATGCAATTGAATATCATATTGAAATTAAAAAATTAATAAAAAATATTATTGAAAATTAAAGAAAACACCGGTTGAGAAAACCCATGCAAGCAACAACGCAAGCTGCAAAATACAAAATACAATAGCTGCGTTCCTGCACAGAAATGCATTAGTTCAATTTACAGGATATAGTCTGAGCTAGTCCGAACAACTTTTTTTGGATACATTTTTCGAGTACAGGAACGCTTTTCGGATAAAGTCCTGTAAATTGGACTTATGCATTTTTGTACGGGAATGCAGCTAACATTAACATACTTATATTTCTAAAACAAAGCAACAAAGTAAAAGAAAAGAAAAAATAAACTTTAAGCAAACATTTTTTAATATTTATAAATAAAAATATTGTATATGAAAATTATAAATTTCAATTGCAAACAAAAACAACACACATACAAGTGTGTATTTATAAAACATAATGTATTTTTATATTCAGACTAAAGCAAATTAATTGCAAAATAAAAAGGAAAAAAGCATACGCGTTAACAATACAAAAAGATTTTGTTATAACTACTTACGTATATTCATTAATTGAACTTTCATAAAAAATAAGAAAATAAGTTAAGCCAAGAACAACTAAGTAAGCATTTTATTCCTGAAACTCTTTGTATATTGTTATTGTTAACTTCTTTTATAGTTAAGCTTTGCGTGCCAATTTCTTAATACACTTTGTTTACAAAAGTTAAATAAAATACTTAAAATATGTTTAGTAATGATAAGTGCAAAAGTATAAAAGCAGCTAATCTTCAATTTTAAGCTAAAATATTATTTGATTACGATTATGAGCTCGGACCTCTCTTTTCATTGAGCGAGTAAAATAATGCACCTTAATACAATATTTTTTTAAAAAGTGCAAGATAAATAATATCGAAAAATTTCCCATAAATTTTACGTCGTTACCTATTGTATCAAACTGTGCTGCATAGAAGTTTTCTGTTAGCGGTCCTCTATACATATACATATGTAGATTCTATGGGCTGAAAAGTGCCATTACTGCGATTTAAGATCCAGTAATATTTTTTGAACACCACTATAAACTTTTAAATGGCTAATAAAAATGACTCACATTACATTCAAGTAAAATTTTACCTAATAATTTTTAATTTTTGAGTCATTCCATCATAACCTTCCCAGTTGAAAAATTCCAAAAATTGTATATTTGATACATGGCATAAATACCTGAAAATATTTGACATCAAAAACTTCAATATCTCAAAATCCAGAGTCATCCAAAGAAGCGGCTTACACTTTTAGATGCATCAACTTTGAAAACCCCTAAAATAATTATCATTTCTTTTGATACTCCTTATCGCTTTTTTGTAATACTATGTTATTCATAATTAAATTTTGAAATTTTCAATAGTGCAGCTAACATCAAAAGGCCAATTAATTTAAAATAAGTGATTCTGTTCAATCAGTGCAGATGCAAATATTAAGTTTTTGTGTAGACTTTCTCAATTCGTTTTCATCATAAAGAAATCTTGAACGTACATACATGGTTGCTGAAAAACGATAAGCTTGAGTGTCCTTCGAAGAGGGCGTGCGGTATATTAAACTATACAAAATTTTGGCTCTACACAGGAAGAGTTTAATATTATTGAGATTATGCATACGAGTATTTCGCCTTTATTTGTATTATAATACTTCTCTATGCATCCATTATCCGAAAAATGTATAAAACAAAATTTAGCTAGCAAATATTTTTATAGTTCTAACAGTAACTTACAATAATGTATTTTTTAATAAATCTATATAGAAAGCTGTTGTCTTTCCTTTGGCCAATTTAAATGTTTCCATTGGCCTTCCACCAGATATTTGTTGTTATCTTATTAAGCTGCCTACATATTAGATAGTTTTCTCTTAACTAATTTTTTTATATTTAAGCTGCGCAAAGACTGATGTGTTCTAATGCTTGCTTATTCCAAACTCATCAATTCCATCTTTATTCTTGCCTAAAAGTCAAACAGCAACTGAGGCATTATTTCCTAAGTAACACCAGTGCCGTTAATTCCCAAAGCGTTCATTGTTTCTGGCTTATCAGTAAAAGCCAGAGACTTCATACGTTACCACCAATTGGCCAATTGACTTCATAATTGCAAAAAAATCAAACGAACTGAAATAAAAGCAAATATCCACAATTTTCAAGCGTTGTTCTGCCGCAAGTATATGGTGAACTGTTAAAACACACAGCACCACCAGCTGGTTGCTGTCAAATTGACAGTCGCTAGAAACAGTGTCGCAAATTTAAAAACCAAAAACACCCTATACTTGCATTCATCCTTTTCTCCTAAATTGCTGTCATCCGCGTCGCACTTATTCCGAAGTTGCTCAGTTAGGGAGTTATAAATGAAAAAGTTAACAAATCTATTTACTGTTGATATTATAAAAAATAAGTTTGTAATGTCGTATCTTTAGGTAATTTTAATTTGTGCTATACTACCATTATATGTACGTTCTCAATAAAAGTTATAATAAAAATATGATAAAAAACTTTTGATTGCAAACCTTAAAACAAAACTTTTGCTCCTAGCTAATGTGACTACTGCACAATGGTGACATAATTGGGCATTGTAAAGCTTTTAATAAACAAGGTCCTGTTGAGAAAAACAATTCTTCAAACTGTATGTGAAATTTTTAATCAATTAATCGTTTCGATTCGTTTAAGGCTTGTCGAGCAGTAATTAATGTCTCCAAATCGGTGATTTTTTTCTCAAAGTTTTAAAATATGTAAAAAACAAAATAAAATCAAATCTATTATGATTCGCAAAAGCAATTTGTATCCTTCCTGAAATAAGAATAACAGAAAAAATGTGTACCATATATTTGCATACACAGTATTTGAATATGCAATTATAAAATATTACCCGTATGTAGCACATATACATATGTATCGCATTCTTATATGTATTTGTACTTTTCTCCAATCTATTATATACTTTTATAACTAGTGAATAAGCATATATACTAATGCATTTACATACTGAATTATAAATATTACATAATGCAATTTGTATATGAAACAAAACTTCTTACATGCTTACATATCAGTGGCGTCACTTCATCAAAACCTTGGGGAAATGGTTTTATTGAATTGATGTATTGAATAATAACTAATGTCAGATCCTACCGAACTGACGTCACTGTTACATATGTATGTATAAAAACTAAATATAATACAAGGTTGAGGATGTGTGCTTGTAAGAGAGTTCTCTTCCCAAAACAAAAACTTAAAGTTCTAGAAAATCTGTAATTGATTCGCTTAGGTTACCTTAGTTAATAGTGGTTATGTACCACTAAGCAGATCATTGTGATATAATGGGGTATTGGGTATTTAACTAAACATTCTTGCAGATCCAACCAGATTTGATAGGGAAACTAAGAAGCTGACCTAATCTCACATGCCTAAGTCATCCAGGCCATCAAATAAGAAATAATATTTTTTTAGTTTCAAAAATATAATAAATCAACGCTTTTAACATTTAAGTGTGACATTAACTTTGTTAAAAATTTCAAATGTTCTGTTTTTAAGATTAAGCTCAAACCAGAGCCAAATGAAACTAGTAGGCGAGTTATCTAAGGACCCCACCAAAAATTAAATACACTACACCGCATTATTAGTAAAAGGGTATTTCTTTAACCATATCACATACTGGTTGGTCTGACTAAACATTCCCGTGATAAAATCGTATCATTTACCTACTTAAGTAGCTGTTAGTATAGCTACTTCAAGTTTTTTCTTTAATGGGAGGTGCAATGCGGTCTTGTCCACCCACTTTATGTTCAGTGGATATTCAAATCAGTACATGTGCTTATGTGTAATGTGAATGCATACAATTTTCTGTAAGTAGAGCCAATTTTTGTGCAGAGCTTCCCATAACCATTTCTAGTACTTGTGTGAAATTTTTGCACTACCTTAAATAAATCCATTATTACTCAAATTTATTTATCCATGAATGGAACCTGTTAGCCTGCAGCAACGTTTCCACAAATTTTTCTTTATTCAATTTTGGGAAGAAAAATACCAGCTTGTGGGCACACGTTCTTTATTCATGTACACAAGAGTGGCAATTTTTTTCGAAATAAAATGAACAATTGCAGAAATATTGCTCTTGACCATAATAACAAAATTTGTATGAATATTGAAATTTTTAAGCGATCCTAGACTTGCTAGTAAAGTTAGAAAGGAAAAGTAACTTTATAAATTGCAAAACAAAAAAAAAATACAAACTCCTTACAAAACGAGATAATGTTCCCTAGAGTCGAATGGTTATTGAATTATAGCCCTTAAAGCCACAATACATTTGGTCACCTCATACCAAATTCATAATTAAACTACAATTACATTGAAAGGCACTCTCTAGTGATTTTACTACGAAATGTCCAGTACTCTAATTAAAAGCGGCATATCGTGACGTCCCATTGACGGATTCGTTTTATAGAAAAGATACACAGCTTTCAGAACTTGCATTGATTTTGGAAGTGGTGATATCGATTTTATTTTTTGACTTCGAAGAACTTGTGCAATCATAGGATATTATTTCAAAATTTTAATACTTCACGCAAGTTTTGATATAGTAAAAATAAAGAGCAATTTTTTACAACTTTTTATTTCATTTCCAAAAAAAATCAAAATTTTCGACCCACTCTAATGTACACATTATATATAAAGGCAGTACAGAACAAAAACAGCAAGAACAAAACAATGTTAACATTTAAATTTAATATTATGAACTTTTTATTAATTAATTATTATTGCAAAATGCATAGATAATTATTGCTAACTATTGATAAAAACATACTAAAAAAACTACTCGCAGTAAAACAAAAAACGTAAAAAAAGGGTATTTATAACTCAAACGTTTTGCCAGCAGATTTTGAACACCTTGAAATATGCCATCGAACACCTGATTTCAAATCAGAATACTAATTGGTATAACCATCTGTCGTCAGTGGTAATGATGGCACTCTATGGTATTTTTAATGACACGACTATTAAGAGTGTGAAAGTATTCAAAATCAATAAATGGCTCTAATCGCTTGGGATGTAGATATTTACTATAAAAAATTAAAAGAACAAAACTTTTATTCCAGGCAATTTAAATGCTAAATGTTATGCAACAACAAATATAAAATTAACATATTGTTATACATATACTTTATATATGTATATACATACATATATATATAAATAATAAATACATATAAACTAAATCTATTATTGTATGTACTTAGGAAACAATTTTTCTCTTCCAAATTTTCTACAAAAATGAATGAAAAAAACAAAAATATGTGACTAAATTATAAAAAAACTAAAATATATAATTTTTGTTAAATCGTATCATCACCAAGCTGCAAGCATTTTAAAGAACAGTGGGACATATTTTCGACAGAATTCAATTTATGTGCCTTTAGGCTTAGATGTCATAAACCTTCGTGTAGACAGTATCCTTCATTTTGAGCCTTCACTCACATTTGGTTTTGTGCTCACAGAATTAGTGGCAATTGAATGAATAAAACAAAGAAAACATACATTGAAAACATTGAAGTCTTTCCGTCACCATGCAGTCTTTTGAACTGACGCATGGGCGGATATATATAGGGTGTCCCATAAATAATGGATTACCTTCATAATAATAAAACTATATCACATACATAATTGCGGTTAAGGTATGTAGCTGTTGTTGTAAACACGACGTCAGCGAATGTCATCAAATTGAAAAAGGACATAAAAAAACCTAAGCGTAGATGGCGTTAAGCAACTACTCGACGCATTTGGATGTCTGCTTCCGTTATTGAACAACATTTGCCTTGTTGTTGCGCTCACTTTGCTTGCGTTTTCAGTCTGCGATTTTCTCAATTCATCGAATTCGTGTCGGCACATTTCACATTGGCTGGTTTAATCAGCTTGAAGTCAGGTTCAGACTCTTTTATTTATCTCCCTAGGGCAGTTCTGCTATGACCTATTCTAGTCCATATGAAATAATTCGCCCAAAACATAATCAATTTAAAACACTGTGTAGAAAAAAGCATGTAAACAATGTTTATGATTTAGTTGCTACATGGTACATATTATGTAACGATTAAATTTAACACCTCAAAAATAAAAAATTCTGTAAAAAATGTTGTCCCACTGTGCAAAGCATAGCATTTGCTTATAGGCCACATTTTCTACCTAATAATATCTTCGAATAATTTTAACCAAATTACCTAACCTTTACTACTCCATTAGATATTCAAGAAATTAATTGTTTATTCGTGCTTAAGTTTGAAACGTGTTATTTAAGAAAATTTATTTCAACTGAACCAATTTATAAATACTTTCAATAATAAAATAATTAAATAACATTAATTAATCCTTAACATACATATAAACAACCAAACACAAGAATATGAACAACTAATTACATGTAGTTAGGTAAATAATTTTTTATCAAACAAATTATGAAAGTATAAGAAAAAATAAATCAAAAATGAGCACTAAAGTAACATTTTTAATGAATTAAGTAAGATGTTAATTTACAAACCCAAAGAAAAGATATGCAGTTAAATAAATACTATTATTATATAAAGTTACATTATTATCTGTGAATTGCTTACAAAGGATTAATGAAAATTTTTATCTTCTCAAATTTTATTGAAAAAAATCAGCAATTTATATGCAAACATTTGAAAAAAGAATAGGGATACAATAAAGTGAAATTATTACTAATATTTTTTAACTAAAGAGAATAAAACTCAATGAAAAAATGCATCAAACTCTCACAACTAAAAATTTATTAATCATGGTTTCAGAGTACACCTTTTCAGAAATACTTACCAATTCTGTTTCTTTTGTTTTTACAGATTTGTTTAAAATTGTGTTACGAAATAGCTTTTATGAAACGTATTTATGTAATGTCTATAAATTTCTCACAATAATAAGAACAACTTTAATCCTATTTTTCCTACGCTTAGTAAAAGCAACTGAACGCTACAATAAAAATTGAACTATTGCAACATAATTTTTGTTTTATTTCAATTGAAATCTTAACTCAAAACCTAAACCGTCACTCAAAAATTATGATTTCTGACCTAACTAGCCAGATGTAGGGATTTATTTAGGTATTATTTTATATGAGGAATAAAAATTCTCCTAAGGATGCAATTTAGGGAAATTGCTAAATGTGTCTATTATTACTATCAATAATAATAAAATATAGGTTAGGGGGCGTTCAAGTATTACGTAATGAAATTTTGAAGATTTTTGACCCTCCCTTTCCCCAATGTAACACGCCGTAACGTTTTTCTGAATCCCCCTCCCCCTCCTTAAACATTACGTAACACCCAAGTGACCATGTTTACCTAAAAGTCACAATTATGTTGCGCAAAGTACCGGAAAATCGCTAAAATACCTTCGTTGTTGTTTTGGTATAAAATTCAGTTTTTGACTGTCTGTCTGTCTTTTATGGACTATGTGGTCGATTTTGATGAAATTTTAACAGTAAGTTAGTATCGATCAGGCGGGTGTCATAAGCTATAAACTTTTATTTAGGGTACCCCTTATACAAAAATATTTTTAAAATAGCATTTTCCCAAAAACTACTAAATCGATTCACATGAAATTTATACCACGTCTCTTTTATATTAAGAGGCAAAACATTTATTTATGGTGCATACTTTAGGGTGATGACCATCATTATTATATTAAGAGGCATAGCTTCTAAAAGTATTTTCCTTATCTTTTGATGTTTTTATCGTGCGTAAAATTTTTTTTTTTAATAAAAAAAGTTAAGACGACATTTTCTATTCAAGGTGGAGCGAAACGCACAGGGTAATGCTAGTAATAAATAAAACAAGAGCTTTCTAATTCGCAACATAATAATATTTATTTATTCATATTGTTAATTAATGAAGAATCACACATTGTTGAAACCCAAAAATTATTAAAATGGGCTCAAATCTGTCCTAATGAACTTTTACTACTAATCTTACATTTACTTACGCCGTTTTCTTGACTTGGCCCTGCCCTTGCATACATTTTTGGCTTCATCCACCATGTTTCTTCTCATGCATTCTCCTATTTTAGCTATTTTTACTAATAAACTCTTAAGATAAATTAACATATTTATTTCAAAAATCTACTACTTTCTTTCTCATTATATTGTTGTTGTTATTAAAATATCAAGGCTTTGGTCCATTGCTTGAAAATATTGATAAAAATAGGAAATCCTTTCACAGCTTTTGGCTAACCGATCTCGAAGCTGATAATTTTAGGATATTCTGCTCGATAAGTACTTTAATTAGTTGCTAATTTAGATCCCGTCAACTTTTATCATTTTAATAAAACATTTTCGCTGCAGCTATTCAGTAAACATATAAAGAAAGCGTTTCATTAAATACGCTTGAAGTTTCACTTCAAAATCAATGTAACGTAGCTATTTATAAAAATAAAAAAAAACTTATGTGTGGGTAACTTAAACCCAAGTACGGTACCAATTGTAAGGCTTATGAGCGTTATGATGATATTTTAAGTTTTTTTTTTTGTAAATATTTTGAAGAGCTCCAGACTCAGTGATTTTTGGAAAAGATATATCCGGATCTTGCGAAAATCGTATATCTGTAACCAACAGTTTCAGTGCCCACCATCTCAATTCGTTTTAATCGGGAAGTATCCGCTACAACACATGTAAATTTAAGAAATTTAGAATATATTTTTGTAAAATTTTCACAATGCCTCAATGGAAAGACATGCCCTAATATACATATAAAGCACTTTAATGTTAGAAAATTCTCATACAAAGGAAAATTATTTATGTTGAGGCAAAAATATTTACATATACAATTTTATTCAAAGACCACACGCTTATATTCATGATGTTTATAATTATAGTCATGAATATTATTCAAAACCAGAGCCTTTAAAATTCAATTTGCCCCTAATAATATTAATTGTTTGCATCACTGAATGTGGAACTTGTGGATCATAACAACATACACTAGGGCTTCACCAGTAATCCGATATGAGAAATTACCCATGATCAAAGCTTATGCCACTCCCAGTTGTACTGAATGGAATTCAATGATTCTTTCCATTTGTTTCTTGAGGTACGACGAACTGACAGTTTTGGTTATAAAAAAAAACAATTTAAAAAAATCTGTTTAAAAAGGTCATTAAATGCACATGCACAACTATGACCAATGCAAAAATTCTGTCTTTCGTTATCGGGATGTAACTTTTCCAGTATTTAGTCACCTACGCGATGCTTCAAAATAAAATTGAGCACAAAGTTGAAAGTAGGAAAAAGTGGGTAAATTTCATGCTTAAAACTTCGATATACGATCAGATTTAATCAAGTTACGCATTTGCTTGGCCAAAATATCAATATGTCCAATTTTTGCTTCAGTATCAAATATATTTTAAAGCATTCCGATTCAATCATATCTTATCACGGAAAGTATGACAATGATTTATTTTTTTTCCTATGCAACTTTGTATATCAATTTAAGACGTATAACTACGATTTTCGGCCTGCTAAACGCTTTATAAAACAAAAGTATGACTTCAATATTTGAGAGGTGTCATATACGAAATTTTGTCAATAGTTCTGGCTCCCAGATAAATATCGGTAAATTTCATTCATTGGCTATAGTTGTGCACTTAGTTTTTTTTCTATGAGCTAAAAATAAAGGCAATTCGTAACTTTTGAACTGAAAAAATAATTAGATTTAGAAATCGCGTACATGCTAAAAATATAAACTTTTTCGGATGTACTAAACTCAAAAAAAAAAAAATCCATTCCGCGAAAAAGTCACACACTTTGGATTATTTGTTTATTTTGATTGCGTTTGTGGCTAGCTATCTCACATTTTTTCCCAGCAAAAAAAAAGAAGTTTATGAACTCGAAACTGAGGTATTGTTATAGAAGGATACGGCGACAGTCCTGCAGCTATTCAATTATCTCGATTTGCGCCGTTTTTGAATTGCGTCGTCTTTACTCGGTCCCAATTTGCGATGCAAATAGAGACTTTGGTATATAATGAAACCCTCAAGTATGAGAACGATTTTGGTACTCTCGTTGAAGCTATGGAACTCAACAGATTATTGCTATTCAAAAGTTGTTCTCAATGCATAGTTCTTTTGCATACCGCAGATACTATTAACAATTTGCCTAGCCAAAAGTCACTTTTCAAAGCAAAATATCTATGTTAAATAAGTTAGTACTCTCGCTAAGCAAAGTATCTCTACTATCACGGTACAGTACCGAATACAAATGGAATCCACTGAGACGATTCACATTGAGTGCGGTCGACAATACGAACCACAAACAACGAACCAGCGAAGACTGCATGCGAGAAGTATGAGAAATGTGGATTCGTATTTAACAAACCAACAGCTGTCGGGGAACGTCATTCAAAAAGAAGCACTAGCACTCTTCGAACGTGGGTGTGTGTATCTCCGAGATACTCGACAAGAAATTTAATTTTTCAATTTAAAGAATTTTCTAAGTTTTCAAAGATATTTTAAAATTTTGTTTACGCGTTCTAAGTTTAAACAAAAATATAAATAAACAAGCAACAGCAGAAAATTGAAATTGAAAACATTTTCAAGATTTCGTTGAGCTACGGGCGTTTACTGGCGGATTTCGTAATATGCACAAAATATACATCAACTACAGTAAAAAACAGAAAAATATAAAATCATAATTAAAAGAGAAATAAGAGCCAAGAAGTTGCAACATAAACGTTATACATTTGACTTAAAAAATATACATGAAAATATTAAAGCAAAATTGAAGAAATAAAAAATTTAAGCCAAAAATTAAAAAAGTATCTGTAGATATTTTTGGTTAAAACGTCATAGTGAAAGTGTCAAGTGAAGAAAAATTTAATTTGTGTTTCCACTGGATCAGCTGGTCAAATCTGGTTGACATACCAGACAAAATCAACCATTTGAAAATTTCAATAATTTAAATAATTTGGATTATCGTGAGAAAATTGATTTTTCAATTTTACTACCCAGCAGTAGCAGCAGCAGCAGAATTGCAAGCGTCAGAATAGAATTCACAAAGCCACAACATGAGCGGATACACAGATTCTGCCAAATTGGAGAGCAGTCGGTAGGTGTCAAATAACTACAGGATTTTAGTATCAGGGGACCTAAGGGTCAATTATGGGCAGCATTCTAAGCCGCTTGATAAACCATTCCACTTACATATATCACATTGAATTGAATTTAAAATGCTTAAACAAAATCATAGGAAAAAATTCCATGCGATTGTTTTCTCTTTCGATGGCCTCAAATAAGAAACACCCCCCTCTACACACCTTCATGACAATTTTCGCTCTCTTCACTCTCACAACTCAAAGTGCCGTGCTGCGATGACGTTTAACAAAAAAATTTATCGTATGATGCGGACGGACGTATGATATAGACAGTGAAATATGGTAGTTAGGTGGTCTGAGACGGTATGGGACGCGCCACAGCCTAAACGATATGACACAATCGCACGCTACACAAAATCAGTCAGTCAGCCAGCCAGCGTCAAACCTATTCAAACATTTACCATGGATTTGGTGCGGCGGTGACTATGAGCGCTGGTAGCTACGGGTAGTTCACAGATACATGTGTAGCTTGCGAGTAGTTTTTGAGATTTCATATATGTTTCAGTGGACAGGACGGACAACAGCACTACGTGTTTGAGCTGAGAATTATCAAGATACTACGCTGAAGAGCACAACTGTTGAAACATTTAAGATATGATGTTTATATGAGTTAGTGAGTATCTTTGTGTGGTAACATATAAATAAACGTATTAATGAGCTCACATACGGGTGGCTGCTGGAATTTCGAAATGTTTATTTTGTTGCAAATCACGAAAAAGTAAAATATGCTCTAGACACAGACAGATGAACGCAGAACATTTGAATTATCTTAACAAAACATTCGAGCATTGATGTATACACTTTTCTAAATAGAGTGCTAGACGATCTCTTCGAAACCCTTACCTGCACTTAAAATTCCTTGATTATCCTACTAGATAAGCAATGATAAAGACTAGAAATATTTCTCTCATTGACTTGTATCTTATTGTGCTTATGATGTCTTATAAATTTTGTTGGGTGATAGAAATATA
Organism: Meiosimyza decipiens; assembly: GCA_963680825.1. Lineage (NCBI taxonomy): Eukaryota > Metazoa > Arthropoda > Insecta > Diptera > Lauxaniidae > Meiosimyza > Meiosimyza decipiens. The sequence continues at coordinate 80,605,657 of OY804261.1, read as the reverse complement.
TCGATTGTGAGTTTTCTTAAATGTATAGAAGCGGAAAAACCTGTTTTTAACAAAACTCACATTGCAAGGCACATGTTTTTATAAGAGTTCTTGTTTCTCATATTGCTTAATAGTTTGACTTCACTCATCTCTTGTTTAAAATTCAAACTCTGGATATCATTTAAAAGAATGTTGTTTCAGAAACTATGCCTTTTAAATTTTACACGCTTATTATATACGTAATATGTACATAATTATTCATACATAATAATAATTATTCATAATATTTAGCTATGCTCAAGTGTCTCAACTTTGTACCAAAAAATATACATAATGTAGCGTCATTCTAACACAGTTTGAAGTAAAACACAAGACTTCTGTTAATTTTTTTAATTAATCAGAGACCCATGGGAAATTTCAGTTTTCAGATGACCTTTGCGCAATGATGGTTGAAAAGTAGAAATTTTTAAGCATCTTGTAGTATTTGTTAAAAAATTTACCAATAATCAAAACTTTGGTTTAATCTTGAAAAAAGAAAAATGTTTAACATAGTAAGATCTTTCGAGCAACATAGAGTATGCCATTCTTCTATATACTTTTGGTATTTCCGCAGGCACCTGATACAGAGTACCCATTTTCTTATATTTTTCAATTTAGATTAATAAAAAAATAATTTTGTTTTATTTTGAAACACCTGAGATACAACTGTTCAAAGTATCAAGAAACTAAAACTGCGGTTTTTGCCTATTATTCATCATAACCTTTTAACCCTTCAAATCAGCTTATTCAAATTTAACTTAGCCCGGGCGATGGTAAAAAAATGCTCCCATAATTATTAACTGACTTGAAGTCCAATTAAACCGACATCTCTAACAGTTTTTTATAAGTCTCATAATTTCTTTTTTTAATTAAATTTTTAGATCGATATTCTTGCAAACGTACAAATCGATGAAAGCTTTTCCTAAAAATTGATTTTTGAATCGATTTTTAAATTTTCAAAATTTTTTGATTATAATAAGTCGATAAAAATACACATAAAAATTTCATAAAATTCAAAGCCTAATTTCTATCTGCCATTATTTTACAGAATTTATAGCCATTTTAAAATTACTTCTCATATCTTAAGTAAAACTCCGTTTTCAGAATTAAAAATCTCAAATTTCGTTGTGTGGTGAATTTTTGAAAAATGAATTTTGACTTTCATAATGTCTCAGATGTCATTTTAGAAGTGTAATAACATATGTATTTTTCTTAAAAAAAGTGTTAAACTGATCCAGTTATACAAAAGTACGTATGAAATGAAAAATAACTATTTTGATTTGACATGAATTATAAGTTTTATAAAAGAAATCCAGAATTGAACAAGATATAACCATTTGTGCTTTAAGCTTTTCTCATTCACTTAAGTGTAGTATTTTAAAGTTTACAACTAAGCTGGCTTTTAATATTTTCGTTTTGAATTTTTTCGCATGAATGTTTGGCTCACAAATACAGTCAAACTTACTCGCATACTTGCATATGTATGTATGAATGTCCGAGTATATGCTCAAAAAGTTATTAAGTTGCACATTCTCAACTAAAACAACAGGTGAACATCGATCGTCGGTGTTCAATCAAACTCGGTTAAATTCATACCGAAAACTACGATTGAGTCGCAAAATATAAGATAACAAAATGGGTATTTGGTAAATTTTATCAAACTTTTTCCAATTAGTCAGCAAATGAACGCATGTGAGTTGTCATTAATGAGAAGTAGTCAAAGTGAATCAGCATAGCATAAATAGAATGAAGTTACAAAACAAAATATTTTTGCAAAATAAATTTAATAGACTTTACGTACGAGTCGCAAATTATCAATGTTTTCAAGGTCTTGAATAGACGTTTACGTCGTTTTCCAAATTGGCTTATCATTGTGCTAAAAATTACAATAAATAAACGTTAATTACTCAATATGATAAATAAATAACTAGTATCTAATACAAATATCTCATAAATACGTTAACACACACGAATTAATGTAAATAAGCGTTTGTAGCTCCATTGTCTCTCACTGATTTTCATTTCTAACAAGCGTTATTTCTCATTGTGATATCACAAAATAAAATTAAACAAAAAAAAATATTGAAAATTCAGACCATTACTTGGCTTTCTGTTGCTTGCTATCGTTTGTACTGTCATTTCCAGTTTATTTTTTACTCTCCCATACCATTGTCTTACCCCAGGACCAGTACACCGTGCGTATTCGTGTCAGTATTCCACCCCAAAATCAGGCGATTTGTACGCGGTATTCTATATTCGCAATGCGCATGGCTGACATTTCCTTTGTGTTGCCTTTATTTGATACCCTACACCTCTCGAACTGTGTACATACACTTCTTGCTGACGTTTGTAACACCTTCCCACCGAAGGCACATGTTGTGTTAAATAGTTTAATTCATAAATAATGAGAATCTCTTGAAAAAAACTTGCTAGGTTTCATTTAATAAGAAAGTATAAAATCAATATGGTATGGATTTTAAACAAAACTAATCACGAATCACCTTTGTTGATTGAATTCCATAACAGAGCTACTTAGTTTCAATATGTCCTTCAAATAGATATTTACCGAAGCAATATATATTTGTAAGAAAATGCATTTCAATATTTTAGATAAAATATTAGCATTCAGAAATAATATTTTCAAAAATAATAAACAACGAAGCTTTCACATATTTGTTACAAAATTAACTATGTGGGTCCATATAGTAAATAATAGACAGTCCATCGAAAAAATTGGTTGAAGTATACAAAAAAACTTGAATTGAATCGAATTAAAGACAGAAAATTTAGTTTGAGAAACTTATTTCGAATCAAAATCTGTTTTTTGGTAAATATTACGTATAAGTCATGTTTTCGAAAGTTCGACGTTAACAACAAAAAATTCCATTCTCATGTCGCACCTAAGTGCAACATATAAATTTTTGATGCTAAATCGATAACATAGTCATAGTACGTTTAAATTTCGAGACATTCTAACTGAAAGTGCAATGGCGTAAAGATTTTAGCAATAGTTACATTTTCAGCACACTAAGACTAGAATATCTCAAACTTATAGCTCTTAAAATATACATTTTGCGGCCGGATTTGATTTAACAATAGACAAATCTATAGAGATTTAGGTAGCGGGGATGATAACATTTTATGAAAATTAACTAGAAATCGCATGTTTCGCAGTACCGGATATGAATATCTCCACGTTCTAAATCGTTTGATTAATTCAGCCGAATTTTCACACATGTCAGAGTAGAATACAAGAAACTATCGGTTTCAGCAAGCGTATTTATCGCGTGTATGTACTCGTATGTGCCGAATTCGAGCTCTTCATGGTCGAACTGCATCGACTTTAAGTTCTGACTATGTTTTTCGTTGTTTTTGGCTTTGCATTTTCTCTCGCAAGGTTAGCATAATTCAGTTCTAAAACTTTCGTTTAACATGAAATGCTTTTGGCGTACACTGTAACACACTCCTTGCCGCACTGGGTCTCATAGATATGAGCGGCGCACTGAATGAAGTTACCGGTTTTTTTGAGACTACCGCGACGTCGACAAATCGTGCAGCGTTGATTGTGTAACAACGACGGATCTTAGAGAAAAGTCGGCAAACGACGACCGAATGCTTGGAAGACGTAAACATGACCAGCGGGACCGGCACTGGGTCAGGGGAGAACTTTGACTGGCTTTCATTGGTTGAAAGTGTGGCGTGGTTCTTGCATTGCTAATGCAAAATTATTTGAGAAAACAGCAACCACAACAACAGCAACAACAATGGAGAAGCTAAGGCATTCATTCATATTTTTATATTGATGATAATTATAGTCGGAATGATGATGATGATGTTGCTTGATGCTAATTACGATGAGGTGGCTGATTCGTAGAGCATCTGATGAAAAACATTTGATCATGTTTTTGGCGGTGGTCGATGTCGGATGTTTTTTGGCATATGGACGGAGTGGTGGACGCCAAGTTGTTGTTACTGCTGATTTCATTTTTTGTTGAATCTTTTTTTTATTAAGGCGCAAATGAAAACAGCAGTTCATTGTTGTCGCCACTTGTCACTCGGTTGTTGCATGCAACAGAATTTCTCGCATGTTTTCATTGTTTAATTTTATCAGTTAAGTTTCTCTTTGTGTTTTTAAATTTTATTTTTATCCACTTTGTATGAATTTATTTATTTGTAAAATGTGTACCCATAATCAAATGAAAGAGATGTCATAACTTTGGCAGAGGGAGGGAGGATCTGCTCATTTTTATTTTGATGACACAATCGAAATCGAGTTCGGGGGGCGGCTGCGGTGTTTTACAGATGAAGGCCATAAATTAAAAGATAACGTTCTTAATATGCATGGAAAGTAAAAAATTGTTGAACAATAATTTGAATTGACATTACACGTGAAATAAAATTTTAATATCATCAAGTAATTGTAGTGTAATTGAGAAAACGTGCCAGCAACAAAGGAATAAGATAAATCAATAACACTGCCAAACGACTCTGTTAAATTACTTTGAATATTTGTTGGAGCAGAGCTCATGAACCTACATAAAACGCATTTCTTAGATATCTCGTTTGGCTTTCGATGCACACGATATGAAAGTTTTGACCGCACTCTAAAGAAAAAAATAATGGGATTTTAAGAAATAATAATAATTTGAGGAACGAGTACATTTCAAACAGATATCCAGTTAGAAATTAAAAAAAAAAATAAAAATCTTTGGCTATGCGAGAATCTAACTAAACAAACGCAGGGTATTGACACTGCAGCATGGAACCATATGAAATGTCATAGTATTTTTCCATATCTGAGCTTCGAAATGCTACAATAATTTTAATTTATTCATATTGAAATTCAAAAAGGGCGCCGTCATATTTCTATTAAACAGAACAAAAAGCTAATTAAAATCGTATACGTTCGATTTTACAATCTTCTGTTTGAGTACTAAAAATCAACTAAGGAATCATTAACCCGACTTATATATAAACGTACATTTGCTTAAAGTTTTGAGTCTTATTTCATTTTATTTTTAGAAATCAATTTCTAATGGAGCATTACATCCGTAACGTGAAAAACTTTTGTGTGTCAATATGTGACAACTATTTGTAAGCGAAAAGGACCACAATATTTGTATGCGAAATTTGTTTTAATCAAATGCAGAAAGTTAGTTTTTTTCATCTTGAACAAAAGTCTCAATAGTACAACAAAATCCAACGACAAGATTTTGAGTTATTGGCCAAAAGTGATCCCATTTCACATACTCTGGTATATTAGGTTATCATTTTTAAGTATCGATATCTCGAAAGTTAAGCCAAGCAAGATATCGATGTACCGATATGTGAGGACTACCTGTTTGTGAGAACAGATTCATTCGAAACTAAAAAATAGCTCCATCATTATTTCTGTGTAACTTAGAGCCTTACCACAGAATTAAAAATGCCAACCAGTTCTTTAATGACAACTATCTAGTGAGTTTCATCAAGATTTTATTTAAAAATCCACACCAATTCTAACTTTAGCAATCGTTTCGCTTAATGTTTCAAAATAAAAAAAGCTCACAAAGTTAGATATTATTAATTATTTGTTATTGCATCATTTAAAATATCACGGTTTTGGTTTTTACCCACGCTATCTAAATTTTATATTGTTATATTTCATATCATATCAAAAGCACTATAATCTCAGACGTCAATACTTTCGATAAGACATACGGAAAAGATTAATAAAGAGAAAAAAAAGTCGCATCAGAAATTGGATTTGTAAATTGATTATTACATGCTCTTACACATGTATATATGTATATAAGTAGTATACAAACTTTTTATTTTTCAATACAATAATACGACGTTACATATAATAACATTAATTTAATTTTTGATAACAATTTCATGAATGAAATCTTTCTTTATATATGTACATCGCTTTCTAAGAACTTCAGTTCTATTCTTCAGAAGCCTAAATTTAAGAAAACAGATTACATCAATAGCACACTGAATAAATTCACTATGCTCGTACAGCAACTTCTCATTTCACTACGATTTTTTTCGAGCGCCTAATACAAATCATTCGCAATTACAGCCCTGTGCCGCCTTTCATCTTTATTGAATATTTTGCACAGATGCTGATACTACCGATCATTCGATATTAAATCTTTTTGGCTTAAAGCCAAACCTGGCGTCCGTCTAGAGATGGCGCGATTATCACCTGATTGGCTGGCATTGTATTCATTTGTGCTTTTGTTAAGTCGCATGCGATTAAGTCTTCCACTATACAAATTGAAGAAATATTTAAAGATTGCAGGCTACACTACAAGTGCGACAAAATAAAACAGCTTCGATGACCCCAGCCACGAATATAAAAAGACGCACTCGGAAATACTTTTAGGTATTAGCAAGCAAAATGGGTTGGGAATTTGTTTTCAAATTTATTAGCCATTAACACTGCGTATTATCATGAACTTTATTATTGTTCTGATAGTTTTCGTTTTAAGAAATGAAATAAAAAAACCACCGTCATGCATTAGAAATTTCATTGATCATACCACAAAAGATTAGTCAGCCGTAACAAAGTCGTACGTTTCCCGTCCGATAAGATAAGCTAACGTTTCTAACAACTATAAGTATGTACGTATGTATATGAGACATGATGGACGAGTAGTCAAGTCAAGTGCTCTACGATTTGATTTTTAGCAAAGTTAACTCCAAGTATTTCAATTGCTATCAAGTTGACTGAAAGTTATCATATCATATAAAGTATGGGGGGCTTCATATTTATGCCCCACTTAGACTGCACATTGTCTTCATACACATATATGATGCATAGTCAAGTGTTGCATGAGAATAAGTACACTACATACATTACATATGTAAAATTAAACAAAGCGTCGCGTCTGAAGTGTGGAAACACCTTGACACTCAGTCAAAGTATGCGAAGCACGCACTCAAGGCATGCCCGCCGTTGTCGCCGTCGCCGTCGTTGTCGATGTGGACGCCAACGCGATCGCCAGTTGTAAGTGTTTAAATTTAAACTTCAACTAAATGCGCACTAAATGAAAATCTTTATCAATACTGAACACGATGTTTTGATTCTTTTGGATTTTGGGTTTTTCTATCACACGTCTACGACGTCGAATGGAGAATCGCACGGACAGACGTTAGAAAAAACGGGGCCGCCGCACTTTAGACCCTTGATATCAGTGGTTTTGTAACAAAGTACGCAGCAAACACCCAACCAGACAGTCAGTTTGCCCTGCACTAGACTTATAGCTAGACAGCAACCCCAGTGAGAAAAAAGAACCACAGAGAAGTTCCAAGTTGTATTATCTTGAATTGAAATGAACTTTATGTTTGTTTATTTGATCAAATTGAAGTTTTGGGAAAATGTTAAAATTTTTCCTTGAGAATTTCAACATGTTTTTAAAATCCACTTGTTAAATTCATACAGTTAAAAGTTAGAAGTTATCAGGGACTTTCTTCTCCTTTAAAATGTTATGCCTAAAGCACATTCATAATTCGAATTTTCTATAGATATTATAGTCGAGAAAGTAAGCCAGTAGGTTCCAATGGTGTCTTCTACCTATCACATTCAAATTTGAATCTTTTATCAATTTATCTTATTTAAATTTTGGAAACGATGGGAAAGAAAATAGCGTATATTGTAAGTAGTATCGAGAAATTCTTACTCAAATGAGGTATATTTGAATTTTCCTGAACGTCTTCATTTGATTAGCTTAGAAAAACAGATAATAGATTTTGGAAAATTAATTAACAGAAAAATTTAAAAAGTTTACTCATCCTTCAATATTGCACTATTTTTTGATTTCAATTTAGCTGCCCTGGCGAAAATTTCGAAGAAGCCTACAATGAAAATTTCTTGGCATAATGCAAAATCCCTTCCTGAAATTGCCATACTACGCTCCCCAAGAGCACTACGTTATATACTCGTAACTGTAACCTTAATACCTATCTTGCTCATTGGGCTATATGACCACCGTCTACCGCGAGACCCCTCTAAGTACAAGCACTGTTTTTGTTGTAATTGCTGTTGTTGCTTTTGTTTTTGTGGTTATTACACTTTCAAATGAATAGCATGTAGTGTAATTACGGGTACAACTGTAAGAATTAAATGCAATAATCAATGGGAAAATAAATAACCGGTATGTGTTGGTTTTCTGGTGATAACTTGAATTCTGGCTGGCTGGTAGACAGATAGACTCGTGATTCTTAATAAATGTTATCGCATCTAGACGTCGATAGCTTGGTTTTGTTTCACTTATAATTTATGATGCAATCAACGTGGAAAAAACATAAACTATTGTTATTAATCCCTGTAGAATACTACTAAAGATTGGCTTAGTTTAAATCTTGGCCTCGTTTGCCATATGTCCCTGAAATGCACCTAAACTGTATGCAAATTGAGGTAACGCAAAAAATAAAAATAAATATTTCCAAGAAGCGCACAAACATTATGTTGGCAGAATGCGATATTTTTGGCATGTGTCGATAAACCTCCTTACAATATTGGCCTCCCCTAGTGAAGCAAATGCGCAATGCGGTTTGCTGGTGGGGGCATTGTATTGTAGTCGTAGTTGGCTGTTAAGCTTATTATTTTAAACCAATATAAAACGCTACTATGTATAGCAAGAAGACCAAGTTTCTAAAAGCAAACATATGATTTTTCAGTTTTTTCATTTCTATTGTGTTGGCCAAAATTAGAAACCCGTTTCAACGACTGCTGTGTGACAAAGCGTGGCGAGCAAAAGCAGCAACGAAAAAAAGCTTGGCTTTTGGTTGTTAATTGACCGTCCTCTATGCTATCGAGATTTCTGAGTTTCGCCTTCTGAATTTGCATAAGAAACAAACATTTTTTGCCAAATCATCCGGCGATCGCTTTCCGAATACGAATATATTAAAAGTTTGAATCCATCATGCTGACACTTTAGCATTTGAACAATAAGCGAAAATCCAACTGGTGCTGCTTAGCATAATTCTGACCTGATCGCTCGAGATCACGGAAGTGTTACCGTACGACGAGTATCACTTCTGCCAGACTTTAAGACGCGGCAACGACTTGTCTTTGCGAACTTCTGTAACTGGTTTTCGAATTTGAATTCATTGGGCTTAACTTCTTTCTCTAAAATTAGCGCATCAATAAAGCTGAAATATGTATTCGCGCGTTTTTGTCTAATTTACATATGTGATTTTTTGATAAAGCCTTGTGCCAGACAAACTAGTGCCTGTCTACTTTTGAACGCTTTTATTAACTATTTGTGTTTCTCCACTTTTTCTTTACAGAAACTGTCTGCGCCGCATTGCACGCCACGATGAGCTACAATTCTCAAAAGACAGCATCGTGAATGTGATGGAGAAGTTCGTTAAAACTGTCAACGTCATGGATGAGACCATTTTGGTGCCATGCAGGCTCATGGATCGACAGGTGTGTACACTCGAATAAATGTATATGAAAATATTGAAAGCTGACACAAACATGCCGCTTTAAAAATAAAAATTAACCATTAATCAAACGAAATATAAAACCAAAATTTATGCTCGAGGCATGACCCAAATGAATAATGATGTTCGTAGGTTTTCTTGATTTTCTCAATGTCTTCAACAGTTTAAGTACAATCTGTGCAAATCAGAAGTTTTATGCTAACATCTAGCAAGGCCTTCAAGATATAAATAAAAATCTCTTGAGCAATGACTTAAGAGAAATTAGTTGTCACTAAAAAGGTTCACAAATTTATGTGGTATGATCTGCCGTTTATTTAAGTAGAGCCCGACTCCAATGATTACGCTGACTGAACTTTACTTTTAAGGGATATTTCTGACAATTTTTAAATATAAAATTCTTTATCGTATACTAAAGAAGGTTGTATTTACTACTAGCTGTTACCCGCGGCTTCGCGCGTGGATCCTGTTTCAAATTTTATATCTATATCTTTATGCATATATTATCTTTACTCTATATTTATGCTTCTATATTCATCCGTTTCAAAACCTCGGGGTTTTTGCATAGAATTAAGTTTCATAACATTTTTTTTTATGCCAACATGTTAGGTTTCGCCTCTACGACTTGTTCTAACCGACTCAGTTTTACCATATCTTTTGCAAAGTTTCATTAAGTTCCATTGGGAAACCTAATTGGTTAGTTCCACCCATTATTTGTTTGTATAATACCTTTGTCATCTGTCACTTATCTTAAAGCTTCATTCTATTACATAGGAAATCTCACTGGTGGTAAAAACGTTTAGTTTCTTACTTCTAGGAGAGGTATCACACCCACTTATCAGTTTCGAGATATCACCTCACATATTAATAAACTTTCTCCCACTTTAAGGCACCTTTCTTAGAAAATTCATCCAACTTATATATTTTGTCTGCTCTTTCTCTTTCAGGTCGGTGATAGCACAGATTTTATACCAGCACCAGGTAAAGACTCAACCGCTAATCAGTTGATGTTGACATCTATCGCTCACGGCAAACGCAGTACAGCAAACTCAAAAAATGTACACGAATTCCTCAATTCATCCGAATTGTTCAACTTGTATAGCATGTTAAATTCACTGAAGAATGATCTTTTGTGGACTGGCAAGGGTGAAGCAGTTGATGAGGATCATGGAGAATATGAGAGTGCAGAGAATCTCAAAAACGCTGATTTCATTTACGGTGGTTCCAAGACTGACTCCAACAGCACTGAAGCGATACAGACTATCAACAGCAGCAGCATTGTAGCCAGTGCCAACGTTAAGGGCCACAATCGTCGACCATCAACTGCCTCGGTCGCCTCAACAGCCTCCGTCAGCAATATGAGCGATGCGGAGAGTGATATATCGAATGAAAATGATTCGGGCGTTGAATCAGAAGGCAATAAAAGTGACAACAACCTGCAAAGTAGCGAATGCTCGCTAAGCAGCAGCGAAGAAGCCGTAGCCCATCAAAAAAAGAAGGTCGCCAATCAAGATAAGGCAACCGAACTGGCACGGCGATGCAGACGACACTTGAATGGATTGTATCAGTGCCTGGAACAAATGACAGAGGCGGCCAACTACCTGACCGCCAGATACCAAAGTGATATTGGGCCCGTTTAGGGTTCAACAAAAATTTTGTAGGGGGTGCTCAAAATAATTTTTTTTGTTTGTTTTAAAAAAGTTAAAAATAAAACGGTACTAGGTTAGATGGGAAAATGTTCGGAAGCAGAATTCTTGTGTTAGGGGGTTTAACGAGTAGATAGAGGTAACGATAGCTTTTAAATTTAATCAAACAGTAACAACAAAAAAATTGTGTGGTGAAAAAGTAGAGAAAGTGTAGACAGCAAAATGAAAACAAGAATAGAACAGAACAGAACAGAACAGAACAAAACAAAACAAAACTCCAATAATCTTCAGATACTAAATGTAGTTTCAAGAAGAATATTCTTATCCAAATTTATCCGAAATTATCTGTAGCTGCGGATGTGTGTTTATATTAATGTAAAGATAATATGTATGTGTGTGTGTTAGGATCAGAGTGGGTGTGCTTTTCATCAACGACAAACAGACACTGATTAGAGGGAAAGACTGAACACTTTTTTTTTGCTTTTAAAGCGCACTTCCGCTCATCTCCTCTCCACCTTAAGCATCCGAGATATAGGCACGCAACAACAGTAATGCGACACACAAAGCATGAGCCGAGAACAGCTTAGCTCAACCCCATTATGACTAAAGTACAATAGTGCAATACTGCGAAATTCCAGAAAAAAACACTACAGTTCGGTCAGCACAGCACGAACAAAAACCAGAAATGGCATGCAAGGGCGGTAGCTAAAATTACAAATGTATCTATTTATAAATCACTCTACAAGAAAATATCGCAGAATATTCTCCACTTTTAAATCCACTCATCTATGGTATATATCAATCAGCATTCCTTAAGAAATTTTTTTATTGTAGTCATACTCGTAGTCGTCAACGTCAGAGAACAATGGCGACTTACCGATCACGTGACCTTGTTCAAGATCAGTGGAAAATTACGAGACTGGCTTGAAAAACGGGCTCTCTCTCTCTCTGTCTGATCGCAAATGCACGTACATATAGCGTTCGTGAAAGTCGCACTTGTTGAGATACAAAATTTTGCAATGTAGAACTGTAAATTAAAACAAGAAGATAAAATCAAAGAGTCGTTCGCTTACGTTTAGTAATTTTTACAAAAAATCTGTTAAAATTAAATTGGATGTTGGCAAAAATTGTTTAAAGTAGTTGAAACAAGCAGAAAGGTCAAGACGAAGAGAAGAACAAAATTTTTATTGCGTGATTGGACTGAAATATAGTCTAATGTTTTAGTCTAAAGTCGAGTTTATCAAAGAATTATTTTTACTATAACTAAATACAATATTTTATTTGTAAATTATTGCTAAAGCTTTTATTTTTTGTATGCAATTTTAAGTGTAAAAGAAATGTAATTTCTTTTATTTTGCAATGAAAATGTACATGATAAAACTAAGAAGAAGAAGAACGCTTTAACAAATATTCATTCAAAACCCGAATAAAGATTCTTTATTCGTAGCAAAATTACGTTATAATTAACCTACAGACAAAAAGTATTGAATATTAAATAGATAAATTGGCACAGAATCTAGCAGATATCCATTCACTAGAATTATCTACCTAACTATAGTGAAGGTAAAGCGCCACATTAAAGTATGTAAAAACAAAATGAATATAATTACAAAATCTACTAGAGCATTTCACAAATCTTTAGCTAGAGATATCCGCATAAAAATGCAGCAAATCCAAATTTAAAGAAATCACCTGTAAACCAATGCTAATCACAATGTTGTATGTAATGTATATATAAATAATTTTATTAAATAAATGATTAATTATTATAACTATTATTATAATTTTAAATTAAAATTATTTAAAAATAAATGATAATTTTTCAAAAATATAAAATATATTGTTATTTTTATTTGCATCCATGCCCTATATGCGACAGTGCGCCCAAGAAGGACCATTCATATGTACTATATGTCAGCTCACGAAATCCAAGATATTCGAGGTTATGTTTAATGTTTAATGTTTCAAATGCTGCTCCATTTTGATGTCATATGTATATCTAGCCAATAAGCGAAATCAAATTATCTTCAACTTTTGGTAAGTGAAAAACATTGGAAAGTATCCACGTTTGAAGAGCAGAACTCTACAGTATTCTAAAAAATGTATCCGCTTTTGAATTGACTTGCTTTTTTGGCTTAAGCGTGCAAAAAAGGAAACCTCAATTCTGGACCAAAGTCGTCTGATATTAAATATGTATGATTTGGAGTCACAGAGGTCGAAACTGCCATCAGGTTTTGGCCAACAAGTCAACACTTAGAGATAATGGCACGGCTACAAACGCTTCTGTACGACTTTTTTATTTCAAGTCTGAGAAGTTTGGTGTCAGAGGCAAATGGACCATGTTACTCAACTTTTCTGCGAGAATTTAAATAAGGTACAAACGACTGAAATGTAATGTTTACATTTAAAATTGTAAGAAATATAAAAATGAATTGAATACATGAAGAAACAATTTAAAAATTACTAATTTTAGAATATTACTGCCACACAGATGGACCTATCGGCAAGTTTTGTTGTTTGAGGTTCCCGCTTAATTTTTTATGAGAAATATTTTTGCCCAAGACCGTATGAAAAAAATCTCAGTCATTTGTCCTATATGTATGTTTTTATTTTTAATTTGATTAAAATGCTCCATAGCGGGATTAAAGAGTTGTACTAGAGGAATAGCTTTAATAGAAAAAAACCTCAGACGCGAAATCTCTCAGACTGGAAGTAAGAAACCTCGCAGAAGATTAAATGAGAACCGGTTAATTTAGCCTTATCTCAAAACACTGGTGTGTGATGACGTTGAAGCCGATTGCAGATTCGAAATCAGCCACCCCACATTACTCTATGGTGATATCAGTCGATGATCCTCGAATTTCACTGCACGCATTGTGTCATTAACACAAATTAATCGCTGAAGATTCCATGCGAAAACTGCTCGCGTTATTGAAGGGATAGTGCGGTCCGAAATTCTATAAAATGGTGACGTTCTTAAAGAAACACCCACTATGCAATAAATTTTATTTTCAAATATAGCTGCTGCGATTAAATATAACTTCATGTGATGGAAAAAACTGAAAATGCTGTTGCAATCAGGGCACTTCAATTAACGGAAATATTTTGAACTTGATTGTGGAGGCAACAGTTTTCTACAGTCTGTTCCCTTTTGGTGATATATAGCTATCATAATAGGAACTGCAGCACAGCGTCCAGTACGAGCAAAGCATTTGTGAACAGTAAATAACTCGTATTTGGACAATTGTATGCAAGAACCTGATAACGAGCGAAAATGCTTTGAAACAAAAATTTCCACTGACAATCCGGTCGCGTTGATAAGGTTGGTTCTGCAATCAAAGATAAACTCATAAAGTTGTAGTACAAATTGCATAGCTTACTTCTATCGCATTCGGTAGTATATCTGAAATGTTTTTTGTTCCAAAGTTCGCTTTATTTTGGTTGAACCATGAACTGTATTGCAAAAACCACACGAAAATATAAACAAAGGTGTTTTTTTATGCATGAATAAATAATTAATAAAATAAACCTATCGATTTTCGCAAGTGTTGTTATTTGCAGCCGATTTACGAAATTACTAAATATTTTCGCTTATTTTTCCTTGTTACCGGTGCTAATTTGGACATTTTGTTTATGATCAAGAGAATTGTTTACGTTATCTGTACATAATGAGTTTTTATGGTGCGATTTATCAGCATTGTTTGTATTCAGTAAATTTCGAGATACCCGTAATTGGATGCCTTTTAATTTCTTGGCATTTGACAACAGGTGTGACCAGCAACAGTAGCGGCAGCCGTACTTAGAATTCATACCCTAACGTATGTACTGTGTGTATGTAAGTACTGGCACATGTATGTATGTACATATGAAGGTATGTCGTAAAAAATCTCAGGTAATCGCATTAAAGCTGATCAGTATCACATGTTAGCTAGGTATTTGAGATGCACTGAAAGTAACTAGCAGTAGATTCTATATAATTTTATTTTTTACAGTGTATTTTATGCATAGTTAGATCTGCTTAAACAAATGGGCTACTGAAATTTGAAGTTTTATGAACTCTTCTAAATCTAGAGATCTGTCTCTAGAATGAAGTGATTTGAGTCTGGTGTCGATTAGGTCTGAATTAAAAACGAATGTCTTACTTTGAATGGATTTTTTGTATTCCTTCCTTATATAGACACCAAAGTCATAGAACATATACGAAGGTTATAGAAATAGGGTTTGTGTATATTTAGACCCAAAGAGCCTCTTTTGTGAAATCATTGGCGTTAGTTGCCTGGAAACGATTTAAAGTACCTACCCATTAAAAGTTTTCAATTGCATGACAGTGCTATTTTACACCGAGCAGACTATGGTACCAATTTAAAATAAACCAGATGTAACTAATTAAGTTTGAGACTGAACATTTTATAAATCATGAAAATAGATATTCATTAAAAAATATCTATTTTGTTGATTCCGGGTGATTTTAGAAATTGAAAACGAGTTTTTGTCGAACAATATCTAAAAATTTGTATTACGAAAATCAATTGTTAGAAATTGATTTTGCTACTCGTACACATCAGTCAATGTCGCGTTAAGTTAAAAATTGAGCATTAGATGAAATATCCACGCGCTTTCATTGTTGAAACTCATTCTAAAAATTAGAAGTGTAGGTGGAGCTTTTGGTCGAGTTTCCGATCCAGCGCTTGCCAGCAGCGTTCTGTGGCGCTTTGTCTGACATTTTATTCCAAACTTGATCGCGACATTTGTACTCGACAATGAATTGAATAATGCGTTCAATCCAAAAACTTAGGTCGGCGCACCTATGGGACACTCTCAAGTTGAGTTGATGCGTGATATAGATAAAGTGACTGAAATAACTTTCACGTTGGCAGCACGTGACAAAAGCACTGAAGCTGCATGAAACAAAACAGCTGATGAAATCGTTTTTTTCTACTAGCGACGTATAAGGGTAAAATTTTAATTTTTCGGACACGGTGAAGCTTAGCCAAGTCATAATTGAAAGTTCTTGTCAGTAATGCAATTAGAATTATTATGCTTCAGTTCAAAATTTTACTTTTAGTAGGAATATGCTTAAGCCGAATGTATAGCGATCATTTTTCCAAAACATTAAGCAATTCAGATATTTAGCTCCTAAGTGTTTTTCTGCAAAGCCAGCTAAGTTCGACGATCTGAATGAAGTTAAGGATTTTGTTTTTGGATTTTTAATAGGAATCTCCAAGCCTGTGAGATTTATAAATTCCTATTCCGTGAAGACAGTTCGCAAATTGTTCCCCGAAATAAAACATTTTCAGAAGGTACTATAAATTACCTGATTGGTGATAGCCCCAAAATTTGATATATTGTACATAATGCTCCAATATAATTGGCGATTCCAATCGAAAGAAAATAAGCAATTTGCTCAATATTTAAGGCGGCCACTTCTGTTATGCTTCGTTATCAACTATGAGCTCATCGTGTGGGGTCTTTTTAATAACACAGTTGCTAACTCAAAGATATCGCACACAATTTTGCAGGACTCGTCATAAATTTCAATTGATAAAGCCATTTCGTTGAGGTCGGTTTTATTTTGTTATTTTTTCACTTTTGATTTGGCTTTTTTTGCGATAGTAACAGATGATATGGTTGATAAGTTTTCTTTCTATCCGCTGCCTAATATTCTCATTTTGTTTGGATTTTCATTTTTTTATTTGCAATAATCATTTATCTTATTAAATCTAGAAAAATCAGTTAAAATGTTTTTATTTATAAAAAAAACATCGGATGTTGTCTTATCAACTGTTGCTATACAGCCGTGCCAAGTTTTTGGCCCTGAACTTGATTTGGCTGTAAACATTTGCTTCCACTAGAATTAAACGATAAAAAAAGTTTTGAATGTGTTGTGAAACATATTTTCTTTTTGTTTGTAGGAGCCTAATAGCAAAAACTAAATAAATAAAAGTTCTATGTACTTTAAAGTTTTATATGTAATTAAGTTCGGTGCTAAGTCCATGCATATCTACATATGTATGTGCATGAAAGGTTTTAGCTTGTGTTAAAGTTTCTATGGTTTCTTACAGTAATTAAACAATAGTTGACCTCAAATTTAATTGACAACAACAATCAACAACTTAACTATACAATGGTGTAATCGTTTGCGGAGATGTAAGCAGCATCATCTATGGGAAGCTCTAAGAGTGAAGTCGGAAACACGCACTTAAACTTAAGTCTTCTTGCACGTCTTCTTCTATGTCACTAATAGTGCAGTCAAAATAAACTATTTATGAACTTTTACTCGCAGAAATTCAGAGATCCGTATTTTTACGAGAAAAAGGGTAATCTTGGCATTAACAAAAGCCTTGCCCACCAAAAAGTAGATTTTCAAATTATTTGAAAAATAAGCGATTTCACGAAATTAAACCTCAATATAAAGCTACAAAGCAACTTACAAGCAATAATTGCGGTTTATTTGTTGTACACCCAAAATGGTTGAAAATGGTCAAAAAAATGCAAAACTGCGATCGTTTGCATTTTTGGTCGAAACCGCTTTTACTATATATCCCGCATTGTGCAGAAAAAATCTGAGTTCAGACTTACTGCACACATCGTTTTTTATCGACTTCTTGAACATTTCTTGAAACGAAACATCTGAGAAACTATGGGGAATTGTATAAAAATCTATGGATCATTTTTGTTTGAAAATGCTTTGGTCTCATAAGAAATAATAAAAATTAATATGATTAAACATTCATTTTTTTATAACTAAATATTATTACATTGTACTTACAGTCATTTAGCAAAGATATTGGTCTTTCTGACGGCTGGTATAACCCTTGAGCTATAAGAAAAAATTAGGCAGGAGTGGTATCCGCTAAGGTGATAGTTGATATTTGACAGTAAAAAAGAGACAGTCGACTATCACCTTGGCGGATACCACGCCAGGTTGAATTAATCCATTTCTTGTCTTTGTCATGTTTGTTGACTATAAAAAACATTGACAAATTTGTAAAAACTTACAGCAATATTGGTCTTTGCTAAACGACTGTAAGTTCAATGTAATAATATTTAATTATAATACATAAAAGTTGTACTCCAGAAATGGTTACTTTCAGTAAAATTTGGATAAATTTCGAACGGTCGCAAATGATTTTTATGTCCTTAGACTAAAATCTTTCACCGACAATAGGTGGTCTTAAGAGCTATTTAGACCTCAAAAGACAAGAGAGCACCCATTTTTGCAAGAAATCGGGATTTTAAATGGGAAAAAAGTGCTGTAACTCGATCCATTTTCCAACATTCAAGGAAAACTTAAAAAATTGCAATTCTTCGTATTTAAGTTTATATACTTACACATAGTACTTATTTGTCGAGTAATTTTTGAAAACGGAGGAGGCATATTTCGACCCACCTTCAAAACGAGGCGGATCAAAAACCAGGAGTCGCATTAACGGCACCTTTTTTTCGTAGATACCTACTTTTTTACACAAGTACGGATGTGCGAATTTGGGCGAGTAAGTTTTCTATGTTTACTGCACTATAATTATTTAGTACTTGTTAGCAATCAAATGTTTACGTTATAAACAAATTAGATAAACACAGAGTGAATGCTTTTTTGTTCAAACACAAAGATCGAATGTATCTACAGATCTATTAACATTTATTCAAAGAACATCAATAAAAAACCCATCAATATTATCATCATCAATAGATATATGTATACACATATATAAGATATAAGTTTTAGCAGCACGTTTCTTTATATTTTTTTCACGATTTTTCTTTTAGAATGGCTTAAGTAATCAAAATTCAGCTTCGGTGAATAGAAGCCGTAAGTTTTTAGTATATATGTAATTATTTTTGATGCTTCAGAGTTCTGTCCGCATCACAAACTAGCTTTGGTACATTTAACTAAAAGAGAACTCAATAATTTGTGTTTGGTTTTTGTTTTTTTTTTTTATATATACACATACATATGTACTCGTATACTGGAAAAAAAATATTTAATTCAAACTAAGTTTTGCATAAAAATCGCATAACGCAAACTTTTAAAATTATTGAAAAAAAACCTTTGCGTAGACTAAACAAGTTCGGAAATATCGTATAAAGAGCAGCTAATACATACGAAAAGTTTAAAAGAAAATGATTTTTGTGCTTAAAACCGGAAATGTTGCAAACTGACTTCCTCATTCGTAAAACGATACAAATTCATGAAGATTTTAATTTATCATATAAATCGTACTTATGGCTTAGAGATTAAATCAGTCAGGTTTATATAACTAGGTTCTTTGATCATCACCAATTCAAAGGATTCATTACCAACTTTTTAGATTCATAAATTTCATGTTCTCTGTCAAGGTTATTGTTTCAAAAGCTGAAAGATCATAAATACCATGCACGAGTATATTGCAGTTTCTAAATATAGTAAATATTTTAATGATTGCGTTCGTGAACGACTTTGTAGTTCAGGGTTCCGACACATCTCCACAAAAGAGGGATGATTTACCGTGAAATTGAGAGAATCATTCTTAAGATTCTTTGAAAAGCAATAGCGAATTTATAGTGACAGGAGTCGTATTGAATTTTATGCTGTTTGAAAGTGCGGTCAGAAGCTGAACCTTGTGTTTGCCTTGAAAGAATGAAGATCTGTATTTCAAACCAGTGATCTCACTATTCGCTGATTAGACTCTTGACGCTTGATGATAGTTGATGTTTTCATTTCTCATCAGTCCTGTACTGTACTGTACTCAAGCCAATAGCAAAGCTTTGAAATAACCTTGTCGTTGCGAGAAAGGCGAAACTGCGAATTTCCTCATCTTTCACGGTATATATTTTGCAAACCTTCCATTCCTGAAGTCTGTACTCGAATTGTGCTTTCTGTTATTCGGAGATCGGTAGAACTGTCAACAAGTTAAAAGATCAGACAAACCTGGAATTATTCAATCTTGTGTTCTTGTTTCAATAAAAAATTCGCACACGTGTTGCAGATATATTAAATTATAAAAACCTGATTTTTTTTTTGTTCTTGTTCAGAATAAATAAAGTTTCTATCTTATATCTATTTTTCTATATACTGCTGGCAAGATATGTGCAGGGGAGAGTTGTAGCGAATTTGATTCTCAAGTCCTTTGTGATGCTTATGTTTTGCAACTAGTATTTACAGAGAGTGAGCTATGAGTAAAATCAAAAATTATCTGAGAACTATTAACTTTGTTGAGCTCTTCTTTTCTTCCAATTGTTCGAAAAATAAAAAAAAATTGCAATTAAACTTTTTATAAAGCAAATAATAAGAATGAAATGAACAATAAGTAAAATTAACTAATTGGTCATCGCACTCGGCGGTTCTTGAGTCCATGGCTGTCCTCATACACCCAGAAAAACTTTTAGAGCTTTCAGCGGGAAGATATCGAGCTGTGAGGTTTGAACGTTTTACGGTCACGCATGACTTTTGGTTTTGATAAAGGGATTCACAACTAGATATGTCTATATTTAAAAGTCATTTAACTTTTCATCAATTTTTTTTTCTGATTCCCGGGAGAGGCATATCATTGGCGCAGATTTGAGCTCTTTTTTTCGCGTCAACTTCAACGCCCTCCATACTAGAAAAAAACTTAATATAATAAAAACATTTATAAAATATCGATACTAAGTTATCAAACGTAAAAAACGTTAGCTCTGAAATCAAATTTTTCACTAAAAAAAATTGGGTTCAAGTACTATTAGCGAGTAACGCTGGTCCTTTTCGCAGCTGGCTTGCATGTCAGCTCTCCAGTACGGGTCATCAGCCTGTGCAACCGTTTGTTAGAGACACTCATGATATATTACTTTGCGACATCTACTCTTTGCATGTTATTGTACTTTTACCTGAGACGATAAACAACTGGACAATGCAATCTGAATACAAATTTTCATTCCGCACCATTCAAAAAATATATCTGGTTTGACTGAAAGTAACGATTGCAAAAGTCTCTTAAATTTATTGTGTCTGCAACAACTACTAATGTCTTAAGACTTTATTACGATCTCGTTGCTTTGTCTGAGTCAGTTCCTTTCAATATCTAACACATTAATATCTCTCATCCGTCATCGTGGAGATTTCACCAAAGCATTTAACATATTTCCTTAAGCACTGGATTATCCATTGCCAGTGCCTTTTCATAATCTCAATTGAGATAGAAGTGTAGTTGTTGACCAAATTAAAATCTTGTCCAAAGATCGTGCAGGCCCCCCAAATTCTTAGTGTTCGCGGAAATTCTCAATGCACTTGAGGGATCATGAATCACGAACTTCCCATTTTCTTTTTGTTTTTTATGAATTGATCTACTTCAGTCACTCTGAACTGAATCTCTGCCCATTATCCGGACCTTGCTGCCGGTCCGAACAAACATACAAATTTTCATTCATGGAATCGTTTTTCACTTCAAAACAAATGATCTCCGAAATCATGGCATTGCCAAAGTCAAAATGATGATGTTGAAATTCCTTATCTTGAAAACTATTGTGAAATGCCATAGTTAATTATACGATCTTTTTTCAAAGTCAAATTAGGGGGCTTGTCCGTGGTTTTCATTTATGATAAAATGCTAAGCCTTAAGCAATTTCAGTCAAACTTTTTTATTTTTAATTTTTTTAAAGGTTTGGTGCTTGGTAAATAAATGTTCCGCAGGTATTAAAAAATTCAAATAAATGTAAATATTTTCGCGTCAATTTTTATTTATTTATTTATTTTCCAGTTTGCTTGATATAAAGTTAACTATTAAATGAACGTATGCACGATTAGTTACAGGTGTAGTCGTGTGCCTATCTGTTCATTCACACGCACGCACCAATTTACCATCACTTGGGTGCTGGCTGTTGTTGCTCAAGCCGGTCTTGGTAAGGTCACCACTTCGTTACAGTTAATTACTAACCACCAACAACAAAGTGGTTGCTTTTTTCTCAACTTCAACAATTACTTTGAAAATGAGCGAGGTGTTTTTAGACAGAAATTGAACTTAAATTAAAATTAAAGTTTAAAACTTAAAATTAATATTCTTTGCCACATATGTACATAGATAGACCTGGCTAAAAAGATTTTCGTATGTAAAATTGAAGACCTCAACGTTATCCGATAAGATGGAAGTAAAGGTAAGTTGTTTTGATGCACTGACTTGGGGTTTCATGAATCTTGACTTTTCATCGATTATTGCAAAGGTTTATTCTTTAACGACCACCTACGTATTGCGTTTTCTTTAAGTCTGTTGATTTCCAGACCTGCCTCTTTTGAAATAGAACTTAGGTCAGAGAACTTTGCTGGCATAAGTCATCCACAAGAGAGATTTCCCAGATGATCCATGACGGTCCAGTGAATACCTACGACTAGTGAGACTTAGAGATCTGCTAAAGATATTGTTCAGTTCTATCGAACACGAGAATGGTGACAGCAGACAAAATTGTCGCATACCCGACATGAACTAAAAAGAACTTGAAAGTTTTCGGTTTTATAAGGCTCTGCATTTGAAGTCTCAAATTGGGCTCGGATGAAGTAAACAGTCTTGGCTGCTGTACCTTGTCTGTATTCTACATTACAGATGTAATTTCTTGTATCGACTCACTTAGTGTTTTCCGATACTCTTAGAAAACTTTTAAATTCTTTGGTATATTTCCGTAATTACATACATAAAAAGCAATACATATATGTATATGAATTTCGGCTTTTATCGATTGAGATAGACATTTTTTGACTTTTCGATAATTTCCGATATAATTTAGTGCCTTTGAACGTATATCGAAATTTTCGATGATCTTTTATGGGGCTTTGAGTGTTCTAATTACACACCTTTTTTGTTCATCAAAAGATGATCTGTCCGGGTGAAGCCCTGTCTATTGTTTCCGAATAAGTGGCTCAAATTTCTTGCTGACTCTGGGGAGCAGAGTTTTAGTAAAGACCTTGGTAGGATCGATGCATCTATAAGTGGCGTAGCAACACCTTTTAGGACCACGCAGGCCGTACCGAATCGAGGAAGGCTGTGCGATAAGTAATCTTTTTCTCGAATTTCCGGTAAAATATATCTACATTAGACATGTTCAAAATTATGTTGTATTCCATAATTCATTGGGAACGCACGAAATTCAAAAATGTATTTATCTTCGAGTATATCCTCATTTAAAAAA
This sequence comes from Meiosimyza decipiens, assembly GCA_963680825.1. Lineage (NCBI taxonomy): Eukaryota > Metazoa > Arthropoda > Insecta > Diptera > Lauxaniidae > Meiosimyza > Meiosimyza decipiens. The sequence continues at coordinate 80,582,423 of OY804261.1, read as the reverse complement.
AAAATACTCATAGGGTTGCTGCCAAAGCTGCAAAATTTTAATTTTCTTGAAATTTCATCATATGGTATTGGCAACTTAATTTAAAAGTGTGGTAAGAAGAAAAACGAAAGGTATACTTGAGTAAAGACTTTGAATTTTTTTCAATATATATAGGCTTAAAAAACAGCACCAACGATTTTTCATAAGGGAAATCGAAAAATAAATTTACAAAAAAGTTATAAATAAGGGAAAGATCTAATTTTCTTCATTTTTTTACTCAAATTCCAAAAAGTGAAAATTTTGCAGCTTTGGTAGCAGCCCTAGGACTATTTTTTTCTTTAATGAAGATTTACTCGAATATGAATAAGTTTTCGAATTTCGAGCGTGCCCGAATAATTCTAGAACATGACCTTATTTTGAACACGCCTAATATACATATATCGACAATATTTCATTTAGTACGAATAGTAAATGACTGCAAAAAACTCATCAACACAACAAAGCATCATAAAATCAATGTTTCCAATGAACTGGTCAACAAAAGCCCTACACGCTAACTTTACATTTATTTCCGATACTTGCTGGATATTTCGAGAATGAAATATGAGTATGGAATATAAAGAAAAACAAACTTGTATTTCATGCACTCACTAAATGAACTGATTGCGGCCGGTGTATCTTTTGAATCTGTGAATATCAGTGCCAATCTTGTGTGTAGTATCTGCACAACGACTTGCATAGCGTACTCTTGCATAGTTGTAAGCTACAGAATAATGAGCACAAGAAATAATGTGCGTACAAATCGTATTTTGCCACCATACACAGGGGCGGCTTTAGCCTAGAGTTGCAGCTTTTAGGGCATGGCGAGTTTTACCGATTGAAAGTTCTATCATTCCCGCTCATGAAATTGTTTATTTGCTTCCTTGCAGATGAAACGGTTTTTTGCGTTTCAACTTTAAGCAAAATATCCCATGGGGAAGCCTATCCTTCGAAAAGTCTAACTCCGCCCCTGATCATGTATGTTTTCTGATTTATTGTTGTTTATGTGACAACACACAAACATTGATACTCGTTTCAAACCATTTTTTGACCCAGACAGTACAGGAAGTTCAAAATTCATTGAATTATCTAAAAATATTTAGATTTTGATTTTTTAAAGAAAAAATGTAGACTCACAAACTCAACGAAATCGTTTAATTTGAGACATTTAAATATTAAAGAAGAAGGCGCAGCAGAAACAGCAACAGCAACAGCAGATAAAACTGGTATAGTGGATAGTTTTAATCGGCGTTGGGCAGCACCATTCCACTGGCTTCTTTGTGCAAAAGCTGTTGCTTGAAGCGGACCGCTGTCGAGTTGTATCTCTGCTGCTACTTTTCGCTCTGTTCGAACTTCGAATATCTTGTGGATGGTTATAATGATAGTGGAATTTTATATTTGGACTTTAGGTGTTAGCCATGAACCGTGCTTTACAGTGCCTGGCTGCGCTGGCTGTATGTTGTTTTAATAATTTTTATTAGGTTACTTTATTGTTGTTGTTGGTAGTATTTATATAAATTGAAGTTTATTGGAAGCCAGGCGGAGGCTCAGTTTTCCGTAAGTTCTGATGAAACCTTTCGCTGGATCCAATTCTAATAGTAAACATCACCACCACGCCTATGTTAACTGTCAACTGTTAACTGTTAATGCGTGAATTAGTTGTTTGTTTTCCATTTAAAAGCAACAACAACAAATTTTGTTCAACGATATTTTTTTTCTTTATTTTTGTATGCGAATAATCGCGCTGTGGCATGCCGTACTTTTGTTGATTTTGACTTAGAATCCAATTTCGAAATTGAGTCCGAATCCGCTTCGGAACAGCGTCATATCAAAATGGATTTGGTAAACATTGAGCGTTCGAGAAACTCACGTGTTGTTGTCATAAATGCGCTATGATGGACGTTCTACAGGCAAATCGCACGTCGCACAGTCAGTTGGACGGATGAACGAAATATCTGACGAACGGACGGACAGTCGTACAGACCATCGTGGAAATACGCGAACAGAACAGAACGTTAGGTTTTGACAAGTATGTTGAATACTTAACACACGATGGGGCCGATCGAAGTGTGGCTGCGGTTTGGGGGCATGGAGGCTGCTAATCAATCACAGCAACAACAAAACTTTAGTGTGGTTGGTGTTAATTGCGTCGATTTAAATGTCTGCGCCTTTACTCGTATTTCGTACTAATGGGGAAACAGGAAGTGATTTGTTGGGAATTTGTGTTTCTTTTTTGGTAAAAAACATGTCCAAAAAATCGATAAAAAAAACTAGAAAATGGAAATACAACCTACTGCTAATGATGTCACAAAATCATACATATATACAATAACAACAACAATATAATAAAGTTATGCAAACTAAGAGGAGTTATTTTAGGCGTATCCTACCAGTAAGTTACCGACATGCTCAATCCAAGTACGGGCTATGAGGTAGTTATCTATTCATCTCAACGTATATATCTTAGCCACGTTATTATGACAGTAACAAATTTTGTTTTTTTTTTTTGCAACTCATCACATGATTGTTTCAAATTTAGTCAACAACATCGAGAAAATACTGGGTGCATTTACCACAACATTAAAGATGTAAGTATTTGAGTTGGTATGCTTGTTATTCCGACATTTCTCATTTAAAGTGCGTAGTTTGTTTTTAATTTATTAGTGCTGGACTAACCTTGCTAAGCTTTATGCGACTTTAAATTTATAATGCGACGTACTTTCCTAACTGCACCAGGAATTTAGTAAGTTTGCAATCCAGTTCTTTTAACAGGGTTGCCAAGTGGTGGACCAAAGTCGGGGTTTCGTCATCAATACTTTCCCAAGCAAAAATATTTAATTTTGGACGATTATAATAATGGAAAAGAGGTCTTGAACTTTTTTCCCAAAAAAAATTAACCGTTTGCCATTTTCAGAGAATTTGTTTTTTTTGGGAGGCCGGGAACTTCTTGTTTTCATTTTGATGTTTCGATGGGATAGGAAAGAGTCCAAAGTTTCCTTAGTCATAAAATGCCAGAATATTAAAATAGATAATATAATAATTTATTAAAAATATCCTGTATATTTTCTAATTCTTCATTTAGTTAGCCACCAATACTTTTTAATTACATATCGTCGCTCTCGGGTAGAAAGGCCCAAACACATTTTTTTTTCTCTAATTTGATTTTTTTTGATAAATCAATAATTCCTCCTATATTTTATTGATATTGGTATCGTTAATTAGGTAAAGGTCTAAGCTGCGAAAAAGAATGGAAGGGGTGAAAATCCATGATAACATTTACATAAGTAAATTATTCTGTAACGGCTGTATCGATTTCAAAAATGATGATGTCATATTATAGATAATGGCAGGGGCTATAATTATGGCAAAATTTGATGTAAGAGCTGCCGTTTTTAACATATGGCGAATATGAAAATATTTGGTGCAAATGTTCAAGTGTCAAAAAACCATTGATGAAAGAGACATTTGTGGAATTTTTCATCACCAGCTTTTACGTCATAGCCTCTTGTAACTGACCCACTAAAAATTTTGGGAATCGCATTTAAAAAACTTCTCATTTAATGTTTTAAAGTTTTTTCTCTTGCTGTGAAATTTCAAAAATATGAGTTAGAGCCTTTCCACCCAGAGCGACGATATTTTGTTTCCATAAGAAAATATTTCATTTATTTATTATCCACTAAAACAAAAACTTAAGAAAAAATGTATTTCTTTTAGGTTGTTATCATTGACCCTTATGTACATATATGTTAGCAAATCAGAGCAACACCCTGTATAATTTTGAGGTTAATACATATTAAAAGCTTCCGTTAGGCATTGACGGCAAAAGTGTTGAACTCTACAAAGGTCGCTGGCTTCAGGTTATTAACTTGTCGGAAGTGTTCAGAAACAGTAAAATTTATGTTTTAAAAATACAGTTAAAAAGATCTGCAAAAATCAAAAATACAAAAAAAAAACCAAAAATTCCAAAGCCAACATTTTTAATTAAGAAGATCTATTTAAGGAAGGTTGCACAGTGTGTAAATGCCACTATTTTGCAAAGCGCAGCAGCAACATCGCCATCTACTCATGTAAATGTCGACAAACTTTGGAAATTTTTTGTTGTTTCTTAGTTTACGAATCCGTTGGTATGAAATCAATAAATTAGCAAATACGTCGCGTTTCATTTGCATTTGAGGAAGTTTTGTTTCAGTATTTTAATTTTTTTGTTCGGCGCTTGTTTTTTACATTTTTATGGGTTTATTTTTTTATAATTTTGAGCAAATCGTAATGGGTTTTTATTGTTATTTCTTATTCTAATCTCTAAAAAAAGTATTTTGCATTGGCAGATTTGCATTGACGTAATTGCGTTGTATTCCAGAACATTTTAAGCTTTAATTTATTTTTTGTTGATTGTTTACCATTGGAAAATACCACAAATTTCTCATATAACCTAAATTTAATTCAAATTTCAATGCCAATTTGATTTTCGTGCTAGATTAGGAATTTTTTTAGAGAGCACTCAGGTAGCCAGTTCTTATAAGAGATTTTTAATTGACCATTTCAAAGATGGCTTTAAAACTTACAATAGACTCCAAAACGTTTTGTTTACCAAAAACCACGCATGGAATATTCTTTCATTTTTTTACTTTTATTTAAAACGCATTTAGTTTCGACGAGCAAAACAAAACAATTAACATCTAGCGTCAACATAGGCCATCAATTATTATCCTTGTTCCGAATAACAACTATCAAGGACAAATCTATTCAACAATTTAGGCGTGGAAAAATAATTTCGGCATTCCCAAATATTTTAAAAAAGGACTGAGTAAGGATTATAAAGATGCACAACGCTCATTAAACTGACATGAGAAATACTGGGCAGGTGGGAATCACTCGCAAAAAGAATTTATATGAAGCATATTATTGGGTATTTGGAACTCAGGTCGTTAATTAGTTAGAAAAAAAGTGTGTTCAACAAAAAATATATTAACAAAAGCAATTCAAATTCTCAACATATTTTTTTTTAGATGAACACATAGTTTTGGAAGCTCTGTAATATTAGTAAGGTCCTTTTAAGAGGGTGTATTTTCTACCGCTTGAAAAATGTTTACAGAAAATAAACAAAAACCATGTGAACATCAACGTTTTCAAAATGCAGTTTCGAACTTTTTCCACCTGATCGGATAAAGCTTACATACAATTCCTTAGAATTTTTCCACTACATTTGAAATCAAAAATATGTAAATCACGAAATATGGTCCGAGTAACAAAAAAAAATAAATTATTTGTAGTTCTATGATTTATGAAAGTTGACATTGTCAAAGCGTCGATTGTTGAATTATTCAAAAATTTAACTCAGAGCATTGCTGAGTTTCAGTAAAGATAACAATTTTGGCAAGGAAACTTATTTTAGCGCCACAGTGCGACGCCTGAACTTTTTCCCATTCAAATTTTTAGCTAAGCATTAACATAATAAAAAGCACGTGTGCTAAATTTTTTAAAAATTTAGCTTATGATAACAGTAAAACCATTTTATTTCGAACAGTTTTTAAGTCAAGGTTTTCAGGAAATTCAATAAAAATCGAATTTGATAGGACTTATGGATTCAAGGGAGCTGAAGCTAGGAATAATTGAAAACGCTGGGTGAGTAAAGTTGTGTTTATGTAGTGTAAAATGATTGGCCAAAGTGGAAGCTTTAACTCCCATAGTTCCACTTTTAGATTCGCCAGTGCTTGCCTCCCATATTTGTTGTGGTGGGCGGATAGTGGGTAATACCGTCATAGTGCGACTTGAAGGACATAGTTGCCATTTTGCTTAGTTGCGAACCGAAAAAAAACGTTTTAAAATGTACTGAACTTTAAGTCAAGAACCGTTACCAGACATCCGAACTCTTAAAATTTGTTTAACTCTAAATTTCGCCTTCTTCGTTAAGATCGCATTAAAGGATTTTCACTGTATTTCTGTTCTATTTCATTGAGTAAAAGATATTTCTTATGCAAATTTAGAAATCTAATTCAAGCATCAAAGAACTATCAAACAGGATTATTATTAAACATTTATACAAATCGCATTACGTATAAATAACAGTTAAATGGAAATTATGCAAAATTTTGATTTGGACATATTATTTTAAGAATTTAATATATATTATATATAATACATAATGCTGTCTACTCTGAACTGTCAAAAAGTGATACACTTATCAGTGAAATAACAAAATATGGTCCTTACGATATAGGTTATATTAGGTTAGGTAAGGCTTAGTTAAGTTAAGTTAGGTTAGGTTCGATAAGGATAGGTTAGATAAGGTTAGGTTAGATAAGGTTAGGTTGGATAAGGTTAGGTTAGGTTTGGGTTGCGGCGTTTAACATAGCCTCACATAGACCAAGAGGGTCCAAATTGTTACCACAAACTCCTTGCTACAGTCTCTTTAGTAAATGTGGGTCCTTTCATTGTGGTGCACGTCTAACATGAAGGTGCCTGTTGTTCTTTATGATATGGAATTCAATCGACAACAAGGAGTTCATTTTACCTGTGAAATATGTAAAAAAGTAGATCTCAACTAAATGGAATAGTTATTCGAATCAAAGACAGACATAGGACCAGCACCTGTTGGTCACACACACAAATATTTTTCTTGACTTTTGATTTGGCAAATAAGTTGTGGTTGTATCTTTAAGAATTGACTTTTACACATAGAATGCTCTTCAATGTCGTTAAATGGAGATTGGAGCTTTCTTATTTCTATACCTTTTCAGGGCCAACAAAAAAAAGTGTGACAGGAGAAGATGTTCCAGGCAAACATAAAACGTATTCGAGGATTTGAGGGAATTCCATACATGGCACATTCTTTGTTTGAACACAAAAAGCGGTACAAATTTTCTATCAGTACAGGCAGCTCCAAAGCAGTTCAGTTAATAGCATTAATCATATATATGAACATAATCAGATAAGTTCAAGTGGTAAGCGGTAATATTTGTTGCATCCCAAAATAAAAAAACTTGTCGCAAATTTTGCCATTGCAAATGACCGTCAAATTCGCTATCGGTAGAATATCACAACAGAATATTTTAAAATCCAGGTTTTCTAGGCTTAACATATTTATGGCCGTCCCAAAACTTTACATACTGAAATTTAAAATGAAGTGGAATTAATAAATAAAAGTTAATAAGAAACTAAATTTCCAATATCTGCTCCAAAACGTGTCATCAATTATCTATTGAAGTGCCAAAGCATTTTTCGCAACAAGTGGTAACTTGTGATTAGCTGCATTGTGCACTTGTTAAAAAAGTCAAAATGAACACTTTAAAGCTCTTACAATCGTTCACTTAAATAAAAACTTTAAATTAAAGAGTTCAGCGATATTGTCCTTCGTCTGACAAGTGATTGTCGTTCATAAGAGCATTAGATTATGTTCAAGTACCAATATCCATTTGAAAAAAATTCACCACTTAGATCATGAATTGCAAAATTTTAGTTCTACATACGTCAGCCAGACTTTAGTCCAAAGTTGAAGAACTGGGATTTCTGACGATTCAATGCCGAAAGCATTAAAAAAAATCATCAAACATAAAGCCAAGTCATCGTGAAAACGTAGTTTAAGAGAAATCTACGTTACAAGTTTAAGCTTAATTATCATATTTTGGGACTCATAATGCGATACAAAAATAAAAAACCCACGTGATATGCAAACATTAACTTAAATTTAACAGAAAAATATAGAAATTTCTTATGCAAATACAAATGATATATCGAAAAAGTGACAAAAACAAATCGCTAAAAATCTGCTGAACATGAAATTTACTGCTGACGTGAATAAAGTTTTAGCCTATAAATGACTTTATTTCATATATTTGTTTATATGCATTAAAATCTTTTATTTCGTTGTTTCGAAACAACAACAAAATAAGTAAATCTGCACTTACCTAAATCAGAATTAAAGTAACAACTGTCTTCATGTTCATTTTAAGACGTAGTAGATTTGCAATGAAATTCCATTATTAAACTTGAGGTGTTAAACGTGTTTTATTCACTTTTCGAGACGAGTATCTTTTTATTATTTGACGTTTTTAATACGCGCAGAAAACACATTTTGATTTGATATACCTAACTTTGTTGAATTTTAGTTGCTCTAGAAAGGTCAAAGAGTCTGTATAATTTTAGATGCGTATTAACTATTTTAGTTGATGCAATTAAGCCCACATGCATCATATGTGAATAGACTCCAAAGAAGGTAAGCGAATCCAGACAAATCGATATCATTTAAAATGCAGATATTGCATATCTGTGGTTGCCCACGAACAACGTTACTAACGACTTAAGTGAACACAATTTTTTTTACATTAGTTACAGTACCTCTTTGATGGGTTATTTTTGTACTTTTTGAATTCGATTTTTTTGGGCCAATTACATTACAGTAAGGCACATATCAAAAATTCCTTGCGTAGATGATGAGTATTCATAGCACCGTTCTCACAATACCCTTGAAAATTTTCGATGCAATAGGTTAGGTTAGGTAGGAGTGGCAGTCAGTTACGAAAGACTGACTCACTTAGACCAAACATGATCCGTTGTGATACCACAGGGTGTTTTACTATACCCTCTCGTTGAACCAGCCAGAATTCGTTATGAAACTAAATAGCTGACCTATACTGGCATGTCTAAGGTCATCCAGGTCATCAAATAAAAACGACCCAAGTGCTTTGTGCCGTTTTCTAGCAAGTGCGGGGCAGGAGCAGAGAAGATGTTTAATATTTTCCTTTTCCTCCACATCTCCACAACTTCTACAGAAGTCAAAGGACCTAACACCTAATCTCTCCGCATGTCTGCCGATGAGGCAGTGGCCAGTTATGACTGCGACAACTGACGAGACACTATGTCTAGTGCGAGAAATTAGTTCTGACGAACGCTTAGCATCCCATTTCGGCCAGATTTGCCTAGTTATATTACAAGTTGACCCTTCAGTCCATCTTTTATTAGCATTTTTAACCATTTCTTCTTTAAGCAGTAACTTGCAGGTAGCAAGTGGCAAGCCAACACCTTCCTTGTCCTGAGGAATTTGTGCTTTAGTCCCCTGCCTAGCAAGTTCATCCGCTTTGCAATTGCCGTCAATGTTCCTATGCCCAGGCACCCAGATGAGGTGAATATGAATATGTTGAGCCATCTCGTTTAGAGACGAGCGACATTGTTGGGCCACTAGTGAGTTTAGGAAGACTGATTCTAGAGATTTGATAGCTGCCTGACTATCTGAGAAAATATTTATATCCTTTTTGGATACAACATTCCTCCTTAGCCAGGATGTTACTCCCTCTATTGCTATAACCTCCGCCTGAAAAACGCTGCAATGATCTGGTAACCTCGCAGCAATTTTTAACTTCAGTCCCTTGGAGTAGATATCATAACCCACTTGGTTATTTAGCTTGGAGCCATCAGTATAGAAATTAATATGACCCCTTCTCCCCGGGAATCCTCCCTTCCAGTCATCCCTAGATGGAATATGAGTTACGTAATCCCTGTTAAATGAGATTCCTGGAACAACATAGTCCAACTTGGAGGGTACAGACCTCAAGCTATGAAGAATAGTTGAGTGCCCTATTCTACCCTCGGACCAGCAAATAGTTTCCCTGAGTCTAATGGCAGAACAAGCTGCCATCTGTTTACCTAACAGGTCAAGAGGAACGAGATGAAAGAGGACCTCTAAAGCGTCAGTTGGTGTAGTCCGCAGAGCACCGCTGATACACATGGAAGCCGCCCTTTGAACTCTCGATGCAATAACGTAGTTTTCGTTTAGATCACGTAATTCACTATTTTCTATTCAAACGATGCCAGTAAAATACACCATAATATATGCCTCATAATTTTAATTTGTTATTTGCAATAAAAATTAATTATTGTTTGATTTATAAATAATATGGATTTCATTCATTATTTCTTTTTCTGCACGGCATTTGGGAAAATAGTTAGAATTCGTTTTTATGTCACACGATTTTGTACAGCTGTGGAACATATCCCCAAATTTACCATATATCACTTGCACACAATTTTTTTGCACGGCTTTCTAAGGAACGCATCTACCAAGTAAAAAAAGACCTGGCTGGGTGTATGACACTAATTTAGTATGCGTGTGACTTGTTGTTTACTCGAACTGTTGAAGCTCTGGAGATGACTACTAGGACTACTCTTGCAGCGCCATTATGAAGATCCAAATTTTTTTATAAATATACATTATAATGTTGAAGTATCGTACACTCCATTAGCATAGAATTTATTTCAAAGCTTTGTATTAATTTAAAACAGTAAAAACCATTTAAGCTCGGTTTGTATAACGTGGCTAAAATTGATTAAGTATAACCGATTTATTTTATTTTACTTAAAATAGCTTAACTTAACGGGTATTAGGGAGATAAGTTTTTGGTTAAGGATAGATTTTTGAAATAACAGTAATTTAACTTTTACAAATTTTACGTACGTACCTTAGGGTGTTTGTTTTTTGGAAATTTGATTTTTTTGTTTCCTTTTTTGAATTGAAATGAACATTTTTTAGTACCAATACATAAAGATAAGTCCAGTCACAAGAGAGTGTTCGCATTCAAATTTGTACAGGTTGCCAAAAGTTAATTAGGCTTTTTTCATACAAAAATATAATGGAGCGCCATAATTGTTGATTAAAATTGAGTAAGTCCGAGCCATATTTCCCTATTGTGATATCATTACTTAGATGAATTATTGTTCGTTAAAAATATCACGGGACAAACTGCGCTCCCAGCTTTAAAAAAAAAAAATATGTGTGAGGTTAATAGCTTCAAGATATAAATATTTTACCGTAAACAATGTGTTGCTCTCATGAATACATTTCTATTGCTTTTGACGTATTGTGAAGAGCAGAGGCAATATCTTTTGTGGGTGCACTTTTCTATGTGGTTACACTCACACATTTTCGGAACCATTCAGATGTCATACGTTTGTCTGTGAAATTTATTTTTCAGAATTTTTATTGCCGATTAGGTCAACAGTATGGTCATTGAAATCAATTGATGCTGAATTGAGACCTAAGAATGAATTTAGAATTTTGTAACTTTGATAATATCTGAGTAAGAGCAATTTGTCTGGTAACACTTTTAAAGAATTATAAATTATTTATATAATGATACCAACTATAGCCTTATTTCTGAAAAATTATTCCCTGCTTTTCTCCCTTTAAGAACGAATTATGAAGCTGCCGCACATTTTGATATGATAAAGCTTCATCAGCCTTGAACAACCTTTTAGTATTCGAAATAAGACATTTTCTTAGGGATGGATTTTGTTTTGTATATAATAAAAAAGTGACCATATAAACTTAAACAAAAACACCCTACTGTATATAGTAAATATGTATTTGGTCATGAAATAATAAAAGCACTAAGTATCCAATTGATATCTGCCAATCTAATAAACTGTGCCAGTGTAAGAACACTGACCATCATTTGGTTAATCGGCTGTTTGTTATTCTGCAACAGCAGTCAGCATGTGAATTGCGTTTCAACTAAGTGCGTTGTTATATTTCGGTGCGAAACTTTTAGACCAAAAACTGATACACCGGCTACAGTAGCGTCGGTCGCAAGGACTTACATTTTTCATATCGCAGTTGAGTAATTGGTATTACCTCTTAAATGTTTTAAATTCAATGTAATTGCTTGATCTTCTTCTCTTACATTTTTAGCGTGTTCCCTTCGACCTGCTCTATTTAAGCCAAGTTTTCGTTAGACAAAAAATAGGTGTTTTCAAGATGAAGCTGAAACAAATTTCGAGTCATTGGACTAGTTTCACAACAACTACGAAAACAACAGAAGAAAAAACTCGAGAAAAAATTGTATAAAACTCGCCAGCAAACATCAACATCAACAAATAGACGGCCGCGGCCACCGCACGTCGGTGACCTTCACGGCTACACAAAACAACAGCCATCGCAATTTATAACCAACAACAACAAAACGATGACAACAACACCAACGTTAAGACGACGACAACCTGTAAAGCTTAAGCTTCAAATTCGGCTTTTTTCTTTCGTACAAATTGAGTTTTCAGCCAAAATGTGCTGAGCGTGCGCATTTTGTTTTGTGAGCCAAGTTGATATGAGATGTCGCGAGCCAAGTCAAATCGTACGACCACTGCTCTCTGCTCAGCTTAGAGTTAACACATTTTGTTTACCGCGCGTGTTACACCTCTCATCATAAGGGACGCTTTTTGCAAAGTTTAAGCGTTCGATGTAGCCACCTGTTGACTAACTTGCACACTAACTGAATGACTGACGTTCGAACTGGCAATTCCAGTGACGTTTCAAGCATCAGTATCAGTCAACGGCAACAATCATCGGTTGGTTTTGATCATAAATTTTGAAATGCACGGAGCTCATGTGAGTGCTGTTGTTTGATTTTTGTACTCTACGCCTATTGAAATTGGGCATTTAACCATGGGCGTGAGTATGAGTTGCAGTAAAAATTAACATGTTCCGAATTCATTATTTTCTCGACACTTTCATTCTTGACATCCCATAGATAGTGCATAATAGACTTTTGATTTTCGCACAAATGAGTTATTAAAAGCTTGTTAAAGTAAAATTGTATACATAGCTACGGAATTTTACCGATTTACATTTCTAAAAGAAAATAGTGAAAAGTTTGTTGATAAAGATCTGACTGTATTAGTTTATTTCGGAAAAAAAGTAGGCGGTTCTGTACAAATAGGTGAATTCTCATTTTACATACACATATTATATAGTTTCTTTGCTTTGAGAAATTTCGTACATGAACTTATGGATTCATTGCAATATATCGGTTCTCGAGATATCTTTAGTATGTACTAAGTTCAAGTTTAACAGCTTAGTTAGTTACATCTCATGTAATACCCTTACAAAACTATCTAGATCTTTTTGTTTCTTATGTATATACGATACAACCTGTTTAAGCTTCATTAAAATTGGTGTAGACGTTTGGGCATATAGGTCCCAAAAATAGGTGGGATAGCAAAAAAGCACAAAAATTAATGTTCCAGGATTTGTTCTATATCTCATGTAAATACTTCTTTACACCAACAAAAAATAACTTTACCAAATGTCGTTGATTCCAATCATTCAAACTGTGTTTGAGTATTACTATTAATTCATGTTTCAGATTTCAAAACGGGTGTGTACTGTCATTAAGCTACTAACGGACCCAGAAGAGATGTTGGATCGAACTCTGAGAAAGCGAAGAGAAATAGATGGAGCATACTTCATATTGCTCTTGGTAATCATGCTTCGCTCATATACTAAGGTTGAACTTAAATCCATAGTTAGAGCCAGGAAATTAGTTTATAAAGAACAAATGAAACTGTGTATATGGGTCCGCAGTGGTAGCCAGCCAAGCTATCTCACTATGTCTTAATTGGATTCTGCAAGTCCAGACTGATTTCATCGCTCGATTTTCCACATATTTAAGATCCGAGCCACAGGGCGATAGAAAGCGATAAGACTTCTGTTAGTTTGTGATTTTCTGACCCCTTCTTTGGCACGGTCATTGTGGCAATCTAGGACATTTTATGCGAGCTACTTGGTCATATGTTTATGAGACATTTTGAGTGGCTTCAACATGCAAAAACACATGAGTTCTGTTGTCTCAAAGGGCTGTGTTGACTCCTTTTTATCGCTAGATAGAAGCGATTGTCAGTCGCTGGAGCTATACTCAGAACGCTGTCCTTATTTATCTCGAATTATACATAGAATCTTTGGTACTGATGTGTGCTTCGCGAAACTAGATAGCAGTAAAGGCAAGAGTTCCGAGTGTACTAATCTGCGCCTGTTGGATGAACTCTAAAAAAACCGGCCCACTTATGAGCCCAAGAGAAATGAAGAAAAAGTTTATATTTTTTGGACTTGTACTTTTTTATTTGTGTGTTGGCAAAAACTACACGTATGATTTGCCATACTGTTGAACAGAGTTTTCAGTACCGACTATAATTTGCGCTATGCACGTTTTACTTTTACGTGCACCTAAATGTTTTATATTTTACTCATATTTTTCCATACCTTTTTAGGTTGTTAATTGTTTTATTTCCTCCATATGATTTTAATGTCGTCTACCACGTTATCGCAGTTGATTTGGTATAGTCGGACGGACTGCTCGATGGCTGTTTTGCTCTGGAATTTCTGTGACGTCGATCGACTGAGACTGAGACTAAGACTGACAAATGAATATGTGTACTTGTGCATATGTATGAAAGTGTGTTCGAGCGCTTAACAAAATCGGCGTTCATTCTTTTTTTTTGTTGCAGTAGGAAAGAAAACCTGTGTCAGGGGTTTTTTGATTTTTTCTGTTACTGGAATTGAGTTTCTCTCGAGAAACTTGAAAAGTTTTTTAATTTCTTAGTGGCAGGTACTCTCCTAAAAGGACTTCCTGCTCATCTGAGAGAATAATAATTATCGGTGTGCAGCTGTGAATTCAAAATGAATATTTTGTAAATATTTATAATGTCTGAACGAAAAGACAATAAATCAAAAGCGGGGGGTATAAGATGAAGATTTCAAATGATTACATAATTAGAGTAATGACAGTCTCAGTACAAGGAACTTTGTGTTATGGCTATTTATATGTAATTTACGTTCGTTTTGCATGTTGAACTCTGTTAAATCTTTTTATTTATTGTAAGTCATAAAAGTTAAAAGAAAGAATTAAACTGCAAATAAATATATGTGTTTCAATGTCAACAGTCCTCTACCTTCTTCATTTCCCATTTATGACTTTGATCCTTTGACGAGGGATCTTTCAAATGAGGTACTTATGCGATGTTTTCAAAACCTCTGACTTTGAAATTTATTACTTGAAAAACTTATGTGACAAAATGGTATTTGAAAATTTCATTATCAAGTTGTGTAGGTTTTAACATTACTATCTCTCATTGTCAGTCATTAAAAAAATGATATCAGAATAAAATAGACGCAGACGATTTAATGAAATAATTTCAATGAAACATGAAGAGGCCTCAAAATGTGAGAGCAGCAGGCCATTCACATTAAAAGAGAACCCTAAACTCCTTTTTATTTTGAGGTGTTGAAAAAAACATAGATTGAAATATCACTAGCTATAAATTATTTTTAAAAAATTTATTTATCAAATACTATTAACAGAGTAATAATTGAATGCCTCACTTAGAAAATTGATTAACTCCAAAGAAATATAAAAACAAATTACAGCTTTCATACATTTGTGTATGACGAACGAAAAATAAATTTTGACATTTCAACTGCTTTGAATGTCGAATTTGAAACAAATGCGAAAAGTAAGGTTATAATAAATTCCTGTGACGCATAAAAATGAAAAAAATTTAAAAGTGGAGCTTATCGATTTGGCAAGTCGATTGTCTGTTTGTAAACTTTTCTCCCATGCAAAAAAAAAAAAGTTCAACGCTTTGCACGATTGGGAGTGGTACGTCCCATATACATACATATGTACATATAAAAGTGATAAAGAGATTTTTAGTGAATTTTTGAAGCAATTATTATGAGATTTACTATCGGAACTCTACTCGCCATTAGCAAACTCTGAACCAGGGCTGCCAAGTGGCCGGTAATTTCAGGTTAAAGCCGAGGGAAACGGATGATTTTTGTTCAATGTACTTAACTTATTTTGAATGAGCAAAAAAAGTTTATATATCTTAATATTGACAAATTATTTTATTTTGGGAGGGTCGGGAATTCCTTCTTTTCAACCTGACAGCCCTGGTCTGAAATAAATGTGGCGTGGCACCTCCCATATAAGCAAGATACCTTTCATGTCACATTTATTTAGTCATGAATGAATGAATTTGGTTGTGAACATACCCTGGATTGTAGCAGTGCTCTAAATTTCAAAATTTATGATGAAGATATATTTTTTAATGTTTGAGACTTTTAATGTCCAAATTTACATTCAATTGTTTTAATGGACATAATTCATTTGTTTTTTACAAGGTAAAGCTATTTAAATAACCTGTTTTTTGTTTTAAACTGTAAAAATTACAGAAACTTTTTTTGAAACTGGTTTTGCCAATCTATACTTTATCATTTTTACTTTTATTCAACCCAGTGCTTTGACCGAAAACAGCCATTAAGTTGAGTTTTTATTTAAATATATTCTTCTTGTTAGCGTGAAGATAAGTCAGCACTCCTGATATACAGGAATATGAAATAGGAGTATAATTAATTATGAAAAGCAAATACCTATAAGTCCACGTTAAATATACGGTGATTTAGGGTGAAACGGCAATCTTAAAGGTATATCAAGAAAGTGATAGTGCTGCTAATATCGGATGCACATTGCACATTGCAAATTCGGTAAACATTTTTTATGCTGTCGGAATTGAGAAAAAAATAACTTATAGCAAACGTCACCCAACTTTAACATAAAAACTTTTTTTATAAGAAAATTTAGAGGGTATTTAACTTCTTGTATGGCACTCTTTTTACACAGTATTAATATATATTCATTTGATCCGTGTTTCAGTTTCAGAGAAACTACAATTTGACTGAATATTATGAAAATCCTTAAATTTATTGCCCATATTGCATAAACAACTGCTGTACAACATTTTGTCTTATTCTCCTCTGTTTATAGTAATTCTTAACTTAAGTTCCCCTCTCACACATTCATAACAATAAATTCTTTGGTGTTTTATTGTATCCATTATGAATCCTAATTAATGGCTTTCATTGGAATACAGTTGTCTCAGACGCGTGGCTTACATAATTGAAATTCTGCTCAACTAAAATTAGTTTGCGAATTAATTTTGATTCTATTTCTGAATTTAATTCTGGAGACAGAGCGTAGATCGGTGGTGCTATATAATTTATACAGACATGTGACAAACATTAGAGGCATCAAATACTCATGGAAGTTATATAACGAAGAAAAATACTATTTACCTGTCGCATTTAACGCAGCTAAATCTTTTTGCATAATCAGTACAGGCATATGACATTCAATGAAAGGTTTATTGGTTATATTTCTCAAGTTTTATTTCTTTTCATATTTAGATTTCCCATTCGAACAAAATTCATCAGTTTGCTTGGTATATTGTGATTAATATTATAGACGTAATACATTTAATGATACACTTGGAAAACTTCGTTCCTTCGTTTATTGTTATGTATTTAGTTTATGAAAACTAGAAACTAGAAGTAGAATCGCATTGTAGTCTTATTCAAAGTCTTAAGTTTTTCTTTGAAAAGCGAAATCTCGTTAATTTATTTGACACATAAGTTTGAAAATAGAGTTTAGACATCACCAGGGGTGGCCGTGGAAAGGTCTGTTAGGAGTTAATTTTTGGTAAGGTCCAAAATAAATTTTCTTCTCATCGTTTGGTGCAAAGCTTAATGCAATTTTTTTTTGTTTCTTTTAAAACTTTTTTATAAATGAAAGTCTTAAAAGAATAAAAATAAAATTTTAGTTTAGTTAAAGTAAAAAAAAATGTGAACAAAAATCTTTTTCTATTTAATAAATGTTGTTATTGTCGTTATATCTTCAAAAACTTTCATTTTTTATAACTTTTTGATTAATATTTTAAACATGATCGAGTAACCAAAAACAAAAAAACTTTTTGCTATACCCGGTGTTATGAATTAAGCTTAAACACGGCATGCTCTTTCAATACTCTTAATAATATGTTTGTGTCCTTAGTAATAAACACTAAGGTTAGGTATGTTTCGATCTGCTTCCATTTCATTGTATTCATGATACAATTTCAAAGTCACTTTATGCTAGGTCTAACCAGCTAGGTCTAACCCTCAAAGCATTTCTAGTGACTTGCGAGAGAGAATGCTGTAAAGATACAATTTTCTTTGACATGATATGTTGTCAGCTTTAAGGACTGAACCCAAGCTGTCGGCGTAGTAGAATGACTTAATAATCGCTAGGTAAGTAAAAATGTTGAATGCAGTATTGTCCGACGTGGTAGTTCAAAATGTGACTTTACTTCAATGTACACAAGTACGCATGTATGGATGATTCTTTCTCTTTTTTTGAGAAATAAGCTCAACCCCAACGTTTTTTCAAGAGCACATCAAACCATATACAAATGAGCAAAGATTAATGTTAAAAATAAATTTTCAAGTGTAAGTTTCATTTTAGGTCCAGCTCGTGTAGTGTAGGCTGTTATTGATTTATGCGTAAGTTATTTAATCTGAGTTCAACGCGTACTACTGTTTTCTATGGTCGAAGAGAACTTAAAAAGAAAAATCATTTACTCCACTTATGTTGCGATTTAAGAAATATTTCAAAATGCAATAATTTTATAATTTATTGGTCCACTTGATTCATTTAATTAGAAATATAAGACAGATACTGGTTTTATTTTACTATATGTACATATATACGTATGTATAATATATCAGTGCAATAAAATCGTATTGTACATTGTAAAAGCTCAATAGATTGTCATGTAAATTAATTGGACTTCAATAACAATATCATTAAACTACGGATACACGGAAATTTTCGCTAAAAGTCATAAATAATAATTAAATCAAAACTGCTACCGTTCTAATTGTCTACTTACGAGAATCTACTAAATCTTAATAATGGTTCGCTTCCACGATTAATAAACGCTTAATGTAAGCTAATGAAATTTAACCTACTTCAGCAAACCCTTTATTTCGACTTTAAGGCTAATCATTTAAAAAAAATCTCAATGTAAACTTTCCCTTAAATACGACAGTTCGATTGGTTCAAGGGAGCAGACAGAATAATTATAGAAGGCACGAATTTATACGTATTTGTCGTAATT
Organism: Meiosimyza decipiens; assembly: GCA_963680825.1. Lineage (NCBI taxonomy): Eukaryota > Metazoa > Arthropoda > Insecta > Diptera > Lauxaniidae > Meiosimyza > Meiosimyza decipiens. The sequence continues at coordinate 80,563,652 of OY804261.1, read as the reverse complement.
AAATGTATGGATGTTTCTAGTCCCACCATTACGTTTCATGGAAATGTTTAATACATTTCCTAAAAGACAATATGGAATAATAACAGCAAAGGGCAATGCTCAGTTGTGGTACTTTACTTTTGTCGCAGTGAGTGTCCACCAATGAAACTACGATAATTTATTGCAACAGTACACATTAGTTAGGGTGGAACAATTTGAAAACAGGTGAAAATGCCTATTACAAAATATAGACAAAAATATGGTTTCATTTCGAATATGAGCTTGTTAAAATATATTCCGGGCTAGCTAAAGCCGATCGAAATTATTAATTTGCTTACGCACTATTATGGGATTTTGGAAGTGAAAAGCAAAAAAGTTTTAAGAAACTTTGATTAGAACTTTTTATCTTCCCCTTATTGAAACAAGGCCGACAACTCAAAAAAGTACCACTGCTTGTAAAAACATCCTTTTAATGCATTGTTTAGAATGTAGTGCGTTTCTTAGAAAAAAGATACTTTTATGGGCTCAATATCAGATATCGCACAATCTTGGATCTAAAAAAAGCACCGTTTTAGCGCTTGAGAAGTCTCAAATATGCTAAAATATTTTGAGGCACGTATGTCCGCGCAAATTCGGAGCTCTGCAAACGTATCAATTAAGGGTTGTTTTCCTGTTAATTCGTTGATTTTAGATATTGGAAAGTGCGGACTTGGTTTTGCTCATCATTTTGACAACGTTGGGTAGAAAAAGAAGTTCTCGAAAACTTTTTAGCCAAACAAAAAAAGCTAACATTTTTTTGTACACCAGCTGGGAGCTCTTCTTTTCAAATTACCTTACCTGAATTTGTCATATTCATACGAAAATCTTAAAAAATTTACATGGCCAAATATTTTGACCTTCTGAGCATATCAGTTTTAAGAACTAAAAAATAGGTTTCATAGAACGTACATATGGACGTAGCACGGTCTTTTCTTCTAATATTCAAAAAATCATAAGAATTCAAGAGTACACCAATCACTCAGTTTCAATGAGATTTTAGATAAGGTACTATTTCCAATGCTTTTATTTATTCAATAAGAATGAAAAACAATTTGAGGTTTCTATTATTCTGTGACTTAGGTGTTGCCTGGTTTACTGTACTGATGTTAAAATTTACAAAAGTACCACACTTCATAGTAAACTTTGCATTGTCCTTTCATAACAACAGTCCAACTAAAGTTCTTTGGATTTGTAATGTAATCAGTGCTAAAAGGTTAAACTAATTATATGTATTCCAAAAGTTCAGTACAATTAAGTGGGTTTTTAAACAAAGGGAACAAAGCAGCATAAAGCCGAAATGATTTTAAATGCAAAACAATACAGTGGTATTAATTTAGTTTAATTATATTGTTTAAGTTCAACTACCTGCTCTAAATGCAATAAAAAACACAAATACCATTTCAACTGAATGTGGTTCGCGTCAAAATTGACGCAAAACCATTAAATTAAATCAGCTACACATAATGATGCTAAATTAAATAAAAATTATAACTTTACTACTTGACATTAAAAAGAAAACAATTTAAACTACTTTTTTGGTTGGTTTTTTTTCTGACGTTACTTTATTTTTTATGATTTTGCTTTATTTTTCCAATGAATTGTTATTATCACTTCACAATTTATGAGATTAAGTATAATATTTTTTTTGTTTTCTTTCTTGTTTTTTCGTTTTCTGTAATATAGAAATATTGTATATTCATTTAGTTATTTAGCGATGAAACGTATAAATATTTGGAATAATACAAACACATTTGGCTACTACGTAAACTACATACAAACATATATGAGGACCTACATACATATGTTTGAAGTTTATAACTTGTTCCATTATTCAGTTTAATATAATGTAATTCAATGTAAATTCATTTGATAAAACATATTGTTATATGATAATAACTTTTCTCATAACGAATAAATAAAATTTTTTCTAATTTTTTTTAAAATAATTTTTACAAATATATTGCGAATAATGCTGCGTGTCAAAAATTGGTCGATCCTAAAGAAAATCAGTTTACCATATAACCATCAAATTTTCCCAACTTCATGCATTTATATTAGGGACACCCATTTTTGGTGCAGAGTACTAAGACCATTTTCTAAGGTTTTTTTGAAACTCTGCTTGGATTTTTTACTCTTTAATATGAAAAATGACCATCAATAGATTTTGTACTTATCGAAATTCCTTTATTCTTGATTTCTTTTCCTTTAAGCCAATTTCGATATTTGTCTCTGCTGTAGGGAAGTTCTTCGACAACATTCGCAATTGAGGCAAAATGTTCTCTGTTGCAACTAAATTAGATAACTTAGTTGCAACAAGGTAAAGCAAGCAAGGAAAAAATAGATGCAAGCATCTATAAAATTTACTTTGAATGGATATTTTGAAATATAATAATAACATGAAAATGACTTAACATTAGCGCAAAAACTGTCATAGCAATATTTATGCAGAATTTGAAGAGAAAACTTTTTTCATATAGGCAGTGGAGTGCATTAAAAAATTGCGAAAAATAAAAAAAGTGCGCTTATGGAACCTTACACCTATTTAAAAGATGTTACGAAATCACTTAAGTGATGATTTCATTTAATCTCTGTTTTTACACATACAATACATCCAATGTACGCCGATTTTGACAGATTTTTTGAGGGAATACAAAATGCTGAAATACTGATTTCGCACTCGTAATATGCATTTTTAAAAAAATTATTTTTAGAAGTAGATGGCTTCATTAAGTGTACTGTAAGTTCTTTAAAACTTTGTGAAAGATAATTTCAGATCTAAAAAAGCTAAAGATCAACCACTTTTTAAAATTATTGATGCAATAAATAATTCAAATAAAATAGTTTTCGCTAAAATGACACTAAATTTAATTTGCTAATTTCAAAAAGAGATTCTTAATTAAAATTTTATTAATAACAAATAGCACAAAGTTTACTGAGTAGTAGTTTTGAAAAATACTAAGAAATCAATACACTAAAGGACCAGAATGATAGTGAGTTAGGTTGAAATATTTTTTATATATTCCATTAAGTCTACTGAGGCTAATAGCTGGCTGCTTTAATTCATTCAATACTATATTTGATATACACGAAGAAGACCTACCCAAATCTAAAAAAAAAATTTTGGTATTGACTAAGCTCACTTTCATTCGCAGCATTATATATATATATATATAATATAATACAAAATGATTTCAAGTTCAAGGAGTGACTCCTTATTGCTATTACATAACTAAATGTGTTAATTCGTTAACCTACAAGATAGAAGATATGCCTTATTGTTAATTGTGTGTATAGTTTTAATTGTTTAGATTTCAGTTAAGTTTTTATCAAGAGTGAATGTAAAGTTAGCGACGTAATGATCCGCATTTTGTTAGGATTGTTATTCAGTACTGAGGAACTGTACGCAGTGGATTTACAACAGAATGCATACTTTGTTCCACAATTTTGATTTGATTTGAACACACATAATGAAGATGTACATCACTGATGTAATTTTGGGTACATTTATGCTTTTTCCAATACATTTACGTTGTGAAAACTATGCGTCAGTACATTGGACAAAGTTTTAGAACATTCGGTACACTGGACGAGTTTTAAGTTTATTTGAAAATTAAAAATGTGCGTAAAAAATTCGTATTACATCTTCTTATAGTAAATGTTGAGAATGTACATCAGTGATGGCATTTGGGTTTTCCGAAAATGTACTGAATAGTTTTTGTCTTGAACACCCAATTTTACTAAAATATACAAAAAAAATTATTTAAAAAAAAGATCCTCACTTTTGGCATCTCAAAAACCCTAGCAAAATGAGATATATTTCACATTAAATAAAAAAGTCAACACATTGCAATTATTTTCATTTACTAGAAAAAAATAAATTATCCAAGTGTACCGAAAATGTACTGATAATATGCTGAAAATTCGCCAAGTGTACAAATTTGCGCAAACCTGTCGAAGGTACTGACGACGATATTGCAGGACGTAAATGTACCGATCAGTGTACATACTATTCTAAAAACTAAAATAAAATCGCGCATCTGAGAATTCGGTTTTTCAATGTCAGTTAAACCATAAAATTTCACTCTTTCAAATCTTAAGATATGAACTTTTGTATTTATAGCTATAAAGTAACTTTACTTATTCAATTAGTGAAAGAGTATGAATTTTTAATTCAAAAACATCAGATATTAATTTCGTTTAATAAAACATATGAACACATTCAGAATTATTTATAATGGTTTGCATAAAATTTGGAAGGAATAAATTTAGAAGCACATCATCACATGTTAGGGCTAATTTTTTATACCGAGGTCGAACTATCCCTATCGTAATGCACTCAGCCCCTACGGGCAAATATGTTGGGTTAAAGAGTGAAATTGAGTTAAGATGTGTATTTGTAAGGAATTTTATCTCGCACTTTGAAAATAAGTTTTTTGGATGCAAATCAAAACAATGATTTGCAAGCCAAAAAATTATCAAACGCTGCTAAAAATTCAAGCAGACCCCCAATATGCAATCTTTAGTTTTCATATGAATAAAAGATTTTAAGATCTTTTATTAAAGATTCAATAACAATGCAGATGAATAAACACAAAGCTCAATAACCTACCCTTGAACAACAGATGGTACCCGCTGGTGTTTTTAGGAGAAACGATTTGTACTGCATAGCCCCGGGCCCTGCAGTCTTTATCCGCCGCTGTGGCTGACCGGTTTTTACGGGTTTTCGATTAAATCGACAATAAATTTCTTAACTTAATCCAAAGTAACCCGAAAATTTCGACTTAGTACTTTTTCTCGATTTTCGATAAGATTTTCCCATGAATGGTCACATAAAAATTATCACAAGAAACGGGCGTATACGACGTTCATTGACAATAAATATGATTGTGAATAAAAATTACTCGAACCCATGCTGTCAGCATAATAGTTGAATGTAATTATCACTAGGCTGCCAGACTGACATATCAATAAGATCTAAACAATCTCAAAAACTTTATTAGGAATAATGGAAAAGTCCAATAAAATACAACGACATACTGTATTGCCACTGCTGTGCATTAGAGGATCCCATTTTCAAAATATTGTTCCATTTATTATACTAAAAGACTTAAAGAATTAAAATTTGTAAGAATTAAAACTAAAACTCTTTGTGCCATAGAAATATCATTCAAAGAGATCAATCGTACACCTTTTAGAAACAACATCGTAGTCCTATGCAAGTTATGTTTACAGGACTAGTGTTGTTTTTTGAAATAAACTATTCAAATTGAACTAAAATAAATAAATTGGTAGCTACTTAAAATTAATTAAAACATATTCTACAATTAAATATCTAAGTAAATGTAGAAAATAGTGTTTCACAATAAAATAAAATCACATTACATGTTTGCTCTTGGAAAACTACATCGTTTACAAACAAACAATTTTTTTGCTATTTTGAGTAGATGATATTTTTTGTGCGGTTATAGTGAAATATGTATATTGTATACTTAAATCTTATTTTCGAATATACGAATATATCACACCTTAGACTAAATTACAAAATTTCAAGTGTATATTATTCGTAGTATTTTGGGTTGTTACAATGTTATAGCAAGAGCATTGTAAATTGAATTACAGTAGAGATTGGATTATCTGAACTTCAGTTAGATTTTTTTTTATAATTTTTTTTTTTGATTTTGAACACCATCGACCTCAAACGTAACACAAATTATAAATAAATTATTAAATACCTGCTCTATTTTATATGATATCGATAAATGTAAACAAGACAAATGCCTACGTTGATATGTTTGAACTGAAAAATTTGTGTTCCAGGGTTTGAGCAAAGAGAACAAATTATAAAAAGAAATTTCATGAATCTCTTGCAACAAAGATGTTGCTGTGGGTGTAATTATTATTTAGTATAAACTTCTCAGTGAAATTATTATTCACAGGAAAATTTCTACTCAAAAAGGTAGTTCTTTTTGGTTTGAGGAATGTGTCGCGAAACTTGTTGCAGAGACTTTTTTAAATTTAGTTTTGTGTAAGACAATACATAACAGTATTAATTTTATGTCAATTAAAATAGTTCCATACATACATATAATGTAACAAATGGAAAGTCTCTGCAACATATGTTGTGCTTTATTCTTCAAGCACCCGAAACGTACATTGCAGTTTCGTCGATTAATCGAGGCTCTACTGTATTTGGAATTTTTTAGTTGCTACTAACCATATGTTGGAGTTAGAATATTATGTATTTTTATGTTTATAAATGAACGCTTATATTATATTAATTGCAATCTACAACATACAAGTACCATTGTAGTCGGTGTTAGCTTTAGTTTGTAACTCTGAGTACGTGTATCTATAAGCTACAACTTTAACATGCGTTTCAAAAATAAACTACATAGGTATGTATATACGTGAATTAGCATCTTACAAATATATGAGTATGTATGTATGTATTCGCATCTGAATCTGCATAAATTTATATTAGCCATGCTATTAGTTGTTTATCGTAGTGCTATTTATATTTTTTTGCAGTTAATCTTTATTTAGTCCATGAAGCTCAACACTTTGATTTTCCAGACTTCGCTTTAGGTCTTCAATTGTGCTGAGTATCAACTGTTTTTTGAAACTCAGATTTGAGGCTACACTTGTATCGTCGTCGTTTAAATAAATGGAATGGCTTAGGTCATGACTAGAGCTTTTCGCCGATACCGAAAGCTTTGTCGTTGAGTTGTGTCGTTCACGTCGAAGTTGGTTAATTTTTTCAAGCAAAGCTTGCTTTGGTATCTCTGTTAATGAAATATAAACAGTGGAGGGAAGATTAAAATAATGCGACTGCATTGCAACCGAAACTCTTATATTAAAATACAGAAGTTTTTAAAGAACTAATTCTTAATAATGCAAAGTAGCAAACATTTTTCATATAAATATCTAATTAATTGCTTATACATGGATTTTAGGTCTCTGGATTGAATGCCGATTCCATTTTTTTGAATCGATCTTTTAACCTTTCTTGAAAGCCTAGAAAAGGGTGATTTGCAATTCAACATTTAAATCGCATCAAACATGCAAAATTACTTATTAAGCTTACCTGATTCCAGATCAAAACTTTTCTTAAGGCGTTCAAACGAGGAGCTACCTTTGTAGACCTTTCGCTTTAATGGCTCACTCTGAGGGCAGTAGTTACTCATAGCACCACCAACTGAATTGAATGGCATAAGTGTCGTTGCTGTGCTTCCGATTTCGCCGTATTGTTGCTTTTCTACATTGCTATTTTTGTAATCAGATTCATCGTATAGCATTATTCGAGCAATATCCGGTAGATAGTTACGATTAGTGACGTTTTCACTTGAACTTTTGCGCAATGAATCCCGACTTCGTCGTTGTTGCAATGATGTACTGTCCAAATTTTTTGAGCTCAGTTCTGTATCTGAGTCGGTTTCGCAAAAGGTATTCACAAACATCGGTGAGTGACTGCGAAATCTTCGCCGCGTCATAAGTGGTGATGAATTTGGACTTCTCAGTTTTCGTCCATTGAGTTGAAGCTGTGGAGATTGAGGTGGTTGTAGAACATTGTCTGATATACTTGATTTGCGCAAGGGTACCTCAGGTGGTACATTCTGATTGATAAAATTCGTAAGGTGGGTTTTGCGTGGACTTAAGCGACTAAATTTAGGGCTATTAGGCGCGGATGAGGTCTCAGATTTCAGTTGTTCAATACGCTTATTGGCATGAGCTACAAAATCCTGCTCGGAGTGCATTGCATTGGTTGCGGCATCCAAGGAATGTTGCTTTTGTTGTTGTTTTAGCAGTTCACGCTTGATGTCAGCTTCACAGTTTTTTAGCATTTCAACGCGTTTGTTGGCTAAAGGATTTACACGACGTGGACTAGCAACTGGAGTGTCGCGTGGTATGCTAAGAAGAAAAAGAAGTACATAACGATCAAAACTGTATTTATTAATAGAAGAAGATACATTTTGATTTGTTTGGATCCTCGTTTTAACAGATACAGATTTAAGAAGTAATATCTTACTTTCAGAGCTTATATGTGTTTATGTATGTATTACTTACTTATTTGTTTTATTTTTTAGCCTCATATTATGTACGTATATATGTATGTAGTTAACGCTTCTTTTAACTTACCTCAGTACACTATTTTTCATGGAAACTAAAATGGTCTCAGCTTCATGTATCAACTGACGATACTTAAAATCGGCCTCCAAGTCGGCTTCGTGTAAAGCTTTTTCACTTTCTGCTATTGTCACAAAGCGATTTTTACCATAACTAGCATCAGTAAAAACTAAAGAACTTGATCGGTTCGAGAGCGGAGACGTCTTATATGTCCTACAATATAACGAACAAAACTTTTAACAAACTAACCTTTCTTTGAAATATTATTACCTTTCTTTGCTTATTGCCTGATTTCTTCGCAGGCACACTGGTGTTCCGCCTACACTGCGTGACTCTCGCGAATTTCGAATAGGTGAAGATATACTTCTGCCTTCGGAACTCTTCTTGCGAGTTTTCAAAAATCGCTTACGTCTTCGCTGCGATTCTCCTCCACCGCTTCCTCCTGCCACTGATTGACTTCCCGTAGTTTCGTGTTGTTGAAAGCTTTTTTGGCTTCGTGAGTTACGTCGTGAGCGTACGGAGCTACGAGATTCAAAATTTCGTAAGTCCGATAAACACGTCGGACTTTGATGCTGGCTATAATAATAGCAACTTCCTCGGTTGCGTTGAGGGTCCTTCCGTTCGTTGAGTTCCTGTATCGAGGAAGTGTCAATAAAATCAATATCTAGCAATTCGTCCGTATCACATTCATCGCCAGCATCTTGGCCAGTATCCAAATCGGAGGGATCTGAATCGCTGCTGCAATGTGAGAGTTCTAAGCCATTTAAATTTAAAGCTTAATAAAGATTTTACCTTAGTATGTCAGTCTCTTTCTCATATACATAGCTCTCATCAAATTTTCCCATCATTTCGTTTAGCGTGGCATCATCATCACTTAAAATAACGTCCTGGTATGCACCACCCTCTCCACCAACGTTCACTGTAGTTGTAACGCTACCGACTTCACTTACGTACTGAGTATAGAGTGGCATTTCAGCAACAGGCATGTCGGCGCGTTTGCGACGTACCGTGTTAGGTGTGTAGGTCCTTTGCATGTTTTCCACTTCAGTCAAGGACGAAGAGCTCTCCGAATCATAAGACGGTTTACCATTGTGCCTGCATAAGAAGAGATAAGTAGGGAAGGATTTCAGAAATGAAGGGTTGTTTTATTGCGGTTTACATTTGCCATGCATTCGATTGCGCTTTTGTGCATTGTACTTACGTTATACTTTTGTCATTCGTCTTCGTCATTCCATCCGCTTCGCTGCTCGACTTAACGCCTGAGGATGATGTGCTACTGGCAGCATCGAGTTCCATTTTCTTTGCAGTTGATGAGCTGGATTTTGATGATGATGTGCTGGGAATTCCGGTAAGTGACTGTGTCGCAATTGTAGTGCCAATTGTTACTGTAGTTGCACCAGACGACGATGTGTCGGTGGTCGAGTACCAAGGATTGGTGCGAATGCGACAGCGTTGTCGTGGTGATGGCGCTACAAGTAAGATTATGGTAGTCAGTTGAGCTCGCAAGAACAAGCATATGTTTGCAAAAAAAGTTGTCAGAAAATATTACTAATTTTTATTAGTTAAATAAAGCGCTGCTCTGCAATTGCAAGTACCTGGAGTTGCAGTTAGATTTGATACTTCTTATGAAGTAGCGAAAAAAGAAGGGACATCAAAGTTTTTCTTTTTGTCGGTCTTCTGAGAAAAAGGTCCAGGCATTTAATTCTTTTTAATTATGTAATACATATATTTACTAAGCCAAGCTACTAGTTCACGAGACGGGGGATAAGCTGATTGCAATATCACTTGATATAATCTCCCTACTTAGGACGATTGAACATTGATTTTTTCTATCGCTTGATAAATACTAACTGAAACTTTTTAACTATAAGAGAGCTTACATTCAAATCCTTTCAGTGTTGGCAAGACAATTGTGTTACGTAGCGATAATGGACTATGACAGCCTACAGCCATCTGCTGTTTTTGTTGCAATGGACGCTGCGGCTCTAAAAGTTTTATTTGATTCTTACAAAATTCTGGATCTGGAATACCAAATCCAGGAATTTTATTCTTTGCAGCGTCTCGGCTATCTGCTCGATGATAGGCTGCGGCCGAGGCTCCGTTCGTAAACGATGCGTTGGGCTGTAAAAAAATATACAAAACAAACAATTTCAAAACTGAAAAAATTACATTTGTAAACCAGTACCAGTGGATCTTGCGGCGACATTTCCTCGATTTTATTGAGCCCAAATTTATAGCGTTGAGTTTCTATCGCTAACGAGTTAACACTCTTGGGGAAGTAATGCGTTCCTGTGCGCATGTTAATGTAGTATTCGGGTGGGGTGTAGATGGCACTTGGTGATGTTCCATCTGTAGAGTAACCCGTTGAATAAGCGCTCTCTGGGGAAGATAAGCTATTCATTGGCACACCATTGCCACTAGTTGATCCAGCAGCGTTGGTGCCGCTTCCATATCGAACAGAGCGTAACTTATTCTTGTTACTTAAGACAACCGCATTGTTTGGCACATTAGAATTTCTAACCTTATATGTTCCAGAGTTAATTACATGGTTGTTGTTACTGGGTATACAATCAATGCTACCACCACAGCTTGAATGATTTCCATTCAGTCCATCAAGTGGATTTGATAGCTGAGGCTGTATCTTTGAAGGCAACAGCCTGCCATAACGAACAACACTATCATCGGTGTTCTCATTTCGATTTGTATAGCAGCGAACTGGAGAACAAGTCAATGAAAACTGATCTGATTTAGGTCTAGGTATTTCAAAGTTGTTGTTGTTATTGTTGTTGCTATGTGCGTCAATATGGGGCTTACGCCGAAGTGTTTTTATCTCTTCATAGTGTACATCACTTGAGTCGTCGAGGTCTATATCATTGCTTCTAGTACGATTGTCGGCGATCGTATGATCATTATGATGACGATTCATTTCACTTAATAGTAGGTCGTCCTGTGTACTGTGCAGAACCTCGACAGTGGGTAGTGTTTTCGAATACTTTTGGATTTTAATTAACTGTATTAGAGGTTCTTTCGATCCAGTGGACCAGGATAGCGAAGAGAACGATGATGACGAACAATCTGGTTGTTGCTGCGAAGCAGATTTGCTGTTTACAAAAGTGTTTTTAACACTCATTGGCGTACTGGCCTTTACGGACTGGTGTTGAGAAACATATAGAAAGTTATCGGACTTAGGTGACATAATAGCTTCCTGATCAGGGGACTGCCAGCCGTAGCGACTTTGTGTCTAGAAAATAAAAGTTGGAATGAAAAGATATTAATGCTATATATGTAATCTGATTGCCTTCTAAAAATCTTTTTCAAATTTTGAAACCCCTGTATACATCAAATTCAAATTATATATTTGCACTAGATTTTGAATAAAAGAACATAGCCTTGAAATATTTTTGGGGTTCGACCTCAAAGTAGCTTTAGAATTTTCATACAAAACAGTATAATGTGATCTTATTAATTTTTTTTCCGAAAATTTGAATCGAGCTCATATAAGGTATATTTGCAAACTTTTCGCTTCACTCGCGTGCTCCAGCTCAATCAATATGTCTTCCTCAAATATAAATTTTCCGCACTGAGGAGTTTCAAAATTCACAAAATTTGGTTGCTTGGCTCTCTAATGTAATGGATATAAAATTTTTTCGTAAATGATTAGGAGTTCAAACAAAACCGAATATCGATCGAATGTCTAAATAAGTTTTGATTTTCTACGTTCTATTGATGTTTGAGGAAGGCTTTAATCTTGGGCAAGCTCTTTTCGTTAGTATGTATCTAAATTGAAAATGTGTTCATTGTTGTGCTTGACTGCTTTGAAATCAAACAACTAGAGATGTTTGTACTCGTGACAAAGACCTAAATACCTAAACTATTTTCTTTCTTCAGTTCGCTTCTCCCTCATTGTCTCTCCGTTCTGATTTTTATTGACGAACATATTCACAAAGGACTTAACGCATATTGCCACAAACTTACATGATTCTGTATGGGCGAGACTTCGCGTCGCCTGACGGGACTTGATATGACGCTGTTGCAACCGTTTTGATTTGGACCGGAGCCGCAGAACACAGCAGAGCCTGTCGTGATTGATGTGGTTGTTGTCGTTGTGCCATTTCCATGATAAATTGTAAATCCTTTGGCATCGTTGGTTTTCTTATGTACATCATGGCTGTTTCCTGCAGCGGAAGCGTTGGCGACATTGCTGAGAAGGTTGTAAAGAAAAAGAATAAAAATCGAGAAGAAAAACATAATAACCATGAAAGACCAAAGAACTCATTGTGTGTGAGATGCACTTACCTTATTCCATTTTTATTTTTGTTGCCTTTTTTGCGTGGACGAACAATGTGATTTTCCATCCATGATCGAAGTTTTGAACCAAACATTATTTTTGCAAAGCGTATTTAGAAAAATTTTTCAAATCTTATACTCGTACTAGTGGTATTGATTTGCTAATGAAGCTTCTTATTATATATTTGTATATAAATTTGTATGTGTATAGTATCGTAAGATTTCCTGTAGATATTTGATTTCTTATGAACGGACGGCTTTGGTAATTATTTCAGCATGCTGAAATGAGAAATAAAAATAAAAATAGTCTGTACTTTGCAGAGCTTTATGTTCAGTACTTTTAGTGCAAAAAAATTACAAGCGCAAAATGCATTAATTGTAAGGGAACAAAAAATTGACAACCATTATACTAGTTTCAATGACCGCTACGTCACATCTTCAGCAAGCTTTGTTAGCCGATGTTTAAGAGTCTGCAAGCACACTATATTTTATTTCTCGCATAAATAAATAAATAAATAAAAATATTCGTTTTTAACAGATGAGATATATTGAGCCTTGACTGGGAGCCTAATATGAATAGCTACTTGTGTAACAAAGAGTCACCTCTTAGCGCCACAGATATTGTTTTTCTATTTATCCTGTTAAATCCTAAAAAATTGATTTGCCATCAGTTCTCCGTTAGTTGGTGTCCAGTCGTCATATATATAACATTTTTGGAAACGTCTCGTCGGGCACCGCAATTTCGCTTTGACCTGGAAAAGATTTTAACCCTAAAATTGCATCCCTCAATACCATTTTCCTGCAGAATAGATAACATCTTTCTTTATTTAATTTTTGTTTTTAGCCTCGAATTCTGAAAAGACTGGTATCAATGATGAAATAAGTATGTAAACTGAAATTTAATTTTAAATGGTCAAGTTTTATCTGACAAAATATATAAAAGCATGATTTTTATTGGAAATTGGAATTCGAATCTGCCATTTGTTTAAGATTTTGAGGCAAAGAAAAGTCCGAAAATCCGTAAAACTCCAAGGATCCTGAAAATTACTGCTAAGCATTTTTAACCAATTTCGTGAGTTTTCCTCGTCGAATTTTATAGCTTCTTTTACAGGCTTTTTAATGATAAATAGAAGGACAACATATTATATTTATAATGTCTTTATAGAGGCTTATTGGCGTGATAATTATGAAGAAATTTTCCGCTCTTTGTTATTTTTCAGGAGACTTGGTGAAGTATCTTTCTGAGCTGTTTGAAATACACCCTAAAAATATTTCCGACAATGGCAAATGAGTGATCTTACGTGCATATGAACTTGTATACGCCTCGATTAAGATTAATTACGAATCGCTGCAGAGTGAATCAGTCAATAGCTTTGAATTGGCAATGTATGTAGTGCAGTTGTTTACTCTTCCAGAATGCGTAAATAAAGATATTTGATTTCGATTCTGAGGAAACCATTTGTTTTGTACCATATCAAACACTTATTTGTGCTCGTGTAAAGACAATTTGTTGGATAACAAAATATGGAAACCAAGTTACTTGTGTCAATTTGGGTTAAAGTTCAATGAACATTTTGTATTCAATTTGTAAAACAATGAGCCAACTCGAGTTCGATGCATTCGTTTGATGAGAAAAAACCTGCAACTATCAAAATGAAACACAATCGTAGCTACATATGTATGTATGTATGTATAATTGTATCTACTTATATCCTTTTCAGTTACAACACCTCTTGTAGCGCATGGGGTGCAGTATTCTTTGTCCTTTTGCTACAAGTTGGTAAAATTTAATAGTTTTGTTTTCGCAATAAACCATTTGATCTATGTTTCTTGAAACAAGTTGCATGTTTTCCAAAGATAGAATTTAGTAGCAAAAAACTTATGGAAACGAAATGCAATTACTATAGCTAAGCCAGATCGATTCACTGTTTAGTTTTTTTTACTTTAAAACTTGAAGTCCAATGGGAATGACGGTATGGATTTTTTTAACAAAAAACATTGAACATTTTAATGAAAATAAAGGGTGTTTTTTTAGAGGTTTGTTTTTCAAATAGAGATAAAACTGGCATTTTACTGTCAAATCTGGCAACTCTAATGTCATTTATGTTCAGTTTGGTTTGCCAGGTTGACAAAAGAACAACGCTTGCAAATTGTGCAAATTTATTTCGAAAATAATGGTTCAGTTCGCGAAGTTTACCGCAAGCTCCGTCCATTTTATGGTCGACATAATCGTCCATCAGAGCAATTAATTCGGTTAACCATGGATCGTTTTCGCACTACGTTTACTCTATGTGATAATACGCATCCGCAGAGACGTCGAACAGTGCGCACCGAAGAAACAATTGCCGCTGTAGAGCAAAATGTTGAAGAGGACCCGAATGAATCGATTCGCCACCGTGCACAGCAATTGGAGCTTTGTCCATCAACTTTATGGAAGATTTTGCGCAAAGATCTTGGCTTGCGACCTTACGAGATCCAGCTTGTGCAAGAATTAAAGCCGCGAGACCATGCAATGCGTCGTGATTTTGGTGTATGGGCTGAAAATGAGATTGATCTCGATGCTGATTTTCATCGCAAAATTTTGTTCAGTGATGAGGCTCATTTTTGGTTGAATGGCTACGTCAACAAGCAAAATTGCCGCATTTGGAGTGAAGAGAATCCACATGAGACCCTTGAGACGCCATTACATCCACAAAAACTGACTGTTTGGTGTGCTCTATGGGCTGGTGGAGTCATTGGGCCATACTTCTTCCGAAATGGAGACCGGTATAGAGCCATGATAACCGACTATTTTGTTCCCGAATTGGATGGCATGAATGTGGATGAGTTGTGGTTCCAACAAGACGGCGCTACATGCCACACAGCGCACGTCACAATCGATTTATTGAAGGAAACATTCGATGAGCGCATAATTTCGCGGAATGGACCTGTCAATTGGCCACCAAGATCGTGTGATTTGACACCATTGGATTATTTTCTTTGGGGATATGTGAAGTCGCTCGTCTACGCCAACAAACCAGAAACGTTAGGGGACTTGGAAGCCAACATTCGTGGCGTTATTGCCGACATACGGCCCCATATGCTCGAAAAAGTGGTTCAAAATTGGACCTGTAGAATTGGCTTTATTCGAGCCAGCCGCGGCGGCCACATGCCCGAAATCATATTTAAACATTAATGGCATAAAATTATCTTTCCAATAAAGCCAAATTGATGGACATTAAAACGATTTTCTTGTGTTTTATTTCAATTCGAAGCTTTATACCTCTAAAAAAAACACCCTTTATATATATATATATTCAAACATTCATTACTACCAAAAATGGCAATACGAAACAGACATTTTAGATAAAAATTCCAGATTTGGAAAATTCGCAAATCAGCTTAGCAACAAGAGCAGCGCAGCGTGGGGGGCGAAATTTTCCTTTTCTTTTTTTACAATAAATACTTAATAATAACATAAAAGAGTTTTTCCTGTAAGTTCACTTGTTTTCCAATAAAAATCCCGGAATCAAGTTTCAAGTTTCTTAAGCTCAGTAGCTGGGCACACTTGTGTTTTTGCGTTCCACCGAGCACTTTAATTTTCCGTATGTACTCGCATATGTGTCCTTTTTTTTACTCGGCGACTAGTAGACTTACAGAAAAAATCGAGAGATTTTTAGTGTTTTTATTTTTTCTTTAATACTCTAGAAATAATAAACAAGCAAGCCATCAACATTTAATGTAGCTCTACTATGTTTTAAGTAAAAATCACTACATTCGGCTTGAATTAATAAACTTTAGGTCACATAATTTATTTTTCGTAACAAAATCATTGATATACCGATCCTCTTAGTGAAAGAACCTTGGCAAATACCGGCCACTCTAATGTACCATCATATAAGTTCCAAAAAGGCTTTAGTATTGAAAAAAGCACAATAGTTTGATTCATTCGTTTTCTTAATTGAATACGTCCCATAATGAATTGATTGAGGAACATTACCTTTTATTTTCTCAAATAAAAAAAAAAGTTGATGACACCATGCAAATTCCATCAGATCTTACAACAGCAATGAAACTTAAATGCAAATTTTATGTTTTCATATGAATTTCCTGAAACTTGTGAAATTTTTTACCAAACTCAACTCGAACAAACGACAATGCCCCAGGGCCGCACTTGAACTTAAACTTCCACGCAGAAAAAAGTTATGACGCTGGTGCCGTTGTTATAGTTACTGTCCACAATTTGAAAATGTGAAGAAAAAAGTTCTGAGTTTGTTATTCGTACGTTAAGGTTTTCCTTGCCATGCCACTTATCCCACAACCGTGACTTTTAACAGTTCAGGCTGCCCTGAATACATGCGCCAGGGATGAGAGATATAACCGCGAGTCCACAATTCAAAACTTTTAATAATAAATTTAAGTTTAGAAATATGTACAAAAAATTTTAGTTTAAGTACGACTAAATCAGTAATATAAATAATTAAGATCGGAAAGGAGTAAACAGTACATATTTCGGAATAATTGAGTCGGTATTACAACTAAAAAAAAAATTAATTATAAAACAAAATTAAATAAGTCAATACCATTTAAAATTGGTCACACCTGAAATCTGTCGCTGTAGTCCCGGGCCTCCTGTGCAATAACCACCCTAGGTACGGCCTTGCGGTATACCCAGCACCTGTACGTTGCTTGTAACTTGTACCCTTGGCTAATAGAAAAAGGACTAAATTGAAAATGATATCTTCAAACCGAGCAAAACGAGAACTAAAAAATAAATCTGGCATTGCAGTAATAAAAATAAACTACAAACGCACACAAGCGAAGGGAGTATGTGTACGTGAGTGTGATGGAATGCGGCATTACCTTATTTGCGAGCGCTTCAGCCTTCATATCCTTTTTTATTGTTCCTTTAACTATTCCATAGTTGAATTGCGCTTCCGTGAAGTTTGATGACTACGGCGTTGTTGTTGTTTCCTCTGCTTCTTCTATGCCTTCGTTTGTTTGTTTATTTTCTTGTTTACGGATGCGGTGGTGATGATGACGGTAATGCCATTTGTTGTTGCTCCTTTGAGCCGTTTGGAGGTTTGTTGTGGGGGAGTGTGTTTGGTTATAGTGAAATTTTTTGTGTGTTGATAACGCGCTGCGGTTCAATTTGAAGAAAATGGCGCATGCAGTTGAATTCCTCCCTTAATCGTTGCTGAGCGCAGAGTAAAACGAAAGAGAATGTCGAAGCCGAAAACAGACACTGAGTTTGAATGACAGTGAGTGTGTGGAAAAGTCAGAACTGCCGTATGAGAAACGTAAGGGGGTGGTATGGCGCTGATGTTGGTAGTGAAAAATTTTGGATTTTGCTTTGATGATGCT
Source organism: Meiosimyza decipiens (assembly GCA_963680825.1). Classification (NCBI taxonomy): domain Eukaryota; kingdom Metazoa; phylum Arthropoda; class Insecta; order Diptera; family Lauxaniidae; genus Meiosimyza; species Meiosimyza decipiens. The sequence continues at coordinate 80,545,880 of OY804261.1, read as the reverse complement.
GGGATTCTGTCGGAATTCGCCTTACGTGCTTTATTTAATTCTTACACAGACACACACACGCTCACGTAACGAACACATTTGCGATTTTTGCCGTGTCTTCAGTATGAGGAGTACACAATAAATAAAAGGATTTATTTTTTCCGTTTCTTTATTTCTTGTTTTTTGAATTACGCGTAAATGCAAATTCGGCACTTTTATTTAATTCTCTTTTATTGCAGCACCTTTTTGTGGATTTTTCTGTACCGTTAAGCTAAATTTATAACTGCAGAACTTGAACTCCCAGACGTTGAGGGTTTTTTTTTCTTTTTTGCGTGTAGACAGGATTTTCAGTTTTATTTTTAAGCTTCTTACGATTTGTGTAGCGCACTATGAATTAACTGAATTTTTTCTATGTATGGCAAACAAAATTAAATTTAAACTGAATAATTTAAGAAGCGTTTGACGCAAATTGTACGAAATCAACCAAGAAAAATGCAGTTTTATGCTAACTATTTTCCCCCTGTATATGTACATATATATATTTGTGTGTCTGTGAAAGCGAACGTATGCGTACTACCGTTAAACAAGTTACACACGAACAGTTTCAAAGTTTACAAGCGACTGATGGCATCCCTTAGCCATAAGGTAGCAGACAACCATGGCAAGACGTAATTGTGCACTGCAGTTTTTTGTTCTCTCGATGTTATTTGAGTGTCGGCGCCAGAGAGTGAAAATCACTAGAGTGGGCGGATGGGTGGTGGACTTTCAATATCAAATCAATTTTTAATGCGTAAACAACATTTGAAATTAATTTGTTTAACTTAATTAACACCAAATAAGCAAATGTTTATGTACTTATGTATGTACATATTTGTTAAAAATTTTATTAATCTCTGAATGGGCCTGGGAACATGTGTGAAAGCGGTTTTAATTTACTTCTGCTGTTAGTCGCTAGAGCAATCTCATCTCAACTATCGTAAGTTAGAAATTGAACCAAAAAAGCTCCAGTTCTTGTAAAACGGAACCGTTCCCAGCAAAACAGTGTAACCCCACTTTTGTAAGTATGTGGACGTTTGAGGCAGTCATATTTTTGTAACGAAGAGCACCAAAAAAAAACTTTCATAACGAAATAATTTAAGTCTTAAATTTGTTAAGCCTTGTGATTATAATTAAATTAAAAATATTATTGGTTGGCTTGGCTTTATTTTTTGTTTTGTGTACTTTAAAAGTATTTTTGACTAAGAGTCCCACAAAACAATATAGGATGTGTAACTACATGCATATATAAGTTTTGTTTCACTAGATTTTAGGCTAAAGTTTTATTTTGGCTTTTTTCGATTTTTCTATGAAAAATGGTGAACAACTTGTGTTCGGTTTTTTTAATTTTTCTTTTTTTGAGTGCTTTATAGTAGTTTTTTCATTAGTTTTTAGGCCCAAAAGTATTTTTTTAAAATGGTTTTTAGTTTTTTTTTCATGAAAAATGGCTAATAGCCATAATAATTGATTTTTTTGTGAGCCTTGTATCTCAAAAGTCCATGAAACAAAAATATAATTCAAATTATTTGTCACTAGTTTCAAGGCCTAAAGTATTTTTACTTTCTATGGAAAATTATGAATAACACAACGTATATAAACATTTTTTTTCTTTGAGCTTAAAACATCTTTTAAAGCCCGCAAAAGAACAAAAAAATTGTTTTTTCATTAGTTTTTAGGCCGAAAAAATATCTTGTTTTTGTATAGATTTTTTTTTTTCAAGACAAAATTTACATATTTAGAGAAATTAGTGGCTCCATCATGTTCAGCGACTCATAATACATGCAAAAATTAGTGTTACATTTCACTTGATTTTATTTTGTTTATTCCTTAGAAACCTATAAACGTATGTATTTTCATTAAAACTATCGGCAAATGTGTTTAACTTAAAATGGACATAAAACAAGTAAATGATCAGTTACGATTTTCCGGATCATGTATTTGGATTGTTCGGACACGAAATAATAATTTTGCAATGTCAGATTTGGTTGACAATTTTTACAATCTTGATCTCGCTTAAATCGAACGGTGTCTAAAGACTTTTGATCTTCTCAAAATTTGAAGTTTTTAACTATTTGGTGGCCAAAAAAGTTATCGCTGCTTTGGTTCTGCTTTCATTTTTCCTTTTTAATATAACGTCAAATAGATTTACTCTTCACTTTCTATTGTCGATTTTTGTTTTAAGCTAGGAAAAGGAAAAAAGAAACTTTGGTATTGGCGACTACTACGCTTTAACAATAGAAAGAAAAAAACATGATGTACTGACGCGTGAGGCTCCTTACCGCGCTAGGCCCCGTTCAACCATACGAGTTTGCCGGTCATAAAGCCGGCTTTGATTTTAAAACAGAAGTTTTGTCAGTGGTCAGCAGCAGAATCAGAAAAGGTCAAACGTATGCGCTTTATTCGCTTTTAGGTTTAACCAAAGCGAATTAACACGGCTATTGCTAATACACATTCTTGCTAACAACTAGAATTAGAAGTAGAATTTTTACCCAATATACCAGTTAACCCCGAAATTACAGGTCAAAGCCGGGGCCCTGTTGGAATTGAAAATTGTCTTCAAAAGCCAGTAGTTGGTTGATTTATGTTTTTAATGAGCAAAAAACTGTCATCAAGGTTTTCGGACATATATATTTAATTTTTTATTATTGACATGACAATGCCACACCAAAGCTAAATTTTGGAAGGCTATATTAATTATTTTTAAAATTGTTAAAAAAAATCTTGCCCAAAAAAACCAAAAAAAAAGTTTACTTTTTACCATTGCAAGGAATATCTATTTCATTTCAAGGAAAAATTATTTTATTTTGGGAACGCCGATAATTTCTTCTTTTCAACTTGGCAGCCCTGTCAATATATAACTCACAATGACAGATGTAGCCAAAAGCTCATTTTATCCATGATGGATATTTTCGTTATACCATGATCTAACTATATATAGTTAAATTATGCGTTATACCAAGTTATCAAACTTCTACCGAACATAATCCTTCAAGAGAAAAAGCAACTGCTACTCCTGTCAAAATCAAACCAAATCTTAAAAACTTTGTTCTGCTCATCAGTTTTTTTTGACATGTGTAGAAGTTGGAACGATGGAGAAAGGGGAAAAGTTTGGTATCGCTGCAACCATGTTAACTGGCGAAACAAACAAGTGCACAAACTAAACAAGAGTGTTGGTACAGGTTTTTGCTTTTTAATGCTGCTGCATGCAAAAATAACGCCGCACTAGTTTCTTGTCTAATCAGAACAAAGTCGACAGCCAGCCAATAAAGTTCCTATTACGTTTTTGACGCCAACGCCCTTGCTTGGATATCGCACTTAACGTCAAAGCTTTCGATCGTTACATTCCACTACAGCAAAAAAAAAACAAAGCTCAAACACGGTTGCCATACTGCTCATATTAATGAAGAATGTTTCAAAATTTAGATGTTTATAATTAATTGTGCAAGAAATAATGCGCATTTTACAAACAAACAAAATGCTACTCACCAGTTTTCATTTGAAGACCATCGATATCTGATTATAAATGTGCTATCAAAAACTCAATAATTTAAGAATTTGCACTATATTCATTCAAAATTTCACTCAAAAATTCGATGTCTTCAATCGCTCTGCTATTTGCGCCTTTTTTTGCTCAACAAACTTTCGATTCTGGTTCTGTGAAACAGTGAGTGAAAAGTTTCTAAGTACTTCGACGTACATTTTGTGCAGTGAAGTGGTGAAAATATTCCCTTTTCCGTTTCAAAAACTTCTTTATTTTATGGTGGATATTTTATGGTGGCATCATTGTTTTTCACAGAAGACCTCACAACAATATAAAGTGCAATCGAAGGTCATTAAAAGGTGCGGGTGCTGGAATAATAATTCAATATTTGTAATAATAAATTTAAGAAATTTTTCATATCTGTGTTTCGTTGAGTCTTAATGCAGTAAAGTTAATAGAATTGCAACTTCTTTGTTGTGTTTCTCAAGGTAAATATGTATATTGTTTTGTATTAAGTGAATACACTCGTATAAATATGTTAATATTCGTGGAATTATCGGCTGCATTGCACACTTGGGCAACTTCGTCAAAACTAAAATGCATTAGTCCACTTACTTAAGCTCACACTCGGCAATTTTTATTAAACCAAATTTTTCTTATGTGCCCTTTAATTTTAAAAATTAATATCAATTTATAAATATCGGTCGGATCTAGTTTCGAAGATATAGCCATTAGAAGTGCCTTACCTAGCTTTTCTGCAAATCTGTATAAGTTGGGAACCTACGGCTTGATTTCCAAACTATATGTGGGTAATGTCATGTTTAATTAATACATAAGCTACGTTAATGGTACACAAACTTTTGAAATGTAACCTAAAGTATTAAAGGCATGACGACTTTTCTGAAATTTAACTGAAAATTAACTGATTAGATTGAACCAAATTTTTTGCATATTTACTATTTTTTTAATGTATTATTGAAAATCGTGTGTGAGATTTTTAATAAGAACTTACTAACAATCTGTTAAAAAATCAGACAAAAATGGTAATAAAGTGAAGAAAAATTAATTGAATTTCTTTTATAAATCAGTGAAAATTTTAGAAAAATAGTGCCATTCGACCACAAATAATTTTATTAGAATTATTGAATAGTGTCATTATGAAGTTCAAAAAATTATTGTATGTAGACTAAATTTGTGAGACACGAGTATGACAAATTCTAATCATTTTGGGAGTTGTTATGCCCCCATATTGTAATTTAAAATAGTTTGGACCGACTTTAACCATCTTATTAACCATTTTTCGTATAAGTTTTATAGACATCGTTAAATCCGTCGTCGAAAAATTTAGTGCCACGCCCACTTGCACATTTCCATCTATCTTTTCTCTAGAATGTATTCCCAATAGGCTCTAACTTTCATATAAATTAGTTTGAGAAAATTTTGCAAAACTTTTTATTTGCTGTTTCTTATACACTGTGTAGAATAGGTCACCGGACACGACTACTTCCCATATAACTAATAAGTAAAAGTGCTCTTCCCAAAAAGATTCACCTATTAGACGAAATTTTTCAGGAGCTCCTATTTATACTCTGGAATACATTATGATAAACATGGTGGGAATTGCCATCCAGCAGATCTCCCTCGTAAATTCCGCTAGTTTGACAAAATTTTTGTCGCTTTGTTTTAATTTAACCGACAATAAGAATATATATATATTCCAATATATTTAGAAAATTCAAAGTGAAATCATTTAAGCACCTAACGTATTCCAGGAATTTTTAAAACTATGTTGTTAAAAAAATTTTTGTTATAAAACATGAAAATAGTACAAAGTCGATTGCTCAAAGCCAGAGATGCAAAAAGCTCTGACTTTAATTTATCCAATTCCTTACTGAAAAAATCCAAGCATAGATTTTTCTACAAGCATTCCAAATTCCATAGCTTCTTTGTACTGGAATATCTCTTTATATTCCATTTTTTATTGTATTTTTTAACGGGCATCGGTGTTCTTAGAACTATGGAGAGAACCAGTACACTGTAGCTGTCCACAGTGGTCAAATGACATTATAACATATGTACATTTTTTAATCGATTTTTCAGAAAAAGTCCACTACCAAAATTTTTCAACGGACAGCATTCAATTGAACGCATACCAAACAGTTTAAGCTTGAGATAGTTTGCATACTAGTTAAATATTTGCTGAACTAATGTCAAAGCTGCTTTTGCGCAGCATGAGATGCCGTGAAAAGTTTTTCTTATTTATCGCCGTACAGATCCAGCAATAAAATGTAGGCCCCCGCTATTCTGCATAATTGAAAGGAACACCACAGAATGACAGTGGGCTGACAGGCCTAAATGTTAATATAATGAAAAAGCTTTAAAAAAAATCTGTCTGTACTTAATTTTTTTGACAATTATACTCGCATAAAAAAAATTCCAGTTAACTATGAGAAAATTTCTAAAAAAAAAATTAGCCTATGTAAATAAACATGAAACATTGTATACAGTGAACAATAAGAATAAAAACAGCTGAAATACGACGTATAGTCAAGTGGTTAGAGCTGTGAGCTTATAACTCGCAGTGCGCGGGTTCGACTCTCGTGAGGCCCAGTGCTCTTTTATTTATATCAGTGGTCGCCAAAGTTTTTCAACGAAGGGCCAAATAGAGTTTTAAAAAATATGAACTGGGCCAAAAATAAATAGCACTAATAGAAGAAAAAAAGTTTTCGTATGCAAGATTTTGTAAATAATTTTATAACACTAATAATTTATATTTTTTTATTTTTATTGAAAAAGTAATAAAAAAAGGCATTAATGAGAATTATGAAACTGGGATTTAGTTGCATTTACAATATTATTAATGTTTATATTTTCTTGAGAAACTGATATTCTCAGAATTTCCGCCAAATGAGAATCAGTCAATCTCTCACGAAATTGATTTTTAATATATTTCATACGAGAAAATGTTTGTTCGCAAATATAAGTGCTTCCAAATATTGATATGGAAGGAAGTATAAAAATTTTTAATATTAGATAATTTAATAATAATATTAGAAAAAATTAAATTTGGATTTAGTAATGCATTAATATTTTTTTTTTAATATTTGTATTACTTTTTCATTTTAACTCGGGGCCGGATGGATTGCTATAACGGGCCGGATTTGGCCCGCGGGCCGTACTTTGGCGACCTCTGATTTATATCAATGAAAACAAATGTTTGGGCTTTTTTAATTTGCTTTGTGACATTTTCTTTATCAAAAAATAATTTTTAACAATATTTCTTTTCATTATTTCGGAATGTCACTTTAAAACCCGCTTTAAAGTATTTAAAACCACCTTTTCTGCTTTTAAATTTAAAATGCGATTTTAGAGTAAAAGCAGGTTTTAAGTCGACTATATTGCCCTCAGTAGCGCAAAAGGCGTATCTCAAATAAATGTGTTTCGAATTATTGATGTTTTGTTTATGTCGATTTGTTGAAATATGTACCTCTAAAATTAAGATGTAGGAAACACTCCTAGGAGATTTTTATTGGTTGAACTTAGTACCGGCATTTGGCGCAGTTCATAAGATGCGCAATTTTGAAGCTATACGCATAAGAGTCCAGAATATGCATTTTTTTGAGACACAGTGTTGATTTCAAAATACACTCTAAATCGTTAAAATCTGCTTATAATTTGTTTATAAATACGCGCCAATGTATTAAAAATATGACCCAAAAGAGTAATATTTTTTGAGTGTACGAGCTTTAAATTCAAATATCATGGAACCAATGGAGATACCTCGAAACTCTTTAATTGATATGAGAGGACAGTCAATGGTGTTAATGTTTGAAAACAATTTCGGGCATATGTTCACCGCGGCGCACTCTGTCAGTTCAATTTTCGATCACTTTTTTAACCTATTGGGATGTTATGTCCGCAATTGTCCGAGTTATGTTGAATTCCAAGGCGTCATTCGATTCTATTATATCAGCATAGACCAACAATTTATCATTGCCCCAATGAACCTAGTCCAATGACGGCAAATATAGGATCTTGGCGGTCAATTCACTCCGTGACTGCAAAACATCATCTGAACTTTGATTTGATTTAAAGTTGAAATATTAGTAAATTTGGACAATTTGCAAGCGTATTAAGCGTTTCGTGACTTTGACTCTAGAAGCGCACAAACTGACAGTTCGTTTGACAGCTTCTCCAAAAAATCACCCGTTATTATCTAGAATTATTTCGACTCTTTTGAAACCAAGATCTATGTTGATAAATAATATTATCAGTTTCCTTTTTATTTCCAAGTTAACAGATGAAAAATACAAAAACAATGGAGAAAACAGAAAAAAAGCTATTTGCTTCCCCAAACGCGTATACTCCATCTGGAACAGCAGGCACTTCGATTGCAAAATATCAACCTGTCACTGGAACTGATGACTTAAACAAAGCAATAAAATATAACTGTGTAACATGTATGAAAGAGTACGAGTCAAAATCTTTAGAAGAGCTGCGATTGGAAGACTATTCGGAAAATCGTAAAGGATCACAACTCTGTAAATCTTATGGTTCGATGACACAACAGAGCACCGAAAAAACAGATACGAATAAGAATGTCCTATTGGGAACAACTTCATCAAATCAAAGCGTTTTTGGCTCAACTAACACAACATCGACACCTGTAGGGCTTTTAATCCCTTTAAGCTCTTCTACGCCATCAGCAGATAAAATGGTATTTAGTTTCAATGCCCCTGGTACCAATATGTTTGGACATGTGACTGCAGCTACTCCTGCAGAGAAAAAAAATACTTTCGAAACTACTACATCACACACAACTGCTTTTGGGTCAACAATAAAAGCTCTTGATGGGAATAAAAGTACCTTCGGTACTACATCATTAAACACAGGGTTCTTGATGCGTCCTAAAAGAAATATTAGTCTCTTTGGCCATATGACTGCAGTAACTTCTGTAGAAAGTACTACTTCTGTAACTACTACATCACACACAACTGCTTTTGGGTCAACCATAAAAGCTCCTGATGCAAATAAAAGTACCTTCGGTACAACATCATCAAACACAGGGTTCTTGCTAGGACCTAAAGAAAATAAGAGCCTCTTTGGTGTCAGCCCTTCTAGCCAGGCTATATTTGGATCCCTGACATCTACACATGAAGAAAATGAAGTCGGAATCTCTAAAGATTTCACTTTTGGAAGGACTGCAGGTGTTCCTTTGATGAAAAAAAAAAAAAGTCATTACCTAAACAACACTACATCAGACAAACATTTTTATGGCTGCTCCACGACTGCAGCACCAGTTCAAAATGAAAGCACTTCGGGAAAGATAAGCTTATTCGATACTAGGAATAAACTAGATTCTGGATTCGCTTTTGGAAATAGTGTTTGTGGCTTTTTGACGTCAGATAGTAAAAGAATCTTTAATTTTGGTCAAAATCTTGATGGTTCCAATACAGCAACATCTGCTGAAACCAAAACTCTCCTTAGCATTAACCCTTCTACCAAGAGTGTCTTTGCAGAAACCAAAAGTATCTTTAATACTAACCTCACCAACAAGAGTATACTTAGTAAAAGCTCCTTTGAATTTATTGAACCAAAGAATAAAAACTCATTTGATACCAACAATTTTGAGTCTGCGTCTCCCTCAGATGCCATTTCAAACCATATAAAACCTGCAACACCCACACCAAAAACATGCTCCACTTATTTTTCAACAAACAATTCAGATGCTCAAAGTGGATACTTTGAAACAAAGGATAAGACACAAATCACAACTATGGTGCTTCCTTCGTACTTCTCTTGGACAGTATTTGAGGAGAAACTTAACAGCGCTCTGGACAATAAATTGCAAAATGTAGCCAAAACTGAAGCCCCTTCTCGCCAAAATAAAATTGAAAATAGTTTTGCTGTTAAGGAAACGAACGAAATAGAGGAACTACTTGCGGAGAATAAAAACCTCAAAGCAGATCTTAAGGAGCTTCAAAACAAATTAGAGCAAGTAGATAGAGACAATAGGCGATTCCGCATCTTCGTGCGGGGCCTAATCAGTAGAGAGTCAAATGCAGCAACCGACGAGCTATTAGAAATTTGCGCAAGACGTCTTGAAACTACAGTGCAAGTAACGGATTCTGTAAAACTGAACTATGGCCAAGCATTTGTTTTCACACTGGGGTCAACCGCGCAAGTTTCTGCAGTTATTGCTCGCAGAGCATCGCTTAAGAATGCAGCGATATATATAGAAAAAGACTACACGGTCGAAGAACGAAATAGGCGTTACCAGCTTCGAATGCTTTCAAAGAAATTAAATTCATTAGATAAAATTAAAATTCGACTTGGTGAATTTTCGTTATTTGTGAATGACAAACCCTTTGTGTGGCTAGATGATGCGATTGTAGCAGAAAGCAAAAAGGATGCAGATTTCCTAAAAGAGCTTCTTATTTTAGTCAACTGCAGCACTGATGTCAAAGAAAAAATTAAGGCAGAGGTACGTCTTGATAAAGTTAATAAATTAACCAGACACAGTAAACCCTTATCGCTTTCGGATAATGAAGACAAAAGTCGAAAGTCAAACACAAGTACTTTAAATTCAAGCTGTTCCATGCTCTTGGATATTGAAGATACACCTGAAAAGACAAAGGTATATGCAGCGCGCAACGTTTCACTGAAGCTTCCGAACGATGAGAACAAGCCACAAAAAGAGCTGCGCCGAAAATCCTACTAACAAAATTATATAATTATATATGTATGTATGTAAGTCTACTTTTGAAGTTGTCTTTTTGGATGCTTTTTAAGGCCCTCAAATGCTATCGTACTTTATACTTCTCTATGATAATAATTTCTTAAAATAAAATATTAATAAATAAATGTCTTCGTCAAAAAAATAAACATTTTTTATGTTATAAAAATTCGAAGTTTTATGTGTTTTTTTTTGAATTTCGTTAGTAAAATCTTTATAATTAGACATATGACTTCAAAATATTGAAGTTAGTTAATTTAGTCAAATGCATCATAATCACGCAAAAAAATCGATTTCGATTTTGTTGTGGATATGGCTTTTTGGATGTTACGTGACGATATGTACATACATATATGAAAGATGGAACTTATATATATATTTTGGATCGTACTACTTACATCCAGATATGTACATATGAATGTCTTCAATTGTGTTTATCATAGCAAACTACCCACCGGTAATTTACGAAATTATAGAAAAATTTCTTGAATTCGTCGATTTGTGTTTTTTATGAAAATAGAAACAGAAAACAGGAGCAAATGATGTATCAGTTGAAAAGAATAAAAATTGAGCTATTTTAAAAGGATAAGAAATTAATATTTTATGTAGTTTTTTAATCTAATTTGTTTAATTTTTCGCGTGCATTTTGAACAGCAATAAAAACTGCGATTTCAGATTTGCAGTAAAGAAAAATATTGAAATATAAACGAACCCGTCGTAGAGTTACAAATTTCATATCGTCTGATTTTTATTTGGACTCGACGCATTTCCAGAAAAAACCAATTTTTGTTTTTTCAACTATATATCGTTAACAACGCTTTTTACGTGGGGGGTTTGAAAATTATCACTAAACGTCGTATTTAATCAGTGTACGGACCAACATAAAATAATTCTAAAACAAAGAACAGAAAACTTAAAGCATTTCGTCTGTAAGTCTTCGGAGTAAAAATACAATTAAACCTTAAAATGTGGTCATCTGGCAACCTTAGATTGCAATATCGGTTTTGGCCAGGGATTAAATCTTGATTGAATGATATAAGTTGCTCTGAAACATATATGCAGCTTCTTCCAAAAGTAAGTTAAATGTCAAAATAACTCAGTAGATCAACCAAAACACAGTTTTCTCAGCGATTAATTGTCAAAGTACATTTTTTCGTTGATTTTGTAACCATCTATTTTGACATTCATATCGTTTCACACTTTCAGCGATGAGTTTAAATAAGATTGACAGCTTGAAATAATGTTATTAATTTATGAAGTAAATCATGGTTCAATAATAAAAATTAATACAAGCTTTTAAACTCATCCCTGAAAATGCACGTATTAATCTAGAAATGTTAAGATAATTTTTTCTTATTGCTTAACAGCAAATTTGACATTAGATGGAGAAGCATTTTGGCATAGCCTTGACCATGTTTCACGGATTGAAATACAAATGCTGTCTGCATGGGATCAGCTGTTCTTCTATCGATTTGAAACGTCAAATTTTTATTTGGCAAAATTGGTTTCATTTACCTCAGCAGCACGCGTAAAGTCTAAATTTTTATTGTGCATTGGTTTTTTTCTGTACATTTGGCAAAGTTCCTTGTCCTGGGACAAAGTTACGTAAATCGAAAACTTATTGCAATGAAATGTTACTATGAAGAACTTGGAATTCCGCGTGACGCCAATGACGGCGACATCAAAATTGCATACCGAAAACTAGCGCTGCGTTGGCATCCGGACAAAAATCTTGGCTGCGCCGATGAGGTGAAAGAAAAATTTCAATTGATACAACAGGCCTATGACGTTCTCTCTGATAGCCATGAGCGCGCCTGGTACGATAACCATCGCGAACAGATCCTACGAGGCAAAAACTCGGAGTACGAGGAGAACTGTCTTGATTTGTTTCAGTATTTCACAGTTAGCTGCTTTAAAGGTTATGGTGACAATCCAAAAGGGTTTTACAAAGTGTATGCGGAAGTGTTTGAAAAGGTTGCAGCAGAAGATGTTGAGTTTATGGATGACGAAGAAGAGGTTGCGCAGATACCCAAATTTGGTGACTCGACCAGCAGCTACGAAGATGTAGTTGGGCCTTTTTATGCCTATTGGCAAAGTTATTGCACTAAGAAAACTTATACTTGGCTGTGTCCTTACGATATACAGGAAATTAAAGATCGTCGTATACTACGTGAGGTCGAAAAAGAGTTGAAGAAAGTGGCGCAAAAAGCGAAAAAGGAACGTAATGAAGAAGTGAGTCAAATACTTTAGGTGACATTTTTTTGGGGTAACAATAGTGGTCTTGTGCAATTCTAAAGATCCATTATCATTAAGAGATTTTAAATGTATAAAGTGAAACATTTCGATAGCATAAGAACAGACATAAGAATTTCAACTAATATTGTTTTATCTAAATTAACAGATTCGAAATTTGGTGTCATTTGTACGTAAGCGGGACAAGCGCATGCAAGCCTACAAAAAAATGTTAGAAGAGCGAGCAATGGCTAACAGACAAAAACAGGAACAAAATCGACTTGAACAAATACGAAAAAGGAATAAAGAGTTAGAGGAAATGCGTAAGAATCACAAACAGAATAGCGCTTTAAATGAATGCTACGAGGAGCAACTTAAACAACTAGAGCAGCAATATGGTGTTGGCACTACAGACGAGGAAATCACAGATGATGACGAAACGGCGGAAGATGGGGTAGATTCGGAACAAATCAGTGGTGGAATAGATGCTTTGAATATTGTTCATGAATTAGAATACGTTGATGATCTTTACTGCATTGCTTGTAATAAAGCATTTAAGAATGAAAGAGCATTTGCCAATCACGAGTCAAGCAAAAAGCATCGGGAGAATGTTGAACGTCTTAAAAAAGAAATGCAAGATGATGAAGAAATGTATGGAGATATTACAGATGAAGACGTAGAGAATGGAGAAGATGAGGGAGATAGAGCAGAGTATGACGAAGTATTAGTTGATGAAACTGAAGATGTTAAAGGCAGTACCGCGGATATAAGTGAAACGAAATGCAATCAATTAGACAGTGAAGAGGAAGAAGTAGCAGTTAATAATAGTGTACAAATAAATACTAACAAAAAGAGCAAAAAGAATAAAAAATCAAAAAAGACAAATAAGTCACAAACCAATATACATGCAGAAGAGTCTGATCTGGGAGAAGATCTTAATAGTTTGTCCCAACTAAATGATGAAAGTGATGATAATTGGCAAAATTTAAATAAAAAATCTATCAAAAAATCAAAAAATAAACAAAACAAAACCAAGCCGGTGATGTCACAAACAACATCAAAAGAACCGAATCCAGAAACGCAACTCAAAGCTGAGGTGCAACTAAAATCTGAGCCGCATATGATATATAAAGCAGATGCAACACCAGCCAAGCCTATTTGTGTCACGTGTAAAGCAACATTTGAATCAAAAAACAAACTTTTTGCACATCTCAAAATAACAAAACATGGCATTTATATTCCTAAAGCTAAGCCTGACCCTGTTGACGCGTCCAAGCCTAAGTCAAAAGGTAAAAGAAAATAGATTATATATTTTTGAATACTTGTGCACAAATCATTAAAAAAATTATGAATAAATAAATTTATTTGAAATTACATTACAAAATTTATTACAACAAATACAATAGCGCACTAAAACATAAGGATATGTAAATATACATACATATATCTAAATTCTAAGCAATAAATTAAGTTACTGTAGTAAAAAATACATTTGTGTTAAATTAAGTATTTGAATATTCGCATATTTATGTTTTTGGAAGTTTAATTGAAAACTTTTGCTTATGGAATGCACACAAGACGATCACCTTCTTCCACACGTCTTCTGACTCTGGTGCGCATATTCGAAGATTCAGCCTTAAGACTAATACCTGCACAAGCGAAAGAAAGTATAGCACCTGCTATAGCGCAATAAAATGAGATTCCTGCAAAAATTAAAAATAAAAATTTAAAACAAATACTTAATGTGTATCTTATTTTAGTGCAATAAAATTTATTTTAATATAACTGCATAAATTTCTTCAGCTAATCAACTGGCATTTTAAAAGTATTTTGATTAGATTTCTATATATAACTTTTTTTGGCTGATTTTCGATCAAAATTAAATTTTTGTCAAGAAATTGAAAATTATTTAATTTAACCACAAGTTAATAATCAACATGAGGCTTTCCAAAATTTTAACATATGTATGTACCTATACTAGAAGGATTAACATTTACAACAATACATCGTTGTGCTACCCAAACAGTATTCTCACCTCTAAAGAGCACATAATGAAAATTTATGTGACTAAAATCGGATAAAACAACGTGCCAGGAAGCGAAATAGTTACATAACTTAAAGATAACACTGATCTTGGAACAAAAACTAAAAATTTAAAAAATCAATATCTTACTGAGAAGTTCAGTACTTATGAAGCTAAAACTTGTATAGCTTGGTCAATTCTTCACGTGCAGATAAAATGTTGGCAGCATATTAAAGGACATTTAACAAGCTACATTTCTGGTCCGAATCACTTTCTGGAAAAAGTTGATTTTTGAATAATAAAATTAAAAATCAATTTTTTTCGTTTTAACCCCTTAAAATAATTTCATGATTTCCAAATTCACTTAGGTAAACTTTTTTAGAAGAATTCCATGTTTCTGCTAAGCTTCATCATTTTGAAATTATACTTCTCTATAGCTCCCGAAACACCTTGTTCGGTCACTTCTTTACATTCAAATATGAAACATTCATGAATTTAAAATATAATGTAAAGATTTCTGAGTTACTTCACTCAGTGCGTTTTTTCTTACTGTTGTGGCAAAATTTAGACAAAACATTTTAAAACAGTTTTTTTGAAAATACGGTTTTATTTGGATGTCCAAAAGGAATTATTTAACTAATGAATCATTGGATTATTTTTGTTCAATCGTATTCTTTCCCTAATTATAACGTTTTTATCAAGTCGTTAATGTGAGTAATGAGCGTTGCAGTTAACCCTTTTTTTCTAAAAAAAAAGATCCCAGAAAATTTAAATAAATTGGTTGACTACTTCTTAGTTCTAGCAACCAGTTCTTAAAATTTGTGGGAAAAACCCTTGATCAGCGTGACTTAAAAAACAGCTGCGTATTAGAGGTACAAATGTTACACATGAAATGAAGGGATATAACTTAAGCAAACTTTAATTTCTAAAAAAAAACGTGTATAACAAACAAACTGCTTTATAGACAATTCGTAAAATATATAATAGTTATGTGTACATAGATCGTTTGAAAGATACTTACACGTCTTCGTCAGAATAACTATTGTTGAGCATATTTTAGCTGCCTGATAAATTTTAATGGAAAAAAATGCAATGCATCATATTTTTCATGTTTGAATATAAAAGTTTTTCGATTAGTTTTTCAAATAATTACGTTCGCCTCGACGATGTCCAATCGACATTTTTTTGCGTGTATTTTTTTTACACCAAAAGAATTAATTTTGTTTCGGCAGTTAGTGTGCACCCGAAAAATATTCATGTACGCATATGTATGTAGAATTTTATTTTCTAAATTTTGAAAAAATTTTCGATGGCAAAATTAATTAAGGAGTACCGCTCCTACTTCTACAAATTATAATGTTTTTTTACCAGCCAGTTTCAAAGGTGTTTTATACCTATCCACCAAATTTCGGGAAAATATCTGGAATTTTTGTCCAAAAAAAGAAAATTGTTAAATCTCATTCTTTTCCAAAATAATTGGTTAGGATAGTAAAGGAGTAGCTAAAAAACTTTCAGTCGTTTTGCTCTTCGAACTCTGCACATTCATTAACCTAACCCGTCATACACTCTTGTAGCATGCTTATAAATTGAACGTTACAAAAAAGGATTAGCCGCAAAATACTTTGCATAAAAGTGGATACGCTGAGTAATAAGCGAAAAATCCGACCATCCAAAAAAAAATAGCTTAGCGTAAGCAAATAAATATCTTGTTGCAGATAAATCTTCAAAAATGTTTTACAAATAAAACATCACTTACCAATGCTACACGCCGCTGGATAAAAGGGTTCTGCATCAGGACCGCACAATAATTGAACTCTTGGTACACCCCATCCTAACGGATGTAAGAACAGTGCCAACATAACACTGATGCCTAAGTAAACAAAAAATACAGAAGCACTTCGATTAACTTCATACCTCCTCCATACTGTATTGTTTTTGCTCACCTGACAACACCTGCGCACATCCGGTCAGATTATGTATACTTTTTCCGAATGCAGATTGTCTGCAACAAGTTATTAGTGTTAAGGCAACTGTTAGCGATAGAATGGTGAAACCTAATGAAATGAAAAACATAGCCGCTTTCCATTGTGCTGGATAGACGCTATTGTCTGTTGCAAAACCATCAAGATCAAAGGGCCCACAATGAAATCCATATCGATCCATAGTCTTGCATCGCGTGTAAATGCCAACCGATGGAAATCGCGGATGAGCAGCTATTACCATATGTGAATTACTTTCATTACTCAGCGCTCCAGTGGATGCCGTGATTAGCGGTGCATTATAAAGTTGATCAGGACTTGGGCCGATGAGCCATTTGGGAGTTACTATTGCTGAGACGATGAACATGTCTGCTATGAGGCTTAGAATAAACCAAACTAGACTGCCTCCTGTGATAATGATGTAGCACATGTTGCTTTTGGTATTTAGTTTAAGCATTCAATGCATTTGTGATCTATTCAGAAAAATGTGTACAAAAAATTAAAGGGAAAAGATTTATTTAAATATTTAAATGAACAAATTTTAGCCTTCAGAAAATTTTCATAAGAAAAACTCTAACTGTAAAATTTAAAAAGATTTTTCTGTTGCAAATGGATCAAATTTATATACATTTCAAATATTCAAAATACTTTAGATAATACGCAGAGATTATTTTAGATGTACATATATACCAATATTAGAGATCGTAAAAAATCTTCATATTCTGGAATTCTTCTGAAATATCTTAAATTCAAAATTGGCAAATAAAATAATATAAAATAAAAATAAAATAATTGAGGGTCCCTACCAGCGCTCATTGGTCGGAAACAGTAATGTTAGGGATCGAAGTTAAAAAAATTTTATTTTTAACCCACTTTAGCGTGGCACCGAGCACACAATTTTTTTTATTAGTTATATCACTCAAAACCATTTTCTTCGTAAGTTTTTTAGTTTTCAAGTAAAAATTAAATGTAATCACGAATCATTGTTTCGAATTGAATAAATCCAAAAAACCATTCGCCAAACCCGGTTTTTAGCTCCATTAGCTAGATAATTCATGCCATTTAGCATTTAAGTATGATTTTGGATCCCCAATGATGGCCAATTAGCTCAGTCTAAAGCTCAAAAATTCGATTGGTTTTTGGAGCAATTGAGTTGATATGGCAAAATGGTTTCTGTCAAAAACTTAACCTCTTAAAAAAACAACTTTTATATCAATAACTTTATTGTGAAAAAATTAAAAATTATATTAAGTCGAAATACCAAAACTTATCAGTAAAATTCAACTTTTGATTTTCGTTGTAAATTTGATTGTTCTTAAAATTTTGGCTACACGTATGGTCAATATCAGGGCTTAAAAGAAGTGGGGGAAAACCCGCGAAATGTCGGAGAACAAATATAATCAACTATTGGTAAAGCAACGAGGAGAGTTCGACAGGTCACTTCTTCACTACATAGCCATACTTTACACAAAACAAGTTAGGGGCTGTCCATTAACTACGTGCCTTCCTTAGCAACAAGCTAAGTGGGGGAGGGATTTCGAGCCCGAGCTTCGTACTTTTTATTTTAACGACGTCCACACTGATGTAAAGGCACACAAATTTATGTTGAACGCAAAGAGACTTTTATGCGATTGTTAAAATACAACTTCAAAATATTACAGCAAGCAGCAACAAAAAGGAAACAAATTTCAAGACTAACATATCTATAGCGGAAGATGTGGTTACCGAATACGCACTCAATCAAATGTTTTGGTTCAATGTAATGCTAATAAATTTATTAAGGGCAATGTAGTTTGGATGTTGTATTTTATTTATGTCTATCGGGTACATCGCTCTATAGCAATTATTAGTTATGGCGGAAGTAATAAACCCAAACCCGTTCAAGAAGACCATCAGCATACGTATCGTAGAGTACTTACTCAACAAACCTAAACATCGGTAGATTGTTGTTGTTTATATGGCTTTAAAATTCAGTGTTAGTCGCTTGGTTCTGGGCGCATACACGTACGTAACCTAAATAAACAATTAATAATGAAGGGTGGCCAGAAAAGGCCACATTTTTTTTAATTTGGCATTGAATATTTTTTATCGAAGTTAATGCTTAAAGGTTGAGCTTTGTATAATATAAAATAACAATTGAAGAAAAGGATTGCCCACTCGATGCATAGTACATACGGTATTGAATTCAATCGAACATTTATGCATGGCTTATGTACTTTTTTACTTTAAATTCATAGGAGTTACTGGCGTAATGAAGCTTAGAGATAGCTTGCAAACATCTTAATTTACCGAATTGGTTTATACCTATACTACTTATATCTTACGGCTTCATTCGGACCGTAAGTTCTAAACAAAAGTTCTTTAACAACTTCAATCTTTTATTATTTCGTCGTGATGAAGTTTTGGAACATCTTTAGGGGTTACACCAAACGCTAATCGACAAGTTTTTCAAGCATGTTTCTTGATCGTTTGTCAAGCAGAATTTAAAAAAATTTGTATTCGTTGCGTCAGTATGACATAAAGACTGTCCATTTCCTTGAAATATTCGCAGTTTGGCGTAAGTTCATTTCTATTTACGAGCATTATGGAGTTGTTCAAAGACGTGTGGTTAGCAGAACGAAGTATTGATGCTAATGTTGTTCCCATATAAGTTTGTCAATATGTAGCCCAACAGTGACTGCCTGATCGATGAGCCATGTAAGATTGATTTGCGTATCGGATGATCTTGAGAACAGCAGGACGAGATCACCGAAGTAAGCTAGTTCCTTCAGATGGCGACAAAAATTCATAGTTCTCAGAAAAGTTCAGTTTAGCACATCGTCTATCACAATTATAAATAAAATAGAGGTCACTATGCGACCCACCCAGAGATTGGTGTGGTGAACGATGAGATATGGCTCAAAACCATGTACTTAATTCCATTCACGATATAAGTATAGTCACATAAGAAATAAAATTTTCAATCCAATCAACACATAACTCGAATACCTAAATATGTATAAAAAACAAAAAGAGCTTTTGATCCACCCTAAAAATTTATGCTGTAGCGTTGACAATGGATCTGTTATTTGCTCGTCTGATTGATAGTTTTTGTCATAATTACCATTTTACTATTATGGTATCCAATGTCCGGTGGCAAGCAAATATCTCTAAATGCCAACTCGTCCTGAGCACTGTAGTGCTGCGCCCACTACTAGAATGGGCTAAGCGGTGTTTCGCCTATTTTTTACACATGCTGTGGGGATTTTTAATTTGTTTGTCTTTTTAATTTGCTATCCCACTTCCACATTTGTGGTGGGATTACCGATACCACAAACATTGCATGTTATGAACGCTCCCAACGTGTGTATTCGCGAGCAAGTAAGCACATACGAATTGCTAGTAACAAGCAAGCAGCTGTCAGGAATGCCGCGAAAAAATGGGGTGCGGCTGGCATATCGATGCCTGTCTAGGAGCTGAGTAGACAAGCAGACGTACGGACTGACGCATAAAGAAACTAATGCTATGGACGAAACGACCACTTTTAGTTTCATAAAAAATAAATAACAAATGTACATTTCACTGTCAGGGCAGTATTGCATACAATTTGCTTACAATTTGTTTCCGCTGTTGTTTGTGTAATTTGTATCCGTCTATGTACTATCTATGTTCGATCGCCAATCGTTGCTTCGTTGTCGTTGAAGTTGAAGTTCCTACTGCCATAAAATCTGCTCTCGATTTCAGCAACAGTTGCTCATATTTTTGTTTTTCTTAATGTTGCTGTGATCTAAGTCGATTTTATTGTTAAGCCGATTTAAATGTTCACACACTCATTCACTCACTCGCTGCAAGGGGCGACCCTTTTTATGTATTCCCGTTTTTGTTGTTGTACTCGCTCTAGTAGCGAAAGCTTCGCCAACGCGAACTGCTCAAAAATGCTTGTTGCCGCGCCGATGGCCACCGAAAGACTGAACAAATTCGACGCATTGAAGCGAAATAACCGCAGCTTGCCAGAATCAGCCAGTCAGTCAGCGAGCCACTTTGCTCCGCCGCAGTGCCAACCATTCTTGAATCGCCCGCCAACATATGGCATCCACCCCGCACCGCATAAAACCAAGCTGCATGCCGTTGTCCGCCCGCTAGCGAATCACATATATAACATTAAAGTTGTGAGCAACAGTAATAGCAGCAGCAGCACCCAAGAGCGGTGAGTAACTCCATCCAACAGCAGTGAGTGCAATTCTGCTCGCAGTTCCCCCTTTTTTGATTCTGAATTTTAATTTTAATTATTTTCATGCACGAACACAATCGAGCTTCCGCACCTCACCACTCTTTTCAACTTAGTGAAGGCTATGATGATGACTTACGAAGGAAGTTTCTTCACAATGTTGTGGCGCCCAACATATAGTCGGCTCGAGCGAGTGCCTCTTTGCTATTCTTGCCGCACCACAATGCTTTGCACACGGTCAGAACGCCAACGCCAGAATGTCTTCGGAGATGTCTATGGTCTCCCAGTGAGAAAAATCGCGAAAATTTTAGTTGGGAGCTCAACCATAAATTTAACATGCTGTTCAGTATGGAAGCTAGCATCAGCCAATGAACAGAGTAAAAGGACGAGTTCTATGGGTCTTATAAAATGTAAGGGAAAAGGAAATTTCAACCTAGAAATCGAAGAGCTATATAAAGATGTTGGGTTTAAATATTTTTAAATTATGTATTGGATGGAAAAAAATCTGATTAAAGCTTGAAACTCACTTTGTTTATGTGATGCCACGGCAAGGTATGTTGTTAAACGAGCGTGACCATGTGATTCACGTTTCAATGGACTAGTTCGCGTTTTTGATTGTTCGTTCCGTGCGGTCCGCGTTGTCTCGATTTCTGCTGTGGAACTTTTTTTATTTAATAAAATAATTGGAAAAAGTAAGTAAATTGCAATGAGATCATTCTCTAATTTGATATAAAATATATCTTCATTTTGTTAGGGGTTTGCGGGTGTGAAAGTCTAGAACTTTGTTTTTGTAGCAAGTAATTTTTTTGCATGTTGAAAACCAAAATTTAATTTTCCCCACGGGGGCTTATGGTACTTTTCTTCTACATTTGCTGAAAATTGTTGAACTCCGTGGTTTGCCGACAAATATCTCGTCACGTCATTCTGAACTCATATTTCCTGTAGAAGTTAAATGTAAACTGTTGCCATTAGAGTGCCACACGTTTCCATAAATATTTATTAATTTTAAGCACCCTAACTCACATGCTTGACATTTGTGTACATATGTATGTACATATATGACATAGTTCAAAAAGTATTGAAGTAAATAGTTAAGTATCACATTCATTTTTTGTTTTGTGTTGATTTTACTTCATATTTAAACGACACTTAAATAACTTTACATGAACTTAAAAAAAGGCTTCTTTTCTCATTGGGATGTTGAATTTTTTTAAATGAGAATTCAGCTTGCGTTGTTGATGCTGTTCTTGTTGGTTTTCTTCATTCATCTTTAAAATGCATCTTCGCTTTTGATTCATGCACTTACGCCCCAGACTGTTTTCTTCAATTTTTTTTTGGCTACGATTTTCATATACATATGTACATGCGAGTATTTCCAGAAACCGAAAATCCATTATCGACACCGACAACAAAATAAACGATGATCGGCTGTTCCATATTGCTACTAGCGAGAACTGCAAGTATCTTCGTTTACCATAAACAGCGCTGATAACGCGCTCATTTAGATGCATTCGTCGTCGCACGCCCAAAAACACAGCTGATCTTGTGTGATCTTTGAGTTTGAATAGGGCGCTGACATCACTCTACTGGAGACTTGCGAGATTTGCTGCTATGATGCAATTTTATCGTTCAAATAGCTAAAGCACACAATTGTGTAATAAAGTCGGTCATGAAATGCTCGAGTAACAATGAAGTAAACTGTAGCACTTTCACTATCTTTCGTTAAGATCGTTTGATTTTTCGTTTCGAAATGATCACTGAATGCCCATTAAACTAGTAGATCACTTAACAAGCTTGCTATTGGTAAATTGACAACGCATTTATTTCAAAGCAAAAGCTGTAACAAGATGTCGATTTTTCTACGAGTATATCGAATCCTCAACGTGTTTCTCGTCATAATTTCAGTATTTAGAGGCACTACAACAACTGTTTCTACGACGGTACCATGTTCCGACTATGAAATGCTGATAATCAACACAAAACACTGCGTATCGCGTTGTCCAATACGCTGTATTAACGATGTCTGTTTTGAGGACGGCATCTGTCCTTGCGCAGGCTTCTACGAGACTTCGTTTGAGCGTGGTTTGATTTGTGCATTTGAATGCCAAATAGGTTGTAACAGTGCTGACGGATATTGTGCATCTACTGATTTATGTGTGTGTCCGAAAGGGTTAGTATATGATGCATTGGCCAGAAGGTGTCGCAAGTACGTGCTATTGACTGATCGATGCAGAGGGTGAGCAGAATAAAGGCTTTATGAAAATGGAGAAGTTAAGAATATTGTATTTTTAAGGCAGTGCTTTTATGGGCGGTGTACTGGAAGTGGGGAATGTGTTTGTGCTCAGGGATATCGAATCACTTCCGCTTTCTTCGGTCAACTGTGTACGCCCGTTTGCAAGCAGTAAGTTATTTCAAGATGTACATTTCAGTTCCTATTATGTATTATCTCATTGGATACTTCTAGAGATTGCGCTCCACATGGATACTGTCGTCTACCTAATATGTGTGCGTGTAGGAAAAAACATCATCATTACGAAAGAGACGGAAGGTGTCACAAATGGTAAAGTTAGTGTCATTAATGTAAAACGAAATTGTTCGAATATTAAATGTGATCTAACTACACAAGTGTTAAACATATATATATTTGCATTTTTGAGAAAATAAGATGGAAAAAAACCTCCATGGATGATGTTGTTTTTGGGGCAAATACATCGCAAGTATTACAATGTATATGCTCCAAAAAGTTTAATAAATTAAAAATCAACTGTGGTTAGTATTCCAGGCAGTCAACAAAACACTAAATAATCCAAGAGATTGGGTTATAAGCTTCAGTTCATCCTTTGAAACTGCTTGGTATGAGATATCATTATTTGTATAATTTAAATACGCCGGTATACAAAAAATATTGTCAGCGGCGGTTTTGTCTAAAGGCTTTGGATGTTCGACATATGAATAATAGCTATAAATGGTGAATAGTCCATTTTTGCTCATAGTTCCTAACTTTTTTACAATTTGAATAACTTAGACTCTTCAAAACTTTGAGGCATTTAATCGCAAACTATCTACTCCGTCACGTCAGGCATTTTTTCGATAAGTGTCAAAACTGTAACTGTTGTCACTTATGGCATTTTTGGCCATAATTAGGATATACCCAAATTAATCAACCTTTTTTTCTGACTTAAAATATATGCTGTAAAGTATAGCTATTTTCTTAAGAAACAAAAATCTAACAACTTTTGTAACTCATAAGTAAATTTAATGTGAAATGATATGAATAGTCATAAATCATTATTTTTGTACGGGTTACAATTGCCAAAAACTCAATGTTCATTTTTTTGTCAGCAAAAACGAAGCAGGGGATATTTTTGCTAGTTGTAGCGTGAGGCCGATACAAAAATGGATACTGAAGTTAAATCAGCAAGACATACTGTATTTTTCCTTTGAATTTGGAGCCCTAAGAGAGGATGCTTGATTTCGTGTTGTTCTAATTTGCTATGCAACTGTAGACCACTTTTTAATTTTTATTTCGCTTATTAAATAAAAATATTTATTTCTTACGGTAGCTTAGACAAAATTTGTGAATAAAAACAACCAAAATTAAATAATAAAAACAAATAAAATTAGTTAATAAGTACAACTAACTTAAAGTTTAATTACATAGGTACATACAGTGCAACCTCGGTCAATGCAACCCTCGATAAGTGCATCTCCTCAATGTTCGCAACGAGTAGATTTATTTCATTACAGACTCAGTAAGTGCAACTATTCAAATGGGAAATCAAATAATGTTGAGAATTTGTGAATACCCCAAGATGGTTAATACTTATACTATTGGTTTCTTAAGCAAGTAAATGATGATTTTCTTTTTATGAATTGACGTTGTTTTATATATAATGTTTTTCTTATGAAATATCTATATCCGGTTACCTGATATTTTTTGACTCTATTATCGCAACTTCCGCGGTTATTGCAACAGGCTTGGTTTTTATTAGTTGCGTTAACCGAGACCGAACTGTATTCTGGCAATACAACAATTTTTGCGAAACCTGCTATCGGTGACAAGAATTTGCGATCAATGAATGGAAATAAAAAGGTACAATGCAGAAAAACTTCAGCTGACAGACCCACCGATGACATCGTCAAAAAAAAGCATTTTACTCTCTTGTCATGTGGGCCAGTTAGTACTCTTTAAGTTATTGTTGTTGTCAAAACTGTTCCAGCAAAACCAGCTACACAGCCTCTGTCTCTCAATTTACTGCAAAGTCTCCAAAAAGATATGGAATACGTGGTGTTTTGATAGAGTTTCATGCGAGAGTGGAAACAACCGCCGAAGAAGAACACAAAACAAAAACCGGAGACAGTAAAAAAGTACACACTTGTTTGGTTACACACATCCATGCACACATACACATATGTATGAATATTTATTTTAACATTTTCGTGCAAACATCATAAGATTTTATTGTTGGTCATATCCGAAATTGAGTTTGCTAAGCTTTTGCACAGCTCGTTAGAAAGTGTTTATTTTTAAAATATCCGCTTATCTATTCTTTTACAAAACGGATTTCAGGAGGTAAAATTCGACTTTTCACATGCAACAAATTTATTTGAAACGTATATCAGGACTTTGCTGAAAAAAACTTTTCCAAAATATCCACAAGTGAATTTTCGATAATTTGCTGGATTTTCTCCAATCTTCTAATACTTGAAGTGTATTATCTCCAGTTGCACTAGTCGGATCAATTTCGGTATTTTATTTACTTTGTTACGTTAGTTTTCGGAGTTTATTAAAAGAAATTATTCGCAACAAATGAAAAATAAAAACGATTTAATTATTCAATTTCGTGGTCTAAACACGCTGTTCCTCCAACCAGAATTCAAAAACTTAGAACCGATTGAACCGGATTGAGAATTTTTCGATTGAATACAGCTATTGATTCCATTTTTTCAGCTAAGTTCGTATTACTAAAAGTTAACAGTTCGATTGGGTTTGAATTTAACTAATCGTCATAACTAGAGAATTGATAATTGGATCTTGCCACATGTTTTTAATAAAAATTTTCTGTCACAAAAAATCACAGTCATTTTCGATAAAACAAATAAATTATTCACTTTTCTTTTCACTATAAATAACATCTCAAATAATTCCCCATTCAAGTTTCTGTAGTAAGGCAACTTATTTAAACATGGTTGGAGCCCACCCCAATATTGTAGATAGTAGAAAGACAATGTGACTGAGTTATCAATCTAATTCAATCTTTTCAAAGCGAAAATTTTATGAGCTAATGTGATCAGGAGAAATATGACCATGTGTAGGGTATATCTGAAGATACAAACCACTACAAAAACATGGAAAAAGGCCCGGTATCTAGCGCGTGCATGCTTTATCGTTTCTCCATAACAAAAAACGTATCTCTACAACACTTGCGGCAACATGCTATAAGAATTATTTAAAACTCTCAACCAAGTAGTTGAAGTTTCACTCTTGGAAAGTTTGGTTCAATTTATTTATAGACCGCAATTCAATCTACAAGGCAGCCGTTTTATCATTTTTAGGACTAAAGTTACTTGGAGAAAATAAAAAATTAAATTTGCGAATCATTTCGCAAAAAGTGCACACAAAAGACCGCTGGCATACATGAGATTTTAACATTCAACTTAGCACGAACTAGGAGTACATTGGACAAACCATTTAAAATGTGCAACCTCAGGGTGAGTGTCAGAAGCTAAACACAACTGGGATGTGGGCTTAGCTTCTATGTCAAATCACACCAAAAAATAGAAATTTGCTCTGTTTCTCTGCGACAAATTTTGTAGTGTCAATTTTGTCCCAGTTGTGTTTAGGTTCTCAGTCTGGTAATTTAAATATTTATTCTTCTACTGCTTATAATTTATTTTTTCATCCAATTGTTTAAACAACAAAGAGCATGCACGAGGTATTTCAATTTATGAGACAAAAACTTGAATCTATCAAGGGAATCATATAAACACCTGAAGTTGGTTTTGTTAGACGAAGAACATGCGTTCTTCTGTTATCAATGTAGAAATGAAGTGGAAAAGTGAAATGAAAGAAGTACTAGTATTTGATAAACATAGGTGACACAATTGTTTTCCTAAACATACACTAAAAATTGATGTTCTCTTCGTTCTGGAACATGACAAATTGCGGTATCAATTTCTGTCGTCCGTTTCATTGTCAGGGGTCAGGTTTAAGGTTTTTGTGAAATCTAAGTGTACTATCTTTTAAGATATGTGCATACATGCATATGAACATATTTATAGTAAAATATTTGTTTCAAGGGTTTTGTTTTGTTTATAGCTTTGATTTTAAGAAAATTACAAAATATCAGAATGATTTAAAAACCTTTTGCTCATTTCTGGCTTTAAGTATTTTGGAAATTTTGTATGCAAAAAAAAACAAATTCAGTGATTTCTCCTATTAAAATGTGTTCTATTGAAGATCGCTTCACAACTAGAAATGTCAAAGCTTAATGGTCTGAGTGTCAAATGTAACGTATCAGCTGTTTGCCTTAACAAGAAAAAATAGAATCACCCTTTTTCATATATTATAATATCCATATGGCAATTCTTGTCAAACCAACTTTGTATCAAAGTTCAAAACTTTATTCCACCAAAATTCTACGGTCGACAGTTGCATGTTTACAAATTTAAAATGTTAATTGACAATTTACATTCGTAATGAATTGTAATTTTGCTTTTTTAACAACTGATTACACGCAATGTTTTTTCTGATGTTTGATGTAATTCCCATATATGAAATCGCACTTTTTAATTTTGTTTTGCTGTGTTTTTGCAACAATAACGCATTTTTAAAATCTTATAATTAAAGCGAAATCAAACTGGTTTCATCCAAATGCCAACATGACAAACCTGTTTGAGGGAGGGACGGCTTGCTAATAGCATTTATTCGAAGCAAATGAAAACAGCTTTTGTCGGAATAAAAATTTGCAATTTTGATTCGCATACCATGAAACAAAACAATAATACATTTTGGAGATAGAGATAAGCCAAAATAATTTATGTATTACCAGCATCGTTCTGATTGCGTAATTCAGGTACCAAAACTAATCCTTATTTTTCTAAATTAAATATTTTCAATATGTATTGATAGTTATCAAGATATCCTGTATGAAGAATAATTAAAATCTAAATTGTGTCACAATAATTTTGCAAATTTCACTTATGTATTTCATTTTTAACTAAGTGCCTGTCTGTAATATGCACCGTGCTATTTCTTGTACATATATTGGGGAACGCGGGACTGGTTCTATCAGGTGTAATTTTTTGCGCTCAAATTCTGAGAACATTAATTAGTCCTAGGCATTAACTTTTTGGCTTCTAAGCTTTCTCTCTCCGCTGTACATTGGCTTAGCTTGTTAAGTTCATCCTCCGGCGCTATGAAAGAAAGTTATGAGTCAGAGTCAAAAAATTGAGCTAAATCACAAATTTCTTGTGCATATAAGTTTTGATAATTGTTACAAATTTAAGTAGTGAATCAGTTTAAAGTTTTAATACTTCATTCATGGACAACGGTGACGAGGCAAGCACTTCCATAACGATAACTCTTCCATAACGATAACTTTAAACTTGCACCCACAATGTTACAACTTGCCCACATTTCACTTTCGTATGCAAAATGCTTAGATATGTTCTCAAATAAATGAATAAAAAATTAAGAACTGCGCGCTTAAAAAAGTTTGCTAACAATTGCAGTGGTATTGAAAAAAGTTCGTCGTGCTAAGACTCTAAACAAAAAAAACCTGTAAAATTTTTGCGCACACTAACTGCAGCATGTCTACAGCATGTATATGTTTCCTGCCAAACTAGTCTTTAGGATAAAATAGTTTTTCCTAGGTCAAACTAGTTCATCCGAAGCGTGTTAGGATGAACCAGTTTAGCCTAGGAAAATTTTAGTCTGTTAGGATAAGTGGGCGGTCTTCGGCCGCGACTCCAGGCTTACATCTTCCAATATAGCCAGCATCGGCATCACGTTGGCTCCCGGTCGCGGTTCACTGTAGTATATTCAACGCTGGTGTGTTAGCGAAGCCCATGTTGAACATAGTATAGTGAATCGCGGCCGACATTGGAGATATTTGAGAATGTTAACCCTGAGCCGCGGCCGCCCACTTACTCTAACATACTAAAATTTCTAGAAAATCGGTATCGAGGCCGTTAAAGTAAATAATAAGCCTAGTTTATCCTAGGCTTAATTGGTTCATCCTAAAAACTAATTTGGCCAGTAACATATATACTCGTATGTACGTATCGTATTGAAAGACAAATTTGTAAAAGTTATAATTGGCTTACAAACTAGAGCTGATTTTCCAAAAAGTGTCAAAACCAGCCCCACCCTCCCCTACTGAATTTCATTCCTAATTATCTCTCGAATGAATTTAGTTTTTATAATAATCGGAATTTGTACTGAATTTATTTTGTTACTAATTTTTGTGTCTCGTTATCTTCATTATTTACAGAAAGCATCTTCAGCGCTCCAGAAACTGTTTGTATGTAGCGCTTTAAAATACGGCCAGCCAAGTCATTCCATATTGGCAAACTCAGGTAATGGATTTGCAAAGTTCTGGTGCCGTGCGACAACTACTGAGAAGTTACCACTCGTTATTGCTACGCGCTACAATATTCCATTTTTACTCAATAAACCCGGCATAGGCTATTACGTAACTGGTGAGATCTATGAAGTTGACGACAAAATGCTAGGAGTATTGGATAATTTGGAAGACTGTCAGGATATTTTCACTCGTGAAAAACTTAACATGAACATTGGTGTTGGCGAAGGGTAATTTTTTCGGGTGATTTATTAATTCAAAACACTATATTGATTTTTTGTCGCTTCTTCGTATAGAACGGTTCCATGTTGGGTATACCTTCTACAGAAGTATCCTGAGAAACTACTGAGTTTGCCATATATGTCAAGTTACGAAAATAGCGCAGCACATCCATATGTTATGCGTAATAAACGCACACACAAGCATCCTGCTCAGGAAGATCTCTCATATAATATTGCTGCCCCAATCAGTTGAACTGTGAAATCAGGTTAAAGATGCCGCTTAGACCATGAGCACACCAGCTGCATTTCAAAATTATACATATAATTTTTCTTTAAAATAGTACCAATAAGATATTTCGACCGTAGAAATGTAAAAAACATGTGAAAGTATTTTTGAATAACTTTAAAAAGTTTAATAAAGAAAAAATAATTTATTCAAAACTAAATTAAAAATAAAGGATTTTTATTCCAAAATATTGAACCTGTCTTTCCCAGCGTTTTCAAAATTGATGAACACAAATAAGTCCTCACTTTTTAAAATCTAAGTCGGATTTCCGAAGTTGCAGTGGCTCTGATCTAATATGGGTAGGGTATGGCAACCCTATAACTTACGAAAGGTCACATCTAAGAAATTATGAATTTTGGGGAATTATTTTGTTTTAATTTTGGGGACACAAAGGTGGTTGACTAAAAACTTAAGCTCAACTGATTTGTTTAATACGTTTCCAGATTCGACATTTTGACTTTCCAAAATTGTAACAAAATAACGACTCACATTTTATGCACTAATTTCTTGCGATATGTACATACTTATATGTATGTACATATCGCACCGTCAGAACAACAGGACCACATCTCAAAAATTTAAGTTTCGAGGAAATTGAGATTTAAGCTATCTTAAATTTTCCACTGAATTTAAACACAGTCATATTTATAGCTATTACTACAAACTAAAATTACAGAAAGCTATAGAGTAACATTAAGAAATTTTGGAATACCATTTACTCACTCCGAGATCTGTGTCAATAAACTAATCAATATACTTTTCGTTTGCCCAAAATCGATAAGTATTTACTTGATATGTTCTAATTGAATTCTGTAACAGTTATTTGAAATACAATCACATTATAAAATTTTTCCTTTTTCCACATTTATTGCGTTACAAATATGCAAGAGTATGCGGTAGGATACAAAAAAGTATATTGACTTGTACAGGGTGGCACATAACACACGTATTGATCTCAAAGAATTGGTATATTTTAAATACCATTCAATTTAACTAGAAATTGCGCTGGCTCACACATTTGCATGAGATTTTGGTTTGACCAAAGCGAATAAAACACGGCTAATATTTCACGACTTATATGTTCCCAAATCCAATTAAATTTTGACTGCTTGTGAACTTCCTCTTCAGTTCATGTAACTATGGATACATTCATAGTCAATATCGATTTACATTTCAGTCAAATTCGTACATTTTTTTAGAACAAAACACCCGTCGGCAGGTTACCAGTCATACGCTGCAATTCTGTTCAATTTCATACTGTCAAGCGTGCTATAATTTTTGGCAGCGAGTACTCGTTGCTGCTTTCCCGACTCCGTTCCAGTTGTGCCTAGCGCATTATTTACTTTGACGCAACGGATTGACATACATTATGGGTGGTGGTCTTTATAAGTACGAATATAAAAAAAGGTTTGTCATATCGCAAAAATGTCAAAAAACTTGCAACATCAATATAATAATCTAATAATAATAACAAAAAATATAATAGGCTCTAAAATTGTGATAACTTTTACACGCTCAGAGTAATTTAATAGATCACGTAAGCATCAACGAATTAGCAATTCAAACTTTTTTTAAATTATTTCATTCTTTATTTTTAAGCCATTTCCAGCGACGGCAGTGTTTGTGCTGGCAGGCTCTTTATTATATTCTTGCCGTACATACATAAGTAAAATGTTCAAGGTGCCGAAAAAACTGTTTAATGTCTTTGTCTACGGTACACTCAAACGAAAAGAGCCCAACCACCACTGGTTGACAAAAGCTGAAAATGGTTACTCTCGTTTCTTGGGTGTTGGCACTACCGTCGAACGTTTCCCCTTGGTGGTGGGCACTCGTTACAACATTCCATTTCTGCTAGACAAAAAAGGTGTTGGACATCAAATACGTGGGGAAATTTACGAAGTTGATGATGCTATGTTGGCTAATCTGGATGTTTTGGAGGATTATCCAAAGTATTACGATCGTGAAGTGCAGGCGATAAACACTGGGAAAGAGTATGCTCAGTAGCGTTGATTTAATAATGCAACAAAATGAATTTTATTGTATTACAGAGTACTGAACTGCTGGCTGTACCTAATACGAAGTTTTCCAGAGAAACTGTTGGAAAAGACACATCTGGAGTCGTATGGAAATAATCAGGAATTTCCGTACTGCGAAAGGTCAAGACGTGATAGCAACATAAAAGCCTTGCAAGACTTGGCTTATTAAGTGTGCATTTAGACACGATGTTGCTTATATGATAAAAGTCTGATTTACAAATGACACTAGTTTTTGGAACTGAACTTCTTTTTCGAACTTTTAAAAAGTTAGAAATTCAAGGATGAGGTTGCAAATATCAAAAACAGCTTAGTGTTAAGTATTATGTGAACCTGATATGGGTGGCGACATTTAAATTGAGGCGATACTGTAAACTTGTTGGTAGAAAACCAATTTTTTGTTGGCTAAATAGTAAATTAAACCTGAACCTCACCTAAATACAGGAAATTTGGATTAGGATTCTTTTACGATGTGGGTATCTAATAAGGAATTGTTTTTGCAGTACAACTTCTAAGGGAGTGTGGCATCTTCCAGATGTGTCAATTTCATTTAGAAAACTTTTTTTGTAAGTCTTTGAAATTTGCATAATTTTTAGTGCATATATAGAGATAAATCCATTCCCAAGGCAATTCCCGAGTCTGAATATTAAGATTTCGATGAAGCTTTTGTGTAAAAAATGTATGGAAACATAATTTTTGCTTAAAATTAGGAAATCAGAGTTACATTTTTAAGAGCTTTCTATATCCGAAAACTTTTGTCAATCGCTGTCAGAGGTTCGGAAATAGAATCAAGACATCACAAGGAGAACTTGTTGATTTCTTTCGTGTCATGACATTTTCTAAGGCATCAGTCTGATTTTTTCGTTTTTTAGACAAGAAAGAAGAGATTTTCTTTTAGATGAACTCTAGAACATTTGCGTAGAGATTCTTCTGTCTTCTATGTCGAAAATCACCTTGATCTTTATCTTGACCGTTTTTCTAAGTTTTGCGCAAATCGCATCATAACGTTATTTTGCCAATGCCAATTTGGATATGAGTCATCAAAATACAGCTGAGGCTTATTCATTTACTACCTGAATTTTGAAAACTCTAATAAAAGTTAAAAAATACTCGTTATAGGATTTCGATTATAATAAATGTTTGAATATGGGAATTTGCTTTGTCAGAAAAAATGTTCCAACATTAAAGTTCCAACGTTGCTTACTGCTGAATGAACAAAGTAGAAGCCATCTATGCACACATACAACATTTTCACTTGTAACTATAGGATGGCTCAATTGGTTTTGTCTTAGGGTTTACGTAGGAACAGCAGTACACCGGGACTAAAGATTGTAAATGCACAGAATCCAAATAAATGTGTCAATATATAGTAAATCATACTTTTTCTGTTCACTCGAGTCAAAAATCAGATCTAACTTCTTTCTAATTGCAGTTACTTGGACAGCACAAAAGATGATATGTTTGTTGCAGATGATGTAAAATAGCCTGTGGTACATGAAACTCACGGGTAAAAGAAACTTGTTTGAAAAAAAAATGTACGATAAATATGTATACAATATTAGCTTGTAGATTTATAAATTACAAAAAGTGATATTTACAAAATTGAGACACACATATTGGTTTTATTTTTCATCTGTCTTTGTTTATTTGCGACAAAAAAAAAATTTGGAAATGAACTGTACCAGGAGCCAGATCAGTTTGCGGAAGCGCATTTAAAATTCAAATAAAATATATAAACGATAGTTAGATTGAGCTTAGTTTGACGGTTTTGCAAAGCAGAACAACTGTTCCACGATCCACCAGGGGTTCGCAGATCTCTTCTTTGAATGAAGCAATTATTTAGTGTCTATGCAGTTCACAGCGGCACAAAATAGGCGAATTAAGTAGTAACAGACAAAATCATATCATACACATATGTCATCAGATTAGCAAAAGCTGTTTTTTTACAAATATAAAATGCAAAAATAAAGAAAGTATAAATGTAGAATACAATTTTCTTCTCAAAATTAAAAAAGAAAATTTTTATATAAAGGAAACTAGTACGAGTACGAGGATGTTACGCCGCAATTAAATATTTCTCTAGCTGTCATCCTCCTCGAGTGATTGGAAACGATTCGCTACTGAGGCTGGTGCCGTTGTCACCTCTTTGACACGTTGCACACGTCCACCATGTCTCACCTCTTCAAAGGCAGGTTCGTTCTTCTTTTTACGCTGCTCTTCCGGTCGAGCGGCGCCTAGGGTCGGGAAATAATCCGCATTAGTAATATCAGGTGCAGCGCGATTGCGCAGTTTAACAGTTCGTGAAGACCCAAGTCCTTGCTGTAATTATATTTCGATTAGAAAATGTGTGCTACATAGAACAAAGTGAAATACCGCAATATGGTTCTTTGATTTTGTCTAGTTTCTTTTGATTATCCGGCTGATTTCACAGTCTTGCACTTTGACAGACCATATGAAAACGCAATTAAATGCTTTTCTTTCATTCGAATTTGGTATAACATTTTAACGGAGTTTCCTACAGTCATTTTTTTAACGCAATGTCTATTCAGTTTTAACTGAACTCAAAACTAAAAACGTGCCGAAAACTAAAACGTCTTCAAATTACAACGTGTGCGTGATCTCATATTAATCATAATAATATCTAATTATAACTATTTTGCGATATTTCTGAATATGCATTTTCAATTTAATTCGTAAAATACTTACGCTATTTCGCATGGCAGGTGTGATGTAGACCTTTGATACGGGCTGTTCCATTGGAATCTGTGTAACCTCTTCGGCAGGAATAACTTTTTTCCAGGGGCCACCACCACTGCGTTTAACATCGTTGCCTGTTGTGTTGCCATCGCTATCTACTTCATCATCATCACCCTCGTTTTGACTTAGTTCGTCTTCATCATTCAATGTTAGTTGGCCGATCTTAAGTCCGGTATAGTCCTTGCGCTGTTCCTCCTCAAACTCTTTCCACTCCTCTTCGGTTGGTTGCTGCAATATTGAAGATGTTGCATTTGGCGTACATTTTGTATTTGTAGCTTCTACTTACTTGCTCTACGACTACATTTTTGATTTCATCTCCACCTGCGTTGTCGCTACCTTCATTTGGTGCTACAATTCCGCTTGCCGCCACAGTTGTGGATTCGGTCTTTTTTGGTTTCAGCGCTGCTTCGCGCTTTGACGTGTCTTCCAAATTCTTCACCAACTCCTCGGCCGTGAGGAATTTCGGCTTCGATTTAGACTTCTTTTTGTCTTTTTTAGCAAAGAAATCATCTAAATCGGCCATGATGGGTTGCTGCGTTAAACTATGAAATTCGATAGAAAAATTTATTTGCAATTATATGGAGTTTCTCCGCGAAATTAACATGCGGATTTCGATTAAAGCAACTTACCACTTGCGACCTTTCAAAAGAAGAAATTTTATTTTTAATTGGTCGCGTACAGAAGGTAGACATAACAATAGTGTCAGACTAAAACGTCAACAATTTTCTTACAACCAAATACCTTCTGAACCTATTGATACATTGCCAATCTTCAAAAATCGATGTACGCATCTCTAAATTGTTGTTGTGGAAGGTTATTACTTTTGTATAGTTTGTATATGAAAAACTTCAAGGAAATATCTGTTTATAGGTTCATTTATCTTGCAATATGTTTCACATGGCTTGCCATCAGAAGATATGTATTAATGAAAACTGATATGCGACCGTCACTCAACCTAGTAATTTATGTACGCCTCCATTATTTCGCAAAAGAGCGATAGAGACAAACGATTAAGAATCAAAAGTAACGAGTAGGAGTGGATGCGTGCAACGAGTAAAACCACCCACCACGCAGGGATGTTTTCAATTGAAAGCAGTATGTGAGCAAGTTTAGATCCGCTTAGCCATCATTCTTCTAACATAGTTGCAGCGATGCCTCCTTCTTTATGATATTCTTTATTGTAAGTTGTCAAAGTCGAACAGAAGAAAGTGTGATAATTTGTTAAAAACTATAGCTGCAAATTTTTCTAAAAAAGTGCCAAGTGTACTGAGTTTTTATTATTTTAAAACTTGATTCAACTAACAATGTTTATGTGTCATGTTGTGACCATAATTTTGACAGCTTCCGATGAAGCTCACCCACTGTTTAAATTTAAAAGTTTGACAATTTGCGGTAATGTATAAGGTAAAGTTATCATAGTGGCAGCAACTCATATTTTTATGGCTACCTTTTCTTTCAAAATCACTTAAGATAATTCACCGACATACGTATATAAATTACATACTCATAGCTGAAGGCGCGCGTTGTCAGAATTTTTTGGTATCTTTTGTTTTGTTTCTTCTTGACAGCGGTGGTTCCACGGTTCCATAATTTGTGTTTGACAATCTACCTTGTTAATTGTACCATGTTAAGAATGATTACATGTGAAAGATTTCGCTATCACGTATCACAATGATTTCATTTGGAAGGTTCATGAAACGTTGAATTTGTAACCTTTCAGAAACTCTTCAGAATGATTACATGTGAAAGATTTAGTTTATAACGTGTCAGAAAGATTTAATTAAAAATATTCAAGAAACGTTGATTTTGTACATTTTAGAAAGACTTCACAGTGATTGCATGTGAAACATTACATTTGAAATACTCATAAAGCATGCGAGTAGATATCTGTGACGTTCCATTTGCAATATTT
Organism: Meiosimyza decipiens; assembly: GCA_963680825.1. Lineage (NCBI taxonomy): Eukaryota > Metazoa > Arthropoda > Insecta > Diptera > Lauxaniidae > Meiosimyza > Meiosimyza decipiens. The sequence continues at coordinate 80,509,413 of OY804261.1, read as the reverse complement.
TGAATGAAACAGTTTTGGTACATTGGGTACTATGTCTGAATCTTTCTGAAGCGTTACATGTCAAGCGGGCACACAACCTCACGTGAGAAAACTAAGTACACTCTTTATTTTTATAAAATTTCTAATGCTCTGGATCCTCACACATTAGACTAAATAGTTGGCAACTACTACTACAATTGCTGCCAATTAAATAATTCGGGACCAATTAAATAGTCGATGGTCAATTAAAATTTGAGCACTGTGTGGAATAATTTTATGTTGTTTCATGATAATATCCCTCAAAAACTTAACAAGTTTTGCAACTATTGCGACCCTGCAACTGACAACAATAAATTATTTTAAAATTAATTAGTTGATTGATTGTTGTATAACTATTTAGCTGACGCCAATTTTAAAATTCTACGCAACGTTTAAAAGCTACGTAACTGAATCGAATCTTTAAACTGATTTATTACCAATATAACTGTTTTGTTCGAAAACAGTTTTTTTTTGGAAATTCCAGAACGTAGCGTACGGAAACTTAGAGGGCATGAAAGCGATATGTGTTCACGTTTTCGAGCTTTTAAGTAAAAACCTTCTTACATATGAAAAAATATTTATTTACATAATTTAGCTCTGAAACTAATTTTTGATTTATGTTTTCGGCCTCAGGATTGCAATGTAATCAAAATGTAATTTTTTCATTACTCACAAGAATAATTTCTTTGCTTTAAATTGATAGAAATAGTTCACCCTATTTAAAACTCTTTTAGGTTTAGACGACGTACGCACGACGTTAACAAGCACAGATTAAAACTTCCACTGTACGGTAATGTTAAATAATCAAATATTGGCTCATTCAAAGTCCTAAAATATTCTCGTGCAATCGTGAAATCTACAAGACATTCGTCTTTCGTTATTTCATTTGACACAGCATGCTGTAACTCTAACATTAGTAGTAGATTCTTTCCACTTCGCATGCACTTGCTCCCGATCTAGTTACATACGATGGAACTATGTAGTTGTATTAGCTCTAGTTACAGTCTTTCTATTCGTTTTGAGGGTGGTTGTTTTGATTGCGGCACTCACTGCAGAATCTTGTTATTTATTTGTTTTGATGGCGTGAATTTTATATAGTCGCAAATGTGCACAAAAACGAATGCGGTTCCGTATCACTGAATTTGTTTTTTTTTGCATCAAAGGATCCGTTTCTAAGCCGGGTTCTTATAGACTCGAGCGTTCCGAGTTCGAGACGGATTCGAAAAGCGGAACGTATCAGGGAAACTAAATACAATTAAGCTAATAAAAAATCATATGTGTCGTATCCACTGGGATTTGAACCTGGACATTCCTTGCTAACATAATTATTGCATGCGCAGTTTAGCGACATCGGCCATCGATCTGAATAGAAACTTTAATTAATCCAAGGACTACTTCACATGCTCTGCTGTATACGCTATTTCTAAGCAAAACTTTTCGTCATTTATAAAAATAAATTGTTCAATCAATGACATGAATTTTTGAATACCACCTTATCAAGTACTAATGAAGCTAGAGATATTACTCTCATCATGATGGTCGGAAATGAATATACAAATATCTAAATTGAAATATATTTGTAATTAATTGAGTGTAAGAAAACATTAAAACCATAAAGCACCATTGTGAAAGTAAATTGTTAAATATTTCATATTTATTTATTAGCTTTTTTTGAACTTTGACTTTATGGCGATATAGTTTGCTCATTTTTTCATTATTAGTTACTACCAGTTTTTAATCTTTATAAATGTTAATGTCAACTGTTAATACACAAATTTTCAAATATTTTTATTGAAATCAATACGCAAAGCTTTGCCCGTGGCGAACATTTGAAAAAAAGAACAATTTGCATAGTTAATGGATTTTTATGTTGCCAGCGAAGCATCGCATGTGTGGATGCTAGGGAGTTGAATTCTGGAATCATTTTTCAATCCCTGGATTATATTCTGAATTCCGGAATATTTTTCGTACTTATAAAAATATTAAATTACATAATAAAATTAAGTTGTCTTTTTAACTCATAAATATAATATCTAAAGTAATTCTACTTAAGAAAAAATTAAGAGACATTTTCGAATTTTGAAGTTGACTTATACGTCTTTCCGAAAAGTTGAATTTACGATGTCGCTTGAAAATGCCAGCACTTAGCATTGATTTTTCATCTGAAAGCTTTTGAGAATGGTTGAAAATTTATACCAAAATTTTGGAAAAACTCTTAAAAATACCGTTGTGTCCTATGTTTTATGAGTTAAATTTCTTTGAAGTTTGTTGCAAAGATAACCAGCTGCTGAAAAGCAGTGCTTTGACTTACATTAACGTTAAGTCAACAATGAAAGTGATTCTTAAGCAAGTGCTTTCACGATTACAGATATTGCTATTTTCAAAATAAAATATTTATACATAGTTTTTTGATTCCGATGCTTAAAAGTTATTATACACTTTGACCGGCCAAGAGTTGGCATGCTTTATCATGGGTCTATTGCATTCATATTGACATGTAAATATTATTCGTACGATGGCATATTTTTTCAATTGCGTAAATTTATAAAAAAATAAATCTAGGGATCCTGAAACGAATATTCGTTGAAATAACGAAATTAAACTCCCTAGTAGATACGAAGTAAAGACAAAACAAATACAATTTATGCTTCATCTGTAAAGTAAGCGTGAGGAAAAAAAAGAAAGAAACGAAAACAGGTAGAAAGACAAAAGAAATACAAACAAAACAACAAATTATCCACAGATGAAATTTACCAATTTTTTGAGGGGTTTTGCCATATTTTTGGGCAGATATTTATTGCTATTTTTTGTGTAACAACGCATAATGAATTTGAATTAATTAGGTCTTAAGCTGCCTTAGCAGCAAGTCAAATTATGTGTTTTTAAAAATATGTTAATCAAATCATTTAGTGTGTTATAAAATAAAATTTATACATACGAACTAGCAATAAAATGAAATAAATTCATTTTAATCAGTTCAGTTGTTTCAGCAAACTAAACTTTGATCCTACTCCCTGTACTATAAACAGGTTGTCGAATTATGAAATGAAACGGAACATAAATAGAACTCACACCAAATTGTTCGATTTAATTTCGCTGGCGATCCCTCACCTGTCATTTCAGTGAGCATATCAGAAGATTAGGTGTTCTCCTTTGAATGCTTCAGAAAGCATGTAAATAGCTGATTCATAGCTCAATCTGGATAATTCTGATATATTCATACAAATAAGATCAAGGCATAGTTTTTGGAAAGCTGATGGGTACTTCAGCAGTAAGGGCGAGCCACTATATAGAATGATATTGGTGTCGGTACATGAGGTAGTCCCTGGTGAGCAATAGTATATAAAGTATGATAAAAAACATTTTATTTTGCTGGGACTTAATATTTTGGCTGGTGATTATCGCATAGCAGACACACTGCGAAAATGTGTTTCTATTATAACAATTTTTGATTTTATCAAAGGTTACTAAGCCGATAATGAAATCAAGTAGACTATTTTATTCGCAAAAGTATAGCAATGACATACACACTAGAAGTTATCGCATTTTTAATTTATGCATTTTAATATGATCAAGGTTGATGTTGCGAAATGCGCATAAATTTGCGAATGAAATTATAAAAATTTGTGTTATATGGTGACCTGCACTGGTTCATCGTTCTATTTTCCACTAATCTATCGGTTTGAAAATCGAAATTAAAGTTTCAAAGAACATCACTATGAAATATTTCAATACGCATATAATAAACAGCCCAAATGGCTTAGTTCCATAAACTAAAGGTCATTTGTTCGTGGTAGCTGGTTCCACTTTTGCTACGTAACTTTTTCCGCTGCTATTGATTGTGTTGCTTCCCATGCAAATTCAGCGGAAGCAGCAATCATAAACAGAACATTTGCAATCATTTTGCAACAAATATAAAATGTCGTTTTGTAATGGTTGTGCACATGCGCATGCGCAACATATCCATTGCATGGATGTTGTTCACAATTGATGTTGTAAACAAACGTGATTGTCTCAATTCTATGCACGAACTGAGATGCAAACGATGCAGAGAAATTATGCAACGTGCAACTTTATACGCGCAATTTCGCATAAAGTTTCAAAGACTAATTTTTATTGTTAAATTAATGAGCCAATTATTTGATGATGATGATAATTTGATGGATCTCTTCCTTTTAAAATCACATAAGTGACTGCTTGAAGTTACAATTTGTTGCAAAATACCAAACTTTATTTCGCAAATATTCTGCTTTTTTCGCAAGTTTCTAAAAGTATGAAAAATCTTCCAAGATTTTAAGTAGTCGCTTTTAATCATATCAAGAAATATCCAGAAATGTTTGGCAAATAGAAAAAAATTGCTAAAATTTGAAAAAATCCTAAACATCTCAAGCGTGCTATCATTTTATAATATTTTTTTTTTAAAAAAGCTTCACTTCTAAAAAGTAAACTAATGCTTCACATGACAAATAACAGTTGTCGCTGATGAAAGTTATGTTGCCGCTAAAATCTACCCTTTATTATTTACACTCCCAATTGTACAGAGACACAAAAAAGTCTAAAAAGAAGTTCAACTGGACAGTTTGAAAATATTAACAAACGTTGTGAAAAAATATCCAATTAAAATCATTATTTTCTTTTATTTTGTAACCAAAGGACTTTAGCCTCATTTTTGAATTTATTTCACTTCTTTTCTATATGCTTGCTGCACTTCCTTTAATATTTTTTAGGTCAAAATCATTTTTGCTATCAACCTACTGAAGAGCTATTAAGTCACTAAGGTTTTTTAAGGGAATACGGTGAAATTCGAAAAGAAAGCATTATAAGACACAAACGCTTTTTGGATGAAAATTGGGTGAACTGTGGCAAGTGGGAGTGGTACCTCTCTTAAAAACATAAAGTTCAAATCATCATATCACAACTGAACGTGCTGAATCTTTAGAGGAACGCGCTATGTGGCTGAGATATTTCTTGGACGAAAATCGGGTGAGTTTGTTTACAAACAAAACAAAATTCAAAACGTGAAAGATATGACAGCATTTCATGTGAAAAATTCACAAGGTATGCAACATTAAGCTTTGGTTAATTTGCTTTAACCTATTTATTTACTTAGCATTATGCGTTTAATTGAAAACAAACCTTAAAACAGGTAAAACTATTTACTCGGCCTAAGCTAATTTTCGTTCAGTACAAAAAAAAAATAGCCAAATCAAATATCAACAACCTTGAAAGAAAGTGTTAAGTGCTGAATGACTTACGATTTAATTGACATACTGACAAATAAAGTGGGCAGTCAATAGCGAAACAACAACAAATAAAAAGCGTGAATCTTCGCACATACCAATGGAAATAGAATAACTTATTAATTGATTGGTTTAACGCGCCACCAATAATAGCTGTAAGTATGATGCAGCGGAATCACCTGCAAGCAGGTTTTAATACAAACGATGCATTGATTGCAACTTGCAACCACAGCGAGGAAACAAGGAAAACATTACCAATGGCAGCAACAAGTGGAAACAGTTTGCAGCAAGGCAAAAGAAACACTAACAACTGTTCCAACGTAAGCAGCAACGAGTTGCACCTCTACCAAGTCGTCCCTCATCGTTCGATCCACTTAAGTGAATCTCAATCAACGATTTTCATTCATATTGACAACCAGTTAAGCGGTGAGCTTCAGTCTTTGCTTGGACGTGGCTCTGATCAATTCGATCTTTTCTTACATTTGATTCTTCTTTTCTGCGAGTTATTGACACGTTTTCGTGTCTTCAGCAACAGTAACAGTAACGGCTAAGCAGCATCTCTTAACTTGGCTCAATTTCACGTTTTGGCATTTAAAAAACTGTGCGTTTCGTTTTTGGTTCTCAGTAGTTTGTTGTACTTGGACGCGTGCGGTTGTGTTGCCAGTTGTTTGTACAAAATCAACCAGTGATTTGCGTGCGCTGTTAATAAAAGAAAGAAATTAACTAAAATAAAATATAACACCGATAAGGTACTTAAGAAACTGATTGGATTTTAACAAAATACAAATTTAACTAAACAGGAAAAAACTTAAATTTCAATTTGCTTCAAAGGTAATTACTTTTCCTTCATTAAAAACCACTGAATTAACCGCAAAATTATTAATTTTATTAAGCATGTCATAAGTTTATAGCACGCTGTTTCTGTAGTACGTATGTACGTTGTATATGCAAATGCAGCGCGCGTCCACGTTTAGATTTTTTATTTAAATTTTTTAGAGACATCGATACATTAGAGAAGTGATGTGGCATAAAATTTACATTCAAAGTCACTTAATCAAAGTCGACTTTGTGGCCTAAGTCTTCATTTTACTTCATTTTAAGAATCTGTAAAACTTTTTTCCAGAATACTTGATAGTTGTATTTTAGTCGCTTTTCGATAAAATCGAATCATTAATGTCAAGTTTGTTGCTTAAGTCTTTTATAAATTAATTCGAAGGACTAATTAGAATAAATTTTCACAAGTTTTTATTTAGCTCTGTCATTAATAAATTGTGCAGCTAAGCTTAATCTATGAGCTCTAATCTTTTTAATTACCTTCGTGTTATAAATTCAAGTTCGTTGTCTAAGTCTATCGTTTTTCGTTTTCAGTATGTTTTAGGATGGCCCTACATGTCTTAAGCTGAAATATTCAATCAGGTTTTTTTCTTAAGGTCTTTGTTTTTATGCATAAAAATTAATTCTATGGCGTACAAAAAATTTGTTACTTAGATGTTGTATTCCATGCCACTAGAAATATTCTACCAAACATATTTTTGCAAATGCTAAAAATGTGAAAAGTTCTCATGATCTGCATATATGCGATCACTTGCTCAAATATTACGTATTTTATTTTTAATTTTTTCTGGGGAGTGCTTAAATTATTTGATATATTCAATACTGATATTTTGTTAAAGGTTCCTTTCCAGTAACATCAGGTTTCTTTTTTAATCCTCTTTTCTTTTTTTTTCCATTAACCGAATAATTTTTAATGCTTGCAAGAGTTTTACTGTATAACTGTTGGCTTTTTGATACTTCACCCGAAATATAATAATATAATAATTTTATTTATGTACTACAATACTGTGATCCATTTCGGGTTCGTTGCTTGAGTCTTTCGTTGCTTAAAATATTTTGTTTTGTGTCTTTGCACAAAAGAATTGTTTTCTACTGATAAAATCAGTAACTTAATTGTTGAAAACTGAAGTTCGTTGCCAGTATTTGTTGCTTTATTATAGTACCATCTTACAGTGACGAGTGAAGTTGAGTAAATGTTTATCGCTATTGTAAATATTTATCTGTTTATTTATAAATAAAGTTATTCTATAAGTAATTTCAAAAACATTTGAAATAGAAACTTAGCATCTGTATATACAAGCGTATATGTGTTAATATCACCGTTTTTATTTTCATGACTTATAGTATGCTTAATTTTAACAAGATAACATAAAATAAAATGCTAAACAGTTTACTTTCCATTAAGTTCATAACAAACTGTTTATTGCCTACAACTTTAATTGTTGTAACCCTAAGAACATACGCTTCCATTCAACATTTGAAAAGACTTGACGTCAAACGGTTGTATATTAAATGAAATCGATGTCGCAAGCCCGCAAGCCCTTCAGTTATTAATGTCTGGCAATTTTCTGTTATTAAAAATATATTTTGTAAACATGAAAATTAAATAAATGTGTACTCAGGTATGTATGTAATAATAAGCATTAGCCGTGTGAAATTAAAAATAATTCTCTGGATTTGAGTGCTAACGACGGCATTTAAATTGAGGAGTTGAATGAAAAAGTTGAGTAAAATATTAATTTTTCGGTTATATAGTATAACTTTAGAAGAACGAAGTACAGAAATCATTTCACTATTGTCGTTTTTATTTGTTTTTTTATGCCCTATAGTATTTCGCAACATGTCATTCACGTACGCGAAAGGGCTTAGTTTTATTGGTCTACAAAATTTACGATCTAAAATTAATCATAACTCGCCAGATGTAAATTTTAACAATTCGAGAATTACAGGGCTTAAAATGCAAAAAATCTGGATTAAGGTACAAATAGTGGAACAGTTAATAGAAATATCAATAAGTTCAAACAAAAAAATGATCAAAAGTCAACCTTGGACTATTTTTTGCATCAAGCACAATATCAAATGAGACTCACAAATTACCATTTTAATTTCGAAACAATAGCAAAGGGGTACCTTAACAACCTTTGCATTTTTGGGACTAACGTTTTTAACTTATATCCATCTTTTCAATGGATATCAAAAGCGAAGACGTTCGACGAATCTTTTTAAAGTGAATATAAAATGAATGCGTGGAAACTATTTACACCTACGTCTATTTCTTTAAAATATTATGTGTCTATGTGTCCCGCATTGAATATTAATTCCGGCATTAAAATATCTGCTTTAGGCGGGATGTCCAAAAATGCTGCTTTTGATCCTATATACCTCTAATAAATGTGAACTCATTCGCTTTAGTTTGATAAACCTTCCAAAACATAACACAATAATTTCTTACCCGCTTTTCGTGTTCAAGATTTATCTGGCTTAATATAAAAATTGCAAAAACTTAATGGCAATACCTCTACTTATTCAGCTACCACTGTAGCATTTGTAGGGCATCGATCAAATTATAGTTGAATAAACTCTGTCCCTATATTATTATATGAATAATTACATACAACGCCAAATACTTATGAACTTTTCTTCAACTAAATAACAGAACTTTGAAGAATCTATTGAGATTTTCTAGTTCATATATTAAATGAAATCAGTAAACAGCAATTAATTGATTAACTGCTACGTTAAATAACTTCAATTTAATATTTCAAATATTAATTTTTTAATTGCAACCAAGAGGTTACGGACCTTAAAAGAAAACAAAATGACAACTCGTCAGTGTGTTGTCTTTGATTTCTTAATTTGAATTTAATTTGTTAATAAACATACACACACACGCAAATTGTGCGCAATTATTATTAGGAGTTTTTTGCGCAAAAAAAATATAAAATATATATGTATTTATAAATGTAATAATGTAAACAAAGATAAGAGTTATCCAAATTACAATCCTATTAAAATGTTATGTTGCGCGTGATCTTTTTGGAACTCTAAGTATAGTAGGTAGTGCAATTCGGTTGCATTTTTGCAGTTCCATATTTTATACGGCACTTGAGAAGTTTCAAACCAAAAGTTCACATTTGCCTCACTCAACGCTAGAACGCTATTTTGTTTTGGATGTCGATTAGTTGCTATGCAAAAGAAACGATAGCAAAACCGTCATCCATTCGAAAGTGCTATTCGAAGGCAAATACATCTGGTAGTACCTTATAGACAACAATATATTTATGTAAGATATATATGTCAAAATTGACTGATTAATTTTTCATTCCGAACACTGATCACATAAGTGCTCAAAGCGTTCAAAAAATTTTAAACTTCTTTGAGTGCACACCTCTGGGACCAGGTTTATAGGAACAAAATCAGTAAATTCAGTACATCAATTTATTAATCAAATCCAAAGTCTACAAAAAACAAAAAAAATGGCCAAATTTTCCACCATAGCAAAATAAGGTTGTTTTATCGCATTATATAGGGTATCCCAAAATTCATGCAAGAAGTAACTGTAGCTGCCAAACGTTTATTATTTTAACTTTAGCTTTGTATTTGTAAGAAAAAGGAGAATTTCTAAATTTTAACATATTCCCCATGTTTTATTATTTAACATCGTATTAGGTAACATCGTATAGAAAAAGACTTAGGCTTTACAAATGAAACGAGTAATAAGTTCCCTACAAAAAAATAAAGCAAGCAAGTCGTGGTTCAAAGCTGAAGTTTGTTCTTCTGCTTAGTAAATTTTGTATGGGACTTAAAAAGTCAAGTGTGTACTATATGTCTAAGCGTAAATAAAAAGTTAAGTTTCAGAGTCGGGATACATGAAGAAAATTTCATTTAGATTTTATATAAATTTCCCGAAATTAATAACATTTTGTTATGTTCCACTCTAATATATGGAATAAAATAAATGATTTTAGTTATTAGACTAATGCCAAATAAGCCATTGACCTTATTAATATATATTAACTGTTATTAAAGCAGTATACGACTTTTTTCTTAGCGTGGTGTAGAAGTAGGTTAAATCTCTTTATTGAAATATATTTTGGTCAACAATTTTCATAAGTGCTACCTTTAAGAAAACTCCAACAAATACTTTTTTTTTGCTTTTGATCTAATCTCAAAGTTGTGGCTTTAATCACACTTTTAACAAGTTAAATAGTAACTGTACTAAGTGACAATTATAAGTCGTTAAAAATTATGTTTTTAATTTTCCAATAATAACCAGCAATTATTGAATGACAGATGCAAAATTTAATCATTTTAAATTTTGCTAAAAATTAATTGTGCCCTTAGCGAACAAATACTACAAACGACCAACACCTGAAGCTTTAAATTAATTTGCTAACTAAATTATTAATAAAAATTTTATTTAAGTGGGTATACAATTAGTTAATTTCACTTATCAAGTCATTATTATATATAAAAAATTTGCATGCACTCATAGGGATGAACTTCAAAGGAATGATAATACATTTAAAGAAAATCATGAGAGCAATGCAATTGGTTATACAATTGCCATTTATATGTATATATAAGGAGTCCATTTTTTAATAAACTGCTACCTGTGGAAATTGATTTACGATAACACTGTTTTATTCATAGATAGTTTTGCTCATCATGTTCCAGAGTAAGCGTAATTTAAGTCCTTGTTTACTTAGCAACTGAAGATGGAAAGGTGTTGAAAAAATGTAGACGATTCTGATCAGTTCGATCATTCTGCGCTTGAACTAAATTTTAAACATAAAAATTTAAAATAATTTCGATTTGACTACAATGACGGAGTTGTACATAAATAAACGCTTTGCTTGCATCATAATGCCATATCGACAAGGCTACCGAGGGTGCACCAAAAAGTTTTTGTAACCTTTTAAGTTATTAACAAACCTGAAATTTTTCTTAAGTTGCGCTTTGAATTTCTTAAGACTGGAGAGATCTTAAGATTGCCGAGATATAGAAAATAATAATTTCACTTATTTAGTAATAGCACAAAGCAAATTTTTTGTATTATAACTAGTAATAACTTTCCTAAAACACAACTTAATATAGTACTTTCGAGATATTAGCTTTCAGTTAGCAGTGGCTTATTGAAATCAGTAATTAAGTAAAAGTCATATGTGGTAATCAGAAAAGTGCATGACTGAGATATTTAATACAAAATGTAGAACTATAAAGTATGTTTTAATTATAGTACGGTTTGGTACACTTAATGCAAGTATATTTAGTAATTAAGGAGCCTAATAAAACACAGTTAAAACTGAAATGAAGATGAAAGATAAATCAGCTCAAGTCTAGGCAACTAACGTTCTGAGTTTGAAATGAGCAATCATTATAAGTTTTTTTTAAGCTAAAAGTACAATTCCCACATTTGGCTGAGGCTCCAAAAATATTTTCTTCTGATGCAGCTATTGGAATAGCGACTTCGATTTTTCGGTGTGCAGGTGCTCAAGATAACGTGTTTGTTTTTTTTTTCACCTGTTGGTAAACAAAAACAAAATGTTCCCCGATACTACACCATTGATCCTCCATCCCTTTAACATTCTTTTTAATTCTTATAAATCCAAATGGAACATTTAAAAGGCACATGCCCTGAAACAAACACAGGTTTCAGAGATTTCAAAGCATCCATTGTTGTCTAAAGGAGTCCAGCACTCCGCCTGTGATAATTCTGAACTTGGACTTTACTTTTTTAACAACAGCTTTTAATGATATAAATTATTTTTAATCTAAAAAATGGCGCTAACCTTAAAATGACGTATCTTTGGTAGAACTAATTGATGAATTAGGTTTCCGTAATGTTAAACTTCACATAAATAGTTCGAGCACAGTACTCTTTTGCGATATCAGCTGACCAAAAGCCTTAAAAAAACCATTCACAATTTTGTGCCAGAATGTATAACTCCCATGAATAAACATAGGACGAAATTGCAGGTTTGCTACATTAGGCTCCATATATTTCGAAAATTGGATCCACAGAAGCTTCCTTTTTGTAGTGCTGCATAGTTTCAACTACTTTACAGATATCTATTTTCTCGGAAGTGCCAAGAATATTAAACATTATGTTAGTCGAACGGAGCTTCATGCAACTAATTATGCTTAGCTGGATTGCAACTTTACAAATTGTCCACTATGGACATATACTTGTCAACAGTCTACACAAAAAACTTAGCACAAGCACATATTGCGAAGTCTTGTGCTAATTTTCATAATTAGTTTTGAGCAAATATACATTTTCCCATGAAAATATTTGTCAACGCTTAGGAGCCGGAGAAAATCTAAAAAAATTAACACTTACATGTGCTAAAACAAATTAAGATGGTCAAATGCGTTAACAGCAAAGCGCTTAGACTAAAGCAGCCATGTTGCAACAGACCGCAGACGATGTGACCATTTACGTTACTTTAATGATTTTTCAAAATCAACAAAACTTTAAGACAAAAAATCGTCAAACTGCCATTTTTCAAATGTGACTTACAGCTTGTTAATATTATCACCTATCCATAGCAAATTGTGAGATATAAGAAATTTTTTAAGACTACACAGCCAATAAAGTAAAGTAAAGTTGCCAAGAGCAAAAAAAAACAGAAAACGCATAAGACAAAGCCGATGAAAAAAATCTTGAGAAAATATGCAAAGATTGCAACACTGCAATAGAAATCAACAACAACATGCAACAGTAAACTAAGTGTAGCCTTTAATATACCATAAATAAACATTTTGTTAATTTTATGTCAGATGTGTTGCTGTTGTTGTAAATTGCCAATATCATCAATAATACCAAGTACAAACGTAAGCATTTATTAAAGCAGCAGTGGCACAAAAAAAACCACTGACCCTGAAAGCGATTTGAAGTTACCTAAAAGCCATTAGAGTTACAACCAAAAAGCGAAAGTAGCAGACGCAAGATATCAAAACAAAAAACGAATTCCCATATTGGAAAAAAATCGACACGAATTTAATTTTTTTTTAATTTTAAAAACATTTTTCGTTTTGTCTTAATGAAAAATGTTAATGAGTAGCTAACTAATCAGGGGCAGCAACATCATCATCGCAGACAACAGCGCAGAGCTGCAGTCAACAGCATTGCTGTTTGATTGACCCAAAAAAGAGACAAACAATCAGTCATCATTCAGTCGGTTACTTAGTGAGTTAATGAACGTCCCACACGTCGCGTGACTGCACTGCAGCAGCAGTTTCTTATTTTCTTTGCTGACGATACGATTGAAGTTCATGACACGACCTTGACTCGCTGGATGATTTGACAGTTGTTGTGCTGTCTGAGTTGTGGCTGTTGCGCAAGCGCATGCAGCGTCAATTTTTAAATACTGCTGATTAACTTGATAAAAACTGAAACGTTGGTTAATTGATACCCCTGCAGTAAAAATAACCATTAAATTACTTGATTTATTTTCCGGAAGCTTAAGTGATTACCAGTCAAGTCAGTAATTAATCACGATAAACACAAGGAGATGTATTTAATGAAATCGAAATCGTATGATCGTATGTTTCTTTGGAATAGACAAAAGAAAAAATCAATGGCATGTTGGAACAGTTTAAGGGAATCAATCATATAGTATGATACTTAATAGATTTGACCTTAACTTCTTGAGCTCATCAATAATATTAAGACTTAAGGGAACAGGTTGGCCTAGGGTTGCAGGAAGATCGCCTCATATAGAACAACGGCTTCATCAGTGATATCACAAACTTTTCCTGTCAAAAATATAAAGTGACATTCGAAGAAAGTCTGAAATGTAACACTTGCGCTAGCATCACTATTTAGCCAGTAAAGATATTTGCATACCAAAACTAGAGAAACTTAAAGCAAATCGCACATTGCATAAAATAGTCAAGCCCGATATGGCTAATAAATCGAGATACTTTTCAATTGATTAACTCTCTTAATATTCAAGTAGTTCAATATAATTGGGGCTTTTCAATCAGACAATAAAAATTCTAGGAAACTTACGGTTTGAATGAAAAATAAAATAAAAAAATCATATCAATAACAACGAGATAAATGAGGTTGTCAGTATTTTCATTTGACTTGCTACAAGTTGCTTGTTTGTTTGCCTGAAGAACGGACAGAAGGCAAGCAACCAGTCAAACAAGTGTCTGTTGGTATCGCATTTAAGCCTCTTTCTTTCATAAGCCACCGTTGTGCCACATCCAAGAAACCGTAAGAAAATGAAACTGAAACAAATTCATGTGGATTGCAAAAACAAAATAAGAGTATGACTTGTATGAGTTGTTGCTGCGTTACTGAGTGTTGCGCCTACGTTGCTTGCAACACACAAATTTTTTCAAGCCTAAATCGAGTTTGGTTGGATGAATTAGCCTGGTTGAGAGTGCCGGAATCGGCAACTTCTCAAACGCAATGAAAAACGCTAGCGAATCCAGTTTACATGGAATTCAATGGGTTTGGAATACAACAACAACACTGATAATATTGTGCAATGACAATAAACAAATGAAAGTGCAACTGCAAGAAAACGGTAGCAGCAACAATAAAGTTAGCAAGGCAAATTGCACGCGCAGCAAATGCGCGCTTGCTGCAAGTGGCAAATTAAATAAATGTAAGGCAATTGAATTGTGGCATATCGACTCTAGACGTCAATTGCAAAATAAAATAGCTAATGGTTTACATAACGACACGATGAACTATTTTAATCTTAGAGCAGCAAGTAGCTAAAGTATTTTTTAAATTTGGCTGAAGATGATCTTGGCTAATTTGTTAAATGTTTAAGTGTTGTAATGTAAATTAAAAGTAATTTTTTATATTATTGTTGCAGTAGCACAGAACCAAGTGAAGGCCAGAAAGTAAGTGTAATCCTCTAATATTTAAATATTCGATATATTTTAAGCCAATAGTAGCTTCATTCATATCATTTTACAATATCTTAAGTGATAGATTTAACATTTGGTTGGACCTTTTTAATTGCAATGTTTTAGACGACTGCGTAAAACTTTTTTATGAAGAAATTTTTTCGGCTATGTTTTTGTCTGTGCCATACACTCTGAGGTATGTTAATGATTCCTTCTACCCATGGTACAGTAAAGACTTGAAACAAGTACGTAACGGCCGCTAAATGGCATGGAGTAAATTAGTTTTATAATCAGAACCGCATTGACCTGGAGGCTTATCTGCTGCTTTTCCAGTTCAATTGATTCTACACGGACTTTAGTAAAGCATTTGACAAATTACCGCATAGTTTGATTTTGCTCAAATTAAAGAAATTAGGAACATAAATTTTGTCAGATGGAATGAATCTTATTAATTTGATCGTTCGTATCAAATAAAATTTCGAGGGGTTTTGTCTTCCCTTTTAGCAGAGTTTTCAGGTGCTCCGGAAGGAAGCCGCCTGGTGCCGCTCCTGTTTATTTTGGTAATCTATGATGTTACTCATACTATCAAAAACTTTTAGCTGCTTATATATGCTGATAATATGAAAACTCACAGGACTATGTAGGTGGATAATGATGCCTTTGCCCTACAGTCTGACCTGAAATTGTTGGAAGTTTGTTCAAAATCTTCATCCCTGCTTGGCTTCATTAAGAGGTGTGCAAAAGAATTTAATAGCCCTTTAGTAACGGCGGTTTTATATAATGCATTAGTGTGTCCTCACTTAGAGTACGCCGGCCTAGTATGTTCAGTTCAGTTTGTAATATTCATATAAACAGAATTATGAGAATTCAAAACGAGTTTATTAGTTTTGCTCTCAAAGGCTTAAATTGGATTAACTCTTCAAGCCTTCTTCCTCATGAGGATCACTCGAAGTTACTTCATATGCAGTCCTTGAGCTGCCGTAGAAATATTGCGGATGTAGTTTACCTACATCAACTTATAGCTGGGTCTCTTGCTGTACCAGAGCTTCTTGATTACATACATTTTAATAATAAACGGAGGAATACTCGTAACGCTTATCAATTATTTTATCAACCTGCCAGTAGAAGTAATTATACGGCTGCAGCTCCTTCTAATCGCATGGCTACTCCCATTAACAATTGCGATCTATACAATATTAGCTTGTCGAAAGGTCAACTCAAGCTTAGATTGAAAAATAACTGTAGCTAATTCTGCAGCTTAATGGCTGTTGGTCTTTATGTTTGTGTTGTCCGAGCATGATGGGTAAAATGCTTATATACAAATGATCTGAGTGGGTATTTTGAGAAAGTGTGACAAAGCTGAGAATTAATGCGCATCTATAATTTTTTCACTTTCAGCAATTATTAATAAGCTTTTTACTCGGTTTAAAGCTTCAAGCTAAATTGCTAAGAAGGCTAATAGCTGTAGTAGCTAACCTCAACTATTATATCGATTTATGGCATAATGTTAGAGGGCTTCTAATATGAATCTTAAGCTTATCATAAATTGGTATGACTCAAGCTGTAAAGAATTCATGAACCTTAAAAAACTGATCAGTGTCGGTTTGTTGCAAAGATATATTAATATTTGTACAGCACACACTTGCAAAAATTTTTATCTTTCAATGATCGAAATAAATATTAAAAATTAATACTGTTAATACTAAAAAACATTTACCTTAGTTGTAATAGCTTATTAGCTAAGTCCCTAACTTGTTACCTCAATCATGTATTTAAATATGAAAGAATCATTAATAAAAATTATTTGAATTGAAATTGAATAAATATTTGATGCAAAGGTTATGAATATCACAAGCATATAGTATTTCGAGTAAAATAGGGCGATTCTTACCACGCATGCTCACTTAGTGATTTTTCACATATTTCTAGTACTTAAGATATACAAAACGCAAGTATTCGTATGATAAAGCGAAGGGAAGAGCTTCTCTTTATTTTTTTCCGCATAAAAATACCACCAATCAGTTGAACTGCTTAAAAAAATTAATTCCGGTTTGACTAACTTAGGTATATAGTTGCAAATCAAGTTTCTAGAGAACAATAATATTATAAATATGGTTACCTTTACTATTACATGTTCCGTACAGTAAAAATATAGACGCCACACATCAATGTGGAAACTATATCGATATCTCGAACCACTTTTTATTATTGCGCCCATACTTTATCGACCTAGTTGTCTGATTACGGCTTGTACGCCATGCTCCAATTATAAAAAGTTTGCCAATATGTATTTCAACTATTTTACACTTTTGCTTGGTAGTGATGCGACATGAAAACAATAATTGCAGCACTGCAAAGCACTAGCGAATACTTTATAAAATTCAGTTCTTTTAATTGTATTAGCTAAACAGTGCATCAACTATCCGGCATTTGCGTGCTGCTCCATTACGAAGCAAGTTGTTGTAGGTATAAGACTATTAGCAGTGTTATTTTTATAATTCATCAAATTAATCTCTTGTTTATTACGTTTTGGTTAGTTAAGTTCAAAGCCATTAACATTTTAATAAGGGCTCTTAAAAAAAGTATGCAAACAAAAAACAAATTTTGCTCAAATTCGTCAATTTACGCAGAAAAATTTTAGTTTGAAATGAACATAAAAGGAGCACATGCTGCTGTAAACAGTCCAACAGCTCGTAAATATTATTTAATAATCATATAATTGGTGCTATTGCTGTGAATGAAAAGCAAATAGCAAATCGCAAAAATTGGAAAACGAAAGACTTAGGCAACGAACTTGCTTGCTTCGTGCTCACCATTCGCATAAAATTATGAGTTTGTTCAAACAATCGAAGCGGAATTTAAATTACTCATTCCATTGGTGTTTATAGGCGTCAAACATGAAATGTTTTAAGTTTTTACTGCATCGCTGCGGTATATTAATAGCAAATAATTGCGCTTAGTTCAAAATAATAAATGAGGCTTAAACGGCATTCACTACTCGTACTGCCTGCTCACAATGTCCTCTTATGTATGTATGTAAAGAGTTTACGTTATTTGGAGCAAAATTTAGCATAACAATTGAATATATATATTACCATCATGCTGTCCGTTTCTCTAAGTTATTTAAATTGAGCTTTTTAAATTACTTTCCAGTCCAGACATACATTAAAATGACGAATTTAACACCAGTGCAAGAGTATTACAAGGGCAAGACCATATTCATTACTGGTGCATCTGGTTTTATGGGTAAAGTGCTACTGGAAAAGCTGCTCTACTCTTGCTCCGACCTGAAGGAGGTCATCATTATAGTCAGACCTAAACGTGGCAAGACACCAGAGTCAAGATTGGAGGATATGTTTAAGTTGCCGGTAGGTGGAAATTCAAATAAAATAACACCATTTACTTACTTATTAATAAAAATTGGTATGAAAAATCAATGTTAATGTCTTATACATCCACAGATTTTTCAACGAATCAAAGAGGAAAACCCAAATGTCCTAAAAAAGGTGGTCATCTATCAAGGCGATGTAACTTTCGATTGTAAGTGCAATATTTTGATTTTTTTGTGGCAACCAATAAAATGATTTCAATAATTTTTCACGCTTACAGCACTTGGACTTAGCGGCGAGAACTTGCAATATGTTGTGGAGAATACAAATATCGTCTTTCATTTGGCAGCCACACTCAAATTGGAGGGCAATCTGAAGGATGCTATTGATATGAACACTACGGGCACCAAGCGCACTCTCAATATTTCAAAACAGATGAAAAATCTAGAGGCTTTTGTTCATCTCTCCACAGCATTTTGCAACTGTGATCAAGATGTTATGTACGAAAAAGTTTATGACTTTCCACACAAACCAGAAGATTTGATGCGCCTTGCCGAATGGTTGGATGTTAAGACACTTGATGCAATTACACCTGATTTATTGAAGCCACATCCAAACACTTACACGTACTCCAAACGTTTGTCAGAGATACTCGTTCGCGATCATTACGAAACCATGCCAGTGATCATTGCCAGACCAAGTATTGGTAAGTTTGCATGCTTTGGGTTCAGTGCTTTTATGGCTTAGAATAAGCAAGTGCAGATGCAACTAAGGCTTCATTATTTTGGCCATAGTTGAAAGCCATCAAATATATAATTTTTTAGCAAAATGCCACATATTTTTGCCATTTCGCCAACGCTGATCATGTTGCCAAATTTTGCGGACTTCAAATGTCATAAGCAGAAAAAACGAAAACATACTTAAGACTTGCGCAATAAAAGCAGGCCACCTGAGACTCAGATTGGTCAGCAACAGCAACTGGTCACCGATCAAGTTTCACAGCTGAGTTGTTCAAAGTCTCAGTTTTTATTATTTCGACATCGCTCGTTGCAATAGAGCAGCTAACGGGTTAAGTCAATTTATTGATTTGTTTTTTTTTTCTCCTTATTCCTCGGTTGTGATAGTGACCCAGCTGAAAAGTAAGCTAATACTGTAAATATTGGATACGTAAGTTGCATTTTAAAAGCAGCAGACTTACAGTTTCATGGCAGAGGTGAAACTAAAACTTATTGTTTTGCATTTTTTAACATCTTCCCGCTGTAGTTTCTCTATTAAGGACTCGTACAACATATTTTTAAAGCTCCTACAATATTGCCGCTAGAGAGTGTTTCTTACATTAAAGTGGATTTACAATATCTCGAGGAGTGTTGTTTCATATAGTGAAACAAAAACATATGGTACCATCTATGGTATTCTTGTCATATCTTATCATATGTATTCTTTGGCATTTGTAATTTTTATTATCGATAGCACCCTCAAAGTCTAGGGTAAATTTTTGGTCTATGTTATATGACGATATAGATCTCGGCTTTTATTTTGAAACGAGTTGAGCTAACGTTATCTACCTACAAGTTCACCAGAAACAGGTTAAGGTAGCCCCTTCAAGTAGCTACTAGCCAAGTTATAGTTAAACGTAAATAGCTTTCGACTACCAGAATCAATTTTCGGTGATTTGTAGCACTTGAGGCTACTTGTCGCTCCTTGATACGTTGCCTCAACACGATCATTGATCAACATGTCCAAGATTGTTTGAAAACTCCCGATATGACTCTTGGTTCGCGTAAGGAATAGAAGGAACTAGCGGAGAAATGATTATCTAGTGAGATTTCTAGAAATTTTTTGCCAGACTTGGTTCAATAAGCGACAACCTTTTGATGACTTAAGAAAGATCGTTTTCAACTGGGTAACAACTCGCAACACTTTCATGCTGCTCTATGCTGTGAATTGCGTCTGCGTGTTTGTATCAAAAGCAAAACTTGAATCGATACAAAAATTAAAACAGGATTTCAGTTGTGGTATTTGCTTAGGCAATCAAGCATGGAGTACAGAAAATAATTGTGTTGCGACACAATTGAATGGACGTGGATGTTTAGCAGTCGGAAAAATGACGCAGTCAAACATAAAGTGTTTACAATTGTCAAAACTAGACGGAGCTGTCAATAAATTGACAGTACGATGACATGGCAAAAATGTTGGCAATTGTTAAAAATTTGTTTGCTTTATGAAGAGGAAACCAAGCCAGGATGTTACTACTTCATGTTTTATTTGACATGCAAGTGATGTTGGTTTCCTCTCAGTAAATAGACGTAAGCGCTTTCTTTGCATATTAGGAGCTTTACATATTTTAAGTAGTAAATAATTTTCTTTATCTGCTGCACAGGAGTTATCGCAGGATATTGGCGTAGCGCTAATATTAAATAGAGTTAACTAACATTAAAAATTACGTCAAGCTTTAATAACCAAGCATTTGTAAGCTAACTATTTTTTTTATGCTCAATTAACCAACTATTTTTATATTTGCGCTTATGATATTTTAATACCGTCACAATTTTTTTTTTCCATTCCGTCAAATTCAGTTAAGTTGCTTTCGGTCTTGCCATATCAATGCAATTTATGACTGCCATTGATTTTATTCCATCGAAACGTTGTTTTAATTTGACTCCCTAAAGAGGCGTGACAAGTTTGATCTTGTTTGTTGGAAGTTACCCCCTCACCCCGTAGTTATCCCCTTTTTGTGAAAAAAAAAATCCAAAAATTCCTCGGTTTATATTCAACGAGTTATTCCCAAATTTTTGCAGTCTGTCGCAAATGGTTGTTTTATCAAAAACTATCAACTATTTGTAGGACAGACCACAAGTAATCTTAAGAGGCAATCTTTCCTCCTTAGTAAGCGAGGGAGCTTGGCGTCACCACCAAAATGTCGGAGTAATTTAGTTTTTGTGGATCTCTACTTAACAGTTTACTTTTCAGTATAATGATCCGAAGAGTTCTGCAGCAAAGATTCATTTAAACAAAAAAAGTCGTATAAAATTTTTGAAGGAGTTACCGTTTTGATGTGAGAAGACAGTGAAATCGTGGAATGTACTTGCAAGTACATGGAAACAGTAAATTTAGTTATCAAGAAAAAGTGATCATGTTATCTGAATTTGATGATTTGGACATAAATTTCATCCAGAAGCATATGAACATTAGCCATTCCATTTGACAATTATAGAACTTCGGATACTTTTAATAAAAAATGAGACCTGCTATTTTTTGAACTGAACATTTAAATACCAGCGTGATGGTACATCGATAGCTGAATTTATAAAAGCTGGACCCATTTTGGTATTAATTTGAAAAACTACTTATTAAAAGTGGTTACTAGTACATATTACGCGAACCGTTAAATAGATGGGTTGTTTCCAAACACTTTTGGACCAAAATGACAACAGATTTCGAGGTCATCAAATTCGAACATTGTGAACGTTTTTTATTAGAAGATTTGTTTTCATATTCATTCCCTCAAAGAGTTTTACCATACAGGAAATTTGTCGCGGTACAAGAGATGGTAGAGGAACTAGTTTTAGTCACATTCTTCGATAATTTTCGAGTGATTCCGCCCTTTCTCGATGAAAACAATTTAAAAGTTTGTTAGCGAGGCATTAAAAAACGTTTGTCCAAAAAACAAGTTTGTTATGACTTGCTCTTTTTCTCCGTAATTTTATCAACTTGTCGACTGGCCTATCCAGCACGGCTAAAAATTTACTCATATTATGAATAAGTCGCGGTATATGAATGCGGGGCAAGTCGAAATTAAAGATATAAATCAAACAGTGCTTTTTATATTTTTGTGCTTTTAATTGTGTGGCAAAAATGTTATATACACGCTAACAACTCACACGCTGCGATGATTTTGCAAGGCTACCCTATCACTGCTACCCAGACACCAGCTACATTTCCGCCGACAAGCGTCGATACATCACACCTATCAGAACAGCGCAGTAACCTCCGCTTTCAGTGTAACATCCCGAAATAAAAGTTCGATCGGATATTAAAAAAATTTTGCAACACGCTCTATGTTAACAAAAAAAAA
Source organism: Meiosimyza decipiens (assembly GCA_963680825.1). Taxonomy (NCBI): domain Eukaryota; kingdom Metazoa; phylum Arthropoda; class Insecta; order Diptera; family Lauxaniidae; genus Meiosimyza; species Meiosimyza decipiens. Next base: position 80,487,043 of record OY804261.1, on the reverse strand, counting down.
ACAAATTGGATGCGGCACCAAGCCTATCGACTGCAACAGCTCAGCGGCACACTTCTTAAAAGCATTGGCGAGTTGAGCAAAACACTCTGTTGTACAAGAGCTTGTTTCTACTCGTCTCGCTTAGCTTAACAATAAAACAATAGCTTTGCATAAAATCAAGAAAAAAAAGTGCTAAGCTCCTCACAGCTCTCGGATGGATGATATATAAGGTATGTATGAAAGTGCCACGCTACCGGTCCAACACTCTTCCCACACACCGCCACAGTCCAACACACACACTTTACTTTATTATACGCTACTGTAGTTTTAAATGTTCCATTGTCATCGTAGTGTCGCCTTCGGCATATGAACCTGTTCCCGGATGGGTTGATAATTTAAATGGACCCACTGGTCTAATGGTAGGCGCTGGCAAAGGTGTAATTCGCTCGATGCTGATCGACAAGCGTCATAAGTCAGAGGTTATTCCTGTGGACTATGCCATCAATGGCATTATAACGATTGCATATAAGTTTGCCACTGAAAAACGGTATGTTCGATTGTGCGATGGAATCCATATCAACCAATTCTGTATAACTTTCATTTCCATAGTCCTGCCGAAGTTCCAGTTTACAATATAACGTGCGCCGAACATCGCAAAGTGCCTTGGGGCTACGTTATTGAGCTGAGCAAAAAAATCGGTTATCAGTATCCGGTAGAGGCCGGTTTATGGTATCCGGACGGTTGTATTACCACTAGTAGGTTTCATCATAATATCAACGTGATATTATTCCACTGGTTACCAGCCTATATGATTGATTTCATACTGTTCTTATTGGGACAAAAGCGCTTGTAAGGGAGGTCAACATGTGAGGAAGTAAAATTGACTTAAGTTTGGTTAAGTTCGATGTGTTATGTTTCTGAAGCACTTTCTATTAAACGATATAGCGAGGATTGACTTTATTATTTTCTAGTCTCCTCGTAAAAGTCATGAGGTAATTACTCGAATATGCACGAAAATAAATACATCTAACTCAAACGATTCGGTCCACATTCAAAAGTGAATGAAACCCATATTGAAATCTATTCATAACTCATAGGAATCGCTTGTTTGATTCCGCTTCAAGAGCTTCATTGCTCGATTCCTAAGTTCAAGATTTTTTTCAAAGTCAGTTTTACTTCCATATTTTGAGATTGACTTCTTCCATGCAGTACATTGATTTCAATTGCAGCATGCTACGCGTACAGAATCGTGTACAAATTGGTCTCGAAGTGCTTCAGTTTTTTACGATGCACGCTTGGGACTTCAAGTCAGATAAATTTGCGCTTATCTGGGAGAAACTTGACGAAAAGGACAAGCAAATGTACGTATAGAAAATTAAAAAATAGCAAACTACAAGAGTTTTCTAAAACTAAAAGTAAACGAATAGATTCAATATGGATATGGACCCAAAAGAAAGCATTGAAGAGTACATGGTATCCTGCATACAGGGTGGTCGGCAATATATCTTGAAGGAATCACCAGCATCATTGCCTAGAGCACGTATGCAGCTAAAAATGTAAGCACAGAAATTGTCAGATGTATAGCCCCGAATGAGATGTATTCAATCCTCATGTATGTACTTTCCAGGATGTACCTTTTGGATCGTACGTGTAAAACGATCGTAGTTTCGATGCTCTGCTATTGGACCTATAATACACTGGCACCGTTTATAATGTGAAGGAAGACTACCACCAATGGCGTAATATTTCAAAAGGATGCCAAGGAAGACTTGCTGCTTTAAATCGCTTTCAACGTTGCTTACAGTTTTTGCTGCACAAATTTTATGCTCGTACAGTTTAAGTTAATGGGTTGAAGTTTTTTCTCAATAAATTTAGAAGCCTCAGAGATGCCACCAAAGCGTTTTTTCTTGTAACAGTATGAAACTTTACACTTTCAAATAAGATACAGAAGATCTCATGCAAAATTAAAAATCAAAATTTTAAAGTATAGGACCGATGATTGTCCTTGACGAAATAATATTTAATTTGCTTTTAATATTTGACAAAACTACTAAACACATCTAAACACAAAGCGTACACTTCAATACTTACATAATGTAACACACATTAAATCTTAATAAATATTAACAACAACCATAACAATTTTAACCAGTGCATACTTAATCTTAAATCAAAAATTCCTTGCAACAAAATCTCCGACATGACGAAAGTTTTATGTAAAAAATTGGAGTCATAGTGAACAAGTACTTTTTGTTTGAAAAATCACTTGATTATTATTATTTTCAATAAAATTTTAAATATATGAGATATACTTCGATTTATTAGACCCTTTACTTTTCAATACTGCTAAAATATCTTTAGTTTTTTCGGGTTTTTCGAAACTAATCGACACTTTGCATCATATCGACATCATATTGATTTTTGATATTATTCGATACTTTCTGACTTTTTACTAATTTTTTTTGAAGTTTTTCGATACTTTAAGTTATTTTTATCAATTTTATTCCCTCTTGGATATTTTTGACCTAATTTGATTACTTAGACTCTGATCAAATTTTTAGATATTTTTGATCTTTTCGACTTTTATCGAACGATAGCTTCTCAACTATCAAAGAGTTTTTATATTTTTTCGATACTTTTCCATGCATTTCGATCTTGTTCGACACTATTCGATTGTTTTATATATATATTTATATATATATATATTTTAGATACTTGATAAAACGAGTATAGTCGAAAATTGAGCTATTGTCATCCGAATGCCAAATGAAATGAAGTTGGCAGAATATTTTCGAAAACTCTGCAGGAATTCAAAAGTTTGCACTGCTTGAGAGAACTCATACAATATAACAAATAACACATACTCGTACATTTATTACAAAAACAAAACATCTCCATACACTAGCAAAAAAGTTTCATAAATAACGGTTCATCAGTGGTATGTAAATTAAGTTCCAAATTAAAACGTTAACTAAACTTTGCTCCACGTTTCCCGTACCCATATCTAAATAGTATCGCCTGCCTGTTATGAGCCTCTTCCTGGTTGGGTTGATAATCTCAACGGACCCACCGGTCTCATGATCGGTTGTGGCAAAGGAGTCATACGTTCGGTGCTTGTCGATCAAAAGAACAAATCAGAATTAATTCCCGTGGATTATGCCATCAGTGGATTGATTGTTATTCCATACGAATTCAATACACTGGCCCAACGGTAAGAATTGTCTTTATATAGCGCTCTAACGTCTTACTACATATCAGCACATTCTCGACTTCTGTAGACCCGTAGATATACCAGTATACAATATGACAAATGCGGAGCACCGCAAAAGGCCCATGGGCTATATCATAGAAATGAGCAAAAAAATAAACCAACAATATCCATTGAATGCTGGACTCTGGTATCCAGATCCAACAGTAACAACAAATAGGTTGTACCATGCATTCAACGTGATGATGTTCCATTGGCTACCAGCCTATTTGCTCGATTTCCTACTGCTGATACTTGGCCAGAAGCGTTTGTAAGTAAAATTTTTGCGATCGGCACTGTTTGTGGGTATTAACGTACTTGTACGACTCTTTTCAAAAGCATGTTGCGTGTGCAGCAGAAAATCTCTATTGGCCTAGAAGTTTTACAATTTTTCACAATGCATCCATGGACGTTTAAGTCTCAGCACTATTCAGCATTATGGGACAATCTGATACAAAAGGATAAGGAGATGTGAGTTAAATATAAAGGTACATTCGAGATTTCCCATTCGATAATAAAATTTACTCGATTTCTAGCTTCAACATGAATATGGATCCGCCAAATACCGAAGAGGAATATATGATGTATTGCGCTTTGGGAGCCAGAAAATATTTGCTCAAAGAAAAGGAAGAAGATTTGCCCAAAGCTCGAAGAAACCTAAAAATGTAATATTATCTGTTGGCTACTCATTATTTTATTTTAATCCTTTATTTCCTTGAATCTCAGCATGTGGGCTGTGGACAAAATAAGCAAAACTGTGATTGTTGGTCTGTTTTTGTACTACACGTTAAAGTGGACCGGAGTACTTGCCATGTTTTAAATGTACCTGTAATCTAATAATAATACTCATAGGGGAGTAATTGAAAGTCATTGTCTTAAGCGCTGCTCAGGTTACTACCATTTACGTCACTAACCATTCGTTATTTTGTTGTGGGTTTTGCTATTTCATTGTATATGTATATGTATATGTATATGTGTATATGTTTGTAAGTTTTGTTACGAATTTTTTATATATTTTTTAATAAAAACAAGAAATTTCAGAAAATTTGTTCAATTTGTTTAGATTGTAGCTGCATTAAACAATAAAGAGATGCGTGGGTTTTGTGCTATTTCTCTATTGTCATATTTTCAAGTCGAAGTGTTGAGAGTTGAAGCGGAACATTTACCTTGACTTCTTTAGTAACTGTATTTTTATCTTTTGAATCAATTAAACACAAGAAAATAATATGAGCTATGGAAATGTGATATTATTAGCATGAACTGTACGATTGTCTTAACTTCAAGCTCAACATTTGTATATTAATAAATTGTTTTTAAGGTTAAAACATTTTCTATTACTAATTCATCCAATACGAGTACTTACTGTTATTTAGGAGACTATAACGGGTGAATGCCCAGGGAAGCGGCCTTTCAGTAAATTTTATTTATTTCTTTGTATTGGGAACGCACTTCCACTTCCTATATGACTTGATGTGTTTTGTGGCAGTGGAGTTGAAGAGAATACAAATATCTCTAAACGATTCATTTGAGAGGAATACAAACTTGAGTCGAAATAAACAGCTCATAAAATAATTTTTATATCTCTAGTGAATTAAATTGTTAAAACTTTCTTTGGCGCCAATTTTCGGTATTTTCAGTATTCATATATTTAGAAAACACTTTGACCCATCAACGGAAAGTAAATCTTATAGTGTTGCAGTCCCAAAAATCAGGATATAATCATATATATCAATTAAACACATATGATCTCTACTTGCTATAAGTCAAATATTTATATAAAAATCTTTCTGTAACCTGTGTAGTTACGCCAGCTGCGAATGAACCACTACCAGGATGGGTGGATAATATGAACGGTCCCACAGGTGTACTGATTGGCGCTGCGAAAGGTGTTATACGCTCGATGCTTTGTAATGGGGAGCTTAAGTCTGAAGTGATACCAGTCGACATTGCAATTAATGGACTCATTTTGATGCCGTATCATTATCATTCAATGGAAACTAAGTATGACGCACATTTCGTTTATCAACACTGGTTAACACTCAGTGTGAACGTAACAAATATTTGTAAGCGATAAAGTGTCTATATAACAGATATTGATCAATAAATTTGAAAAGCAGTGCCATCGTTAGTGAGTAATTGCTTACAGCTGAATGAAGGATGTCATTTGCTTTTCACGCAAATATGAAGGACTTTGATACCAGAGGCGATAAACTTATGAGGCCTTGCACTGTGAAAGTTAAACATCTGACTCCGTCCCTCCGCCCCCTTCAAATCATATATGTGCCTACCTTTTTTAGTGAATTTCAAGTGGGGTCTGATGTTTTTGCGGAATGAGCATTTCTATTGCGATTCCAGGGTCTTCTAAATTTATCGACTTTGGTGATACTCAATTTACGAATTGAATTCTTTTCTCCTCATTGCTGAAAGCACAGAAATTGGCAACTACGCGAATATTAAAATTTGACAAGACCTATTGATCATGCTCAGAAAAATCTAATGACTTGTTTTGTTTTGTTTCTTGTAGGCCACAACGAATTCCAGTTTATAATATAACGATTTCCGAGCAAAAGAAACGCACGTGGAAATGGGTTATGGATGTTGGACGTGACTTTGGCATAAAATACCCATTCGACATTGGACTCTGGTATCCAGATGGTAATATGACAATGAATAAAATCTATCACTGGTTTTGTGTGGTCATGTTTATGTGGTTGCCGGCATATGTTGTAGACTTCCTACTGATGATTTTCGGACAAAGGCGTTTGTGCGTAAAACTCTCTCTTCTTGACAGTTCGTATTACAATAGACGGGTTTTGTATAATATATTTGCATTTCTAGCATGGTTCGTGTTCAAACTAAGGTGGCAACTGGATTAGATGTATTGCAGTTCTTTACAACGCGTGCCTGGGACTTTAAGTCGACAAATTTTCAAAAAATCTACAACGACTTAAAGCCAACGGATCGTGCGATGTAAGTGATTGAATACGGGAGCAAATTGAAAAATTTTTACTGATTTCAATTCTGCAAAATATATTACAAAAATATTGAAAAATTATATTTCGTCTAAAATTGTATGACATATTTCGAAGCCTTTGGTGTTGCTCAGTCAAATGCTTTTGTTTTTTGACTAATAATTTATTTTTTTCAAAATCTATATGTGGAGTTTTAAAACAACTTTTACTATTAAATACTTTTACTAGTTGAGACTAATTCGAATTTTTTCCAAAAATGCGATTTTAGTTCCTTAAAACATACACTTTTCAACAAGTTTTGTAGACTTTTGGCATAGCTTAGTGATGCCAAATTAAGATATTTAATCCGCAAAATCGATTATCGCTTTCTTCGCGATTCTGAAAACTTAAAAAATATTTTTTGTACTTAAAAACTTGAAATTTTGATCAAAAATTCGAGACTTTTTCTGGACTTAAGCACAATTTCTACTTCTGATGTGTGGAAGAAATTCAAAAAATCTGCAATACAACGATTATGAAAAATTCGGTTTTATGACTCTTAATGATATGTCCAAAACCAAATCTGATTAAAGAAATGGTGTTCATTTTCGCAATCCAAGGAATATGTATCCCTAAGCTCTATAACTGCATTTAATGCAGAGTATTGTAAGTTTGAAGAATATGTGTGTTTTAATTACAACAATCAATCTCTTCTAGCTTCAAGGTAAATACCGATGAAGTGGATGACATGGAGTACATGCGTACCTGTATATTGGGAGGACGTCAATATGTAATGAAGGAACCACTATCAACTCTCCCAAGAGCCAGAGCTCAATTGAAAATGTAAGCCAATGCTAATCATAGTAAAAGTTTTTAGCCACTCACATTTTCTGTACTTTTGATTTATAGAATGTACGTCTTGGATCGTTTCTGCAAGGTAGCCATTTTGACAGGACTCGCCTATATATTGCTCTTGAAATTGGGCATAATTGATTTGATTAAGTCTTCAATTGATTCGGATAAAATGCAAATAATTAAACATTGATTGACAGAGCTAAATACTGATAATAATCATTACGTGGAAGACATGACTTTTTATTATTTTAAAATTACGTACCACTTATTATACTGCATGGAAATTTTGTATAGTTATTATTTGGAGCTGGAATGAATGTTATCTTTAAAAACATACATACAAATGTAAATAAAACCTAAAAACTAAACTACACTTGTCAATTACTTTTGTGAAAACTATTACATATATTATATATTATATCGCAAGGTATCTTGCTCCACTGACTGTAACATTACGATTTTGATTATTTTTGGGCCACCAGCCCACAAAATGCACCAAAGAGTGCATTTTTCAGGGTGCATTGGCAGCTATGATAAATAATAGTTAGTCGCTAAGAACAATTTCTTTATTATTATATTTCTAATAAAATAGATTCACAACAATTACTTTACTATCGAAATTTCTCAAATATTGGTTGGGATTTGTAATGTAAGGCCGTCGACAAGGAGTAGTGATTCTGAGATCCTAGTTGATCATTAATTTTGAAGTTTCGTTTCGAAATGTTTGCTGTTTGTTTTCTTGGAAGTTTTTTAATAAAAATTAAAGGATAAATGAACATGTAGCCAGTTGCGGTTAATACGCCAAATTGACGTTGAACGTTAATGGAGCAAACAGATTTGAGCATTTAATTTAAGTTATCAATGTCAGTGTGAGTGAGATCTTCGAAATCTGACGTCACATTTACGGTCAGGGTGGCATACTAAAAAAATCACTTAAATTCATCACATTTACATTGCTTTTCTATATGCTTGTGCGCTTGTAAATAGCGAATGTAATTTGATTGCTGACGTAGCTGAAACAAAAATATTCCAATAACATTCGAAACATGTGGACATATGAACATATACATATTTAGATATATTGCAGAGTTGTTGTTGTTCCGTTGTTGTCAAAGTATTGATTTCTAAACATACAGAAACATTGATCGCTACTAGGTGCTGTAAGTTCATTTATCATTTAAAGTTATTTCGTTTTACTTAAGCTTACATGGTTTTCAAAAACTGGGTTCGATTCGTTTTTAACAGTTGCATGGCAGCGCTTTCCTACAATGTAATTAAAAAAGTTTTAGCTGTAAGTTGATAGAAAATTGAATTTCCCTAGTGCATCAATACGAAACCATTTTAAAAACAAAACGATATTTAATGAATACGAGTAGTTGCGGTAGAGTAGCGTTTGCTTGACTCTCCTGCAATTTTGCATAAGCGCTGTGAATAAAAGCATTTAGTGAATGAAAAACTTTATAAATAGGAGTTATTTCTTGCTATTGTCACGCTTAGCATTCTAAGATATTAATTTCTTGACTGTTTTTAAAAACATCTCGCGTGATTTAATTTAATTTCTTTAGCTGATTCCCAGATTAGTAGTTGATCTTGTTTTGCCAGTGTTGATTGCACAATTTTCCCGTGATTTTCGATTGTGCTTGCGCTAAATTGTAAATAAATTTTTACCTTTGCGTCCACGCCAGCACAGCAGAGGAGGGAGGTAAATAAATATATATAGATTGTAAGAACCAGCTGTTTTTTTACTATAAATGTGAGCAAACATTATTTGTGCGAAGCTTTAGGCTTTTTACACCAGGATTGGTTTTTCCTCATTTTCAGGGAAAGGAACAGGAAAAAGGGCCGTTCGCGTGTGAAAAATGGCAAAAGTATGAGGGCGGAAGGGAGTTAAAAAAAATGGTCTAATAGCGAAACTCAGCTTTCATATTGAACACCCAGTTTTTATAGCAAATTAAAAACAAAATCGAAACATAGCATACCTTTAGGCATACATACAGTACATACAAGATTTTGTTTTTTACCTACAAAAATCTTATGCACTACGAAAAAACAAAAGGTAGGTAGTTCTTTCACATCCCGAAAATCCTAGCAAAATCAGATATTAAAACCTAGCACAATTAGATTCATTATTTCCAATGAAAACGCGGACCGCGCGGTGCAGAAAATCAAAAACCTGGACTTGCTCCGCGAAACGCGTATCATATCGTCACGTTAACGTTAATACCATTTTTAATTTATTTTCGTTTAAACAGTGCGCCAAACATATTTAAGCGCAGCCAGCGCTTCATTACGTTTAAGTAACCGTGGGACTTATCATAGGTGCTTTTTTTTGTAGGCAAGAGCATTTCTTAAGCGATAGTGAATAAAATATTTATTTGGAGCAATACATCAATTTCTTCCAATTAATTTTAAAGATTATTTCATGTAAATATTGCCCACGGCTACGCCTGAGGTGGTTCATCCGTTAGCTTCAATTTCGGCTTACTTTTTCCAGCATTTCGCCCGGTATCTCACCAATGGCAGCTGTAGTGTTGACTTCCTGTATACGAGAGTTTTCACAAACTGCACCAAACAGTGCATTTTTCAGGGTGCATTGGCAGCTCTTAAACTACTTCTGGCTGCATTTCAAGCAAAATTCTGCAATTCTGTTTGTTAACGTACCCATTGAGCCAAAAATTAGCTTCGTCGCTGAAGAAAATTTTTCAATAAGAAATTGGACATTCATCCAACTTTTCCAAAGTCCATTCACCAAACTAACGACGTATTGGTAGGTCACCCGGCTTCAGTTCTCGCACCAGCTGTATTTTGTATGGTTTCATACCGAGGTCCTTACGTAAAATCTTCCAGGTGCTGGAATAGTACAAACCCAATTGTTGACAACGACAACGAATGGACATATAGCTATGCTTATTGACACTGGCCGATACAGCAGCAATATTCTCCTCGATACGCACTTTCCGCATACGGATTGATTGATTAGTGTCCAATAAGGTGAAACTGGTGTGAAATTTGGTCACAATAACTTGTATAGTCTGTTCGATGGCGCGAAGCCCATTTCTCACACAGCACGAATTTTGAAAGTAAAACTCAATGATTTGCAAGTGCTGTTCGCAAGTGCTGTCTATTGATGGCAAGTCTTAATGAACATTTTTGGCGCTGACACACGTTGCCAATCTTGCGTGAAATGTCAAAAAACTTCCACTTGTTAAAAAAATTACGTACATTTTAGTAAAATTCGGGGTTCAAGATAAAAAAAGTACATTGCGCTTCTAAAAAGTAAATTTTTTGTCGATTTAGTAAATTTTCAAAAAACCCAAATGCCATCACTGATTTTGAAAAGCACGAAAATGCTTATAGCCAAAAAAGTTTGAAGCAAATAAATTTTTAGGGGAAGAAGCTTAAACATTATTGTTTAATGGGCATATACTGATGGCAATATTAAGTCCGCTTTCTACCATCAGCTTAAGAGGACCTGAAGAGCTTTAAAGTCACCAATCCGTGCACCGAAAAAATTGGAAAAGTGCATACCAAATAAAAATGTTTTATAGGGTAAGGTAAGTATGGTTGTAGAACTATATTCCTAAGAGAGCAGATATGATAGACAAAGCAAAATATGAAGGATCAAGAGAAATTCATCCTTCCAGTCTAAGAAACAGTGCATGGAGTTACATAAAAACTCCATCAAAAGGCATAAGTGAAAATCTACTAAGTCTACTGAAAACGCTGCGGCATCTTCACTTACATAATTTAATTTAAATTTTATTAAACTTCTGTTTGTTAGACAAGAGTATCGTTAAACAAAAAAAGGAACTGCATCTCGATGCGCAGCACAAAGATCTAGACACTTCAATGCAAAACCAACATAAGAAAAGCCGGATAAATATTTGCACGATCCACACAAGTAGCTGCAGCGCGCTTAGCAAATTCAGTAATTAAACAGTACACAATAATAGTAACAATAACAACAACAACAACAAAACACCTAAGACTTAAGTAGATACTCCAGTCCTCTAGTCACATTTGGCTAATTAGCATGGGAACTCCTCCCTTGATCTTTCCTTTTGGATGTGCACTCGCGCGATCACTTACTGTTGCTTACGCCATGTTGAATTGATAGCAATTGAATGAAAACGAAAAAAAAACTTAAAAATTACTCGTGTGCTTCTTGTTACTCGCAAATGCATTCAACGTGCAAATAATTGGCGAACCTATCGATATTAATTATGAAATTGAAAATTAAATAAAATTAACTTCTACTTATTGATACCGATCTATGATGATGACGGCGGCAACGAACGCGGTTTGCGACTGCGCATCAAAACCTGCTGTTATCACAGCACAAACACCAATTGCAATTTCAATTTGTTAGTTTGTTTGGGATAGCACGCTTCGGCTTTGATCCAATGAGAAGAGGGAGAGGTTTACGCGTGCGCAATTTCACCTTAACAGATTTATTACAACGATGGCATTGTAACCTCAACTGTAGTTTTGGTTTATTTGTTAGATCCTCACTAAAAATGTTTACATTTATCACACGTGCTTTGTTGCCTTCAATTTAGAACGTGTGAGTTAGGGGCTATTGCATGGGGAGTCCATGTGTCATAAAACTCAAGGCAAAAGTGTAACTTTGTTGTTTTTGGCCACGAATTGTCTATCTTCAACCTGGCAACCCTGTTCATTTGTTAGCTTGCCATCTCACTGAGAAAATAAAAAGAATATTTTTTAAGAAACAAATAGAATGTCACAAAAGGCAATTTGATAATATTTGGCTAATTCAATTGCGAAACTATTTCAATTATTAAATTAAACTTTTCAGCAAGAAATGTTTCAAATAATTTACGCAGACATTTAAAATCAAAACAAAACTCTCAAGTATGCCATACGTAATAAAGAGTCAATGAGACAACATTTCTAATGAATATCAAGTGCAAGTGAGCAATGGGGTGTACCTTATTTTGGTAATTTAATGAAAACTCGTAATGACGTCAAAAAAGCGGAAAAATTGAGACTTAGATAAGACAAAGCAATCGCATCGCTTCTGCCATAAAATGCCCATGCTTACATGAGCAACAGAATGGAAGGATATTTTAAAATAAAATAAATATTTAATCAAAATTCTTTGAATTGATAAAAACACTCCAAAATCCATGTTAACTCCTCCGGAAAATAACTAATTGGTTTTCTATTCTATTCTCATTATTGGCTATTAGTGACTTGATTAGTTTCCATTAGTAATGGCTTTCAGCACTTTTGATTTCTGATCATTGTCGATTAGTAGATATTTGTGAGTACTCCTATCACTTGTGAAATCAATTTGTAACCAAGCACTACTTCAATTATAAGTGATGTTTCACCTGATGGTTAGTGCCAAACCTCATCACTTATGGGTACTAATGAAAACAGTCAATGCAATATCAGTGCTCCAAGGGAACTTATCACTGATCTTTGAACTTGAAATCACTAATAGCACTAGTGCTAATAAATAGTTCCATTAGTTTTCTCCTTAGGGCTTAACCGTAGTGGAAGTATCTGTATTATGATTATAAAAAACTCTCACATTTAATCTAAGGTTTTGAATCAGATACTGAGCCTGAAATTATGTTAGTGCTTGAACAAAAATGTCACTTATCTACATTCGAGTACTTACAAGATATCTTAAACTATTTTTTGCCCAAAATATTACGCTGATAAATTAAAGTGAGCATATAATAAATAAATTACTTTCATTACTGCATCTCTAAAACTCAAACTTTGCTGTTCTTCTTATCTTGAACATCATAAAATCTCAGAAAAGGCACTTGGTTGCTACCCTTAAATTACATTTGGCTCATCAGTCTTATAAAGAGACACCCCAGCGCAATATCTTAAAAAGAAGCTTGTAAATATAAACATCCCTCGATTAGCAAGCTCGGCTACCTAAAAGCTGTTGCTGCCAATGCTGCGCAGCAGCACTAAATAGCACACTTCACAGCCACCACTTCACCAAGAGTAAAGTTTTTATTTCAATGTTGACACAACGATTGTACCGACGAAATTTCGTTGCTTGATTTTCGGAGAAGCTACAGCCGCTCCAACTGACAATGCTCACATACCTACATGCATTGGTAGCAACCGCAGCAGCAGCGTCAACAGCAAAGTCTGCTGCTGTGATAGTCGGTTATAAATAAAGGCTGGCTACAGCATGATCCCACATTAAAAGTTGAACTTTCGGCGGCATTCATACATCGATAAAAGCGTGTCCTGAAAACGGAAAACGGAAAACGGAAATTAATATTTTTCATTTTTTAAATACCGCGTGTGAAGAGGGCTTCTATAAAGAAAAACCAACAGGCCAATAGTTGCCAATAAAGAAACACAAATAAGAACTTTTTTTAAGAATTTCGTTTTAAAGAAAAGCCAAACTATGGTTATACAAGGAGTGGTGAGCTTAAAATAATAGTGAACATTTTTGAAGACTTTTTTAAAATTTATATAATGCAATGAAAGCCTGTAAATCAATCAGAATAAAAGGATGACACATTCTGTTAACAAATTTATTGTTTCGTCCTTCAACTACGTTGCGCAATATAGCGTTCACTCAACAAGAAAACCTCCTGTCTTTGGTTTTTGTGGAAAAATTTAGTAATGAGCTGATCCAAGTATGAATTCAAGGAAAACCATTGAGCTCTGGTTGAAAAGTTTGTCTTTAGAAAGTCCTAGAGACTTTGTTTAAAGAATTTAACTCTCGAAAAACTCCGGACAAAAGTTATTAGTGACTCATCTCTAAGATTATGAATTTTGCATGATTTCCTTGATAAATGGCACATTGTGGAGAGATGTAGAACTTTGTCAATTCTTGCTTTGTGAAACGTGCAAAGTTAAACAACAAATATTCTTTTCTAGCCTTGAAAAGTTATGCACTAACTTCTAATGTACTTTTCCAATTAACCAGGCCAGAGTTTAAAAAAAAAGAAGTAGGATTTGAAGTAAAAATTCTCAGAAAAATATGATGACGCAAGATTTTAACATTAATTTAGCCATAATTTGCACACTCGATTATGGATAATGATAACCGAAAGTAATTTTAGTAAATTTGAGTGCAGAATATCGATTCGTCGATTAGTTATAAATAATTGAACTTGAATTTTTTGAAAAAAAAAGTTCTCAAGACCAGATATTGTAGTCAAATGTTTTTGGGTATGTTAGTTCTGGAAAGTGCAAGTTATACGAAAATATTGCTTTGTTTGTTTGTTGTTCCTATTAGCAGTACTCATTGCTAATATTTAGGAAGGCAGTTATTTATAATAACACTTATTATTCACTTATACTGAACTTAAAGTTGAGTAATATCTTGATGTGTTAAGCAAATTTAAAGAATACCAACTTAAACATCGTTCATCTTGGATTTGATTTCAAAAATAAGGAAGTTAATTGTATACCGGTTTGGCTTGTCCACTGGGGTTCTTTTGTACGTGTACGCGCCCAAATCAATTCTACAATTCAACAGTTTCATTCTTATTGGCAAAACAAAATATTCATATTGACGAATATTCGTAAATGATTATCAGTTTTAAATAAAAAAGTGCACATGAGTGCAGGTATGCCCTACCTATGCCTAAGCCTGTTATTGACTTTAGTTTCCAGTTTATACAGAATCGAATTAAAAATAAATTTGAATCTGAATTTGAAGGAGTGTTATATATAGACGAATCCACATTGTGCAGTATAATCCATGAAACGTGTTTCGCTTGATTAGAACTTCATAATATTCATGAACAGTTTAAAAACTACAACCACAGAAAGTTTCGAAGCTATTCTCAGAATTGCATAGCCCAATTACATTATTTCTCACATTGGATTTCGCTCGTGTGCCTTACATCCTCCCGAGAAATAGAGTCTAAACAAAACTCGTCCATCGTCCGCTTATATCATCGAGTGCTTGTGACTCTATTCAACATTTCCCCGATTCACAGATTTCTTGTTCCAAATATCATTTCCACGGTGATGTTCGCATTTTCTGATGCTCTGAAAGTTGCACTCCAATGCTTGTCGGCAGACTTCACTTAGTGAATTGTGCAACGTCTGTCTAATCCATATTCACCATTTGATTCTATCGTAAGTCAATGACCAATTCAAAATTGAAGATGTTCCTGGACTACCAGGTTTTCAGAATTACGTGAAGATATTTCTTGGTTAACCTTGTCGGCAGGAACGATGATTGCACGACATTATGAATCACCTCTTTACTCTAAGTTGACCATATGATGCTTCCTTCAATGTAATGGATGCGGTCTTAGTATTAGCCTCGTACACTTCAGGATTCCACATCTGCTGCCACTTATTTGACTCAGATGCAATATGGTCGTTCAAATTTCGAATTCTATAAAGCAGAAGATTAGGGTCTTAGACCAATATTTTGCCTTTCTCGCTCTAGCTTGAAAATCTTGTTGTTTGATGGAAATTAAAATTAAGTGTAAGCCCAGCCTGAAATACAACATTTTGGTGGTCTTTCATCTGCAAGACAATTTTCAAATTATTTTAACTAACAGATATATTTTCTGAATAATAATTTTAAGATGATCAATTCTAACAAACAATTTACTGGCATTTTCAACATGCCTTCTTAAAGGATTTGATTTTGAAGCGCTGACTTTGAATCTGGCCACCAAGTAGCTGGTTTTTGAGATATCCACATCAAATGATGCGTAAAATTTCAAAGTATAACTTTTTTAAAAACAAATGAGACTTGAATAGGTATACATTGCTTCAGTAATTGATTAGCGTAAAATCAATACTTTCTGGTCAAGAATCTCTTACAGTTAAAAGAAAAGTTTCAAATTCTAGAGACTGTTTGAAATAGGTTGATAGCTAAGGCCTGTTGGAGTTTATTGAGTAAAAAAGAGACCGTTTTCTTATCAATGTAAAAAATGTTTGATGAAATATTTCAATTTTGAAATAAACATAAGAAAATGTTAGTCTGTCCGCTTATTGTAGGCCCTCACTCTGAGTACAACACTAACTGGACATGACTGTGTGGATAATGGATGTATCGGCTTAAGACTGAAGGGCATAATAGCAATGAACTGTATTTTACAGGGTATAGTATGTATTTAGGCGAATTACAGTGTTTTATTGCAGAATAACATTTATATTATAGGAACAAGAACTCAGTTCTAGAAATAATGTGATTATTTAAAGTTCAATTTCAGCTACAATTCAATCCACTCTTGTCAATCCACTTTTTTTTTTTTTTTGAAGTTCAATTGCGATTTCAAGAAATTAGTATTAGATATTCGGTAATAATGATTTTATGTACATACTCGCACATTTTTTTTACCTCAATATATTTTTTAGTATCGAGGTGTTAATTTATTCAATCAATAGTAATTGCAGCTTGTGGCAGATATTGTAGACTTATTCAAATGTGTATACCTGCGTTCAGCAGGAGCGGAAGCAACATCTACGGCTGCCTATTTTTCAACCTGAAAGCCAAGTACCATTCAGATGAGCATGTCAATTCAAATTTTCAAATATGAGCGCTCGTCGACAGATAAAAAAGTTAACAAGTACTCGTATTAAATTTCTCTGTCTTCTCCCTCCCTCGGTACATATCTACGTTTCGAACAATCGAGATGATCCATTAAGGTTGTGCGATCGCTGTACTCATCAAATTCATAGCTCCCAGCACACCTCATTCATCTCTTTGAATGGGATTTCCTTGAAAGCATCTAATTATTTATATTATTATTGTCTCCGGTATGGTGTGCTCGTGGATGGTG
Organism: Meiosimyza decipiens; assembly: GCA_963680825.1. Taxonomy (NCBI): domain Eukaryota; kingdom Metazoa; phylum Arthropoda; class Insecta; order Diptera; family Lauxaniidae; genus Meiosimyza; species Meiosimyza decipiens. The sequence goes on along the minus strand of OY804261.1, from coordinate 80,470,253 downwards.
GAAAGTAGCAATAACAATGAAGCTGCAAGCTTAGAAGAAACAGCTAAATCAATCTGCTTGTTAAAAGATATTGCTTAGTTTACAAAAAATCATATCTTTAGAATATTGTCAACTCTTATAATCTAAGAATTATTTGCTTTTGAAATTTAGCTCTACGTCTAAACTTTAACCTTAGGAACAATTAAAAATTCTTTATCTGCTAACGATATGGTCTCTGAATATACTGATTTATTGAATAAGAATACGCCACTTAGGCTATCGAAATATGTTTACAGATCAACTCAAGCGATGGAGTTCTTAAGAGCCGTCGCGAGTGAATCATGGGAATCATTTTGTTTTTCTCAAATAATTGGGTATAGTCATGTTGATTAATTTTACTTTCTTAGTTTCCACAAATCATTCAAATTGTTTGTAAGCCAATAACAATACGCAAGTAAATAAATATTCGTTTGTATTTGAATGTTATGGAAAAAATTCATATTTTTTTGTGGGAAAAGTTACCTAAGTTGTTCTTGTATCTTAAAAAAATCTACCACAAAATAATGACATGGTTGTTCTTTGAAAAAGTGCCATGTGCATATAAGCTGCCATTCAATTTTGCACTATGTGTATGAATATATAGATAAAAATGTATTAGTAAAAAAGTTACATTGTCATAATTCAATGACCTTGACATATATTTGATAAAAGAAAAACAAATAAGAGCTAAACAACTTTTAATTCATATATCTTTTTTTTTTCATACAATTTACATGTAAAACTAACAGGCTTCGGCTCCACCTTGTAAAATTGAGGTACAGAGCTGAGTTTTAGTGAAACTTTTCTTCATATTATAAAATTACCTTGATTGAGTACACCATAAGACATAGCAATTTCAAAGCGACAAGTAAGTTTTCGAAAAGCTTCTATGTGCACACTATCCAAAATTTTGAAAAATCGGTTTCAATATATATCAAACATCCTCCAAAAGTTGATAAAATGAACTAATTTTTTGGTATGTAAGTTTTTAGCATAAACAAATTTAAGGGTTCTGTTACAGTGAAAGTTGTTCTGATATTGTAAGCCGCCTTAAGGGTTGGATGATATGGATAGTGCGCGCTATAGCTTTGCAAATCACTTTCTTCAGTTATACCCTGTCACCAGAGAGAAGCCGCTCCAAAACTTAGTTTACCAGGCCATGACCTCCCCTTATAATTCAAAACCAATCAGACGGATATTGTGTTGGTCAAAAAACCGTAAAGTTTTTGATTTTCAATATCTAAGAACTTAAAATATTTTTTGATTTAATACATTATTTAGGTATAAATTGAAAATTTATGATTAAAAGAAATCGGTATTTTCGAGACATTTCGAAACGGTGTAGCTTTGTCGAAACTTATTAAGCGGATGTCATGTTATGTTCATGCCATGCTTTACGTTTTTGATTACATTTTTCGAGCTATTGAGCAAACGCTCTTTTGACCTCATGAAATGACGAGAGCTGCTGTTAATGTCATCCTTAAATAAATTTTTTCGCATGAAAACTGCTTACTAAACCTTGTAAATGAATTATTTTAAGAAAAAACTAATGATGCTTCCTTACATTTTCATATAGGAGATTGCAAGCAAATAAAAGTTAATTTTTAAAAAAATTTAATTTACATGAATCTTAATGAAAACACTGTTTTGGGAAGAATGCCACATCTAAGAATTGTAGATCTCAAAGTCCACAATAGATCATAAAGAAAGATGTTTTTGCGATATTTAACGGAGAAATGTAGCCCTAGGGCTTTGAATTATGAACGAAAGTCTTAGATTATCAATAAAGTTACAGTGCCCAAGCTCCATCAGCGTTTTCAACTCATCAAGTACGAATTTAAAGAAAAAACAGAAGCAATTTTCTGGGATGTAGTGAAAACAAACATTTACTAGTGTAACAATTGTAAACATTTCAACAAGATATGAGCCCGTACTTACAATTTTCATAAATTTGATTTGAATGTAATAACATGCACTGCTTTGCACTTTGCACCGCGAATTCAAAGTATTCATAATAACTAGGTAAACAACTTAGTGTTTGTAGTGCTCTGTACTCAATTACATGATATTTGAAGCCTGAATTACAGTGCTACAAAACATATATAAGTGGCGAAGTTTTCAAACAATCAATTTATGGCATAATAATATGAGTATCAAATATGCTAAGCAATATTAAGAAAACAATTATGGCTGCCAGTAATATTTTTTATAGTTATGAAGTTCGTGAGATATGAAACATACGAGTATGCCACCTAAATTAAATATTTTAATGTATTAAAAGTCCTTTCGAACAAGCAGAGTACAACTTTCTTTCAGAGCAGACAATAGCGTTCAAAAAAATAAAATTTATTTTTTGGGTAATTTTTGCTACAAACGTGTGGTTAATGCATGCGGTGCACGTCCTATAACAACTGTCATGGTTTGGTTTCATTACTCTTGCACTTGATCGGAGAGCTTCAAAGGTTAAGCCAGCTATATTTGTTCAAAGAAGATTGCAACTAATTAATCTTCCTTTTGTTCAATAATCACATGTAATAAAGTTTGTGGCTTGAGTCTTTCGTTTATTGTTCGATAAACGTCGCAGTTTGTGATGTAGTTGAATCGTTCCTTAGTTTTATTTTGTTGTTGTTGTTGTTGCTTAATTTTCGTACATGCTATAATCTATCATAATATCTTATTGTTATTGCCTTGTTAATATTTACAACTAATGGTTTCCTAATAACTTTAAAAAGGTTCCGATACAAATTTGGTGTTGTGGTTTCTACACGAATTTATTTGTGGCAATCATCTTGTTAGTATTTTAGAGTTAATTGAAGTTTAGTCTAGAAAATCTATTCTTCAAGTGCATGCCATACTTTTGCAACACAGTTTTCAATCGCGTTCTCAACGCCATCTCATTATTTTTTAACAACAAATCTCACACTCACACATCAATATAACGACAGTTAAGGGTAATGAAAAATTTAAACTTAGGAGGGACCTTCGTCGTTGTGTGATCCTTTCAAGTAAATTATTGAGAAAAATAGAAGATCAGAACCTTGCAAAGTACAATCATATATACAATTTATTGATCAGCTAAAAAAAGTTTTTCTTTTTTATAAATGGCGAAAATTGATGGAGTTGCACCGTACTGTACTGCAATGTACTGTACTACAAGCACAGTAAATATTTTTTCTTAATGTTCACTTAATGAACAAACTTTACAGGTAACAGGTATAAGATATCAATCAAAATTTTTGAAGGTTTCTCGTGCTAACGCAAAATTTCTGTGGTTGGGCTACAGGCTTGAGCAAGGGAGCTGAAATTTTGTAAATTTTGAGAGATGAAAAATAAAAATCTAAAAATTAAAAAGAAAAAACGCCATAATATTCATGCTGTCATGATCAATGCCCAGATATTTTAATGTAATGAAACTTGTTACTTTTTGTCTTCTTTTTTTTTTAATGTTTATTAAATAAATTAACACCTTCTTGGTTAAATAAATTGACCTCTGTATGCGCAAGTTTAAGATTTGTTATTTTTCATAATTTGTCATTTTTTCCACCACAACGATGTTTTGATAAAAAGCCCAAATAATGTTTTTTAACTGCTTTTATGATTTATTTAATTGTTTTGTGTTACTTAAATCAATATCTCGCATTAAGCGAAAATATGTGGTATGGGTACCTCTACAAAACCAAGTTCGCTTGATCTCATATGCATACACATACATATTTTGACCAAGTAGCCAAACGTATTTAATAATCTTGGCCAATAGTTAGCAGAAAAAAAAAAACGTTTATTGTACTTACTATAAAGATGAGCCCAATAGGACTTTAAAATTGTAATAGTAAATAAAAGATCTTAAAGTTCCTTAAAGAATATTGAGATGTTTGCCACGACCTCTGCGGCATAGCTCCATGTGTATTCAATAAAGCCGCTGGTTCATTGGCTGCGTTACATGTGGCATAATTTTGTTCAAACCTGCCATCATTCATCCTCCTATCATAAACATTTCCTGAAAAGCTACAGAAGTGATTAAGTGATTAAGATTTTAATTTACTCATAAAAAAATATTTTTCTTACAACAATTGTTATATATTGATACTGAAAAAAATTTATATTCCTTAAGCTGAGAATTTTCTAGCTTTCCAAAAAATATTTATTATACATATATCTCTACTCAGTTTAGAGAAGTCTTGCCCAACGCCACTTACATGTCTTATTTTTTGGTTTTAGCTGTAAGTACTACATACGTGTTATCAAGGAAATTACAATAAAATAATAACTTTTTTGCAATCTCGATTTTTATTCAACAATTTTATGAAAAACTTTTAATTTTTTAAAAAACAATAGTTTGAACGCGCTTCGAACTCAGAACTATGGAGTTTTGCCACGGTGGTGCTTATCGCTATTTTTGTATACACATTCTGGGGATACATTAAATCAGTGCAACTTTCACTCAGGCTATCGGGACCGCCATTAGTGCCGTTTTTTGGAAATTGTTTGCTCATCAAGGAAAAGGATCGTAAGTACATAATTGTAATTTGTACGGAATACATACATACATTTTGTCTATTTCTTTTAGTTTTAAGAAAACGAGTTGCCAATGCTTTTGGCCTCTATGGCTCAGTTGTGCGTGTTTGGGTGCTGCTCTTTCCGTTCTTTGTTGTGCTAGAGCCAGATGACCTGCAGGCTATTTTGTCCTCACAAAAGCACACGAATAAAGTGTTCCTTTATAAATTGATGCATAATTTCCTGGGCAACGGCTTGATAACCAGCAGCGGTGAAAAGTGGAGCCATCACCGACGTCTCATACAGCCAGCTTTTCATTTGTCTATATTGGAAAAGTTCATAGCAACCTTTGCTGATGCTTCGCAGGCGATGTTTGAAAACTTGAGTGCAATGGAGTGTCGCGAAGTCAATATTGCCATATATGTGAATAGATGTGTAATCGATATTCTAAACGGTAAGTAGTGCGCTGAACTTTAAGGAACTCTTATGCATATGGAAAAATCGTTTAACTTACAGAAGCTGTACTTGGCGTACCTGTGATAAAGGTGAAAGGTGCAGTCGACATGGAACAGTCGCCATTTCGGCAGTAAGTCTATTTTACTACTCCTAATTATGATCTTAATATATACACAGTTTTCAAGAGATTTGAGGTTTTGTAAATTAATACCAGTTGTGCGGGATATTGGGCACGGAACCTATTTTCCAATAAAATGTGGCTCGCATATTTAAGTTTAGATTCCTATATTTTTGTCTCGCTTAATTCTCTTTCCACTAAAGAATCCCATGTTATATCATAATTCAAAGTGGTTGCTTCTTCTTAAAGCCCATACCTAACTACTTTTCGCCTAAGTCTGCTACTATCATGCAGTGTTTAGTGCACTCATAGTGCTCTAACTTAAAGCGTTTTCTTCTTCTCTAGCGGTCGTGTATCGAGTATGACTGCAATCAGCTGCTCAGCTTTCAGAAATATATGAATTGGAATTCTGCTGGCGGTGCCAAACCACCCACCCGAATTTGGAAAACTATCTTCTAAATGCATTTTATTATGTTCTAAATACATTTAACATTTACACATTTTTTTTGTAAAAAAGCAGTGTCTTGTTTCTTCTCTAGAAGGTGAAAAATTCTTCCTTAACGGATATTGATATTGAATGCGACATTAATGCTTCCTTAGCATGATCTTTGGTCTGGATGGAATTTGAGGATATTAGTAGTAGTGCATTGTTTCTAAATCGTTTAGAACAAAGATTTTTTTTTACAGTGATGACTAAGAAGTTGAAAACTTATGGGCTTAGTAAAAGAAAACAAATTGCATTGGAATGGGTGAGAAGTTATAGTTCATTAGTTGCAGCCATGGTTATCTTAAAAGTATCCCACTTATGACTGTTTAAAATCTGTCTATAGGTCTGATCGTATTTTCTTAACTTTTTGCTTTTTTTTTATTTTAGAGGAAAAGTGGCCATGCCACATCGTTTCGCACACCCATGGCTTCTGCTCGATAGTATTTATCACATGACCAAGCTGGCATCGGAAGAACTTGATCAGAAGAAGCGTCTCAATGATTTTACACGGCAAATGATTAAGCGACGCCGTGAGATGATGACCAATGGCAGCAGCGTGACAGAGCGCAAGTGTCTATTAGACTACATGATTGAAATATCCGACCTTAATGCGGACTTCACAGAAGAGGACATTGTAAATGAGGCTTGCACATTCATGTTAGCTGGACAGGATTCGGTAGGTGCTGCAGTTGCGTTCACCATTTTCTTACTTGCTCAAAATCCCGAAGCCCAGGAACGTTGCCAAGATGAAATTGATCGTATCTTTGGTGATGACAGCACGCGAGCACCCACCATGAATGATCTACGTGAAATGCGTTATCTCGAAATGTGCATTAAGGAAGCACTGCGATTGTACCCCAGTGTACCACTGATTGCGCGTAAATTGGGTGAAGAAGTGCGTCTGAGCAAATATACACTACCTGCTGGAAGCAATGTTTTCGTTTGTCCATACGCAACACATCGGCTGCCACATATTTACCCTGACCCAGAAAAATTCGATCCCGAACGCTTTTCACCAGAAAACTCAGAGAACAGGCATCCATACGCATTTATACCATTCAGCGCAGGTCCACGTTACTGCATTGGAAATCGCTTTGCCCTAATGGAAATGAAGACTGTGGTATCGCGTTTGCTGAGAAGCTTTCACCTGCTACCCGTGGCTGGCAAGACTACATTCGAAGCGACATTTCGCATTACCCTCAGAGCGTCCGGTGGCCTATGGGTGCGCTTAAAGCCAAGGGAATGAGCTAAGCCAAATTGTTATAGTGGCAACTTTGACCGTGAATAACTTGCAAAGAGGTTCCAATACATAGTTTTAATTGTAGTTTAGTTGCTATCGTTTTAACTTAGCTATACTTCAGTACTTATACTCATAAATGTAAGATTGCGTTCTTGTTGATGGGGAAATTCCTTAAGATACGGTAATTCCATGAACGTTGCTTTATTTTCGGACCTTTGAATTAAATATTTATATACATTTTTTCGGCTCGAGGTCACAATAAAATTTTTATTATTATTTTAAAAAAGAACCACAGTTTCAATTTTAATTACTATGATTTTCATCGTTATTATTATGAATCCAGAGAAGTAAAAACCTTTTCTTCTTAAATTCATGGCTATACAGAGTCCCACGCAATTTACAGTATATATAGATATAAAGTATCAGTAGGACCAAGGATCCATTAACTCAAAAAAAATTGACTCTCGTAAAAAGAGATATTTTTATAATGACTTTTACTGAAAAGCTTCTTATAGCTCAAAAATAGCCCCAGCAGCAGTCATTAGCTTCATTCCAGCTCAAGTTATGTCAATTTCAATGAAGAGTAGATTTCGTACAAAACAACAAAAAATCTTAAATTCGCATGTTTTGAAATATTTGGCGACACGCGAGTTTTAAAGTTCTCACTCTGCGGTATACGCGAGAACTTCGCAATAAATTCTATTGCCAAAGTCCGTCTGAGCCTCCGATTTATATTCAATTCGGGACTTTCAAAATATATTTCATTAATAAAAAAGTACTCTCTGAATATTTTCGAACTGAAGTTTCAATTAAATTTGAAGTAGGTATATTGAAACATTTATGGTGAATATGCTATATATGTACATAAAATTGTATTTTTGTCATGGGGGAGGTTTTTTTTGTGACCGTTGTACCCGGTTTATTTCATTACTTTTTTAGCATTTCTCATCCTGCAGGAATTTGTATACATGATGTTATATAAAAGCCATGCCCCCACTAGACAGTGAGTACTACGTATGAATACACTAGAGGTCTACATGAGTGGACTCAAAAAGACCATCGCCATTATTGCGAAATGCAATAAACTTCGACAGCACTCACCTCTCTCTCTTTCTTGGTGTTTCGATTTGATTTGTGATTTTCATGCACAAGGCCTCGATGGACTCGCAACGGGACGAGTGGCTTTATGGTCGTTTCACGTGCACTCATGCAGACCTCTAGTATACACATAAATATGGCACAATCGGGCAAAGCATTTCTCAATAAATTGAAAAATAGTCGCAGATACAGGATGTAAGATTAAGGAAAAAATATTTTCTAATTAGTTAACAAAAAAGCCTTGAACTTAAGACAAACATTAGATTTTCAAAATAATAAAAATGTTTATTTCAAATATTTGTGTAGTGTTGCACAACTCTAGAAATTACAAGAACAATAAAATCAGCTACAAGGTACATAACAAACTATGAATAGGTGACATTAAGGAGGGACTTTCAACTTGTGCCGTACGTGGTACATACATAAGTAACAAAAGCTAACAATACAATTAAAATTATGAATATGTTTAACAATATGTATTATGATATGATATTGAGATAAGAAAAACCAAGGTCGTTACTATTCGAGTGATGGTTAACAACTCTATAAAATAAATTTAAATTAAAACAATATCTGATGTTGCAATTAAGCCTCGCATCGTCCGTGTGACTTAAGGATAGAAAAATTATATTTTAACAAGAAATAAAAATAAGGATGAAATATGTGATCGGTATATTCGTAGATTAAATGGAAACACTTTCTTTTAAGAGTGCAAATGTTTACTGCTTGCTTGCACTGGCGCTAGCGGCTTTGCCTCTGACGCATGCAATACGATTTGTTTCCTATTATCTGTGCGCCTGGCACTTGCCAATGTATGCTGTTGTGATAGGCGTTCTGTAGCTTCCTTGACGCGACCACTTAACCGGATTGGCGTATTGGCGCGTACAGGCAGGGGTGAATTGGGCATGGATATGGATTGAGTTTTCGTTGTGACGCCTGCCGTAGCTGAAAATTAGAGGTTATGGAAAATTAGCTTAATGCAATATATGACATTATCAAAAGCGACAATGTGCAACAAAGTGGACATCATTTAACACAACGCAAAATTTAATATTCCCACACTAGCTGTATTAATTTCAGGGTTTACTTATATTCAACCTATTATGATATTAGTGGTGTTCGAACAACGCGTTTACAGCGACGTAGAATTAAGCGTTTATTGCACTGAAGACGTAGCCCTATGCAAAGCTGTTAAAGCGTATATTTACTTACAACTGATTGATGTAATTTGACGAGGGTTCTTTTGGTTAGAAACAATTAAATCCATTTTATTAACTTATACTTTTTACGCCGATGAAGTTATATAGCTCAGAATAATATAATCTGTCGATTAAAACCAAACCGAATTGTTCGCATTGAATTTATCGATGACGGCAAAAATTAAAAGTGAGCTCAGGTTACAGCCCAGGACTGGGAAATAAACATTTCAAGTTTTTCGACTCTCTTAAGGAGAGCGCTCACAAAAGTCATTAATTTATCATAAAGTTTATGAAAATTTCCAAATAGTTTCACTTGGATGTCTATGGAGTTATATACACCGCCTGAGCAATATCAACATTTTGATGTCATTCGACGAAGAACAATAGTGCGCATAGTCTGAGCATTCAGCTGGCATACTTCGCTAAGGACTTATAGCACCAAAGTCAGAGAGTAAGAGAAATATATAAAATGATTTTGCTTCCTGAAAAGTTGCGAAGCTTGACTTAGCCAATGTAAGAGCTTGCTCGACTTCGAACTTACGTGTTTGCCTTCCTTAATCAGAATTCCGTAGAGTAAACTTGTATGCTTCTATTACGGGCATCTACTATTTCTAAGCCCATAACAATTATTAAAAACAGTAGAGAAATTGACATCGTAAAAACTAAAAAAATTTCCAACACTTTTTGCTGCACATTGTTATTCCAAATAAAAAAATAGAATTCAAACAAACTTTTGTTATTGCACGCCAAGCGATCAAAAACATTTGCTTTAGCCACATGCTTAGCAAGGTCCAAGCCACTATCCTTATTTTCGTAATTGTTATTGTTATTGATGGTACTTTTTCCTGCTATGCTATACACACTATTATGACCGACTGCAGTTGTTAAGCCACCACAGGGATGACTGAACTTATTTTTCAGCATCGAAACCTTACCCGATGGTTCAAAAATGGCCTTTGGCTGTTTAGCAACTTTATCACGGCCAACATTATTTTCCAGTGATTTCTTGCGCATCTGAATTGTATTGGTGAAGTCGGACCGCATAAGTGGCTCTCTCGAGGGTTGCGCTACTGGCGAAAATGTAGGCGATGAATGAACTGAGCTTAAATCGACCGTTTCATCAACTACCACATCTTTAGGCGTATCAGCTAAATCATCTTGCAGTCTGTTTTCCTGCTTCTGTTGTTGTATAGCTACTTCTATTTCTTCAGGCACACTATAGGAGACGATATCATTGTGGTTGTCATCGAACTGATCCAATGGTAGTTCATTTGCAATAGATTCCGTGGCATTATCCTCGTCTAAGCTAGCAATTTGTTCTAATTTATTTTTAAGTACATCATGTGGCACGGCAACTGAAAGAATTGCCACATCTGCGGTTATATCCTGACTAATGTTGTCCTTTGCTGGCACATCCCCAATGCCATGTATACAATGGCAGACATTGTTACCACTGTTGCTGCAGTTGGAACATTCACTGTAACCTGAATCGCTGCGTTCACTACAATGCGTTTTGTCACGACCCACCTTGCGCATATGAATCTTGTTCAGCTCCACACTTGGCAGCTCAGTGCTAAAGTCGTCATCTTCCTCGTGCAGCGAGGTCATCTGCATGGCACTCAAGTTATTATTGAACATCGAAATACCCGATATAGATGGCCTTGGACTGTTAGGCAAGGAGCCTGCTCCTGTTGATACCGCAGAATTCCTACGCGATGCCGACAACGTAGCCATGCGGCCTAGCGCTCGGATGGCGTTGCCAGTTTTCTTTTATGCAAAAGCGTCAAACGCAGAAGCAGGTTATGCAGAATACATTGGGATCATTAGCAAAAAATAAAAACAATCACAAGCAAAGCAAATAAGATTAGAAAAAGTTTTAGAACAAGCGTTCGCAGTAAAACTACAAATCACACATGCATAGTCTTAGCCACCTTTCACTTCGGTACATACCTGCCACTTTCGTCGTATTATGAATCTCTTTAACTTATCAGTACAGATTCGATTATTGCTTAAGTTTTCATCATTTTCTTGTGCTAGCCATTTTGATTCCAGGCATCGTTTTGCAGTCCAGCGATTTTCCTTGCGGTGTACCAATAGATTTGATATAAAGTCTTTAGCTTCTTGTGAAACACAATCAAAAGCTTCGTCATCATAGTCGTAGTCAGCTCTGGTGATGTTAGCATAGGTTTCTACATCTGAATCACCCATAAATGGTGACAGGCCCGAAAGTCTGAAACATAAATCAAAAATACAAAATATAATGCTTCTGAAGGGATATTTTGGTTGAAGCTCCAAGTTTGTCAGACTTATATTACTTCTACTCAATCTAATTTTGGTTTTAAAGGCTTGTCATCTACGCGGGTATCCTCAATGAGCTCAAACTTCCAAAAGTTCCCAATTTCAAAAATTTATTTGCCGAAAAAGTCAAATCATAAACATTTTTTAGTAAAAATAAGAGTGGGAAACTGTCGTTGGAAGTCTCTAAAATGTTGTTGTCTCTGGTTCAACTTAACTGACAGCGAAGTCTGAGAGAAGCGAGTAATTGGAGAATAAGGAACATATAACCGCAAATTCTGATCTGATCATTTTTTTGAAACCAAATTCTTAGCATTGGCAGATAAAAGTTAAGCTTAAGTACTTATGAAATAAAGGGTGGGCCATCGACTAGCTGTTTTTAATTGCTCTCAAATTAATACTGTTAAATACTTCTCAAAGTTAATTGCTTTATTAAAAAGAATGTGTTCGTCTTGTTAAATTTGTTGAATTAAAGGGCAAGCAAAATCTCTTTTTCGGCCTCTACGCTAAGCTAAGCTTTTAGTTTTTACTAAAAACCACCCGCTCCACGGAAACTTTTACGAGCTCTTGGACCCTTTATCCTGCAACAATATTTTATTTTTTATTAATTTTATGTTACTTACAACACATAACAGATGACACCAACGCTCCACATATCCGATTGAAAGCCAATCGGCTCATAGCTGATTATCTCGGGTGGAATAAATTCGGGTGTGCCAAACAAAACGCGTACCGGCGAGTTTGTATTGAGTCGTTGCGCCAAACCAAAGTCAATTATTTTTATTTGATGGCTGGTACGCGTATGGCACATGATATTCTCTGGCTTCAAATCCAAATGCACAATCAATTGGCTGTGCATATAGTTGACACCCTCACATACTTGTCGCAGAAAAAGAATGCAGTCACGTTCCGTAAGTGTGAAATCGTCAGCAACTACACGCTCGAAAAGTTCGCCGCCAGTGATGCTAATTGAGGTAGTTAATTAATGAAAAACAAACACTTTTTAAGCTTAAGAGTTCAACTTACTACTCCATCACCATAACGATTTCGCGCGCACTTTCGAATGATGCAGCCAATTGCAAGAGTTTCGGATGTTGCAGCGATCTCATGATAGAGATCTCTTCTTGCACTTTCTGTTTGTCACGTGATTTTATGCATTTTATGATCTTCGCGGCCAACACTTGACGAGAATTCTCCTTCTCCTGCACTTTATATACAACACCAAAACGGCCTTTTCCCAATTCTTCGAGTATTTCAAATCGATTACGGAAATCACCACCTGGCTTAACATTAATTGGTGTATTGAAATCTGAAATAATGGAGGAACCAAAATGAAGTTTAAGTGTAGTGTTTATATATAACCGAAATTGTTTCACCAACAATGATATATAATCCAACTATTCCTTTCATAAATTCAAGATAAGAAAGCTCTAACTAAATAAACGTTCATACTAAGGATTCTTTTTTGAGCCATAAGTCAGCGCGTTTTCATAAATTCGCATTAAATTGAGTTCTAGGAACACTTTGAGCTTCCCGATAGCTTTTAAAAGAGATTTTATTTAAAAATCCCTATTGAGAGCTCCGAAAAACATCTAAGTGAAACTTTTAAGACTTTTATATGATTTCTAGTAACTATATGCCATGTAAAAGCAACTATTAATCGTAACCTTATAACCTTCGTAACGCTGAATATATTTATGTGTAGTTAAACATCAAAAGTAACAAATTGTTGCCTACCTTCATTTAGAACTTCTGTATCCAACAATTTCACGTAATCACTCGCCAAACTGGGATCGCTGCATCCATGCACATTTTCTGCACGTACTCGAAATCTATAGACACAACCAGGTGTCAAGTCTTTCACAGTGTATGCCAAAGAATCAACAACAGTGGCGATCTCTAGCCATGTAGCATCATCGTTATCGGCATTTGAAGATAATTCCTGCATTTCAATGCTGCGATTAGATAAGAAAGTGAATTAAGCATTAAATTCGCGCTGATAAATTGCAAACAGAACACGAATGAGCTCACATAAATCCAGTCAACATGCATCCGCCGTCATATGGTGGACCACACCATGCCAAGGACATACGATCCGGTCCTTTTGATATGCTTGGTTTGCCACTTGGTGGATCCGGTGGACCTTCAACAGCCACCGAGACAACGGCTATATCATCGCCCAACTCGTTCATTACTTCAACGGTGTATTTGCCACTATCATCGGTGACAATATCAGAGATTAAGAGGGTTGAACGATCTCTTTGAGTGAAAATAGAAATATTGGCACTCTGCACAATGGGGCGTCCCTGAAAATATGAAACAATATGTGGCATTTAGATAAAAACAAAACAATTGCGATGGTATACTAAAGCCAATAACTACAATTCAAATAAAATGAAATATTTTTGCAACATATTTCTCAATTACGTTGTATGGCTGTTAAGGAAAATCAACAAAACAAAATCGTTGTTCTTGTGGTTTTCAAACGTTTGCGTACGTATGAGTATGAATGCCAACGTATGTGCATGTGTATGTATATATACGTCAATACCGCAAACAGATCGCGGCATATTTATAAGCTACGATCAGTAATAGCAGATCAGTCACTGGGAGGTTCAAAACAAATGTACAAATTTCACATTATTTGAGCCAATTATTTCATAGTTAACTGTGCCGTTTTCGTAATATTTTTGAATTTTGCAAAAATATGGAACGTGTGAAAGTACCGATTTTAAGGGAATTCCAAGACTCACTGCAAATTCCTCTCCACACGTAAGCATGCAAATTGATCGAAGAATGCTGATATATCTACGAGTGCGAGTGCTTGTGCGTTTTATTTGTTGATTATAAAACAATTTAAGTCTCACACAATTTGTTCTATTAAAGTATTTCAAAGTTTAACACGTCGCACAGTGGAATACTTTTAATGAAACAGTTGGCTTGAGATAAAATTTAATAAAACTTCAGTTGGCATTCTATTCATGTTGACTTGGATCGCATCAAAGCAATACTAGGGGTATTCGCACGTGGTGTTGTTTTTCCATTAAACAGTGCAATGGCAGAAGCGAGTTCTGAATGTGATCAATTTTAACAAGACTAGCCAACAATGGGTTTGAGGTATTGTCATAATGCTAAAAAGTGGCAGACTTTGTCGATATTTTTAGCAATCTAACACTTAAATTGATTTTCTTAGTAAGGATTGAAGAACAAAAGAAGGTCACGTCTTTAATAATACAGTCGAACACTCTGATTGTACGCGAAGAGTATTGAAACTACGATAAAATTGGCACCAGTTCCAGCTGATGTTGTCCCATCCTACGATGTCACAAAAAAATTATGGAATGTAATGTTTAAACAACGCCCTTTGGTATTTGGTATTATTGCGAAAAATTAAAAATCAATTTGATTTAAGTTTTTAATTCTAACCACTGTGCTTAGGCCACCTCGTAAGTCCTCACGACTCACATTTTGTCGCATTTTGCGATGCAAATAAACACATCAATAACAACAACACTAATTGTTATGCACACTGATTTTCCATTTAAAGGGTTTTTCATACATGGGCCTGCAAAATCAGATTAAAAATCGCCTTAAAAGGAAGTTGCAAGAATGGAAATTAAGTTACCATAAGCGCAACGCAGTCAGATAAATAGCAATGCGCGTAACAATTTGCACCTGCTGAATGCTCGATACTCACCGCTTTGAACCACTTGACAGCTGGGCGTGGTGCTCCTTCAAATTGAACACTAAGTCTTACACTGCCGCCAATCAATGCTGTGCAATCCGCAGGACTTTCCAATATATAGGCGGGCACAATTTTTTGTGTCGGTTCAATTTGAGCTGTGGGCAATAGTCCTGCTTGTGCTTGAACTTGGGATGGTGCGCGCTTTGCTTTGTTCGCTTCTGTTGGCGCTGGAAAGACTAGTAAACTGCTGGAGGCACGCACAGTTGGTGTTTTTCTTCCGGGATGTGTCACGCTTAGTAAAACTTCTCCACTGTGCGTATAGTCAGCGTTGTTAATGTGCAGAAAGCGCAGGCCATCTGTCGTGGATGACTCCAACTGAAATGGATGTGCAATTAAATTTAAATATTAAAACTGGGAACAAAATCACAACGGAAAACGCGATGATAACAAGCGACTCAATCGGCAATTAACGCTGAACTGAAAATGAAGAAAACAAACTGCTTAACTAATTAATATCGCTCTCAACATTGCTGGCAAAGTCTACTGGTTGCTAGTTCGGAGCATCCCAGTAGGAAATATTCACGTGATATTTTATGCCATTGTTTTAATAATCATTTTATAACCTTTTAGTTAAAATTGCTATACATAAAAATGCTTTTACATTTAATAACCAGCACGATTTAAAAGCAAAAATTAGACATATTTTAGCATCTCTTCTACCATTTATAGCCTATGTACCTTTCAAATGAAAATTTGTACTTAAAAAGTCTTATTGTTATGAAAAAAGAAACATTTTTTAAAACTCCGACCTTTTTCATAATAGATACAGAATTCGTGAATATTTTGGGGAGGCTCTTAATAAATATTCAAAGTTTGTTATACGGTATTTCTTCCCTACGTGATTAAGGGATTTGCGAGATCTGACCACTTAAAATGTCATTATGGGCTTTCGCCCTGCTACTCGAATAACAGGCCTCAAATAAAAAATATAATAACTCCAAAGCTGTAGAGGCGAATTTCTGCCTAAAAGAGCTCCGTGAGATAAGTTTTCACCCACATTTTAACGCTATAAAACTTTAAATAAATACCGCATTTTGGATGTGGTGATAGATTCACTTTTGATTGAACACATTCGAGCGACGAACTAAATGTTTGGAGGGGAACTTCTCAGCCGCTTATTTGTCGCATTTTTTACTATCTCAGTTACTTTGTTTTGGGGTACCTACGGGAACAACATTTAGACAGCGTTTACACGAGGAAACTCTTCAAAGAAAGTCTCCCTGTCTGTAGGCAAGAAGCGAAAAACGAAAGGGTGGTGTACAGAATTTGTCGTACACGCGAAATCCCTTTCGTTCTATTCGTTAGCTGATAGTATGCTTTGAATTTACGTTAGTTGTGGCGGGTTGACGTAGTAATTGCTTTGAAATTTTCTTGCACAAACAAATTCTAGTTTCCGTGTATAAACGCAAAAGAAATTCACAAAAGAGAATAGAGAAGAATTTCTCAGACCGAATTTGCTCGTGTAAACGTTGACTTACGCAACTTTATTTACTAAAGTAGGTAGGTTATACGAAAACAGCTATTTATTTTTTTATTTTGTATTGACACGTTTACACTTGCATTATTTTCTACTGGTGTGTCACTTTCAATGCTCCAACTCTCTTTATCTTTCTCTCTTTAAAAAGGCAGTGTGAAAGATAAAATTCACAAACAAATAATTCTCCTGGCGCTTCATTGCAAAAGAAAACTTCTATTTCAAATAAAGAGAGCTCGCTTTCACGATATTGACACCTAACAACTGGTAAGCCCCAATTTATGTCGTATTTGTTGTTGTTATTGTTATTTTTATTTTCATTAGGGCGCGCGTGATAAGAATTTTCGTTTTTCGATCTTCTGTTTGTCATTGACACAACTTATGCTACTAAACTACATACTTTCGACATCTGCATGCATATGAGGTTACCTTAAACATCTTGAAACTGGAACGAAACTGTAACGATCGCTTCGCAAGTGCTTCTATATTTCACTGGTATTTATTGTTTTTATTTTGAATCTTAAAATTCCACGCCACACGCCAACGCTTCGCGGGTGTTATTGTCATCGACAGCTTGACAAAAACAATACTGAACGATTGGAGTTCTCTGTTTGAGCGTTGATCTTCGCTGATCTCCCAACAGAGATCACTTTGTCGGTTTGTAATTTTTGCACGTACGTATGTAGGTACAGTAGGAATGTACATAGGTATTGCGTTATGCGTGTTTTACTGCCACAATGACACTTTGTTGCTTAGCCCCTAATCCCCACCCTGCTTCATATAACGACTCGTGAGCCCAATATGGGGGAGTGCGGTTGGCTCAGATACACTGCAGACGCGAACTAAAGGGGCGCTCAAGAAGAGGCTTCTCATATGGGTAAATGATTTCCATATTTTGGTTTTGTGTTTTTGTTTTCGTTGAATTTTTATTATCTTGCGAGTAAGCCATAACGTGCGGCACAATAGGGTCGAGTGCTAAATACAAGTGATGGGACAGAGAGCTCAAGGTAAACAAAATCCGAAATTCCCATTGCTAAATTTTCTCTTAACATACAGGGGGTGTGTGACTAAATTGATTTTAGCTTTGAACTAGCTTTATCATTTTAAACCAAACACTTATAGCCATGTGTTCTGTGGAAAATTAAATAAATAAATACATTCTTAGCACAAAAACATAGAATAAAAAACCTTATCTTCAATTTTATTATTTGGGCTATTCTCATAGAAAAGAACCTGCTGAATACATTGTTATTTTATTTTTTCCTTTCAGCGCTTTATGTTTTTACGACCACTTTGACCCGTAAATTCAAAACCACAAGAAATTATCTAATCTAATTATTGATCTACTTATTAATTTTTGACTCTCCTGAGGGTTTTAATGTCAAGAGTATACTCTAAAAATTACACATACGAAATAATATTAAAATAAGTTTCACATATAGTATGTTCAAATGGACGTAAGAAAATAAGTTGATACACTCGCAGTTTTTTCATAGGTACGATCACCGGATGGCCCTGGAGTAATGGAGCACTTCTTAACAAAAACTGGTCACAAATTGTCTTATCATTTAATGGTATAAGCAAACATACATCTGTTATGTTTCAACACCATGCATTTAATGAAAGGTCTGCTCCAATAGACTAATTTTAGGTCTGGCCTAATATTCAATCGGAGTCCCTGGATGTTGAAATATGTAAAAATAATACCTGCTGACATGCAAGGAAAGGCCTAAGGCATTACATTTTTTTCAAAATTCAAAATATTGGAAATAATCTTTCAAAAGATTATATATCCTAGAGGTCGATCGAATGGCTTGCATTTGACTTTAATTGCAAATGAACCCTCAGGAGCTATGTATCTATAGAGATATATTTCTACCTCAAGGACCTTTAACTGCTGAAAGCTGATTTCTAGTGTTTTGCAAACATTATGGTACTAACAAAGACCTCACGGAGGGCTTTAACCTTGATATCTCATCTTAAAGGGTATACATATTATAACAATATAAATCATAATCGAGATATCATAAATAAAACCTCGATTTGGGCACCATTTTCAAAGTTGTCATATTTTACTAAGACCTTTTCACTTAATCTGGTCGCAAAAATGGTCTTAAGGTCTAGAGGCTTACAATTATTTTTTGTGTATAGTGGATGACATTACCAAAAAAAGTGATATAGATACCAACATTGTATACACTAGAGTGAACCACGACCGAAGGCCGCCGTGAAGACGATGCTGGACATTTTGGAGTATGTAAGCCTTGAGTCCCGCCTGAAAGCCGCCTACTTATCCTAATAGACTAAAATATTCTTAGACTAAACTGGTTCATCCTAACACGCTTCGGATGAACTAGTTTGGCCTAGGAAAGCCTACTTTATTCGAAAAACTAGTTTGGCCGGTAAAATATATATTTTTTGGCAACATTTTTAATTCTTTAGTTAATTAAATATCAACGTTTTAATGAATCCCTTTTTTTAGTTTTTACTTAGCGCCGTTCATGCAATGTCCGGTTAAGTCTTAAACCAATAGCTTCACGTAAAGGCTCATACAAAGGTCTGTTATTTAAAGGTGTGGCTAAGTTTAACCAGACATTGTGAGAGGCCTTTAATATTGCTCTCAAGTTTTTTTATTTTGCAGTACCCTGTTTTTGCTAAAGTGTTTCAATTCAAAGGTATGCGCAGAATTCTGGTGACGACAGACAACAACAGTGTTTGTGAAGAAGTACGAATAAGCAGTAATAATGCTTGTGAAACCCAAATTTTATATCGCATAACAAAACATACCGTAAATTCATGTGAGTCACCACTGTCGACTGCGTCACTTACGCTGCGTCCACACACGAACCAGTTCACATCAGCATCGCGAGGATGAACTTTGGCGCAAAAGGTTGCTGCTGCGCTGTACATCGCAATGACAGGTAACGGAGATTTCAGTACAACGATACTTTCACCCTCGCTCCCACCAGACCCCTCGTCCAGTACGCTCAACTCGCCTGTAGTGCTGCAAGTAGAGCCGCTGGTCGTAGTGACTACACATGAGTAGATACCGGAATCTATGTCGAATGCGTCATGAATACGTAAACAGAGAACACCATTACTGTGGTCGATATAACTAGGAAAATTACGATAAATAAATAAATAAATAAGTAAATAATTTTGAGCAAGTTATATTGTAAAAGGTGAAAATAAAAGATCGCCACAAATTTGAATATAGAAATAGTTACATAGTCATTATCGCTTCATTATTGGAGTTTTCTGTTAAATAAAACCAATTAATTATGAAATTCTTATCATTTAATCAAAAATAACCGTCATTTCTTTTCTTGGTCATTACAAATTGTAAGTACATATGTTCGGTTTTTTTTAATAAAAGATCACTATAATTGTTTTCGATAGGTTCGTTAAAGTAGCCTTGGCACTTAAGAAAATTCCTTAAAACTGTCTAACACGAGAGAGTATGAAAACTGCACTCCGTGAGGGAGTAAAAAGTACAAGAACCATAGTTGCCAGTAAAATGTCTCGTAAATAATCTTTTTTTCGCAATGATGCATTAAAACTCTCGCAGAAAAGTGAAACATTCTGGAATACTAATTTTATCGAAAGGCTTTTTATTTAAAATTCAATTAAGACTAGTTAACACCTATATCCACAAATGTCTTCAATTATTTTCGATCTCTGCTATATATGGTATACATATAAACTTTTTATAGACTGACTATTAAATATATATATTCACCTACTCAATTAAACTTGATAATAATTGCGCCAGATGTTAGCAGATGTTTCTTTATATACTTACTTAAAGTCTTCGCAGTCAGGCAGCATCTCTCCATTGCGTTTCCAAATGTAAGTGTATGGTTCAATAGACTCTAGCTCAAAACAAAGATCAATTGTTTCTCGTTCGCTGCTTATTATCATTTGCGGTAAATCTCTTTTTATTCGCGGTCTTGAACAACCCGCATCCTGCTCTGTGTTCACAAAACTTACGTATGTTGACGATGAGATTGGACCATCTGATGTTTCCATCACAAACGTGTAAACACCTTCATCCGCTAGTGACACATTATCCACATACAATCGCGCTTCAAGTCCCGCCTCAATTTCAATGTGAACACGTTCACTCTCTCCCAGTTCGATTCCATTATGATGAAATTTGCATGCGGGCACTGATGAGCCCCGAAAACCTGTTGCCAAAGCCATGCGACCGCCGATAGCTGTAGAAGGACCCATTATGCGACGACGCAAGTACGTATTACGCTTAGCGGAGGAGGCACGTATGCCACGCACGGAGGGCGATTTGGAAAAACGACTACTACCGATCACATCCAGACGTGCGGTTGCCTCAATGCGTCCGTAGTCGTTTTCAAGTGTTATACGATACAAACCAGCGTCGTCGTAGGTTACCTCTTCGATATCAATGAATCGCAAATCATCGACCTCTTTCACAGAGATACGCGTCGCGGGCGTGACAATCATGCCATCTTTATCCCATGTAGCCCAGGGTGTGGGATGACCGGCTATGGCACACTGGAAGCGCACACTATCGCCCTCCTCCACAACTCGGCTGTGAGGAATGGCGTAGAATTTTGGAGCGGAAATGGCTTGTCGCCGAGATGTATCAGCACCGGAAGCACTGACACCGCGCCGCTCTCTACCGAGATCAATACTGCTGGTGCGGTAAGAAAGGCGCATGGGCGAGAAGCTACGATTTGGTGTTGAACGTGGCGTAGAGCGTGGTGTAGAGCTTGCAGAGAGCAAACCGGTTGGGCGCGCCAATTGACGATTTAACATATTTTCTTTCTCCTCAGGTACGTCCACAATGATGCAGGCCGAGCAAAGTGTTCGTCCGATGTTGTTCTTTGCCACGCAAGTGTATTCGCCTTCGTCTTCGGGATATACACGGGGTATGGAAAGTGTAGCTTTGATGCCATCATATGAAATGTTAAATTCTTTTCCACTAGGCAATACGTGACCATCTTTCTCCCAAATTGTAATAGGTTCTGGCAGTGCTTCCACGTGACATTCCAAAGTAATAGCGTCCCCATCGCAACAACGCAGATCACGCAGGTGACGAATGAAGCGCGGCAATGTTTCAATGTTCCTACCGGTCGTTAAAAAAATAAAGTCAATAAGGGCGTGATGAATTTGGCTAATAAAAACGCAAATATTATGCTCAAAGCTGACACTCACCCATGTCTTATAGATCCTTTTTCCATTAAGCTGTGATTCAAAATATCTGAAAAGTAGAAAAGAAAGAAATAAATTTACATAATTGCTTGGGACTTTTGTTCCTGGAAATCATTTGGTAGACAAAGACGCTATTACGTACAATCCGAGATAGATTTCAGAAGTCATTTAGCTGTGAGAAATAATGTGTGCAGGTCGAAATCCTCAATGGATGGATGGAGTCGATATGGCTATGTCTGTCTGTCTGTCTGTCTGTCTGCTGAAATCACGTTTAAGGGAAAACTAAGCGAGCTAATTCAATGAAATTTGCCACATAGGTCACAACTTCTTACAAGCTACTAGCATGTAGAAATGGGAAAATCAGTTCACGGCCACGCCCACCGCTCATACTCTCTGTAAATATACTCCTGCACATTTTGGAAAAAGTTTCTGCGATTTTGATGAAACTTGGTGATTTTGTGAACATGTGAACAAATTAGGATTGGGCTAGGTTTAAAATTTGCAAAAGCTCTTAAAAGGGCGTGGCACAGCCCTAAATTTTAACCTTTAATAACGCTATAGCTCGTTAAACGTGCAAGATATTGTGATGAAATTAAGTACACGGATACAGATCATAAATATCTTGAATTGTGTCTAAAGTGGGCGGAATGGGAAAAGTGGACGTGACACTTTTCAACAATTGAAAATTTTGATTTTGTATATCTCACAATTGGCACATACGATTTTCATGAAAATTTTAGGTAATTAATTTAAAATGTATTTTTAACATTTATTTAGAAAGTATTTTCAATGCAGTGTAGGGTATGAGAGTTTCGGCCTGGCTGAAAATAACACCTTTACTAGTTTGTTTTCAAATGTGTTGGACGGTTTTTGGTTTTTGCGATAAGTTTTACCTATTCTGATCATTTGTACCATAGATTTTTATATTCTATATATGCTTTTTAATTTTTTTATATTCAGTACACAAGGCTAATAACGCATCATAGAGAAGGGTGTAAAAGGTGTAGAAAAGTAGATATATTCTTGATCAGCTTGAGAGGTGACGCATTTCGAAAGGCAAATTTATAAATTTGAACGTCTGAAATCTTTCTGCACCACACTGATTGAATAGTATCGGTATGGCTTCCGCTGCAACAGACCGTTTACGGATTAAATATATTCACTAAGAAAAATTAATTAAAAATCTATCGATTTTCAAGTCAATCTCCACGACATTTTATTGAAGTTATCCAGAAATCCCATAAAAGGCTTGAAAGCGCGTGATAGTTTGGTAATAGCTAATTCATCTAGACTTCTACAGATGATTTCTTCAAGGAGACGTAATGTCTAGTAATTTATTTATTTTTTTTATGCTGAAATAAGTTGGGCGTGAAGAAGATTAAACATAGATTGCACTATTTTCTACAAATTTGTTCATTGATATTTATAGATATATATATCGGCTAAGCCTTCAGTGAGATTGAAGACATGGGGAAAGAAGAATGACTTGCGTGCAACCAGAGTAAAGTCAAGTACATACATGATATCTAGTAATAAACAAACATCGGTTTACCGGAAAACTGACTATTGATAGCTACAATTTTAAGTTTACTTTGCGATCTGAAAAAGAGCAATTCAATGCTAACATACTCTTTTGTAAGGAGCCGAGTGCTGCAGAAATATGGAAGAGCTCTCAACATTTTTTGAGAGGGACATCTTACGTCGTATATTTGGTTCTGTATACAAGAACGGTTTAAGGAAAAGAGGACTTAACGAAATCTATGAGCGATTTGGTTCAATATGATATGTTTCGAAAGATGAAGTTCATCGACTGTTCGAACACATGGATCAAATAGAAGACATCGTTGAAGAAGAACGTTGAAAGAAATCTTCATTAATAGCCACAAGGTTCGAAAAGAAAAGAGATGTCAAAGATTCGTTTCAGAGGCCAGGTGACCCTCAATAACACATCACATAATGGGGAAGATCTAGCTCGGGATAAAGAAAGACAAAAAGCTACCTTATTTCAAGCTAAGACCCCATTTGAATCGGTATCAAAACGAGGCAAAGAAATATTTTGGTCAAATACCATCATTGTCGACTAAATGAGCAAAAACGGAATTACGATTTTCTGCCTCTTTAAACGACAACTGCACCAGATATAGGCATTATCTCATCGCATTTTACACAAAAATGATTGTGCTTGCTTTCTGTGTACGATATATTCTTCCAACTTTTTTCAAACTATCGTGTTAGATCCACTTTGAGTATAACATAGTTCTTAATTTAAGTCCAAAAACTTTTTCGATCTCTCTCCATGGATTGGTCTATTGGTGCAATTAGATTATGCATATGCTGTACACTGAAGTGGAGCAGGGCTTTCGGAAGGCTGACATCAACAACATAGCAACATTTTGTACATAAATGGTTTAAAACACCCAAGAAGGGTCAAAGCGTCTCTTGTCATTTATAGCTCTTTTATGTAAATGGGGCGAAAACCCTTTAAAAGAGATCGGAGTGTCTTTTATTTTGTCTAAATTTTGTTTACCTTTCCTATCGGTTTTCAATAAATGTGTTTAATACACCATGTAGTGTAAGGGAAATGTAAGCGGTCACCCGGCAACGCGCGGCAGTTTACATATCATTAAAGTAGAATTATTTTATTCACATGGAGCAGAGACTAGTGAAAACTGAGGTACCGCATGCAATCGCGTAGAAAGACTTACGCGTAAGCCCTGGTTACCATTTTTAAATTTAAGATTTTACCACACGCAAGCGTTACATGCTTCATTTAAGCGTTGCATGTTACATTATCACAAATGCGTTCTGGTAGCAATATTATATGTATAAAATAGCATTGTAGCAAGAAAATCATACGCGGCACTCGCGTTAAAGTAGAATTCTACGCGATTACATACTGAATCTTCGCTTCCACTGGTCTTAGCTACAAAAGAACACATCCATTTTTCTTTGATGAACTTTTAAATACGGGACCGCGTCGAATGGCTTTCCACTATTACTCTTCCAACAGCCGATACCGATTTGGAGCATACGCAGATATGTTTTTATTAACACTGTTCAGCTGGGCTGGCACAGCAGTGTTTTTCATTAACACCATCCAGCGCTGACACTCATGTTATAATTAATTGCAATTACGGTTGCCAGACGTATTGCATCTCAATATGTAAAAATTAAATATTTTTTGTGTGCATCATCACAGTACGAATTTCAAATCATTTATATAAAATACAACAATAACGTCGCTTGAAATAGTTTATATTGTTGATATATAAACCTTATCTAGTAAGAAACTTGTTTGCTCAACAATTTGATGACGAAAAGTTTACGTGATTTAATTTATTGAGTAGTTTCATTATACAAGCAAAAATCAAGTATTATTTGTTCAAAATGATATGGTAACTCTAAGTCCAATGCAGCCAACCTGAAATCTAAATTTAGCTTCTTATGTATGTATGTATGTTTTGATATCTATTTCTCATTCGTAATTTTTGGTGTAGCTAATTTTTTATGTGTCCTTAAAATTCAGTTTGTTTGCAAAGAAAAATCAAAATCTCACATTCATTTTATATTCATAATGATTATGCTGCACATTGAAGTGGAGCAGGGCTTTCGGAAGGCTGACATTAACAACATACCAACAATACGAAGCGAAACAATTTTCGCTTTCGTCACAAGGGTAGTCAGTGGCAAAAAGCAGCCGCCAAATACTGCCAAGTAAGTTAAGTTGGAACTTGGTCAGGACAGTATTTCAATAACTTTGGTTTATTTTTTGCTGTAGGAAGGCGCAGGAAGCAGATCTGCGCGTCGATTTTGTGCAAGTGAAAAAGTCGGCAGATGTTAGCGAAGTCAAAGCGATTGTCTTTCCCGCTGAATCGGGAGGAAGTGGGGAAACTCATGTAAGAGTTGCGGTGAAAGTGGATGAGAAAAATGATGATATATTGGAGGCGTCTTGCGAGCAGTGTCCTAAAAAAGGTAAATGGGTAGTAAAGGGAATTTTTTATCTGACTAAAGCGTCTGTTTCTGCCTCTAGAATCATGCCCCCACACACTGGCGTTTATCTTCTGGCTGCATCGCAAGAGTACCGATACAGAATCTCATGCAATACGCGATTTTTGGGGTACTGAGACAGAGCATCTTATCGATGAGGAGCGTACGGATGCCATGAGAATACGTGATATATTTGCCTGCGACGAATTGCGCCTGGAGGCCGACATGGATGCAGCCAATGTTTCGGAAGAAGAAGGACAAGCTTTTCTGGATGCCATACTTGAAGAAATGGATAGCATTGGTCTCAGGGATACTGCACTATATAAACACTGCCGTCCTGTAGTAAACGAATTTGAACCACTTTTTATACATCACACGTTGCTGGATTCAGCCAACAATTGTGTAAAAGATACACGTTCATTTTCGCTGCACATGGAAGATCAGGCCAAACAAGGACTTTTTGACCAACTCGCCGAAGTTTCGAAAAGCTGTTACAAGACACCGCTTTGGCTGGAGACACAGTATTGCCGCCTACGCTGTTCGCTCATACATCGTATTGCCTCACGAAAGGATCCACATGAAGATGAGCAAATTTTGGATACGATTTTCTGCAAGGAACGCGAATACAACGTCGAAGAACGACAACAATTGAAGCAGCACAAGCGTTTTATCCTGAAGCAAACTGAAAAACTAGAAAATAAAACATATCGCGAATGTGGCTTGCTCTTAAACGAGAGTTATCCTTATATATGCGCTTCACCGGACGGCATCACTGATGACCACATTGTCGAAATAAAAGCGCCCAAGACGGACGAGGAATTCGAAAAGTACTTGGAGTGTCGGGAGACTATTGCACCAAAGTACATGGCGCAAATACAAATCCAAATGTACATGGCCAATGTGACGAAGGCTTTATACTGTGTGTTGAGCCCGACATTTGATACAAGCGGAGCGTTGCACTACGTGTGGGTGCAGGCAGATATGGAGTTTGTTGCTAGTTTACTAAGTGCTGCAGAGGACTACTGGAAAGAGGTTGTGTTCCCGAAACTCTCTAAAATTTACTTAGATATTCAATAAGCCAACCAAATGGATTGAAATTAGAAAGAGGAGTTCAATGTTTAGGAAATAGTTTTTCAAAAAATAAATGTTGCAATTGAGTGCACGTCAAGATTAGAACTTTTATTTTTTTTTTGTCTGCTTTCACATACCTTTGGCATAAATTTGAAGAGAAATCACAGCTTTAGCTTCACCATGACAGTTGCTGGCGATAATCGAATAAGTTCCAGTAAAATCCAATTTTGCGCTGGGAATTTCCAAGCGATACTCAGGACCGTCACCAATTCGTCGAAAATGCGGTGCGTCCTTGTAGTATTCTGGCTGTAAAGATATTAAGATAAAGCTTTAATTTAAATTGCATTACATAATGAGTTACTAGCCAACTGTTTAACTTTAAATTAAAGGTAAGACTATAAACTTTTAAACTGCAAATTGTTCGTATAATATCCATAACTCAGCAACCGTAATGATAGGCAATATTTAGAGAAATTGATTACAGTTCATTGAATTAGAACCCAAATTCTACTAAAATCAAAATACCAAAGGGTTGGAATTTGAAATCGAATTTCCCAATTCGATGGTAAAAATTTATACTTCCTCTCAAGTGATCAAAACTTGAATTAAATTATATGTTTATAATTTTTTTTAGGAAATTATGTTTTTATTACTGAACCATTAATTAAAAACCTGAATTCTCAAAAATGTGTCTTAACAAATTAATTATGAGTATTTTAAGCGTTAAAACGACGAACCTTAGTAAGAAGCGTTGTGAAAATTACTTTCGTAAATGAGGGTTATTGGTTTCAAGGAGACACACGTTTTTTTATAGACTTAAAGTATTTGACTCCCAGTAAATTATTAAATTCTTATTCCGTGAAGTAGTCCACTTTCTAAAACTATTTTGAGAAAGATCTTATCCAATTCCTTAAAGACTTAATAACTTGAAATCAGGAATTCAAAAAATCAATTCGAATTTTCTGCAGTTATCAAAGATAATGCAATCCAAACTTTGATTCCTTGAATATAATCGAAATTATCACATTTCTTTACTATAAAAGTTCCAGTCCGAGAAAGTAGATTGAAAAGAAATTAATAATACCCATCTCTGATAGTAAATATACTCAAGCTGAAGATGGTAACTGGAGGTGTCGCTTAGGTTTTTAAGCGGTATATGGCCCTTTTTAGTATACAGTCACTGATTAGTTTATATTGAAGTTGCCACTTCACACTTTTTAATAAACTGTCACCTGTACTTAAACACATTGTTTAAACAGAATTAAGAGACATAATTAACGACTGTTGTCGTTCCTTTGGAAGTTTTTTACCCTATTTTGCGTTTGACCAATTAAGCTTTGTCTCTGCAAACTGCAAATCTATCGAGATTTGGCATAGTCAAATTCCCGTTCGGTTATACTCGTACTAAGTGTTCAACCTCTAACGAATCCAATCTAGGGAAATGGTCAGCGTTAAAACTTAAAGCTTGAACGATTTCAAATGTTTGATGTTCAATAAGGAGAAACTAAGTGTCTAACATATGCTTGGTTTAATTTGATTTTGGACAAATCCACTTAGTTGTTAAAGCTAGAGGTTGAAGTAAACGACAATAATCATAACTACTTAAAGGCTGAAGTAAAGGCTGTTCTGAATTTTGAATAACTATATAGACAAAATAATAGAATGACCATTAATTTTAATATCGCAAAAAAACTGGAAGTGCAAATTAAACGCAATTTATCTGTCATAGATTTCAAGTAGCTATAAATTTATTTCTCTAAAAATTAGATACATTTTGTGCTACAAACAGCAAAAAAGATAAACCAACAATTTTATGCAATGATTAATGATCCAATAAGGACAACGCACATAAACATGAATCATAATGCATTTCCATAAAAGTTGAATTCCTAACTGGTCAATAGAAACGAGTACTGTTCCTCTATTTGTCGTGTTTCGAAGCAGGGGCATGTTCAGCGGGGATGACATGTTTACGCTGTATGAACGCGATTTTCACTCGTGGTTATTATAAACTTAATTAAATGTCTAAAAATATTCGCTATAATTATAATTATGTATTTTTTCAACTTTTTTTAAATCTCCTTATTTGCGTCGCTGGCGTCTAGCTTAAAATAACAACAAAAATGTTGGTTTTAACACGACACAGTTGCTGCTGTGGCTCAAATATTAAATTGCAATTGTTCCATTTGCAACAGTATACGAGTGACGTAGTGTTGCTATTGTTGTTGCGTCTGCTGTCGTTGTGTTTTAGCCGTTGCTACTTTTGCCGTTCATTCTGTTATTGCTTCCGAACTTGACTTTGCTCGCTGCAATAAATGAACACAGCCTTGAAATATGAATTTATCGTGTTATATTTTTTACATGCTGGCTTAAACAATTATGACGACAATTATCTTCCATTGACACTGTCCGACAAAAAAGTTTATATACACAGAAAAAACGTCTTTCGTTTAACCGGACCAGATTTCATTTGGTTACTGAATCCGAATATGGTGCCCGTTTCGTTCTATCAAGCTAAACAATCCTGTTTGTTCTCAATTTTATTTTTTACCCCATATTACTCAGCTATGAAAAGCAAGTGGTCCATGTAGAATAGTGTTGTAATGACTGACTTAGAACAAATGTTATGATTATCCCCTTCTTTGCTTGAGATGAATTCCAACTTCTTAAGCAATCACTTGTCTCGTAAAAAAATATGATATTGTGTATAATATATAGTATTATACTACAATATAAATAAATAAATTTTGACTTTATGCTTCTTGTGGTGGTGGTTGACAATAGCGATACTACTTATATAATATCAATAAATAAAATTGAATAAGTTGCCTAAGTTTGCAATCAACAATAACAATAGTCCACCGTGCGCAATTTGTGAATGAAGCACGAGATGCAACTACTATGGTATCGATCCTTAAAAGTTCCAAGCCAGCAACTTTCAAGCTGGCAGCACTACTTATTCTGCTTAAATCGCTCGGATTTCGAAGAGACAGTCAAGTCACTTTTTTTTATTTTATGACACCATAAACAATTTGCTATCATGCTATCGGACTTTAAAAAAGTCACCCAACCATAACATGCACTTTATTATATTAATGAGAAAAATTAACCAGCATCTAAACTTTTACAACAGCATTCTTATTAATCAGTGTTATAATAAGTGTATAGTAGTTTTTTATTAATATGACTGTCAGTGACAAAACTCACATTTTCTTTCTTTCAGTAAAAAGCTGCAATATGGGTTAGAAATGATAACATGATGCATTTAATAGAGTTCAGTTCTGTACCTTCATTTTGTAACATCTGTAGCAAATCCGTGAAGTGTATTATTACTTTAGTAATGATTACATATACAAAAACCATTACAGGTAAATGTAAATATTTTTTCAATTTCAATTACTGCAAGGAAATGGTCATTGTAAAGTTGTAATGAGTTTCAATTAAAATTACATCTTAATTAAAATATGGAAAAAAATTTATTCGATCTCTCAGAATCAAAATTGAATTCGAAAATGGATTAACTCAACATAAATAACAAAATTAGAAGTTAGTCCGAAATTCGATGAAAAATTACTTCAGTCTACTGTATCCCCTTAGGATTTTCAAGAACTATCACTTGTTGAATGAAATTTGAAACTTTTTTTTATTTTGGAACGTAAAAGTGGCGTTAAATTGGATTTTTTATGGCCGTTGCACAAATTAAATACCTCAATTTTAAATGATGGATTTGTGTTTTAAATGTAAAATTTAAATTTTAAATGAAATGATATTAACTACATAACGTACCTTCACAAAAATTAATTGTAAATATTTGTTTGTTATAAAAATCTCATCAGCGTTCTTATTAAAAAGTGAATTAAATTAATTTTATGGTTTTGTTAAACACTTTGCTCGTAATTTGCTGAATTTTATTTTTTCAATATCCGTACGAGCAACTGTAAAACTTAATTTCAGAACACAAATCGGAGCGGCGAAAGCGCAACGTCTGCTTCTAATTACTACTTAAAGCGATTTGAATTCAATTCAGATTGTTCAGATTCGTTTAATAAATTAATTTAAATAAAAATATATTTTTGCACACACACTTCCCGAATATCTTAATAGGGCTTTCGTTTGGGCGGCGATGGCAACAGCAACATTAGCCCACTTGCTACGGGTATTTCTTATGAGAATTTTTGTTTTCCTTTAAACTTTTGTCTATCATTTACATATGTGTTTCACTGTTCTTGTTCTTGAATCTTGGCAATTGAATAAGCGGAAGAATCGTTGATAATTTACGCGCGACAGTCAAGTGGACAGGAATCTATGCGTTGAATAGCGTTACGACGACCCACATGCACAGCCATTCCACGTTAAACTGCTGACTGCTTTTTGCACTGCACCGCTGGCAAACACACGAAGGCGTAAAACTTTGTGCGCATATGTGACGCTTGCTTGATGTTTTTGATGGGGAGGTGCGACAGGGGTAACAGTTTTAGTTGTTTGGGTTTCTAGCGTTCGGCTGTGTTAATGAATTTATAAAAATATTTTTTTCAAATAGAGCGCAATGATTCAGTCAGTGGGTCAAGGACGATTAATTCACGTGTTTGGGGCATTTATATATTGCTTAGAAAGGAAAATGTTCTATGGCTATGATTAATATCAATAATCTTTTGCAAATTAAATCAAAGATTTTACTTATGCTAGTCATTTTATGATACTTTTCCAAAACTTTCAAATTTTAAAAAGTCTATAATTATATAAATTAGGTAAATGTCATCTCTTTACCGCTACTCAATAGTTACTAAAAGACTTCCTTTGGCTTTGAATATTGATTTTTAGTTGCCTTAGAGTTCAGAGTATAATTTTTGAGGGTGTCGACGCATATTGCTGGCGTCGATACCTTTGGACGAAGCATCTATCCGTTACGCCCCACTACAGATCAAAGAGCAGTCATAACAGTGGACTTTACGTAGTGAATCCGCTCTAAGGAATATATGGACACACCGTCGAACATTAGAGAAATCGCATTTTGAATAAAAATACTCAGTCCTTTAATTATTCACTGATTTATTGAACTGTCCTACCTAATTGTCAATAGTCCTTAGGCCTTTCCTATTTTCTTAGGATTTGGATCCATTTCAGATTCAGTGAGAAACTAATCTTAACACCTGAAAAATAGTCCTTTAAATAGAGTGGTATCAAGAACGTGTTAATCAAAGATATCTAACTAGTTGTCGACTTAGGGGAGGTCAGGTCGAAATCATAAAATGCGTACTGTTTGCAACTTTTGAGAATACTAAACACAGCTAATGTATGCAGCAATTATTTTTCTTTGTGTCTGGAACCCATCTCCAGAAGTCACACAGTTTTTACTGATTACAAATCTGTTTATCGTTTGTATTAAACGTATTTTTTGGATGATGTCATTCGCCTCGGGAAGGTATACTACTTTGTTTGATATTAAATTTCGGTTAAATGAAAAGGAATTGATCTAATGTTGATAAATGGTTTATTTAATTTTGGCAACTATGTATGAAATACGATATCAGATAAACGCCCGCCTCTGCTAGCCTCACAAATGCGGGCTCTTTTAAGCACATTTTCATGTTGCTGCTCAAAAGTTTATCCCCCGAAAAAAAAGTCCGGAGCAGTCAAATGCGGCGACCGTTGGCTTATCGAATATTTTTTCATAATAAATTTGCCACGTCTTTACTCCACTACTACCAAATATGAATTCTGAAATCTAATTTTTACCAAAAGAGGGGCAAATAGGGGCGGCGGACAACCTGTACATATACATAGTATGTAAAACGAATTTATTTCACTTACGTTGAGGAAGTCTCGTAGCCAAACAACTTCTGGTTTAGGATCTCCAACAACTTCACAAAATATAATCACGGTATCGCCTTCGTAGGCCTCACTCGACCTTGGTTTTACCACGAACATTGGTTCCTTTGAATAGCTGCAAAAAATAGGTATCGTATTGACGGATTTGTACTACGTTTATTTCCAAAACACTTACGGCATATCGCTTGTTTTTATTACTGGAGTTCGGTGCTTTTGTTCCTCCTCATCGTCCTCTTCTATGACAACTCTACAACTGCTTTCCACTTTACCAACCGCATTAGAAGCTACGCATACATAAATGCCCGAATCGCGTTGTGTCGCCTCGGCAATGACCAACTCTACAAACCCATGGCAGTCCAACGTCGCCAGAATTTTTCTACTTGGTCGCAGCTTGACCCCATTTCGATGCCAAGATACTCCCACCGTGGGATATGCTTCGACCTTTGCAGTCAAACGAATTTCTTGACCTTCTTGAAAGATATACAAAGGATCCAATGGCATGTAGAAGTCTGGTGTTATATAAGCTCGTATGCCTTTATCAACGACAAGTGAACAATGGCATGACACCGATCCCAGCTCATTTTTCGCGGTGCATGTGTAAACGCCACCATCATCCAAAGACGTAGAAGCAAGTTCCAACGTATAAAATTGACCATCATCGGTTATAATACAACGGCGACCGGACACCACTACCATGTCTTCTTTATACCATGTGACTTCAGGTGCAGGATAGCCTACTACCTGGCATGTCAACCGTACTGGGTAAGTTACTTGCACACGTCTGTCACGCAGTCGCATCGTGAAGATCGGTAAACTGTCGCCGATAGTGCCACTTGAACCATTTTCGTTAAGTACTATTTCCTTTAGTTTACTATCTGCTGCATATAATTTGGGATCAGCGACGACCTGTAGTCTTGCGAAAGTCGACACACGACCCTTTGAATTTGTGGCCTCACAGGTGTAACGACCGCTATCGATTTCGCATACCTGTGTTATTTGAAGCGTACACGTGGCACCCAATTGTCTGACTTTGACCCGATCCGAGGTAGAGCTTAAACGCATGCCATCCTTATACCAAACTATTAGTGGTCTCGGTGAACCCCGAGCTGTACATTCAAGCGTAAAATGCGAACCCAATAAAGCTTTCATTTGACCCGGTAATATTTTAATAAACTCTGGCAAGCACTCGGCACCACCAACTTGCAAGGGGTAGCTCGTTTGAACTGAAGGTCCCCAGCCATAACGATTCTTTGGTGTTACGCGGAAATGGTATTCAACATTGGCTTTTAGATTGAAGGCATCAAATGAATTGATGGGCGTTAAACCCAATTCTTTCCAAATTGCACCGCCCTCATGACCAACCATCCAGGCGTCAACTTTGTAGGCGATAACTGGCGCAGCATTAGCACTAACTGGCTTTCCCCATGACAGGCTAATATGTGTAGGACCTGAATCAACTGCTAGCGGCTCTGTGGTAATAGGACCAGGCGGATCTGTATTTTGAAAAAATGTTGCGATTAGAAATATTTTCAGCAAAGCAGAAATTACAATCTAACAGTTAGTTAATAATGTCAGCTTGCATTAACTTTAAATCAAGATAGTTTGGAAAAAAACGAGTTAGTGCCAGCACTCGAGACGTGATGTGTGCAATTCAAGATGTAGTATAGAAAAGTAAATAAAAAAAAATTCAAAAAGCATTGGTAAATTCCAAGGCTAAGTGCTTCTAAAACGTTGATGAAAGTCATAATAAAGAATTTGAAAAATGTTAAAAAATTTTAAATATCTTGGAAAGAATAAAATAAGTTGAGTATGACTGATGTAAATTTGATTGTATAAAGTTTAAAATTAAAGCAGAAATCGTTTTCAAAAGCCCCTTTCTTTCAGACCCCGTCGGGCTAAATCAGAATTTCGCTCCGATCTAACATGCGTTGTATAGGAATCGATTATTTAAGAAGGCCTTAAGTCACTTTTTGTTACCAATGAACTTTTATCACAAAAATCGATAGTCCATGTGTTTACTCCTCGTTTTCTTATGAAAGGACTCATGTCTGGTTCTATCTTCTACAGAACTTAGCTACTGGAATTCTCTCTTTAGGGAAATGAAAAGTTTGATTTTCCAAAAGGTTTCATTTTGCGACAAGAGCCTCTTCATAAATAATCAATTCATATACATAAGGACTGTCCCAGAAAAAACTTGCGCTTTGTTTTTTAGTTATAAAAAAATACCCAGTAATTCTTTTGTTCTTTTTTCGTTTTTTATTAATAATGGCTAGTGTTCAAAATATAAATAACTAAAAACTAAGTAACAATTTTTTTTTTTTATAAAAATTTCTTACTTTTTTCGTAAGGCCCTTCATTAAATTTTGTCCAGTCGTTTCATCGAGAGTATGGTACGATTTTTTCCACTTAAGTCTGTAGTCTTGTGAATTTTTTGCATTCTTACCACTCCTTCGAAAATCTCTTTTCATTAGAGCCCGATATGTTTCAATTGGACGAAGCTCTAGGCAGTTGGGCGGATTAGTAGCATCGTAGCTTTAGAGTAATGAGAGCTTGTTAAATCTGGCCAGAACATCACGGTACCCTCATGTGCAAGAATAAATGTTAAAAGACGTTTTTCGAGGCACTCGTGTATATAAACTTTGGAATGGATTGTGCCTTGCGTAACAAAAAATTTGCTTCTGAGACCACAGGTGCATATGGTCTGCCAAACCGTATATTGTTTCGGAAATTTCGAAATTTTTTTTTCTTTGAATTTACTAGACACATGCCCCTTTTATGGTGATGCATAATATTCGTTCCCAGGAAGCTGCTTAAAATCTGCTTTGAAGTAAGTTTCGTCGTCCAGAGCACAGCAATCAAATTTAACCAGGTACCTTTCATTCAATTTTCGGGCTCGCATCGGAGCCATTAACTGCTTTTCATCAGAACGGTCTGGTACTTTTTGAACTCTTTATGTCTTTAGCTTACTTTTCTCCTTTATCTTTTGCAGAGTAGACTTTGATGTATCTGCTCTAGCCGGCATATCTCGCACTGAGGTGTTCGGATTTAGCTTAAAAAGGCGCTTCACCTTCGTCGCTACCTTTGGATTAGAAAATTCTGGTTTCTGCCTGAACCTTCTTTTCGTGAAACAGGTTGACCCTTCTTATATTTAGAAATATCCGTAAAGACAGTTTTTTTCTGATGCACCAACTATTTTTGCAATAGCTGAATATTTTTATTCTGGATTTTGCAGGTATGTGGACAAAATCAGTTTGCGGACTTTTTGTTGCTTGTTAGATATCTTTGTCGTTAAAAGTGCTATCTTCAAGTGTTATACATCATATTAAACGTCACTTTATATAGAACAAATATTGTGTCTTTTTAGACCTATAAGATTACCAGGTAGAGTATAATACAAAATATATAAAGCGCAAGTTTTCTCTGGGACAGTCCCTACTTATATCCTAATAAAAGCCTTATTCGTGAACGGTTTGTTTTAAAAATAAAACACACGATTCCCCGGAGAAACATTTTTATATATATTTATTTAGTTGTACTGAATGGAGGCTTCCATCCATATAAGAGTTATGTTAATAAATTTAAAAATCACTTTGTACATACAATAGATTTGAAAATATATGTATATAATACAAATTTAGTCTAAGAGAACTACTCGTACAATAATAAAAAATAAAAATTTATTATAATCATTCAAAATTACTAACAAAAATAAATACATTGGTTGATTCAATTTAATCTCGCAGGAAATAAGGCAATGATAATTTAAATTATAAACCAAAATGAAGTACAAGTATTTCAACAGGCAGCTAGAAATATCTGCAAAAGAAATAATTCAATATATAACTAATATCTTCTCATTTAATATGTGGCAGTGTCCATGAAAGGGGCGCTATGGGATGTTAAATTTCGATTTATATATACATACATTTATGTGGAACCATTTAGGTAAACGCCAAACGCTTAATTTGAATTTTTTCAACAAAATTTATAAACCCGCAAACATATCATAAACGGGCCGCTTTCATACACACTACCACTTAAAATCCAGGAACAAACAAAAAGTATACGTACATACAAGTGGAATAAGACAGATAGGTTGAAAAAAAACAGTACACTAGTACACAACTGCACAATTTGACAAAACTTTTCACAGATCACAGCACAAAACTACACATGATTTCGACGATATCTAGCGACTTGTGAATATTACGTGGGCACATTTCAGTAGATACTTTTGCACCCACTGCTATCAGTTTAACTTTCACGGCGTTCAAGTGATTGACTTAAATAAAGAAATCTTTTGCTTCGAAAACTTTAAAAATGATGTCCAGATTGAGGGTCAGTAAAACTTATAGTTCTGTCATTGCCACTTTTCTAAAAAAAAAATATTCCCTTCAAATCCCAATTCCTATCTCTGCATGGAACATAACTAATTAAGTACACAAAAATATTAGAGTGAACTTATTCTTTAAAATCCGATATTTATGTTTTTTTTTTCGCAGATTTTGTTATTCAAAATCGATGTTTTTGATGAGTGATTCCATTTTCAAACAATTTTTTTTTGAAAAGTGCCTATTCTAGAACTTTAAACTTTCCTAGTTCTCAACCTGCACGTTATGCCGAAGATGTTTCAAAACATTTCTTTCATTTAAGTTCTTCATTTCAACTCCGTGATTTATTAGTGATTACAGAACTAGTAAAGGTGTTATCTTCGGCCAGGCCGAAACTCACATACCCTACACTACATTAAAAGTACTTTTTAAATAAATGTTAAAAAATTTTGAGGAGGTTGAATAAGTCGAAAATAATGTAAAAAGGTTCAAAAATGTTGCAAAAATCTGAAAATGCCAAAAGAATATGGGAAATGTTGAAAAAATAGAATAGAAATGAAAAACACGAAATATGTCACGCCCACTCCTACAATTCCGCCCACTTTTGTTTCAATAAATGATATTCGTGATTAACATGATCAAACCAAATTTTAGCACAATAGCTTGTATAGTTTGCGATATGTGCCGTAATTATTCCTAAAATTTAGGGCGGTGACAGACCCACTGGTGCAATCCACTCCGATTTTGATCCAGAAATAGCTTTTTATAAAAAAACTTCTTACACCAAATTTCACTATGATTGCTCATATATTTCAATAGTTATGCCACTTAAGGTATTTTAATTGTATGGGAGGTGCCACGCCCACTGTTGCTGTTTCGCCAGCTTTTGATTCATATATACCTATTACCCAGTAAACCAATTACATCAAATTCCAGATCGATTGCTCCAATAGTTCACTTAAAATAGCACTTACAACTTTATGTGAATGAGGGAGGTGCCACGCCCACTGATTCAATCTTGTCAAGTTTCATTTAATTCTGAAGCTTATAGTAACCAACACCTCTACACAAAATTTTATGAAGATTACTCTCATCGCACACTATCTATAGCATTAAACGTATTTCGCTTATATGGGTGGTGTCACACCCACCGGCGCAATTGTGCCAAAATTTTGCAAGAAGACACCTTTTAGCAAGTGTATGCGCCATATTAAATTTCATAACGATTGCGTTGCTAGTTCTCTATTTGTAACGTTTATAAATAT
Organism: Meiosimyza decipiens; assembly: GCA_963680825.1. Taxonomy (NCBI): domain Eukaryota; kingdom Metazoa; phylum Arthropoda; class Insecta; order Diptera; family Lauxaniidae; genus Meiosimyza; species Meiosimyza decipiens. Next base: position 80,431,956 of record OY804261.1, on the reverse strand, counting down.
TGTAGGCTATGCCACGCCCTTAAAATAAATTTTTCAGTATATTGACGTGGCTTGTATTGTTGACTACTTTCAGTGGTATCATCCCTAAAATTTTAATGAAAATCGTATGTGCCAATTTGGAGTTATCCGTGTACCAAATTTCATCACAATATCTTGCACAGTTTACGAGCAATGGAGTCATAAAACTTAAAATTTAGGGCTGTGCCACGCCTCTTTAAGAGCCTTTGCAAACTTAAGACCTAGCCTAATCATAATGTTGTTCTCATATTCACCAAATCACCAATTTTGATCAAAATCGCAGCAACTTTTTTTCAAAATGGACTTGGGTATATTTACATAGAGTATGGGCGGAAGGCGTGGCTGTGAACTGATTTCGCCCATTTTTATATGCTAGCAGCTTGCAAGAAGATGTGAGCTGTGTGCCAAATTTCATTGAATTAGCTTGCTTAGTTTTTGCGTAAACCTGATTTCAACAGACAGACACACAGACAGACAGACAGACAGGCAGACAGACAAACAGACAGACAGACGGACACAGCTATATCGACTCAGGTGGTGACGCTGATCAAGAATATTTACACTTTTCCATACCTGCCACGCCCCCTTCTATGCGTTACAAACGGAATGACAAAGTGAATATACCCTCTGTGTAGGGTATAAAAACACTCCAATGTGATTAAGATTATCATACTTTCCAAATATCAATAAACTTACCTCTGAAGTATGAAATGTCTGGGAAACTTTCGAGTGGTTGACCCCAACGTGGAGTCGTTGGTGTCTCAGAACGTGCTCTTGGCATCACCTACAGATGAATTACGTTTGGATTATTGCTCAATTTTAATTTGCAAACACAAAATCATAAAAGACTAACTATAAAATATAATTTTTATTGAAAAAAAAAAAATTAGCAGGTTCGATTTTAGCTAAGCATTGCGATAAGAAGAAGCAAACATTTATTCTTTCTTTTTGGGAGTTTTAATCTATAAAGCGAAAAATAGGAAAAAAGAAATAAAATTAATAATAAGCTTAAAGGCAAAAAATTTAAATTATAAACGGCGGCAACAGCGAAAGTTTTTATGAAAAGATATTATTTTCGAAACCGTGATACGCAATAATTTTCGGCTCGTAGACTCTCAATTTAGTATATACTGTACAACAGCAAAAAAAACACCATCAGGTTTGCTCACTACTTTGAGTATTTTCAGGGTTGCTGATACCGAATATGTACCTACTTAGTAATTTCTGGTCAAGTAAAGCTTTTAGCCTTAGACACAGGTGAAATTGCGAAATTTTTAGTTATACCTTTGTTATAATTAATACCTGATGGTGGAATATATTAACTTGCTAGAAGTCTGAAAAAATGGTGAGCGTGGTTGAGCGATTGCTTGGGCGTGAGATCTTCTGAGTAGGAAAAAATGCATACTGATACATATCTTGAAGACGCTTTTAAAGCAATAGCACCAAAATTTGGTGTAGTGGTTACTCGAGACACAAAAATAAAATTATGCGTAACACCTATCATATGCTATACTTTCATTAGGAGCATAGGGCCTTAACAACATTTCTATAGTTATTCATTCCCTGATTTCCTCATCAGGTACCTTTATATGGAATGCGCTAGTTGATCTTCTTCGAAATCAGTATATCGATTTTAAGCTTTTGCTTGTTCTTAAGATCAGCTCACTCTTTGTCTGGTACTTTTCGAACCATTTTTCAGCATAGCGTTTTGAAGTTATTCTTTGACAAGACATTATAGGAAAGAGAAAAAAGATGGGTGGTATTATATGGTGATTGGAAAATGACCTTAAATCAACAGAAAGAATCTCCTAAAAAGTTTTTTTTTTAAATGCTTTTAAATGTTGTACACTTTTTGTTGTAGATCATATTTGCCATTTTCCATTTCAATTTTGAACACTTCCTTAGAGTAAATCATACATGAGGCATTAAATGACGCTTGTCGCATGGACAACGAATCACAAGACCTACACTTTTCTTTTTTTATTACTTTCGATGTTGCCTTCAGATAAATGGATGTGAGTAGTAAATAAGAAAAGATGAAATTTATGCAAATACATATTCTAAATCAGAAGTTAATTTCTTTTTTAAATGAATAAAACTATTTACCGTGACGGTTACGAATATCCTATCGGTGCCAAAGTTGTTTCGTGCAACCACAAAGTAAGTGCCAGAGTCAGCGATTGTTGATTTCTGAACTGTAAATCTTGTATAATCATCCGAAGCTTCCTTACTTACACGATCTGACTTCGTTATATCCTTTGTGCCCTTCATGAATATTACTATATATAAAAAAAAATTTATGATTATTGTCCTTATTGTACGTAAGATTGGTTCTTTTTTTTGCTTATATATCTCAACTTACATTTGGGCTTTGGATCACCAGCAATTCTAAAGGAAAGTGAGAAAGGATCACCGACAGCAATCTTCATTTCTGTATCGGGTCTAGACAAGAAAAGCGGTGGTCTCTCCTCTTTGGGAGCGCCAACAGCAACATCAATATTTACATGTGATTCAATGCGACCAAATGAGTTCGAGGCACGACATGTATACGTGCCTTCGATTTCAGGCGTAGCATTTTGTATGGCCAGTGTATAGACTCCCTTTTCCATGAATGTTTGAACATTCGGTTGACCAGTAACGTTTTTGCGATCGCGCAACCATTGCACTTCAATTGGTGTCTTCGATTGCATAAACTCAGCAGAAATAGCAACAGTACCACCAGCACATACGGTTTGATTACCAAGTGGTACGAGGAAATGTGGTTTATTGGGATCACGATGGAAGAAACCATGTGTCTTCTCTAGCGTAAAACGTTCCCTGCCAACAAAGTCAACTTGATGAGATATCTTGTTCTCAGCGCCTTCATTGCGTGCAACACATAAATAGAGCCCAGAATCTTTTTCGGTTGGATTACTAATAACCAACTTGGAGTAGCCATCAGCTTGATCGATTTGTTGGTATTTCTCATTATTTTCAATCAAATCATTGCCCTTCATCCATTGAATATCTGGGCGCGGTTTACCACGTACACGACAATCCAAGACTAATTCATTCTCATTCAGAGAATAAGTGTCTGGGGAAAATACAATTCAGTTAGTATAAATCTTTAGGATACAATTGATTATATTTGAAATTGAACTTCAGTTCGCGGACTTAATTACATTGGAAAACATTTTTTTATCAATAGCTTTCTCGATTACTGAATGTCAACATGTACAAGTCATTGTAAGCAATCTCTCATTTTCTCTTGATTCATTATAGAATCGAGAACCAAAGAAGAAAGTAAGAAAGATTTGTTGGATAGCGTTTAAAAGTTTAATTTCAAATACCAAAATATACTCGCTATACGCGTTAACAAATGCACAAAACAAGAAAGACATCACGAGTAAATAAAATGAATGACTCTTTCAAGTACGTCTGAAGCGACCATAGGCTTGGTCAATATTCTCGTATACTTGTGCTTATTTTAAAAATGTAAATACCTCTGATTGATCTTGTAAATACACTGGCCTGAGGGGCATCTTCGAATGACTTGTAAATTCGTAGCTGTGAGTGCGTGAATGTTTCACCATATTCGTTTGAAGCGCGACAGGTGTAGTTTCCACTATCCTTGACATCTGTTGTGAAAATGTCCAAAGAAGCGACGCCGTTTTGGTAAAGGGTTTGATAACGTGTATCATCCGGCAGTGGTTGATGGTTTTTTAGCCAAACCACGTGGGTGTTAGTGTCACCCAGTATATGACAAACCAAACGTATATTGGAACCCTCAGTGACAGTTCTATCATGAAGCAAAGTGCTAAATAATGGTTTCGTATGAGAAATCGAACCAATCACACGGGGCTGTTGAGATCTCTGTAATTCCCCATTAGCGACGGCCATATGTTGCTCATGATTTTCACTATAGGGATCATAAGCGTCAAGTGATCGTCGGCGGCTCTTTACAAGACAGTTTTCTTCGCCATTGGTTACTGTAGCAGTTGCTGCTAATGTTTGTATACTCTTCAGATCAGCACTTCGAATTGATTTCGTTATTGCATCAATGTGGTCTTCAGTCTCTGCGTAGCACGCAAATGTTCCACAATCAGAAGAAATAGGATTTCGTATAGTCAATTTTCGCAAGCCGCCAGGTTCCTCAATTTGACGGTATCGATTATTGGATATAGTGTGATCATCTTTTAGCCAAGTTACATGTGGTCTACCATGAACATGGCACAATAAAGTTATTTCATTGCGTTGAGCATCAAATGATTCTGTTTTGTCGAAGTAAATTCATTTAAACCTTTCTGCTTCCTATATAAAGCATTATTTCTGATAGGACCATATTCTTATCATTACAGATTTATACGAGTTTTGTATATTTCTCCCGTACAATCATAAAACACCAACTTAAGTTGTTTTCTAAAATATGCTAAACGTAAGCTTTCTGAGACTCTGATCCGATTTACCTGTAAATTGAAGTATGTAGCAGATAAAAAAAAAGATATCATAAAGCCACGTAGCTTGGGAGTTTCTACGCAATATTAGAAGACATGTGACGGCAAAAATCAAAACGGGCTGAATAAACTTCACTATATTTTGAGTATGTCGATCAGAAATCATATATTAAAGCAGTTCTATCGAAAATACAAAACTTAAATTTCTCAAACTGAGTTACAGTGCTTTGGGATTGGACGGGAGAATCTGCTATACAAGAAATACTGTACACGACTCAATAATATTGCGTTTATTAAATATTGTTTTTAACTAGTCCTGAAATATATTTCCTTTAAATAATTTAAGCTTGAGTTTAGTTCAAGTCAATTCTTCAGTTGACACCAATTTTCTTTTAATTTTGCACACACGGCGGACTTGAACGCGAAAAAGTTTGAAAAAACAGAAATTTTTATTTTCGACCTAAAAACTAGATTTTTATGTAAAAACAATATAAATAAAATATTATGATTTTAGACCGAAAAGAATTTCTTTTTGATCTTATTTCGATTTTTTTCCACGAAATATGAAATGGGTGAATAACCCAATAAAAACAAAAATTTTTTGCTTTTGTATTTTTTAGCTAAAAACTTATTTTAGCGACACAAAAAAAATAAAAAATTATTCTTGCAGTGTTATCTACAGTAGAGGTGCCGGATTTGATGAAGTTTTGCAATAGCACCAATAGGCTACTTGAGAACACAACGAAGGTATGCACATTGTACATCATTGTTCTGTTTTTTCTTTTGTTTTCTTCAAAAAATGCTAACTATGTCAGTTTTCGCGCTACGATTTCTCCGGAGTTGAACCTCTAAGAACAGGACTGGCAGTATTTAAGAATTTTATAAAGAAAATAAATTGCAGTGGATTATATATCTATGATACTTCATAGAGCAACTATATAAAAAACTCATAATAAATAAATGGTCTATTTCAAAAATAGTGCTCCATATATGAAAGCTATATCGTATGTAATGTATTACCTGTTATACCACTCGAAAAGCTTGCAGGCAAACTTTCGCTTAGCCCATCATAAATACTGAGGACACAACTGCTTTCGACCGTATTTTTACTATTTCTAACAACACATTTATACTGTCCAGTATCCTCCGGTCTGGTATCATAAATCTCCAAACTAAGCGCCCCATTTATGTTGTATATTTTATGGCGCATATCTTTTGTGACTCGCTCACCTTCTCGTAACCAATAGACCTCTTCTATTATTCCATTGACGTGACAAATGAGCTGTGCTTTGTTTCCAGCGCCAATGGTTAACGGCTTCATACCACACTCAATGTTGAGTTTCAGTTTTGCCTCTTTCGTTTTTGACTTGGCGCTAAGCAAGCTATCATCGGCTGCCCCAAGTGCCTTTTCTTCATGAAGAATGTTTTGTACAATTTTTCTTTCGCTTTGCCTTTGAATGTGATCAGATACATCAAGGAATTTACTTATCTTCATCTGCCCACATTCATTCTCGGCGTAGCAAGTATAAAGGCCAGAATCTTCTTTTAGAGGATGTGTAATCAATAATTGCCTAATGCCTGCATCAGTTTCAAGGCAAGCATATTTTGAGGTATCAACAGGAAGTAGTGTGTTATCCTTCTGCCAGTATATATTTGGTTTGGGATTACCAGATACTTTACATTCGAGCACAATTTGGTTGTCATGTGTATGATATGAATCTGAAATGATGTACAACAGCACAAGACGAAAATAACATAAAAAATAAAATACAAACATTTAAAAACTACCTTTTATCCATACACATATGTATGTAAATTTCAAAATCAAGTTTTTCTGGAAATATTTTGATTTTTTTAATTTAAAAATCATCCTTAAGCCTGATGTTTATCAGGAAGCAAAAACATGTCGCCCTTTTGAGTGAGTGCCTAGAAACACAAGCTTAACTCAAAATTACTGAAGGCTTCCCAGTTTTCAAAATGCCTATAACATAGACCGTCAGTTTAAATACTATTAGGAACAGTGTTGAGTAACATCCGAAGATTTTGCAAAAAGGCAAAATTTTCAAACTGGACCGGAAATTTCTCGACACCCGAACTTTCAATTGAAAATTTGCTTTTCAGCGCTTATAATGAATAATTTTTTGGCATCAGTAAAAGTAGTTTTTGTTAGTGCAGTCAAAAGATAATAAATATTAATAAATAACGAAATTAAAATACTCATGTATTATACATAACTTTTTGACATTAACACCAATCTTTTTTAAATAAGTTTTTCCAATACTTTTAGACCCATTAAAATTTGAATGTCGCAAAATATCGTGTTGAGTTCGGAATTTTTTTTTTTCAGTATCATTGTTAAGATTTCCAAGTCGTGTATTACTACACAGTAATTGCTATTAGATATGAAATAATTGTAGAATCTTACGTTTGTGTCTATGTTACCTCAAAATATTTAAAATGTCCTGGCTTACAGATAGAAAAAATAAGCGGTTAAATAAATGATCTTATGCACATTTTGGCTTAAAATATTGAGTACTTACCATAATCTGCATCAGGAAAGCCAAATGGCGAGATTTTACACATAACAACAAGAATATTAAACAGAAATATCATTGACAAGCGAATAACCAAAATACCTTTTATGCCCACTGTAAAGTTTGGACTAATAACTTCCTCTATACCAGTACTGTAAACAAATAGGTTACATGTGCTCACAATCTCATTTTCGGTTCCTTTTACTTTAAGTGTGTAGTCGCCAGCATCTTCTTCCGTAACACCAATTAAATTCAACCATGCTATACCATCTGCACAGGACATTTTACTTTTGGGTCCAAAATCAATTTTTTGTTCTCCATGGTACCAACGTGCTGTTGGCTCTGGGCCATCAATACTAACCATCCATTTAACGTTGCTGCCTACTTTGACCGTACGGTTGGAGAGGAAATTTCTAAAGTAAAGAAGTTTTTTGAAATCTGGTGGTGGTCGAGCTTCCCTCCTAGAGCTGCCTCCTTCCTCTTCTTCAGCCTTGGCCTTCTTCTTCTTCTTGCCTTCTTCAGGCTCTTCTCCAGCCTCGGCTTCTTCAGTGGATGGTTTAACTGGTGGTCTAGCTTCTCGTGGTGGAGAAGTGGGTCGAACTCTTCTCGGTTCAACTGTTACCATGTGAACTATTTCGGTCTTGCCTTCACGATTTTCTGCTTGGCACACATATTTTCCGCTATCTCCCTGCACAGGATCGTTGACAAACAGCTCGCTAGTGCCATCATCATGATCCACTTGTTGATACTTGTCGCTGTTTTCAATTTTGACACCGTCCTTTACCCAAGTGACAGTTGGAGTTGGTAGACCACGGACATGCACATCAAGTTGTAGCTCGTTAATCTTGCCGTGGTATGTGTCCTTGATGTTACGCGTGAATGTCGGCGGAACATCTCCAGTTCCAGGATCAGCGTAAACTTCCAACTTGCATAGGGTTGATGCTTCGCCTGTTTCATCGCGTGCCCAACATTTGTACTCTCCGCTATCTTCCTTAGAAGCACTTGTGATTTCCAATAAGCAAAGACCTTCGCTATATCTACCTCTCTTTTGAGGACTGTTTTGAATCTGTTCACCATCTTTAAACCACTTGACTTGTGGCTCTTTAGCTTCCAAGAAGCACGATATTTTCACTTTGGAGCCTTCAGCAACTACACGATCGCGCACGTTGCTAGCAAAGTGAATGCCAATAACTTTTTCACGCTTCTTGCTAATACTGCCAGCATCTGATGAAATCTCAGCAGCAGATGAAACGCCCTCTTCTTCGGCATCACCCCCTTTTTTGGCTTTTCCTTTGCGACGCTTACCCTTAGCTTCAGATTCGGCCTCAGACTCCGCACCCTCTGCAGCTGCCTTAGGCTTCTCTTCCTCTTCCTTTGGTTTTGGGCGCAAAAGACTCGGATCAGCATGGAAAACACCATGTATGTGATCCTCGATGTGATGTGCTTTTCCCTCAAAGAGAACATAGTGAGAAATTTCCATTTTTCCAGCACGATTCTCAGCCTTAACAACATATTTTCCAGAGTCCTTGTCACTCGGCTTATCAATGTTCAATTCACATGTGCCATCTTGATGTTCCAAAATTTTGAATCTACCTCCGCTTTGAATTTCCATGCTGTCTTTGAACCATTGCACCTCTGGAGTAGGCTGACCTCGCACTCCGGTATCCAAAATTAACTCATTGGTATTCAAGTGATAATTTTCTATCAAAGATGTAAAACAAAAGAAAATCTATTCAAGAAGTTACATAAACACTATATGCACAAGACTGTATGTATGTACATTTTGAAGAACATCAATTTATCAATTGACGATTGCACAATCGCCAATTTATTTTCGGACACAACTAATCATGGTCGTCGTTCGCTTTTTGCGAATACTCTTGCGTTTTGCTTACCTTTAAGTGATCGTACAAACACTGGCTGCACGTCACTATTGACCTTGGGTTGATAGACATGCAGCATAGCAGATGTCGAAATTTTACAGAATTCATTCTGAGCTTTAATGGTGTATGTGCCAGAATCTTCTGGCGACGCACTCAGGAATTCCAAGACAGCTAAGCTATCACGATTCATATTACGAATTTTTGGACCATAAGTAACATTTGCGTCATCTTTCAACCATTTAATCGTTGGATCTGGACCACCAACAACAGCTTGCAGTTTAACTTTGGACCCTTCTGCAACGTATCGATTGGAGAGATTTGCAATAAAGTACAATTGTTGCTTTGGTGATGGATCGGGCATTTTACTACGTCGCTCGTATCCGCCTTCCTCGGCTTCATCTTTCTTCTTTGACTTTGGTGGCTTGCCCTCTTTTTCTGCATCACCACCTTCTTTTTTAGGCTTCGGTGCTGCACCACTCGTTGGACCGCTGCTCTCCGATTCAGCCATGATGCTTGCTGTAGCACTTGAGCGTCTCGACGATTGTACCACTTCAACAACAACAGTATGCTTTGTTTTCTGGCTGCCTAATTTATTTTCAGCAACGCAAGTATATACTCCGCTGTCATTCGCCGTTGGCCTGTTAATGATCAGCTCGCAAACGCCGTCCAAATGTTCGATCTGCACCTTGCGATCATCAAGAACAACTGGTATATCGTCTTTCACCCATGATATGACTGGGCGTGGATTACCACGAACTTTCGTGTCGATAATTAAATCGTTTTGAGATGAATGATATACATCTGTAGAGATAGCATCAAAGAGTTAAATAATGTTTGAAAAGATCGATCGTATTGCTACGATCTGTGCGATTACATTTACTTTTCTATTTTGGGATTTATTCGACCTCGATTGAAAACAATCGCCGAAAAAATGAAGTCAACATCAACACACAAAAGAACTAACACGAACACTTCATGTTGACAAACCAAAATGAAAATTTAGCAAAAGAATTTGCATTTGTAGTGAGATATGCGAATACTTTGAGACGAGAAAAAAACAATTGCAAAACAACGACACTAACAGCAGTACCTCTAAGAGGAAGCACAAACATTGGCTCTTGCTCATCGCCATCAGCTTGTGCGCTGTACACCTTGAAATAACAGGATGTTTCTATTTCGCAATGGTCATTTCTGGCCACACACTTGTATACGCCAGATGATTCGGATGAAATATGACTCAGCTCGAGCACAGCTTTTCCCTCTTCGGAGAGATTTTTTACATTTCCACCAACAGTGACCCATTTATCATCCTTCATCCATCTGCAATTGGGCTCCGGTCCTATAACCGTACAAACAAACTTCACTGTCGTGCCTTCAAGCGCCATGCGGTCACGTAGTTGCGTTGCGAACTTGAGTTTTTGTTTTGGAGAAACCAATGGTTCCGGAGGAGCGTGTGTGATTCTAGCTCCTCTAGGTTCTTCGGCTTCTGCGCGTTTCTTATCAGACTCAGCCTTTGATTGAAGAGCTTCTTCCATTGCTTTTTTAGCTGTTTTTTCCTTATCTTGTTGTATTCTATCACGTGCATAAAAAATGCCACGTGCATGAAAGTGTCTATTTTTAGCTACCTCAACCGTACGACTTACTTGCGCTTCCCCACTGGAATTGATAGCTTTGCAAGTATACGCTCCGCTTTCTTTATTGGACGGCTTGTAAATAAGCAGTTTACATACACCATGAGCTTCCTCCTGCATTGCAAACCTATAGCTTGGGGTAATTTGGAACGCTCCACGCCACCATGTTATTACTGGACGTGGTACACCATGGACGTGAACCTCAATAGTGAGTTCATCATCGCGAAGATGATAGTATTCTGCAAAAAGATTGAGATATAAAAATATAACTTCCTTCTTTCGACAACAGACGCGTTTCTAATCATTAAAGGCTGTACAGTTCATAATTAGCATATATATATACCTCTTACAAGTCGGAAAGATGGTGGTTTTGGCTCATCCTTAAAAACTTCGTAAATTGTGACAATGCAGGATGAAGTCACCTCGTCGTTCATGTTAGCAATCAAACATGAATATTCTCCTGAATCCAATATTGTGGTATTTACTACTTCCAAAGCTAAAATATTGTTGTTGTTTACAATACGATGGGTTGCGTCTCGTTCGAGCTGTCGTCCATCTTTAAACCATTTCACTGATAATTCAGGGCCATCAACAGCACACGCTAAACGCACATTCTGACCGGCTTGACATATTCGGTCAGTCAAAAAGTTGATGAAATGAGGATTTCGTGCTTGTTCGCGCCTACGTTGCCAATCAGCATCACGGTCCTTTTCACTACGCCGCTGAGCTAAGCTATATTTACGCATTTGCTGCATAAATTCTTCACCTTCTTCTTCAGCAATACGTTTCCAACGTTCCTCATCATATGGATTTGAACGTGTGAACTCCTCGGATGAATCACTGCCACGACGTTTTTCTTTCTTTGGCAACTCTGCAACCTCGTCGGCATCTTCGTCAGCGGCTTCATCTGCCTCTTCATCATGTTCACCTTCATCACCGTACTCTGTGCCATATTCAGTACCACCTTCGTCCCCATATGCTGTTCCACTTCTTTCGTCCCCTTCTTCGTAGTCTTCTTCAGCTCCTTCATCTTCAGCTTCTTCTTCGGCCTCTTGTGCTCGCAACTCGGCTTCTATACGTTCTTGTTCCTCTTTTTCAGCCTGTAAACGTTTTTGACGTTCCTCATAGGTTTCACCTTTAGGCTTACTTGATGCTTTTGCTGCTTGCTCCTCTGCAGCTTTGGCAGCTGCTCGTGCTTGCTCTTCCATTTGAAGCATAATTTTGCTTTTCTTGGGTGGAGGCTTTGGTGCGGCGGCAGATTTCTGCTCTTGCTGCTGTTCAAACATTTTTTTACTTGCTTTCTGACCACCGCCAATTTCAAGTTTTAATGACAATTTTGGACTTGGAGATTTTTCTTTCTTTTCTTTCTTCTTTGGTGGAGCCTTCTTTTTACCCTTTTTAGCTGGCTCATCTTGGTCTTCAAAGTCCACACTTTCTTCACGGTCGAATTCTGCATCCATATCATCAATTGAACCATCAGCTGGACTTTGTTCCTTGTCGACTGATTTTCCTTTTCTTGGTTTTCTGGGCTTCTTTTCTCTCTTTTTAGGTTTGACTTCCTCTACAATCTCTTCTTCTTCTTCATACTCTTCGTACTCTTCCACGACGTAAATAACCTCGACATTGGAAACGTCCATTACTGCTGCACGATCAATTACCGACAGATCTGATGTTATGTAACGAACAGGCCTTTGAATGTCTTCTGGTTCTGAAATATCCATAACTAAGGCTCTATCGAATACTGCCTTGTTGCAGGTTGTTTGGATCTTAATGTCCCTGCCCAATTCGAAAGGTGTTTTTTCCCTTTCTTCTCTTTTCAAAAATGGCGTAATGCTGCGCCATGTCGAAGGTGTCGCACTACGTCGTGTCATATACAGGGTAAAAGGGGTTTGACTCCTTCCGCGAATTGGAGTCGCACTACGACCGCGTAGACTGCCTGGAGTTGGGGACTTTAATTTTCGTTTCTTTTGAGTAGGTAACTGTAAGGTATCTTGAACTGGGGCTGCTTCCGGTTCCTCAGACGGACGAGCGTCCGCGGCTGCGACATCACCGTCAGTTGTTCCCATCGTATTTCGTTCTTATAAAAGGATATTTCAATTAGGATTTTTTACGTTCGATTTTTTTTATCGATATCTTATACGAGTCAGTTTTTCGTTATGCTATACAGCAGCGGATCGATGTGATTAAAGATTTCTCAAGTTGCCTGTCGACCGTTCGTAAAGAAACTGTAACCACGACTGAACCGAGCGACAAAATCAAACTAATCGAAAAAAGTCGTATATTTCTCGATCGATCTTCAATCTATGAAATTGAACGGACGGTAATCAAATGTGATCTATTTAAGATCCTTGCCAAAAACTATCTTTATTTGCATTGTCATAGATTGCTGCGCTTTTTACTTTGCATTACATAAAGAAAAGAACAAAAAACGTACTATATAAATGTGTAAAAAAGTGTTTAGATATATTTAGATTTTTTTTTTCTCTGTTTTATTTAATTAAATCGCACTTTTGAAAGGAAAAACAATCAACGCGAAATGTAAATCTTAATGAATCATTACGGAGCTTAATGATATAAATAAATTATGGGTTCAAGATTTTTATTCCTACATCCAGTGTTTGATAATTTAAACAAAATCAGTTACGATCAGAAGTTAAAAACAAAAAACTACAACGATATTCTTCCGGACTAAAGTTACAATTTTTTTGTAACGAAAACATTGAAATGTCGAAAAAATTCTAATACTTTCAATGGTATCGGAACTTTCCGGAAAAGTATAAGTAGCGAAATGTAAAGAAAATCGTTAACAAATGGTGTTCTTTAAAAAAGAAAGTATCGAGTAGTATCGGAAAACATCGAAAAAAGAATAGCAGGAAAATCATTGCCAAATAGTTTCGAAAAATATCAAAAAATTTTAAATGTAGCGATAGTAATAAAGAATACAAAGTTTGCTTTCAACCCAAACAATATTTATTTGGTTTTAAAAGACTTTTTCAGTGCTACAAACGTTACTTTGAAACCAAGGCCATACGTCAATCATCAGCGACCATACGTATCAAATTAGGTCAGAATTTTTCCCATTAACTTTCGATATCAATACAAATTTTTCCATTAGTTACGAGTATGTGTATGATGCACTATGGGTCAAAAAGCACATCTTTTGTGGTACTTTTAGAGCGTGACATAATGATGAAAATAATGTTTTTTGGATACCAACATATCCAACTCATTTTAAATGTAATAGTTAGGTGTACAACTCTTATTTAATTTTTTTTATCGTGGTTGTACAGGCAACCAGATGTGTCAGATGTTTGTGAATCAAACTAATTTGAAACTTTTATAAAACTTTCTGCCGTATGGGTGTAATAAAATATTCTTGGAGAGTTTTCATATTTAAGAGTGGAAGTTACTGCTTTTAATCATGTTGCCGCGTTCCATACCAATTTGAAAGTAAAACCATTTATTTCGTTAAAACCTGGGGGTAACATTCGTGTACGGTGCAATAAATTAAGAGCAAACAAAATTCGTAATTTTGTATGGGAGTTAGAATCAAACATGGCTGGATTTGCTGAAATTTTACACAATTTTGATTTTCTGTGTTAGGGGAATATTAAGGTGATTTCAATTGCAAAACTACGAATTTATGGGAACACTTCGAAAACGTATCAGAAATTTGAAATTCGTGTAATTAAAAAAACCATTATGCAAGCCTTCTAAAAAGATTTGTGGATAGTTTTGTGGTGGTGGGACTACTAAGCTCAGGCACTGCGTATTCATTTAGAGTCCTATTGTTTCTACTGTTGGAGAAACAGAAATTCAAGTAGATTTCCAGAGACTTTCGAAAGAGTAACTCCTCTTGATACGGCAGAGCACCGGGCATATTGCAAGATGCTTAAGTAGTTTACAGTAACCGCTTATTATTCCTGCTAGGAGTCTGAGGTTTTTCTTGCTTAGGTTTATCGAGAATCTCATCAGAGGTAGGTTTGAGAAATGATTAATCAAGCAATTAATCATATCACATCATAATAAATATATTCACTGGTTCAAAAGATACACACTCCCGTTATGAATATCCGAAGGAAAACTATCATAAAATAGAGGATAGCATATCTTCATAGTTTGCCAGCTACTCCTTTTCGTGAAGCCGTGCTTAACTGTAAGCAACGGTTTCTTCGCAGGTCTGTAACTTCTCAAAATGTTCTCAGTAGCTCGTCTGCGAACAGTGCTGTGGTAGACATCTGAATGAAGTATCCGAACAACCTCTTTGGATGTGGCAAAAAGATTTCATTTGAATATGCTACCAATTTTTCTGGCAACACGCGGAAATTTTTTCTGCGGCCGCCCACCTCAATGTACCGTTATTGAGTCTTTTGAGAAATTATATTTTTTTAGCCTACAAACTATTGATCGGCTTATATTAAACAGTTTCGCAAGAGCTATTTGCGATTTTCCTATTTCATATTCGGAAATAATTTGAAGTTTTTGGAGGATTATCACGGACCATTATAAACTGAACAGTGAATGTCACAGCTAGCGAAAAAACTCAGCTAAACTCAAGTTGTTATGAAACAGAAAGAACTTATACTTTACAATAACGGTACTTTTGCCGATAGTTTTTTAGAACTTCTGCTTTTTTTTCTAAATTTTTCATGTTTTATTGCTATTGTTATGCACACAGGCAAATTGAATGTGTTAGTTAATTTTAAATTTCTTAAAAAAAATATCAAACCTAATGTGAACATTAATTTGTTTTTATATGATTAATGAATATATCCTTTGATTCTTATAAAAGTTTTTTGTGTGCCTCTAATATTAAGAGATACACGATTTTTTGGCAGCGCATTGATTTTGTACTAAATGTTTCGCACAAC
This sequence comes from Meiosimyza decipiens, assembly GCA_963680825.1. Taxonomy (NCBI): domain Eukaryota; kingdom Metazoa; phylum Arthropoda; class Insecta; order Diptera; family Lauxaniidae; genus Meiosimyza; species Meiosimyza decipiens. The sequence goes on along the minus strand of OY804261.1, from coordinate 80,416,586 downwards.
ACTGTACATTGGTCAACTTTGACTCTATTATTATTATTATTACTATAAAGTACAAATTTTGATAGTCAATAAAAATTAAAACGATTGTAGTGGGAACAATTTTGTTCAAATTATAACATGGTGATATATGCTTTTTAACTCTTTGTTAAAAAAATCGAATAAAATGAAAAAGCGAAAAATCTTTAAGAACGAAGAACCTTATACGGGATGCGACGAAATTAAGCGATGAAAACTTAAAAGAGAAATAGTAACGATTTAGGGTAGCGGCGTTTGATGGCTTAAGCCTGACGTTGGACTCTAACCAAGTTTACATGATAAGTTGAGTTACAATAAAAACTTAGATGGGAAACTATTTGGGATGCTATTTGTAGTCGATATACTCAAAAGGAAAAAAATCCTGGAGCTGTTTTTAATTCCCTATTTACTGCTTTTTAATGAAATTTTCACACGTCAAAGAACATTAAAAGAGAGCCCAAAGTACAAATTTCAGTTCCCTGGGTAGTCGGACTTCTGAGTACTGTTAGGTCAAAGTTCGAAAGAAAACGTTATTTATGCGAAACAGCCAAATTCAATGTCTAATATCCTGGGCCAGGCTAACCATTTTCCATGCGATGTATCACATTTAAAAGAGTAAACAAAATAAAACCAGTCTTATGTATTATAAAGAAGACTTCGACTTAGGGCACCATTTTCAAAGTCGTCAGATTTTACCAAGACTTATTTCACTAAATCGGGTCGCAAAAAAAAAGTCTTCAAGTCTAGAAGCTTACACTTTTTTTAATATATATATATAAGACGACAATAAAAAAAATTGATATCCATAACTTTAAATCTGGATTCGTGGGCATTTAGAACTAAAATGTTTAAAACGAACTACACTGCCATATTAAGGCAAATATATGACTCTTTCTCAGGATCCCGACCACCTAAAGAGCTCATATTTGGTCTGTGTTGCTATCTATATCTATAGTACGATTTTGAACAAAATCGGATGCTTTTTAAATTATATACGTGTGATATCCATATCATTAAAATTAAAATAAAAAGCTCTATTGATTTCTTTTGTTTTAGCATATATCGTCTCTAAACTATATCCCAAATAATTTCCAATTCAACTTTTTGTAGCTCGAAAACTTGGTTAAAGCCCACCGTAACCTATGATTTTTTGAAAAAAATCAAAGTTTCCGTATATTGAGAAAAACTTTAAAGAAGAGTTGGTGCCATAAAGTTGAGTTCAAATAAATTTAACTTTTTTTAATGTCAAATATTCTTTCCAATATGAAATTTTATTAAAAAAGTTAAATAATTTAATTTTTTATCTCAAATGTGTCTTCATTAACGATTTAATATAAGAACAACACGTGCTACGCTTACCAAACTTTTCTGAAAGTATTTTCTTATAAGTGAAACTGAAATAACAAATTAAGTTTAACATCAAATTTACCTGTCTTCATTGGCTGCTATACTTACCTTAACGATGTGAACTTTGTAGCACTTGTGCACGTAAACAGCAATTCAGAAAATCAAAGCGTTTTATTGCGAAAATCGCGAACCATAGAAATTTGTGTTTGCTCAAGGCTCTGTTAGTTCAATCACATGAATTAGTACATGGTGTGGCATACAAGCGAATTCAAATCCAAAGCATTATGTTTATTCTTGATCTTATATATTTAACTTCGTACAAACAAAAAATTACCTGTCTCTTTTTCCCAATTGAATTACCTAATGCGATAGTGACTTCCTATGTGTATGAATAGTCAGATGCGGATTTCATGAAATCACCGTCTAAGGCCTCACTTTTTTCCTTTGTAAATGTACACTGCCCGAAAGAAGTTTGAGAGCAAGAGGCATTACATGTTTTTTGTGCACAGAGCTCAAACTTTTTTGAATACTTATATCCTTTGCCTCTTTGTAAAAACCTGTGCATTTGGCAATTGTGACCCATTAGTGTTCAAAATAGGGAAAATGCCTTAGGGTTCTTATGACCTGCTGCAGTTTTTCTTTTTTTTTCGGTTTTGTTACTTTCACTCACGCAAGGTACTAAGCTATTTGATTTTATGTCAGTTGGTACCTGTTTTGGAATATTTCAGTTGCTACAGTAAAAAGAGGTTTGAGAGATGCTGCACTTTTTTGTTGTGTTTAGAAAGGGCTTCAATACTGGACAGAAGAATATTTGACAAGAGTTCTTTGGACTTACGAATCGAAACTTAAGACGAAAAGTTAAAATATTGCGTAGTGCCTTTGTTGAAACATGTTGGTAGCTTCGATATGGATTCCATTCTTTCTTTTACTTCTTTTGAAGCAATAAGTGGTGAAAGCTTGCATTTTGTGAGGAAATCAGTATTAGTCTTGAATTTTGAACGACAGTGTATATATATTTTTCTAGGGTGGCTTCATGTCTCTATGTATATTGAGGGTTCGGATTACTTTGAAAATTTATTTTTTAATTACATAGAAAGTAGACATCATCTTTGGCTAATTTAGAACAAGAAGAACCTATGTATTTCTGCAGTACCTACAAATTTCTATCTCAAATAATATATCATTCGATATAATCGCTTTGTGTACGTCTAGTATTCGATGTTCTGCATGTACATATAATGAAAAACAAAAATAATTTTGCACGAAATATTTTCGGACAAGCGTATAGCAATTATTGCCCGGTGTGAAAGGCTGTGACAGTCATAGCTTTGGGTATATTTTACATGAAAGAAATTACACAACTAAAGGCACAATTACCACTTTATTAAAAAACTTAGCGCCCTATTTACACTGCCGCCGTAGGTAAGGGCCTTGCCTTTCGAAGTGAAAATCCGCCTTCGTAAATGTGCATAATTGATTTTACCTCCGATGTTATTTTAGTAAGAATCTTAAACCAAATCAATTAAAATACATTTCTTGTGGCTATTAATAAAATATGCTTATAAATGTTTGCTAATGAAATAGTGAAAAGAAAATAAAATGTTGAATGCTCTTACCTCGAATATTTCGTGTAAAAATAGGTGGGGTGCCGAACTTAGACGTCGGTACTTCGTAAACTGTTACGAGACAGCTTGTTTCGATCTCACCATTACGATTAGAAGCAACACACCGGAAGACACCAGCGTCGTTTAGGTCTGCCGAAAAAATTTCTAAGCATGCCAATCCATCAATGTAGGATACGCGATGTTTGCTATCACTGTTTATCTTTGTATTGTCCCGGAACCACTCTACACTAATGTCACTGCCAGAAATAGTACATGTTAGTTTGATGTCACTTCCAATTGCAGAATTTCGATTTGTCAACTTAAGTTCAAAATTTGGTTTGCGTTTCATATTGCGTAATTCCTTCTTATCCTTATACTCAGTATCCAATGTCTCATATGATCTTGTTTTCATTACTTCTGCCAATCTTTCTCCAGCAAATTCTCGTTTTGATTGTGGCTTTTGATCAACCGCACTCTGTACCAGGGTTTCTTTAAGAGGGCTAAATTCCTTTTGTACAGTTTTTTCTTTCTGAACATCCTCTAACTTTATAGACTTGACTGCTTCAACTGCAGGAAGTCTTTCCGCAATAGATTTCTGATGGTCGGTTTGTGAATCAAATGTTTTTATTTCGTCTGTTTTTACGCCAGCTACTTCAGCAATGTTGGATTCTTTCTTTGATGTTTCCTCTTCTGCGCTAAGGTCTGCAGTTATCGCTTCCTCCGTTAAAATAATTTTTTCCTTGCCAGATTTTTTAATTTCTGCTTTTCCTTCTTTAGCATTTATTTCTTCTGCCTCAGTTACTTCAGCAGTTTTGAATTCTGTCTTTAATTTCTCGTCCTTCTGTTTTTTGGCCTTGTTAGTAACCTTTGCCGTCTCTAACTCCTCTACCTTAACTTCTGAAGTCTTTGCTGGCTTTGCCAAAGAAAGTTTTTCTTCGCTAGATCCCTTAAGTCCTTGTGCTTGAATTTCTTGCCCTCTTTTCTCAGATGCTTTAACAGTCTCGCATTCTTTCTTTAGCTCTTCTTCATCCTGTTTTTTGACTTCGTCAGTAACCTGCACTTCTTTTAACTTTGCTTCCTTAACTTCTGAACTCTTTGCTACTTCAGCTGAAGTAAGATTTTTCTCAATAGCTTTCTGAAGTTTGGCTTCCGTTTCTATCATTTTTATTTCTTCTGTCTCTATCTCAGATTCTTCAGGAGACTTGAATTCCTTTAGCTTTTCTTGTTTTCGTTTTTTGGATCTGACTGTAACCTGTACTTCTTCCATTTTCTCTGCTTTATCTTCTGATGCATTCGCTAAAGCAGCTGAAGAAAGTTTTTTCTCGCTAGTCTTCTGAACTTTGTCTTCAATTCCAATTTTTTTTGTTTCGTCCGTCTTTACCTCAGATACTTCAGCCGTCTCGAAACCTTCCTTAAGTTTATTACCTTTCGTTTGTTTTGCATTTTCAGTTACTTTTACTTTTAGCTTATCTACCTCAACATCTGAAATTTTTGCTGCCTCTGAGGAAGGCAATTCTTCCTCGATAGATTTCTTAAGTTTGGCTTTCACCTCTTGATTTTTTATATCTTCTGCTTTTAACTCAGATAATTCAGCAATTTTGGATTCATTCTTTAATTTCTCATTTATAGGTTTTTTAGATTTGTCAGATGCCTCTACTTCTCCAAACTTTTCTGGCTTAACTACTGGAGTTATCGCAACCTTATCTGTTGGACGCTTTTCTTCGCCGGCTGATTTAACTTGAGCTTGCAACTCTTGTGTCCTTGTTTCACCCACTTTTGCCGCAGACACTTCAGCAGCCTTAGATTCATTCTTTAATTTCTCTTCTTTCAGTTTATTAGCTTTATCAAAAACTTGTGCTTCTTCTAACTTCCCGACTTTAGTTTTTGAAATCTTTGCTACCTCTGCCTTCTCTTCGTTAAGTTCCTGAATTCTGTCCCGCTGCTCCTGTACTTTGATTTCATCAACCTCAGATACCTTTATTTTTTCTTTTTGTTCTATTGCTTTGTCAGAGGCTAGTACTTCCAGCCCTTCCGCCTTAATTTCTGAAGTCTTTGCTGCCTGCGCGGAAACATCTTTTTTCTCACTTTTTTCCGTTTGCAACTCGGATACTTCAGCAGCCTTAGGTTCGTCCTTCAGCTTTTCATCTCTCTGTTTTTTGGTTTTGTCAGCTGCGTGTGCTTCCGTTAGCTTTTTTGCCGTAGCTTCTGAAGTCTTCGATGGCTCAGCTGAAAGTATCTTTTCCACTTTAGAATTTTGAGGCTTGGCTTGCATTTCAAGAATTTTGATTTCTTCCGCCCTTATCTCAGATACCTGACCACTTTCTAGCTCCTCGGATTGTTTTTCTTCGCTAGAGTACTGTTCTTCTTGCAAATTTTCTAGCTTAAATTCTGAAGGTTTGGCAGCCTCTGCTAGCAGAAACTTTTCGGTTGTAGATTTTTCTGATTCGGCTTGCAACTCCAGCGGTTTTATATCTTCCAATATAACCTCAGATATCTCAGCAGTCTTGGATTTTTTCTTTAATTTTTCTCCTCCCATTTTGGCTTTGTCAGTAGCCTGTACATCTCCCAACTTTTCTGTCGTAACAGAAGCTCTCGATAACTCAACCGAATTAAGTTTTTCTTCAATAGATTCCTGATCGTCAGCTCCTAACTCCTGTGTTTTGATTTCTTCCCCTTTTATCTCAGATACTTTCGCAGGCTTTAATCTTTCGTTTGAGTGTTCTTCTTTCAGTTTTTTGCCTTCACTTGTAAACTGTACTTCTTCCAATTTTTCTCCTTTTGCTTCTAAAGCCTCCACACTAATTTGTTGTGGTTTGGCTTCCACCTCCTTTACTACTATTTCTTCCACCTTTACTTCAGATACTTCAGTGGTTTCGGCATTCTTCTTTAGTTTCTCTCCTTTCAATTTTTTAGTTTTATCAGAAGTTTGTACCTCTTCAAGTTTTTTTACCGAAACTTCAGAAGTCTTCGTAAGCTTTTCATCAGTAGAGTGCTGTGGTTCGGCTTGCAACTTTAATGCTTTTAACTCTTCCGCCTTTGCCTCAGATACTTTAGCCGTCTTGAGATCTGACTTTAGTTTCTTCTCATTCAATTTTTTAGCCTTGTCAGTAACTTGTAGCTGTTCCATCTTTTCTGCTAGTGGTTTTGTTTCTTCTGCCTTCATTTCAGATACTTCAGCAGTCTTATGTTCATCTTGTAGAATTTCTTCTGCCAGTATTTTTAATTTATCTACTACCTGTACATCTTCCAATTTTTCGATTTCGATCCCTTCAATTATCTGTGCTCCTCCCAATATTTCAGATTTGACTTCTAAGAACTTCAACGCTTTATCTGAAGGAGTATTTTCTTCGTCAATCTTCTCAGTTTTTTCATGTTGTTGTTCTTCTTCTTTTGGTAATTCCGGTAAAATCGAAGAAATTTTATCGGTTCTTAGCTGTGAATTTTCCTGAAGCTTAGAACATGCTTCTGTCATTTTTTGGGTGAGTGCTATTAATTGATCGTATAATTTTATCGTTTGAAGAGGCTTTTCAGTTTTTTCTATATTGTCGTAGAATCGTGTTACATGTGTTTTGACATTGTCAATAGACTCACTTACGTTTTCCACTTTTAGTTCTAATATATCATCAAAAAGGACAAATAATTCCATAATTTTTGTTTGCAGTGCAACAACTTTTTCTGAAGACTTTTCTACTTTTCTTAGATATATTAGTGCTTCAGTAATAACTTGTAACTGTTTAAGTTTCTCGGAAAGAGAAGACAATTTGGATTTTATTTCCTTGTTCTCAATCTCTGCTACAGCGTTGTTGATTTTCAGAATATTACTGACAATATCATTAACGCATTGTATGTTTTGCTGAGTAGCGACTTCTGGATTAGCTTCCAAAATAAGTGCCAACAAATTATCAACTTGAGCTTCGCTTTCGGTAAATAGGTTTCCATCATAGGTATGGACAATGTGCTCTCTGAGCTTAAAAATAAGTTTTGGTAAAATATCTGAATTTTCAGGATTTTCCACAAGTTCATTCAGATTTGTAGCTATATCTGGAAAATCTTCCGCTTCAAGCCGTGCTTGTAACTTACGTGCTTCTCCAACTATATGTATTGCAGATACTTTATGAAGCTCTTCAGTTTCCAATCCTTTGATTCTTTCTGCATCGGCATAAGATTTTTTCTGAGGTGAAGTTTGCGGACTTTGTTTGGTGGCAAGAACTCCACTTGTGGGCTGCTCGTGCTTTAAAGATTTTTTCTCTTGGTCCACTACCAAGTTTTCTATTTTACTCAAAGTATGATTTTTATCTTCATCCTCTCCTTTCTTGTTTTGAGTTTTTGCCGTATCAGTAACCTCAACTTTTTTCAAAACATCTTCTTCTACTGCTGATATAATGTCTATGGCAGTTTCAGACGTTTGGGATCGATCTTTTTCGTTTATTTCTTTCTTAGTAGCTTCAGTAACTTCAAAAGGTTTTAACTTTCCTTGCAGCTGTTTCTGTAACAACTCTGTTAATTCTATCTCTTCCGCTTTTACCTCAGATACTTCAGCAGTGTTGGAATCCTTCTTTACTTCCTCTTCTTTCAATTTTTTGGCTTTGTCTATAACTTGTACCTCTTCCAACTTTTCTGCCGTAACTTCAGAAGTCTTCGCCACCTTGGATGAAGGAAGATTTTCCTCGCTAGATTGCTGTAGTTCGGTTTGCAATTCTAATGTTTTTATTTCTTCTGCTTTTACCTCAGATACTTCAGCAGTGTTGGAATCCTTCTTTACTTCCTCTTCTTTCAACTTTTTGGCTTTTTCAATAACTTGTACCTCTTCCATCTTTTCTGCCGTAACTTCAAAAGTCTTCGCTACCTCAGCTGAAGGAAGGTTTTCCTCGTTAGATTGCTGTAGTTTAGTTTGCAATTCTAATGATTTAATTTCTTCTGCTTTTACTTCCGATGCTTCAGCAGTGTTGGAATCCTTCTTTACTTCCTCTTCCTTCAACTTTTTGGCTTTTTCAATAACTTGTACCTCTTCCATCTTTTCTGCCGTAACTTCAAAAGTCTTCGCTACCTCAGCTGAAGGAAGGTTTTCCTCGTTAGATTGCTGTAGTTTAGTTTGCAATTCTAATGATTTAATTTCTTCTGCTTTTACTTCCCATGCTTCAGCAGTGTTGGAATCCTTCTTTACTTCGTCTTCCTTCAACTTTTTGGCTTTTTCAATAACTTGTACCTCTTCCATCTTTTCTGCCGTAACTTCAAAAGTCTTCGCTACCTCAGCTGAAGGAAGTTTTTCCTCGCTAGATTGCTGTAGTTTGGCTTGCAATTCAAATGTTTTTATTTCTTCCGCTTTTACCTCAGATACATCAGCAGTTTTGGAATCCTTCTTTACTTCCTCTTCTTGCAATTTTTTGGCATTTTCAGTAACTTGTACGTCTTCCATCTTTTCTTCCGTAACTTCAAAAGTCTTCGCTACCTCAGCTGAAGGAAGTTTTTCCTCGCTAGATTGCTGTAGTTTGGTTTGCAATTCTAATGTTTTTATTTCTTCCGCTTTTACCTCAGATACTTCAGCAGTGTTGGAATCCTTCTTTACTTCTTCTTTCAACTTTTTGGCTTTTTCAATAACTTGTACCTCTTCCAACTTTTCTGCCGTAACTTCAGAAGTCTTCGCCACCTTGGATGAAGGAATTTCCTCGCTAGATTGTTGCAGTTTGGTTTGCAATTCTAATGTTTTTATTTCTTCCGCTTTTACCTCAGATACTTCAGCAGTGTTGAAATCCTTCTTTACTTCCTCTTCTTTCAATTTTTTGGCTTTGTCTATAACTTGTACCTCTTCCAACTTTTCCGCCGTAACTTCAGAAGTCTTCACTACCTCAGCTGAAGGAAGCTTTTCCTCGTTAGATTGCTGTAGTTTAGTTTGCAATTCTAATGATTTAATTTCTTCTGCTTTTACTTCCGATGCTTCAGCAGTGTTGGAATCCTTCTTTACTTCCTCTTCTTTCAACTTTTTGGCTTTTTCAATAACTTGTACCTCTTCCATCTTTTCTGCCGTAACTTCAGAAGTCTTCGCTACCTCAGCTGAAGGAAGTTTTTCCTCGCTAGATTGCTGTAGGTTGGTTTCCAATTCTAATGTTTTTATTTCTTCCGCTTTTACCTCAGATACTTCAGCAGTGTTGGAATCCTTCTTTACTTCTTCTTTCAACTTTTTGGCTTTTTCAATAACTTGTACCTCTTCCATCTTTTCTGCCGTAACTTCAGAAGTCTTCGCCACCTTGGATGAAGGAATTTCCTCGCTAGATTGTTGCAGTTTGGTTTGCAATTCTAATATTTTTATTTCTTCCGCTTTTACCTCAGATACTTCAGCAGTGTTGAAATCCTTCTTTACTTCCTCTTCTTTCAATTTTTTGGCTTTGTCTATAACTTGTACCTCTTCCAACTTTTCCGCCGTAACTTCAGAAGTCTTCACTACCTCAGCTGAAGGAAGTTTTTCCTCGTTAGATTGCTGTAGTTTAGTTTGCAATTCTAATGATTTAATTTCTTCTGCTTTTACTTCCCATGCTTCAGCAGTGTTGGAATCCTTCTTTACTTCGTCTTCCTTCAACTTGTTGGCTTTTTCAATAACTTGTACCTCTTCCATCTTTTCTGCCGTAACTTCAAAAGTCTTCGCTACCTCAGCTGAAGGAAGTTTTTCCTCGTTAGATTGCTGTAGTTTAGTTTGCAATTCTAATGATTTAATTTCTTCTGCTTTTACTTCCCATGCTTCAGCAGTGTTGGAATCCTTCTTTACTTCCTCTTCTTTCAACTTTTTGGCTTTTTCAATAACTTGTACCTCTTCCATCTTTTCTGCCGTAACTTCAGAAGTCTTCGCTACCTCAGCTGAAGGAAGTTTTTCCTCGCTAGATTGCTGTAGTTTGGTTTGCAATTCTAATGTTTTTATTTCTTCTGCTTTTACCTCAGATACTTCAGCAGTGTTGGAATCCTTCTTTACTTCCTCTCCTTTAAATTTTTTGGCTTTTTCAATAACTTGTAGCTCTTCCATCTTTTCTGCCGTAACTTCAGAAGTCTTCGCTACCTCAGCTGAAGGAAGTTTTTCCTCGCTAGATTGCTGTAGTTTGGCTTGCAATTCAAATGTTTTTATTTCTTCCGCTTTTACCTCAGATACATCAGCAGTGTTGGAATCCTTCTTTACTTCCTCTTCTTTAAACTTTTTGGCTTTTTCAATAACTTGTACCTCTTCCATCTTTTCTGCCGTAACTTCAGAAGTCTTCGCTACCTCAGCTGAAGGAAGCGTTTCCTCGCTAGATTGCTGTAGTTTGGTTTGCAATTCTAATGATTTTATTTGTTCTGCTTTTACTTCCGATACTTCAGCAGTGTTGGAATCTTTCTTTACTTCCTCTTCTTTCAATTTTATAGCTTTGTCAATAACTTGAACCTCTTCCAACTTTTCTGCGGTAACTTCAGAAGTCTTCGCCACCTTGGCTGAGGGAAGTTTTGCCTCGCTAGATTGCTGTAGTTTGGTTTGCAATTCTAATGTTTCTATTTCTTCCGCTTTTAGCTCAGATACTTCAGCAGTGTTGGAATCCTTCTTTACTTTCTCTTCTTTCAATTTTATGGATTTTTCAATATCTTGTACCTCTTTCATGTTTTCTGCCGTAACTTCAGAAGTCTTCGCTACCTCAGCTGAAGGAAGTTTTTCCTCGCTAGATTGTTGTAGTTCGGTTTGCAATTCTAATGATTTTATTTCTTCCGCTTTTACCTCAGATACTTCAGCAGTGTTTGAGTCCTTCGTTACTTCCTCTTCTTTCAATTTTTTGGCTTTTTCAATAACTTCTACCTCTTCCATCTTTTCTGCCGTAACTTCAGAAGTCTTCGCTACCTCAGCTGAAGGAAGTTTTTCCTCGCTAGATTGCTGTAGTTTGGTTTGCAATTCTAATGTTTTTATTTCTTCCGCTTTTACCTCAGATACTTCAGCAGTGTTGGAATCCTTCTTTACTTCCTCTTCTTGCAATTTTTTGGCTTTTTTAATAACTTTTACCTCTTCCATCCTTTCTGCCGTAACTTCAGAAGTCTTCGCTACCTCAGCTGAAGGAAGTTTTTCCTCGCTAGATTGCTGTAGTTTGGTTTGCAATTCTAATGTTTTTATTTCTTCCGCTTTTACCTCAGATACTTCAGCAGTGTTGGAATCCTTCTTTACTTCCTCTTCTTTAAACTTTTTGGCTTTTTCAATAACTTCTACCTCTTCCATCTTTTCTGCCGTAACTTCAGAAGTCTTCGCTACCTCAGCTGAAGGAAGCTTTTCCTCGCTAGATTGCTGTAGGTTGGTTTGCAATTCTAATGTTTTTATTTCTTCCGCTTTTACCTCAGATACTTCAGCAGTGTTGGAATCCTTCTTTACTTCCTCTTCTTTCAACTTTTTGGCTTTTTCAATAACTTGTACCTCTTCCATCTTTTCTGCCGTAACTTCAGAAGTCTTCGCTACCTCAGCTGAAGGAAGCGTTTCCTCGCTAGATTGCTGTAGTTTGGTTTGCAATTCTAATGATTTTATTTCTTCTGCTTTTACCTCAGATACTTCAGCAGTGTTGGAATCCTTCTTTACTTCCTCTTCTTGCAATTTTTTGGCTTTTTTAATAACTTTTACCTCTTCCATCCTTTCTGCCGTAACTTCAGAAGTCTTCGCTACCTCAACTGAAGGAAGCTTTTCCTCGCTAGATTGTTGTAGTTTGGTTTGCAATTCTAACGATTTTATTTCTTCTGCTTTTACCTCAGATACTTCAGCAGTGTTGGAATCCTTCTTTACTTCCTCTTCTTGCAATTTTTTGGCTTTTTTAATAACTTTTACCTCTTCCATCCTTTCTGCCGTAACTTCAGAAGTCTTCGCTACCTCAGCTGAAGGAAGTTTTTCCTCGCTAGATTGCTGTAGTTTGGTTTGCAATTCTAATGTTTTTATTTCTTCCGCTTTTACCTCAGATACTTCAGCAGTGTTGGAATCCTTCTTTACTTCCTCTTCTTTAAACTTTTTGGCTTTTTCAATAACTTCTACCTCTTCCATCTTTTCTGCCGTAACTTCAGAAGTCTTCGCTACCTCAGCTGAAGGAAGCTTTTCCTCGCTAGATTGCTGTAGGTTGGTTTGCAATTCTAATGTTTTTATTTCTTCCGCTTTTACCTCAGATACTTCAGCAGTGTTGGAATCCTTCTTTACTTCCTCTTCTTTCAACTTTTTGGCTTTTTCAATAACTTGTACCTCTTCCATCTTTTCTGCCGTAACTTCAGAAGTCTTCGCTACCTCAGCTGAAGGAAGCGTTTCCTCGCTAGATTGCTGTAGTTTGGTTTGCAATTCTAATGATTTTATTTCTTCTGCTTTTACTTCCGATACTTCAGCAGTGTTGGAATCCTTCTTTACTTCCTCTTCTTTCAATTTTATAGCTTTGTCAATAACTTGAACCTCTTCCAACTTTTCTGCGGTAACTTCAGAAGTCTTCGCCACCTTGGCTGAGGGAAGTTTTGCCTCGCTAGATTGCTGTAGTTTGGTTTGCAATTCTAATGTTTCTATTTCTTCCGCTTTTACCTCAGATACTTCAGCAGTGTTGGAATCCTTCTTTACTTTCTCTTCTTTCAATTTTATGGATTTTTCAATATCTTGTACCTCTTCCATGTTTTCTGCCGTAACTTCAGAAGTCTTCGCTACCTCAGCTGAAGGAAGTTTTTCCTCGCTAGATTGCTGTAGTTCGGTTTGCAATTCTAATGATTTTATTTCTTCCGCTTTTACCTCAGATACTTCAGCAGTGTTGGAGTCCTTCGTTACTTCCTCTTCTTTCAATTTTTTGGCTTTTTCAATAACTTGTACCTCTTCCAACTTTTCTGCAATATTTTCTTCGCTAAATATCTGAGGTACAACTTGCAGCCCTTGTGCTTCTTCTCGCTTTTGTTCTGAAACTTCGATATTTTTGGTTTCATTTTTTAGTTGATCTTCTTCAGGAACATTAGATTTTTCTGTAACCTGCTTTTTTTCCAATATTGGTTTTTGCACATCTTCGACCGTTTCGATTTCTTCAATCTGTTTAGGCGACATTTGGGTAAGTTTTTGAATGTTATCTTCTGCTTGTGACAGTTCTTTTATTTTAAGTTGCTGCTGCTCCGTTATGGCTTCTTCCTTAACTTCAAGAACTTCACTAATTTCTGTTTCGGTAACCTTTTTTTTCCTCTGATCTGTAATTAAGTCAGGCATCTTTACAGTTTCATCTTGTGATGCTTCTAATTTATTAGGAGGGCTTTCAAGCTTTGCCGCGTCAACCGACTTTTGTTTAATCTGTGACGATTCTTCAGGCAATGTTGATGTTATTTCAATGCTTTCTGTTTTCACTATCTGTGCTTTCTCAACTTCTTCATATATTTCAAGCTGGTGACAAATTTTTGATAGCTCATTTGTTATTCCAACTAATTGCTCAAAAGCAAAAATTGATTCAATAGGCTCTCTAATCCCTAGACAAATGCTTAAATTTTTTGTGGTTGCTTGCAGGTCCATAAACCGATCAACACTTCCAACCTCTAGTGTCTGAATGTCATTTATAGAAGCTAGTAGTTTCATAACATTCGATTGTAGTGTTTCTTTAAAATTCTTAGATTCGATGAACCTTTCGGGCTGTGTATCATTTATAAATGCTTGCAAATCAATCAATGCGTTACCTAATGATGAAAGTTTTAACCTTGCTTCTGAAGTCGTAATGTTACCTATATCTTCAGTAATATGTGAAATGTTAGCAAGTATTTCGCCAACATAAGTACTCAATAGTTCATCAACTACTTCTGGATTTTTATCTAAAAGCATTGAAACTAAATTTGAAATTTGCTCTTCGTTTTCTGTAAGGGGTTTGCCATCGTAAGTATGCACAATATGTTCCCTCAATTTAAATATCAACTTTTTCGTTAAGTTCTTGTCATTTTCGTTGTTGATAAATTCTGTGATATCATTTTGAAGCTCCGCATCAAGATTATTATCTTGAATTTTTTGCAGCTCATTGGCAATTTGCTCAAACTGACAGTCGCGCTTCTCGCTTAGTACTTCCACACTTTTAACAATTTCATAGATTTCTACAAAGCACTTATTTTCGTTTTCAAGAACTTGCAGTAATTCTAGCACTCGACTTAGTTGTCCACTTTTGATGCGCTCAGCGATATTTTTCAATTTCCCACTCACCTCAGGTATACTCTTACTTGCAGACACAGCGGAAAGAGTTTCTAAACATTGAGCTAATTCTTGCAGCTGACTGTGTAAGTGTTCAACGGAAACGTCATCCTTATTTTCTTTTCGAATACAGGCGAATTCAGCGGCAATCTTTTTCAGTGTTTCACTTAACGCCTTCAAGCTCTCAACGTTTGGATAGTGCTCTTCGATTAAGCTTTGCGTAACTGTTACTTGTGATAAGGGCTTTTCGGTAATATCATGTACAAAGGTTTTGTATAGTGCATCATTTCCGTTGAGGATCGCTATAAAAATAGAATTAGCACTTTCTATTAATTGTTTAGCTGCTGCGTCCTTTACGAAAGGTTCATGGGCAGTTGATCTCATTGTAAACGCTAATAAGTCCCTAAGTTTAAACAAAGGCAAAAAGAGAACATCTTCCATTTTATTGCCATTAGACGATATTATAGCGCGTCTTATTTCTAACACAGTTGCCTTCAAAGAACTCAACATTGTGGCCTTTGATTTACTTATGTCCCTTGGATCGCAATTGTCAATATCGCTCGTTAAGGTCTGAATATATAATAGACTATCGACTATGTATGGCTCGAATACAATCTTGCCATCTGCTTTTTGTTCTTTTGTATGTGATGCATCGAACTGCTCATGCAAAACTTCTGTTGTCTGTGGCATTGCAGGTACCAAAGCTGCAACATTTTGGTCTATTTCAAACTCTTGTTCTAAATCAGTTTCCTTATGTAAGACTTCTACGTGCGGTGCTTCTTCTACTGCTACTCTTTCAAACCGTTCTTTGACCAAAACACCTTCTTCTTCTTTTTGAAGCTGTTGCTGAATTTTATTCAAAGCATCTTCTTCTTCTTGGTCTGTATCAAACTGTTCTTGAACTGTATACAAAGTAGCTTCTTCTTCTTTATCAAACTGTTCCTGAATTTCATCTAAAGTACTTTGTAAAATTATAAGTTGACCTTCGATTGACTGCATTAAATTTAAGTCGTTATCGTCTAACTTTTCCAAGTCAGTTTTAGTCATAACACTCATTTCAATTTGCTCCAATGCACCTTGCAACTGTTCAACAGCCATTTGGTTTTCAGCAAAAAATCTATTAACTAATTTATTGTCTGTATTTAGGGCTTGTTCCAAGTCCAATAAAAAGGACTTTGCCAACGTCACATTGTTGATGTGTGTGTTGAGCTGCTCGTTCTTCTTATCGTCATCTGCTACACTTGTAGCCGCCAAAGAGGTGATTGCAACAACCAGAATATTTAATTGTTCGTCAAGAGCATCTACTTCCTGAAGAAGTTCTATGACGCGTAACGTACCTTCGTTATGTTCTATAAAATCAAATATTGACACGAGGCTGCTCTGTATGGTTAGGAAACTGTGAAGCAGCTCATTTGGCACGTGTTCATTAGCATCGTTGAGCGTTCTGAAAATATTCATTAAATGCGTTTGTAAATTGACAATTTGCGAAGATGACTTCTCAACATCGACACTGGGACTATCACTTATTGTTCTCAACGCTTGCGCCAATTGTTCGAAAAGTGTAACCAACTTACTGAGGTCGACTTGCTGCTGGTACTCTTTGCAACACAATGCTGTTGTCTTGTTAATAGTTTTCTCAATTTTTGCAAACATTTCTTTGGCCAATTGAATTTCCAAAGACGGCAACGCTTGGAGTATGTCTTCAAATATCTTTTCAACGTCTTCCAGCGATTCTCCGAAACCAGTCTCTTCGAACGTATGCACCAAACACTCTTTGAGCCGAAACAT
The DNA here is from genome assembly GCA_963680825.1 of Meiosimyza decipiens. NCBI lineage: Eukaryota > Metazoa > Arthropoda > Insecta > Diptera > Lauxaniidae > Meiosimyza > Meiosimyza decipiens. The sequence goes on along the minus strand of OY804261.1, from coordinate 80,400,677 downwards.
TTTCTTAGCAATATTTGAGTTATCCAAAATTATTTCTTGCTCTGCAGTTCCCGTTGACAGCTTATCTTGTATATGCTCTAACTCTGACTTCAGTTCGGACATTACTTTGCTGACTTCATTAACTTCCTTTAGGGCAGATGCTTCTGTTATTTTTAAGCAGTCTTGCAATTGTTTTATACCACCCGCAACACTATCCTGAATGTCATGGATTTTTACTTGCCGCGGTGCTGTCTCAATGGGCAATTGCAATTCGGGTGCTTCAACTGAATGAGATTCGGCATAGGTCTTATATGCAGAAATATCGTCTTGTGTTGATAGATCTACAACATTTTCCACTGTCTCAAAATTTATTTGTTCACAATGTTTGAGTAGATCATAAATTGCTGTGGTCTTTTCTTTTAAAACATCTAACACCCTGCAATCTTCAATAGCAGTATAAGCCAATTCTTCTTGTACACTTAGGTGGGCTTTTTTTAAGCTCAACAGAGGTTTAACTACTGTAGCCAACTGTGCATTATTCAAATCGGGTGGAATATCTTCAACCTGTGACAAATGATACTGTTCCTGTACACTTAAAAATGCTGTTTGCAAATCTTGTATTGGCTTAAGCAGTTGTTTGAGTGGCGTTAGTGATTCGTCCGCAAAGGACTCCAAAGTTTCAAGTGCTTGGATTTCGTTAATTGATAGCACGTATGGTTGTATATCTTGAATAACTTTAGCCATGGTAACCGAGACGTTCTGAGAAAGTAAACTTAGTACTTGCTCCAACTCCTGGTTATGGAAGACTTTAATTGCCTGTTGCAACTCTCTTAGCGGGGTAGCCAAAGTTTTCAACTCAGAGACATCATTTTCACTTGGTAGGTCCAGCAGATCACTGTGTACCAAAAGGTCTTGCACTTGCAGCACACATACTTCCAAGCTGCATACGGCATCAGCAAATGTGTGTAAATCGCTGCCTTCTGAGAGTGATGCCAATGGTTCTACCACACTCTGCTTTTGAATTTCAGCGACGCATTGTTCAAAGTCTTGCATTTTGGCAACTGTAGCCTTGACTTGCTGTACTGCTTCTGTCTGCAAGGATCCAATATCTAATTCTGCACAATGTGCTAACACTGTTGCTATGCTATTTTTCAACCGTGACAGCATGTTTTCTACTTTGGCGCGAGAATCCTCAAAAGCTTGTACGTGATTCACACTTGACTGATCCTCGATATGATCTGCAGGGAGCAATGGTTGGTCAACGTCCACGTCTACAGATAACGAACTGTCAGCTGCTGTTTTGAGAGCAGATAATTCTTCGATGGTAGAAATGTCATCTGCTGTTGCTCGTAGCATGGTTTCTAGGTTATTTTGTAACTTACTAAGTTGTTCAGCAATGGGTAAACAAGGGAAATTTTCAACATCTGTTCCTCCTTGATCAATGTTGGCAATACAGCTTTTGAAATCATCAACAGCGGCACGGTAAGCATCATCTTCTGCTATACTTTGCTTAAGGTTACTTTCAGCTGTAACTTGTAAAACATTATTTAATGCGATGGAAAGTGCTTGTATGGGTTTATTAATCAATATAGCTGTTTTGAAAGTGTTATCCTGTGTTTGCTTATCTAAAACAGTTGCAGAACTCTTAAGCAGCTCGACATTTTGCAAAACATCTTGTACATTTTGTAACAATCCTGTCGTTGTGCTAAGTTTGTTATTAATAGTCGTTGCACACGAGCTTAAATCTTTCAAACTTTTAATAACTTCATCAGCAGCTATTTGTTTGGAAATGGATTCCTTCATAGCAGTAAAAGACTTGTCTTCTTCATGCGCCTTTTTCTCATCGAGTTCGACTTCTTGTTGTATCATCTTAAATTCATGTTCCTCAATATCAATTTCAACGTTTTTAATAATGTTACGAATTTGCTCAAGAATCTGGAGATTTCTTTCGTTTTCAGCAGGATTTGATATATTCAATATATCTAAGCCTAACTTAACCTTTTCATTCAAGCTATGCAATGGATCTATCAAATCTGCCAACGAGCCGGAAATAGACTTTCGCTGAGTTTGCAGTATACAATAATTAAGCTCATCAATAGGTGGTTTCAGATTTTCCAATAAATTCACATGATATTTGTTGATGTTGGCATCTAGTATGTTGCCTATTAAGGCCGATAATTCTTCCTTAAGACTATAAAGTCCAGATTGCACGTTAGAAGTTGCACACGGCGTAAGTCTTTCGATATTTGATTCAAAATGAAGTACTGCTTGTGCAATAGTTTGCAAAAGTTTCTGGGTGTCTGCAGTATCTAGACCAAAATCTTCACTTATTTGACCCGTTTGTATATCCTGCCCCAACTGCGCAAGTCCATTTTGAATTTCCTGCAGTGGTGGCACCATTGACTCAACTGTGTTGACAGTTAACATACCAGACTGTACGGTTCCCGAAGTTTCATTTGATATTATTTCAAGACCCTTTTTCAACTCAAATAATGGTGGTGTTACTATATCCAGAACAGCCATATTAATTTTCTGTTCCAGTGACTCTGTACCGGCCAGAGCAACCGCTTTTTGTTCAATATTTTCTAGCTGAGTCTGCAGCGCTTGGATGGGGCCTACCAAATTGTCCAATACTTTTTTATGAACTTTTTCATATATTTGTTGTTCGTTTTCCTCTTGTGACAACTCGTTTTCCACAAGTTCCAGTGCTTCTTGAATGTTTACGACAGGAATGCAAATAAGTTTTAGTGCATTGGCTTCTTCGGGCAGTTCGGCGGCTTTTATTTTATCGAATGATAATGGTTCAGCAGATGGTATCGCTTGTAATTTGGCAACACTTTCATTAAAATGCTTTGCAGCTTCCAGTTCCTGTGCCTCTTGTAGCAGTGCCTGTGATCTTATAGTACCTTGTGTTATCTCGATGCCTTGTTTTATATCCAGTACAGTCATTTCAACATGTGACTTCAAGCCTTGAGTTTCGAACAAAGCAGCCACATTTTCAACTTCATCCAATGCTTTGATTATATGATCGCCAACACTGTCAATTATGCAGACGCTAGTCCTTTGAATGAGGGTTGCGCCAGTCTCGTCGATTTCAACACATTTCTCGATTACTTGCAATCCGGTATGAAGGAGGCGTATATCTTCGTTCATAGATTGGAATAGCGTATCTAGAGTAGTTTCTCCTGAGTACACACGCAATTTACTTTGAATTTGCTTAATGGGTTCATTAATATTTCGAATGATTCCAATGCTTTGTTCAGCTGATGCCGGAGTCATCAACATTGCAGATTGAGCCACAACTTCATTTTCAACAACTTTTAAATGATTTTCGATTGTTTTCAGATACTTAGCTAGGGTTACCAAAATCTTTAGATTCCTATTTATTTCTGCATCATTTGAAATAATTTTCGGTGGTTTAGTACCACCTGTCATCAACATTAACCCATCACCAACTGCTCCAGAAATATCTTGAAGCTTTGCATCGTCCTCATTTGTCTTTGATGAATCGGTGTCCGAAAGTTTTTTACCCTTTTTTCGCTTTGGTGGTTGCAAATTTTCTTCACCGGGTTTCGGGTCTGTTTCGACTTTGGATGACATTTGTGCACTGGCAAACGTTTGCAGTTCAGAAGTGTCTTCATCACCTTGGCTACTTGAAGCTTTTGATAAGCTGAAGAACTCATCTGTTTCTGTAGGACGTGATTTTTTTCGCTTTCTTATTGGTGCAGACATTGATAGTTCTTCCTCCATTTTTTCAATAGATTTCTGCGCAAATGCTTCAATTTCTTTGTCAACAAAGACACCCTCTCGTCCTGAAGAGCCATGAATTGTTATTTCGCTGATTGAGATATCATCCATTCCCGCTTCTGTACGCATATCTTCTTCATGTGAAAAGTATTCGGGTGATATATCTATGACAACCGCCTCCATCAAAAGTTTTCCAGATTGGGACGTTTCTTTAACAAATCTTAATGGTGGCAGTTCAACTATGTTATGCTCCGTAACATGCTCAGAGATTTGATCTGCATACATTTCTACAATCTTTAATGCCTCTTCCTCTGTCAAATCTGGGGTCTCATACAGAGATACAGAAACTTCTTTGCCATCAAAGGAGAACGAAACATCTCCCTTTTCATCGATAGTTATATCACCTACAGGTGTTTCATATAACTGTGACGTACGCTCTTCTTGAATGGTGGAAAGTGAAAAATTACGTTGCAACTCATTCTCCAGTACTGGTTCTGGTTTTTGGTTTTTATATGCATCCTCGAAACCCAGCAATGAAGCGGAGCTTGCAACGACCCCCATGCAATTTCTCGCCTCACATGTGTATGTGCCTAAGCAGCATGTTCCATCTTGACCAGATATTATTCTGTGTATATCGCCGGGCTTTAGTTCTACACCATCCTTATACCATTTGAGTACTGGCTGTGGTACACCAATTACCTTACATTCCAAATTCACAGCACCCTCATCGGTTAGCACAGCTCGCAGGCATTCCAAAAATCTAGGCTTCTTATAGTGACGCGGAATTTGCAGTTTCAGAAAGCACGAAGTAATACTTGTGCCAAAATCGTTTACAGCCACACACTTCCATTCAGCTTGGTCAACAAATTCAACACAGCGTATGTCTAAATGCCAATTGTCATTGTCGCCACGATAATAATTGTAGCGTTCGCATGTTTCAATAGGTAACTCATCTCTGAACCATGATAGAACTGGATCTGGTGTAGCTTTGACAATAACAGTGAATTGAAAGGACTCATTAATTTTGGCATCTTGGCTCTTTAGGCCGACTACAAAATTCGGTGGTTGATTTTGATTAGTAAACGATAAACGTTCTTCATCATTAAGCTGATTCTGGATATCTTCAACTGTCAGAACGGCTGTACTGCTACTATCTCCCATGCAATTCTTAGCTATACAACAGTAGGTGCCCAATGAATTTGTTCCTGTTAGTTGATAAACATCTCCAGGCTTAAGCTCTTGACCATCCTTAAACCACTTTAGTATTGGTGTAGGAAATCCAACAACTTTACATTCAAATGAAACTAAACCCTCTTCTGTGAGCACAGCTTTTAAGGTTTCCATGAAACGTGGTTTGCGATAATTCTTGGGAACTGTAATTTAATTGATGTAAATAAATTATAACGCATGACCATTATTTTTTTAAAACTTACTGTCCATATTTACAACACAAGTAGATATTCCGACGCAACCTTCATGACTTGTAACTACACATTTCCATTCACCCTCGTCAACACTTCCGGATGGTTTAATTTCAACCATGTAAACGCCGAGACCATCTTCGATTAGTTTATATTTTTCATTTGACTCGACACGACCTTCTTTGTTGTACCAAGCAACACTTTTAGGCCAGGGAGGCACAACAACTAAAAGAGAAATGAGTGAGAAGATATATTTATTAGGTTCTTAATATCTTATTTATGTACATTGTTAAAATAAACATAACGCCTCTTCATCTGAGTCGATCTAGCCATGTCCTTTTGTTCGTTCCAAAAAAATTGACAAAATTTGATATGCTGACTTCAAACGAGTACAAACATCAACAAGGTGTTGATCGCTTTAGATGAATGATTAAGCCACCTCCAATACAATTAAAAAACTTCAAACGATTTAAAAATGTCCTTTTACATTACTGATGCCAGCAAAATGGAGCTACGACCCCATCCGATCAACAGAAATAAATAACGGAAAAGAGGGTTCTCTCTTACAAATTATTACCACTAATATCATAAAGCTTCGTTAGGAGCATATGACAAAAACAAAAGTTCAATAACTATCTCGATCCCTGGCTCGTGTCTATATGCTTTGCTAATTCGGCGTCTTCTTCAGGATCTGTCGCTCTGAGAGCTTCACCAAAGCCTGATTGATAAGTTTATCTAACATCTTTCTTGATCGAGTGGCTTATCCATTGACAACATCTTCTGAGTTAGAAGTATGGTTTGAAGATCATGATCCAAGATTGAGGGTGACATCAAATCCGCACGGTATACACCGTGTCAGTGTGCTCGTGAAGGACCATGATTCGCAAGCATTGAATATTAATTTAAATATTCGTATGATATGTGTGGAGATGATGTTGTATTTTCATATTTTATGGAGTTCTGCAAAGATACTTCTTGCATTGCTGAATCTGGTTGCTACGTCTTTCGCGGTGCCGGCTTTATTAGTGGTAATGCCAAGATAGCAAAGCGATGTATTCCTGCTTATATTATTCCCGTATGTGTTGAACATAACAAAAGGCGTCATTGCTTTTTCCGGAAGCTATTATTTTTTTTTAGCTTATGCAATCATCAATCATAATTCAAGAGAAATAGGTGCACATCCCCTAGTACGGTGGAAATCATTAGAATGTGCAACAAGTGTAAGTATTCACTTGTTTTCTTTCGACGTTGAAAAATGTAAGAATGTACAGTTAATTCGCTATTTTTCTAGTCAATAAACAGGAGCGTATTCAGGGTGCAGTTTTGGGGATGAGGCTCCTCTCCCCAAAATTGAATTTTCCAAATCAAATTTATTGGTAAAAAAAACTTTTGATTTTCCCAAAACTGGAAAATTGTATTTTGATATTTTCGATTTCATACTATTCGAAAAAAAAGAATTTCAAGAAAAAAAAACTTCCAAAAGAAATATTTCAGTGTAAACTTTCATGTGAAAATTGGGTGAATGTGTGCTTTTCCATGAAAACTGCGTTTAATTATCTAACTCACACTTTTTGACACCTTTAAGTTGCGTATTAGGGGTGGGCGCGGGCCGGTCTTTTTTTCGTGACCCTGTCTTTCCTTTCCTGCCATGGGCCTTAAAATCGTGTTTTGTGCGGGTCCCGGTCTAACCACAAAGACCCGAAGATATAAATTTAATACAATACGTAAATATCGCACTTAAGTTCATTTTCAGGAACAATAAAATACAGATTCCCATTTTGGCGATACGTTAACTTGTTGTCAAACATGGCTGCAAAAAAGGAAGTGCATGATGGCTGATTTGACGTCATAAAACCTGTATATTTGGCTAAGTGATTTCAACTTTTTTGTGTGTTAGTTTTTTTAATGTTTGATTTAATTTTATTGGAAATAATTTTGTATTAATATTCCAAAATAAGATGTGCAGTGTTGAACTGAAGCAAAATTCAACATTCGTTTTGAATAGAACAAATCTTGTTTCTATCATTAGGAAAACCACTAAAGGATCTACGCCTAGCTTTTACAAGATACGTAAGGAGTGGCGACCACACTCAAAAAATTTTTATTTTTCGAAGTGTCCATTGCATAAACAACGAGAGAGCTTTTGGCGACAAGAAAACAGAGGAATACAGCAGCATACTAGTTGATTTCGATGCACTAGAAAATTAAAACAACTCACTGTTGGTTACTGATAATGGTACAAATGTTGTTGCAGCTTTTAGTTTTTTTTTTATTTCAAGCATACTGAGCTCAATACCAAGTAACGCTTACGCAAGATATTAAAAGACATTTCAATTCAACATGGCATTTTTAAAACCATTTAACGTCTGTCCCACAAATAAAGTTTATAAAAACCATATGATCAAATGCTGACCTACCCCAGCGACCAGCAACATAGCGAAAATTCTGTGATTGAGTTCAAGTTTGCAATTTCTATGAACACTGCGATCAGTTCTAATGGAATAAAAACAAACAAATGTTTGCCGGTGAAATAGCATCTATTGGCCGCAGTGACGTGACGTTAAAAATGAAATTTGGCAACGATCCAAATTTGAAACAGAACAAAAAGAAAAAAGGCAAATCAAATCATCAACACAACTCACCTTGGCATCCAAGTATTACAGTCTCGCCAATACGAACACTAACGCCTCGCAATTCATTTGTAAATATTGGTGGTGGTGCATTATTCGGGACGCTGTGAAACAATAAAGCAAACGCATTACACACAAAAATATTAATAGCAGATGCATTCAATATTTTATACCTATCAGCTGGCTTTAGAGATCCTTCACGACTCCCTCTCCCCACTACATGCACTTTGGAACTCGAGTACGACTTTCCCATGCAATTCACTGCCTCACAAGTGTATGTGCCTAATGATGTTGGATCATCTACGTTTGCCGTGAGAGCAAATACATCACCTGCTTTTATTTCCTTTGAATCCTTAAACCAACGCAGTAGAGGTGTGGGAACACCAACAACTTTGCATTCCAAGGAAACCGTACCCTGTTCTGTTAAAATGGCTCTCAGCTCTTCAATGAATTCGGGTGACTTATAGGCTTTTGGGACTAGCACATTTAAGTGTGCAATGCAGGAATTACGTCCACCTAAGTTTTCCGCCATAACCATCCATTGACCTCCATCCTCAAGAATAACAGGACTGATTTCCAAGCAAAAGAATGAACCTTCATTAATTTGTTTAACACGATCGTTTTCACAAATCCGTCGATCATTTCGATACCAAGTAATCTGCAATAATCAGAAAGAAAGAAACTTGGGTAAATAAGGTTAAGAAACAAAATACCCAATTACCTTGATATCAGTTGAACTTCGTATTTCTACTAGAAGTCTTGTTCGCGTTCCAACTTTGACAGAAAGATCTCCTAGTCGTCTTAAGAAAATGGGAGGATCGTCGCCAGCAGATCTGTCTTCAACAATAAGCTCGACGTCCTTTCGTATGACATTGTTGTCCTTTGTCCGGGCAAACAATGTGTAATGACCAGCGTCATCCCGTTGGACATGTTCAATGGCCAATTGAACGGCGTTTCTGGTCTGTGTAATTCGGAACCGTTTGGAATTTTCGATTGGTACTTCACCACGGCTCCTATAATTTAAACAAAAAAACATTGTTTTATTATTATTACTATTTTGATAAACACTTTGAGAGAGCATGAGAGAAATTACAACCGGCTTAAAAACTCTACACATAAAATAAGTAACAAGAGAAAATGGAAGAAAAACGAGAAATATGGAAAAAAATAGAATTCTATCGTATAAAATATAAAAAGTCTCCTTAACGCTTGCGTGTTTGTAAAAGAGAAGCGTTCTCTCCGTACATCTGCCGAATTTCTCGTTTCATCATTTGTTGTTTACAATGAAAAATATCATAATTTTTGTATGTAGCTCAGATCTACTTTTTAAAATTACCAAAAAATAAACTTAACGTTTTTCGACCATGCCCTGATTTGAACCAAAATATGATTCAAAAAAGATTTCACATCAAATTATTTTTACATGAGAAAACGTAGATTTATTGAAGGCACATTTTTTTCTTGCCATATGTATAAATTATTCTTTCTCGTGATTTTAGTCAAGTGTAATTTCAAACAAGTACGTGTTGTTAAGAACCATTGCGAAAACGCAAAGTTCATAAGGTAAAGATGGTGTAATTTTTTTGGTCTTTTTGAAGTGGATTCACATACAAAGCCAAAATTTCTCGACTGTTCCTGACATTCGAATTTTCTACAGAAAGTTCCCTGTTCAGCTCTTAAAAATCCAATAAACTTTTTTTATATAATACAAAAAGTCATAAGCATCAACCCTAACATTAATAAGCTATGAACACCAAGCTACAAACTTAAAACAGTGTTATAGCGACTGACTAAGCTAAAATCTTATTAACCCTTAATTACGAAATTCGTCAAATCGACACCGCTATTAACATAAGCCGTTGGTTTGTTCCATTGTTTCCAAAATAGTTTTAATTTGTGTAAACATTTGATCTCAACATAAAATTTTTTGAATTTAACTATTTCATATGATAAACCAAAAAAAAAAAAACAATTTAAAAAAAACAGGAGTCGGTACATTTTTCAAAAAATTATACAAAAATTAAATAAATTATTTTTTTACGGTCGTTAAACCGACAAAGTTGTCAACAAGTTTTGTGAAAATAAGATACGCAATTAAGGGTTAATAAAAACTGCTGTGAGCTGGTAAATGTATACGAAACGTTTTATGAGTGGCTGGGTGGGGTGAAATGTCAATTTAAAAACTTAAACAACATTGACAGATTAAAAATAAACAACTTTTCAGATTTTAAATAAAACTTAAAAATTTTAAATAAAATTGAAGATGATAAAGTTTTTGCCAAAATGAAATTCAAGTTTTTACCACCGTAAAGAAAAATTATTTTATTTTGTCAAGGCCGGTAAATCAACTTGGCAACCCTGAGTACTGCAATGTGGTAAAATGATGTCCAATGCGCTTTATAATACAGAAAATTACGCAAATCTTAATTGCCTGATATTCGCGGCATTTTTTAATATTAAATGAAAATAAAAACAAGAAAAAACCAGCAAGGTTTTGATAGTATCGTGATTTTCGTGGAAGGACTTAGTCCGCATTGAAATGGCAGAGTGTCAAAATTAATGCTCAAAATTGACGAGTGTTATTCATCCAAATTAGTCTACATGGCAATTTACTTTGAAACTGTGAATAGGTCTTTTGTGTTAAATATATCTTTTTCAATGTTGAACAGCAATTCAAAACATTTATAATATTAAGTTATGAATATGCTTTTTTCAAGACGTAAATGGGTTTTGCTTAAGTAATTAATTTAATGGTATAATTCATTAAAAAAGTCAGCTATTTATGAACATCGATGACAATCTGCCACTTGAAAGTTGAGCCATATTACAATGCGATGTGTTTAGTTTGAGTTCAACATAAATACCCTTAGTGATAATCTCTAGTTATAAGATTTATTAAATATTTATTCGTGTATATCACTGCTTCAATAAAAAAAATTTAAGTAGAAAATATTACTCTTAAAATTCTACATTATATACTTAGTATCGATAGCTGAATAACTGCACTCTTTGTTTATTTACCATTTTGGACTTTTTTTGAAAAGAAATATCTCAGAAACTATGGGGATTTTTTATGAAGGCCCGCTCCAGTTGAAATGTATAAATTGTATGATATTTTTCAAAGTTATGTTGGGAAATTCGTTTTGATAGCAGATACATGTTTAGGGATTGTCCCGCCAATAAAAAATTCATATTTTTCAAGGCTATGGAGGGCATTGCGACACGTAAGTGAATACATTCTTAGGATTGCTTGAAGAGTGGCATAAAAAAAAATCAGAAAAAAGTAAAATAAATTAATGTTCAAACATTTTTTAGTTTTTTTCTTTCATATAATTGAACCATTTCTTAACCAAAAAAAATGCTTTGTTTTTTCATTCAAATTCTCATAGTTTTTGAGAAATTTCTTTCAAAAATTGTTTAAAAAACGCATTTTTTTTAACATTATCTTTTCTTGACGGCGAAAGAGTAGATTTATTCACATTGTAATTTTTTCGCGAAAAAGAAATAAAAATTATGAAAAACGGAGCTTGCTTTATTTTCTGAGCAAAAATGGAACACGTTTTGAATAAATAATCTGTATGTTGTTCAATCGCATATATAATCAAAATATCATCGGGGAGTAATTAGTCAATCACATCCAATAAGAATTTTTTCCGGCTAGGAGAAAATTTTACTGATGCATTTCCTATTCTTCTAGTACACTGAACGAAAAATGCACATATTTGCAAAGTAAAACTATTTACAGCGCATCTATTTACATTAAAATGCAGCCAACGTCATAACTCAAACAGAATTCTTTTCGAGTTAATTACGCAAAAAAATCCGCAATTTCATGTTTAAGTTTTATTAAAAAAAACAGAAAGAACTATTCTATTGAATTTGTCTTGTGAGAAGAGTTTATGTTAACAAACTTTTTGGAATTTTCGTATAAGAGTATGTAATGCACTTGTTTTTCTCCAACTCTAGGTTTTTCGAGTTATGACGTTCTTGCATAAAACGAGCGATGTACGATGAAAACAATGTATCGCACACGAATTTAATTTGCTATTACATTACCGTATGTACGTAATACATACGCTACTACTCAAGACCGTATCCAGGATTTTATTTCGGGGGGGGTTTTAGATTTGAAATCGATTTAAGGTAGTGTCTATTCCTTGCAAAATCGTTTCTATATAGTGTCTGTCAAAAAATTTCGGGGGGGTTCTATCCCCTAGCATCCTCCTCCCCCTAGATACGGCCCTGCTACTACTTATGTCAATGTACAGACAATACATTAGTTAAATGTACCTTTAATGGAAAAAATTAATAATTTTAATAAAAATTTTAATGAAAGCCATACATGGTATACATATATGTATGTGTGTATGTATGTACCTAATTTTGTTCAGTATATAGGACTTAGGACTTTCGCTGTGAAAGTTTTCTTTTGGTATTAAAATTTAGATGACGATGAATTTCAGAATAAGAGCATTTATCTCCAGTATTTTTCCACTGATTATCCGATTATGATTTTAATACAATTTAATTTTTATTCACTGCAGTTTGAATGGGAAAATGGGCTCGATTTCAATTTGTCTCGAATTGTACTTTTCACTGGAATACAGCGTGATTTCTTTTTTGTGGAGAACGGAATGAAACTCGCATATTATTACAATTGAAATTCAGAGATATATATTTGAATATTAGGTTAGTTCTTCACTTCACCCCCAAAACTTAAACTTCAGGGTCCTGTAGTCGATACAAAATCAACCAAAGTTGTTGTATATTCAAACAATGAACTGGTAAGTAGGTAGAAAATTTTGTGATAATTTTTGAGTATACAGGATTCGGATACAAATAAAAGTTTATAAAAATTCTTCTTCTAGTATATTGTTCTATATATACTCTGAAACCAGTTCGCTTTTTTTCAAATTTATTAAGTACATTCTATGCACAAGCATTAAAGACAAGTGATAATTCGTTCTAGAGTTTTATGGAAGTTAGATTGGGCTGCCGTGCTTAGGTAAAAGACAGGAAAAAGCATTATGTTTGACCAGTGGTTCACTTATACAATGAATTAAACTAAAATAAAATCCTGCGCTTTTTCATTCTTCTAGGTTTACTTTTCGCAATTTTGATGTTATCCGTTTTTTTTTTGTAAAGGGTTTTTTTTTTAGAGGTTTGTTTTTCGAATAGAGATAAAACTGGCATTTTATGGTCAAATCTGGCAACTCTAATGTCATTTATGTTCAGTTTGGTTTGCCATTTCATCATGAACAGGTTGACAAAAGAACAACGCTTGCAAATCGTGCAAATTTATTTCGAAAATAATGGTTCAGTTCGCGAAGTTTACCGCAAGATCCGTCCATTTTATGGTCGACATAATCGTCCATCAGAGCAATTAATTCGGTTAACCATGGATCGTTTTCGCACTACGTTTACTCTATGTGATAATACGCATCCGCAGAGACGTCGAACAGCGCGCACCTAAGAAACAATTGCCGCTGTAGAGCAAAATGTTGAAGAGGACCCGAATGAATCGATTCGCCACCGTGCACAGCAATTGGAGCTTTGTCCATCAATTTTATGGAAGATTTTGCGCAAAGATCTTGGCTTGCGACCTTACAAGATCCAGCTTGTGCAAGAATTAAAGCCGCGAGACCATGCAATGCGTCGTGATTTTGGTGTATGGGCCGAAAATGAGATTGATCTCGATGCTGATTTTCATCGCAAAATTTTGTTCAGTGATGAGGCTCATTTTTGGTTGAATGGCTACGTCAACAAGCAAAATTGCCGCATTTGGAGTGAAGAGAATCCACATGAGACCCTTGAGACGCCATTACATCCACAAAAACTGACTGTTTGGTGTGCTCTATGGGCTGGTGGAGTCATTGGGCCATACTTCTTCCGAAATAATGCTGGAGAGTTAGTTACCGTTAATGGAGACCGGTATAGAGCCATGATAACCGACTATTTTGTTCCCGAATTGGATGGCATGAATGTGGATGAGTTGTGGTTCCAACAAGACGGCGCTACATGCCACACAGCGCACGTCACAATCGATTTATTGAAGGAAACGCATAATTTCGCGGAATGGACCTGTCAATTGGCCACCAAGATCGTGTGATTTGACACCATTGGATTATTTTCTTTGGGGATATGTGAAGTCGCTCGTCTACGCCAACAAACCAGAAACGTAAGGGGACTTGGAAGCCAACATTCGTGGCGTTATTGCCGACATACGGCCCCATATGCTCGAAAAAGTGGTTCAAAATTGGACCTGTAGAATTGGCTTTATTCGAGCCAGCCGCGGCGGCCACATGCCCGAAATCATATTTAAACATTAATGGCATAAAATTATCCTTCCAATAAAGCCAAATTGATGGACATTAAAACGATTTTCTTGTGTTTTATTTCAATTCGAAGCTCTATACCTTTAAAAAAAACACCCTTTATTTTAAATGTTAAAGTTTAGAATGAATTCGGGAAAGCGGCAATAAAGAACTATTAATAACATAACATAAGGTTTATGTCATTAAAGACACCCTGAAGAAATTGGCAAGATTAAATTTTGACCAAAAGAGCCGCCGTTGTTTTTTGTATTGAAAATAAAATGCGTTTTAGGAATTTTCGCATCAATTTTAAGGCTGTTCCCCACATTTCTGAGGGGAAAGTTTAAGAGTCAGTTTTGCCTTGACTATATTAATCGACTTTATTAAAATTTTAAGTACACATGCGCAACTTCCTACCTTCTTCGATACACTGATGATGCTGATGAAAGTGTTCCATGGTACTTGTGTTCATTGCATTTACAACATTTTGAACATCCGTTGCCCATTGTAGATCGAAACAAAACCACCACAAACTCGCAATAAAAACACCTATTCACAATTATTATTGCGATGCCATCCGTAGCAAAGGTTAAAATAAAAACTTATCGAATGTTGAAAATTATTATTCACTGCACTAAAATTTTATTATCGAATGCGCTGCTCTTGAAACTAAAAAGTCAGTAATTGATTTCTTTTACTTTTGAAGTTATAATTTTAAGAATTTTTGCGATGCCAATGGCGAGCGACGTTTCGGTCACTCTTGTTATGTTTTCAAATAGAATGCAACAAAACAGAATGACAAGAAATAAACATGAAACAATAGTAGAAGAAATAAATAACACAGAAAAAACAATTTAAATGAAAACAATAGACGCCACGACAAAATTTAACAATCTATTTTCAGACGCGTATCTCACGAAATCACTTTCCACGCATTGGCTCCGCTACATAATAATTTCGTGTTTTCTAAATGAAAGGAATTCGGATTTTCTTTTTCAGTTCTCTGTGTTTTCTATATTGCAAAACATTTTTTTGTGTTTCGAGTGTTGCAGAACAGAACAAGGCGTCTTATGTAATTATGACTTCAGAACACACACATTTTTAGGGCCAACTTTTAATGTCGGAAATTACGCCATTTTCAAGCGAAGTGATGTGCACTGAATTCGAATTTGGTGTCGCTGCGCTATTGTAAAATTCAATGAAATATTCACAAAATTAAAATATGTATATGTACTCGTATGTACAAGCACAAAACTTCAAATATTTCTAAATTTAGACCGTTGGACCACAATGACGATTTTGGGCTACCGAAATATGTATGTGCGCGCATTCATTTGATTTTCAAAATGAAGTACATATTTGTTTTTATTGACTCACTGGAAACATATTTCATTAACACTTTTTTCACATATTGTTAATCAAGAATCGAATTGATTTATTTGACTTTTGCTCTACACACGTAATTTCACTTCCTGACGTACAACACCTAAAGTAAAACCGATTTAATTTGAACTGATCCACCACGGACAACGGTAAGAAACCCCGAACAAAGCAATCGACAAAGTTGGACTGTCTTGTTTCATATTAGAAACACGGAGACCACAAATTTTACTCATCGCCATAAATTTGAAAATCTCAAAAATCTAATGAAAACAAAAAAAATTCAAGCTTCATCTCTATGCGCAGGGTCTTTTGTGTTTTCGAAATATGCGCATGAAAACTTTTTTGTAGATTTTCTACTCCCGCACTCGCAAGGAAATAGCGAATTGCAATGAAAGCGCTCATGGGCCATTCTTTGTTAGTATAACGGGCTGTCACTAAGTTTTGGTATAAGTCAAGTGCTGGAACCGTGCCAACATGCCAGTCGTTCAAAGGTATTGTTTTTGCTTTTTCAGATGCTATAGCACTGGTACTAAACACAAAGGCAATTAAAGTCTGCATTTTGTACTAAAAGTGTTGCAATTTGTTAAAAAAACTACTCGAAACAACAACAATATACGATAGAATAATTTAATTAAAAATATTCATAAAATACACTGCAGTAATTGGGTCAAATTCCAGCAATGTGTGTTCATAGAAATGAATAATCTGACTAATTTTTCTTACCATTCGAATTTCAAGGGCAGAATATCGGACTCTTCAGCACAATCAATTTTGACAAAAAATGTCGCTCTTTCGTTTGGTATACATCTTATTAATGAACTCGAATTTTCACTAAATGAAATTTTCGGCGGTTTGTTTGTTTGCACCCCGCCAAGAGGAAAACCACGGGAATCTGAAAAAAAAAGCAAAATTTATGTGAAAATAATCAAACTTTTTACTTATTTAGAATAAATTAACGTTATCTTAATTATTTTATTTTTAAATTTTCTTTATTAATTTTGTTGTTTGTGTTTAGTACACAACACTCGTAGGGGATGCGCACAGAAAACGAAATAATGGAGTATTCTTTCCCAACGTTACACCCATGCTGCCCAGTTTTTCTTTGATCTAAAAATGTAAACTTTCAAATACGACATGGCAAATTAACTGGATTCGAATGGCGAACCCAAAACGTTTACATCAATGAAAATCAAATAAATTGTTTTTTCCAACAATATTTTCCTGCTGAATTTTTCAATCCGGATATCACTTTTACGTTTTTATGGATAACGACGCCAAGGTTCCACGCTGTTCTGGGCGATAATGTTGTGTTTATCGTATGATACGGACTTTTTTCATTCTCGTCCTCGGTCATACGACAAATATCTTTTTACACGCATACTCATTTTGCAAAAGAAATTGTGTTTACTTATGATTTTTAAGAATCACGATCGATGTTGTTTTTATCAAAATAAACAAAGAGACGCACTAACTTTTAATATGCGCATATTTATCGATGTAAACTTTTTTTATTGGTCCTTTTTTTTAAGAAAGGTTGCATAGATTATGTTGCAAACAGCAGACCTACTTCTAAACTTGTCATCAATACCGCAGTTTTTTCAGCGTATTTTAGATGTGTTCTGCAAGGCAGTCGTTTGGGGCCAGTATTATTTAGTTTAGCAATAAATAATGTTACACACGATATTTAACACTATTATTTACTTGTATATATAGATTACATGAATACTTATGGAACTGTGGACGAAACCAAAGAATACTGATTTAACAATGACTCGCAGCAACCCCTCACGATAAATTATGTAATTATTTGGGGTCTTCATGCGTAGTATTGATTTTGTGTAAGTGTCAGAGGAGCGATCTGTATTTGGAACTCATGTGCCTTAAGGCCATAAAATTGTTCACAAAATGTTGTACTCAGAAATCGAATTTAAATCGAAAACGTGTTTTTAATTTTTTTTATGTCAACTTAACTTTAAGAGGTATACTTTGGGACCCTTTTCGACCTATACGGCCAAGTATTTTTTTGATAGAAATAAAGCAGTTAAGAGAATCTTTCAAACTTTTACGGCGAAAGAATATTTAACAATTTTCATTAGCTGTTATAGTATACATATAAACATAATCTGCATAAGAAACTGCCTTATTTTGATGTCTGTTGCCTACCAAGAACTTTGATTTGGATAGTTTTTCAACTTTTTGGGCTCGTTTTCGAAAAAATAAAAGCCGGCAAGGTGCGATTTGTTTTTTATACTCTGAACTTTGGACTCGTAGACAAAACTCGTTCACAGTTTATGTAGTTAGCGACTATGAGACACTAAGCAAACGGCATGCCTATAAATATTTAGATTTTTGTATATTCAGCCTTAGACTCGCATCTTTAGTGAGAATGGATCCGCAGAATTCGAGCTATTAACACATCGCATACCAAAGGGTGATGACCGGTCAAACACACAGACTCAGAAACATTACGTCTATGATGTTGTGCCAAGAAAATTTGCCTTCGTCATCGCCATAATCTCACCAGCGTCATCTATTTTGTTTTCTTTTTAATGTCTCCTTGTTTAATGTTATGCTAGCGAATTTCTTAAAAAGAAAAACTTAACAATTCCTGCGGTTCTGGTCGACGGCCACAATTTGTAGTAGCTACCGCGGACAAATTTTATTTTGTCCGCATACAAATTTTACTAAAAATAGTTCCATTTTTTTCGTTGTCGGCATTATTCATTTTTAAAAACAGCTTCCGACTTGTCAGTGAATTTAGTAAATGCGTTTGCTTGCAGATACATTCGTATTGTACGAGTAATAATGCTCTGTATTGGCATTTCTTCGTTGATTCTTTATTATTTTTTTTTTTGTTTAAATATCTGGTTAAGTTATTGGCTACAACTTTTGGAGAATGATTGCGAAAAATGCTCTTTTATGCGAGTTTTTTTTTACTTTATTTTATATATCTACGATAAATTGCGCAATCTAACGCTCACATCGAAACATTTCCTACATCTAATCTAATTTTTATAACTATTGGGTGAAAAACTCGTGAAACGGAGCACCTTTGACCCGGCTTTGTTGTAAAGAAATTAAATTTTTCTAAGGTCTTCAACGTCTTTTTAACGTGAGATTGATACCTTAAAGGCGCAGATGTTTTCTGCGTTACAAGGAAAAATATTCCCTTCGGCTCGCATTTCCCAGTAGCCGGATCATAAGTGCTCCGTTTCGCGAAATTTCACGCTTTTACTAATAATTATTTTATGCTTAGTTCGAGAATCTCTTAGATGAATACTTTTTTGTGTTGTATTGCATTCATTTGAACTCCGTAAAGCCTGCTATACTCGTAAAGGTAAATCCTACAATTTGAAACGGCATAGTAAATATGAGTACCCTTTTAAGCCTACACACAACGCAGTTAAGTGTTGATTTTAACTGTTCTTGTAACTGAGATTTGTTTTGTTTTTTTGGTTTTACCCTGTTCGTTATGACGATAATTCTGTGCCAACAAGCAATAAAAGCTTAAGTCGAGCTAAGAAAAATTTCATCTTCATATTTAGATATTATTTTGGTCTAAATATATATAAAAAAATGCATAACAACTTAAATGAAGTTTAGTGCAGAAGTAATGGAAAAATGGCATTAACTTAACCTTAACTCCATTTTTCTTCACTCGACTTAAGCTTGTTGCCACAGAATCATTTTACCTTTTTTTTCTGAGATCCTTTTTTTTTAACCAAAAACCTACCATGAGTTAAACTACACGATATTTACAACTACAGCGATGAACTGGGTAAGTCGATCTTTCATGCAACCCCTCGACAAAGCTGTGCAGATTTATTTGTGCTCTTAAGTTACGAGCGTATCGGACTTAAAGCACGCACGCTCTTCGATGAAATCGAGTTTTATTTAAAAATCAGCACTATGATTTTTTTACCTTTTGAACTTATTCGAAAACAATGTCGCCAAGAGTGTTAATTCAAAAATATCCTTACCTGCTGCTGTTGTGGTAAAATCAATCGCGCTTGCTATTGGGATCGATAATGGTGATGGTGGCGATGACGGTGTTTTAGCGGCATCCATCACTTTTTTGAAAACCTAGAGCGACCTATTTGTTACTCTCGATTCTTTCATGGAAAACTATTGGGGTTATGTTTTTTCTTTTCTTTTATTGATATTTTTTTTACAAGAAAATTTTAACAAAATAGACAATTTTTCCCCTTGTAAGAAACAAATCAACTATTTTTAATATTTTTCTTTAAACCAGCCGTGGAATAAATTCAGAAATTTATATTTAGAATAACGACGTACATATACACACATACGCATACACTCGCAACGTATTTTCGGTCGGTCGCGTATAGTAATATGAAAATTTTTTCGATTTTTCCTTAAAAATTTTTGTGCATTCGAAAAAATATGAAACGTATATATACAAAATTATACGTCTATTTTCTTAAACAAATGAAAAATACCTCAATAATTACAAAGTAAGCATTATTTTCACCAATTATATCACTTTATTTTGTTGGAATTTGATTAAAAATGGAAAGAACTAAAATTATTTTATCATTCCGCACAAAAATAATTTTTTTTATATTTTTATGTATGTTGAATATGATTTAATTCACTTTAGCAACACGCGCGTACATCCAGTATAAACCTCCTGGATCTCCGATAGTTTTCCTCAGACTGAATTATTTTCGCTGATCGTGTGTTGCTTCTAGCTCTGAAAAATGTTGTTGTTGTTGCTACTGTGGCTGATTTTCCTCCTTGATTTTCATTCAGAGCAAAAGAGCCAGTCGCGCACGATTTAAAGAGTTTGTTTTTGGCAGCAGTCAAAATAATTCCATCCCAGTGTGTTTTATTGACACTGCCGGTGATAAAACCGGCTGCAACATTTTACATATTCCAACATGCTTGTGCAACAACAAAATGAACTATGAAAAATATAAACAATTTCGAATTGCAGTTTAAGAATCAAAAGAAAAAAATACATAAAGTACTAGAGACCACTCTATGAATTATAAGACATCAAGATATACAGGCCTTCAAAATAGAAATTTTTGCTCAAACTCAAAAAAAAGAATACGTTGCAGCGATAGACTTACGTGTGCTTGCGTGTCATAAATTTATTGTCGAAAATTTTCGAAATGCTTTTTTAATTAAGAAAATAAATGCAAATTATATAAACTTAAATAAATAACGCTCATTTCATATCTGGGCCATTGTCCCCTCTGATTGTTTTCATTTTCATTTTGTAGAAGGTACTGAAACAACCATTTTCCTAAAAAAAAAGTTCGAAAATTTTATCTTCAAAAAAAGAATAGTTTTCAATACATATACGTATGTTGAAAACCAAAAATTTGGATCATAAACCTTTTTACGTTAAGAAGCTTAAAGTACATAATAAATATTTACTTTTGAAATAACAAACTAGAAAAAGTAAGATGTTGGTTTCAAAACTTTAGTAAAAGTCCCCAAAATCAATACCTAGAAAGATTGTGAACGGCTGGGCTGTCAAATGGAGGACTTAATTCGACAGTTTAACTTTTTTTTAATATGCATTAAGTGATGGTGGATAATTTTCCTTAAATAGAATTAAGAAATACTGAACATATTATTTTCGGCACTTTCTTACATAGATATGTACAATGGAAAAAAGAGAATAAAATGTAAAACGAAACGTTTTTAAAAAAGAAAAAAGTGCAATTTCTTAAAATTCGAAAAAAATGTTCCAACCCCGGCGGCAAACCTATAATTTTTTTTTTGGTTTGAGGATTTTCTCAAAAAGGTGTAAGTTTTCGAATTTTAAGCAGACCCGAAGAATTCTAGAACATTAGGTCTTTTGTTCCGGTCTAATTACATATCGCGTGTTTGCCATAACTCAAATAAATGTTTTTTCGAGTTAATTATGAAGAAAGATCCGTCATTTCATGTTTTAAATTGTGTGTAATAATCAGAAAGGAATCTAATGAACTTGTCTTGTGGAAAGAGAGAAGACATACATTTTAAGAATTTTGTTTGACCTTTTTATTACAATATTAAAACACTTTTTTTTTTGGCTATAGGTCAAAAAAAAAAAGTGTTTATGTAGACATATTTTTTTAAATTTTCATACAAAAAGTTACTTATTGAAAACATTGAATGCGATTTCTTCCACTTTAGGTTTTTTGAGTTGTGACGGTATTGCAGAAAACGCGCGATATGCATGTACATTAGGGTGGGTCAAATAAATGAAATGTTTTTTTTTTGAATCCGACACACGGAAACTAGTTCCTAGGTACCTCTAGGAAGTACTTACCAAATCTGAGCTTTTAATACTAACGGAAAGATTATGCTCATCATAGTTTTCCATTTTTAATTTTGTCTCATATAAAAATGGTCACATCTTATCATAAATAGATTGTTAAACCAGTTGCATTGTCAATATTTATAGGAAATTAAACGCTCTACAAAAATGATCTCAAACACTTTTTTCATTAATCTTACGATTTGAAAAATATTCAAGGTCAAAGATTGAAGTATTTTAAGGAAAATTCTTTTTATACCCTACACGCCTTCCGCCCATACTCTATGTAAATATACCCAAGTCCATTTTGAAAAAAATTGCTGCGATTTTGATGAAACTTGCTGATTTAGTGAAGATAAGAACAAAATTAGGATCAGGCTAGGTTTAAAGTTTGCAAGGGCTCTTAAAGGGGCGTGGCACAGCCCTAAATTTTATCTTTCATAGCGCCATAGCTCGTAAACCGTGCAAGATATTGTGATGAAATTTGGTACACGAATGCAGATCTTATAAATCTTGAATTGCGCATAAAATGGGCAGAATTGTAAAAGTGGGCGTGGCACTTTTTAGCAATTGAAAATTTGGATTTCGTATATCTCCAAATTGGCACATAAGATTTTCATAAAAATTTTAGGGATGATACCACTAAAAGTAGTCATCAATACAAGTTTATTCAATATTCTGGAAATTTTTGTTAAAGGGCGTGGCACAGCCTACAATATTTATAAACGTTATAAAAAGAGAACTAACAACGCAATCGCTATGAAATTAAATATGGCAGATATACTCGCTAAAAGGTGTCTTCTTGCAAAATTTTGGCACAATAGTGCCGGTGGGTGTGGCACCTCCCATAAGAACAAAATACGTTTAATGCTATAGATAGTGTGCTATGAGAGTAATCTTCATAAAATTTTGAGTGGAGGTGTCGGTTTCTATAAGCTTTGAAATCAAAGGAAACATGACAAGATTGCATCAGTGGGCGTGGCAGCTCCCTCATTAACATAAAGTTATAAGTGTTTTTTTAAGTAAACTATTGGAGCAATTGATCTAAAATTTGATGTAAGTGGTTTACTGGGTATTAGGTACATATGAATCAAAAGCTTTTGAAATAGCAACAGTGGGCGTGGCACCTCTCATACAATTAAAATACCTTAAGTGGCATAACTATCGAAATACATGAGCAATCATACTGAAATTTGGTGTAAGAGGTTTGTTTATGGAAGGCTATTTTTGGATCAAAATCGGACCTAATTGTACCAGTGGGTGTGTCACCGCCCTAAATTTTAAGAATAATTACAGCACATATCGCAAACTATACAAGCTATTGTGCTAAAATTTGGTTTGTGCATGTCAATCACGAATATCATTTATTGAAGCAAAAGTGGGCGGAATTGGAGAAGTTGGCGTGACATATTTCGTGTTTTACATTTCTATTCTATTTTTTTCAACATTTCCCTTATTTTTTCGACATTTTCAACCTTTTACCTGTTCGCATTCAATTTCATTCGACATTTTCTTCGACTCTTTTATTAAATTTTCAGCATTTTTCATATTTGTCGACTTATTCAATTTCTTTCAACTTTTTTCAATGGTTTTTATATATTTTCAGCATTTTCAGTTTTTTCTAACACTTTTCAACATTTTTGAACCTTTTTACATTATTTTCGACTTATTCAACCTCTTCAACATTTTTTTAACATCTATTTAAAAAGCACTTTCAATGCAGTGTAGGGTATGTGACTTTCGGCCTGGCCGAAGGTAAAACCTTTACTAGTTTTGTTTTGAATTTTGTAACTTACTAAAAAATAATTATTGTCAAATGAGCTTCAATTAATTCTATAGGAAATTGAACGCTCTACAAAAATGATCTCAGACACTTTTTTCATTTATCTTACCATCTGAAAGATATTCAAGGTCAAAGATTAAAGTATTTTAAGGAAAATTATTTTTTGTTTTGAGTTTTGTAACTTACTAAAAAATAATTAATGTCAAATGAGCTTAAATTATTTCTACAGGAAATTGAACGCTCTAAAAAAAAAGGTCTCAAGTGGTTATTCAATTACTCTAACCATTTAGAAGATATTTGCAGTAGAATCCCAAAGCCTATTGATTTTAATAGTTTTTCAATAAATATTAAAATCAATAGGCACTGTAAGTTCAATTAAAAATATTCAAAACATTATCAGAATTATATGCTACATCTTTCAGGTAATTTTGGCTCTGATGTTTACATACATATGTATTTGTATTCCGTTGAATTTTTTTTTTAATTCGCTATCTTTGTCTTAATCCTTACTGAGTGTTTAGAATTTTTTAGTTTCATAAACAATTTGGTTTTTTACCGATGTACAAAAATTTGTTTTGATTAAACGCCTTTAGTTTATTTACTTATAAATATTAAATTAATTTGAATTTTGTTTTATTGCATTTGTAAGATTATATCAAAAGTCAGAATACCAACTCTGCATCTGATCTGATTTTTTAAGCGTAAAAAGAGATTTTTTTTTCAGCAGCACAATTGAAAAATTAAGGGAAGAAAAAAATTTTTTTACGCTGTACCAATTATATTTTATGTTCTTCATCGTTCGTCGATTATAAATATTAACATAAAAATTTTGAATTAAAATAGTACTATGTACATGACACTAGAGTACCGTGAACTAGAGTCACCGTGCACCGTCACAATAATTACTACATTATATTGCCGTTAGTTTTTAAATTGAAAAACTAAATGACTAATAAATTGAAAATAAAAGTTTAAATACAAATAATGTTAAATAAAAAATGTTCGGCCGCAACTGCAGCAGACTAAGAAAAAATAAGTACAAGAAAATAGTGTTTAAGTTTTGCTGAGTTCGTAGCAAAACACAATTAATATTATCTAGAGGTATTTCCATTTTTTAATTTGATCGATCGATGTTCATTTTGTCATAATATTACGTATGTATTTGTATGAGTTGTTGCTTAGCAGCTTAAAATAAATTAACTAAGCAATATTGGGCTGCGTCATAACTTATACATTCATTTTCTAAATACGATGGAATGAAACAAGACTGCATTCACCAAAAATGCAGACTGGCACTTGACACACTGGGTATTGAATGTAAGCACACATATTAATTAATAAAGATACAAGCTTAAACTGAATAAAAATGTGTGTTAAATTTCGTTTTGCATGAAGGCTGCGTAAATGGTGAAAACCAAGCTAAAGAAAAGCGTCCAAAAACCGACTGTATACTCTTAAGACGTGACTTCTTGGCCGAACGTGCCTCCTCTTTTTTAAGTTGTTCAATACCCTGAAATAATATTTTAAATTTTGGCATGGTGCATTAAATTGTTATAAATTGTATAATATAATGCAGTGGACCCCGCCTAATAGTATCCCGGTTAATTGAACTCCCCGAATAACTGGTCTAAAAAATACCAATGAAATTTTCCTCATTTGAAATATGCATCTAAATCCCCTGTAAAACGATTCCCGCTTTACTGATTTCCCCCCTTAACAAATAATCAGAACAAATATTTCCCAAGTGAAAAATATATATAAATTTCTCCTTCTAGGACATCAGACGAAGAAGAGGAAGAAACGACTAATAGGGTTCTTACTTTTAGCGAGCTACTTCAAAATATTCATATCCTTCGCACATATTTTCTTCCTCACAAGAAATATTTCAATGAATTAGAAAATATGGAGCGAGAAATCCTTGCCAATGGACTGCAAAATGGAATGCAATCGTCCATAACCGATTTTAAAGCAGATTTTAAGAATACATACATACTACATAAATACATGCTTTTTTGTGAAATGCTCCACATGCCTGAATTTCTTGTTAATTTTATGTATTTTATCTTAAGTTGAATTGAAGTTCCTTTTACTCAAAAATTTATTTTACTTTTTTATGTGGGCATAATTAAAAAAATACAAAACCCTTCAATTAAAACTGAAAGATATTTGTTCAATTTTGTCTGGATCTTATTTTGGGCTCTTGGGGTTAGGTCAGTAAAATACATATCTATATTTTTCTTCGCTTAATTGACTAATTTGATCAATTATCCGGAATTATTTTAATTGATCCGTTGGATCAAGTAAGCGGGGCCCGCTTCATTGATTTCCCGGTTAATAGATTCAAATTTTTTGCACCACTAAACGATCAATTAAACGGGGTCTACTTAATATATATTTAACACAAACGTCATATGTACATATCGTCACCTAACATCCAAAAACCCCTAACCACAAAAAATTCGAAATCGATTTTTTGATTCATTATGATGCATTTGACTAAACTACATATCTCTACAAAAATTTTTAAGTCATAGGTCCAATAATAACAATTTTACTAACGAAATTCAAAAGGCCGTAACAATAAGTTTTTGAGTTTCATGTAGCAAATAGACGTAGCAAGCTAATATGAAAAAAAATAAAACACAATACTTGAATTTTTTAGATAACTAACAAAGCTTTAACTGTTTTCAATCTTTTACATAAAAAATACATAACAATATATTTTTTCAGTAAACATTTTTGCTTGTCCTTTAAAAACTACAAATTGTGGTTACGGTTTTTTGGATGCTAGGTGACGATATATAGAACTATTTAAATTTTGAATTTCAGTATTTTCCAATACTATATACATAAGTCAGTTGCGATTAACACTGCAGTATGGGACTTACCGTTTGATCATTGAATATAGCTGTTAATTGTGTCACTAACATTATAATGGTAAAGATGGCAAACATTAACGCTTCGAATGTTAAAAACAATAAAAGAAATATTGTAGCTGGTGGCGAATAAGGAGAACATTGACGCCACTCATTTTTAACGCATTCAGCAAACTCCGTAACGACCAGAAACATAGCATGCACGGAAATAGACGCAATATAAAACTGAAAGAATAACAAAATTATTATATTTGTTAAACTATTTCCTTTTTTTTTTTGGAAATAGTCAAGCTGCATATTATGCCTGCGCATTAGTGCAACTTATGAACAGCATGAACATCCATTTGCGCATTCTATTTAAATGAAAAAATCGAGATATTAATAAAATAACTAGAATTAATAAGTGATGATTTGGTGATCAATTATTTATAAGAATAAATTTCTTGGCTACAGTAGAGATCATGTAGGCAATCCAATATTATGATTGATTCGCGAAATTTATGATTTTTTTTTAAAGAACTGCACTTTGTTTTTTTAGTAAATGTACATTTTTGAAACAGAATATCTCAAAAACTATTGGAATAGAATAAAAAACTCAAGATCTTTTTTGTTCAAAAATGCTTTAATTTGGTTAGCATTTTTTATTTTTATATGCTATTCTTTAATCAATCAATTGGGAAATATTTCGTTTCAAAATGCTTCATTCATTTAAACAAAAAAACGAGGTGTGCTGTTATTTAAAGCATAGGTGGGCAAAATATGAAAAACCAACCAACTTTAGCTCTTACAACACATAATTATTCTTAAAAAAATTAGCAACACAACAAGAACAAGCACTCTACCTCAGTGATGGCATTTGGGTTTTGTGAAATGTACTGAATCAAGACTTGTAAACTACTTTTTAGGGTCCGAGTGTACTTTTTTGTCGTGAATATCCAATTTTATTAAAATTGGAAATCGAAAAAAGGTTATTACTTTTGGCATATCAAAAACGATAGCAAACTAAGATATATTTCACAGTAAATTACAAAATGTCCACCCACACATTGCGATTTACCATGGACCAGTTTAACCTAGGAAAATTTTAGTTTTAATGTTTGGATAACTGGGCTGCCTTCGGCCGCAACTCAAGGTTTCCATTCTCCAATATTTCCAGCATTGACTACCCCAGCGGCCTTCGGTCGCGGTTCACTGTAGTATATCCATCGCTGGTGTGTTAGCAAAGACTGTGTTGAACATAATACAATGAATCGCGGCTAACCTGGATTAGACGTATTTGAGGATGTAAACTCTGAGTCGCACTCGAAGGCCGCCGACTTAGCCTAATATACTATAAAATTTTAAGATAATCAGCATAGCTTGGTCTATAGCAGAGTAAGTATATTATGCGTTGAGCTCTAAATGCTTACCGCATTTAAAATATCTACATCAATTTCTTATGCAGCTATGCTTATGTGACTTGTCTTTTTAAATTTTTTTTCAAAACACACCTGGCTAAGCAAACTAAATATCTAATTGGCTAATTTTAATGACGTTGTTGCAATGGTTGTATTCTCATACATAAACGTATAAATAATTCTAGTCATGTTATTAATATCTCGATTTTTTTCATTTAAATAGAATGCCCAAGCATAATGTGCAGCTTGACTATTTCCAAAAAAAGGAACATATATAATAGTTTCGTTACCGTAAAAAGAACAAAGTACTTTTGATTGTTTTCTCCCACACAATTATTCACCCAAGGACAATGATGATCCATCTTTCGTATACAACGTTGACAAACAGAGCAGTGATGCGCACGTTCTGGCTTGATGCTGCAACATTTTGGGCACTTAAAGAACATTTCACCCTCGCGGTAGCCCATTTGTTCGATCATTTCTTTAGTTGCATTGCCACGAGGCACCGCACCCTGTAAAATATGACATTTCTTTGATAAAATTTCATGGATTCCATCTACTCACCGGATCAGATAGCATTGTACGTATATGTGAAGCGAATGCAAGAAACGCTAGCACTTGAAATATAATAATATTAATCGTACTAAACACCGGATATGGGCTGGGCAACAGAATTACTCGCATCACAACAAACTCTGCAAATAAAATCAACAGCCAAGTAAATACAGCACACACGATTCCGCAAATATCCTGTATAACAATATAATGCATATGGTGAGATTATAGGCCAAATGAACAGATTTTCCAATACATACCTTTACACACCAGGCACGTCCGTTGCAGCAACGGTTGTGCAAGTCCATGCTGGTATGAATGGGCGCGTATTGTACGGAATTCATACTTAAGGCATTGGTCTCTTCTTCCAGTTATTTGCTCTTAAAAATTTTAGTGATTCTACTTGTGAAAACGTATATACGATTAGAAATGGTCAAACAGCTGTAGGTTGTAAGTACCGTATCAGTCTTATAATGATACCGCAAACGTCGCGTCGCGTTCAGAAAATACAAAAAGCAAATGATATACCTATGAAGTGCTGGTGGAAAATTCCTCTTGAAAGGCTATCAAATGACCGAGATCGATCCGGTCTGGCAGGAATTAAAAAACTACTGACGAGCTTAAATATATTTTTTACACTTTTAGGAAGAAATTATTTTTTTCTTAATAGGGCGGGAATTGCTTCTGTACGACTTGGTAGCATGATAATGCATGAAACTAAATAATCGGTGTAGTGTAGTTTTAGTTCATGGTTTAATGATTAATTAATTAAACCATGGTTTTAGTCCTACTGGCATGCTCTGTTAATCGCTTATGTAGGAAATTTATACCGAAGTCAATTTTTCAAATTCCATTGGTTTATATATAATTTTTTTCGAATCGGAACAAAAACCCTGTTTTAGATAAATATTGACTTGTGTCGATTGATGTCGGTAAATTGTTGGCTTAGAAATCGAATGAAAGGAGGAAAAATTTACACAAAAATAAACTTTAAAAACATGATTCAAATAGAAGAAAACTAGAACTCCACCACCCTATACGTGCTCATGAGAGGATTTGCATTTTCTTGCATTATCGTTAATATTACTGATGAAATTACACTTATCCGCTTGTAGGAAATCTTTATATGTTGAACAGAACTGGGACGGGGTCGGGAAAGCGGCAACGATTACTCGCTGTCAAAATACAGGGTGTTTTTTTTAGAGGTTTGTTTTTCGAATAGAGATAAAACTGGCATTTTATGGTCAAATCTGGCAACTCTAATGTCATTTATGTTTAGTTTGGTTTGCCATTTCATCATGAACAGGTTGACAAAAGAACAACGCTTGCAAATCGTGCAAATTTATTTCGAAAATAATGGTTCAGTTCGCGAAGTTAACCGCAAGCTCCGTCCATTTTATGGTCGACATAATCGTCCATCAGAGCAATTAATTCGGTTAAACATGGATCGTTTTCGCACTACGTTTACTCAGTGCGCACCGAAGAAACTATTGCCGCTGTAGAGCAAAATGTTGAAGAGGACCCGAATGAATCGATTCGCCACCGTGCACAGCAATCGGAGCTTTGTCCATCAACTTTATGGAAGATTTTGCGCAAAGATCTTGGCTTGCGACCTTACAAGATCCAGCTTGTGCAAGAATTAAAGCCGCGAGATTATGCAATGCGTCGTGATTTTGGTGTATGGGCCGAAAATGAGATTGATCTCGATGCTGATTTTCATCGCAAAATTTTGTTCAGTGATGAGGCTCATTTTTGGTTGAATGGCTACGTCAACAAGCAAAATTGCCGCATTTGGAGTGAAGAGAAACCACATGAGACCCTTGAGACGCCATTACATCCACAAAAACTGACTGTTTGGTGTGCTCTATGGGCTGGTGGAGTCATTGGGCCATACTTCTTCCGAAATAATGCTGGAGAGTCAGTTACCGTTAATGGAGACCGGTATAGAGCCATGATAACCGACTATTTTGTTCCCGAATTGGATGGCATAAATGTGGATGAGTTGTGGTTCCAACAAGACGGCGCTACATGCCACACAGCGCACGTCACAATCGATTTATTGAAGGAAACATTCGATGAGCACATAATTTCGCGGAATGGACCTGTCAATTGGCCACCAAGATCGTGTGATTTGACACCATTGGATTATTTTCTTTGGGGATATGTGAAGTCGCTCGTCTACGCCAACAAACCAGAAACGTAAGGGGACTTGGAAGCCAACATTCGTGGCGTTATTGCCGACATACGGCCCCATATGCTCGAAAAAGTGGTTCAAAATTGGACATGTAGAATTGGCTTTATTCGAGCCAGCCGCGGTGGCCACATGCCCGAAATCATATTTAAACATCAATGGCATAAAATTATCCTTCCAATAAAGCCAAATTGATGGACATTAAAACGATTTTCTTGTGTTTTATTTCAATTCGAAGCTCTATACCTCTAAAAAAACACCCGTTAAAATTAGAATTAATTTTAAATAGACGGGTACTACCCGTTGGCAGGTTACCAGTCGTGCGCCGCAATTCTGTTCAATTTCATACGATCAAGTGTGTTATAATTTTTGATAGCGAGTAATCGTTGCCGCTTTCCCGACCCCGTCCCATTTCTGTTCAACACATAACTTATCTTCGTTGTAAACAAAAACTGATTTTATCACTCCAATCTCTTCATACATACCTAAAAAAACATGGTAGAAAAACAATGCTACCTGAAACCTGCCCTTAAACTTCCAAAAGAAACTCATGGACAAATTTTCCTTGGATGTGAATAACTGACTGACCGTTTCATTATCACATAAAACTAGCTAATTTAAATATAATTATGGAACTCTTTTTAAAAATAAACATTTATTTCAGTAAAAATACAGATATATACAACTTTGCCCTTGCCCAAGTAAAAACCATTGATGCAAATTCTGCGAAGCCTCATATAAACAAGTTCCTGAAACTATGCAATATAAAAAGCTATAATTTATATATTGTTTTTGTGGAATAAATTTAAAGTTTTAGGTGCTCGTTTACACTCTCTTCGACAGAATTCGATCAAGTCCTAAACATAAAAATACAAATAGATAAGATTATCCACATTACAAAACGATCCAAAAGGTTTGCATTATTGATATTATCAAGCTGGCGTTAATTTGGCTGATGGATCCCATAATGCCAGCAGACCGGCTGCAGAAGAAATCGCACCCAAGAAACCAATTGTACGCGGCGTTAGATTCACATAGCCCAACGCAGTCAAAGGTATGAAGAAATCACAAAAATTCTTAACAGTGTCCACAACCACATCTCTGTGACCTTGCATCATAACGAACGATTGCAGGGCAAGACGGCTTAGATCACGTGGTGAATTGATGCGACATGAAGCAGGTGAACATCGCGAAATCCCACTTTTGACACTGGCTTTGTGCAAATCTAACACCCGAAAAATTTCATAGACATCACGACAGAGGTTCATAGTTATTGAAAGAAGCCAATATTTGTTGGCAAACTTCGTCCACTTTTTAACATCGACATTTTGAAAGAGGCCGGTTCGGGATAGCCACATAAAATGATCAGCCAGAAGGAAAAGCGATTGCGATAACTTCCCTATAGTCAGCGTTACTCGTACTGCCAAATCGGGATGATGAATGGTACGAAGCGAAGCATAAAACATATCGATGCATTTTCCGAAGCGAAGTACTGAAAATTAATACATCAATTTTAATTGGATAACTTGAAGTTGTAAGTAAACGCTCACATTTTCTAAATGAACTGAGGATATATTCCAATGTCTTGAATTTATCTGCCAACGCCGGTGTAGAGTCCGCAGTTTCTAAGGAGTCCCAAATTGCTCGTGAAGTGTACTGTATTAGTCTGCAATGAATATTTACTTAAAATAAAAATCATTCTTTCAGTATTAAACACTGCATACCTTGCGACTTTGTCCCTTCCAGCTGCATGGCTGTTCAGGACCACCCATTTTTCCATTTTGATTGCTTGTTACTAAAATGCAAATTCACGAAATCTTTGAAGCCCACAGTACAAGGTACAATTTGATAAAAAGTAGTACAATTCTCAATCTCTTCATAAAATCACCGAATTCATTCAGAAACAAAAATATATAAACTGTCATTTACGACTGTCAATTAGATCTTGACCGTGTTCAGACTACAGACTAAATTATTTTTAATGGATTACACTACGAGATAAATTATCAATAAGAAAATTTTGAATATTTTTCTTTAAAATAATACTAATGTATTATAGGATTCTGAAGAAAAATTGAAAATAATTAAAAAAACAAAATTGCTTTTTCAAATAAGGTTTCCAGTCGTACGCCGCAATTCTATTCTATTTCATACCATCAATTGCGTTATAGTTTTTGACAGCGAGTAATCATCCATCGTTGCTGATTTCTCGACCCCGTCCAATTCTGTTCAACGCATTGGTTACTTTATCTTCTTATCTTACGCGTTAGCGAACGTGCGTTGAGAAAACGTTCGAGTGGGCTTGGCTAAGTCACCGATATCAATTACGCCGGCATAACACTTCGGGAATTAACTAAGTCGATGTAGTAGCTCAATATTTTTACTGGTTTTATAGTAAATCAAAATCATAGCAACATGCTGAATGCACTCCATTGGAACTTTTTTAGTGTTTTTTTCACTTCGACATATCAAGTGGTTAGTAATTCTCCAACGAGGCATGTGAAATATTTTGCATTTGCTGCAAAATTTTCAGTCCAGTTGGAAGTTTTTTTCAAACTTACAACACCTACACTACTTATTTTCGATCGAAATTTCGGAAATTTTATTATCTTTCATGAGTTCGTCTTGACCAAAATTTTGACGTTTTGTCTTGCTCGATTTTGACTTTTGCTGAGGACCGAAATAGAAGTGAAAGAGGCAACATTTTTCAGTAAGTAACCATGTTAATTAAATCATGCTTTAGTGTCTTGTCCAACAAGGCATGTGAAATCTTGTTTTGCATTTGCTAGACGTCTTCGTGTTATCTTAATTTACCGGAGTGCAATTTTCAAAATACTCAGCAATGGCAGTAAGTATATCGAATGAAATATCGTTAACCTTTCAAAACCTTTTCAAATTACAGCCAACACAAAAAGGAAAGCAAGGCACCAAAGGAGCCAAACAAATTGTTGAAGAAAATAGAGGAACTTTAAATTTTTATCGCAACATGGCGCTAGGAAGTGCGGCTGCTTCTTTGCTACTGAACTTGATCTTCTTTGTTCCTGCAACGTGCACAATAGTAAGTGTAGAAATTTTGGAATGATGATACAGAAATTTGACACGTATGGAATGCATATTTATCAGGATACAAGTTACCGATTATGACCTTTGTATACATATTCTCCACATATTATAGTTTAGGTGCATACCAACGACTGAGTTTTTTTTTTGTCTAAAGTCTAATTAACATATTAGGAGTATTCAGAGGATTCGGATACCAGTAGTTCGTTTTACCATAAAATTTCCGCTGCTACTGGCCAAAATATGAGAAAACTTGTAACTACCATAATTATTTACATAAGTGTATTTGAAACCGATTTTTGAAACAAAAAGAATATGAAGCCAATCCCCATTACTTACAGATGGTATATTCAAACTATGTTCATGAATTAGACAGTTAAGAAATTATGAACTTTTAAAAAGGCTGCATAAAACAGTTATCAGTTCCATACAACATTTAACGTTCAAAAATGTTACAATATCACTGTTTAAATTTTTCAATCTTTCCGACAACTACTTTAGAGTTAAAACAGACTACGCTTTCTGATCCCTCTGCGAAAACTATACGAAAAAAAATGATTTGAAATTTTTGGTTGTAAAGCGAAAAATTATTTTATAAATTACTTTTTTTTAAAACGGAGATACTATTGATTCAAGGTGTAATTTTCACAGTCTGCATCCTGTCACATTTTATTTAATCTCCATTTAAACCCTCAATTGCCGCATGTATGACGAAGTATCACTTTTTGTTTTATTTGTAATTGTTAAGACAAGGTTTGTATGAAAGAAAAGTTTGGAAAAATTTTAAAGAAAAATCGGAAAATCCAAAAAACCGATGAAGTGTTTTGTATGCAGAATGTGCTCCATATCTGTGTTTTCCAGTAAGTAAATTAATTTCAAGCAGCAAAGCGTCTTCCGATCCAGGACAGGGATAGGGATAGGCATAGAGATAGGGATGGCAGAACAATGTCTACTGGGTACACTCGAATATAATAAATTATTGTGGCATATTTTGAATTTCTGCTATATTTTTTTTTCAATATTTGTCATGATGCACCCACCTGGACAAGCGTCCAGGTGGGTCCAACGCTACACATTTGACTGCTCTGGCCTTGCGAATATTTGAAAATTTAATTGAAAAATTGTGAAGGTTCCTTAGAACCATACTGCATAAAATGCGCAGCTATATTTTCAATTCTTTGATTTTTTTATACATCACGCACTTTTTTTTACATTTCAGGTGATGACCAGCTTATCTTGGTTAACGTTGATCGCATCATATAAATTTATGAGCTTTATGTCACAGGCTAAATATTCAGAATCGGGTGCGGTGCTTGATTCAGGCAACGATTTGAACATGGAGGGAGGCATAGCGGAGTATGTAGCAAAAAATTAATTTAACTTATGACCATTCATTATAATTATAATAATTTTTTAAACTCAAGTCCATACTAGTTTAAACTGGAATCCAAAGCTAGAAAGAACTTTACACATAACTAGCTAATGTTTACTACGCAGTGCAATCCAATCTTCGTGGAGTAGTCATGTCAAAAATTAACACTAAATTCACAAACACAGTAATTTCATCACACACGACACAAATTGTGAAAGCTTGTGTAAATATCAAAATCGTTTTGATACACAATTCACAACTCGCCCTATATACAGAACAATTGCACTGCGCAAGAATCTACTTGCGGAAGTAGAATCTTGCGCAGTATTCGATTCATAAAACATTAGCTGTATTTATATACATATGTATGTCCTGGGGCGTATATAAAGTTTTGATGCTCTAGGGAATGAAAAACGGTCGGCCTCTTTATGAAGGTATTTTTTGAGAGAACCTGTTTTATCTCCAAGCGTTTTCCAATTGATGAGCAAAATAAAAGTTCCTTACTTTTGAAGATCTAACAGACACAAATAATTCATAACGTGTTGAAATTGATGAGAAACAATTTCTCGGGTGAAGCTGCAAAAAAAGGAAAAAGACAGTCTCTATCGATCAAAAATTTGTCGTTCCCCAAAATCGAGCGTTCTAGACCGTTGCTTAGTCAGCCCACATGCAAGTCCGCATTTGTTAATGGTTTCTTTTTCATTAAAACTCTAGTTTAAAAAATTTTTGTTGAGAATCGTATGAAAGAAAACGTTAATAAAATTATGTACGTAAAACACAACAGTTTATGTGACTTAAGATGGAGTCGGATTTTCTTATGAAAGGCCCGTCAAAATGGTTTTCGAACATGATTGTCATAGCTTAGCAAAATCTTATTAAACTATGAATATGTCCCTGTGGAACTAATTATTGTCTTTACTTTTTAGAAATGTTAAGGATCTGATTATACTAACATCGGGTACTTTGCTGCTGACGCTACTATCAAATTACTTTTGGTTCCTTTTATTACTGGCGCCCATGCGTGCAGTGTGGATGCTCTGGGGAAGCATTATTCAACCTTGGCTTGCGCAACGTAATGCGGCAAGTGAAGACCCCGAAGTGGATGAGAAGAAACAACGCAAAATGGAGCGTAAAATGCGTAGAATGAGATGAAAATTTTAGGAATTGGTTAATAAATTGAATTAAGTTAAATTAAATGTAAATCTGCTATTACACAAAAATTTAGTCATCAATGTATAATGTTTTGAGCAGCATCCCGCCACTAAAGCACTACATTGACTGCTTTCTATTGTAATTACGTTCTCGTCATTTCTGTTATATTTGTGTTCGATATAAATTAAAAATTACATTTAAATATACTTACAGATAAAGATAGTAAACGCTTCCGAGTTTCAGCCGAAAATATACATATTTTTGAAAAAGTTTAAAACAAAAATCTCAAAAACATAATTTTTTAAATTTATGATAAAAAGGTAAAAACTTTAAATTAATTTGTTCAAACATTATTTTTTTTTTAAAAGAAAATCCACTTATAAGACTTTTGGCCTTGAATTTCTTATTGACGTATCATTTCGAAGAGAATTTATGAAGAGTTATTGAGAATGTCAAGTTAAGGATAAGTGATAGATTATAGCAACCAGCAATTCTCGTACCAAATTTGATTAAAATTGCTTACTAAGTACGAAATTCAAGGAGTTTGTGTATATAAGAGGTTCCACACCCAGAAGTATAAGCCCGCCCAAATTTTATCTAACAAATGCCTATGATGACTACATATTTTTGGCTCTGACAAACAATCCGTGATATGACGTACTAAAGTAAAATATTTTAACAAAGTAGAAAGCAAACCAAATCTTGATTCTTTCTTCCAATAATTCATTTCTCTGAATTTCATTAAAATCGCTAGAGAACTTTCCGAGACTTATTTAAATTTGGTTAAGCCAATGCTGGAATTCAGTTTAACAGGTAATTCAAAATTATTACCCAGCGGAAATTTTTCTATAAACAGCACTTATGAACAATATGAATTCTAGCCACAGCTTATATTTTCAAAGGATACCTACCTTTGTACAGCTGTGAAACCTGGTTAAAAAACAGCGCCCTGCTGTTAACACTTTACATTCACCACTCACTTTATTAGAACTATTAGTTGTATTAGTCACATCGAACGTAATAACAATAAGTACATATATGTGCATATGTATATAGCACAAAATATGTGCAGTTTTCAGCGAGTGTTCGAAAAATTTGTCTAACGAAGCGCTTTCGAAAGACGAGTGGAGTGTAATTTTTCAGCATCATATACAATAATTCTGATTCAAAAACGATTTTTTGGAAGTTTATGCTATGATTGAAAAAAAGAAGGTATTTTAAGGATTCTAAAACATTTTATATGAATTTAATAGCCAGATTAATTTCTCTGGAAATTCATTCTGATATAATTATAATACATAATCTAATACATTTTTAGGCAAAGTTTAAAAATTCAAGCGCGGTCCTCTAAAGTCAAAAAGATTTATTCACTATGGTTTTAATTGTCAAAACTAAGAAAGTGACGAGTTTTCTTTGTGATTGTAGGCTGCCAAATGAATTAAAAATTTGCTATCAAAGTTTTAAATAAAGTGATTAAAAAATAAAATTTCCAATATTGATTATTTTATATATCGAATATTTATTTTTCCGATACATTTTTTTTTACAATATATTTTATTTTAATTTTTGTGCAAGTAACGCGTGCAAAAGTTTAATTTTATTATTTTACTATTTTAATTTGTTTATAGCAAGTTAAGGTTTTTGTTCTTTTATTTTAATTTTTTTTTTAACTTTTTTAATATCCCACGCCTGTTCTTCAAATGCAATTATATCCAATTTCCGCTAACTGGTGTACAAAAACATGACCACCAATAGCAAGTAACATTTAAACATTTGTGCACTGTGCAAAGTGGAACAACTTTCTATAAAATCCAATAAATATATTGTGTTTGTAAAACATTTGCCTAATTTGTTGTTTTGAAGTAATGCTTAGCATTTTTTGAACATACATACATATGTATTGAAATTATTTCAATGAGCAGATGTATTTTGTTTGTTTGCTTACACATTTAACAATATTGAAATTTTTTTCTTTAAATTTCTTATGGTTATGTTACAATTAAACATAATAGAAAAACTATCAATAGCGGAAAAAGCACTTAAAGCATAAAATATCAATTTTAGATCAGATAAGATATGAAACAAAAGAAAAATATAAATTGTTATTAAGAAAATGCAAACTTAAATGAATATGGTCGCTTGGCGTACTAAAAATAAATGATTATGGAGTGTTTTGCTTCTTAACTCGGGGAAAAATATTCGCTGCTATTTTTTAAATTCAATATCAATATTGTAATCAATTTGGTTAAACCAAAACTGAAATTTAGTTAAACTGCTCCGGCATAACGTACGAAATATCATCCCATGGATGGCGGTAAAGTCCCTGTTTAAGTCTTTTTTGATCCATGTAGTGACCGATAAAGCCTATGCTGCGTCCCAGCACAAATAATGAATTAATAGCGCCAATATTTATGTATTCCTGAGCTTCTTCACTGTAACAAAGGAAACATAAATGTGTTACAATCTTTATACCATTAAATTTTAACTACTATACACGTAGGTATATTTAAAACTCTTTGAAAAAGCAGATGTTGAAAACTAATTCCATCTTTATATTTCTGATATTTTTCATAAAAAATCGTAAAATAAAAACATTTTATTGAATAGATAACGATCGAAACATACGAGTATTAAAATAAATTGATTTTATGTTTCAATTCACAAAATACCTTGTTTATTACTTTCATTATTCACTTGAAAGATGTACTGATTATCCAAAAGAAAAAAATCAGTATATCAAAAAATATACTGAATTTTTATGATAAAAATCAGTATTTGTAGTGATATTTCCCTTGAATGAGTTGGACGCTTAACATATCCATATGTGATTATAGCTGAAACATGTACATATATGCCAGGTTAAATTGATACAACCGTCTTTTTAAGTGATTTTTTAAATTTAAATAAAAACCCCGTCTACATTAACATTATGATCAATTGTACTTTTTGAAATTATATGTTTATATGTTTATAGATTTTCATTTGATTAAGCTTCCTGCATTCACCATTTTTATAAAAATTAACAACCTTAAGAGCAATCCCTCAAAATATTTTTGTTTTCTGTGGGAAATATTTTTAAAACTATATTTATTTTTTTTCTTTGGAAGTTGGAAAATATTATTTTAATGGCAAAAAAATTCTAAAAATACAATTTATTTTGATCCATCTTACCTTGTAAAAGAGCTGCAATTCCTGAGCATGTCTACAAAGCTGGTCGCAATGACACCATCGACATTTAATATCAAATTAGGTTTTTTACTTGTTGTGATTTTCTCGACTTCAAGTGCATATTTAAGTAATGGATAGGATGGGAAGTTTTCCATAACAAATTCTTTAATAATCTTGACGCGCACATCAGGATTATTAATAGATTTTACTCGATGTCCAATACCCATAATAAGCTGACCTTTTTTACGCATTTGATTGACAAACTCCATTGGATGTAGGTTTGAATCGTACGCCTCAGAGAATTGCCTCGCGGCACCATCAAGAGCGCCACCAAATCGATCACCCTATGAACATTTTGAGTAAATGAGATATTATTTTTACTTATGGAACAGCCAGTTTTTCGTATGTTTAAGTAATTTTAAAAACCAAATTTTAGTTTAGATATTTTGAATGCATTTCATATGTGAAAATTTCCCTCAAAAATTACTTGTCCTTTGTGTTTGGGTTAATTTATTAATGGCTAGGTCATGAGACTTCTACAAAATATTTTTGAATCTAAATGTGAGAAAAGTCCCGAGTTGACATCCAATAAAACGACTGAGGAAAAAGATGTCTTTTTTCTCAACTTAAAAACTTTAAAAAGAACTTAATTTTAATTTTGTTTTAAGGAACCAAATCGGGTAAGGCATTGCGTGTCGTTTCTTGCAACAGACTTTATAGACTTGAACATAAGAAATAATTTTTCTACTTACGATTGTTAATAAGCCACTGACTAAGGATGATACCAAATCTTTGCCAGCGCGTGCACAAACAATTGTATTGTGTGCACCAGATACAGCTGGTCCATGATCAGCTGTCACCATTAAGCACATCTCAAAGAATTTGCACACATATGGCGGTAAGCAGCGTTGGAACCATAGTAGTGATATAACACCCCCTATACCAACATCCTTATTGAGTACTTCACTGATAGGCATACCTGCATAAAGCAGCTCCTGACCACGTTCATCACAAATAGAAGTCATAAACGAGGCTGGCTTACGAATGAGACCTAGTTCCCGTGCCCAAGAGTAGTCCATTGGCACGGTAGGTGGAGGTACTTCTTCCTTGGGTTGAATACGTCCAGATTTAACTAACTCAGCATACACTTGTTGTATCAAATCTCCTAAGGAATCGAAGGAATCTGGAACATAAGCCCCAGCATCACGTAGGGCCTTATTTTTAGCTGAAGCTGTTTCTCTATCTGAGTTGGCGCATGAACCTGCATGGCCGAATTGTACCTCTGATGTGAACATGCCAGCACATGTGCCAATACACCAAGCAACCAACGGTTTTGTTATACGCCCATCTTGAAGTGCCGTGCATACCTCATATTCCTCAGTGCCACCAACTTCACCCAAAAGTACAATCAGTTTTGCTTCGGGATCTGCTTGATAGCGCAGTATATGATCCATAAAGGTGGTGCCAGGATAGCGATCACCACCTATGGCAATGCCTTCCAATACACCATCGGTGGCTTTCGAAACAATGTTATTTAACTCATTTGACATGCCACCGGAACGTGACACATAGGCTACACTACCTGGACGATACAGTTTTGAATGTAATATATTATCAAGCATTCCACCAGTATTTCCAATTTTAAAGCAACCAGGCTTAACACCACCAACGGTAGCAGGACCAATAATCGCAACACCCTTATTGTCTGCTGCAACAATCATTTTGCGAGTCATATTCTCGGGTATACCTTCAGCAATGATAGCCACTGTACGTATTTGTGGGTACTCCAAGACTTCCAGTGTAGATTCATACGCTGACCGTAGGGACGCAAAGTTCACCATAACATCAACATCTTTGTGTTTGTTTATAGCATCTGACATTTTCTTGTAGACAGGAATAAGAATTTCCTTATGACCCCAGTAAAACTTTTGCTTATGATCACCGGTAAAAGGATACACCATGGCAACAACAGAAGGTTCATCACGTCTAAAAAAATAAAAAGGAACATATTAGCAAACAAATGTGTTCGCAAGATAGAAAATAGGAGTACTAAATACTTTTTTCAGATTGCACTAATTTAACTTTCCGTTTTAAAAAGTTTCCACAAACTTCGACCTTTGAAATTTATAATACGGCCGCTTTTTATACGGCTTTTCACTATAGCGGTTTATTTCATATATAGCTCAAACTCGCCTTACGATCCAAAATATTTTGATAAGCAAAAAATACGGTACTACAACAATGTGAGGTCAATCCAAGTTCATGCTTAACAGGAGAGCAGAGTGACGAGTGTTCAAAAAAAAAGGGTTGCACTGCACTTGCACCCAATAAAAAGCCAAAGCAAACATCGATTTTCAATAGTTGTTGATATATGAACGTATCCCTCCATGGTAATGAATCTGATTATCACACTGTATACATTTTAGGATTGGAAGAAATGGGACTCGTCCAACATGAACTTCTGTGTTGAAAATCTTGATCTTGGACGCATCTACGTATGAAGGAGCTGCAGTAATGTAGAAATATGGAGAAAATATTGCATCTATATCACAGTTATGCATAAGCCATGCTATTTATTTAAGGGTTATCGAGGAGAGCAAAGAATTGTGGCTTTCATTTAATATAAAATAATAAAATGATTGAGAAATTTCAACGGTTCGGTATCGAAAAACTTAAAAATCAATTCAACATCTACACCAAGGTAAGTAGAACGAGTTTTTCAGAGTCAAATTTTATCAAAAGTAAATTCGTTTAAAAGCCAACTGGCATTGATTGTATTTTAAATTTTAAAATACATTTTTTATAATTAGGTATTTTAAAATATTATTTTTATTATACAACAATAAGACCAAACCAAAAGTAAACTGAAAACAAAGATTGTAAATTTTTCTATTTCAACGAAAAAAATTTGCTATTTTATTAGTCATAAAAAGGTCTTAAAGGAAGATGCCAAGGGTTTGGATTTTAAAGCAGTACAAGACCACATAATTTCGTTTAGTCTCTAGCTAGCTACACCCAAGTGTCACACCAGGACCACCCTTTTTGCATTGTTCCAGTGCTTAGCAGAGCTTCGCGCTACAGAGACGAGTGAATATTCGTTTCCTAATCTATCATTCTTTCTCACAAACCAAATCAGTGCTTTACATTTGTAAGAGCCCTGAGGGATGGTCTAATATTTTAAAATTTCGCTGTTAAAATTATATATAAATTATGGTTTTTGATTCATTAAGCAATGAAAAATCACAATATGTAGGTATATAAATTAAACTTACCTGCATATAAAGTCAAAATCTAACATCGACTGTACTGCCCGCTGTTGCATTCCCCAGACAAAAGCTTTGGTTGTGTTGGAGAAATATTTTCGTGAATTTTTTGAAATGTTATTGTGCACATCATTTGTTCTTGTATCATCTGCTGAGATAGGTGGTAGTTTAATCGATTGTTGTGGTGAACCTATACCTTAAATTTGTTCCCAAATGATTTTTGAGGATTTATCGATTTTGATGTGATACAAAGACACAGGATAACGAGAGACAAACATTACAAATGAAGTGGAAAGATTTTGAAATGTATTTTTTTTTTCGTTTGTTGCAAATAAATTTTT
The DNA here is from genome assembly GCA_963680825.1 of Meiosimyza decipiens. Classification (NCBI taxonomy): domain Eukaryota; kingdom Metazoa; phylum Arthropoda; class Insecta; order Diptera; family Lauxaniidae; genus Meiosimyza; species Meiosimyza decipiens. The sequence goes on along the minus strand of OY804261.1, from coordinate 80,357,768 downwards.
TTTTTAAGTTTTAGATGTTATGTGAGTTTTTTGAATTTGGTGGTTGGTAGTGGTGATCAGGAGGGCCAATGACATACAACAAGAGGACCAGGAGAGCACATACAAAAATACAGAAAAATATATTTTAACATAAATTAGTACGTTAATTTTACTACAAACTAAAAATACATTAACTAATTTTATATTGAGTTTTGATTTAAATGATAAAAAGTTAATGTAAAATAGTAACACGAATAATATGTTTTAAATGTTTGTAGCAACAGCACAAAATTTACTTACCACCACTTGTTAGCTCTGGCGTTGACCTTAACTCTGACTGTGCTTGTTGACCACCGGGCAACAGAAAATTTGCTGTTGAGAATTCCACATTAGCAGTTTGTGGAATTGGACGCTTTCCAAGAGCCATGCCACAAATCGATGTCATATGCGTTTCTGGTCCAAAAACGTGAAGTGGTATTCCTAATGTGCTGCCAAATTCACGCATTTTACGTAAACCTTCTTGGTAATTTGGGCCAGCACGACGCACAAAGATGGATACATTGTGTTCAACGAGCTTAGGTTGGAATTCACGCAACGCCGTCACTATACCTAAGGGTACAAATAATCAAAATATATATTTATTTCAAACAAGTAAAATAATTACACACCTCGGAAGGTTGCAGCTACGTTTGTAAAATTGGCAATTCCACCACCAGTGATAAGAATTTTGCCTTCAGGGTGTTTTGGAGAGGATGTCATTAAATTGAGAATTGTTTTTGCATAATCGTAAGTTTGCTGTTCAGATGGCGCTCCACTATATTCACCATAATTTGCCAATTCTAAAGCACCGCCCAAGTCACAAATTGTATCCGAATAGATAACGCTTGCACCGCCACCAGCAACCATTGTCCATATTCTTCCGTTTCTGTTCAAAATTGTCAACTGACATCGAAGTACGATATTAAAAAATAACTATTTAAAATCAGCATACCCTACCTTAAGTGATGCTCCACTCTTGGCGTCCAAGTCAGCTATATAAGCTTCTTCTGGATATGCATCTCGTCCGAATGGGGGTGGATACTCAATATCACCCCATTTTGAACGACAAATAAAATCAGCAGTAGAATCGAGTTTTGCAGCTAAATCAAGTATGTACATATTATCATTTGTGACCACTAATGGATTGATTTCTAAGTACGTAAAGTACAATTCAGCAAATGTTTTATACAAAGCATAGATAAAGTTTGCAATCCTTTGCTTCTTTTCAGCAGAATCTGAAACTTTTGTCAGCAATTTCGCTTTAATATCTTGAACGTTGAGCTCTCCGTTCACAGGAATGTCCAGTTTTAATGCCTTTGCATCAACATCACCAATATCAACACCACCCTGATGATAAAATAGAATGGAGTCTGCAGTGCGATGCGAATAGATACAAACGTACATTTCATCTTCCTAAAAAATAACAAAAATAAATATGAGGCTTAAGATGTTTTCCATTAAATTTACCCCTCATATGAAAAATATTTATCGTAAAGTTTTCTCTCTTAAGATTTTGTACGAAAAATATTTTTAAATAGTGCAATTTTTATCAAGTAATTTACATTTACAAGAATTTACAATACAGTAGACTCGTTATTAAACTTACATCTGTATGTGGCACAAAAGGCTCAATAATAAAATTTCTGAGTTTGCCAACAGCATTGCCGATTTTTTGGTCCTTGTTTATGTGTTCTCCGACCCAAGTTTTGACTTCGCTAAAGCTTTTTTTAACACCAAGAAGACCAAGTTTACCACGCCTTTTAATCAGTTGGTCAGGCTTTACAACAAGAGGCTATAAATAAAAATAAAACATTTAAATCATAAAACATACCAAGCAGGTTAGCAACTAAGGTGAGCATTTCACTTTTGAAAATGGGGATGAAGGTTGTTTTTGCCAATTAATGTGCCAGAAATCGAAAGTTGGCGAGTTAAATTTAAAAACTGATCATAAATACATAACAAATTAATATGTGTGCCGAAAGCGGTCAAACAGACTAACAGTTATTTACAAAACTGAACATTTTCACTGTTATACAGGTATATTTTTAATTTGGTTGTCTATTTTTGTTTTTTCTTATATACACATAGTACATATGCGCCTTCTACCCGCAGATATCTTATAGAAATATTTTAGGACCTGATTTATTTTGTAAAATTGTAGAAAAATAATTAGTTTACTGTTTCAAATAAACAAAAGTGGAAAAATGAAAATTCTATTCTGCGCTATAAAGTAGATATAATAATTGTAACGTTGTACAGTTTTGGATTATCCTCTACGTTATATATTTAATAAAGTAAATGTAAATAAAATTTAAAAATAATTAAGACACTCTTTATTACCCTAAACAGATGAGAATCTGGATTACTGAATCGCTCGCTACTGGATTACTGAATCAATATGCGGGTATATTAAAATTCGAGCATTTTTAGTTCCTTATAAATTTTAACTAGGATTGTTTTATGTATAATAGCGTTGAATTTCATACTTCGATCGTTTGAAGATCTGCTTAAACAGTTTTTTTTTTAAATAAAATATAACTTTCTTCAAGAGCATGCGAAAATGACTCGCAATGTTAACAAGGAGTACAAATCACATGGAACCCGGTGCAATAGAGAGTAATTCATTAATTCCTTAAGATTGCTTCAAGAATACTTCTGGGACGTTAAAATAAATTAAATTTACTCTAGGGAAAAACCTCAACATTCATGAATAAAATTCACATGGATATCATATCTTTCACGATGATTATCAGTACGGCGCTGTTGACAAGCACTTCCAGTACGATGTGTCCGATTGACGTTTTCCGCTTCCATAATAATAATAATTATTAAAATTTTGTCGTTGGTAAAGAGTTGGAGTTATTTACTATCGTTTATAGTCAGTTTGAAAGTGATTTTAAGGCGGACAAGTTATATAAGTTATATGACAAGCAATTAGAACATTATTTACGGTCGGTGCTACTAAATATAATTTTATCTGGGATAGTTATAGGTGTGAAGTTTAAATTTTTTTTTATGGGATGCCAAAATTCTAATTTTGCTGTAAAATTTACAGTACTTAATTTTAATTAAAAAAGTGAAAAATGGTTGTTACAGTTAAATTTATTTGTCAGGGCAGTTTGCAATTAGTGTAGAATCTGTGCTGCTTATTTGTTCAATTACAGCACATCACCTCATCTTATATACCTAACATTTAAAACAACAATATCAATAATAACTTTAAATTAAATAAATTGTGATCGTAAGATAGAAATTTGCTTATTGCTGCCATTTCCCAATCAAAGTATGTAAACAAAAAAGCAACAACAGCAAACAGTGGAACTTCAAATTGCATGATTAACATGAGTGTGTGTAAATCTTCTTATCTCGCGCAAAAAAGGTACTCATAGCTGATAACTCAAAGCAAAAATTTTGCAGCGGGCACTGTAGGTTTACATGTTACCGTTCGCTTATCAGTTGATATTTAATTGACTGCACCTAACAAGGTATTTGTAGTTCCAAGCAACTGATTTTGATTACACGTCACATGGAGCAATGAATACAAGTAGGAGAATAGCCGAGGAGTAAGATTGGGTGTGTGTGTGTGTTGTCAAGCGTTTTTGACTGCACGATGACAATCACCTTGACTTATTTCCAGAATTTAAGTTTTTTGAACAATTACTAAACAAACACGCGATAAGATCTTTATTTTTCGATGTTGTTTTAGATCGTGTGACGATTTTATGTTATTGTTGACTTTCAAAAGTATCGTCCATCGTCAAAATAAACGGTGGCGAGGGTGGCGAGGGTGGCGTGTGCGAATATCAACGCACACCTCGACTTGTATTCATGGCATTCAAATATATTGCATATTTCAACTTTTAAAATTCAAGTTCAATGACAACAAAAAAATGTGGTACATTATTTGCTACAAATTGTAACTTTAAACTTTAATCTTTCTATAGATATCTTTTATATTAACATACCGTTGTGAGCAGCCATGGATTATTGGAAGCCAGTTGCGACCAATCAGTTTGTGTGTTTACTGTAGCAAACCGACATGTTGCAACTCCTGCGCCATTATCGTTCAAGTGACGGTTAAGGATTTCCTTGCCGGTAGCTTCACATATAGCTTTTGCAGACATTTTGTTTAAAAATATTTAGTTTTTTATGCTGCAAAGATAGAAAAAACAAGAATTTTACCAACGGATAATTTCAAGTTTCACAAATTATTTACATTTGGGTAGACTAGGCAACTGTAAATATATTAAATCAAAATACGGTAAAATTTACTGCAATATTTGTGAACAAATGTGTAATTTTTACAAAAAGGGCACAAGCACAACCAGCTCACTGCTGAGTCAATTGGAAACTAAATGTGTTTGACTCTAGAATCGAATATGAATATGTTAACGACTGAGACCATTTCAAGGGAGATCAATAGAGTAAGCGAAAAAACAAACGAATACACAAATCGGCGGGATGGTGGTTGGTATGGAATGCTTTAAACTTTCATGATAAAGCTGATCACAAACAACAAACAATAAGAAACAAACAGCATTTAAAACGGCTCTCTAACGTGCATCACATCGTATGATACTTTTTTGTTCATCTCTCGCCACAATGTTCTCAAAGTCAAAGGCCCACTAAAATAGTGAACACAATGTAAGAAATCATGACTTTTTTAAATTAAACTTTATGCAAAGTTTTTAAGTTCACATTTAAATATGAGTAAGCAACAGTAAAAAATATATATTAAAGCAAAACAGTCAGTGTTGTCTACACATCGTTTTGTGTGGTATAAATACGTTCTTGATTGAGGTCGAAATCAGACTACAATTTGTCACCCAAGAAATGTACACGATGTTTTCACTTTTCTCTTTTAATGATATGTACATATTATGTCCGCCGCCTTAGCTACCAGCAAATACTACCAAAATATGATCCATCGATCGATCGATAAAGTAATGTGAACTAGATAATTTTAATGTCATTATTGATAACAATTAAGCCAACTTAGTATAATCTCTACATTGAAACTTGAATAGTCTGGTTTCCATACGATTTTATGAATTTTTTTTTTTGTTAAAAGATAGGACTAATTTTGGTAATGGTTTAATTGTTTATTTAGTCAATATTAATGGCTTCAATGCTATAAAGAAGCACTCATTTGCTAAAAAAAATGAAGAGCTTCTAAAATACATCGGTATCTGTATGCTTAGAAAGAGCACATTTAATTTTTGAATGTACTGAAGTAGTTTATATTCTTTTAGCATATAAAAAATAAGAATTCGAGTAACTTGACAAGTTTTATCACATCCAAAGGTATTTAAATTTTTATATAGCCACATATACAAAATAAACTGCAGTTTCTATTGCATTCAAATCAAAAAAATTAAGAAAACTGGTTATTAAAAATTTTAAGACGTCAAATCACAAGATAGCAACTAAATAAATGAAAACAACATGTATTACTTATACTTAAAACCTTAAAGCAAACCTGTTAGCCGGTTAATAACAAATAAATAAATAACAAATACTTAACAACACAGCAGATCGAGCTTTTATTATCGTATGATGTGTTTCTTGACGCCAACGAGTGAACGACCAAAAGAGCGCGCAAATATTATTAGAGAGAAATGGAGAAAACAATAAAAAAAGAGATGAAATATGAAAAAGCTCACAGCCTATAGTATATATATATATGTTAGTCAGATTTTAGCTCTTGCTTAACAAATTCCAAAGTTGCGATTTGGCAGACAAATGCAAATACACATTTTATTATTTGAAACGTGAATTTGCATTCGATATTTTATTGTGCTATGGCGAAAGTCTACGAAACTAAAGCTTGAATTAATCAATTTTTTTAGTAGGTGGTTTATATTAAATGTAATACAGGGAAAAATATCACATATTCAAAAGGATTTCAACAATATTAGACATAAGAATAACTATCGCTTGAGCCAAATCTTTATTACCATACAAAAGATTCATAGGAATATTATAGAAACGATATTTCAAAAAAGATATGAAGGAACATGTCTATGTTTATTTTATTGCCTTAGTCGCACATAAATAGTAATACATACAGGTTGGTCCATCTAATGTTTGGAGTTTGACTACTGGTGCCAATCAACATTCGATCATTTTTGAGAGAAGTTTGAAAATCGCGTTATCAGCCGTTTCGGTGATGTACATTGGCTTCGATTTGACTTCGTTGGACTATCATTTGGAGCCGTTTAGGATAAGTGTTACGCCAACCATCCAGCAAGGATTGAATAACTAAAGGACGAAATAGGCGCAGCCATCGGTGAAATAGAGCTCCTTGCAGTCGAAAATGTACCGAAATATGTTCATCGTATTACTGCACAGCCAGCAGAGGAATTCTTTTGAATGAAACAATGTTACATAATTTACCGGAAGGATAGTACTTTCGGATAAAAAAAAAACTCATTAAAAAAAATTGTTCGTTTTTTATTAATAGCAAATTATAAATGGTCAACCCAATATTTGTTTTTTAAGAACCAAGTTTGTTTCAATAAATTTATTTAATTGCAATGATATTACATACATTCATATCAAGCAGCACGTAGGGAAAATTTTTTTAGGAATTTAAAATGTACATACTATCAAAAGCCTATAGGTACATAATAAAATTATGTGAAAGCAGAGCTTCATCGGACTTCATCTTGCGATGCAAAATTTAAAATTTTTATAATCTAGTTTACAAACACACAAAACATTTCACAAATTAAAATTATTATATGCGAATGCCAATCACGAATTAACTTAACTATTGAACCAAATGCTGGCGTAATTGCGAAATTGATAAAGTGGACGTGGTACTTTTCTACTTTTCAAGTTTTCCAACTTTTTTCAAATTTTCAATTTTTTTAACCTTTTTCAATACTCTCCATAGTTATTTATTCGACTTTTTCAATCTTTTTTAATGTTATTCGACTTCTTGAACTTTTTGCTCTTTTGCATCTTTTATTAGTTTAAGGCCGGACAATAACACTGGAACCGTGAGTGTCCGTTAATGGAAGCTTTCAATGTATATATATTTAGTATAGTTTTTTTCAAGTGCAGAATACTAGAAAAGTATGTTTACGACATGAAGAAAAGTTTTGCATGTAAATAATATGTAAAAACTATATATTTATACCTAATTATTAAAAAAATAGAAAGCAAATGACTCACAAATGCCCAACCCCATTTATGATTTCTTTATTCGCAGACATGTTTAATAACTAATACATATGTATATAGTTTTTTCTTACAACTAACAAGCTTTGGGGCCACTTTTTACAATTAAGCCACAGAGTTGTTTTTGTGGGACATTTTTCTTCATATCATAAACTTACTTTTGTCGTATCAGCACTCTAGAAACAAATTTGAATCATTCTAATATTCATACATAGCGAGCTATATATATTTATGATCTCAATCTTGACAGTGATGCCTTGCAGTTCCATTAAGTTGTCTGAAAATTTTACTTTCTTGTATTTTTTGCTATTAGATATGTAGTGCGAAAGTTATGGCTCCTTTTTGGTTTTTGGGCATGTCTTGCCAGACTATGTTATAGATCGCCAATTTTATCAGTGCTGATTCTAGCGGAGAGTTTATTATCACTTTATTTTTATCTCAGCGATTGAGACTTTGCTGCGCTCCATATATACGTGATCTCTTGGATTTTACCACACAGCCTGTTGCAGTTTAACTGTAGTATTTTTACCTGTTTTTTTACAGTCGTTGTTGATGGTTCGGTTGATAGTTCGGTTGCTGGGGTGGCTTATGTGGCAGGCTACATTTTTGCTGCATCCGTTCAAGTTGATTAGTTTAAAGCTGGTGTTGTGGTGGGTTTGGTTGTTGTTTCTGTAACCGTTTTTGCTAGTGAGATCACCCCTGAAGTTGATATGAGGTTCGTTTCTGTTGCTGGAATAGCCACTACTGCTGTCGCTATAGTTGCTATTGTGTTCCTCTAGTTTTACAGTGACCATATTCCGGAATAGCAATTAAATTCTCACACGCATTGCACCCGACCTGTCGTTGTTCGATCGATAGCTTGAGTGACTGTTGTGGCGGGCGACTGTATCGTGTGGTAAGGATCGCTGATTTTGTTACTGCAACTGTTGTTATTGCCGCTGTTGTTGTTTCTTCCAAACCTGTTGGTGAGTCGGAAAAGAAGACAAAGATTTTAAGCAGTCCACCTCACCCATTTTCGAGTATGCTGAACACGGTGAAGGTGTTTAAAATTATTTTCGACTTGACCTCACCCCCAAAATGGCCAAAAACCACCCCATACAGGCTAAAAAAATTAGTTTTTGGACCATTTTGCGGGGTGGGGTCACTTCTAACAGAATTTTAAACACCGCCATCGAGCTCAGCATCTCTGAAAACTTGGGGTGACAAATAATTATTTCCGGGGTTATGGGGTTTACTCGTTTACACCAAAATAAATTATTCACCCTGCAGAGGGCGGTTTTTGGCCATTTTGGAGGTGAGGTCAACTCCAGAATAATATTAAACTCCGCCATCGTGCTCAGCATCCTCGAAAACGGTGGTTGACAAATATTTTAAAGGTGTATTTTAAGCACCGCCATCGTGTTCAGCATATTCGAAAACGGCAGGGGGAGGTGGTTTGGTTGCTGCTTAAAATATTTGCATTTTTCGAGGATTTTCCGACTCACAGAATCCACTAATGTTATTGTCGCTGTTTTTGTATTGTTGACTGTAGCGGTTGTTGCTGGCAATAAGCTGCGATGAATGTATTCGCCAAATCTCGATGTAAGCTTAATCCAGAACCATTTCATTCCATATTTGACGGCCCAGATTCCATGCTTAGCCGGCAGGAATCCATAGGTGCGGATGTAAAAAAAAAATTCAGTTGTGTGTGCATTGAATGTGTCTGAGTATGAGTTTGGAAGCTCCCAAACTTTTAGTGATGTTATGCTATGTGTAGATATTCGAAATTTCTGACGCCTATTCCTCAGAAACCACATCCTAGCGGGACTTTCGAAATGAATTCACGGGTTTTCAACATATGTATTCCGATTTTAAGGAAAACTATGTAGATCCGCAACTTCCAACGGTTATATCTTTGAAATTATTGTAACTAGATCTAACTAATTCTGATTACATAACCATCGTTTGAATTAAGCACATAAAATAAAATAGATTTAACAAGAGAAATCAATGGTTAGTTCGTAAACTTAAACGGTTAAGGGATACCTCAACTTTTAACTTTATGCTAATATGTAAAGTCCCGCTTAACAACTATAACTTTTCACTGTTCCAGAAAGTATTAATAAACAATTTTGATTACCATAAGCAAACCCAAATAAGACATATATTATTAATTGTTATTTATTATGCAGCATGGTATCTGCAATAAATCGGGTTTCGTTACCTTTAAAAACTTAAAAAGTAGGCCAAATTAAATAATCCATTTGTTATTTAATCAAGGCAGCCAGTAGCAATATAACAGCGCAGACAACAACAAAAGCAAAAACAAAAAAGAGAAAGTGGGTAAAATCAATAGATGTATGATATACAACAAAATGCATTTTCGTTCACGCAGCCAGCTATTGATTTAGTTATTGGAATACAAAGATTTCAGTTACTTAATTATTTACTAGCAACAACTTAATGCTTCATTTTTATGATATATTCATTGTTTTCAATGCAACTCATCCTTGATTGTTCCCATCAAAAATTCAATTCCAATTCAATTAATTTGCACACCAAAGGTCATGCAAGTAAAGCATAAAACATTTATTTACACAATGCCTCTTTTCTATGGAATAGTATTAGCTCAACCCAAGTCCAAATCTAAGCACAAATTCAAGTCCGAAGCAAAGTTTTATGTTTATGCGTTCCATTGACGCAGCTCAACCAACTATTCTACAGTTGCAAACTACACAACTAGGAAAACATTTAATTTATACTTTACATACACTAATTATTTTTTAACTTCACACTTTTCTCTATACAATCGGCAGACTTACGCGCTTACTACGAATACGTCTTCGCCCTATGTGTCGTTAGCTGCTGGCTGTAGCTGAAAAATTTACTGAAGTACGTTTTAACTTGTGTGTGCGTTAAGTAGGATGTATATATTTTCTTCCTTGGTACCTTGCGAAAAATTGATTGTTTATTCCTTTTCAGTTTATATGATTCTTATAGGTATTAAATTACTTCTGATGTTTTATTTATTCACTGTTCACAATATTCTAATCGCGAAAATTAATTTATTCCGTTATTACAATTTAAAATATGTTAAATTCCACAGTCGCAGCAAAAACTGCAGAAATTCTACGATTTATTTTAAGTTTTAATATGAATGAAAGAACGAAAGTCTTTGCAAAGTGCTAAACCATGACTGAAACATTCAAAATACAATGTGACAAACAACAAAAAAGTCACTACACCAAAAAATATCGGTAAAACCCTAGTGTCAACGTATGAAAACACTGCTGTCATTGACCTAGCGCAAACTTGCCTCTATGCGCGGAATAAATTTTACCATTGAACGTACCATTTATCACGGTTGCAGTCAATCTAAGTGACAGTTCTTGAATGTGTAAAGTTCTATCCTACTTATCAAAATCAGCTTATATATGGCACCACCATTTCCAAATTACATACATAACTAAAATCACGCCTTGTCAGACTTTTTGTTTCTTTTGTTTAGTTTATTCTTCACAGCGATGATGTAACATTTATGGTTGTATTATTATAAGTTTGACAAGATAACTAAGATATGTTAATTGTACCATGAATTTGACGTTATTCGCTCACTCATGTGAATTCTAAAATGTTGGCTGAACACCACCACCAAAATGCCCAATTTTCAGATTAACTCAAAGAAATGGATCGTGACATTTTATTTAACAATATTCAAAAATATTTGACATACATTTTAAGTCCGTAATAATATTGTATACAACTGGCTTGGATTTTATTAGTTGCGTTGACCGAGACCGCACTGTAATTTAAGTAAAACCATATTATCCAAATGACTGCAACAGTAACAATTCGTTAAGTCAAGTCGTTACAAAAATTTTGATACACATATTTGGACATTTTTACACATCAAGTTTCGGAAATATTTAACAGCTCTGAAAAATGCTGAAACTTTCAATGACCAGCTGATTGATACACGACAAAATCCGAAAACTAACTTATGGTGCTTCATACAAAAACAAATACGCATTTATGCCATCTGTATATATACGTCAATGCATAAATACCATTAGTGTAAATTTTTAAGATATTTTTTTATGTTTATTATTATTGTACGGCAACACTACGTTTAGTTTGTTTGACATTCGCCAATTCCTCGCATAAATATTTTCAAAGGCGAAGATCAGAAGCGGAATAGAGTTTACTTTTAACCACTTTTTAGTGATAAGAATTGGCAAAATCCAAAAAATCGAGTAAAGCAGGATATCGAAGAAATAGCAGTTCATTTTGACAGTGCACATAAAGACAAACTAATACAAAGCGAGCCCAAGATAAATCCATAAAATCTACTCAATATTACGAACCAACAAAGAAAATTTAATGATCGGGCTCACCCCCGAAGCAGATCAAGGAAACACTTAAGTTACAAAACATTTTTGAAAGTCTGAAAATACGATTGGAAAATTGGGCGATAATGAACTGGGTCATGACTCCCATGGTAGTTCTGCTCGGCCTTCTATGTCTGGTCGGCAGCAGTGGCCACATGGTCGGTGCCGACCAGTTGCTAATCACTGATCACATTATTGCAAGTGTTCAGCAGGCATCCGGTGATGCGACGTTGCCCGTTAATATGATGGTTAATGCGGCGGCAGGTGGTAAGGATTCCAGTGATGCTGATTTTGAATTGGCGACAGAGCTGCATCGGAGTTTACGCTTTGAGCCGTCTAAACTGGATTTTGGCTCCTGGTCCATTGGCATGGCACGTTCGCACACAGTAACGCTTGTTAATCAAAATACAAACCGGAGTGTCTATCTGAGTTCGGTGTCTGGTAAAATGCCAGCTTTTTACAGTTCGTTTTTCGAATCCAAAGTGATACCGCCACAGGGCAACACTACGTTTAGTGTTGTTTTTTTGCCGCGTGCTCATGGCGCCGTGGCTACCAGCCTCCTCATTCACACATCGTTCGGTCAAGCGAAACTACATGTTCGAGGCGTAGGGCGTGAGTGTCCATATCGATTAAAACCTATAGTGGGCATCAAGGCACCATTAAATGCTACACTCACGCCAGAGATCATTATGTACAATCCTCATGGGCATCCACTTCAGATCCTGGAAGTAAGTGTTTTCAAGTAAACTATTACATTAATTTTGTAAGGATTTAAAAACCTGTTTTAGTTATTGAATTTTTGTATTAGTTGCTTTAAAATGTACGTACTCCATAATCCAAGTCAAGTGAAAGGATGCACGGCTCGTCAGAAATGTTGGGAAAGCTTTTTATCGTGTAAATTTAGTAACAAGTGAATTAAACGTATTTCTAGTGCAGATTTTCAATATTTCAATAATTTTTTGTATAATTTCTAAATATAGTAGTGATTATCTACATTCAGACACAAGACACGGAAACATCAGACCCCACTCGAAATATCTATGTAACTTAACGAAAGAAAAAAAGGTCTGATGTTTCTGCGGAATGAATTTTTGAGATTGTAAATTATGTTATATGATAAAAATATTCTCCACAGGTGTATAGCAGTGGTGGACAATTTCAATTAGAGCTTCCAAGCGGAGGGCAGGAAGGTCCACAAGCGCTATGGGAAATTCCGCCATATGCCACAAAACCTGTAATACGCATTCGCTTTAGTAGCCATCAGGCAGGTAACCACACTGCCTATATACGCATCAAAATCGCGGATCGCCTCAATGACTCCGAAGCGCTTAATCTTGGAAACGAAAATGTACTCGTAATTCCGATAGAATTTGAAATTTTGCCTTATCAGGGACTGTATGCAGTTAATCCTTTCATTGATTTTGGTCGCGTGACTACTCACGATAAAATAAAGCAACTTAAGATTCAATTAAAAAATTCGCTAGATCGTACTAAACCGCAGGAAGTAGTGGACTACGTGCTACGAGACTTACCTGGATTAAGTTTTAATATTAAAGATGTTACAATTTCACTGGATCCACAACAATTTTCGGAGAGTATGCTTATTGAAGAGCTACTGATATTAAAAGCATCAGCAAAACGCAATATAAGCCAGACACATGAGTTTTCACTGCTTATACGTGCCGAAGTGTTCAAGGGCAGCCTGACATATGATAGAAATTTAACAGTTTTTGTGCTTAAATCTAATGAGTATGAACCCAATGTACAACGATCTTTAGTTGTTAAAAATCAGTTTGCATTACCGCTCGTAATTTACAATGCTTCTGTTGAATCCGAGGATAACATAGGAAAGCTATTCCAAATTCAAATGAATGATGTAGCTTTGGAGAATCATTTGTTGCTACACCCAGATGAATCTATACAGCTGTTAAGTTTAAAACTACTTGATGAAAGTTTGAACTTTAAGGCAGTACTGCATATCTACACTAATGTTACTACAATTAGTGTTCCGTTAATCGTGTGCACAGGATTACTACACGTGCAGACAATGGATTCTTCTGCTAAACGATTTGTATTGGAAAACTACAGCACAGAGCTCAATTTGGGCATCATACCCTTTGCCGAAATGTCGCAAGATGGTTTTATTGTGCTTCAAAATAATAATCCTATGAGCATTAAGTTGCAATCATGGGACTTTAAGACTCCGCAAGGTGTATACTTTCATACAACGTTTATGGGCTGCTTACGTGCTGCAGTTCTAAAAGCCATTAAGGAAAATGGCACCGCTCCTCTTGAGAGTTCAAAATTTAAGTTTTGCTCTCATCTGGGAGAACAAGATATAGCCATATATCAGGTGGCAATAAAATCATATACGACTGAAGAGCATATGGGTAGTTTAAAAATTTGGACCGCATTTGAGTTGATTACGGCGACAGTAAAATTTAAAACATGGATTGGAAAACTTGAAGTGGATCAAGAGCAGCTTTATTTTAGGGACTGTTTTCCGGTAATTCTTATATTTTCTTTTAGTCGATTAAAAATTTTTATTTTGCTATATATTTGAAATTTCTAACTAATGTTAACTTTTAAGTTCTCATTTTATTTACTATTTCAGTCTGGATTTTTTTGATGCACCGGTTAAAGTTAAGAAATTTTTATTTCCAAGGAAAAAAATTTTTTTGCTTCCTTATGTGACGATAAGTTTTTAAAATTATTAAGAAAAACAAATTTTTTACATTAAGAACAAAAATAAGTTTTGAATACTGTAATTCAAAACAAATAAAGTTGATTTCTGAAATCAGTTTGTTAGAACTCGAGAGAACAATTTTTTATATTAAGATTACTAAAAATTTTATTTGCTAAAAAGTTTTGAAAAAAAATTCATTGTTTCCTAATAATTTCAGAAACTAATCTGTGTCACTTAAGAAAACAAAAAAATAATTTTTCACTTTGCCTAGTTCATCCGATAAATCAATTGAAAGGTCTTCTAGAAACAAATTTATAGCTCATCATCAGTTTTATATTTTTTAAATATGCTATGTTTTTGCAACTCTAATCATTTTTTTATTTTTTTAGGGAAAACTATGCTCTTCAGATCTAAGTATTCGTTCTACCTTTCTTAAGCCAATGCGTATCAACTCTATTAATTTTACGGATGTTGGCCTAACATTTAAAGATTTTGATGCTGATGGAAGTTGGTTAGCACCTGAGTCAACAACTAAAGTTGGTCGCATATTCTTTGAACCAGCAAAACTGTGTCATAATCGTTGTTATATACCACAAAATGAGAAATCAAACTCAATTGCGTTTCCTGCACCGAAAGAAACACGAGGTGGTCAAAACAATAATTTAAATTTCGATGAGACTGAATTGCGACGAAGGACTGAATTATTTCGCCATTTAAAATGGTATTTTCAAACGATTTCGTTTACGCTCAACAGTAATGAGATACCACAATTTCAACTTTATCTCATAATTGATATTGAGTGGCCAAAATTGGTTAGTGGTAAACAAACATTATCCACTGTAGAAGTAGGCAAAAAACAGCATATGCAAGTTATCGTAACAAATCCATCAAATCATCCTATACTTATTGATTATTTTTTGTCCGATCCCAAGTTTTCGAAGGATACTCAAATATCGCTTCCTTTGGAGGTTGTAGACATTTGTACGAATTGTTACTTAACAGATAAATATGTATATTCATTGTCGGCTGGCGCACCTAAGCAGCCTCTGTTGATACCCTCAGCTACAAGTTTACCGATTAATATAGAATTTTCGGCAAATCAGCCTGATACTTATTCAACGCTACTACATATAAGAAACAATTTAACATTATATGAAGCTATTTGGGTGACTTCGAAGACTGTGCAGTCACAATTTAAATTTGGAAACCGAAAACCTGGTTCCAGTACTCCACTATTGTTTGAAGTGAATGAAAAACATTTATCATCATGCGCAAATGCTAATCGAGAAAACACGCAAGTCGAGCAACAAGCGGTAAGTTGAGTTTTACTGACCTCAAAGGAAGTAAAGTATTGCAAGAACAGATTAAGTCAAATAAAACAGTTGGTGCCATTGACTGTGCATGGCAGATGAGCTTTGTGGAGGTCCTACGCTGCGACAGGAGATGACAGTCACAGCAAATTTTGAAAATATAGGTATTGAAGCAGACTCGTGAAGGTCTTGCTAAAATTTAAAAAAAATGTACTGCAATAAGTCTAACCAGGCTTGAGCCAGCATCTATACAATTACCCTGCAACTATTCCTCCTATTACTCATAGTTTCATTGGTTTAGAAAAGCCGTTTTCTACTGATATTATTAAAGTAGGTAGACCATCTCTTCTGTCGCTGCAGAAGTACCCGAAAGTACCGGTTAGAGAAAATTACTCCATTCAAATATACGTGTAAACTGAACACGTAAACGCCATAGGAGTAGTTTACTCCTACGTTAGGTAGATTAGGTATGAAAGAAAATCTGCTCTGCATAGAGTTGGCGGAAAAGTAACGCTAATGCTAGTGCTATATATTAGTATTGTTGATTTTTTCAATCACATTTTTAACATTTTTCGACTTCTTAAACATTTTTCGGTTTGAATATTTTTTGACCTTTTCAACTTTTAATACTAACATAACGAGACATTATTAATTTCACCACGTTTTTTTAAAAAACACATTATTGAAACCTTAAAAATTGGGAAACATTTTATTGCTTTAAATTTTGACTTTCAATAGATATTAATTTTATTGAGGATAATTTAAGATTTAAATAAACAACTTTTTCATTGAGAACGTACTAAAATTAATACTTGTAATACTATACGCCTTTTAGATTTAAATAAACAACTTTTTCATTGAGAACGTACTAAAATTAATACTTGTAATACTATACGCCTTTTAGATCTTAAAACAATGATTAATATTGATCTATTGTTAATTTTAGATTATTACCAAACGTACGTTTACCGCACGCAACACTGGAGAGATTTCTATTTGGATTGACAGTTTTCTTATTGGTAATCAACGCTGTGAGGGTTTTGGTTTTAAAATACTAGACTGCACAAGTTTTGCTTTAAAGGCGAATGCTTCAAAAAAAGTCGAGATTGCCTTCAGCCCTGATTTTACAGCAGCGCGTGTTTACCGTCCATTGACATTGATGACAAATCTCTCATATGACGTAAACTATGTGCTATTGGCTATCATGCCGCCAGTTAGTCTAGATCAGTGCTCTGAATTATTGCCACGGCCGCAATGGGAACAGCGTATAAAGAATGTTGCATTAGTGCTGTTGGCCACAACGTTTGTTTTTGTGTTAATAGCGGCACATATCGATTATGGTAATGTTTTAGTCAATCAATCAGCCTTGTATTTGTCGCGTGATAAAGGACCAGTTCATCCCACATTCAATCTACGTAATATAGCGGTCAAATCACAAGTACCCACAGTAGACCAACAACCACAAACGCAAGCTATGCAGCAGCGTGGAAGCAGAAGTTTAATCACACATCAGCAGCAACAGAAATTCAATGGTAACGGTAGCAACTCCGCTGTTAAGAAGCGTAGTATTAAAAAAGTTAATTCTAATGGGAACAGTGGTGGAAGAAATATGTCGCTGTCAGATATAACGTGGCCACTTGAATTTTCAATGTTGAAAAATGCTACTGAGAAAGGAGCAAAAACTGTACAAACTTTTAGCGAGCGTAGTTTTAAGCTTAAGTTGGAGGCAGATAAACGTGCTGAACAGTCTTCATGCTCGAATTCGAGTTCAAGCGTATCGTCAAGTGAAGGAAGCGCTAAGTCGACACCACCTAAAACCACAGAAAGAAGATCAGCTGCCGTAGAAGCGCAAAATTTAGATAAAGATAGCGTAGTTTTGAGTGGTAATAAAAGCAACAGAAAATCCTTAAAGAAAATACGTCATATCAGTCAAACGCTTGCTAACGATAAAAACGATAGGGACACCGATCTAAGGGCAACAATAGTAACTCCGAAATCAAATAAAAGTTCAAAGCAGAATTGTAAGATAACAAGCGAAGAAATAACTCGCACAGGGGATGGCTCAAAAACTATAGCTGAAAACGGCAAAAGTAATATTGAAACTGGTATACTTTCATTGGATAATGTTTCGCCTGGCGGCGTTGCGTTAAATAAACAAATTGGATCAAACTGCAATGATACAAATATTAACAGTCGAAAATATGGTAAAACACCAGGTCGGGAGCGTAAAAAAGATGCAAATTCTTCAATTGATGCCAACATCCCAATATCTACATCATCAACGTCCTCCTCGACCTCGTCCATCAGTTCAAAACGTGCAGAACGTAAGCAAAGAACTAAAGCGACTAACTCATTGAATTTCAACTCTACACCCAGTCCAACTGATGTTTTCAGCTCAATATCAACACCCTGGGAAACTAGTTGTCAAGTATCATTTAGTCACGTACTTCAAGCACAAAAACTTAACACGTCAACTGGTGCAACTAGTGCAACCGACGAACTCAGTGGCATAAACGTGAATTCAGATCTAAAACTGCCAAGTAAATCCAATATAAATTTTATATCTGTGGAAACATTGGAAAATGAATTGATGTCGACTAATATCGACCTGATTCAAAATCAACAGCAGCAACCATTCGATTCTTACAATCAATTAGATAACTTTAATTCTGCTGAACTTGGACCAATAGGTTCAAAAAAGTCGCCATCCTCAACTCCAGTATGGGAACCTCTAAATGGACCTGCAACAACTGGTGCTAATACACCGATGATTGCAAAACCAACTTTATCCAACAATTCGAGTTTCTTTTCAAATTTACTGCCATCCTCATATGGTTATAATGATAATCAACAATATATGGGTAAGTAATCCCGCAAACCTACCAAAATGTCTAAACAGTACGTTAAATATTAAAATCGTTGGCAGAATCGAAAAAAAAACATCTAAAAATAACAGAAAATTACAATCCAAAAGTTAAAGTTCCGCAAAAATAAAAAAGTCTAAAAGTTTTTGTAATTTTTCACATAACGAAATCCCATTTATCGTTTATTATTTAACTATTCATAAAACGTTAAGCCAATGTTTTAAGTTCTCGCAAAATTTTTTTTTTTTTTTTTTTGGTAACTACGCTGTCGCACAACTTATGAGCTATAAATATTCATCTTTTTAGGCCTACCCACCAATATTTATGAGCTGAAAAGAGCGCAAGAAGAAGAAGAACTCTTTTTAGGCCGACCCACGAATCTTTATGAGCTGAAAAAAGCTCAAGAAGAACTGCAACGTCAATGGCAAACAAACGAGTATCTATTTAATTTACATCAACAACAAGTACAAGCTCAACAACAACTGCAAGCAATGGAAGCAACTAACAATTGGCAGATTGGACATCAGACTTGGTCGCCTATGGGATATGGACAAAATGCTGCAGCAAACAGTGCTGTATCCAATACAATTAACAACACTGGCAGCATATCATTGGGTCCATGGCAGCGGACACACACAATGCGTCCACCACCAGGACTTGAACAAAATTTTCAAAATAGTTTGCAGCAAATGCCAGATACAATTCAGCAACAGCAGCAATCACAAAACCAAGCAATTATAAACGAACAAAGTGGTGCAACTTCAGCAGCTGCTACTGAAAACATAACTGATATGCAGTGCATGCAAACGTTCGATCCATTTAGCTCACTAAGCTCGATTTGGTCGGAGAATTGGAATAAAAACAATCGCAATGATTTTAACTAGAATGGCTCAACATAATTTATGATCACTTATTCCAAGCAAATTAATTACAAATTAACTAATACTGACTTTCAAAATTTTATGAAATCTTAAATTAAGTGTGGTATTGATTCTTTCAAAAAAATTATAGAAATGAAACGAGATCTCAAAGATAAAACTGATCTTTGCAGTGCACAGTTTTTAACTATCAAAATGATTTATTTAGATTACTTTTTGAAATTTTGTAAGACTATACTTTTTATGATTAAAATTTTTTTTTATAAAATTTTTTATTGATTTAAACAAAATCAAAAAATTCAAACAGATACTGCGCGATTTTCTGTACTGTACTTTACATTAAACGTGTATCAACGTGGTTTTACATTATTTTTATGATTTCTAATATAATTGACGCATCATAAAAACGATTACAGATTTAGAAATTTTTAACTGCTAATGCCATAAATATTATCGTTTATGTCTATAAGGATTAAAAACCAAAATTTTATGTGAATACCTTTTTTATTAAAACAGAAGCACTTTAACTTTACAAAAAAAAAATTGGTTTGGAGCGGGATAAAAAAATTTTATTGCCACTTTAATTTAATAACTGAAAAAAATAATCACTTGACTCTGTTGATTATTTTTAAATAAATTTTATAATTCTAATAAATTTGACACTAATCTAGTTTTGCTTATAAACTTTATCGAAAATAAAAAGTGTGTATTTCTTGAATTGAAGCCATGCAGTCGTATTTATTACCTTGAACAGTTCAAATAAATAACGTTAATTAAATTTCCTTTCAAAATGATGCCCTCATAGAAATTGATTTGCACGATTCATCTAATTTAAATAATTGGTATATGCATTAAAAACCGTTTTTTCTCTTAGAGGTTAGGCCACAGTAGCGGCGTAGATAATTAGCAAATTTTGAGATGAAGTTCAAAACATCCACTGAAAAACATCCAACGATTGGGTCGTTCTATAAGATCCAAATACTTTCCGTTGTTTTTGGTGTACAATTCGTCGGATTACCCTCGGAATTCCCGGCAAGAATTGAAATGTTCATTAGTCTAGTGAAAGCATTTTTCTAGCGATGTGATTTCCCTGGACAAGTTACTGCTCTGCACTGTCGATTATGTTTCCCAACTCTTGATTTGAACTCACTTCAAGTTTAGTAAGATTTGATGTGATTTGGTCATTGCTTATGTCACTTAAGCGTTTACGTCAGATGATTACAATTATTAAATCCAGTGTTGGCTAATCCAGTGTTGCTACACTTTTGTATTGGGGAAACATATCCAATTTTATCTGTTTAGAATCAAAGGAAACTAGGAGGGATGTGAAAGTTGTAATTTACAGAATTCTCAAGACCGTAAATCTCTTTGTTCCTAAATTTATCCTCAGAATTTCGAACTTGCATGAAAATTTTTATATTCAATTTTGTATTCATAATGGTGTGTATTGTGAACTCGTAGATTATTCTTGATAAGCCTTTCCTTTGTCAATACTGCTTTCAAATTATGAGACATCTTTGCAGTTATCTTCAAGTTTTGCTTAAAACTGATATTTTTAGTCAAAGATTTAGCTTCAGAAGTTCTCGCACTTCTAGCTCATTCTAATCAGAAGAGCTGTGATTCAAAGATTGATAAGTAATCAAGTATTTTCCCACAAACAAACAAACAAAAATGCACGACAACGCGCCCCTCGGTTGAACGATTCGAACATCTCCTGAGCCGGCACAAAATTTGCTTCAATTTAAGGCAGAAGCTCATAAAAAAGAGAAAGAGCCAGTGCCTGGCAGACAGGATTTTTACTCAGATTGACTATCTGTCATCCAAAATTAATCAAAGATATTATTATTAAGTCATACTCTAGAACATTTTTTCAATCATAACATTTTTGTGTGACCTATTTAAGTTCTTAGAACGGTATAGGTATGTACTCTTTCACTTAGATCGAGCATTGATGAAATAGGGGTGTAGAAATCCTTAAGTTATATTTGTACTATTAGATCGATAAATGGTGTGTTTAAGCAGATAAAAGTAAAGCAGATACTTAAAATTGTAATTTATTGGAATAAGTTTAAAATGTAACCACTAAAATTTTGGGGAAAGATGGATGAATTAGAAACAAAACATAGATTCCTGGTTTACATTTATTTCAAAAATTAGTGGAGCTTTATATAAGTTGTAATTTTTATCAGTTTACAAGTTAGAAATAGTTACATTTTCTGTCCATTGGCACAGAAATATTTAAAGTAGAACTTGAATGCTTACACATAAAAAGAGACTAACAGCATTATTTATCCTTGTACGTTATAATGCTCTTTTCTATTAAATCTGGAATTTCAACAGCAAGCCATGGTGCTAGCTAAAATAAAAAAAAATTTTAAAAAATATCGAATACTGCACGAAATTATTTGTTAAAATAACAACATAAATAGTTTAAATAAGAGTTAAAAAAGCGTGCAACTTAAGAAATATTTTGATCAGTTAAAGTTTTTAGGTCCAAAAGTTAAAATACAGAGCAAAAACTTTTGGTCATAAGATAATTCACTGTCGCTTACTTTGGAGATGAGTCTGAAAATGGCTTATGAGTATGCAGCAAGGTGTTTACATATTAATTCTTTCAAAATACTTCGTCAAAACGATTAAAAGAATGATAAAATTTAAGTTTACAAATTGAGATCTCACCCTAAATCAAGGAAGATAATAGGTAGCAATAGTTAAGGCAATTTCCTTACTGACTTGTGCATAAGTTAGTTCAAGTTCAGTTCTTATCTGCACTGCTTACCAATATTAAATTGAAACATTGGATGAAGAATCCGAAAATGCATCGTTTTACAATTATGAATATTTTTGGAGATTTTATAATTTTTCACTGTCACAATGAGCTTATTTCAGTGAATTTTTTTTTTTCAACTTACTCCTAACGCCATAGCATGTGCGATTCCGAACTTGGGCACATTACGCGCCCATAAAGGCTTGAAATGGTCAGTTAGACAAATTTTGCCACCACGATACATTTTTGCGGTTTTACCATCTAATTCTGGGAGCGCAATCTCAGGTGCTGTAGCAGGATATGTGACTGGAATCTAGAAAGCAGTCAATAAAATTAATATTCAAAAATCTAAAATAAATCGTCCACATTACATCGAACTCCACATCAAATTCGTATTTCAGCAGGTTGTGCATGTACCAACATTTTCCAAACCATTTTGTGCCCTCCTTGTTAGATTCTAGACGAAACCAATCAGTGCCAGACTCTTTATTGTTCTGTACGTACTGTCAATGAAAAGTCATAATAAAAGTTAAAAGATTTATGGCTTTCTTGTTTGTAACTCACTTTAATTAACGCCTGATACTCTTCTTTAAGTCGCTGCACCCAGATATCTTTATCTCTGGGTCCAGCTCTCGTTTGCAACAACGGAATGTTGCTCAATGTTTTCCTTGTGCCTTCATCAACCATCTTTTTTGTTATACAAATAAATATATTAAAATCAACAAAAACTGAAAGCTGGACACGTCAACGCTGGACTTCCAACAATTCACAAAATTGACAGTTAAACAGCTGCTGAAGTGTAAGCTGTGTTTAATAAGCTAAGTCAACATTATTTATGTACAGTTGCACATCATTCGTAGAATTTTATTTAAATTTTTTTCTTTACTTTTTGAAACTTTTACTGCATAAAAATCAAATCAGAACAATAACAAGTGCCCAGGTGAATGTCCCACCGGCACTACGAATTAGCCCTCAATGAAATAGTTCCAAAAAATAAATGAAAAAATTCTTAAAAATTCCCATATATTTGTGGAAGATATATCATAATAAAATAACAGCCAATGTTTCGTTACTATTTCATTTCAATTGGTGTTTATGTCATCCGTTCTCATAACGGATCCGAAACGGACCTCAAAAACGGGAAAAAACCGGAATCCGCTTTTTCGGATTCGTTTTTCTAAATAAAACGGATTTGAGACGACCTTTTTCTTTAATAATGCGGATTTTACTGTACAAAAAAATTAACGCAATTAAAAAAAAAATTTTTTTATTCTTCCCAACCAAATCTAATTTTTTTTTAATTTTTACTTATTATTACTTTTTCCATCTACTTACTTTATTTCTTTTTAATGCTATTTCATCAACTTAGTTTTATTAGTAAATCGCATTAGAGGAAACTTATTTTTTTTACCTGCCACCGAACAAAATCGACCCTGCGCGTTCTGCGCCATGCCACTGTTCAAATATGCTCACCTTAACCAACTCAGCTACTTCCATTATTTTTATGATATACTTAAATTTAATTACTTCTCTATCAAAATGAAAAAATGAAGATTCATTTTGAGCAGTTGTCGATTGCTAATTCAAGTATTATACTTTTAGCCAGCGGAAAATATGGAAGGCGGTGGCTGATGTTGTAACAACTATTGGATAAGCAGAGGGAAGATACACAGGTTCAAACCCTGGCGATGACAAATTTTTTTTAATTTTTTTTTTTTTAATTTAAAGATATATAAAAAGCAAAAAAGGAGTAGAGAACTGTATTTGTTTATTGAAAATATCTTGAAAACTGCCTTTTATATCAATAGTAAAAAAAAGCGGATTCCGTTTTTCTTCCGTTTATGACGTCCGTTTCGGATCCGACAAAACGATCCTTCCGTTTTTTCGAGAGGAATTTCAGCCGACAACTGATCCGTATATGACGTCCGTTTCGGATCCGTTACGGATACGAAAAAGCGGATTCCGGTTTTTTTCCGTTTATGATGTCCGTTTCGGATCCGTTATGGACACGAAAAACGAATCCGAAACGGATCCGCATATGACGTCCGTTTCGGATCCGGTTTTTTTCCGTTTTTGGGGTCCGTTTCAGATCCGTTACGGATCCGCATCCGTTTTTGTGCACATTGGGTTGCTTATTAAACACACATACATTATGCTACATATGTATGGATGTGTATGCTACATATATATGTACATAGAAAATTTTTTTCTGATGTGTGGCAAAGTCCTAAGCCTTTACATAAACTTCAAAAATTGTAAGTCCGGCACTGCTGTTCATCATAAACTAAATAACTGCCCAAAACGAAAAGGCAAAATTATCAGAAAAAATTAATCATATAGATTCTCGTGCATATAAAACTAAATTATAAATATATGTTCATATGTTTATAGTCTCTAAAACTTGAAATATTGCTGAATGACGAAAGCCGTTAAAGGCATTTTTGTTCATTTTGAAAGGATTCTACGATACTTCCATTGAGTACATAAAAAATATCTTAATTTTTAACATTTTTTTAAACTTTATAATTTAGGATTCCTTTAAAGATCATGTTCTGAAAAATTTTAAGTTTTTGATGCCAATTTGTTATTGCACGACCTTAGCAACCCTAATACACAAATTTTTCTTGATATTGCTAGTTGCCCGTTTAACACTCTCTTGAACTTTAGAGGTCCTTTCTAGGTACTTTAAGACACTTCCCTTCCCCACCAAGTTTCATGAAATTTTGTTTTTTTGCTTCGTTATATAGAGAATAGTAGAAGGCGTCTTTCCAATAAATGTATTCATTTTTAGCATCGGAATTTTTTTTACACTTAGCAACAGCTTTCCCTCTACTGGTCCAATTGACTTAAACAATGTAAATGTAGATATGTATTATGGATGAGTTTACTTTCATGATGTAAGTCATATTCAATTATCCACTTAACATCCTGAATTGACATCATTTACAATCGGTTATGGTATCCTCCATTAGTCCGCAACAAATGTTGACAAATACAACACCTACGACACGATAATGTTGCTATATTAAAACTCCTAAAATGTTCTAGGTAAGGAAGACCGTAACGACTTAATTAAGAAACATTCTCTTCGTCCTGCAACGTTAACGCTCCCATGCAGACCTTAGCACACACATAGCATATCCCTACCAAATAGCAAAGGGCGTGCATAATTGACATCAATAAAGTTTTATATCCTGCCGCCAACTCAGTTTTGCTTTGCTTCCATTGTGCAAATAGTAACTCAATTGAATGACCAGTCAGCAAGCATCAGTTACACCAGGAACAGGAGTCATAAACCAAAATATTATGATGCAACCTGCTGAGTTCTACGATTTGGTGTGGTAACGCACCGATAGGTTCCACTTTGAAATTCGTCAGTGTGGTGACTACTGTTACCATTTCTTGTGGATTTCCAACTGTGCTTGTTGATGTACATAGTACGTGTTGGTCTCCTCGTTGTCAAAGGGCCCTGTTTTACGTTGGTCAATTTTTTATGCTCAGTTGAATTGACAATGTCTCACTCACACCCTTAGCAGTACAGGCGAAATTTTATTTTTTTGCATTGCCACCGATAGTCGAATGGTTCATGTTGTGGTTATTTTAGGTACTGCTTTCAAAATATTTACGCCGAAAACTTTAACGCAGGCATAACTAAGGGTCACAAAAAGAAAAAGAAAAAGAAAAAGAAAAGAAAAAAGACAGCGAACCACATTTTGTCCTTGATATAAATTGCTTCGGTACTACAATTGCATACCTGGAATAGTCTACAAAAATAAAAAAATACAAAATGAAACGTTAAAAAAACTTGTTAAATGGAAATTTAGTTTTCAATTGATGATGTGGTTTGTTCTGCACATATTTGTATGGCTACCACGAAGTAGCGAAAGCTAGTTGTAAGTAATAGAACGAATTCTACGTACACTGAACGAAAAATGTACACATTTCCAGCGTAATACTGCTTACAGCGCATGTATTTACATTAAATTACAGCGAGTGTAGAAGTACATATGTATGTATGTACGAAAACATAAAAACTATTTATTTACTATTACATTGACCGATACATTTGGGTGTTTATTTTGACAATTTTGTAGATGTATTTTTATTTTTCGCCTACATTTTCACTTGAGGCTTAAAATAATTGTGTTTTTTGCGAGTTATCAGATTTATCATTTTAAGTATTTTAGTTGCATTTCTTAATAGGTCATATTCAATACCATTATGGTCAAGAAGAAAATGTCATAAATGTTTCCATTTCAAAAACTCAAACAACACGAAATATTTCTGAGTTCACAATAACTTAGACGTCCCTTAGGGGATGCCGTTAATCCAAAAATTTAGTTCAAAAGTTTTTGCATCACAAAAAACCCCTTTGATGAGGCAATGTTCAATGAAATTTATTAATTTATATTTATGTGTGAGTAAAATAAATAAATTGGGTCACAGGCCTGAGATATGAAAGTAAGGAACTCATTTTTTTACACACCGTAGGTATTCTAAGATATTATTTAAGTAAAAGAGGGTTGTGCTTCGCCTGGTCTTAATCCATCGTTGCAGAAAGATCAAAAAATAATATATGTATGTAGTTGCACAGCATTATCTGATCCTCAAGCGCAACAGGATGAATTCTTGGAATATGAAACACTACAATTAGCAGGCAATTTCCGTTTTAAATAGACAAAAAGTAAAGCATAACTAATTATGAATGACAAAAATTGTAACAAAAAACTGATCTACTTTTCTAATATATTTTTAAAGGCATAGCAGTCCCTAATACAGCAAATTTATTGTAATGTGTCCGTATATTGTACCAATAAATCTGCACGTAAATGACCGTCAACTAATCCGCGGTGCTGCTGCTACCTATGCGCACAAAAAACCGAACCAATTTTTAGTTGCTACTTTTATGAGCTCATAAAACTTCAGAAGGACATAATTCAGATTGGGCTGCTTCAATTATTGGTATCATAAAAAACTAGAAAGTTTTTTGTAGAGAATAAAAAATAACAAACAAAACATTTGGACAGCGTTTTTTGAACAAAAAAGAATAGTGAACGAATTAATGACAACTTATTAAGAATGAAATAAAAATTCTATTATTGCGGTTTTGTTGTGTATTAATTATACTATATATCAGTGTGATAGGGGTCTTCACAGGTCGTTTTGATTTGGTGTTAGGTTACACATTAAACACAGCCTGTCAAGTGTTAAATATGCCGTGCTTGGTCAATGTACAATTTAACACTTTAACACAAAAGTTGCGTTTCCAGAAATACATGTTTTATTTCTCTATATATTTTTTTTGTTCCATTGTGTTATTATTCAAATCTAAAATTATTGCATATTGAATTACTTTTTTAAAAATAAATTTGCTAAACTATATATTTTTATTCTATTCATTTTACTGTACCAATTTTACCTAAGTCTCCGATTTAATGAAGATACGCCATTGGGCTTACAATTTATTACGACAATACAATCTCAACACTCGCACATATTCATAAATGTTTCCAAGTTCATCAAGGCTGTTCCGATATTGTGAAGCCTCTGCAGTTGGTTTTAGCCATTAGCCCAGTTAAATTCGTTGTAAAAATATTTCTCGGTTGCGCGTAATAAATAATTTCAATCATAATGAGCACATAATCAGTCATAGTGCAGAACCATAAAATTAAACATACAGTTAGGCTCAAATTCAGACATAAATACCCGGAAGGATAACGTTCGAGTTAGGCTATGAAACCAGCAAAAGGCTGCAAATGCTTCATGTGACATCTCAACTCTGTTTGCAGGTACTTTATGACCGAGCCATCCATTGTGTACGCTGGTTCATTTTAGGGACCCGTTAAAACCAAAGGGTATTTTTTACAATGTCGCGTTTATTTGCTTTAGTTAAGCGGTTGGGCTGCCTGTCCTTTTGTTTGTTTGCCTTTCGACCAGAAAGCGAACTATCAGACCATAGCCCTCGGTACTCGTACGTATGCGGTTGGACATAGTATGTACGAGTAAAGTTGTGATGCGGTACAAAAATGCAAATTTACAACGCAATATAACCTAACAACAGCACCAACACAATTATAATAGCAATGTCAATAACAAAACAATGACGAAATCCTAAATTTTAAGGGATTACTAGCGGGAAGGACCTGACTAAACGCTGCGATGAATCGGATTTAATTGTTTCATGTTAATCCGTTTTCCATAAGCGACATTAATAGTTAATTTTAGAATTGCGAGTCGAAAGTTTCACTTTTCCTCTTTCGTGTTGGATTTTATTGCAGCATCATGGACAATCGCTTGTAATGCAAACAAGGAAACCATGCTGCGCAAATATAGCTATGTTAGTTGCTGTTTTATAAGGAATTTCTTCCTCTTCCTTAGGAGTGTTTGTTTAAACATTATGTTTAAAAGACAATGCATTGTATTCGATTTGTATACGAAAAGAAATGAAACTTCGTTACAGTTGAGCCAATTGCCAGATAAAGTGAACTAACTCGAGCATTTCGTATGTAAATGCCTAATCAAATGCCAAAATGTGTCGGTACTCTGTTGTTTAGATAGCCAGGCCTATCTATGAATTAAAATTATTTTCATAAATCTGTAGCTTATCATATCCAATCGTTTGGCAATTGATTGAGAAAATATACCGAGCTGGCTTAAGTTTGACAGTTTGAACGATATATCAGATATATTTTCTGAAAAAAAATGTAAGAGAGATACTACCAATATTAAATATTCCTTAATTTTCCTCTCTCTAAGCGAATTCGGTTTTACTCTCACTAATGTAAGCTAATGAAGCTCTGGGCAATGAATTAATGTCTTTCTCGATCCCTGGACTGACTTTTACCTTTTTCGAAACGAACCCTTGAATCAAAAAATAATCTTTATGATAGTATCTTTACTATTAATTGGCGCAACAGCCCTTGAAAGGTCTCAGCCTATCTTAGTTATCATAGCCATTCTGTCTTGTCAATTTCTACTATAGCTTATGGCCAGATTCGAATAAAGATAATTGAGAAAAGCTTTTCACGTAAAGTTATACTCCTCCTAACTACTCTAACAGACGGATGCGCTAACTACTGGACTACTGTTTTTCTGCTCTTAGCTCTAATGACGCCTCGGTCGAGATTATGGTGAAGCCAAATTAAAAGCACAAAGTCCCTCTAACAAAATATATCATTCGCAAAATGATCACAAAAAATTGGCATACTATTTAATAGGAGATTAAGAAAAACGTACTTGTCCATGGATTTCTTTAAATTCGTGCTTAACTCTGTTCATCGCTAGACAAAATCTTGAAATCTATGTACTTAATAAATTGCGTAACACATATAGGGTGTTTGTTTTTAGAGGTTTGCTTTTTAAATTGGCTGCACTGTTCACTTGACAGCTGATAAGTGATTTGTGCTCAATATAATTTGTCAATTTACCTTAAATAGACTTACGGCAGAACAACGCTTGCTAAATTCATTGAAATTTAAACTTTCAAATAAGACTGAAACACCTGAGCACTGAACAATGTCTTGCTGCAGTATGTGCTGTTTTTAGTTTATGCTGATAAGCCAGCAGAGTTTGACGCTTTCAAAATCCACATATAGTAGCTCACATTTCGCAAATATGCATGTATGTATGTACTGAATTGCATGAAAAAGTGATCGCAAATTTGCCTTTCAGATTGCGCTATACCTTGGCCAGTTGCGTCGCTCACATGTCCAAAATCATATTTAAATGTTAAATGGCTTAAAATTTTCCAACGATTTTAATTCAAAACTAAGGCAGTCTGAAAGAACACCCCATACTATCACGTAATTATTTTTTCTTCTTCTTTGAGTTTTTCGGGCAATGGAACCGATGTTGCATTCGTCGGAGCATACTTGCCTGGAGAGCCTGGCGGTTTCAACTGTTTCTCATTTCTGTTGTGTAGTGATTTGTACCACTGTGTCAACGGTAAAACTTAACATCGAGAAATTCTGCTTGAGTTTCGTTTTGAAATTTTTACGCAATATCGTTTTTGATCCACTTTTGATTATTTTAAATGTTTCTTCCTATGTCCAGTAACTTAACTAACGATATTTCCAAAATTCGAAAAGTTTGATTTGTTAGTTGAGATTCGTGAGTGTAAGCCTTACAACTTGAACTTGAAGGTCGTCACCACCAACCGCAATATTAAAAAGAAGTTTTTCGCGATGATCTTAGAAACTGTTGATCCTACAGTGAAATTACTCATACATTTTTTTTCTGCGTTGGACGTATATCTACACATCATTTGCCTCCTACTCACACTGAGTGGCGTACAGTGTACACACGTCACCTGGGAAGAAGGTTAAAGTTTCCGCCCCCTACCTAAAAAACTTACAAGAAAAAAAAAATATCTCTGGCCTTCGCATTCCAAAACCCCTAGCAAAATTAGATATTTTTCACATTACAACCTGGGCCCCTGTATATTGGAAAAAATGGTCCACAAAATTAATTAGGTATGCTAAAAACCAAGGACCATTCCCCCAAACCGTTGAGCCCTCTTCGCACTCCAGCTCTCCTAGGTATGCCATCGCGCGCACTGCACGTCTTTCAAGTTCGCTTACAGCAGCCTCCCTTATAAAAATGAAGGCATTCCTTGGAAAGACTCGAAATTATCTATATGTAACTCGTTTTCCCCTCTGTCCAATAACATTGACCTGGAAGTTGGTCAATTGCCTACTATGGGTAGAAGTTTTTTATACATCGTAGAATCGCAATGTCACATTCAGGAATATGTGCCAAAAAAATGCTCAATACATCTATTACTGCTCGGAATTTATAGATCATATCCACATACATATGTACGCTATGTTTTTCATTTTATAAGATCAGATTGGCAATATTCCCAACCCCTTGCACTCTGGCGGCGACATCGGTGATGTGCGATGTGTTGACTACTTTTATAAAAACAATTTTTTGAATGTGTTCATATTTTATATGGGTCAAACACTAGGAATCTCTAAGAAAATATCCGAGAATTTTCAGGCGAAAATATATGCTATAAGAACATGTTCACAGCTCCGTTAAAATGGACGGTACAAGAACCGGTACACTGTTATCGAATGGTATTAATTTCATTTATATGGGTGAGTTCACATTAGTTGGCAAGGCACTAAAAAGTTATTTTTATTTTTTTTTTTTTTGGAGAAAAAATATGTTTGTGCAATATTGTTATATGAAATGTTATGAAAATATTCAAGTTTTCACATAACCGATGTGACACCATAAGTGAAATCATGCAGAGGCCACTTGTAAAGTGCTAAATAGAAATGTTGGAAACTATTCATTTTAACTTATTTTGCAATAAAAGTTCGAAGTAATTAAATGGGTTTTCCTTTATTTTTTTTCGTACCAATAAGCAAATGTGTAATAACAATAAATTTCATTAAATAAAATACAAACTAAACTTCGTTATCAAGGGACTTAATGGTTTATCCCGTAGATGAACTCATTTATTACACTGCAACATCGTCAACCAAAGTTTTTTCTTTACGCCTTCCTTGGTCGAATTCTACTTTAGATAACGCAAAATGAAAGCGAGTAGTATTGAGACGCCTTGAAAGTGTAAATAATAGTCTGACAACAACAACAATAATAACACCAACAACAACAACAACTAAATATTGAGAGAAATAATTGCTTCTATTCTACAGTTGCAATAAAACATAGAAACGGCAAACGAGTCAACTAATCTACCTTAGAAAGAAAAAAGTCATCCAACATAGCCCAATGTTGTGCGCTAAACCTCCACCATCAACAGAACTGACTCCATATTGCTGCCACACCCTGAAGCAACTTACACATCTCTCGACTATCAACGCTCAACGCCCAACTCCCAATCCCTAAAGCCCATTATGCGATATCATTCTTGATGAAACAGATAAAATCCAATTATTAAAGGTTTTTCATATCTCATTCGCTCCCGTGGCTGAAGCCATTTGCGGACAACTGAAACAAAAGATTCGTTCATCGCTATGAATACAAAATTTGTGCTGCAGAGTTACGGACAACAACAACGTCGACCCACTGGAGGATGCAGCAATTGCTTGCAAGGAGCCCAGTCAGTGTTCGCTTACGCTCCGCCATTATAACTTAATTATTAAGTTTTCCATCTCGTTTCCACTTCTGCGGTTGGTTGGGATTCTCGGGAATTCACATTTCCAGCTACTGCTACTGCTGCTGATGTTGCTGCATACTGAAGTGATATGTTTTGTTATGTTGCTCCATTGTTTTAGCATCGTAATCGCCGTCATCGTCACATTATTGCCTGCGTTTTGCGGAGTGTTGAGCGAACGTAAACAGTTTATGTCGGTGCACTGTGGGACAAAAGAGTAATATACGTGGATTACATACTACAACAGTTTTCTCCTATACTGATTCAAAATCAGATTGAATTTGAAATGAAGATTTCAAACGTTGTTTAAGATAACACATAGTTATTCGTTGAGATTTATTCACAGAGCAACTCCCACGTGGATATTTTTTTATGTATGCATTGACAAATAATTAAATTTGAGTTTTGGCAAAATCACCCAAAGAAAATAGAGAAATTTTCTGAAGAAATCTCATAAAAATTAGTGCTGAATTGGAACTGGCAGAAATGTAAGTGAGCTGGGGCCACCATCAACACTAATAAGTGGATATTTTATGTTATTTTCTACATCTCTCATCTCGAAAAAGCTTACGTCCAATATTTAGTTTCCATTACACCTCAATTGGCGAAAAATAAAAAATTGTGACTTCAACTAACTACTTCCTGAGATGAGCTCCTGTATTCAAAGAACAACTACAGAACAATAGCTTTCCAATGAATATATGTAAGTTTTGTTGGTGGCGGCCTTAAACAAAAATGAAAAACGTCCAAAAACAAAACCTAATATTCTCCTTTATTTATGTCTTGAGAAAAATCGCCAAAAATGTATTTTTTTTAAAGTAATGAGATCATCTTGGCCGCTTTTCGTATGAAGTTAAACCCAAATACTTCATTCCTTTTTTGGGAAACTTTTCTTTATGCGCTTTAAAATTTTGTACTCGTCCAAAAACTAAAACGCTTGCAAATTTAATTTGAATTCCATGAGAAAAATGGCCCAAAGGCTATTCATGGTTTATCAAAGGGATCTTTTCTCAATGGATTCTCTATACAAAGCACCCTCATTTATGAGATGTCTGACCCACTGTTTGCCTTTGTACTCGCATAGTGAGAGCGCAAATGTTTAACTGGTAGCAGCGATGTAGGTTGGTTGATTATTTGATGCGTCGGAAAGGAAGAGAAGTCATCGTCATGGTGTTGACTACCACAGCATTAGCACCGCTGATGCTTGTAGCAGCAGCATGGCATAGTTTACAGTACATGCAGCATCTTCATTACATTATACGTACCATATCGTGCTACCTAAAGCATCAACACAAGTTGTATGTACATATGTATTGGTGCTCAATTTGCTCATTGGTTGCTAAGCGCTATGTGTGTTTGCTTTTGTCGTCATGGATCGGCCATTGTTTCCACACAAACACACAATCGACCAATAAATGAACACGCCTTTACCTTCTCTGCTCGCCGCTCCGCGTCGTTGGTATAAAAGGTTTCGGGGTTGCTGAGCTCATCACACTCGAGTGGTAACATCGATCCAAGCAACATCAAGCAGTCGCTGTATCATCATCGATATTAAAAATTCATTTAACACGAATCCAGAAGCTTTGCTATGCTGCTGTAGAAAGATAAGCAAAATACTGAAGATTCTATTAAAATTAGTGAAATATAATTGAGAATCGCATTCGATTTCATCAAGATGCAGGGATACCGCACTTATAACTTAGAAAATCATCATTCACATCACGAAAGCAGTGTTGACCAAAAACCTTTAGTCGTCGATTTAATCTCGTCACACTATGGTCATAAGCCACAGACTCCTCCACCATCACCAAATGGTAAGTTAACGAAATCATAGCAATGAGTACGCAGTACACTGTTTTCTTGAAATGGATATCCTAGTCAAAATTGCATCATCTGCAATGCAGATGCTTCTTTTAATACAACGAACTTTTGACTGCAACATATTTTTTCTTCTTTTTAGAATGTCTCTCAAGTCCAGACAATTCGCTGAATGGCAGTCGCTCCATTAACTCAGAGATACCCGCTGATCCGTCAGTTCGTCGTTATCGAACTGCATTTACACGTGATCAGTTGGCACGTCTTGAAAAAGAATTCTATAAGGAAAATTACGTCTCACGACCACGGCGCTGTGAACTTGCCGCCCAACTAAATTTGCCCGAGTCCACTATCAAAGTTTGGTTTCAGAATCGTCGCATGAAGGATAAGCGCCAACGCATAGCCGTTGCTTGGCCCTATGCGGCCGTTTATTCTGACCCTGCTTTTGCCGCTTCCATATTGCAAGCAGCTGCTAATAGTGTGGGTATGCCGTATGGTCCTTATCCTACCAATCCGATGCTCGTTAACGCTATGCCCACGATGCCAATATCCGGTCCATCGCATTACGCTCAATATCGTTACAATCCTTATCACATTCCAGCTCGACCAGCACCACCAGCGCCACATCATCACATGCAACCGCACGGAATGCCCGGTGCAGCAGCGGCTGCCGCGGCTGCAGCTATGGGTGCCACTCAAATGGGCTATCCCGCCAGCATGCTAAGCGCGGCGGCGGCCATGCCACCCAGTTATGCCGCATTAAGTGTTCCGAAGCCGCACACACCACCACTTGACTTGCAGTCGTCATCATCACCGCATTCGTCTACACTGTCGCTGAGTCCCGCTGGTTCGGATCACACCAAAGTTTTTGATCACAGCCTCAGTCCCATACGCCCTGCTCCAACAACAAGTGCCACAAGTATTGGATCTGTAACATCGCTGCCACTTCCTCAACTTGCAGCTGTGAGCAATGGAGATTCAACGACAGCGCATTCATCATACAACAGTAATAGCAGTCCAGTGTCTGCGCAAGCACAAACATGCGGCGGCGGTGGCTTACTGATACCAAGCATAACCAGGCAGTCAACAACATCGCTTTCACCGACGCAAACCATCATTTCAGAGCCAAAACCGAAATTGTTTAAGCCGTACAAGACTGAGGTCTAAGCTGATTAATTGGGGAAGTGGGAAACTTCCCTTGAGGAAATCAAAAAGGCTTAGCGTTAATTGAGCTGGCGCAACTGCAAATTTTGCGCAATGAAGACAAGTTGCAAAGTCCTTAAAAACACTTGCAGTCTTCACAAAATGCAGCATCTCAAAAGTATTTGTTTATTCGTAAGATGCTGATTTAGCTTCGAATGTAGTTTAGAAAAAGTTTGTACAAATGATTACAGAAACATTAGTTAGGACTACCATTGGAATTGTTATTATTTATATAAGTTGTGGTAAAAATTATTAAGACATCAAATTGATGTTGATATTTTCATGTAAATTCGATTCTATTGACGGGTCAATTGTAGATATGTACATTGTATTATACAGCAAAACAAAATCAAAACTAAGTATTAAATTAAAAACGAATAAATTATGTAAAAAAATATAGCAACTTGTTTTTAATTAATAATAATATCCAACAATACACGTATCACACGTGCGAGAGTGAGTTTTGGACAAACTCACCCAGCGACAAATACGCTATGTACCCAAGCGATGAGTCATATGAAAGCAATTTGCGGACGACGCCAATCGCAACTTCAATTTTTTTTAAAAAGACTTTAAAATTAGTATGCCCACTTGTACATATACAAAGTAGGAAGTTTACCAACATCGTCGCTTACAATATGAATCGCCTGTTGACAGATTGATAAGCTGTGCATGTGATGTGATCGTTTGAAGTAGAAAAGTTCCCAGTTGTGTTTGCCGTAAAAAAAAAAGAAGCAAATCAGAACTCTAACAGAACTGCTAAGATATTTTACCTGTGTGAGAGCAAACCAAGGTATTTGGCAGTATTAATTTTTATTGCAGACAATTGGCTATAACAATATTTTATGACCGATCATTAGTATTTATTCAAAATAGTGGATAAAATAACACAAACATACCTATGGATTAACTATCGCTAATCCCTGTGCGTGGGTTATAAACAGCTGCAAAATTTATAATGACACTAACAAACTCCTATATTTTTAAAGTGATCTTTACGATTGTAGATGTTGGCATTTCAAATATTCAGCTGCCTTCACTAGTTTTGATGTAAATAAAAATAAGCAAAATATGAAATATCACTAATTGCCAAATAGCTGTGCATCTAACTTAAATAGCCCACAAGTCACGTGTCATTCTATGCCGCCCACCAACAGCGTTCAAAATGTCCGAACTAACACAGAGAGAGAGAGAGAGTATAAGCGAGGAAGAGAAATCCCCACTGAGCGATCGTTAACCTTGGTCAACAAAGATTTAGAAAAGGATACTCTCCCTGTCGGAGCTGCAAGTTGGCAATGGTAATGGTACAAGACAGTTAAATGTCTCATTAATGTGATAACCGATCATTGATCACTAATTGTGTGTAAAGTTACATGTACAATGGCAAAACAAAGGCATCCCTTCCCGTTGGGAAATATGTAGTCGAGCAATTTTTGTGTCATTCTGACAATTTTTTTTTCATTGTTATGGCGATCTCTACCTTTAATGCAGCACAACCATACATCAGCAGAACACCAACAAAGCTGAACAATTTTGGAATTGAGGGTAAGTTGGAACCCTGTGTTCAAGGCTACACCATGTGAATTTTTCTTTTTGCATTAATGCCACGCGTCAGGTCTACTACTTAGTACTTCATGGCAATATTTAAGGTTTCAAGCTGACAATATAATTTTGATAGCTGCATACTCAAGTTGTTTTCTATTTTAGCATTATTTAACGATACTTTGTAGCAATAACAGCAAGTCTTAAATCTTGTCCTCGATTTCTAATTATATGTCCTTTGTATCCCTTTTCGATCCATACAGAATCCCTTTTTTTTATATGAACCATCTGTTCCATAAAACAATTATTACTTGCTTATGGTTATTGCCACTGTCATAGGTACGTGTGATAAAAATGAATAATCCACAAAACATAGATATCTACTTCTTTTGACTTAATTTTGCGAATTATCATGGACTACCAATATGGTCCCCCTCTTTATTGTTTTAATTAAATAAAGCAAACAAAAAGTCAAATTTACATTTAATTGAATAACAAACATGTGTGATCATTTATAAATAGTCATAATTCAAGGCAGAACATTACTCTTTTAACCCTTTGGAGTGGCGTATGCTGAGTGTAGCCAAGACTGAGCAATATACGACTGCTACGGGTCTGGGCTCGTTCGTAAATGCATTCAAGCGGCATAGACAGAAGCATATTGTATTTTAATGCAATGTTGCTCGGGTCTGCTATGTTTTTCGGATAGTCAAAGCAATCCAGATGCTAATAATTCGGATGCTTCAGATTTTAGATAATGATTCAAAATTCTGGTATGTTGTATTAATTATTCCTCTAAATTCTAAGTAAAAGTTTCAATCTGAATTGCATTTTTGTAGTTTTTGATTTTTAAATAAAAATAAAACATTGCTAAAAAAAAAGAACTCTAAATACGTGTATTTTACACCATATGAATTATCTAAATTATCTTTTTAAGTGGTCTCAATTTTGAATTGTCTGACATTTTTTCATGACCTGAATTTTACGCCACATGAATTGTGAATATCGGAATCCTGTACCCCACGCCCACATTACATTTGCTGATGAAATAGATACATGAAAGAGAAATGGAGGAGAAAGTGTGCTGAATATTAATTTTATCTGATTTTACTTGTAATGATAGATTTCTTAAGACCACTTTAGTTTATTGTATTTGAACTTTATTTTAGGTTTTTTCGGTATTTTAGTAATTTTTTAGAACTACTTATTACAGTTTTTCAAATATACATTGCCAATATGAAGTTCAAATATATTGTCTCATTTATTTTTAATTGAATCTGAGTTCCAAGAAGGAAATAGAAATTATCTTTATTTAATTTTAAGACAAAACTCGTCACTTTAAGCTTCCTAAATGTCTACAATAATTTTTATTAAAGCTTGGAAAAGCAATCAAGTTAGCAGCTGTGCTAACTGTGTAATGGAAAATCTTATTGCATATACGATCGAACCCTACTAAAATTAAAGTCTTAAAAAAACAAAATATAAATAAATTTATTTGTATTAACCTAGATTTTGTAACTGTTAACAAGTGGTATGCGTAATAAAGACGAAATATGTATTTGGTTTTAGTAAAAATCTTGTCTAATGACAAAATTTCTAGAAGTCGTTGTTGCTGCATGTAGAGTGCAACAGAACAGTTTTCTCATTTCAGCTTCATCTCCATTGTACGATACTTGGGCGGCGGTAATCCACACACAACAAAAACAAAAACACCAAATGAAGAATAAGGGAACCACTTTTTCCCTTTTCATCCACTTAAACATTTGAAACAATTTTAAACGCTGAAAAAGGAAAAAGAGCAAAAGGGTATAACGCTTACTCGCCTCGTAATGCCACACTGAGTACTGGGAAGTGTGAACAGAAGTGTTACAAGCCTTAGACCTAATTGACTATGTACGGATGGGTAAACGTTTTGCTGTACTCGAACGCGCTGGAACGCTCAATCAAAAAATATGTTTTGACAAGTTGAGCATCATAAAAAATTGTCTGTTTATTTTTTAGGAATGACGATAAGGGGTTCGGCATTCGGTATCTCTTATGCCCTTATCACAAACTGTGTGTACCGTGGCGCAAGTGCTAACTTTTTATTACTTAATAATAAAGATAGCGACAAGGGTTTGATACCCAAGCGAGCAACTCCCTCGGGAAGAGCGGCAGTGAACGCTAACGAATTTCAGATTTGGTTGCTTGAGCGCTGTTGGTTGATTGCAAGGATTTCATGAAAATTGGCTAACTAACTTGGTAAATGTAACTGGATGCGTAACAATTCAAAAGCAATGTTTTGACAATTAATTTTTAAAAAAATGACACAAGGCAGTGCAATTGGCAACGGGCTGGGCTGGGCTGAGCTGAGAATGACATGCAATGATATGGTTATTCACTTGTGTCAGATGTTCAAATGCGATTGTTGAGATTACAAGAGATTACCAGCCAAAGCATTTGCAGGTTCATGAGGTAATTAATCATTTGGGATTACGAGTGACGAAGCCTTCCAAATATTTACAATAATGAAATAATAAACAGTTGTTTGTTTATTTGTTTGCTTGTAAGGACTATTCCGTTGACATATGTACGTACATATGTATGTGTGTGCACGTATGTATGCATGAGAATGAAGGATTGCAGGCGTTATGCGTCAATTCTAAAAAAATGTTGACCGATTTTTAAGCCGCTGTTTCAGTCTCAGCACATTTGAACAAGGCACGGGGTGACATTTCGAAGAACCAATCTGACACCCACTGCCTTGAAACAAATGTTCATTCCAGCAAACATTGAAAAGTGTATCATTACATAGGAGTTTAGTAAAATTAGCAACTTCTGATCAATACAAATTTAGAATTTAATATTATTTGCAAATCAGGAGACAATTTTGACGCCTCCAAG
This sequence comes from Meiosimyza decipiens, assembly GCA_963680825.1. Taxonomy (NCBI): domain Eukaryota; kingdom Metazoa; phylum Arthropoda; class Insecta; order Diptera; family Lauxaniidae; genus Meiosimyza; species Meiosimyza decipiens. The sequence goes on along the minus strand of OY804261.1, from coordinate 80,318,121 downwards.
CCTTTGCGATGGACCTCTTCGGTCTCCCTAGTTACGGCACTGAACACCACCCATTGAAGCAGGAACTCATAATTATCAGATCTATGGTATTTTGAAACAAAACGTAATGACACTATGTAGAAAAATACAAATACAAAACAAATTATGAGATATATCAATTCAGGATATCGATTTTCACCCAAACGTTTTGAAATATTGGCAGATTTCGTGTGAAGAATGAATGCATTGGGTTATGTTTCAGTTGAGGCTTCGATGCTTTTCCTTAATTTAAATGGTTCTGTAGTTAAATTCGAAATATCGCCTAAAAATATATTGGGCTATTCCCAATATATACAGTATCTATATCCTGTAGCTTAAGATCCACAGAAATTCATTCTCGCAATTCTTATCGAATTCGGTATTAAAATATTGCAGACATAAGACACTATTAGACAAAAACGTCAATAGGTTTGACTTTCTACCCTAGGGAATATCAACCAAAATATAATATTATATTTTCATTTGTATGTTTTCTTTTTAGTGGCGACTTCGCTTATACCTAACAACATGTTGTACTTTGGTGTAAAATTCATCAGTTACATGAGGCAATTCCGAAAGATTCTACTGACAATAACTTTTGAATTATTATCAATTAGTTGGTCGCTTCTAATTTTTCACTTTTATTATTATTGGGGCAATCGAATTCGTCAGTTCGAACGGACGTCATGGGAACCGACTACCTACCATCTAATGCTTGTAAGCGGCCGACTTCGATTTTGTGGTATTTCTGCAATCATTGATACCAACAACAGTAAAGCGCATTATTCACATTCACAATGCCGTTGATATACCCACCCGTACCCATGTGATAGCCAAACAAATTAAGTTTTATAGGCACCCAGATTATGTGTGTGCAGAGGTCTAACGATTTACAATCCAAAAGATTACCTTCGTACTAACAATAAGTAATTGAGTGGAATAGAGGCGGTGAAGAAAAAAGGATGCAGTTTTTTATTTGACTCGCTTTGATTTCTCTCTTAATAGCGAATTAGCACCTCAAAACTTCTCGGAGTTTTTATTGCAACATTAGTGCGCATAGCAGGGGAATAAAGTAAAAGCAAAAATCAAGAAAACAATGCAAAGACACAAGCGTTTCCTTGTTTATCGTCGCTACGCATGTTGTTAGTATTGCCAAAAAGCATAAAAAGTCAATGGAGATATAAAGCGATTATGGCTCGACATCGTTTCGTTATTAATAACTTTAAGGTGTTACTGCACAGTGGGCACTAAATGTTAGAGACAAATGATTCCTATGTTTTTTTATTGGGCCATACAAGTTCCCATTCATTAGCCACAGGCAAATGTTTGCAGCTTTCGTTGGTAAGTTTTGTTGAGTCTCTCGGAATATGGTCGAGATAAGGTCGGCATTTGTCTGTTTGGTCTATGAATGGAATTGTTTGTCTTTGGAAACTTAAAGAAATTAAAAGATTTTAACGATAGCATAAATTGATTTTAACACATTATTTCAAAAATGTGTGAGCTTGAATTTACGAAATGAGGTTGGTTATGAGGGCGACATTGTCGAGGATTGATTTCCAAAATATGACTATTATGTGAATTTCTTCTTTATTGCTTACGTTAGTGGTTTGTGGTCATTGAACATTGAAACATAAGAAATAGTAATGTAGATATTAACGAAATGCATGTTGACGGGAAGAATATCATTTTTGTTCCATTCTTTAGAATAATATATGGTTAAATGGGTCATCCTTTGAGCGATTGAGTTCTCCGCAGTCTCAAAGCTCCTATCTGAGTTAGGACAGATTGACTGCGCTGTCACTACTGTCAAATTGAGAGTAACACAAATAGTCATAGACGTGCTTGTAGCGAAGTGCGGTCGAAGATTAAATTTTCTTTTGTAAAATCGCTAATATGTATTATATTTTCTTGTTCCTTCATATTTCATTTAGCTAAAGTGAAAGCCTTCCTTTACGACTCATTTTAGTCCTTTTTTATTTCTTAAGTTATTTTTAATAGTGTAATACAGGGGTTTCCTAAGAGTACGTGTCGTGAACAGCGATCGCAGAATGCCCTCTTATTTTCCTTTCTCCAGAAACGTAACTTTCTTCTATTCGCAATAAAAAAATCAATTGTCAAACTGAAATTAATCCACCCGTGGAAGTGGAGCGAGAAGTGAGAGTGCCAGTATTTTGTCAGTATTTTGACACAACAGCCACAGAAACGTTCAACATTATCCAAAAAGCGTACGGGGATGATTGTCTAGTACGGGTGAAGACTTTCGAATGGCATAAAAAATTTTTAGAATGCAGACGATTGCTAAAGGAAGAATCCAATAGAACCTGAAAAGTTCCATCAAAAATCAAGACGAATTCGTCTCAACTGGTTAAACAATTACTTGCACATTTTATTTGGAAATATTACTCCGTTTGATGGCCTGAATTTGTCGAATTCGACCAGAATACAGCGATCTTGATTCATTTTGGCACAAAATCAAGTCTGTGCGTTGAATCATTCACCGTATTCGCCTGATTTAACACCATATGACTTCACACTATTCCTAAAAAAAAATGAGAGTGAATTTTGAAATGTCTCAGTAGAATAAAAATAACTTAACTTTCGTAAAACTATAGATGACAGTGACAATTCTTGGAATAAATTTATAGTTTCATTCGCGCCCAGGAGTATGAACGTCAATGTTGGTAGCTACAGGCATCTACAGTGTTTGTCGAATATTTAAGTTGAAGAATCTTTTCTTGTATCGATGTCAGCAATGAATACAAAACTGTGCTTAGCCGTTTTATAACTGCATGGACATTTTCAATACTTTGCTATTCTTCAACTTTATGGGTTTAAGGGTCACATAACCCATTATATAACTCATCGGGTTGCATAATTGTTGATATTGCAAATTCTTCCATATGAATTGTAAAATTTTACCTGGACTTTTCGAAGCCTTTTTGTGACACCTCAAATACAACATTTTCCAGTTAAAGATGATGTTAAAAAAGTCTTTGCCTAGTAGATATGTAATTTGGGAAACATCCGTTTACTTACTATCAGTTTGGTTAAGATGTTTCACAAAAGATACATCATAGCTAACGGATTGACAAGAGGTAAAGGGCTACCATAAACTGAGTAAAAAAGAGTTCTGCGAAAATATTGTTATGCAGGAGATAAAGACAACAAGGTGCGTTAATGCACGCACATAATATGAGTTGCAGACAAAGGACAAGAAGTATTAAGCCTTATGACATTTTACGCAAGAAGTGGTGAGATTTGTATTTAGCTTTTGAAGGTTAAACATTAATGGTTTCTGAATGGTTGACACAAAAAGATTCCTTTCAGTGGAGTAGTAAAAGTGTTAAATTGTTATTGTACTCGTAAGACATAAATTATATAACCTTGCGGCACAAGAGAGGTACATATTTAACTTTATAATTTTTCAATAGAACTTTGAGCATAAACCTCTACAAGAATATATTTCATGTTGAATTACCCGTCGCACAGTGCCCTTTTCAGGCTTTATTTTGTGATGTGAATCCTACGTATACAACAATTAAGCGACTGCGGTTGCAGATTTTCATATCAATTTTCTATATACATCAGTACATTGTGCTAATGTGGTAGTTTCTAGCGGGAAACGTGAAAGAGCTATGATTTCAGAAATCCAATCCAGTCGATCTAATTGAAGCTTTTTTAATAACTTCATCAAAACGCAACATTTTCATTTTCAAAATGGCAATAGTGTTGATATAAACAAAAAGTTTCATTTTAAAATTTGTGGAGACTAAAGAATGACATTATAACGATTTATTTGAAACAAAAGCAACAACTGTAATTTAGCATAGAGCATATTGATAATTCTTAAAACTGACTTTTCGCCCACTTTTTGTAAATTACTTTCCAAAGAAATCCTTATTGTACCTGTAGCATTGACCTTATAGTTTTCTTTAACTTGAGCCCATGCCCGTGCACAGACTTCATAATTTGTTTAGTGCCATGATGACTTCGTATGGTACAACCCTTTCAGTACACCCCCTTAATTTTTCAACGTCAACTACGACTAAGTAATTAACTGTTACATTTGGATTTGAATATCCTGGTGTTGAAGCTGATTCCACATCCGACTATGCGAGTGAATGTCGAGATTTTGGGTCGATATATACACAAGTAATTCTCAAAACAAATAAACAAACATTTTGTGTGTTCGTCTACAATTAAGATTTTAGTTAACTTTTTCTGCAGATTAGCCGAGTAAACGTAGATAATCCCCATTGTGTGTGCAGCTCGAATTCGCTTCAACTGAACTGTGTTGCCTTCAAATGTGCATTATCCTGACAACAAAACTCACCCATTTATTTGCTACTCGCAGTAGACCGAACGTTGTCTCTCTGTTAAGCCTTTCGTTTTGCGATCAAACCAGATCAGTTAGAGTCAGAAATGAAAGGATTAAAAGTCATAGCGTTTGTTAGCGATTTGACCTGATGCTGATTTTCGGGAATGTCACTTAATGGGCTCAGGACGTTGTGCCGCTGTGTCACTTGCAAGGCTGTCGCTGGTGACGCCCACCGGTACAATAATCTATTTATGCATGGAAACTGAAACAAACAATGCAAAAGGATTACGAAGTCATTGTGTCTCAATGCGCAGTTGAGTGAACGCAACCAGGGAAGGGTACCGCGTTGCTGTATGCATATCCTGTGCAGATAAGTTCGTGCTCATTGCAAATAGTTGTCATAAAAGTATGATAGGGTTGCTACTTGTTACTCATTTTAATGCATTGTCCTGCAAAAGGATTTGGTATACGCGATGTGATGCTGCAGTAGTGAGGAGGTCAGTGCACAAAAGGTTTCCTTAAATAGCAATTCAGTTTAGTCCAGAAAAGGTATTAATGCAGTTGATAATTGATCTAAAATTAGGTCAATAATACAATTCCGAGAATGTCTGGGTTAGTTGCGATGACATAGAGCTAAATTTGCAATCAATACCACAGAAATAATTAGTTTACCGTCAGTGTGCACTTTCCGAAATGGTGCTTTGATAATAATTAGAAAAAGGAACATTTTCAAGGAACGAAATGAATGTCTAAAAAATGAATAAATAAAGATTTACCATGTGGTTCCCAGACCCCTTTTAATTTAGTTTCGGATATGGATTCAAAAATGACAAGGCTGCTTTATCAACTCTTTCTCTGAGACTTTGACCAACAAGTTGGCGCAGTAGTACTGTGCTGCTCTCGTGCTCGATCACCGATACGGACATGGTAAAACACTTTATATACATAATTCCTAATTTAAATCTCTTCAAAAACATTTTTGGATGAAACCATTCTTCTTCAATAGGCAGTTTCTGCCTACTAACCACATTAATAACAATATTGCTACCGAGACTCGCAGTGCGTATTTATTTGATTTACATACTACTATATATGTACATATATGTACTAACATATACAAACCTATGCTAAAAATAAAAATTTAAATAATAGTTTCAATATTGAAAAAACTCTAGTAATAATAAACAAATAAAGTCAACCACATTTCCGTAGCGCCAAGAACATGACCGCCACCACAAAATCAGCACTTAAGAGAGCTGCTGGAGTTGAACATCTTGTAGGTTCCGAAACTACTTAAAAAGCAATTAGCATTGAATATGCCGCCGACAGACAGCCCTTCATAGCATTCAGTTGGTGCTTCAAATAAAGCTGTTAAGTGTCTCAATTTATGCCATCGCTTTGATGCCACCGTCCACATACGCATGAATATCGATCGATGCATTCAAAATGATCTAATTTTCCAAAGCCGACGACATGCGAGCATAAAACACCATCCTAATTGTTGTGCGTCAAAAAGCCACATTTCCAGTTGGTTTCGATTCAATTAAAAGTCGAGTGGATATTTTACCATATCCTGGAGTAGTGAATAATTTTAGGTTTCAAAATTAATTGTTGACAGTATCTAGTTCCGCATTAAATTTAACTACGTATTAATGCCAGCAAAGTATAAGAGCCCATACGGGTTTGCTTTTGTTTTTGAAGGAAATTCAATGATTTGGTTTCACCATCAGCTTCTTGGCTTCAGAGGAGATCATGAATTTTCGTTTTTCTTGACTCTCTAAACGACTTTATGATGTTTTTTAAAACTGCGAGTGAGATATCTATCTCACATCTAGCTCTATCATATCAACTTGTTAGGCTATAAATAATGTTTAAATTAAATTGTACACTTAATTGTTATTTATTTTAGCATAACTGAGGCAAAAAGCCATTATATAGAATGAAAGGCAAAGTTTTTAATTTTATTTCCATTATCAAAGAAATTATGACCCGGTACTCATTATTTAATGAAGACACGCAAATTATTTAAAAGTATCCAGGGTGGACCAACTAAATCAATTAGAATTATTTCGGGATCGCTCATACATATCGTAGTACAATAAGACGAAAATTTTTAAAATATTCCAATGTAAAAACAAAAAATTTAAGTTCTGTTAATTTTACGATGGTTTTTTCAGAAATTTTCCGCTCACTTCGTTACACAGCTATGATTTTTTCAATTTCTTTTTTTTTTTCGATTAATTCTCGATATTATGTCGAAGAAGATATTTTTGATTTTCATATAATTTGTCAGTAAGTTATTGATAAGTCATTGAAAAACGGAACACTGAATTTGAATCGATCGATCGATGCCATATTTTTGATATTTTTAAGAAATTTTGTCCGGAAGAGAAAGGTTAATTTCCTTTTTTTAATTCGTGGATCAACAGTTTCTCAAGATGATCCCTGAAGTTTTAGCATAATGAAGATATCTTATTTTAGGTGCACTAACGAACGAACTCGAGATTTTGATTCCTCATTATTTTTTTACAAAGAATGAGATCACCAAGCTTATGCTTAATTTGAAAGCATTGGTTTTTTACTGCAAAGAATTTCTACTCCATCGGTGTTACTAAAACCACAAACCAATTAATTGATGCTATCACCACAATATTAATTGTTCATGTCAAATTATTCGGATCGCTTAAATTGAGGGATATGCGCATGAATACATAAAGAAGAGTGTTATAAACTCCCCCCAATGTCAACGCACATCAATTGAAATTGTGTGAACATTGATATATGGGAATCATATTCATTGGTAATGGTTCGGTTTGGTTCTTTCCTACCGCACAACAATACCTAAGCTACAGGCATTCAGCTTCATTTGGTTCAACATAAGTGAATTCAGAGCATTGGACTGGCTGATGTTTCCAGTATTCGAAGTCTGTTTCAGGGGTGACATTGCTTAAACATTTTAATAGAGTTTGATACAATTTATTAGATTTCGAAATTTGCTGCATGGCGTTATAATTATTGGCTGCCAATGACAATGGAAGCAGCAACGACAATGCCCAGAGAAAGTGATTTTATGAGGTGAGTTTTCGAATGTGAGGGTGGCTACCATCAGAGCAACATTGACAATTAATTGCCGAGAAATTTTGCTGCTAAATGCGCAAATTGATTGTGCTGTGGTTGTAATCGATGTCCGTTTATTTCAAATCACGCACATTAATTTCTATGAATGAAAATATTTGCTAGACTTTTCAAACGCACATGAGTTAAATAACACTGTTCTTCAAAAAAAGAATCCGTCGGCTTCCATGAAAACCTTGCCTGATTTCTATGGCTTCAAGTGTGCTGCCAAAATTATAACATGTTCTTACCATTAGCTAGGGAGCTTTCCGACATCGGATTAATGTTCAGCACACCTCAGAACATCATCAGACGAGTTTTTTTATTCACAAAAGGATGTTGATGTAGAACAGTGTAGTTTAACGATGAAGTTAATTGCTTTAGGAGACCATAAATAAATTAAATTAATTGTAAATTCAACATCTGTGCACTATGTTTGCCATGGAAGCGAAACTCTGCAATTTTACTTGTTGGCTAGACACTTAAGATTTTCTTTTTCCACCGGTTAAAATTGATTTTAAAATGATTTAACAGTTCCACAGAACTAATTCTTTCAAGCACCGCTTGGTATGACTGGAAATATTCAATCCTACGGGCTCAAATAAATATGCATTAATTCATGTAAGTTGAACACTTAACTAATTAACTACTTTCTGGGCAGAGAACTATGGTACCATGAACAATTGGTGTTAAACGTCTCTTTCGTGAATATGCAAAGGAACGCCGGCGAAATTCCAGCAATCAAAAGACATTAATTTCATAATACGCGCCTATTGACCTTCAACTTTTATTGTGGCCATATAGTGATGGTTTGTAGCTGCCAGTGTTAGTTGCTTTTGTTGGACATTTCAATAGAATTTTTCGTTGCCTGTTTTTTACGCTTAAGGTTTTTCAAATGCATTTCATGCTCTGGTACGATAGCTACATTTACATGCCAGTGCCATGCAAATACCTCAGTTAACGAATTTGAAAATTTGCCGCTTGCAACTGCAATTCACTTTTCACATCCTAAAGTTTTCACACTTTGTGAAATACCCGTTGATTTTTGAAAAGATGCATCAATATTTACTGGTGACCGCGAGGATTATATGGAAGAATCCGTAGGTAAATACCAGGAAATTCGTTTGCGAAATATTTATGACCTGACACCGTCATAAAGTACTAAACGTTTTCCTTTTTTTATGTCACGCAAAAGTTTAAACGCTCAACATTGAGTTTTAAATGACTTTAATAGAACAGGATGGTGTGTCTCGAACTATTAAGTGCATATCATCTACATGTGTATATATATATAAGTATGTCCATCGAATGTGGTATTGTTAAAAGTGTTTCGTTTAACCATGCATTGCTTATATATATAATTTCTGTAATGACAATGATTAGATTTCAATATTTCATGCATTTTATTAAGGATATTTTCACGTAAAATGCCTTATGTTGCTTAGTAAGCATAAGGAGTTGCAAGCATATTGTACGACTACCTTAAAGAATTTCATGAGGAAGATTCTGAATTGTTTTGTACTGAGTGTAGCAGAGCAATACAGGGCTAAAAACTTTTCCCCGTGTGACTGGATAATGACATATAATGAAGCAAATAGGTTAAATAGAACTTCTTTCAAGATTGTCAGGAATCAGCAATATGCTCAAAGAGAACTCAGCGGCTTAACTAACAATGGGAATCCTTAAACTTTTCAGAGATCAAATCACCGCCATATTTAGATAGCAATTCGATGATTTATTTTGAAATTTCAAGAAATTTGCTTACATCAGCATATCGGAAAAATGGCATTCGCGCTCAAGTGTGACCAATGCAGTCCATTAACGGATAATCGTAGTATGACAACAATTGGAAAAAATACTGCAGATCACCCCAATAATACCAGTCATATGGATATGCAGATAATCGCAAAATCAGTACCATGCCATGTAAATTACCATGCGAAAAATGACAACAACACAATGGCCACATTGCCCCTTAGTGGGCAATACATACCGATGATGTAATCGAATAACTGTTATGCATGTTCATAACATACATACATACATACATCGGAGGATACAGATATGGTTCTTAACAATTGTTGTTGTTTTTATTGTTTAATTGGACACGGAAATGCGTAATGTTGGAACGTGCGTCCGTTCTCTTATCGATTTAACGGGTGAAGGAGTCAAATTGGCATAATTTGACCAAAGCAATAGCAGCATGGGGGGAGGGAAAGGGAAAACATGAAAATGTAACGATATGATGCCAATTAAGACAGCAGATAATAAAACGATCTAAATGTTGTGATGTATTGGAATCAATAAATAAAAACCTTTTATACAACGACCATGATGTTAAGTTTTTGCGAATAAATTTTATGTCTCGACGCATTCCATGAAACATTGCTGCAAGGAGATTGCACACAGCAGCAGTAACTGACTGATTAATGAAGGTTTATCTGGTCGTAAATAGCCAGAGTTTAATGAAAATAAAATGATTGCTACAATCACTGCTGCGGTATGGCGTTGATTGATAAAAACAACTGCAATGGCGAAGGAGCTGACTGTATGGTATACACCCGTACGTGCATGACCCAACGAGCAGCAGCGCATGTCCTAGCAAAGTGGAATAGATGGCCACCCATATATTAAACTGAGAAAAAGTTCAATGGCACAAGCAACCTCGTTGCGAAAGTTAACGTTCCTTGTATGTTGCCTTTAAGGAGCTGAAGAGTTTTCGAAAATGTGTTTTATTTAAATATACATAGTAAGGTTTGTCAACATTGCGGTGGCCCAGACCCATGGACACATACATATGTAACTTACTTATATACTGTAATGGTAACTGCCAAGCACTGAAAAGTTTTGAGAAGAAAAATTTGCACTGCCTAATACTAAACATTCTTAAAGAGATTTTTGTAAGGGTCTTAGCTTTCGGTCTATTTTCTTCATTATATGAATATTTCTTGATATAGATATTGGAAATCGTAGGAACCATGCGTTTTATATGGAGCTTTTCTAGATATTAACTTAACTTATTTTCAGTGTGTCACGTTTGACTCAAACCCACTTTGTATAGTACGATCACTTCAATATAAACTACGCTTGTAATGAGCACTCTTTCAGAGCGAACAGAAATAAATTCTCGTAAGAAACTCACATTTTTCAAATGTTGACCATTTTTATTGCGGTTTGACTTATTCCATCGGTTGCCTGAATGTTTCAGTTTTTCTTTTCTGGTTATACAAAGTGAAAACCAAGGTATATAACCGACGTTGTAAAACTTCCCTCATTCCATTTTACTTTATTTTTTGTTCAATCGTTTTACTAATTACACGCCATAAAACAGCATCCTGATATTTTCGGTCATGCGGATATCCAGCCAACATTGTTTTTGAGGTCGCATTGCGTGCACTATTTCTAAAAAATGATATCAGTTTTGCCATTTTTTAAGAAAAAAAAGTCTGTTGTGTTATTTTCTTATGTTTTTCCTTTTTACCTAGTAAAGTTTTATGATTGGCATTTCGGTATACAAACCAAACGATTATTCGCGCTTTCCGTTTTTTATAAGCCGACCCAAAAAAAACACAAATAAAAAAAATGCCTTGGTATTATAGTCCAGTTATCTAGTTTTAGTTATCTGGCCAGTTCGCAGTATTTGAAAGAAAATGCAGAATTGACCTTGTATGATGATCAATTGCTGCAATAAAAAAGTGACTATGGTTTAAATATTTAAAAAACAGAGCATAATTTTTCATATTTCTCTGAAAAAAGTCTACTTAATTTATAGCTAAGGAAAATTTGCTTGATTTTAGTTAAAATGTCTACATTATTATGGGAACGCTCGCATCGATATGAGGTTTTTTGTAAATATTTTATCTACGTATATGTGATGTGGTCTGCGTGAAGGCATCTTATCTAGCTATTATATAATTTCAAGGAAAAATGTCGTTTAGATTCCAAATTAGGAATTTTTGGAGCTTTTGCTAAGTTAAGCCACTGAATCAATTTTCATATGTTTAAAAATTTAAAAACCGATTTTCTCAAATTCGATTTTTTGACCTCTGATCTTTAGTTCTATATTTCAGACTTTTATCGACAACCATCTACTTTTTCCATATTTTGGACCTTTTTCAAATGCTTCAAACAGAGGCGGCCTTAGCCGTTGCGAGGCTCCGGGCGCGTATATCTTTGCGAGACCCTTGCCTTTGTGGAATAAGATTTAATGATGTTACAAGTGCAAAGTTATAATAAATAAATTTTGAGTATTAAAATTGCTTACTGGAAATTTACATATGTGTCATAGTATTCCGCAGATATGTTTTAATAATTTTTAACTTGAAATCTTCTGTCAGCAGAAGGGTTTCTAAAAGTTTATTGATCATCACTTTTTATATATTTACATAAAGACCCATCTTTACGTTATTTACGTAAGATCTTGAATCATTTATTGAAGATAAAGATTATGCAACGTAACGCACACTGCTGCTCTAACACAAAAGCATAAACAGTTGACACTGATTGCCTGTCAATGACCAGCGAAATGAAACACGGGAAATGCCGAACGTAAATCGAAAACACCACAATAACTACCATGTAAGAATGCAAATAAATATTGGTGCTATTAGTACCTAATATTTTTCTACTTGGGTTGTTGTGCGAGGCCCCGGGCTAATTTTTGCTAATATCTGACGTTTATAGGCATTTCCACATTTATCGGAAAAATGTTGGTCAATATTTTACATTTTTAGACAAGCTTTCAGTTCAAGTTCCCAGAGTCCATTTTCTGATATATATATATATATACTAAACAAGTATTTGTTCAAGATATATGCGAGCTCAATTTTAATTTCGTTTAATCCGAATTCCAAGCACGGTTTCCTTATAACTTTTTATGTGGTATTTCGAATTTCTCGAGATCCAAGCTCATATACGTAAATACATACATATAGCATAGCACAAATTATTTTCCAGCACCTCAAAGTCTATAGACCTTAGTAGAAATCAATACACATGTATACGATTGTAACAGAAAATAGTAAAATTTTATTTATATTCTAAAGAAACGAAATCCTTTGCATTAAGATAAGTAGATGTATAAAAAATAAACCGCTTTTATGAATTTAAAACATTTCTGCTTTGGTCTCATAAACTGTTTAACATAATGTGGAATCGCTTGTGTTTAATTTGATGTCATATGTTGGCTTCAATGTTTATATCGTTTATTCGAAACAATAAAAAGAATTCCCATTATTTGTTTCAACTTAATATTATGCATAATGATTAAACCATAACCGGCCGAATCTTCCGAGCCACTCACACTTTTGGTTTTACTCGTACGCATGTACATATGTATGTGTGTATGAGCACACCTACACCGCTGCTGCTTCGCATTCCCTCGCATTTCTTGCTAAATAACTCAATTATTAATTTTTAGTATACTGCTGGCATTTATCAGAAAAGCCACTAGCATGAACGGTCCATGGAAGCAGCAGCAGCAGCAGCAGGAGATATGGAAGCTTAGTAGGAACAGCAATTATTATGCTTTTGACGATGTGTCTTTGAACGTTATTGCTTCGGCAATATAAATTGAAAATTCTCCTCATTCTGGGTTGGTATGTATGCATGTATGTACTCATGGGTTCCATTGTGTGCACATCATGCTGCTATACTCATGCAGCTACAAGAGCTGATTCGAGCACAGAGATATGGTATATGGTAATGTTTACATTAATACTACGGTGATTATGCGCGTATGTGTTTGTCGCAATTCCGGCTGCTCAATTCTGATTGGTTGCTATGTAGGGAAGGGGGAACAAATTGATAGCCGAAGAAATGACTGTCATGCGCTAAGGCCACACCCTTGTTGCTAACATCTGGTCATGAGATGAGAGTGGATTTCAGTTAGAAATATTTTTGATGTTCATTTTAAGTTTCGGATAAAATATTTGCTCGTTGAACTGGTGCTCGAAGCGACGGTATATCAAAGAGTTTGTGTGTTCTAGAGTAATTCAATTTAAATATATTAAATGTATCGGATATAGTCGAAAACTATAAAGTTTATTGTATTTGTCTTATATTATGAGAATACTGATATTTGGTTAAATAATGACTGCTACAGATATCACCGTGCAACAACACTTTATCTGAGCGGAAAAGTTGGTGTACACACGAAACTGTGTGTATGCTCAGTCTATTCCTAGAGCATCAGCTTTCTTTAAAGAAGAGATAAATTTTTTCAAATATTTTCAACCTCTTATTGTCAACATAAGTCAAAACAAAAAATATATTGTCTTAAATCGTGTTGATTGTCCTCATTCACTTGATATATTGTATGTTTACATAATCATCATCATCATAATGACATTTTAACATTTTTTATGTACATACACAATAATCACTGAGAACTTTATTACTACACTATTTTTTCATAATCATAAGTCTGTAAGACTACTAATTGTTTTCGAACCCAATCTCTCCCCCTCACGACTCTACGAATTCTACTCCCACTTTTAGAACGTTATGTGGCCCCCGCACATAAAGTATATTTTTATAGCAGAGTGTAATCGAAATTGTTTATTCTATACGAATACATAAAATGTTCAAACTAAAATTTCCAACATTCGATATAAATTTAAGAGAAACAATATAAATTGGCCCTGTTATATGTTTATGTGCGAATCTTGTCAAAAACGATACTTTTTGAACCAATTCACCCAACGCCGTTAGCATATGCCTCTTGAGACATGGACTAAGTTCTTTGCCAACATTATAGTAGTGCTACGGGTGGGTAAAAATCTGATTTTTTCGAAGCGAGTTCTAACAGTTTGAAGAGTTTCCACAAGGTTTTCTTTTGGGATCGCACAGTATTTCTTATATACCAGATGATAATAAATATGCCACAATTGAAAGTTAATTCAATAAAAATGGAAATGATTTCGGATGCATGATTGACGAAAATAGTTCACACATAGCTTCTAGAGGTTGTAATTACTGGTCACATTTTATGTCAGCGATATCTCGAGTTATAAAACATAGGCTGCAATTATTGCAATTTTATTACCCTTAAAAATATAAAAATTTGGCGGTCTGGCTAGGCCCCGGAAAATTTTTATTTTTTGGTGTACATAAGGCACTTTAACAACTTTATATTCCACTTACTATATGTATGTATATTGCATGAAAAGGTTATCATTTTATATGTATGTATGTGTATGTACATGTGTACATATGTAAGTGTTTCACAAAGTAAAAATTTATTCAACTGACTAATCACGGCCAATCTTGTGCGTATCCAAAGGTCTATCAACACGAACAACGCGTTCAGCAACATTCAAATAGGCCTCGTACTCAACAATATCCGGTGTTGTATCGTAGTGGTAATGACCGCCCCAATTGGATGATGAAAATGAATGGAAATGTGTCAACCTTAAGTCCAAGCCCTGGAAAATGAAACAATAATAATATTACTTGATTTGTTAAATATTAAAATGGTAACCAACATGTTCATTAGTGACCAACGTTCCAACGGCATTCAATTTGGCTGGCATATCATAAAACTTAAGCCAGGTATTGACTTCTTCGTCCGTGTTGATGGGTGTCTTACTAAACGCACGCATAACGTGCTGGTGTGCTGTGCCCGCATTTAAGAGGAAAACACCTCCCATGCCTATACTCAAAAACGAATATTTTACATTGAAATGTTTTCACAAGAAATAAGAAAACTCCAAATATTCCTTACCGACAGTCTTATCTTGGAACTTTGCTTCCAATGCCAGACGTATGCAATCGATGAAATTTTGCTCTCCCTTGCGTTGCTTGCAGTGAATTCGTAAAACTTGGCCAGGCTCACCATTGCAAACATACATGTTCAATAGTAATGCACAACGTGGATCAGTATCAGGTATGCGTTCCAGCACACATTCCTCCTGGGGGCCATGAACTCTTGCTGTATAGCTACCATTGGTGAAAGTATCATCTTCCTTGATGCTCATATTAAACATACCCTCACAGTTGATATTACGAAGTGGATATGGGCCAGCACCAGCACCAACACCGAAAATCCTATTACATGATCCCATACTCCGCACCAAGACTTCTTTAACGTTGTACAGTTTGGATAGTTGTACCAACGGGAGCAAATATGGAGGACCGCCAATTTCCAATAGCGTTGGAGAACCTCCAAAACCTAAAGTGATGCAAAAACACCAATGAAATAAATTATAATGTTTGGAAGATTAGAGGTAAAAGTTTTAAGAAATGGGCCGATATATGTTGACCTCTAAAGTTAATCAGTTTTTCTCATGTCAGCAAAGAGAACGTAAAACACAATAGACATAAAAAACTAGGAACTATCTCTTTAGAAACTTTTTTTAAAAAAAACTGTTCTAAGCACGTTAAACTCGAGAAAGCAAATTGGTAAGCATACCACAAATTCGGAAATTTAGACTTTAGAGCAGGGTCAAGGCATAAAAAATATAAAAATTCGCCGGGTAAAGTTCTCAATACTTAATAAATATATTATTTTTCCCTTTTCTGAACGAATAGTTAAAAAAATATTGGTCAGAAAAATGTAACAGAACTGTCATCAAAATAAGTTAAAAACATTCAACAAAATATTTTTTTTTAAATACATAAATAAAATATACGTATGGCACACATTCAACTCAAAGTTTTGAAATTTTCAGAAAATGCAAAAACTGTTTTGAAGCTCGTGAATTCTTTTCAGAAATAAAGTGTGGATTATTTATTAGGTTCTGACAGAATATGGTTTGAAACCAATCGACCACAACAGCTTGAACTCTCCGACATAACTAAAAATATGACACATGAGTGCGGTGTGTACATACATATGTATGTATCTATGTATTTTGAAAATAACTTTTACGAACTACAGCTTTCAAGCCAGGCTTGATCACACTGAGTGAAAGGTTCAAAAATTAAAATATTTCCTTATTTTGCTCAAAAGATTTATAGTTACCAAGGTTGAGTGTGAATGTCGATAGGATATATTTTCAAAGATAATCCAACGAATATCGGGCGTAGGTCTGGAATACGCTTGCGAAAATTTCAGTTGGCTGTTTGTTACATCCATCTGAATAAATTTTCTTCTTAGGCAACAAATTTTTACCTGTGGAAATTTTTTTTTGCTGCTAAACCAATTAAGTGTGTACTTTTTAATAGAAGATTTGGATTTTAATAATTTTTCTAGGAGTAATTAACTGATATACTACATACATACATACTTAAATATGATTTTGTTGAAATTAAAGAAAAATGCAAGCTTTTGTGCTCGACAGATTCCGATATAGAATCGTTTAAGAATAATGCTATTTTTTGGGCGGGGTACAGTGATCCTAACTCTTGTCAGAAATAAACATTTTTTTTTTATGAAAGCTATCCAAAATGTGAATCGAACGTCGGAGCTCGAATTCTTGAAAAAAATCGTTTTTTCTCATTTCAATTAAATGAAAAAAAAATGTTGCAAATAATTTGTACATTATTAAAAAAAAAAGTTAAAAAAGAATCAAAAATCGTTTTTTGGATGATTTACAATATTTTTATGTTATGAAAACTTTCAGTAAATGCTTGGGAGGCTTAAAGTCTTACGTAATTAATGTACACCCCCTAATTCATTTAGTTTTTAATCATATATAATTATTAATTAGTTTGACAAACCTTTATCCACTAGACCAAATTTTTTATCAGTTAGATCTGGACATTGCACAATCTCCACTGTGGAACTGTTGAAGTTCTGAGATAGCGGCTCGCATATGGCTGTAATAATAAAACGAAAAAAAAAAACATTTTTAAAGACTTCACTGTAAAAGCATTCATATCAACCAAATTCTTATCAAGTTATCTACAAAGGTGGATAAGCTTTTGAGAGAAAAGCTTTACTCTTAGTTTTTGCTATTCAGAGAGCGAGCAATGTATAGAACCGGTCGGTCGGGCGCATGCTGTCGATATGTATGTATGTATTCATATTTATTTTATTAAGTATCCAAATGAAGGAAAGTATTTCAATAAGTAGAACACCTGAAATGCACTCTAAGTTTCCGTATTTATGTAGCTGATGTTTTCTCTATAAATACCATTTTTAACTTCCTCGAGCGTTGGTACATAAAGCGGTTTCTCCTCGAATAGCAGCTCTGCAGTATTTAGATGTTCGGCTGTCGACATTTTCTCTGTTTTTATTTTGGAATAAACAATTAATTGTCTCACTACACTCGCAACTTTAAAATTATGCCGGAGAATCATAGCACAATAATACAGGTTGGGTACATGACTTTTCCGTCCAAAGTAAAAATAAAAAAATTAAATCAAAATAATTTTTTTTTTGACATTGGCCGCAAGATTCATAAATAAATCTTTTTGTTTTTTTATTTTTCATTTGGTTCACTGGCAAGTGTACCCAACCTGTATTACTGAATACGGCAGAGAGCAGAACGATAAGACGTACAGTTAATGTTTGGATACAATCTACGACTGAACGGTGATGGCAGTAACAAGTGAGCTTCAACTACTTGTTTGCTCACAACTTATTTATTTACTTTAATTTAATTTTATAGCTTGAGTATGTAATATACAGGGTGGATGAGATAAGATAATGAGCCCGCATATCAAAAACGATTTATGTTCTTTTGCCTGCACAGTTCTAATTGTAAGAGAGATACAATATCTTAAGATTGCTTAGATAATGCAAGAGGTTTCACTTAAATCTATATCATAGATTGTACATTCATTTCAGACAGTGGCGGCACTTTACCAACACCTTGGGGGGAGCGAGGAGGGAGGGCGGCGCCGAGAATTATAATTCTACCACTATTAAATGGTTTTATTAAATTGATGCATTGAATAATAACTACTACCAGTTCCTTTGGACAGCCAATGCCCTCCCCAGCCCTACCAAATTGACGTCACTGATTGTTCATACATATACATTTAGTTATGTCTCTATTGAATGATTTAAGACAGGTCATATGTTTTACTTCTTTACAAATTTCTTGCAAGCAGAGGTTTTTGTATTATGTTTATTCCTCGGAAAATAAATCACTTAAATTCCCTTATTTTGATATTGAAGAGCTTAACTCTTAAGTGCAACATCGATTACAGTAAGGCATTTGCCTTCACTCATGTACATATGTATTAGCCTCCACGGATCTAAGATAAGCCTTTGGAGGGGAAAAGTGATGCAACTGGGTGCATGGAACATTTTATTTAGTTTAAAATAAACTGACATATTGGCAAAAGCCACCTTCTGAAGGATTTCGGCGCCTTTGGTCATTTCTCTAACAAGTTTATGAGTTTATTCTATAGATTGCTGCAATGAGTCGAGGGTATCCTTCGGAAAAACTTCAATTTAATTTTCAAAAAAAATTAAAAATGTTTAAATACATACATATATTTGCATAGCTTTTATTATATCAACACCCTATTTTGAATGTAAAAGTATTTTCACTCGAATCGAACAATGCCAGAAGAAAGCTTAACACTCTCCGCTCACCTTACACTTGACACAATTGTTTGTGATAAGACAGTCACATTGCATTTGCACTGTTTACAAACAATTTGCCACGGCAGATAAGACGCGAATGACCGCATTTTACAATTACGAGTACACTCTGGACATTTGAATGTCAATCAACTGATGTATTTAATAGATAGTATTTATGATAAACACGCCACAAAAATATATAGAAGCTTACGCACATTTATTAAGTTACTTTTAGGCACACATATATACGAAAACATTTAAGGTATATTTAAAAACATTTAAGTAATATGAGAAATTTATTAAACCAAAATAGTCCTTCTCGATTTGTCGTGAGTACAGCGGTTTTTAAGATATTTGATAACATCGATTTTCCAAAGTAGCAAATGAAAAACAGCTTTGTATGTTAAGGATCAGAATTGTTTTCAATTATTTCCGGGCAAATAAAAAAATAATGAACGTCGTCTTGGTTTCACTTTTAAATTTTGGAAGTAAGTCTATATTTTCTCTTTTTGGATTCTTCCCATAACTTTTATACTCTCACATACATGTATCAGAATGGTTGCCCTATAAACTTTTTGTATCACCAATTTTTTGTGTCGTTCAACGTTTTGAACATCAAACTTTTTGAGGTCTAACTTCTGTCGTCCGAATTTTGGTTTCTTAATTTTTCGACATCCAACTATTATATCGTCCAACTTTTCTGTTTTTGGCGACTCAATAAAATTATGGATGTTTGTTCAATTATTGCGCTGATGCGTTTTGGAACTTTCACATTGTCAGCTTTTTTTTTGTATCGACTGCATCGGACGCAAAAATAAAAAGTTAGGAACAATGTGTACAATTAACCATGATTTAACTATATAAGGTACTGCAAAAAAAAAATGCTGCTTCTTCCAAAAGTAAGTGTTGTGTCAAATCGTATATAATATTTTTTTTTTAAATTTTTGCATTGGATATCAATTTTGACACTCCACTCTTCCGACGCTCAACACTTTCAGATGTAAGTTTGACAGCTTGCGAGAACCTTAATAGTTAAATCATGCAATTAACGAGGTAGAATTAATCTGTCAAACTCAAACTATGCAACCGTGAAAAGTTACACCATGGCTATCAAGAATAAACAAAGCACAAGAAGACAATACATCTGACAACGCGCGCTTTTAATGAGCCTGTTTGTAATATAATTCGGTGGCTTATGTATAATATCTGTCTGTGATTTTGACAGCAGTAGCAGACTTTTTTTATCTTGCAGGGTTGTATTAGATGGAAGTTTGACAGCTCTGACTTACCTCATCATTGTCATGCGTGTCATGATTGAACGAGCATGTTGCTTATTTTGTCATTATTTTCATTCGTTGATCTCATCGGTTTCTGCTTTTCCTTTCGCGTTTATTCCGCGACGCTTCCGAGCGTTAAATTTATTTATCTATTATTTTTTTGGGACTGAGTTATTTGTTGTTATTTTTGCCGCTGCAACGCATACCAGTTTTTGTAAAATATTTAAAAAAAAACACAAAACTGAAATCATCGTACGTTTTTGAAAGAAAAAAACAAAAAAACTGCATTTACCTATAAGGAAAGCGAATACGTGCGAAATATGTGACTAAACGAAAAGAACAGAAAACAAAGCATTTAAACGTCCGCATAAATAAATAAAATTAGTTTTGGCTGAGGAGAAGAGAGGAAGAAAATATGGGAATCATTCTAGCAAAATTTAGGGTATTTAATTCATTAAAAAAAATATTCCGTATCCATATTTATTATTCAATTTTTAATGACGTGCGCTGTCGGCGTCCAATATTTCTGCTGGCGCCGTCGCTCACTTTGTTGTTTCTATTTATAGAAGCAAAAGACCACAGCTGAGGTTCTTGAGAATCTGGAGGAACGCATTCAACAAATTGAAAAATATTCAGTCAATACACAGGAGCAAAAAAAGCGGTTTGTTGGCAATTTTTTGGCATGCTCCATTGGTATCTATGTCGTGGCATTTTTAATATTCTACTTTGTCTACTTCCCACCTACATGGAAGAAGCGCGTCATCTACTCGGTACCGCTATTGCTGTTCCCAGCGGTGTAAGTTATAGTGCAGCATTCTCCTAATCTCGTAAAATATCTTCTCACTCTCTTCTAGCATAATTCTTCTGCGCATGGTGTTTACGTGGTACTTTCAGCGCAAACTCAACAAAAATTCAGTAAAATTAAGTGTCTTGCGCGCAGAGAAAAAGAAAATCTTGGAAAATGTCATGGACACTCAGACTTATAAGGTATTTGTGTTTAAGAATGCGAAAATATGACCATTGCAAGCTCGGTGCTAGCATTGCTTGGTAATATGTTTGCTG
This sequence comes from Meiosimyza decipiens, assembly GCA_963680825.1. NCBI lineage: Eukaryota > Metazoa > Arthropoda > Insecta > Diptera > Lauxaniidae > Meiosimyza > Meiosimyza decipiens. The sequence continues at coordinate 80,296,853 of OY804261.1, read as the reverse complement.
CAGTTGTGACGTCTGCATGAGTCGCTAAAATATTTGCAAGTTTCACATTTCGTTGATCGTAAAGTAACACGATTCATTCATTCGATGGTGATGAGATGATTTACTTATTTACTGTAAACTGAGATTTCGCATATTCTGAAATATTTAGATGCAAATTAATAGCCACTGTGGGTCTGCACAAATAATAACGGTAAAAGATTGTGAAGCGACTGCAAAAGTAAATTTCCTTTAACTTCAATGAGAACCTAAACATTGGCCATTAGATCCTCAAATCTGAGGAAACGGCGATGAAAACGAAACATTTAAACTTTTCATTATAAGTAGATAAAAACTAAATAGATTAATTTATTAATATTTCTATGATGAAATTGCAAGAAGTCCTTTGCGTCGGCATGCGTTCCTGAACCTTAATTTTATTTTTTACAAACACTAAGCTATTTGTTTTTATAGAATTGGAAGAAATGATCCGCATTGATGAAAACTTAAAAGTATTCACCGAGTGAGATAGTTGGGTTCATTAACAGGGTGGTAGTTGGATTTTCATACATAGCATTTTTACTTAACAATTTATTGAAATTTGTAATGGAAACTACAATATTCAAATTAAATTTTTGCTGGTAGTTTCAGAACAAATTGCCCTATAAAACAAACTTTGCAAAATGTCTCATAACCGTGTAAATCGGCAGTTGAATTTGAAAATTTAGATGTTTTTTGAGGCTATTGGCATTTGTTAATAGAAAATTTGGTCAATAATAAATTTTTTCGAAAAAATAACTGTTGTACCCATTGATCCACTAATTTGAGTGTTTCTCGAAATACAATTGTGGCAGCAGCAGCAACACGCACTGTGGAACAGAATATAAGCGGCAGCAACTAAATCTACCAAAATTACATTTAAACAAAAGTGTCGAAAAACAGCGTTGCGTAATATATGAACAGCCTCTTATGGCGTAATTCTAAAATAATGGGCAGTTCTGTATCAGATTTAGCACACTTAAAACCATAACAAAAGTTATGTTTCATACCGCACAAACGTTTTATTTTTTATTAAGTGCCTGTGAGGTTACTTTATGGTTTTTACCACTGAATACCGAACCCAATCCGCCAGCGGTCTTCCCCAAGGAGCAATATCTTGATTACAACTATAAAGAAATACGTACCTTATATGCGTGTGTCCATATAATCTCTTCGAATATTCCCTTACATATTTCAAAGGAGTAAATTGTGCTTAAGCTCGTGGGCAACACTCATCTAGAGCTCGAAAGTTTTCATTTTACAATCAATATTCATAACAAACATTTATTTTTAGATTGCTGTTAATCTTCTTTCCCGATTTGGAGATAAAACAGCCAACGGATCTAAACCAACAACAGGTATACATTTGAAGGAATTGTCTCTTTAATATAAGTCTTAAATTATTAATACACACATAACAGCACTAACACCTAAGTTAACCAGCACAACGCCGTTGCGACCCACTGAATCAATTCGGGGACTAACAGCATCTTACGCCGCAAATAATCAGCTGAATACAACGGCAAATCGCACTGGACTCACAATCACACCGCGGCAACAGTTTTTGCCTAGCGGCTATGGCACAAGTTCTTTATCACGACAATTACTTGCAAATTCGCCAGAGACGCGCAATCTCCAAGAGTTGCGTCGACGCACACCGTTTCCAATAGTCAATCAACAAAGCAAAGGTGTGTTTGAGCGATTAGTTGACATATTGATCGGCGATGGTCCACAGGATCGTTTTGCAATGATATGCAAAGAATGTTTTGCACACAATGGTACTAAAGTTATTATTGTTGCGTCTTTCTTCTTAATACTTTTTTGGTTTTTCAAAGGCATGGCTCTTAAGGAAGATTTTGACTTTGTCACATTTCGCTGTGCATTTTGCAATGTCTTAAATCCATCACGTAAAGCGCGACCTGTTGCCCCACCTTTGCCCTTGCAACAAGGTGGTACGCCCAACAGAATCACTACCGCCAGCGATAGTTCAGATTCATCATCTACATCGGATAATGATGAACATGGTAAAGCTTTAAATATCAAACTTATATTTATAATTTATTTTGAGTTTTCTTTTTCTTTTCGCTTGTAGAAAAAGATAGCACTGAATTACCACCAGCCATAATAACGACTGAAGCCAACTTACCGGAGGCTAACAATGCTAAAAATATTGAAACTGTAGAAAATGAAAATGGTTATGATGCTGATGACGATGTGGAGCTGAATAAGGAAAGCGAAGCGGCGCTTATAGATAAGCATTTTAGTGAAGACTCGAAACATAACGATGAATATAAGAAGGAAATGTAACGCTGTTTAATTTGAATCTATGCTTAACATGTTTGTTAATTATTTATAAATAATTTTTTACAATGTTTTTTTTTTGTAATTTATATAATGAGAATATGCTAGTTAATGCTTGATTAATGCTTACTTTTCTTACAAGTTATATTATAAACTCGTTTTGTTTAGCTTCAAGCTCTATTGAACTGAGATTTTCTTGAATTTAATGAATATTTATGACATGAATTTGTTTTTTTTTTTCGCTTTGAAAGCGAAATAAATGAAGTTAAAAATAAAATATATTATTTTTTAATATAAATAATATTAAAAAAAAATTATTTTGCTTCAAAGGCTAACAAAATACAAACTTTGCATCAAAAAATCTTTTAAACTTTCGATTGACGTCTACCTTTAAATAATCTGTGTCTGAATTTTTAATTTTTGTGCTCGCTGATGTATTTTTAGTACACAGTATGCTGCCATAAAGTTATATCCAATCGCGTATTCTTTCCGTAGTCATATCTCTTGAAGTAAATATTAACTAGGTGAGAGCTCAAGATTTTATTTTCAGGTGTGTAATCAGGTGTGGTAGAAACGCAATATAACAATGTTTTATCAGCTATTTCACCAAAATAATTCAGTATAGAGTTTGTTAAGAGTCTATTTAAAATGCTAACTTCAAACAGCAGTTTTGAACAAAAAGTGACACTGACAATTTTATAAAAATGTAGAATCAGAACTTCGAACTACATTTTTAAAAGGCAAACCCGTTTTAGAAACCAAATTTAATAACCAATATGGAAGCTATACACCCGATTGGAGCAATTTGCAAGTGGTTCAATAATTTGCGGTATGTTGGAAGAGCTTAAAAGACTGAACATTCGGGAGGGCCACTACACCTGAAATCATTGAATAAATTTACGAAATGGTAAACAATGGTCGCATGTTGAAAGTGCGCGATATGGTAATCGATCGAACAAGATTACTTGGATATGAGAAAGTATTTGCATTTGCTAACGATTGACAGCAAGATCGTACAATTATGCCTCACCAGGGACCAAGAAATGGTCAAAACAATGGATTTCTCGAGGTAGATCATCTCTAAGAAAGTGTTTTCCTTCATAAATGACGTGGATACTAAAGGCGAACTTCGAGTATCTTTCGCGGAAACTATACTTAAATGCTTAGTCCCAATATCGAGCTTTTACACTATGTCCGATCTGGGATAGTAGCGGGAAATAGCTGCTGGCATAATAGTATGAAACGTTTACCACTACTTTACCGGACTGCAGCATTTTCGTTCCACTTAAATTTTTCAAAGAAATCAACTTACCTTAATTAATATAGATCTGATTTTGTTCAGAGTCAAGATCATTTTTTATATCTATCATAACTTTATGGGAACATACTGTAGTAACGGTGGATATGACTCATTGCATAGAAAAAAGTAAAACTAATTATATAATGTTGAGATGGACTGAAATTAATTTGTGTCAAGTCAAGTGAATTTATTTGGCGGGTCCATTTTATTTTGCACAAGATTTCTCTTATATGCTTCAATGATTTTCATCTTGATTAAGCTTGCAATAATAAGGTTAGTTAACACTGGCCCATTTGCGATATATAAATTTTGTAAATAGTGAAAAGTATTGCAATACATAATTTTTATTAATTTCGCAAGTGTTCATGCTTTACGCGCATTTAGCAATTCTATTACTGACCAATCTAACACCCAGAACATGCAGCAACTGAAGAAATGACACAATCGCCATCACTCTACCAGAAAAACAAAGCATGCGTCGTCGTCTGTCTGTCCGTTGACAAACATAACTAATAAACCATAGCACTATTGAAACTTTTCCGGACCATTGATCAAGGCTAACGAGACCAGATTGGTGAACAATAGCGAACACAAAAACCGCAAACATTTTTATGCTTTAAAGGCGACTCGAATCAAATCGAGGCGAATTGAAACCTGACTAAAGTATGACGTGACGCCACCTACAGTATTTGACTGCAGGCTTGTTTCTTCCATCACCGCCGCTGAGATCGCCAAGTGCGCACGGTCATCTAGAGAGCCTAACAGCAACAATGAATGCAGCAAGAAGTGGCGAAACCACCGCACCTCAGCATTCCACTGTACGAGTCTATATATAAGTGACTGAGGGTTCGACACGACTTGACCACAAATACCACAACTAGAATGTAGATGTTAATGCACTTAGCTGCATCAGGCTGCCAACGAATCGACCAATCAATTGTGTAAGTACCAAGAAAATCTAACGACATCAGCGAACGATCAGCGCAAGCGCAACACTTCGAATTGAATTCTAAGGTTGACTAGAAACAACGAGTTGCATTGCTGCAGTGTGGTCTGCTTAAACAACCGTTAAAATGCATTGTAAAGGTGTCTAATATCGCATAAAATGCATATGTGTGAATGTTTGTATGTGGGTGCGTATGTATATGTAGGTATGACTAATAGTAAGTATGTACTGATTAAAATATGTAGCAGTTGATTATTATGTACATTGAAGTAATTTATTTAAAAGAAAATGTTGAGATTTTCAATTTCAAAATTAGAATAATAACGTACCCACATATATTTATATTATTGCGAGTGTCAGATGTTCTTTGGATATCATTTAATTTTTTTTTTTTGAAAAATCTTTTGTTCATTTATCAACATAGTCTCTTTTTAGTTCAATACACTACGCCCAACGATTTATGAACATTTTTAGGCCTTGAAAGTAGTAAAATTTCCAAATAGTTTTCTGTTTCCTTTTCATTTAATGAGAACTTTTTCCCAGTCATGCTTGGGAAGAGAATGAATAGAGTGAAGGCGGTACCAATTCGTATCGCAAGTCGTCCAAATTATCGTTGCGGAGCTGTACTCTTTTTGAACAATATATGTACACACATCCGTGATCGTATTTCCATGCCAATGAACACGTTACAAGTTCCAGAAAACCGTGGCAGTGCAGGGCATGCAGATAAAAATGACATAGTTTCTGTGAAATATTTGCTGAGTCCGAAAAACAAATTCAAATACATACTTCCCGAAACAGACCAATATTCATACACTAGCTAAGACAAAAATATATCATTTATAGCTAAGCCTTCGAAGAAATCTATCTAAATTCTTTTTGAGAAACTGACGCGTGACAAAAGGCGATAGCTCGTATAGAACTAAAGTCAGCATGTAGCACTACAGCTACCCTACAGCCAGCAGCGGAGTATGCTTCTGCACCAATTCCGGTTCTAAGCACCAAATGCGAAACGTTGTCCACAAAAGTTGCAAGACAACTCAAGACACATCACACTTATTCCTGACTGACGCAAACGCAGTCGAGGAATTGCTTACTTTAGAGTATGCCTTAACTCCACAAATGACATTGCAGTGGATATCAAATGAATAAATGTGTATTGAGGCTGGAAAGCCATTGAATTTGATGATTGCAGCATCGACTGTTATAAAATGGCTTGAGTTTCGGAACATGCCTTAGAGTCTGTGAAGAGGAAAATTCGCTGCAGATTGGATAGTTCTTTATGCAAGGATGTAGTTCAAGAATAAATAGATTTTCTCAGTGCATTTAATTACAATATTTAAATATGCACGTACCAATAAGTCTAATAACCTTTTCAAAGACAAAACAGTGTCATATTTGAGTATGAGTACTATAAGTGTCTTAATATATATGTATATACCTTAGTAAGTAGGTGTTCGTAAGTATTTATTTGATTGTGCATTGAGTGTCTGCAAAACTAGTGCAAGTTCGATCACAAAATAAAAACCGGCTAAGAGCTCGATATACTGATATTTATCTTCCGGTAAGCATAGAGTTTCGCAAGTAACGAAATGAGGCGAGGTTATGTGGTTCTATTCATATACATGTGTACTATATGTACATGTGGAAGTATTCGTATAAGAGTATCGGGCAAAATTCTATTATGCACATAAAAAAATATAAAAATGCGCAAAGAAATAATTGACATTCAATGGATTTGCATTTGAATAACATGGCTGTTGCAGTGGCGACATAAAGCAGCCTATGGGTATAATTTAATGAGGTGTAGATAAATCCATTAAAAAATAAATAAATCAAAAAATATTTGGTTCAGAGGCCGCTTGAAAGCTACTACCAATGGTATCCCAAGTAGCAAAAAAGGTTTTATGGCTTCTTTTACATACCTTTTAAAGACAAGTAGAAAGACAACGTATCATATTTATGAATTCTGTAAAGGAGCTTATAAGAGCCATTTGGCGTATGAAGTATCAAGACAATTTCCCCTCTTTGGTATCTTTCAAGAGACTCGGTAAGTTATTTTTCTGAGCTGTTTAAAAGACACCTTGAAAACACCTAAAAAGATTTTTAGAAATTTTGATTCAAAGCTATTTTAAAGACCACACTGTTTTGTAAGCTGGGTTTTTGTCTTCATGACTTCCCGTGACGCTACTCGTACTAGGGATGCTAAGTTGAACTATATTGCTGATGTCATTAGATCCAGCACTACAATTTTATCTTCTTTGACAAATTCATTCCACAAATCTATTCAAGATGGTGTGCATGGAGCATGTTCTGGATAAATTCAGCTGAATAAAGCTACGGTGGGTATGTCAGTGAACAAGATGATGGCGAATGATTTTTGGTATACGCATGAAATCAATTACATCGATTACCTTGAAAAGGGCGGAGTAATCACCGGAAAATATTATTCATGATGTTTTATGACTTAAAACAAAAATGACCGCATGTGGACAACGTTCATCAGGCATCGTAAATTTCAATTTGCGATATTTCAGAAAAAAAGAAGATATCAACATAATTTAAAATGGGTTTCGAAGAGGAAGAATAGTTCTTTCGGAACCCATTAATGGCTACATAAAAAAAGTTTTTTCCGATCTAACACAATTTTATATATCTTGAATTATGTCTTTCTCGTTCCTACAAAAGCAAACTTCAACCAATGAAACTATTTTTTATTTAACATAACTTAAAATATTTCGAAAACTGTGGCTTTTGCAATTTTATGTTAGTCAAAAGCTGGAAATATCAGAGAAATTCTGACATCGGATGAACCAGAGGTTAGACCAAATTTGGGCGAACTATGTTAACTGTCTCCAAACTTAAAGAAATTACTGTTGACAAAGAAATCCTAATTTGGCCGAAAAAAATGTATTTTCTTTCATAGGCCGATTACTTTTCAGCCCGATCTTATATATTTGTGCAATTTTCACAAATTGCCTGGAATAACCTGAAAACGCTCCTGTTTGTTAGCCTTTTCGCCGCATGAATGAAAGTTCAATCCATTGCCAATGCAATGGCTATTTGTCTGTCCATAAGTTTATCAGTCTCGTTTTCTATATGGCTGTAATAAGCAATAATCTGCGGTAATAACCATGCTAAGTATTCAATCAGTCAACGTAACAACAGCAATAGCAGCAACAACAGCTTTAGCAACAACAACAACTATATCAACTACATACCTACTCCAACACCTCAAACGACCAATAGAATGGGAGGAGTGTGGCAACAGTAAGAAACTGCAGCAGCAGCAACAGCAGCCGAGCGACAACAACAGCAAGATCAATTTTTGTTCCGCCTAAGCTTGCAAACGCAAATTCTATTCGGGGTATATAAGTGTCAACTTTAACCGGACCAAATAACAGTTCGGTTCAGTACGAAAACCAAATTGGAAGTTTAAATTTATTTTTATAGTCCAATTTGCTTAGCAATAGAATTTTGATTGAAAAGCCTCAACACCAAACCTAGGAATATTTAAATATGTTGTGTAAATTGGTAAGAGCCTTACAAGCAAATTTTTGAAGCAAAATAAATATTTATGTAATTCGTCCCACAGGCGCTCGTATCGTTGTTGTCGCTGGCTTTTGCCGCTCCACAGCACCAACAAGCAGCACAGTATCCTGCTGGTGTTAATCCGGCGGACTGTCCCAATTTCCCCATCTGTGATAACGCTAGACTTCATAACCCACAACCACATTGGAATGCCCCACAGCCAGCATGGAATCAATGGAATCCAACACCACAACAACACTGGGACGCACCAGCACCATCATGGCAACCTCAACCTGCCTGGCAGCCACAACCAGCATGGGGCGCACCTGCTGCACCAGCAGGCGGTGATAAATTCCCTGCCGGCGTAAATCCACACTCTTGCCCCAACTATCCATTCTGTGATGTCAATGCTGGTCATCATGGTGCCCCTGCTGCCCCACCACTACCGGGCTGGACTGAACGCTTGTATCCCGCTGGCGTATCCCCACATGAGTGTCCAAACTTCCCCTACTGTCATTAGAAGAAAAACGCTGTTCGCTAACTGCATGTTGCTGCTACGAAATAAAATAGAATCAATTGTTGGACGCATGTTTTCCATCTTCTTCCCTTCCTATACACTCTGTCAATATGTTATCTCATTTGTAAAACTTCTCAGCAATCATGTTGGAAAAAAAAAATATATCCTATCATCCTTAAAAACTTTGTTGTTGGCGGAATAAAAATTTATTTTGAAAAAAAAAATTAATGAATCACCGAGTTTTACTTGAATATGTATCATAAGTATCTATCTGTAGTCAGATCAGATTTAATGATTTAATTACTACCCGTACATCGCAAATCAATCAACTCAACAACTACACCCACAAAACTGTCCAAGATTTTGCGGAAATCGTGGCACTGCATTTGTGAAAGTAGTTCTGTATGGCTGCTCGCCTGTGAATTCAACATGCGACCACCTCGGTGCACAAGGTCAAGACCACGTTGAACATAAGTGGGACCTGTATTGATTGGAGTTGATAATTACTATATGTGAGATAGTTAATTCAGGCAGTTACGTGACATACTTGCGGCAACAAGTTAAACCCGTTCTGCTAACTTCTTGCTTAGAATTCCATATTTGGAGACATTGAAATGTTGCAGTTTAAGGATGCCGGTACCGTGTTTGCGTTAAATTGCACTTAAGAAGGAAGCATTTAAGTGCTTGTAAACATGTTTGCTAACACTATATGTTCACATATGTACATACATTATGAGATTATTTGTAATATAGCCATTAAAAAATGCGACTGGTATCTTATGGTTAGATTAGAGTAGCTCGTAAGCCTTATTGCTAAAGATTTGTTGTTTCATGCTCTTGAGATATCTAGCATTATTGTTTCACATATATAATTTCACACGGTCGAAATGTGGTAAAAACTTTTGTAATGTTGAAGAAATTTGATTGTACAGGGTGTTTCAATTAAGCTGCATCTGCTAAATGTTATCCTTCTCAAAGTTGACATCTTAAGTTCGGATTTGGTTTTTCGTAGCCAAATTGCCCTCAAGATTGCAATGTTCCTTTTTGTTTTAATTTAGAGCAGCGATGGGCACGTACAGGCCCTTTCCGCCCTCATTGCCCGAACCATTATTCGACGCATAAGCAAGGAAAAAGTAATTCGCAGAGTTTCATTGTTATCGACGCACAGCGTTGACTTGAGTTCAAATGAAAATAAAAACAACACACAAATGTAGCAATTGTTTTTGTTGGTAGTGCAATAAGAATTCTTTTTTGAGATGTTGGCAAATTTGAAAATTAAAGCAAAAGCACTTTAAAATTTCGTTTATTTTGGATTTATTTTATTGTTGCGCCTTTTTGCTAGATTTCTATGCCCACCACTGATACTCTAAATCTAATCATAATAATAAGCTAGCATGAACCTTAGAAACTTTAATCGGGAAGCATTTCTCTCATAATAATATTCGGTTGTGTCTCGCCATTGTATTCCAATAATTTTTGTTATTTTCAAAATAAACTCGAAAACAACACGCATTCTACGACATCTTTTAACATCACTTGGTTGTTTCTACTGCGGTTATTAAAGGTATTGTAATCACACTTCACGAAACAATTCGTAATGGTTTGGATTATCACTGGACTGAAAGAATGCTGATTTTGACTTTATTGCGTGCTTTTAGTAAAAATGTAGTTGGAGCGTTTTCTTGTAAAAATTTTAGCAAATGGTTTGTATAAATCATAGTTTTTTTGCATGATCCTATTGGGGTTACTAAGTTACTGAGTCCGAATCCGGTAACCGTCTCAAATTTTTCAATTTACGGCAAGTGCGTGAGTTTCTTGAAAATGATTTATTTTCCTCGATTTTAAACGGAAATCTGGTATCAAGCAGAGAAACTTCACTTTTGACGACTGTGCTGATATTTTAGAATACTGATGCTTTGCGAAAAAATATATGACAAGCCAGTAAGTATTTCACGGTGGAATTTAGGAGCGATACAATGATGTGAATGTGGATCCAAACATGAAAGTGGCTACGGCATATCAAACTAAAAGAGGAAGACGTTGTCTCGTCTACCAAAAATTTTAGATCACTGAACTTTATAGAAAAGTAACAAAACTCTTTCTAAGATGACGATGGTTGAAAGTAAATACGATAATATATTTACATCTCAAGTTATTTTATCTACAAGTTTATTTATTAAATGAAAAATTGAAATGTCAAATCATCAACAAAAAACAAATGAAAATACGAATAAAACTATGAAAACTAAATATAGATTTGTACAAAAAGTTGTTACTAAACTAAGACAGTAGAATGAATGTATGTCTATTTACAAAGTACACTGTTAAGAACTTCACTGCAGTTAATACGACCAGCCCTTAAAGTCGTGCTCTTCATGGAGATCGTGATGATCATGATGATCATCGTGGTGTTCTTCGTGGTGCACATGTACCGGCACATGAACTTCCTTGTAAACTGGCACATGCTTGATGACTTCCTTGTAAACGGGCACATGCTTGATCACTTCGACCTCCTTGACTACTGGCACTTTCTTAATATGATGATGATGTATGGTGTGGACTTTGTATGGTACGTGAATGGTATGATGTTCACTGTCAAGGAAAACACAGAAAAAAACGGATAATGTAGAAAAATGTCGTAATACTACCTCCACTACCACTACCACTACCACTACCACTACATAAATTCAAAAATGAATCATATCAAATTGTAATGGTCCGCATTGATGGCGATTATCGATTAGCAAAAAAAAACTGAAAGTGAAAATACTCGTTACGAGGCATGTGCACTGATTTGATAATTAAAATATACGCAAGTTCCAGCATTCCAGTGCACGTAGTTGTCTTGCGACTAACAATTAGCGATTCAAGAAATTGAACATTGAATTGATATCCGATGCAATGTTTGAACTTGCCTTTGTGCAAATTTGGCCGGCGACCAAGGCGCCCATTAAGTGCTGCGTTTATGCTAATCACAAAGTTTTGATAAAATTCCTTTTATTGGCATTAATTTGTGACTTGAGATTTCTTTTCCACCACTTTTTTTACTGTCGCAAAGTTTCAAAAGAGTGAGGTTCATTAACACCATAAAAATTATGTGGGATGTACTGACTTTGAACAATATCTATATTTGTTCAGTAAATATAAATTGAGCAGCCTAGCTATCTGCTTGGAAATTATTTTTCAATTATTCATTATTTTTATTTCTGACAATAGATAACAGGGTTTGCACCCGGATTGAAAAAGTTCTATAGAAAATTTAAATGATATGGATGGTTTTGCAACCAAATAGGCCTTTGAAGCACATCTTTAATGGTTCATAAAAAGTTCTTGAACTAAATTTTTAGTCACTCCTCTAGCCTTAGCTAAGAAGCATCCAAAGACATCAAAATTCTCTTCATAAATTTTTGGTCAGATAGCAGGTTTTGCATCCAAGCAACACAAACATTAATTTCAAGGACTTTAGGTTTATCCACCTCTATATGCTATAACTGGTTAGGCTGAGTTCATAAGTTGCAAGTGATTTGAATCCAGAATTTTAATTTATTACAAGTATACGAAGAATATGAGTAAATGTTCCACTTACTGTTTGTGTCCAAAGAAACCTGGATCTGGTGCACAGTACGCCAAAGCAAATAATGCCGAAAGGATAATCTGAAAAAGAGAGCTAAATTAAAATGTATCGTAACTCAGGCTTGTAAATAATTTTTTTTTCAATAATTAGCTTTTAATGTTTACCATTCTCAAGAAAGTAACTCTTTTAATTTTGCCTTGTAAGTTTTTATTTTTTTGTTTGTTTTTATGTTACCCCTGCCCCTATGGTTCCTTGATTCAGAAAATAAACGTCCTAGTGAAAAGGTCACAAATGCGCATTAAACAATAAAAAAACTAATTTTGATGTTCGGAAATCATTATATAAATTTGTAGTGGCACTATCTGAATGGGTGCCTTGATACACTCGTAAATTAAAAATTTCGATTCTATCAAGCACCCAATGTTTGATAAACAAATTAATTTGAGAAAACACCTGTTGTCAAGGAAGTGCAAATGTCTGTTACAAACAAATTGCATTATTTTCTCAGATGTAGGGTATACAAACTTTGTACTCCTGTATTCCATATTTGCCGCCAATATAGTAGACATTTGCATAATCGTTAGTCTATAAATTTATTTTTAAGATAAAAGAAGTCTTAATTAAAGACATTATATAAAAACTTTCAAGGTTTCTCTGTTTATTCTAATAACAATGCACTGTAAATATTGCCTCTTTATGTTTGTTTCAATATTTTATTATGCCTTCAAGAAAAATTGCATGCGAGTTTATTAAAAAGTTGCAAATTACATAAATTAAAGTGGAATGTGTGGGTCAAAATCTTGCATCGAAGTTCGAACATGAATTCAGTGATACGTGTAGTGTTGTACTGTTTTTGCTTTTTTAAGGACAACATACGATACCGAATAAGTAAGGGCATAGCAGGAATAATCAGATCAATTTGCAAGGTGTTTGGCGAAGTTAAATTATCATTTAACATACCAGCCGCGAATCAAGGATTCAGCCATGAGGCGAAAGGCTAGAAAACGTGAAGAAGCCAAGTGAAACCTATCGTGAAATTCACCGCCCGAGGCGAAGGATTAAGTAAAAAAAATCCCTTCCATCAAAAATTTAATTTCCACTAAAAATGTATATTTTAAATGCATATTTTACATCAGAAAAGCCATATCAAAATAAGTGAATTATTAAATTCAAGACTAAATTTTACTAAAACACAAAAAAGTTCCATCAAATTTAATGACATTTGGAAGTTATTGATCACAAGCAAGCACAAGCTCTCTTCGCTCCACCCTAGCTACGCTACTGATTCTTTTCAACATTTTTCATAGTAAATGAATAAAATTATTGGCCATGGAGGGAGCCTCAGCCTCCTTAGGTCTGTGACTGCAAGATACTGATGAAATATTTATTTAATGTAAAGTGTTCGACTAAAAAACAAGTTTGAAGTTTCCCGGAAAAAATTACTATATCAGAATTTTTACTACGCATAAGGCTGTACGTATATTAAAACTATTCCTTTGTTTCAAATGGTATACATCTCATTTGACAGGTTTTTAAAGAAAATTACGTTAACTCGAATCACCGTACAATAGAACGTGTGTGAGAGAAGCCACAGCTCAAAATGCAGTCCCATTCTTCGGTATTGATGATGTGTCCCTCATTTAAAGGTCTGAATAAAGTCTATGTTCGAAAGTAGTGTATTTTGACCAGCAGTTACAAGACTTTTGTATTTTTATTTTAATGTACTTGAAAGCACCTTTCAAATGAAATGCCTACAAAATCGAACATTATAAAAATTGGTTGATATTTTGATATATTTATAATCACAATTTGTTTCTGGAATCGGTGGAATTTTGGGAAAGGCCACTATTTAAGCTTTCGAGTACTTTTCAAAAGTCGATCTGATTCAAATTTGCGATCTTTATAATCAGTTTCTATGATTCCTGACTCACAATGCTGCATACTAAGTTTTAAAGTTAATTTATTCAAACAAGAGAATATTTTGTAGATCTCTAAAGGACAGTTCGATGGTATTTATTGGGCCGGTTCAATTGTGACCGGAACAGAAATTACTATTCGTCAAAAAGTTTTAATATCCGGAACTTGCAGTTGCAAATGTTTTTCACAGTTGACGTATTTATAGTCACTTTATTGGTTTCGTTTTGCATATTTTGAAAATTAATAAGTTTCACACGATTAAATATTCCGCGCCAGCCTTAAAAAGCAGCTCATTGAACGTAAGAAAAATGTTCCTGCGAAATCGGTTATTGGTAGTAAAAATCGCAGTAGTTGTCACTTTTAATGTTTTGTCGTTTATGTTTACGACTTTGTTTGTTGGCCACATTTATTTGTAAATGCAAGCTGTAGTTTTACAATTCAGTTTCACTTTTTATTTTATTTGTTTTTAAGATCTTTGCGACACTTACGAAAACTTTAAGAGCGGCCATATTTCAATTTGATATCGAAAGTTTTTTGGATTTTTTGTTTTGAAAAACCGTTGCAATTCACTGTCTAATTGTGACTGATAACCAAACCGCACTGCCTGATCTTATTTATACAAAAGAGGCGCTCGATGGTCTTCGAATTTTTGTTTCACTTCACGAATTGTTAGCGAATTTCGTTTGTTTGCAGTTTCTTCAGCGGCTGCGGCTTCGGCTGCGGCAGCGGCGGCGGCAGCGTAAGCCTTGTAACAATCAGACAAAAAAAAAACTTTGTCCAATGAATGGGACGATATGAATTTCGATGTTATGCTCTTTGTGTGATGGTTTTGTCTCTTCACTTAGCGCAGCAGTGATAGTCATGTGAACATGGCAGCACGCCATGCTGCAAACTGTTGCGTTGCTGTTAAGTGCTAACAGTGCGCTGTGAGAGCAATGTTAGTAGGTAGTCTTCTGCAGCTGCGGGCATTGTAATTTGCTGTAACTAATCTGACCCAAAACTGCGGCTGCGTAGTTCAAATCTTACTAAATAGGCACAATAGGCAGTTGAGGAGCAACAACTTTTGGCCTATGTCTTGAATGGTTAAGCGCTTGTTCATTTGGGAATTTGTGATTTTATGGATTTTTTCAGTTTTTATTCAGCGCTCAATTCAAAGTAATGTCGCATTTAACTTAAGATTTTGTTTAATTTTAGGTTATTGTTTTTATTTATAGCATTGCTTGGCATCGTTTTTTAGTTTGCTTAACTTTGTCGCTTGATTTAATTTGAGCTTTTCTGATTATAAATACAGTAGAGCCTGCTTTATTGAATTGGCGATAAATGCTAACATTTTGATTCAATCATATGGGTCTTGCTTGATTCTGCTGAGTGGTCACTTAAAAGAAACCCGTTTAATTACACGTATAGCTCAATGCATTTTTTGATCAATTATGCGTGAAGTTCAAATAAAAGGGAGTAAATTAAATGGGCACTACTGTATTAATTTCTGGAACGTTCAGTGTGCAATCATTTTATTTGTGAAAACAAAAGTATTTGTTTGAATTTTTTTGAATATACGCATTAATTATTTATATAACATCTGAAATTTTCTGCAAGTTACGAAAAGTTTTGTATTAAAGTTATTAACAGTATTGTAATTCAACACAAAAATTTAATAAAAAAACAATCTATTTGTATGTGGTCTTATGTTTATTAATTGATATTTAATTATAAATGGAACTCAATTTTCGTATTTGCAGAAATTTTGAAAAGGCCTTATTACGAGTTGTCTTACTTGAGTGGGGATTTCAAACTTCGACTTTGATATAAACAACAATAACAAATTGGGAACTCCGGTATTGATTTCAAAATGATTGAAGATTAAAAGTGTGCTAAAGTTTCCAATTGACCACATAGTTTTCGAGATATGATGCTTCTTACAAAATATTAGTCGACGATCTCATGCCCCTTGAGATGATCATCTTTAAATACTTAAATTGCAGCTGAAACCACCGCTTTGTCTCGCCCACAAAGAGGCAGATGTGCTGTTTTGACGGCATAATATAGGCTACATTCCAGTAGCCACTTGAGTTATTCCTCTCTCATAGTAAGCTGACTAGAACTATTCCGAGCAGCGTTAATACACTTGCCAGCCGTGCTGCATGGGTAAGCGGTACATAACAGAGCAAGTCGGGTAATTGATACGGAATCAGCGCATCATCCTTTACAGATACACAGTATTTAATGTTATAAGATTTCTCTGAAATTTATGAGTTCTCTTAGATCATTGCATGAAGGATCCGAAACTCTTAATGCATTAGACATAAAAATGTCACGTGAAGAACATAAATATTGTTTGGAGATGTTGATCATTTCTCTGCTAATTCAATTAATTCAAAAATTGTTCTACAGTGCTATTAAAGCCGTCTGGGTACTCCAAAATATTATCATTTTTGGACTTGAAACAGCAACACACGTCACATCTTCCTTAACATGATTTTTCGAAAAATAGATCATTTTAACTTTGAAGTATTCAAACTTTTGGCATGAAGATAGACCAATAAACTTCTTGATATATATTTCATGTTACAAACAAAATTTAATGATTTTTTGAAAAACAGCCACAACAGTTGAATACAAAAGTAATCGAACTCTTTTACAGTGACTAAAAAACTGGTCTACAGAGCCATTTGTATTACGAACATAAAAAGAAACATAAAAATTAAAGGAGAATGCGCATGTTGCATGCACAAAAAATTGAAATCTGTTTGGTCTATTTTTCACGTGTTGCCGTACATCACAGTGACATGGGCATTTCAGTGCGTGACACTTGAAACTGGACGAATTAAGTAATCCGAGTCTGCTGCTTAACTTACGTTATTAAGTAATCGTAAATTCATTATGTTATTGCGTTTATTGCATAATGAAAATGTTGCTAAGTTTTTTGATGTTACTCTGTTATTGTTAAATGTTTTTTGACCCATGAACATCACATTGTTGTTTCTACACAAAGCAGATATTAATTTTCTACTGCCAACTAATCTAGCGATAAAGCACTCTTTACTTCCTCTTTTTGTGATATTAAACTAATGGGTCTTTAAACTTTGACTTTCCTTAAATTAAAAACAAAACGTTGAAAGCAATGTAAGCAAACAGCGGATTAACAGAGGCTTAACATATGAATTATGTTTGCATTTGTTGTCTGCAAGAATTCTCTTCTCTATCTTTATTTCAACAAAACGTTTCACTTAAATATAAAATATTAAGTTCAAATTTTCAAATTTCGCTAAACGCAACTATTTCGCTGCTCCCAAGCAATCAATTATCACTCTCATTTGTTGTATCTGGTCATTAAACGCCGAGGCAAAATAATCTTGAATATGGCATTTTCTCAAGCTTTGACCATTACAGTGAACGCTTGGAGGCTTTCGTTGCCAATATTAAATAATAATCTTTAATAACTTTAATAGCTTTTAGTGTTAACAACAAATACTAGCCATTAAAAAATTTAGTTTTATCGATTTACTTAAAGTTTGAATACCAATACTTTCTTCTCTACAGAGATTACAACTGGGGAAGGGTTGAGCCTTGACCGTTTTGAATTGCTTTAACAACTTAACGCCCGTAGTAAAGTTTTTATAGCTTAAAAGTCTAATTCGCTTTTGAGCAATCTTCAGTTTTTATTTATAATAATTTGATTTAAAGTTGGCTTGTGCGAGCATCATTAAAGTCTGAGTGAATGCTACAATTTAAATTAGTACAGTGGCGCAGCAACAACTTAGCGGACCGCTAAATTAAGTTTTGGAGATATGTACAATGTACATCGCTTACTACTACCATTCATCCTGGAAATGCATAAGAAATATATAAAAAAGAAATAAAAATTTGAAGTCTAAGTTCAAAATTATGGACAATGGAAAATTATGGAGCCCGATTGTCTCGAAATCAATTTTTAAGCTATGACCTTCGAAAGCTCATTTCTTCTTAAGTTTAGAATTGTTTTGGCTAAAAAAGTGCTTGTACGAGTATTATTGCAATACTGTCTGCAAGAATATGGCGTATGGCTCTCAATCTTCACCTCTGGCAAGATAAGGTTTCTTTCCGCAATTCGTATCACACATTCGGTTTTTGGTGCACTATCCATAGGCATATGCCTATAAAGTTTTACAGGTGAAATTTCCATGCTGTAGCCCTGGCCGCTTCCGATTTATTTTGTAATTTTGATACCCTTACACCTCATTTTTTAAAGTTTGACAATCGTTCCAATCAGTCGATACACTAGAAAGGCTTCATGTTACCAAAAAGTGGAGGAAGGCTGTTATAGCTCCGATAACAGGCTAGCGCGCCCGCTTTGCGTATTTCTGTAGGTATATTGTCAATACTGGCTGCCCTTCCAACACGAAAGTATTATATCGACCTTAGCATATCATGTCAGTCAGTCCCAAATTGTTGAGACCAAGAAAAGCGATATTGAGTATCTCAAGTTGTTTACACACTTCCTTTACTACATTATCCTCGTATCCCATGTTCCAAATCGATTTCTTTGAACATCTCAACTTGTTGTAATCAAGGTCCTTGACCTTGTATTATCTTCTATCGAATCTATCGAAGCAGAAAGTAGCTTAGCAGCAGTGAGTCTTTGTTCGAATCAGCTAATCCATTTCAGTTTATATGTATCTTCTCTCGCACCCACTAGTTAATGTTCACATGTACTCGACAGTATATTTTGTTGATTAGTGTTACTTGTGGGCAATTAAAAAATCTTGTTAAATAAAAAACTGCATGCTGATTCAGTTATTGTTCTACCGATGAATTTATGCAACAAGCAAGAAAGTTGAAGCTCCTCTTTTATGCCCATATGTCATCGACTTGCAACCTTGAAGTGAGTGTTATGCAACATTACTCACTCGAATGTTGCAAGTGCATTAATGAGTGTAGATGAACCCATAATGTAATGAAAACAGAAAAGTAAAAGGAGCACGAAACAGAATCAGAAATCAAGAAATTGGTAAACCGTTGGTTTCGTTGAAAGACACACGGCAAAACAAAGCAACAACGAAGCGAAATTACTTAATAATCAGCCAAGTGTTAAGCAACTGCTGCTGCAGCGAGCGAGGATTTCAATGCGGCACAAAGAATACCGTAATATCGTCAAGCCGCATCGACGCAACGGTCGCATAAACATTTTCGTATGAATTCGTCAAGCGTTGCCACCGAATTTATCGTTCATTGCTGGCGACATATTGCGTCAAATATTTTTATTTTTTTTAGTGTTTCACTTTAATTAGGGTTTTGCTTAAGTAGGCCAAAAATCGCAGTCGGAGCTGTTGTTGATTGAAAGTGCAGCTCAATTTTCGAGGGCAAATGACTACTAATTTTTTGGTTTAATTTTCATAATTGAATAATACGTATTTACTTGAAATGGAAATCTTACAAATAATTGCAATTATATAATTAAAAAACAAATGTGTAGTCGAAATGCTGGCAAGCTAAACGAATGCAAACTATCTGCATAGATTTGCCGCCTTAGCAACAACAACAACCACACTTATTACTTTCATTTTTCTCTCGCAAAAGACCAAGTGGTCAACATGCAACAATAGCAACAGCCAACTTCCTGAAAAGTGAGTTTTAACTGGAACATACTGTGGGGCGTTAGACCTCCTTATAGCCACTTGTATGCAGTGTGGTGCGTTTCTCATATTGAAATATGAGCCATCGTCATCTATGATCTTGGTCAGGTAATTCAGTGAAATTCAGATTACAAAGTTAGTAGGCCTGTAGTAAAACTACCGATTGATACTTGAAGTATTGTGCGTGTGCAGATGAAATTAGTTAGCAAGTGGTGGATTTACTTACTGCCTCCGCAGCCCATAAGCACAAGCCTTCGTATTCATTGGCAAAGTAGAAAATTGCGTAAGTATTGCGATAGTGAAAATATTTCATTAGAAAATACAAAACTTCAATCGCACAGCCAGAGGTAATAAAATCTTTTACATTCTTATGACTGAATTTACAGCTTACATTGCTAATGCCGCCTTGATATTTTTCATTTACTTAAAGGGGTTGTATTATGTAGTGGCTTCCAAATGGATGAAGTTATTATGAAAGTTAATTGAATTAGATTCAGTCTTATCTTCTTAATCGAATCCAATATCTGTACCTCCGTGCTAGTGAATTTTTGTTTCTTACTTCTGACATAACTTTAGCCATCTTACGCACCTTGAGTCTTTGATCATTTCCTATCATTTCAATGCTAAAAAAGTTTTACACTTCTATAAAAAGTAGATTCCAAAACTCATGTTATATATCCGAAATATTTATTGATATAAACATGTTAATTGTAAAGTATAAATTAAAGCATAG
The DNA here is from genome assembly GCA_963680825.1 of Meiosimyza decipiens. Taxonomy (NCBI): domain Eukaryota; kingdom Metazoa; phylum Arthropoda; class Insecta; order Diptera; family Lauxaniidae; genus Meiosimyza; species Meiosimyza decipiens. The sequence goes on along the minus strand of OY804261.1, from coordinate 80,276,407 downwards.
AAGTAGTATGACCCCTTAATTTTTACCTTTATTTCGATAAAGATTTTTATTACATGCTCTTACAACTCGTGCTAGTGGCGCGTTAGCTCTGTCATAGTGATGCGCAATTTCAAGTAATCGTCAGTATCGAATACCAATTTTATAAGTATCGGCTGTAATGCAACAGGCGTAGTGTTGTTTCTCAAAAATTGTGTTACATATGAGTATTACCATTTTATCATTTATGTGTATCTATACACACAAAAAATGTGTATAGATAGATGTGTGTATCCAAAAACACAAAAAGACGTGCAATTAATTCATTTAGCATATCGTATCAAAGACTCATATATCCAGAAACGGCATTCACGCTTGTTACTTTTAAGTTAAATTGAAAATGTGGCCGATGTTTCATTTGGTATAATATTTCGTCATGAAATCGTCATTGGGTATAAAAATTCACCGTATTGAAATGAAAGGACAAATTGCAATTTAAAACAAATCAATTTAATTATTAGCGTTGACTCGAAACAACAAATATTGTTTACTATAGTTTTAAATATTAATATTTGGGGCTTAACTACAAAATAAGCCACCCTGCTTTGCTCAGATCAAGCTGGAGATTTTAGACCAAATAAACAGCCGGTCCAAATTGTATCTGAACATGGGAGTAAGGAGCGCGACTACTGCTCTTGAACCAGGGAATGAAAACAAACCGCACCTTATCTTAACGTTTCAATCGCAAAACGCAAACTTTACTTCTCACATTCTTTGTTTTGCTCTTTGATTCAAACACCAACCCGTACTAAAGCAAGCAGATATAAAAGAGAAGAACAGAATGGTATCGATCTGCTCTACGTACAAAAAACTTAATTCGCTTTGTTGTGGTTTTGACTCGCGATTGCTATCTGTACCCGTACCAAATGTAGTGATCGTTTTTGTCATTAGATTCGTGTTGGTGATGCCATGTTTTGGAAGTCAAAAACGGGTACCATGGTAAGGGGACCCATTTTCGGGTCAAAAAAGGTTCTTTCCAGGGGCGCGAACCTCCCTTAGTGATGTTCAAAACTATTTTTCGAGTTATCTGCTGTTTGAAAAAACAAAATTTTTACATGAAAATGGGTTAAAAACGAGTACCATAGTCCAAGGTCCCGTTTTCTGGTCAAAAACGCTTCTTTTCAGGGTCCCGAGCCTCCCTTAGTGCGGTCAAAATATTTTTATGAGCTATCTTTATTTTGAAAAAAAAAATTTTTTTCCTACACTACACTACATTTGGTACGGGTTCGGATAGCAATCGCGAGTCAAAACCACAACAAATTGAATTAAGATTCTTGTACGTAGAGCAGAACGCTACCATTCTGTTGCGCTCTCTCATGTCGCTTGCTATTGTTTGTGTTAGTGTTTCAATCAATGAGTGAAGTACGGAATGCAGAGGGAAAAAGTTAACGTTCATAGAACAGAACGAAATCGAACCATACGATAGAGTTTTTTTTCATTCTCTGTCTTGAACATATAATTCTATGTTCACTGATGCTAAACGGTGTCAGTTGCTAGGTACCGATACTTTGGCACATCACTATTCGGCCAGATGTTAGTTCGGTTGTTTAAATGCTCACATAACCGAAGGCAAAAGTGATTTTTTAAATTTTTTAAAGCGGCACACGCTTGCGCAGTCAGCTTGCAAGCTGGGTATTTATTATAAGTAAATAATTTGCCAGATATTTGTTAAATTTTTTAATTCAATTGTTATGGTTTTTCAATTTATATCCAAAGTGCCATAAAATTCCCTCAAATTAATGGCATAAGTAAAAGTCTGCTTGATTTTGAGTTTTTATAGAAGACAAGTAATCGAAGACTCTTTAATTAATTTTACAAGGAAGTGTCAACAAAGTCTTAAGACTTAAATGACGTGTTTGTTGCGAATTTATCCAGTTTCATAAATTGAGCCAGCCTACAGGGTATTTTCTAGTCGGTCATGCCTAATAATCAATTTTATATGGTACTTATATTTTGTTGCCATAACAATTTTGCGTATGTCATATATGTCAATTAAGTACTTCATATTACGCATAAATTTGATCCCGGAAATCCTTTGATAGAGACGCTGAGTTTAGGTGTCATTTGTTAGCTAATTATTTCTGTAGAGGTCGATAGTAATAATGCAAACGATTAACAGATTTTATATGAAAATTATGGAATTTCACTAGGGATCTTCATGCAGGGTCTTATTTTTAAGTTTATTAGTGAATATATTGCTTGCGTTCAGGCAGACCAAGGGCAACAGTTAAATAGTCAAAGCCAATACTGTTCGGAGCCAATTTTAACAAGACTAGCTTACAATATAATTGAGGTATTAGTGAAGTGCAAAAATGCTATCGTATCTGAGCAATTTAATACTTTGATGCAAAACATAGACCACCTGTTAGGACGTGACTAATTGTTGACAGTTTCTGTACCATCCAGTTGGAATCTACTAAGGAAGTCCTACAACCCTGGTGAGTATTATGTCATCTATCGAACCGAACTTAAATTTGACCACATTAGGTATTTCGCCAACATATGAATAAACGGACAGGCAAAGTGACAAATGAACATTCGGACAGACAGACAAGAAATTCACAGCACACAACACACAGACAACATACCAATCAGGCAAATACGTAATAAATTGTATCTTTACACTCCTATCAATTTCAATTGTGACCGACTTTGCCGAGACTGTGCTAACTGACAGACACTCGTATGTTTGTCAGATTGGACAACATGGGCTGGCTAGTTTTCTGACTGACGGACTGGCTGTTTTTGTGGAGTGCTGCTGGTGTTTGTTGCATGGCTGCGATTTGTGGGTGGGTGCCAAAGTCTGTGTTTAGTCTTGAGAAACGTGATTTACTTATCATTTAAAATACCAAAAATTTTATGCGTTTTTTATAAAATTTTTATTTTTACTTTTGGATTTTTGCAATTGCTTTCTGAATTTTGATCGATTTTGAGTGTGACAAAAAAACATAAAATGAAGTAAATTTTAAGTTGGACTAAAATTAGAGCATATTATGCAACTCACATGACCACTGCCAATGATTGCCAAAGACAGTACTTTTTTTGCCACTGGAATTTCGTAGTTATACTTTTTCATTCAGATATATGGCGTTCACTCAGTGATATAGAGATCGAAGCTGATAACTTACAGATTACAAAGACTTGCTGTAACTAAAGTTGAGCTACAAGTGATGGTACTAGGTGAGGACTTTGGCTACTCAAACGAATCTTTTGCAATAGAACGTTTGAAGGACTAGACCACAAGAAATGTTTTCAACAAAAGTAAAGGCAATCCTACAGCGCAAATATTATTGCCCCTTATTGGTATAAATAGACACCGCTTAAAACAATGATACAGGGAACAAAATAGTTGCACAACTTTTACTCAGACCGTAAGTTATAGGATATCAGCTGTAGTAAAGTACAGCGATAAGATTGTCTACTTAATTCTTTAATTATATTTTTCTAATTAACATCAACAAATGAATCACACTACATGTGACGCGTACATATGTATCTACCCACTGAAGGTAACCAAAGCTTCGTGCCTAGCGATGTGAAGATTTATTTGGTTTTATTGTGACTACTGCTCATATTCGTATGAAGTTATTGCTTTTAATTTATGCAAAGTTTGGGATTCATTTATATTTAAACTATGCGATCGCCTGTGCTAGAAGCCGTAATTCTATTCAGCTGATGACTGCATCATCTGTGGCTTTAATTTCAGTGGCAGAGCAAATTTGATAGAATTGCTGAAATTCATGGAATTTCATTAATTAAATATCCTATGAAAAGGGTGTGCATTTGTTAAATGAATGAGGAAGCAAAATAAAAAAATGTATAATTATGGCCAATCTATTAAAGTACAGAAGGCTTATATCAGTAGCAAAAATCATCAGAAAAAAAAATAATTTTTCTGAAACGTAATCTCCGAATAATATATACCTACATATGTACATACAATTGTTCTCAAATAAAATCAATATTATCTTTAGCTTATTAATGTAAATATGATTGTTAAAATCTTAAATAATGAGAGAAGTTTTGAAAAATTCAGTAGTCTAAATTTTCAAAAGATGATGCGCTGAATTCGAACCCGTCTTCCAGCGAGTTATATATAAAATCGTGGGATAGTGAAGGTACAGACTGTTTGGGAAGCCTGATCAGCACAAATGTTTCTTTCCAGGAACACAGTTCTATCAATTATTGTTTGGTCCGCAAAATATTTTTTTTTTATCAGATTAATTTCTTTAATAATCCAAACATATACAATTCCATATATGAACTCCTCCATACTACTCGTACTCGTACACTGAGAAATGAGTTTGTTTTATTTAAAAAATTGTATTTGGACAGATGGTAAAAATATTTATTTACAATTGAAAATTGGTTTCAAGGTCACCGTTTGACAACTTAAAAACGTCATAGCTTTTGCTAAAATATTTATCACTATCCTACATAGCACTCGAGATATTGACCTGGGTAAATCTAAATGAATCACACTGTTCGTACATATTACAATAAAATGTGTTGTTATCACAAAATTTGAGAAATTACAACTCATTTTCAAGTCAACGCACCATCACTTGAAGCAAACCAAACCGAATAGGAACCAACGAAAGCTCATTGGAATGCAACAACCCCGGCCTAAATTAGGCATCAGCCAGCGTGACAAGGTCACGGATTACTCGACTCGTGTCACATGTGGAAAGGCTAAGGTAAACAAAACAAAGTAGGGTACCGGCAGCGACTACAGAGCTGCGAGAAATCTGAAATCTAACAAGAAGCTCAAATTACAAGAGATTGCTGCTCATTTTACTCGTAAATAGTAATTAATTTGTGCCGATATGAAATATTTGTCTAGCCACATGTAACGAGGTATAAAGCAGAACCAGCAACCTGTGGTAAGTCGTTGGCAGCCACGTTGAGTCATTTACTCGGCTGGAGTGCACCAACCACTCCATTTTTAGATTGTTACCATAATCTTGATTGTTGAAATTCTAATTCAGAAATTACAATTTTAACGAGCACTTGTGTTAATGGTTCTACGATTGTTCATCCAATTAAAGGTAAGTACTCGTATTTTAATAGATATTCTTCTTCTTGGATAAATAGAAAAAAAGAAGCATTTAATGGTTCTTTCAATTCTGCAGAAAGAGTTGCTAACGCAAATTTCACTGCACTGCTTCAATTAAATTTTTAAATTTCTGTGCACTTAACCCTTTCTGGCCTCTGATATAGGGTCGATCGTTCCCATATCAGAGTTGATATTATTCTAGCACGCAAGCTATATCATTAATACGTTAAAGTGAACTTTTCACGAAATATTTCCAAAAAAGTCGCACTGGAAAAGTAACCTTTTGGTGCAAGCGTATATTTTACAAATTTAAATTAACTCTAAACATGAATGTTTAGGAATCAAGCCAAAATCGTAGTAGTATTTTAAACTGGCATTTTATTGAAAATAACAAAAGCACACACTTTATGGTATTTTTACGAATTCGAACTTCAAAATACAAACCAAAATTCAATCAGTCAATTTAAAGTGTTTCAGTTTAATATTAAAGTCTTTTATTAAGAACCATCAACTAGTAGTTCCACATCATGGTTAAGAAAAATCTTTTTACTTTTCGCTCAGAGTAAGTCTCAAATATACATATAGTACAAGCATATGTCTTTGATAGCTCAGCCGATAGAACTCTATTCACAATACAATTTTTTAATATTCTTTTTGAAAGTAGAAATGTAACCACTTGAAGATGTTAAAGGGTTAAGCCGATGCTTGTTATTATCGTACTTCTTACCTTTCTCAATTGTTTTTTTTTTTTTCAGTTATCGCCTTGGTTAAATTATCATCAAAGCGTTAAAACTTAACTATGAGTAAACATCTTGGGCGCCTCATAGAATTGAGAACATTTAGGCTGAAAAAGATGTGGAAAATTGTAAGCCTGAACTTGGAGGGAAAAGTGTAAATTAACTTAAGTGCTTTTAAATTGCGTTCCACAACCGCATTGTTATTAGAATTTTTTAAAATATGAAAAAAATTGTTGAACCCGAATATGATTGTAGGCGTGTGTATTCTTAGAAACGTATGTGAGCTACGAAAAAAATCGAGGAACATTAAATCCATGGTATGCGCTTTAAATGTATGGGAAGAACAAATTTTTAAAGTATTAAAAATAAATTTATAAGCTTACAAAACTCTATTTGAAATGGATTAAAGCAACAGTGGGCAAAATATTTTAATCTGGACTGAAATAAAAATTATTTAGAAAAAATTTTTATTTTAAAAACAAAAATATTGATACGTACATCTCCTTGATTAAAGAATCTTGAGATGCTTGCCCATGTACCAAGTTTAATTACATATCATTTCGAAACCACTCTCGATATGGCGTATGTGGGCTACTTTTTGACTAGCAGCTGATTGCATCGCTCAAAGTCGAAACACCAAGTTTCATTGCAACGACAGTCAATGGTAGCCTGATTTGTTAGACATACATTAAGCTATCCAAAAGTTGATGTTTTGCCAATATGCATATTACATACACAGGGCCGACGACAGGGGGGGGGAAGGTAACGGGAGGAGCCAAATTATGATTTCTTATGGATTTTGGCTCGGTGATTTTTTTGATAATTTTTAAAATATGCATTTTGCTATAATCAGCTTTTCGGCATACATAGACTAAATTTTTAGAAGGTGGCTCATTCTTCTTTATGTCAACCGCACTATGTTATTGTTGTTTAATTATCTGTTTAATTCGCAGATACTTCAACACACAATTCATTCTTACTGGGTACAACGACTAACAACGATGAGTGCCTTAACTTCAGAAAAACACTTAAGACATCCAACAACAAGCCGTCTTAGACACGATTTTTCAAAAAGTGAGTGTGCGCTTGCGCGCTGATACATCGACAGTTAGTACTTCAGATACTCGTACACATTTTGTGATGGATACACAGATAAAAAGGTGGACGCTACAAATGATGTTCATACACTTAGATGAGCATGGAAAAGCACCGAAGAGCATGAAGTATTAGCGCAGCCAAAACTCACAACGACAACAACAATAACAACAGAGATTCGACACTTTATGTGGTGCTTTGTCTCACCTGAGTAAAAATCTAAAGGTTTGAAACAGAAACAACCCAACAACAACAAATAAAATCTAAATAATGGTGAACAAAAATGTTAAATACGAATAAAACTGTGCAAGTACGATAACAACAACAACAATAATAATAGCTGTAGTCTCTAGCAACAACAACAAAATAATAAATAATTTCATCCGTTTTCATCTAAGCAACTAAATCAGAATTTTTATTCAGTTTCGTTTGTTTAGTGAGTACGGACGATGGTGCCGGTTGCGAAAAAGTTCATTTGAGTACAGAGATTATTCGGGTGTATAATAAAATGCAGATATTTCGCAACAAGATAACATGCGGATATTGTTAATGAGCTACTTAGCTGCGATGGAAAACTACGTACTCGTATAAAAACAAAAACAACTTTGCAACATTTATTTTTTTGTGAGTGTACAGCCAATTATGGAAAAACTAAATCAGAATTATTAATAAAATTATTAAAATAAATTAAATTAAATAAAAAAAGTGCAAGCGATAAATCATCACAGCTAGCGGAAGTTAACGGAAGAAAGTTGACTTGATGTTCAAGATCATTAAGTTTGCCAAATTTCACATGAATCTGGGAGAAATTCAACAAATAACTCAGAAGCAAAATAGCGCGGAATGGTACCATAACAATCATTCTACGTGGGGTTAATTGCGCTGACCTGTTAAAATGTAAATAAACTTGGCGTGTCTTAACTTTCACATGCACTACTTTTGATGTGATTTGGGCAAATTAGTGAAATCTCTTAACTTGGAAGCGACATTTTATTTCTGTTTTTCCACCTACATGCATGGATTCGAAGTGAAATAATAATCATAATTACGCACTAATTTCGTATAACGGAAGTTAATGTGGGAGCTCATAACGCGTGCAATGTGATTTGAACCTTGGAGACTTGATAAACAAAATTTAGATAATTAATCTGCTAGCAAGGGTGTTATCTTTGGCCACGTCTAAGAACTCCAAGCCCTATACTGCATTGCATACGAATGAAAAACCTTAATATTTTTTTGGGTGGTTACAAGCCATAATTTTATAGCATTACAACCATGCTCATAAGTCTAAATCGAGTCACTTTTTGTTAGCAATACTATGCGCCATTAAATGTTGTCATAGCGAGTTTTGTAACATTTACTTCAATAGCTATCACCATATTATATTTTAAGTCTTTTGTCGGTACGATAGGTGCCACGCCCATCTTTCAAACTTGCTCACATTGTCCAAGTGCTTACTGGGTGCACTAAGCGTTCTCATATTGAAGTTATCATCATATACTCAAATAGTTCTTTGCATAGCGTTTTGAAACATTTGCTAGCATAAGAGGCGATATGCCCGCTTGTCGAAATCCTTCCAATTTTTGTATAGCGATTATCCGCTCCGCTTTAATTTATCAAAATATAATAATGGTATTCATTTATTGAAATTTGGCTCAGTGGTTCCTGACATAACTTCGGAGAGATAGTTTCTTGGCTTGATCTTGAATTTTCGTGAGTTTAGGCCTTTACCAGGTTCATATTTATAATGACGGTTAACGATTTTAGGCGGCCTTCACATGCTCCATACTCCAAAGGAAAATGTTCAGTTTGAAACAAATCATAAGGGATTGCACATTCCTTTTGTGACATTCTTAAAAAATCTGCATTGGCTTGAGCTGACGCCAAAATCTGCAGAGATTGACAAATAGAGTTTCTGAATATATATAGTAGAACATAGTGTCTATCAATTATGAATATAGAAATAAACCCAAGCAAATTTTTATTAGTGCCAACTTTCTTCACTTCGAAATTTCTAGGACAAGTAACTGATGAAATAGTCCAACTTGCATTGATCACTATTGCTGAGTACTGCAAAGTTAAAGTCTAGCACATGATCCGTTTTCAAAATCAGTGAAGAGCAAGAGGTTTTATGTTTAAGATAAAGATATTCCTTATACAAAATTGAAAGTGTTATTTTTGAACATTACTCCAATACATTCCGTATACCTATTTTTGAGAATTTCAAGTACATTTTTTAAAGTATTGAGAAAACTTTTGTTATATCTGTTCTAGAAAAAAAATTCAACTTTAAATTTGCTATCGTTCTACGCTTGCAGCGGTGAGTGAATACCTCTTATATTTCAAATTTCATATGCTAATTGTCAACGTTAAAGAATCAAAGATTTTTCATTTATCTTGCTAGACCAAATTGTTTTAAGTTGAGCAAAAATAATTTGGAAAATTGGTCTCAACTTGACTTCTAATGACCCAGGCAGCCAGGCGCGAACAAAGCAGCTAAAAGATTTTCCACAGAAATTGTAAGCTGACGCATTCCAGTCTTTAAGTCTAAAGATCTATTAAGCTCGACTCATGCTGCTTCTTCAATTATGTTAATTATGGGTTCAAAATTCGTAAATTCGTTAACGCTCTTCTGCCCAACCGCTGATGCGGTCTTTAATGTAAAATTATTCACAAATTAATTAATTAATGAAAGAGTTTGTCATCATAAAACGTTAAGTTTAATCTTGATTTATTTTTAGAAATCTTTGTAATTTTTGGCAAATTTTTACTACACCTGGCATTTGTTGGAACATTGCGACCCATTGTTTTTGATATATAGATTTTTTTTTCGCTGGTATGACAGTGTCAGTTCAGCAATGCGTAAACGTAATTATAACTTGCAGAAACAATGGCACACAAAATTAATAATATTTTTGGTTTTAAATTTTCAGAAAACAAAAAATTATATATTCCACATAAAATGTTTTTCGGTCTATGACCATTGCGGGTTTTGATTGTCATACAAATGCTGGTAATTCGATGACAAATCTATTAATAATTTGAATACAATAAGAATGTGATATGATATTTTTACTACATTACTTATGAAACTGATTGTAAAACAATGAACTGACTGTTTTGTCAAATCAGTTAATAAGTACGTAAATGATTATTAGTTACGTGACCTAACAAAAATTAGTTCAAATATTTAATAATACATTACATACTATTGCTCGTACAAAAAGAGAAAATATTTTTTCAAAAATAGAGCTCGGACGCTGTACGTTTACGGCATCGTAGAAGTAATCGTTTACCGCGCTGATGTTCAGGAGGAGACTTACATGGCTTTGAAAGTGAATATAATGTGTCAATATGATTAACACCTAAGACTAAAGCATATTTGCCGTAGTTTTCTTGGTACCCTGATGTATGATGATTTATACTATTTATACATCATTTACAGCGCATATACGGCTTTGTCCGAATACCCATATTATAAAAATATGTTGGTGTCTTCGCACTTTGAAGAAGCATTTGGAACAATTTTTGCTACTCAGTTTGGATGTTCTTTTTTATTTTTGTGGAGTGTGTGGAAACAGGCCACGCTTCTTGCAGGTTGAGAGAAAAAGGTTTCAAGTTAATGTACATATAGTAAGTAAGCCTGGCTTAGCTTTGAAAAACAAAAATATTTCCTTACACGAAGAATGACAAAATCGGATCAAAAAATAGGAAAACATGAATGTCAGATTCAATTTGTTGGTACCGAATTCGAAAAAAGTTTAAGAAATCATCTTTTGAGCAAATTCGTTTTTTAACTAAAAAAATTTTTTTCAAAAGTTTATTTTTCACACCAATTTTTAAGTCATTTTTGCTGGGTTTGAAACAAAATAATCTGCACCATTAGATTCCTGGGGTAATGTACGTAAGCAAATTTGGAGTTTTATAAAAAACTAATCAGGTCGCGTTTTGGAACCAAACGACTCAATTCCTTTGTTGGTTGAAGAATGACATTGATCTGGTTCTTCGTGCTTATTGATTTGGTCTGAAGAAAACATTTAGGAACATTTTTATATTTAAATTACATTCGGTGTAAAGCCATCATCGCGCAACAGTTTTTAGCCAAAATTTCAACGTCTTTTTTCTGCTCCAAAAGCAAATTCGGAGCTGAAGGCCATTCTTCAGTCAATCCACGAAAAGTGTGCGGATGACTGGATTAGTTGTAGTTGGTGTAATTATATTGGTGAGATTTACTTTGAGGGTGACTTGAGGGCTGACGAATAAATAATTTCATTTCGTCTTTTTTAAGAATTCCGAAGACTTTTTACACAAAGTTCGTCAATTCTACGGTTAGTAAATTCTTCAAATTAATTCAACAGGGTAGTAAAAAATTATAGTTTTTTTAATACTTTGCGGCTTAACAGTTCTACAGTCGATCCGTGGATCTGTGCGCCCAACTAATTCATTTAGTTTTTGTTTTCTTCTTTTTTTTCATTCTTTTCCAATTAACTTTGCCGCAAATTAGTGAAATCTTTATATTTAAATCTAAATTATCTCATATGTGAAATGAAAGACACGTGAAGAAAGAAGAAAGAAGAAGAAAAAAGACAAAGAGAGCTAACAGCTTAAAAAAGTCACCGTCTATGAAAATAAAAACAGCAACAAAAACAAAACAAAAATCTTTTAGCGGAAGCAGGAGGAACAAACGGTTCAATGGATCTAAGCGTTGATGCCATTTTTCAGTATCGTCGCGAATTTCGTCAAACGTAGCGGATTCATAACGGATACAACAAACGGATTGTTAGAAATAACAAAAGGTGCAAACAAAAAATAACGAATTTTTTTTAAATAAAAATCATCAAGTGAAATTTTTTACTTCAAACTAAACGAATTTAAATTAATTAACTATGGAGTGATGAAGAAAAAAGTTCGAGTGAACATAAAAAAATTAATATTAATGCCACCAATTATACAACCAAAACGATATTCGACTAATTAATCATATGTAAATTTTGAAAATGACTGATTTCAAAAATGTTTTTATGACAATCGTAAATTTATGCATCATCTTCTTGCTGCCTTCTTATGGAATTATCGCACTGACCGTTGATAACCAATTGGTTTCAGCAAGGAATGGTAAGTACAGATTTTTTAAATATCTCCAGAGCCTGAATGACACTTTTTTGAATTTAAGCCCCAAAAAGTATGTTGGTGTCGAAATTGTTTATACATACGGTGAAAAGATCTTGGGAACAACTTGGGAACTATAAAAACTATAGGCTTCGCCTGACAGGTCGAAATCTTTTGCAGGACTAAGACTCGGAAATTCGAGTTCACCAAAAATATCATGTATCAACATTTTACATTTAACAATATTGGGCCCCTTTATTATAATGCTATCGGGAAGTTTCATGTAACCACTTTAAGTTTCTTGTTTTCAATTATTGAACTGCATCGCATGGAGAAATTTCTATTCAAAAAGTGATGTGCATAATTTCGTTTTAATGGTCTATTAATGGGTTCGAAAGCAGCAACGTGCCAATTTCTTAGCCATTTCTAAAAGCAAACTATGAATTCAACATTTTCGATTTCAAAGATATTATCTGGTAATACAACTTTTTTTTCCGAAAAATAGTGTCATATTTTGCATATGGTCATATAGGTCAAAATATGTCAGAATATTTACAACTTTTTTAATATGATTTATGTGTTTTCAACAAACACATTGAGTACACAATAAAATAAGTCCAAAATATTAATTTTCAAGAAATTTGGCAAAATTGAGCAGTCGATTCTCAAGTGCTTGATTTTTGAAGCAACTTTTTTTCAAAAATGGCACGTTAACTTATTTTTAAAATTAAATATCAAGTACTAAGATGTTGGGACCTACTTTGTCTTGCAACCCACACAAAAGCACTATCAGTTTTGAACATATATTGTACAGCATCCAACAGTTTGTATTGCTGACCATATTCTTTCTTTGTCCTTGAAATCTTGAAAATAGAAAAAAAAATTGTTTTAATTAATAGTTTTTTATTTATTTTTAGTAAAAACACACACTCACGCATTGATATAGACAATTGTTAAAAATTGTAATTAAAAACAAAGTATATTAACATTGTGAAACAAAGAGCATTAAATTTAGCAACATCAACTGAAGCGGCGTTTGTTTCATTTGGCGCCGCTTGAGGGGTAATGCTCCCATTTTACGCAGGCCATAAGCAAACAGCAAGTGAATAGAACAACAACAATAAAAGCAACAACGCTTCCAGCACATTCAACCTTGTACAGGTATTCTGTGGAACCCCTTTCGTTTTTTGACCTTATTGAATAATTCATCAGTTTGTGAAGCACAAATGGCAGTCCAAAAACAAAAGCCACAATTACAATTAAAACCAACATTAATGGTGCGGGCATTGGTAAAAATTCTATGAATCGAATTGACATTAAAAACAAAGAGGAGGCCCTGCAAATTCGAATTTGCTTCGTTTCAAGTTGAAGGTGGACCATATTGTTAGATTTCTATTTAATTACAGAAATAACTCCTTTTCGAAATTGCTTTACGAACACAAAGTCCTGTGAGATTTTTATATCGAGGATGCAAACTTGTAGCAGATTTAAGTATATTAAGTACCAGGAGACTGACCACTGTTCGGTTTTTCGCCTTATGTAAAACTTTAAGTTGAAATAAAATTCTAACACAAGTGAAATGTTTCACGCCTACTTAAACCATTATTGATTAAATGAATATTCATTATGCATGTGTACACATCCCACATTAAAATTGCTCATGTTACGAGTATATCCCTAAAATTACGTGATTCTTGTATGTGATCTACCCACTGCCGTAATCTCACTTACTTTGAATCCAGTGTAAGCTTTCAGCAATCAGCATTCTCTAACATTTTGTTTAAGAATTTTTTTCAAAGTTCATAGAAAAAAGAATTTCGTATGTATTTTTAAAATTTTTCAAAAAAAAATTACTTTTTTCAAAAGAAGAATGGTTTAAGACATCGAAAAAAATCGCTACTGAGCCAGTTCCTTTGAGCTTGACGAAATGGGCACAAGTACAAGTTTTCTTCACAACTACTTATATCTTTCAGGAATTTAGATGGGAAGACACAAATAAAATTTCAAATGATAAAAACAAGAGCCACCCTAAAGACGCAGCACGCGTCATTTTTCTATGGGCTCGTGTTGTCATATTTTCTGGCATCTGTTGGCAAAACTAACCTACCGTACAAAATTTGTATTCGCGCTGCGTAAAAATTGACGCCATTGTCGCACATTATTTTTGTGGCACATCATTCTGGAGCATCACTGAAGTAGTGCATGGCATTGAGACACGCCAATACGAAATTATGCGGCAGCTATGGTCTAAGTAACACACCTTCCATTATACTGCATTTATGATAGATGGCACAAGCGGTGGTTTTAAAGAAAACAATAACAATTTCAGCTGTCATTTCATTAACTCTGATCATAAATTACTAACATATTTAATAGATTGCATAGATGGGTACGGCAGCTATATTTTGAATAATTTATCGAGTAAACACTACCCAAAAATTATGGAGAATTAAGTAATAAGCAGAATGCTAACATATCACGCGTTTCATGTAAACCAAAGCCAAACATTTAACATAGCCACTTGATATGTAGTTAGGACATTATATATAAGATAATGGCAAAAATCAGATTATTGTAGAATAAGTCTTAAATCAGGTCACATCCCAAAAAATTAAACTTTTGTGAGAAATAAAATATTGCGCAACAGCATGACCCCAATTCCAATGCAACTCATGTCAAACTCCAATGCTGATTGACAGCCAAAGAAATCAACAGCTCTTTAGGAAAATCGCTTGATTCTTATGGAATACATTCGAATACGAATACATCCACGCAATTACTTAATCATCCAATTAATTTGTTTAAATTTCAATTTCAGATTGCTTCGAGCGCATCGCTTTGGAAGCCATGTTGCCATTTGAAAAGACTTTTCGCACCGAAGACACCAATTCGTTGAAAATGTGCAAAGACAAATGCATTCAGGCTGGCGAAAAGTGCCAGTCCATCTCATTCGGGTTGGTCATCAACAACATCCAAACCAATTGATTTCTTTCGTTGATTGCCTAATTTCTCAATTTTCTTTCTTTACTTTGGCAGTGTGCATCGACGCGGAAATGGAACTTGCCAATTGTCTATAGAAAAGTATGGCACCACTGGCGGAAGACCAAGTGGGATCATTTTTGATCCAGACTTTGATTTATATGCACGAAAGACGAACTGTTTCGATTTGAGTGACAACACGATACCGATGCAGGATAGCACAGGTGGCGACGGCGGCATCGGTGGGTTAGGAAATGGCGATGGATATGGTGGGCTTTCGCCTACACCTTCTCTGCAGCTACCCAATCGTCAAAGTGATGATTCACCCCCTATTTTTGTTGTAAATCCATCACCAACAACCAGCACAACTTTAGAGAATCGACCGCCACCGCCCACAAGCATTTATGGTACGACGCCACTTTATGTTCCTGAGGGTCCAGGTACAACACTTGGACCGAGTACATCTGATGGTGATCGTATGTATTTCTCACATGATATTTATCCACTTTACAAATACCCAATGCTTTATGAGCCAAACTATCCTGCTCCTAACGATGACCTTTACATTCCTGGCGGTTATGCTTCCAACGTGCCAGAGGTTGAGGATCGCTACAGGCCGAGCTACGCAATGGATGACAACATGCGACCAACACCACATGGACCACCAAGACCCATATTCGGATTGGGTTATGGCAATGGATATAGCTATGGCAAACCAGAGCACTATAATCCAACTCCTTCACGCCCCTATGATCAAAATGGTCCCGTTTTTAGTCCATTGCCACCAGATAAGCGTCCATCACAAGGTGATCGCCCAAATTATACTCAAAGGCCAGGATCTTATCCGAGTGATCGGCCAGATCATCCAATCGGACCAAATGACCGTCCCAGTAGACCAAGTTATGATCAGACGACACCAACCTATTACCCACGACCTGAGTACGGTCCAAGTACGCCGAATCGCCCACCACAAGATGCTGCTCCCTCAACTGGTCCAACTGCAATGGGCAACCGTCCAGGTGATTTCATAGATTACATGAACCGTCCAGATCCACCAAAAGATGGGTATGGTAGTGCTGGTTCATCAAGGCCTCCCATGGGCGATCGTGACCATGGCTATACCGGCTCAACGCAACCAAATGATTATGATTACGTGCGAAGGAATGGGACTGCTGCACGACCTGATGTCCCCAATTATGATGATGATAAAACAATCTCAACTTACTTCAATCCAGAGGACTATATGCCAGGAAATCGCAAAAGTAAGTAAGCCTTGTTTTCGAAAGTCAGTGCTAAATGTAAAAAAATTCTATTTTTGTTTTCAGAACATCCTAATGGAAACGACAATCGAGATCGTGTAGGCTATCCAATGAATGCAATGAAAGGTAAATTTTCACGTAGAACTTTTAGTTGTATAATTTACGAGTCTTTATTTATTGCTAAGGAAGTATGCTAGACAATTATCCCCAATTTTCTATCATAAACTACAATACATAATTTTATTTAAGTTTGATGTTTCACTAAAATATTTAATGAATCCCCGTTTCTACGTGCATGTATGTATGTAACTCACGGAAATAAAAATGTTAGGAACCCTTACGTAGGTTTCATAAAAAATAGAAGAACTACTTTGAGAATTGAGAACTTCACTACTATTTTGAAGGTTGTAGTTCCGGAGATATTGCTATGCAAAAACCGAAATTTTTACAGAATTCACATAAAATGAAGCAAAGAGAATACAGAGAAACAATTTAAGTGCAGTTAAAAGCAGAGAATATCAAATAAATAAAAACAGGAATGATTTCCAATTAGCCCTGTTATCCCAGCGAGCATGTCTTATTTGTTTTATTTTAAGATATATTATTAGCTTGTCCGGAAATTTCTACGTGCGATGTTAATGGATTGTATTTTTAAATGTCTTTCCACTGGTGGATATACAAAGGACAAAGCTACATCGACATCTTCAAGTACAAAGTGCTATCATCAAAATATGCTTTGGGTTGTATTTGGTGAGAAGGGGCGTTGTAAGCTGTGTGAGACTGAAAATCCATTTTCCAAATGCCTTAAGTGTGGAGTTTATCTTTGCTGTAGCAACTGAAAAGCAAGTTGAAACTTACGAATACATTTACAGAGAATTTCAATGCTAAATGCGCATAGCAGGGGTTGGGACGTCCTTTTTTGCATTTTAATTTTTTCAGCAAATATATCGAAAATCGATTATCGATGTATCCGATATTTCTTTCTCGGTATATCTCGATATTGTTTGAAAATATCGATCATAGATATTTCGATAGTATTTTTTATTTGCCCAACCCTAATATAAGCCTCTGTAATCATGGGCATACTTTTTGAAAACCACTATTTCGAATTAGGCAAGCGATAAGTAGTTACATAAGTAGCAATGAAATGGAACGGCTTTCATGTAAAAAATTATTGTCATTTACATATTTATTAAAAACTGCTGTTTAAAATAATAAAAGCCTCTCCAAGCCCTGATTTACACACAAAGCTGGGTAGGAGTTATTGGAAATCAAATTCAAATTGAGATTCGGCATCGACTTTCCAATTTTATGGCAAAAGAAACTGAGAGATGATGTATGTCACTTCCATTCCAGAATGTCGGAATAAAGAATATCACTTCCGCTCCAAGAAAACAAAATTTTTGATCGATTTTTTCAATTCCATGACAAAATTAATTTATTTATCAATTCCATTCAAGAAATCAAATTAAAAATTGAATTATTTTTGATTTCAATTTATGGAATTGTAAGAAGGAATGTGATTCCTTAAGAAATTGAATATATGAATTCAAGTAAATTTTTTTCTAAAACAAATGCATGCTCGATTTTAATGGTGACAAAAAAATGTTGGAGGCAGTTGTGCATTACTCGAAGCGGAAAATTTTAAAAGGAGTATTGAACATTTAGAAAAACAACGTGCTACTATGGGAGAGGATGTAACTGGGTCGAAACTTAAGCTTTAGGGGTAATACTGCCACCTCAAATGAGATTCAGACTCTTTGCGTTACCTCAAGTGGTACTCTCTGAAATTTATTTTCAACTTTTCTTCATTTAATTGGGCAAGAAATTTTTTCCATTTCTTATCAATATGGTTTCAAAATGAATTCATTTCTTTTGCAATGAATTTGAAAAGTGGAAGGAATCGAATCGACATTTGATATGGAATTGAAAAGTAGATTCCAAATTCCAATTCCATTGAATGGGATAAATTTTCAGCTATACGGGACATGTTGAGACATGTGTATTTTTTTTTGAAAAGAAAAATTTAAAATTACACAGATTTGAGGAAATTCTTACAAACAATGAATTTTTTTGAGCTCTTTCTGTGAATATTCTTTACGAGTGGGACATAATCGGAGTGCGTCGATATGTCGTTCACATACTTAATTTATTTTGTTTCCACAACAATTATTTGTATAATGCTGGAAACCTCAATTCTTACCTAAAATGTATATATTAAATCTTCATGTCTATAAATTGACATTTTAATGATTTCCAAACAAAAACTGTCAGCAGGATGTTTCGGTTCAGTGAACGTGCTCCTTTTTGCTTAGAAATCATGATGATTTCAGATTTTATCTGATATATACAAAGTTGTGCTACAAGTAATTTTAATGCAGAAATTCAAGAATGCAAGTTTTCTCTTAAGTATCGTTACAAAGCCTTAAAGACTTCAATTATTTTGCCTTTAAGTTTTTAAACCGTCCCAGAAGACTATCATATAAAACAAACTATTTTTCTAATCGATTTGTTTTTTTTTCTATAATTATATGTATAATCCTGTCGACGTTGCCAATATAATTGCGACCACCTCTTCTTTTCGAAACGACGCCACAACTAAAAACTCATATTATAAATTAATTGAAGCATAAAATTAGGTATTTAATATAAATGTCAATTAGGAGGCGAGTTCATAAAAACGTCACCACAAAAAAGCACGTGCTAACGATACAAAAATATTCAGTTTATGTTACACCCATGAGTTGACGTTGTTTTTTTGTTACGTATTTTGCCCAGTAAGCGTAGTACACGCGAACTGCAAATAACAACAAAAAAGACAATCGTAATAAAGGTTAATTGTTTGCAATTTAGTTGGTCATCTGGAAAATACGACTCCAGTAATGACAACAAAGTCACTGAACTGACCTACATTTCTTAAAAGTTCTACTACGTTACATTTGCATTATTTATAGTCATGCGAAAATGGCAAATGGCGAACTCTATTACTTTTTTTTAAATCAATAAATAAGTTGCATGAAAACGTGGGTCTAATTTATTGACAATTGGAGCGCAACCAGAGACTTTGAAAAAGTTACATGTTCGTTGGTAAATTGAACTGTTGAATAACATAACAATATGGTACGGATTCTCTGATTAAATAATTAGCTGTTTTTGAAATATGAAACAGTTCACTAAGTGTTATGAAACGTTATGAAATTCAGATTTATCCTACCAACCTACATACCTTCCGCATTTGCAAAGTCATAGCTGATATGATTTTTTCAACTTTTAAGTAAGAAAAAAAATAAATTGACAAAACCATGATTTAAGTCGTATTTAGTTGTAAAAGACATCATCCTTTTGAAAGATGCAACTATCCTGGCAAAGTACATCTTATGTGCTCACGACTTTGACATTTGTGAAGTAAACAAAAGCAAATTTACGAATTGCTTTCCAAGAAAATGTGATACACCAGGATGATGCAACCGCAAATGGACTAAAACCCATTGTGGCTAAGTTTCTCAAAAAACATGAATATTCTACCAAAAGTTTGTAATATTTTTTAAGGAAATTAAGACCAGAAGGCTTATTAAAATTTACCACAGGAAATGATATTTAAAGTTCGCCACAGTAAGTTCAGAAGATCAATGTGTAACATGTTTCTTGGCAAAATCGATCATAGCAAAGTAACTTAATGGTTAATATTTGCCCAACACTTTTAAATTAACTTTCTCGATGCGATTTACTTTTAGATAATTTTTTTTTAACATGAATCACGATATTTTTAGCATGCCATTATCGTACTTCACCCACCCATTTTTCAACACCAATAATGAAAAGTTTAAGAAAAAGTTCAATTTTACATCATTTCAGCAACGATACTTAGGTTTTGTTGAAGATTGAACTCAAAGCTTTTAGGCTGCAAGGCTACAGAATCTCACAACAATTTATGGAATTTTTATTACTTAAGTGCCATCTATTGAATCTGAGAAGTTTGTAACAAAATTACTCCTTCCTATGCAACAAATACTGAAACGAATAATAAAAAAAATAGTTGTCATAAATTGAAACAGAAGAAAGAATAATCTGTACAATCAGCCACCTCTGACATTTATCACTTTGTCACATTTCAAAAATATATCTGTAAGGTATTTCACAAAATTCAGAATTTCATTCAACATCTGCTTTTAGGAATTTGTTATTTATGCCACAATACTGAACAGAATTTAAAAAATACCTTTGACAGCAAATTTTTTTATGTAATTTAAGCGAATTCGCCTGTGATAATTGCCTGACAAAGTTTAATTAATCATTGTCACAATGTTTTCAAACTATTTAAGATAGCAAACTACGATATTTATTTGCTAGTTAATATGACGCTCTGCTAATTTGTTGGACCAAGTTTTATTGTTTTTGTGGGTCTGGAGTTGGGTATGTTATCTCAAGTGTGACGAAATTGTGTGCAAATAAATACACTCGCATACCAACGCATTAACAGTTTGTTTAGTATGACATAACCCGGAATAAATTTAGTAATCCCAAAAATACAATAGAAATATTAAGACTTTAATTTAGTAAAATCACATCCAATAAGAATGAATTTCGTCTCGTGCTTGTCATAATTTTTTTAAGAGTTTAATTAGATTGTATCGTATGACGCCGGATGTACATATAGACTTAGTATACTAATGAGAAGATAACAAAAAACAATAAACCGTTTTTATTAAACACAACAATTTTTTAATTATTTCGGCTCAAATCAAAAGATTTAGGCAGCGAACTTGTTCAACATATAAAACTTTTTTTTCAAATTTTGTCAAAATTTGAAGTTAACTTCTTTAATGCAGATACCGGCGGTGTTTTCAATTTCTTTATTACTGCCTTGCCTACACATAAATCTTCCAGACATTTTCACATGTTGTACATCTTGATTTCGAAAGCTGAGAGCGAAAAATTTCGTTGACTCTATGACGAAATCAACACCAAATGTTCTAAGGTATCATTCAAGACATAGTGCACATGTAACTGTCCGAGAATGCGCAGCAACGCTACTGAAGCAGTGATTTAGAAGTTTTGCGCAAATCGAATTCATTGTATGCAAATTTCATATACGAACTGCAGACATATGTATAGTTTGACAACCGGAAAGAGCCGGACAAACAGCGAAGCAAGAACTTTTTGTTGTCTATTACCCTGAGCTGCACTTCAAGCCGCTGCTCTTGAATTGCACAATTAACGGATGTACAACATGGTAAGGTAGCTGCTGCTGTTCAACATCTTTTAATCGGTAGTTCATCAAAAAGTTGTTGCTGAGATCGTTACAAGATTTGATATACAGAGATGAGTAATGAATGTTAGATGTTGTATTTATGAGGGTTACATTGTAAAGTTTTCATGTAAACTTAAATGGATATAAGTAAAAAAAAAAAAACAAACAAGAAACGAAATTTTATTAAAGTTCGTTGCTTAAGTCTTTTGTTTATTTGCTGAAAATTTTGGCAAATTACGTATTTTCATGTTTATGTACTTGAATTTCGTTATTCCAAATATTTATTGCATTTTTATGTAAATTCTTATTTAACTAGCTGCAAAGAACAAAATTTTTTTTCCTCATAACTCAATGTCAAGGAAGTTGACGCAAATCAGCAAGTGGAAAATTCTAAGAAAACACTTAGGCTCAAAAGTCATACAAAGTACAATAGCACAACAGTGTTACTTTCATTGAAACAAAAACTAATTAAACTTAAAATGAACTTCAACTTTTTTCTTAAATAACAAAATTTGTGAATAAGACAATTGGAGTTTACACTTACGCAAATACACATTTGGTATAGTTGAATACGTATTCACAAACACATTCATCAATTCTTAAGCCAAACAACGAGACAGCAAGAGTTCTTTTTTGCTACCTCTTTGTACCGTAGTTTGCCTCATTAACCTCTGACAGCTTCCTGTATGAATTTTCATTGTATGATTACACTTAGAAACAAAAACAACACACGATTTTATTTCATTGCAAATGTTTTATAAAAACATTAAGAGCTTTTGCTTTGAAAGAGTTGCATTGAAAAGCTTACTGAAAATGGAAGAACATTCTGTTTATAAAAAAAAGAGCAAGTCTGGAATTTGACATTAAGGACATCAAATCTTAATCATCTCTATTTATATGGCGTTAGCAACATTTCAAGGGCGCAACAAATAAATTAAAAAATAAACTGCAAGATATGACTGGCCTACAAACTCTTCACCTAGAAAACAGATCATGTGTTGTGGTAAACAAAACCACATTTACAATTTTTCGCCAACCCATTTGGCCACATTTGAGCATGTTTCTAAGCTATAAGAAATCGTTTAATCAATTGGTTTTTCTTATGCAAATAGACAACAATGAACATGCTCCGTTTCAAAGACATCATCTATAGAATTGTATACAGGGTGCTTACTTGCTATAAGCTACCTCAGAAACAAAAATGAGCGATTCTGCTCCATTGGGCATAGAACCTCCCATTTAAAAAAAAACTTATTCTATATATCACTCGCTTACTTCAAGACTGGCATAACTCAAAAAACCTAAAGTGGGAGAAAAACGCATTTAAAGATTTCAATGAGTTACTTTTTATATGAAAATTATGAAAAGTAAAGGAAAGTTTATAAGATATTTTTCTAATTTTTTCATACAAAATAAAACATGAAATGGCTGATATTTCGGCAGCATTACTTACACATTCAAAAGTGATGCAGGATCATCATTACAATTTTTTCAGGAAACGGTCTTATGACGCATTGAAAGTACAAACAAAAACATTATTCTAAAAAGTTTCGAATAAGTGGGCAGGGCACTTGTCACAAAAGTTTCCTTTATATGACATCAATTTGCGATACCAAGCAAGCTAAATTATTGCCATTTCGTATATCCATTTCAATCTTAATTGTGGGATCAAAATGTTACATATCGCAGATATTCTACTTAAGAGGCACAACTGAAAGTTTTTGAATTTTTAGAAAACGCAGAAAACTGTTTTGGAGCTTGTGAACTATTTTTCAGAAATAAAGTGTGGATTATTAGAAGCACGAGCTAACAGAATACGGTTTGAAGCCTCCCGTGAAGGTTTCCCCTTAGAATCCGACACAACAAAAAATGAGACACTTTTCCATATTACAACCTAATTTCCATTGCAACATGAAGAGAGACATAACTGTTTTTTGACAGCAAGATACAGTAAAAAATTGACATATCTCTTTTGTGTATGCTGAACAGTTTTAATGAGTAAACTCGAAAATTACAACTATTGAGCTGTACCTCTTTAGTAGAATGTGTGCGATGTGTAGAAACCCATTGACTTGGCCAAAATACATGGCTTGCTATCTAATAACATAGTAAAAACTAATCCAATGCCTCAGTGTACATCGGATGCATTTGTCAATATAATGCCTTTTTAGCCTTTGGCCTAAAGGTGTAGTAGAATATGTTTTCAAAAGTAGCGTGCACACGTATAATTTTTGTGGAGAACGCTGCTCTGTCCCCTTTTATTGTCTTCAGAAATTGCATGACAATTCTTCAGGCAGACTCTTGTCAGGCAGCGCATGCTTGCCGATATCGTTATTTAGGTACAAGAGCATGATTTCCCATCTTCCAAAAATTTATAAAAAAAGCACTTGTCCAGTTCTGAAGCAATTTCAAAATAGTGCAGAGCTCACTTTAGAAAACCAAACCCACAAGTCAGAGAAAATGACATACTATTGCATTGGTCGCAAAATGGAAGTCAAAGGTGAAAAGTTGCCGGAATAAAGCATAGTTTTAAGCAAGCAATTATTTAGTATAGGTATATAAATTTATAAAAGAACTGAAAATTAGCTATGCACACTGACAATCAGAAGCTTTTTAAACCGAGATCACAACAAAATAATAGCAAATGGTTTTTTTTGTTCTACCCACAACTCAGCGCAAACTCATTAGAAGATTTTTCCCACCCAAAAGCTTTGTGTGTTTAGAATTTTATGTTTTTTTTTAAGTTTTGCCTGCAGCTTCAAAATTTTAACACAAAATATAAAACCAACAAACAAACGCCGCAAAGCGTTCAGTTGCGGAACATTTTTCAAATCAGAAACAGGTGGCTGCGCGCAAAAACAAAAACTGGCAGCATTGAAAATTCAGCTTCCGAAAATTCGTTTAGTGATCGACCGTAACCACAAGCATAAAAACAAAACGCCCACAAGTTCTAGCGTGGCGGATGAATTTAAATCCAATTTTACAACAAACAAAAACAAAAAGCAAGAAAATTCGGTAAAAAGCGTTTCGCAGATTCGTTCGTCATTTCGTTACGCTCTATGGACGAGCACCCAACAACAGCAAAGGCAATGAACAAGCAAGGATAACGCTAACACGCAACGCTTTTATTATCAATTTTATTGCTGCCAACAATATTTGTTGCTGTTTTCAGAAGCTGAGCTTTTTTCCAACGATTTGCGTGCTTTTTGGTTGCTGCCGCTGTTGTTTCATTGTGGCCGCAACGTTTCGTTATTTTCGTATTTTAATTTATTTGACATTCAGAGTTTAAGTAATTTAAGTCGAACAACAACAGCAAAACACAAACCGTATGTGACAAAAGAACGCGCGTGCTTACGTAATTGTGAAAACCGATTGAATCTCATGTGAGATTCATCGTTGTTGTTTTTGTTGTTGTCTACTAACTTCTGCTGTCGGAAAATCTAAGCCCGAATTAGCCAACGATTTCAATTGGCTTTTACTGTGCTTTCGAGCGGCTTATGAAGCACACAAAATAAAAAACCAAAAAAATGTCGGTGCTTCCCGTTTCGAAATCAGTTCACATCGTCATTTTGTTTTACGTTTATTGCTTACTACCGATCGTTTATTGCTCTCATTCACATGGAATCAGCGGATCAATCATAATCGTGGAGGATGCTAAAGGTATGATCATTCAGAGATCGTGAAAATAAATTTGTGTCTGGTAAAAAAAAAACACTTTTAATTGGATGGAGAGAAAATGTCCTTAAAGTTAAGAAACCGTTACGTTAAAATTTTCAGATTTAAAAAAAGTGAATCTGTAGTGAAACAATTTAGAGTCTTTTGAAAAGAAGAATAATCGAGTTTTTTGCATCACTAAATCTCAAAGAAAAACTCCCACACAAACCAATAAGCCAGCATATAGAGGTTTCTAGATTTTAAACGTTAAAGGATTCTTCGAAGCGGCCTTCTTAAGTGTTCAAGAAATAACAGACACAAAGAAAATTTCATTCAAATTTTCTATTCTGGGCTTTTAGAAGATTTTTTAACATAACTATTCATCGATAGCTTGAATTACGTTGAAAGCGACCGCTAGAATATCCTTAAAAATAATCTCTTTAAACCGTATATGTGCAACTTCTGCGACATTTGCGCCGTTTCAACAAAGTTTTTAAATAAAAAATAACACTTAAGCATAAGTGATCTCCCAGGTGATTTCTTGTGATTTTTTTAGAGTGTAGTACAATCCCACTGAGATTAAACGTCTAAAACTTGAGCAAAACGCTGCTGCTATTTATACTTAGAAAGGGTTAATATGGAAAGCTTGACACCACAACTACGCTTGAACATTAAGGAAATTTACCTTTATTGAATTTAATGCACATGATTACATCAAACTTTGACATGAATTGGCATTCAGTTCATTTTCAACTTCAAAAGAGAGCAAAACGACTTGCCATCCATCCAATCATCCTTCTATGCGTCTCCCATCAGGTCCTGCGAAACTTTGACAAAAAAAAAGTGTTGCACCCATATGCCTAAAATTATACTTAAATGCAGGCAGGTCATTTGGAAAATCTTTTTGTGTTTAATTTCGAAATTATGACCTTAAAAAAGACACGGGTCAGATGCCGTAAAAGAGCGAAGTAACTCTTGGGTAAATAAAATATGGTCCTCTTCAGTACTCTTCTGAATGAATACTGAATTGAAAAAAGGGACGAGATTTGTTCGGATGTAGCCCTCAGACACCATTCTTAATTTTTTTTTTCCATTAACTTAATATGGAGTGTTTTTACTATGTCCTGGTGTAAAGAATACTAGACGCGCCATAGATTTTACCACTTATTAACCAATTATAGAGGAGTTAATCCTGTTTTGTAGTGTGACACATAGCTTATAAGACGTATATTGTTATGGGAGATGGTGTTGGTAAATATATTAGTAGGATATTGTTGGAAGAACTTAATATTTCACATGTTGTTAACATGATATTTTTGCAATGGCTGATTTAATTTTGATAAAGCATATTTTCGGTCCACTCTAGTAATCAATTCACCCAAAAGTTTAGCTATTAGACCCAATAAATTATTACCCAATTTTCCGCTGAAGCATATTGACTCCATAAAGCGTCTAAGGAACCTTTTCGAGGTAGTGTTTTCAACTCGATCCATTACTTGCCGCAATCTTTTATTTCTTTTAGCAATAAGTTCATCCACAAAGCCTTAGTACGACTGCTCTTACGTTTACGTTGGGGGTTACACTCTAAGGCTTATTGACATAACTCATCCATGTGACATACATTTTCGTAGCTTCATAAGATTTGTCGCAGAATATCCCTCCACAATTTGACCATAAAAAAGACGTTCTTTTCAAATAAATGACAAGCTAATTACGTTTCAAGTTGAGCTGGAACTTCGCCAAAGGGGATCCAATTTCGTCCCGTTGTGTGCTCCTGTTTTACCAATTAATCGACGAACATTTTTCTTTCGCAGTAAGGCAGCTACATCCTCAAGTTCTACTATAATTATGTAGAATTCAAGCATACGTATAAAAGTCCTAGGAACCAACATAGTTTCAAGTTACATGACCCCTACTTGTGATGCATATTACAATTTTACAGTTGCCAATTTTCAATTCATCAAATTTTCTGTAGTCCAGTTCTGCATAATTGGGACAATGCTCTTTAAATTATTTTATAATGACATAATTTAATAATACCCATAGACTCAGATTAAGTGACTATTAAAATAATTTGCATAATTCTAATTGTGTTTCTAACACTATGTGGCTGTTAGGCGCCAACAACAAAAGAGTGTTGCTCAACATGGTGGCAACGACCAAGAAAATGCACAGAGAAGGTTGTATTTTGCCATTGCTTGAATACCTTTTTAATGAATTCACTAGCTAGCAGGGAGGGTAACGTCTTCAGTTAAGATGTTCACTGCTTTTTTTGTTGTTTTTTAATTTTAATTTTCTTCGCAATATACCGGATATCGTAGACAAAGCAGAAGAACAGAAGCAAAAACGAACGAAAAAACGTTGTTTTTTTTGTTCGCCTTTTCCGCGATTAAAATCTTCGAGTCAAGATGTTACAATGTTGTTGTTAATGTTAAATGCGTTGTTCTTGTAGTTGCTCTTCATTTTCATCTGCGCGCTGCGATCAATGTTCTTGTTGTACTGCGGCTCTTCACTAATTTATATGAGGATGATGCGAGCGCCGTACAACCTTAGTGGCAAGTAAACATTTCGCAAGTACGTAATACGTAGCACATTGGCATAGTTCGCTCAGATTCCTTGTATGAAGCTCAAAAAGCCTTCAAATTAAAACACCGCATCATCTTTGAAAACTGCTTGTGGGATATTAACTTGCAGCCAAACATCAAACTAACGCTGATCTTTCTCAAGCGTTAAAACGATCTCATTTGGATTTTAATTCATTTTTAATGTATGTATTTGCTAAGTATTGCAATTAAATAAATCAGGTATATTTAGTTAAACATAGCAAGGCATGCTAATAATAACTGAGATGACCTTCTCGTTACGGTGCCGACTCCAGAAGGTATTCTGGTTTTAGGATTTAATTAAGTGCATTTCCACTTACGTTGATATTTCTGTTTTTTGTACTTTAAACCCGCTTTCCATTGCAGCCTGCTTTCGTCGTGTCTTGGCGGGTAAACGTATCGCCCCACAATGGGTGCGACGCAATATTGCTTGCGAGCGTGTTGAAGAATGCATGCGAGAGTGCGGAAATGAAAAACGTTTTATGTGCGAGGGCTTCAACTATCGGCTGGATCCGTCTGGACACGGCCAGGGTGACTGTGAGTTAATCGAAACACCATTGGCACAAATGGACTTGTACTCAAGTCCAAATCGACGTGACTCGAACTTGCTGAGACATCCAGACTACGATTATTATGAGCGCGATCGTAATGCGCCATCCAGTTGCCGTCGTAATATCTGCCAGGATTGTTCAAAGGGTACTCTTTCAAGCTCACCAATATATTTTAAGCCAAGCGGTTGGGGTAACAAACCATCACACGAGGAGCACTACCCTTCCTCACCGTCAAGTGGTAGCGGCTATGGCAGTGACTCCCATCGTTACCGTCCGAGCGATAGCACCGAAATCGATCGTTATCGTCCTGCACGGCCACCACCCATTTCATATGATCACCGTCCTCCTTCTCCACCTTCTGGTTCAGGCTACCATCAAAATTCGTACGATTTTTCCTCACATGGTTCCAGTTATTTCGAGCACACACCACCCAGCAGCTACGGGGGAAGTAGTAGTGGTGGTTCAGGTCCTATTGATCGATATGATCTAATACGTCCTGATGACCATCGTTATCGTCCTAGTAGACCGGACCGTTGGGAATCTATTCCGAGTAGCTCTGGCTATGACAGTGGCTATCGTCCACGTCCCGAACCTGATCGCACTGAAAGATACCGTCCACCTTATCGTCCTGGTCCCGACTATTCACCTTATAGACCTAGTTCCCATCATGATGATAGTCCGCTGACTGGACCTAGTGGTTCATATCGCCCAGGACTGCCATCTAGACCTTCATATAATTATCTTGATCGCGATGGTCCACCACAAAGGCCACGTGATTACAAAAAACCAAGCATATTTGTGCCTTATCAAATAGGAGCTGAGAGTGATTGGGGCAGCTATGGTGGTAGTTACGGTGGCAGCCACAACAAACAATCATCCTACTGGGGACTTGATGAAAATCGGCGTCGAGATCCCTTGGATTTTAATTATTTTGAACTGGGGGGTTCGCGTAGAGAGCCGCCACGTGAGACAAACTCAGTGCTGAATTACCCTGGATCCAGTTATAGCCATTATGATAAGCCCTCTAGAGACAGACATGATTACCGACAGCAATGGACAAGGCGTCCAGGACCTGATGGTAACTTTATTCAAAATTATTATGTAGCATAATCAGTACTAACGTTGGTATTACCTTCGCCTACAGAGTGTTCTGCCAAAACTAGTGAAGGTTTCCGCTTGCACAAGACTGTGGTGAAGCATGCTTTCACCGTACCAACGCTAACAGAGTGCGAGCGGCTGTGTTCTGGCCAGAATGGTTTTATTTGTCACACCTACAGCTACAAGTACAACCAAGAGGGCAGAGATAACTGCATGCTCTGCGACAGACCAGTCAACAATCTCGACTACTATGTGGACATTGAACCAGATCGTGATTACGATATCTATTCCATGGCTGATGACTTGGACGTATGTAGAAAGCCCTCACGCAGTGATGGCCCCGGTTCGCCCGATTCCAGCACAGCACTTTCAGATCCTAGAAATGCACGTATGTTGTAATTCGGACTTATTCGATCAAATTCAGGGTTCATATGTATTTCTTGTTCTAGAGTGTTTCTTTCGCGCCATTGATGCCACACGCTTCTTTAAGTCCATCGTTCGCGACTCACTTACCGTCCGTTCAGTTGGCCAATGCGAATTGGAGTGCATCAAATCAACGAAATTCACATGCCGTGCTTTCGCTTTTCGCTATGGTCAGCAACGGCATGCGAGTGTCATTGACAACTGTCAACTCAGTGACTGGCCAGTTCGGGATATGGACAAAGAGCGTCACTTAATATTGGATGCTACTTTTGATATCTTCGAACGTGCCAGTTATGGCCATGGCTGCGAATTACAACCCATTGTCGATGACAAACATAAGAAATGTAAGTGTTCGAACATGAAGCAGTTCGGTGTAGTTGTGTTCCAACTATAATTCTCGATTTTACCCCAACAGTATGCTATCTTGGATACGGTTCGTCAGCAAGATTACTCTCGGCGGCTATCAAAAAAGTTATTTCGGTGCCAACAGAACAGGATTGTAAAAAGGAGTGCGTTCGTTTTAGGGAGACAACTTCATTTAAATGTTACTCCTTCAGTTATGGGTATGTAACCAAAAAATTTATTATCACCTTTTTTCTATACATAATATTTGTCCTAAGATATTTATATATATACTTTATTAGAGAAAAGTAGCCAAATATGAAATACCACCATGCTCAAAATATTTGTAATAGACTTATAGCGCTATTTTACGTTTGGTCCTATCAGTACTACATCAATACTCGGGTTCAGAGAAACGAAAAAAATTTAAAAAATATCAAACCAATTTATAGAGTACTAAATTTTCATAAAAATCGCAACACACGTTTTTCCTTAAGTTGCTGAATAAATTTTTTATTTTCCTTCCGCTCGACACACAAATATCATTTGGAAAAGCAAGTTATAGATTTCCACATAAGACAAAGTTAAATTTTATTTTCAACACATTGCAAAAGTAAATGTAAATGTAATTTATTTCGAGTGATTTTACTGATTTATTGATTACTGCAGAAGGTCAGAATGAAAGCTCAGGTTCTGTTTTCAAAGGATTTGAAGAATATACGAAAAAAATTTAATTTTTGTCGATATAGCGTTTTGTTCTGTTTTTTTCGACCGCAATCGGCTTTGCTATCATTACTTATGTAAACTTTAAAATAGCACATCCCTGCACTCTATCTGCTTGATTTTATATTTATAAGTCCGACCACGTTTTATCTTCTCAAACTTGGCGGGTCTGAGTTGAAGATTCTTTTAGCTGGAACGTTGCATTTGGGTACTTTGTAAAATATTTGTATAAAAAGCAGGGTCAAATCTTACTTTAACGATGATTATGGTGATAATGTATATTTTTCCAACTTTTTAGCTCCAGAGCAACATCCTATAACTGCGAAATGTCCGATCTTGACCAAACTGAGCTTAAGCTGAACATTCATTACACACACACTAGTGACAGAGACTACTGGCTGTTTGCATGGAATCCATTTGATTGGACATGTCGTGATAAAGTGAACACAATCGGCGGCACACGCGTCAATAATGATCGACGAATGGACATTTTCCGCGAACCGGGTAAAATAAAAGTATTAACCTGTTGCACGTCCATTTTGGTGTAAATAAACTCGATTATAATGAAACCCAGTAAAATTGTCTAGCGACTTCCTAACCAATAAAATTTTTTACGTTGGTGCTAAGTGTCTAGTAATTAGTCTTTAGTTCATAGCATGTCGAAACCTTAATTCTGTAAATACCTTTAAGTATTGATGTAAATAACAATCCAACAGTTGCCAGCTAAACTCTAACAAATCGATCAAAGTCTAACAACGATCATAACCCCCGACCTAACCATGTTTGATATCCCAACCTGTTAACGTTTAATCAATCTAAAATTTAATCTTCATTTCAAAACAAAAGGAGATGTATCCTGGCGACATTACACAGTTTCAGGCAAGGCTTGTCGTATAAGTAGCCCGTGTGAGAAGAATCTTGTGACCGGTTTCTACTCTTGCGAAATCGACGGTACGGAGATAGGATCATGGGACTATTGCTGTAAGGTAGAACACCCCTGTGGCTACTCGCGGGGGTTCGATTATCCGTGGTAAGCTATCCATTACAAATACTAAGCGCTGCCTACGTTTGTATTTCAAATTCATTCAATTTGCTTTGCAGGTGTTTTGTTGGCGATGAGCCAGATCAATGGCGCAAATGTAGCGATCGATACTATCCTGGCAATAGCACACATACGCACTCTGGCATCACGCTGACACCTTCTAAACACAGTAAAAAGAAACACACATCGTCGTCAGCGCACTCTGATAGTAGCAGCGAATATCAGAGACCACCGCGGCCTGGTGGACTACAAAGT
Organism: Meiosimyza decipiens; assembly: GCA_963680825.1. Classification (NCBI taxonomy): domain Eukaryota; kingdom Metazoa; phylum Arthropoda; class Insecta; order Diptera; family Lauxaniidae; genus Meiosimyza; species Meiosimyza decipiens. The sequence goes on along the minus strand of OY804261.1, from coordinate 80,244,194 downwards.
TTAAGTGATTTTACGGCGGCACGCCTATGGCCGGTTACATATTTGTACAGTGAAGGACCACCGAATTCAACAGAGTTTAGCAATTTCGTCGATTGCAACAAAGACAATTGTTAAGCATAAGTGTTATGGATAAAAAAAAATCAATTTAAGCATATATATTTATATTGTAGCTATAGTAAAGAGTATTTCAAGACCTATTCGAAGAGTTAAAGAAGCTTCAAATATGGTCTTCACACTAAGAGAAGAAGAAAAATGTGATTTCAAAAAGAGATTGGTTTTCGAATTTAAACTTACATTTAATTTACACAAATTATAGTAAGTTAACAATAATTTTAATTAAAATTATGTATTCGTCACGCAAACATGCTTAAAATTTTAAAAAGTAAAACTCTAAATTAACATTTTCAATAAATACGTAAGCAAATATGCGATAAATTAATCTTGATTTAGCCACACTTCATTTTTAATCGTGGTATCCTTTCGAATTTTGTATTATATGTTTGTAGTTGGAAGTTACAACATATGACAAGAAACTTCTCCTGAGTCGATGCCTGAACTAGTGAAACAACCAGTTGACCAACTGCTTGTATTGATTTTAAAATTTTTCGATTTTTCATGAGTGAATGCTATTCGTCACATTGAAATAGGTTCAATAAAGATTAAAGATGAAAATTTGAAAAAGTTTAAACATTTTTTTACTCTTTTTCAAACCAGTGGAGGGGACGTCGCATTTTATTTTCACAAACAAAAACAAATAAGAACCACCCTAATGTACATGGATGCAAAATAGAGCATACACTTTTGGAAAATATTCAAGAAAATCGTGCCAGATGCTACGGTAGACTCTCCTACCGCAGAGAACTTTAAAAAATATACCCCTGTAAGGTGAACAAATGAGTGACTGATTTCAACTGTCGTGTACAAAAATAAATGAAGTGTTTTGTTGCACAGGCAACGACAGCATTAAAAAACCGCAATTAAAGTTTTATCAAGGTTGTTGGATGCAGGGTATATGGCTCGGAGGTAGCGTCGACTGTTACGCCGACGCCGCAAACAAACCCAAACCTCAACATCAACTGGTTTACGTGATCACATAAAATATCTTATGTCACATTGCACCTCTTAGTACTCCAGCAGTTTAACATTTTTTCAATTTTCAAATTAATTTACCCAGCATCAACAAAAAAATATTCCGATTCTCATTTTTCAATCTTGGTTCTGTTAAACATAAGTTGCGCTATCTACCGCGCGAATTGGAAAGAAACTCATCTAGCAGCAGCGATCCTCGCGTACTCTGGTTGTCAGTAAATAATTTCAGAGTCTCAACCAAATTCGCTGTATTGTGAATTTCTAGTTGACAATCAGCTGTTTATTTTACGTGCTGTTGTTGCTCGATTGAATAACTAAAACTTGCTGATTTTCATTTACGTAGTTTTAATTAGAATTTTAATTAGAGTTTTCTGGGACAAAATTGATTAAATTGAAATTATCAAAATTTGAAATAAAACAAAAAATTTTAATTTCGTTACGTCGCCATTGTGCGACGAGTAATTTTGACATTTTCAACGATACACGTCTCGCTCTCGTCCCGTTGGCTCCGTCATCATTGTAATTGCCAATTACAATCATAGACTAATAAGTAATATTTATTGAATTGCTCTTTATTTTAAGAATTATGAATAAAAAGATGATGACACGTATTCTTACGGTCACTGGTATTGCTGCTGGCGCTTATTACTTTGGTATTCACACGGAGCGCCAACGTTTGCAACAAAGTTTCGAAAAAATATCTGACTGTGATGCCTACATACTGCCACAGAATCACCATTTCTTGAAAAATGTAAATTGGGTTTCATTTTCTAACTGTAGTACTCGTTAATATCTGCTGCTTCGTTCACACAGATTGAAAAGAAACCTGGTCTTCCCATCTTCGGCACAGTCTCTGCAGCTGTTCCTATGCCCGTAGATGAAAACATGACATCGACACCAAGCCGCATTTCACAAATAATGAAATATGGCTTTCCTGGCCTGGACAACGTGCGTTCCTTCTCTGATTATGTGCTTTCTTACGACAGGCGCAATCGTGTTCCGCACTGGGTGTTCGAGCATTTAACTGCCAATTCAATAGTAAAAAACGATGCAGTCGATCGTTCAAAAAGTGAATTCCGCCCCGATGAAAGCATACATCCTTTTTTTCGCGCAGAGAATACAGATTACAGACGCTCTGGTTTTGATCGTGGCCATATGGCAGCCGCAGGCAATCATCGCCGTTGTCAGAAACACTGTGACGACACTTTCTTTCTCACGAATATGGCGCCACAAGTCGGGCAAGGTTTCAATCGAGACTCTTGGAATCGTCTTGAGACTTACGTGCGCAAGCTAACAAACATTTATCCAAGTGTATATGTGTGTACGGGGCCACTGTACCTGCCACGCAAGGAGGATGATGGAAAGAATTATGTGAAATATCAAGTAATCGGAGCTAACACTGTTGCAGTACCAACTCATTTTTATAAAGTGATTGTGGGTGAAACGTCTGATCAAAAGCTTGAAATGGAAGCGTATGTTATGCCTAATCAGGTTATTAGTGATAGTACGCCCCTTCAGGCGTTTCAAGTGCCACCTGAATCCATTGAGCGCGCTGCAGGACTTTTGTTCTTTGATAGAATCGATCGAAAGAAGTTGGCAAAAATTAATGGAAAAAAGGTGTAGAAGAAAATTCAGTGATTTTAGGACAATTAGTGCAATTTTATAAAGTTTAGAAAATTAATAGGATATGTAATAAGAATTTTAAAAATACAGTACAACCTTGCTGAACGCAACTAATAGAAATTCGGGCAGTTGCGATGACTGAGGTTGTTGCAAAAACCGAGTCAAGAAATTTGTTCACCCGAAGGTGCTGATTTTGAATAATAATGCATATTATTCATTAAAATAAACTCGCATTGGAATGAGAGTAAAAGTATTTTATTGAAAATACTGCATTCTTTATTTAAAACCAAAACAACTAAAATAAATATTTCTGACGCAGTAGTTATGTACATATGTATGTAGAAGATAATTTTGGTAAAATTATTTTTCAAAAAAATATGAAATTTTTGACACCATTTTATTATATGCCATTAGGTATATGCTGCACTGCATTTTCGCTAAGATCTTGAAGAATCAAAATATTTTTTACGCCATTTTCTCCAGCCCATTGAGTACAAGTGCTGAATGAACTAAAAGCAGTGATAGCCTTAATCTTCGATACAGATGGAGTGAAACATTGGTTTCGTCTGCGCTTTCAATTTCTTTCACTTGATCTTCGTTTTTTGATAACTGGCATTTTGCAGCACACAGAAAGCAACCGGTCGTAAAAAAAAATTAATTAAACTGAATAAGCACGAAATAAATGTACACGTAGTTCTTAAATATTGTACTTACAAACATATACACCTAGCGAAAGAATTATACATATGTGCAAAAATATTTTGTTTAATAATTTTTAAAATTTCTAGTTTCTAGTTGCGTTAACAGAGTCTACAATGTAAACAATTGAGGTGTTGCAATAATCAAGGAGTTGCGTTCATCGAGGGTTGCGTTGAGCGAGGTTATACTGTATACCTTCCTGCTATATTATTTTTAACGTGAAGAAAATTTTATTACATACTTTCAAAAAAGTTGGCAGCACGGATACAAATAAAGGTAAATATTTGGAAGTGAGGCTCCAGCCCTAATCGGCTCCAAACGGTTGCCAAGTTGAAATGGACGAATTTACGGGGAAGGCGGGTTTTAAGCTTTACATCCTATAGTATATCCAACACCGGCTTTGCTTGACACAGTGCTTTTGCATTATAACTTACTTTGACGATTTTGCATCAAAGTTAGAGAACTTAAAAAAAAGATTTAATTTGAATATTTATTTAACACAACTTAATTTACACAACTAAGGGACTACTGCAAAGTGATGCGATATTTATTTAGCAAAGAAATGAAAATACAGTGCATATTCGAAAACCCGAACTCCCGAAAACATGAGCATCCCCACAACGTAAACACTGTATTTTTTCATTGACTACTCTGAAACGTAAACAAGGAAGGGTAGAAGCTCTAAAACATTGAACAGAAACTATTCGATATTTTTACGTAAAATTGCACTCCTACTTTTTAAGACTTCGGGGAATCCCACAATAATAATAAAGCGTAAAATTTTAATGATAAGTGTGTGTGTACGTATAATCATCATCCCTTATTCAGTGGCTGTTCTTCTCTTGTATCAAATAGTCTGATGTTTTGTTTAAAAATGTGTTCAAACAGCTTTATTTCATAAAAAAAATATATTTAAAACGTTTTGAATTAAAAAAAAACTAAATCAATTGAATTTTTGCTTCGCAGAACCAAATTTTCACTATTTAAAACAAGTATGTATGTATTGTATTGTGCCATTGCAAGTAAAAACTTCACAAAAAGAAGAGAGCAATTGAGAAAATGTCTTCTTTAAAATATGGTATGAACACAATTTTGATCTTAAAATTCTACATTCAGAAACATGCACAACCTCAAAAGCGGAAATACTCTCGGTTTTAGTTAGTTCACGTTTTCCAATGTGCACTGTATTTGCTTTGTAAAAAACGTTTAGACAGCGTTTACACGAGGAAACTCTTCAAAGAGTTTCCCTGTCTGTAGGCAAGAAGGGAAAAACGAAAGGGTGGTGTACAGAATTTGTCGTACACGCGAAATCCCTTTCGTTCTATTCTTTGGCTGATATTATGCTTTGAATTTACGTTTGTTGTGGAGGGTTGACGCAGTAATTGCTTTGAAATTTTCTTGCACAAACAAATTCTAGTTTCCGTGTGTAAACGCAAAAGAAATTCACAAAAGAGAATAGACAAGAATTTCTCAAACTGAATTTGCTCGTGTAAACGTTGACTTAGTGATGGAGTAATAAATGTTACTGCGAAAAAAGATTCTGCTTTTTACAAACATTCATGTAAAGTCAAATTGTATTAGAACTTTTTTTCGTTTTGTTATGTTGCACTTTGAAGACGAAAAAATTTAGTTGCTGTCAGTTGTTGACTTTTGTGCAATCGCTCTTGTTGTGAAATCAATATACTAAAACTATTAGTTAGTTTAATTTAAAGGTAATCTTCTATTCTAGTAAATAAAATAGCAATTAGATTATGCTTAAACTACTTTAGTCCGTAAGCAGGTTAAAAACCAATGCATACAACATGGTTGTGATAAAAGTTTCGCGAGCGGGAATATGTATGTGCGTATGTACGAGGCACCCTTCATCCTATTTATAAAAAAACAAACATACCCCGGACCCATGATTTAACTAACATAGTTACTGCACTGAAAAATGCCTCTCACATTTTTAATTTATATAATTAATGTATAATTCTGCAATGCGCGGACCTATGTGCGTGCAAACGCCAGAATAACAGCGAACTTTTGAGTCGGCGTCAAAGAGTATCTTTGGTCGGCGTTACAGGTCGACACTGCATGTAAACAGCATAATCCTGAATTATACACAATGAATATAGAAGACAAAAAACCGGGAAAAAATTAAAGAAATGTATGCTGGCAATGGGATGGTTTCAAAAAAGAGAGATAACGATATCCGTTGCGCCGCGATTTGACTATATTTATCGATATAACGTCAAAATATATCGAAAATGTTAAAATAAAAATCGATAGTTCGTTTAGTTTTCGAGTTATTCTTATGTAAATTTACTGTGGCCAGTAAACTAAGTGTTGCATATATGTATATTATGGATTGATCCGCGGCCGGAGGCCGCCGCGAAGCCGATGTTAGATTTTTGTACTTATATTATAGGATTAAACATTTAGATCGTGGTGCCACAGGAGTCGTAATTGTACTGGTATATTTATTTAAGTAAAAATAGTTATAGCTATTATTTCATGTGGTAATCCATTGTATATTGCGAGCCCTCTATTGAATACTGATTTTAAAACTTTATTTCTGATTTCTTATCCCCTATGGAATTGGTTAGCTTGTCTCGTTACATACTGATTGATATCTCTATTTCTTTTTACAAAACAATCCAAATACTCTGGTAATAATTTGTTATCCAATCTATAAATGAAAGCGAGTTCACCCCTGTTTATTTAATTTTCAACTGTTAGATACCTTAACTCTTCGAACATTCTGTTTACATTCTCTTTACGCCCCTACTTTTGTTTCGATTTTAATAGCTAGTCTCCGAATTTTTTAATTATACTCGACAAATGATTTTAACGTTTGTATTGGAAGTTTCTGGTCTTATCAGGTATATTTTAGAAACTTACGCTATCGCTTATAGCATGAAATCTTACTTGAAACGAAAAATTGTCACTAAGCTTAAAGTCAACAATCACACAGGTTGTGCGGTTGGACAAGCCTGCAGAAAAATCATAAAACTGCTTAAGTACATACAACATTAGCCTCAAGCTGTTGGTGATTCTAGCGCTCACATGATCAAACATTGCTAGTGCCAACCCATACCGTATAATCATGCAGCTGTAGTAAGCAGAACTTTTTTTATATGTAGAAAATTAAATTTAACTCGTCATTCAATCAATTTAAAAAAATAATGAAATTAAAACTTAATTTGGTTTTAATTCGATACGTTTTTGGAGGTAATGCACTCGAAATCCAAAAATATTGATTTAAAAATGTTGAGCTTAAAATATCGGTATGGAACACAAAATATATCGATACGATACTATATCGATACTTTTTACATGTCTATAATCATACCCAATATTATGCACATCTTTACGTCAATAATATTTTATTTTGGTTCATCATTTGTTGCCATTTCTTATTATTTTGTCAGAAATTACACCATTTACATATTAAGAAAATTAGCTACTAACTAATGTAACTTAAAAATTTAATAGTATAACTAATCAAACAGCAGAAATTAAGTTCGCAAAGCTCTCCAATTCTTAAGGAGAAACTCGTAGTGAGTTCGGAGAATCCCGTTTATGGTGCAATACTTTTTATAATGGCCTCTTTCATTTTAGATTTGTTGACTTCATTTGGTTCACCTTAATAACTGCATTCGACAATATGAGTTGGGTACCATCAAATGACTTTGAAAACGAGGTCGTCTCTCAACAACCTGACCACAATTTTATCTTTGGTAGTTTAGCTGATTCTGATACGGAAGAGTACTATCCGCGTCCAGAAAGCCATTTACTCTACGCCGAAGAAAAACGCCAGCGAAACCTAACCACTAGTCTCAATCCGAAATTGGACATAATTGCAAAAGTGCAACGTATCGCTGGAACAAAACCGCTTGGTCAACAGCCAACAATTGACGACTGGGATGATACTACGAATGTGGAACGTGAGACAATTGCCATGATGCGTAAGGTTGGTATAGACTCTAGCATAGAGCAACCGTTGGATGAAAAACTCACTGTGGCCACATTGCCAGTCACAGAGGAGATGCATGTGATGCACAACGGCAGAAAACGCATGCCAATTTTTTATCATGACAAGTTCTTCAAATTTAAACCGCGCATCTCGAATGTATCACCTATTGAAGACTCAACAGATTCTGTGGATGATGAGAACTCCTTAGCCTCAGCGCAAGATGAATCATTCCATTCTTCCTCAATTTCGACTAGTGCGGACGATAGTATGCAAATTGAAAAGCATAATTTTGCGATTGCAGATGAAAACTCCTTTAAAGTATTACGCAGTGCAGCTGTGGAAACTGAATCAGCAGAGGAAAGCTACACAACAGCATATAGTAGAGATTATATTCCAAGTCGCTCATGGTTTAGCGGTGACAATGGGAGACCGAATGATGAGTTGGAAGAGAATCGCAGCAGTGAGAATTGGAGAGTACGTAGTCCTTTGAAAAACAATCGAAATTGCGAGAATTGGAGAGTCCGTAGTCCAACGCAGAGCAACTGTAGTAGTCAAAATACGAGCTCGACCAATGATTCCATGGCAGAGTATCCACCGTTACCTACAAAGCCTAGTCTTACAGCAGCATCCAAAAAGGGCGAACCTCAACGCTTTTACACTGCTAAAGAACTATATAAAAAAAATCGACGCAATTGAATATTAAAAGCGGAAAGATATATATGTATGTAGTTAATGTAAATAAGAGTATAATTACGTGCGTAGCTTAAAATCCATAAAACAATCCAATATGATAAATGGAAAAGAATGAAATCATTTTATATTGAATTAATGTGCAAATAACTTAATGCAAACATTCGGTTATATGAAATTTTTTCCGTAACGGTCGCGACGCTTCCAATGGAAACATCTCAATGTGTAATTTGTTTCATTTCTAAATAGAGTTATATTAAAATTGTACACATTAGTTTTGACAAGATCTTTAGCAGAACTTACATGAATAAAATTTTGTAAAGAACGGAAGGGATATAGACCATTGTTATTATCCTATTGATAATCATATGCAAACCCCATTTTTCGCTCAATGACAAAATCTTTTTTCCCAAAAGTTGGCCTTAACTATCCTTCAAAAAAAAAAAAAAAAAATTTTAATAAGTGGTCTTGCACTCTTTAAAACTAATTCCAGAAAATTCTTGATTATGGTATGTTATGGACTTATCCATATACAGATTACTTTATATAACATTGATAATTTTTCACGTTCCCACACTGTTCATTCGCCAGGCGAACAGCAAGAATTCAATGCACAAAATGCAAAAGAATTGCATTCAGTCCTCTGACCTCAGTGTCTATCAATTTTCATAAATCAAAAAAGGTATTATGACACATTTCAAATGTCATTTCATAGTAAATTGTAATTCTAGTTTTCTAACATTTTTATTATCACTTTCTGTCGCAACATTCATTTCGCAAACGATTTCTGCGAAAAATTTCTTGCGGTGCAGCCTCTTTCCTCTCACCAACACACTCACTTTTAATTTTGCCGACCCCTGTTCGTTACCAGTAGTCGGCACCGAATTCTTATGCTCTTTCATAAAGTTGTCAAAAATCCTCTGACAAAGCAACATCGTGCGCTGCTGTAACTCTTGTCGCCTCTTATGCACAAAGACAGCGTTTACACGAGGAAACTCTTGAAAGAAAGTTTTCCTGTTTGTAGGCAAGAAGGGAAAAACGAAACACCACCCGTACAGAATTTGTCTTACACGCGAAATCCCTTTCGTTCTATTCTTTAGCTGATATGCTTTGAATTTACGTTTGTTGTGGCGGGTTGACGCAGTAATTGCTTTGAAATTTTCTTGCACAAAGAAATTCTAGTTTCCGTGTGTAAACGCAAAAGAAATTCACAAAAGAGAATAGACAAGAATTTCTCAGACCGAATTTGCTCGTGTAAACGTTGACATAGAGAATTTTTTGAATTTTGCCGACCCCTATTTTATACCAGGATGGCATTTGGGTTTTGTGAAAATTTACTGAACTGAAACTTGAAATGTGCTTTTTAGCGGCCGGATTTACTTTTTTTGTCTCGAAAACCCAATTTTACTAAAATTTTGAATAGTTTTTCTAATAATAACACCTCGATAAAAAGGTCCTCACTTTTGGCGTCTGAAGAAGAACACATTGCGATTTACTATCTCAAATTACTTTATTTTCAATTACTAATAAAAAAAATCATTATAAATTGTCCAGATGTAATGAAAATGTGCTGAAAATTCGCCAAAAGTGCTGAAAATGCACCAAATGTACTGAAAACTTGTCGAATGTCCTGACTACGATTTTTCAGGACGCAAATGTATCACAAATGCCATCATTATTGTGTAGTATAGAATCTATACTTACAATCAGTGGTGCCCACTACCACACGCAAACGCGCTCACGATAAGCATGTGTGATGATTTGTGCATCAATTCTATATATGTGCACATCCAACGTCCTGAGTACTGCGAGAGAATACCCGAACTCATGGTGCATTTATCGTGGTAAAAGCGATGATGATGCTTCTTCCTCTTATTTTTTTTGGGCTACCTTGCCAGTCAATTACAATACAAATACAATTAGTATTCTTAACAGTGTTGAAGCCACTTTCACGGTTGAATTTATTTTGAGTTTGACAAGATAGTTCTACCTATATAATTGCAGCATGAACCGAACTGATAAGACAAATTCATGTATATCTCTGTAGCACGTTCGGTATACTATCCATTGAAATCAGTTAGAAGTCCAACATTATAGCGGCGCTCATGAGTGTAACGAGTGCATACGATAGTAGAATCTGTTATAAGTTTTATCGCTCGTCGTTAAGATCGAAATAGCAGCTCTAAAACGACTTTTGGAGCCCCAACCCAGACGAGCGAATAGTACTCCAGTTTAGATCTAACATATATGAAAAGACGAATGCATCGTGTGCCAGTTACACGACGAACTTTATTGAAATATGTACTTTATTCCCGAGTTAACCACCATAAATTTTCATTTTATTTGCTTTGCACTAGTTTTAAGCTTCATTTTCATGAATTTCTCAAATTGACCTCAAGGGTCTTTCAAATATATAAGTAAACGAACCTAATTGTTCTTACTAAACTTGAAAACGTTAATTACTTTTAAATTAATTTCTATGAAGTTCAAATGTACTCACTTTTAATAAATAAATTTGTAATTTTGTAAACAATAAAATTAATTGTATTTTAAACGAAGTTTTTAATTTACATTAAACAAAATTGACCTAACAATGATGGCGTTCTATCACTTGGACTTTAAATTAAGTATGAAAAAGAGATTCAAATACAATAGCTGGTGTTCAATGCAGACTTCAAATTGAAGTTTATGGGACAATATCGAGCTTACTTCGAGATAGCCACCGTTTCTACCATCTCTATCTTTGTACTTTTTTTTAATAAGGGACTTTTTGATTTTTCTTCACTACTAAAAGCGAAATAACATCTATGTTTGTCTTCACCGACTTTTGAAAATTTGGTGACCCCGAAGGTTAATGTCAAATTGCTCACCAGATGCCGTCAAAATTCAATATCCGTTCAAATGAAACGGCGAAAGTGGAAATGGAATGTGCACACGTTGCGGAAATCACTAACTGAAGTCTGTCAGCAAGCATTGGAGTGGAACCGTTAAGGTAGCAGAAAACTCAGCCGTCATAAATCGTGGAAACGTTCGCTAGAGCAGGTAATACGTCGATCGGGGAAAAGTTGGAATTGCATATGTATTCAAATTCGCTCGATCCAATAAGGCCACTTGAATTCGAATAAAATCGGCGACTTTTCAGTTTAAGTAAATTTACATGGAAAATTAAAAATTGTGTAGGAGATTGATTGATTTTTGTCAAAAATACCATCGATAAAATTTTACTGAGTCGTCAGTCAGTCAAATTTAACTATAGAGGTATTTGTTTTGTACAGTTCGAGAACCAGAGGCATTTAGAATTCAGATTTACAAAATACTGGAAAAATTGTTAGCTCGACTATTTGGACATCTTAATCAAAAAAATTGAGTGGTTCCGCCTTTGGCGTAGTTCGAAGTACACGAGCAGTAGCCTCGGACATGTAATATTCTTTTTGTACATTTACATACATGTGTTCGCAAACAGTAGTCGATTTTTCCATGTGCACGATATTCATATAATCGAAGAAACGTTTTCAGGTTTTGAATTTGTCGCACAATTTATTTCACAGCCCTTGAATAGTAGGAAACTGAAGGGATTTTCATTTCATCCTTTACAATTTTGTTCATAATATATTTTTTGATTTTTTGGCACATTTCGAGTAAATAAATCAAGAACTAAAACCTCTTCACGATAAAATTTGACCAAGATTAGCACCAGTCAGTAAAATTTTACTGTCATAGGATTTTTTTTTAGCAAAAATTGGAGTTTTTTTGACGGACAATTTTGATCGAGTGTTAAGCGATTAAAATTCCTTCGAAAGATCAAACGGTATCTAAAGCTGGAAATGTTTCTCCCAAGGAGACTCAATTTGGCATCACTATGCTTTGGCGTGACTTCACCCTCGCTGCGTTTTACCTTGTTTCAGATCCTGATAAGATATGCAACTGTTCGTTGTAGAGGAAGGTCAATTTTTTTTATACGTGTTTTCGCAATAAAAATGTAGAAAGTATAATTCTTTTATAAACAAGCTTTATTAAACTTGTAAATTGGAGCTCAATTGTGTGTTTATTATATTTGTAAGTTTATAAGCAGTTAATACGAGAATCTTTATGAGAATAAACTTCACTGAGAAAATAAATTAAAATTAAAATCCTAATTCATAGTTAGAACTGCATTTAGTACAACAGATGTAGAACAATTATTCATTAAATTTAGGCAAAATATAAATGTGAAAGAAGAAATGGGCGAGTGATGAATACATGTTTTAGTTGTATGGTGAAAACACAATTTCTTAAAAATTTTTATTGACCATTGTTCTGGGAACGCACATCATCAATCTTAAGTATCATTTTCACGAGTTGTGTGGCCAATAAAATTTGTTGCTTCTTGGAATTCAGTGATTCAACGACATTGTGATTTTTCATATCGGAATCACCAGTCAGCATGCAGTCGACTCCAAGACTGGGTGAATTTTCTGCAACCTGCCGCGATTTGAGCTCGGACAAAGTTTCAATTGGATGCAAACCACTGTTTTCAGCCAAGGCGAGTGGAATATTTTCTAAAGCCACGCTAAAAGCACGGAAGGCATACTGTTCTAAGGTTGAGAGTTGATCAGCTTCTTTGGCCACAGCGATCGAACAGCTTATTTCAGCAGCACCACCACCATAAACAATGCGGGAGTCCTTAAGAAAACAATAGAATTAAAACAAGACGCAACTAAATTTTTTAAACTATTTTCTTACTTTAACTAGCGAACGTACGACACAGATGGCATCATGTATGGAACGTTTAGCTTCTGCAATGATCATAGCGTTGCCACCACGCAAGAAAATTGTTACAGCTTTGGAGTTCTTGCACTCTTCGATGACTAACATTTTGTCCTTAGAAGTACCGAATGCTACAGAAGAAAATCTATAGATGAGGTTTAATCAATCAGCATCAATGCATTTATGCTTACACATTTCTCTGACCAAGCCCGCTTTTCCCAGTTTATCTGGAGTGAGTTCCTCAAAACGTGGTACAATTCTACCACCTGTGGCAATTGCAATCAACTCAATTTCGGGACCGCCAACCCAACGTACAGCTGGGAGATCGTGCTGCAACAACAAATGATTTGCTTCATCGTCGAAGCCCCACTGACAAATAGCCAATGTAGCACCAGCGTCCTTAACCTGCTTCACCATTGAAGTGAACTTTTCTTGTTCATATTCACGAAGTGCCTTGTAGTCCTCTGCCGAAGTAACATCCAACTTATGCTTAGTCTTTGGCTTTGGTGGTTCGAATGGACAGGTAAGTATGGCCAATTTGACATCTCTCAAAGTTTTCGGCATTTGCGCGTGGCTCATTGTCTTGTCAACCACTACACCTTTAACCAGCATTGAATCTTCCATGCGTCCTCCTACTTTAGTCTCAATCTTGATCAACTCGAAATTGACATCCTTCTTCTCAATATCGGCCACATTTAACACAGCATCCACAGCCATCTCGGCCATTTGACGATGACATTTATTGACAATTTTGCTACCCAGTGTTGTCATGGCAATTTGTATCAATGGTTCCTTATTATTGGGATCAATAGGAAAGGGTTCTGCAAATGATTCTAGTTGCTTAACCGCGCATTGTGCAGCTAATTCGAAACCATCGGCAATACGAATTGGGTGAATGCCGCGATCTATCAAACCTTCTGCCTGTTCAAGCAAAGCGCCGGCGAGAACAACGACACCAGTTGTACCGTCGCCAATTTCGTCATCCTGCGATTGCGATAGCTGCACCATCAGTTTGCCAATTTCATGATCAACTTCCATGAGCTTCATTATGGTAGCACCATCGTTTGTGACCGTGACATCACCATCAGGGCTGACCATTATCTTATCCAAACCTTTAGGACCCAAAGAGGTCTTTAAAGTTGAGGCAATCTGACGCGCAGCTAGGATGTGGGACTATTTTTAAATAGTAGAAACATAAAGAAAAAATATATATAATTGTAGCCGACTGAAAGATTTTTTTTTAAATATATAACAGTAAATTTTAAAGATAATGTAGATTTTTTACCATTTTACCAAATCGTTTATAAATATTACTGATCCAAAAAATTTAGTCAACTTTTTTCCGAAAAACTTTCTGCTATTGTAATTAAACTTTTTTTTTTGAGAAGACCGGTAGTTACTTCTGTACGACTTGGTTAGCTATGCATATAGCCTATCCATGAGAATGCGCATTTTTGTTAATATTTTGCATTGGAAGTTGCCATTAGCACTCAGCCTCCACTGTTTAGTTGTAACTTTGCACAGGGCCTTATTGAGACTAAAAAATTGCGGTTAGTCATTTGTACTACACAAAGCGGCAGTATTTAACCTCAAAGTAAAATATGTAAAGCGCGTGACGTCATTAAGCGGCAGATGGTCACAAAAAATAAGTTAATGTAAAAAGAATAACTCAATGAATGGATTTCGGGAACTTTTTAGTATTTAGGTATGCATATAATTAGGACATGTTGATTTTAATCTGTAATACGGTGTATTTAAGAGATATAAGAAAAACTTTACCCAGCTGCATAGAAGCTTCTAGATTTGTTAAGTCTTTTGCAAATTACACAGATTTCGTTAATTTTTTTCACAATCATACTTTTTCTCGATCAATTTTTTATTTAAATTTTAAGCCAAAGTATAAGGAACACTTTTAGTTGCTTACCTTAATCGCATCTGTTCCTGTGATACGCTTTTGGTTCTCTTGGTCACGAAGAATAATAAAAGGTCGGCCATATTCGTCAAAAGCAAAGGTTCCCGGAAAACCACTCATTTTTCAGTTTTTAAATAAAGCCTTGGAGCACAGGATTCCTACGGATTTATTTTCTTTACCAATTGAAAAAACAAACCCTCACAGATGTACCGAAAAAGAAACAGATATAAAATTAAAACTCCAAACAGGTATGGCGAATGTCACAATTTCATTGACAGCCAACATAGCAGTGTTGCCAATTAACTCTAACTTAAAATGCCAGTAAGATTTCCAAATTTTTTAACGGGATTTTTTAGTTGACCTAGCCTACTACCTAGTCCCGCTATAATTTAATTTAATACGACACATTTATTTATTCAAATCTCAAAAACCTAATGCGTTGAACAGAATTGGGACGGGATTGGAAAAGCGGCAACGAGTACTCGCTGTCTAGTGGATTTTCGGATCGAGAATTTGAGCATAAATTGCTCGAATGCCCGAAGTTTGTTCTCAAAATCCACTTCTTGAGAGTGCTACGGGCGATATTTCGTCGGTCTTTATCTCAACAATGCCAACTTCCCAAATTTAGTGGTTGGAACTTGAGTTTCGATATTCATTCACGGTTCTGCGACTCAATGCACTTAGTAAGGGAATTAATTTGGGGGCACGTGCTGAAAACCATTAAACTGGGAATCTCCATCAATAAATAAATAATATGTGGACGTCGCAACTGCCGTTCGTGCTAATTGCGGCAACAAAAGAATTCGCTCCAGGAAATGAGAGCGGGTTAAGTCAAACTGGAAGTGTTTATCCGGCTTGTCTGTAAGGCTTGCGATTTTTTTTATCACTCTGCTGGAGTTCTTTTATGCAACTTGGTCCGTTCCTGTGCTGCTGTGCTTTTTGTTCTTATATGATTTTTCAATTCTCTTGCAAAATAATATCAATTTTATTAGTTCAGTTTTTTTCTTCGGCTTATTGCAATTGAAATAATTAAAAGAGGATTTATGATTTCTTCTTTCTACCTCTGCTCTCGTTTCTTCTAATTTTCGGATGTAAAAACAGTGCTGTATAACTGTAAGAACTAAATTGTGACACAAACACTCTTAATTTTTGCTCACACTGCACTTTTTTTTGTTTATGCTCACATGGTCATAAAAGGCAAATTTAAATTTTTATTCTCGTTAGTTTTGCCAGTGCTGCCAGTCCCTTGCCGGAAATAATTTCAATAACGAGTGAGAGATACGAGAAAAGAACTCTAGACGTGAACGCACTCGTGTTCGATGAATAGATAGAATTGAAGTCAAAACACATGCAAAACAATAACAACAAAGCAAAACAAAAACGTAGAAAAAAAAACGATAGAAACCGAAAAAAAAAACACGAAATTTATGTAAAGAAAAGGAAACAAACACAGAAAATCGAAAAAAGCAAAAAAAAAAGGAAAACAAAGCGAGCGAAAGAAGAAAGAAAATCGTGAAAAAATCATCGTCGGTCGAGAAAGAAGAAAAAATACTTTTCTTGCTGTGTTTTCACACTTTGTTTTTGTTTATTTTTTCACGACACGCGATGCGCCATGGATGATTCTCGTTTGACGGACCAAAAGTATACCGAATTGGAGTATCTATTTCAGGTAAATAGCTCGAAAATTGCAGCACCACGTTTTGCCCCCCGCAACTGATTTAATTTTCCATTTTCTTGCATCTTCCCTTTTGCATAGACAATCGAAATGGCCAAATCCGGACAAGATTTTAAAAACTTTCGTGACGACACCTCGGCCTCCCTATCAGCGCTGGCGACGACGCCACCGGCAGCACAGCAACTGCTGGAGTTACCGTTACCGCTGCACCAGGAGGATGATTTAAACGATAGCAGCGATGCGGTGAATCCGTACGCTTGGAATCTGGTGAAGCGTCGACTGCGACGTCATCGCCGTTTCACCGTCTCGCACGGCAGTACCCCGCCGGCACCACCGTCCACGCCCACATCGTCAAGTATGCAACTGGCGGCATCTTCGTTAAGCGCCAATGGTAGCGCTGCGGCGGCCGCTGCAGCCGACTATGATTCCGACTGTTTCAATTTCAATTTGCTTTACATCCTGGACTATGCACCCAAGTACAAAAAGAAACTCAAGGAACAACAGCGCACTGACTCCGAGCTGGCGGAGCTATTCAATGTTGTGACAATTACAGGCGGCAGCAACGGCGCAGACAGCCAGCCACGAACGTCGGCCGCCGTAAATGGGGCGACGTCCTCAGGCGCCAGCAGCAGCTGCAAACTAACTCCGGAACGCGGCATCAGCGCCGCTTCCCGCAATATACGCAAGCCAGATAATGGCACCAAAATCTTTAAAATCCACCGCAATCCTCTAGAATTCTTCCGGGAGCCGGCGGACGAGGAAGATTCGGTGTCCGCGCCCGAGTACGATACGGAGGAAGAGGAGACGCGTCATAGGCGCTTCACACGCTTCAAACCCTGTCGACGTCTGCTGATCGCCAAGCGGCAGCGGCGCTTCGAGCTGCAGGAGCGCATGGACGCTGTAGTAGACACGTTTGATGCGGCCATGAGCTTCGCTGACGCCTAAGCAGGGCGGCGAAGTGTGGCCAACAGCCAACGTGGGACGTGGGTGTCAGCAAGCTAGAGACTGGTTGGATAATCAACCGTTTTTCCAATGGTTCATGTGATGAATTTAAGTTTTTTCAATTTTCTCTTCGATATAAAAAGAAGAATATTATAATTTAGATTAAATTTGTTTCCTAATTTAAAACATAAAAAATGAAAGAGAGAAAAAAAATCAACATAACGTTTATTTTATTTTAAATGAAGCATTAAAATAAATAAATAAAAGATTAATTAAACAGAAAATAGCATTAAAAATCAATAAAAACTTCTTGTCCAGGGTAGAAAGGATGACAGAGATGTGACCACCCTTCCTTCAGACAAAATGATTTAGTTTTTTCGCGCTATTACTGCTAAACCTTTTTATCATTACTTACTATTACTATTACTTTTAGTTTTATTATTATTATAATTTGTATTTGTGAACGAATGAATTTACTATTTTTGTAAATAAGGCAAGATTACAATATAAAAATCAACAAACCAATTTTAATTAATAAAAATCAATTCAACAAACTGTACTAAATGTAAACAAAATTGCAGAAAAAGTATTGTTATTTCTTTGTTCATTCATTTTAATATTCATTCAATCATTAATTCATATCATTTACATATGTAAGTGCAAGGTAGGAATGCTAAGGAACTCACTCAAGTCAACTACTCTACTCTACTAACGTTTAAAGTTTCGATTTCTTGACGAAAAAGAGTGAGTATGATAAATTGTAGGGCAGCCATTTTAGGAATAAAAAAGTAAGCCAGTTCAAAGTTTTTAGCCTTGCTCGAAGCAAATTAGCAATTATACTATGTAAGCGATATATGTACATACGTATGCATGTTTAGTACCATAACTTCTGCGAAAGCATTATTATATTTTGCGTCTATAAAGCACCCACAGCTTCACGGGAAAATTTGAATAAGGCCCTGACGGTGTGCTTTAACCAAGTTTAAGTGACAAGTTGAGTTACTACAAAAATTTGAATGGAGAACTATTTGGGATGTTATTTATAATCGATACACCTAAAAAGAATAAACAACTTTTTTTTTAATTCCATATTTACTGATTTTACGCATAAAATTAAAAAAACATCCGATTTTGCTCAAATTTCGACACGTCAAAGAAGCTTGAAAGATAACAAATTTCAGCTCCATTAGTAGTCAGGATTCAGGATGAGTACTGTTAGGTCAAAGTTAGGGAAAAACTCCATTTTTGAGAAAACAGCCGAACCTGGTTAACCATTTTCACTGTGTATATTTGAATGGCACCACTTTTAAAGTTTTCATATTTTACTAATACCTTTTTAACTTAATCTGGTCGCAAATAAAAAGGTCGTAAGGTCTAGAAGCTAAAAATTATGTTTTATGTATAGCAGATGACAGCAAAAAAAGGTGATATCCATAAATTTAAATTTAGATTTGTGCAATTTCAGTACTAAAATTTTTAAAACGGACTAAATACGGCTGTTTTCAGGCCAAACTATCTATCTCAAGACTCCGACCACTTAGAGGGTTGAAATTTGGACTGTGATGCTTTAAAGTACTTTGAGCAAAATCGGAATTTAAATTTCAAACGTATGTTTTAAATACATATATATCAATGAAAAACAGTATATATGGAATTAAAAAAAACTTTCAGGATTTCTTTTGTTTTTCATATATCGACTCCAAATAACATTCCAAATAATCCCTAATTAAAGTTTCATACTTTGATTAAAACTTGGTTAAAGCCCACCTTGCCCTTGTTCCAAATGATGTGGCCTTTTTAAAAACTATAAACTTATCGAAAGATCAATGACACAAGGCTTCCACTATTGGCTCATCAGGTCGAAGTACACACATATGTTTTCAAGCCGTATTTCTTCGTGCATACTGCTGTAATCAAATTTCATGAAAATAATGTCGTTTCAAGCAATATGTACCTCATTTGTAAGATTTTTGTTAGTACTACATAAAATCTTTATGCTCAACTTAACATTGTAAATATTACCCGAGAGGCGCTACAGGTTGAAGCCCGGAGCAATGGTTCCATCCACAAATAATCCCTGAAAATTAATTAATAATTATTTACTTTGGTCAATGATATGTATCTCGTTTGAAAGGTTTTTTAATTTTTACCCGATCCCTCTACTTTGCTAATTCCTAAAACATCAGTCGACATAGCTGATTTTTTTGCAGCTTTATCTAACTATATATAAAAAATTACCATTATTATTTAGGTTTAATTTTCTATCGAAAAAAATTAAAATGTTTTGTTTTGATGATCGACTTCACGTATTAAAGACTTATGAAACAGAGTCACTATGAGTATGAGTAGAGTTGTGAAATTAAAATAGGATATTAGGGGAATAACTTTTGGACACTCAATAGTAAAAAAATTTGTCTTTAATTGATTTTGACATCAACGTCAAGCCATGCACAGAATGGTGACGTTAAAGAAGCGATGAATGATCAGCCCAGAATGACATCCGTGTCCAAAAATTCGCGTAGGTTTCTCCTCGGATATCATGATATCTTGATTTTGGAATCATTTAGAGCATAGGTCGAATTTTGTTTTAACAGCAAATAGTGACAATTTATCAATCGAAGTAATAGGGCACCGCAAGTATCAGTTTCGGATTACGAGATCTAGAATCCAAAAAGAGCATGTAGTTTGGTTTAAAAAGAAACAGAAAACGATGTGATCTTGCGAACAATATCGAGAATGCCAGGTGTGGCCTAGTGTACATTGAACTAGAAGGTACTTAGAAGATGAAATCTGGCTATAAGTTTTAGTTAAGAGTTTATTTTAACACATATATTTTTATTTATTGTAGATAACGTAAGCATTACATAAATATTTACAAAGCATACAACCATTTTTGCTTACAAGTTACGTGACACTTGAGATATTTTTTTTTCGAGGAAAGTAAGCAATCTACCTATGTAGTACAACAATGAAATTTTAATCACAAAGCCATTCCTTAGGGTTATATACAAAAAATACACACATTGTTTAACTCCATCTCTAAAACTGATTTCATGCCAAATCTATAGTTTATAGACTAGCATTGACTATTTTTAAATTCAAACAAAAACACTTTTTCTTTTTTAACTTAGACCAACAACCATGAAAGCAGCAAAGTTATGTTCTTTCCTTTTGAAAAAAGTTTTCTATTAAATTTTCTTCCAGTTGAACTGGATCTGTCACCGGCATTCGGCAAACTTTTTCATGACAAATGTAAACTGTCGGTTTGTTATTGACCATTTTGAATTTTTCTTGGAGACGCTGGCTGTGTGCTGTTGTCGGTTGTAGTGGATCCACATGCACAACTATCATGCCTGGAATATAGAATTTTCGACAAATATCAACAAATTGTTTTGTTGTCTCAGTGTCAGGTCCAACAATGGCAACCAAATCTAAACCATATTCATGCAGCATTAACGCACACATCATTTCAGGCAAAGCATAACCGAAAGGTTGCTCATCAGCGAAGAAATTTAGTAGTTTACCGGCTTGTTGTCGGTAGTTGTCGTTATCAAAATAATGTGAAAGTAAAATTAAATTGCGTGCAGCAACGCTATTGCCACTAGGTTCGGCACCGTCGTGATCTGAAAATTCAAAACCATTGGAAATTAGTCTCTTCTTTGTCGAATGGACTTCGCTTTACGAACCCGATTTCAAACGTGCAACCACATTGGGCGAATTGGCTTGTGAGAAAAAATATGCGCCATGAGTCGAGTCCCAGAAAAGTTTGTCTTGTATATCCTGTAACTCCTTCGCCCACTGCAATACAGAGCCGTCCAATGAAGCTTTGTAGTAGTCGCATAAGCCTTTGATAAGAAAAGCATAATCGTCCAAGAAACCTTCAATGCGTTCAGAACTGCAAAATTATAGAAAATTTGTATTATTATTTGTATTGTTTTTTTGCAAGAGAAAAGTTAGGAAAGCGGTAGGGATATAAAATTTGTTGGCAAACTTAAATTAAAAATGAATGATGGTAATTTAAAGTAAAAATGAACAAAGTTCATTTTAAATATACAATTTGTTAGTAATACTTGAAAAAACCTACGTCACTGATTCTAGCACGCTACTTTCCGTACCAACACCATAGCAAGAGCGCAGTAAAATTTCTTTCTCTGCATCAAATAGATGCTCTTTAATGAAATCGATCAATTTTCTTCCTGCATCCATGTATTCATCACGTTTTTCGCTGTTGCAATTGGCCAGCTTTGCTAAGCCGGAAAGCACCAGGCCGTTCCAAGAGCTTATAATTTTCGTATCCAAATGAGGACGTGGACGTTGGTCGCGTCGCTTGTGTAACGCCTCGTTGGTTATATTCAACACCAACTCCAATTGTTCAGCTGTGATATCAAATTTATCGCATGTATTTTCTTCAGACTCACGCACAATCAGCACATTTTTAGCATTAAGGTGACCATGTGGATCACTGCTTGGTTCAACATTTCCTGTTGTGTGCACATCATAGTGGTATTTATAAATTTCATAAACACCATCCTTATCAAATCCTTCCGGATAAAGAGGCTCACTTTCTGCAATTTCGCCACGAATCTCATCAGCAGTCCAGGCATAAAAAGCGCCCTCAATTTTTTTCGTATCATTTGCTGTAGGCAAAGAATCGGCATCTTCACCTGAATAAAACCCACCATCTGGATGACGTAGGTCCTTCATTATATAACAAAAAATTCCATCGCCAAATTTCAAAAAAGCACCATCTCTAGTCATCTTAAAAGCGTTAGCATATGCGGCCATCAATTGACCCTGATCATAAAGCATTTTTTCGAAATGTGGTACATGCCATGATCGATCAACAGAGTAGCGTGCAAAGCCGCCAAAGACATGATCGTGTATACCACCGTTGCCAATTTTTCGCAATGTTTGCAAAGCCATGTCCAACACATCCATGTCCTTGGTAACAATGTAGGCGTGGAATAAAAAGTTTATGCGCGCCACCTCCGGAAATTTTGGGTGAGAGCCAAATCCACCGAATTCTTGATCGTAGCGTTGCTTGAGGATTTGCAAAGCCTCCTGCAGCTTACCGTCAGCGCTGCCTGGTTCAAATATGGCATCAGATGATCTTTCAGTTAGTGTTTTTTGTATAGCTTTGATAACTTCTAGACCAGTCGATTTAAGTTCCTCTTGATTTGTTGCCCATTTTTCAGAGATGGCTTTGAGGATAGTAGTGAATGATGGCATGCCCCATCTAAAAGACACCAAAATTAAAATAAACATTAATAAAGCATTGAATAAAATGCTCTTTAAAACCAAAACATTAGACTAATAAGTAAGTAAATAAGTAAGCATTTTAGCTAAATAACAAGCCTAAGCTATTAAGTTGATTTAATATGAACTGTTTTTTGATTATGTAGTGTGTACATATATTAAGTTACTATTTAATCATTATTTTGGATTTTTTTATTTTCCGATCAGGAACATTTTTAATTGATACATAACTTAAATTGCAGTAAAACTGAGCCAGTGCCGGTTATTATTGATAAAAAAATATATAAATAAAAAGTACGGTTATCAGTAGAAAAGCTTTTATTTGCTCTCATAATTGATAGAAAAAAAATTCGGTTTAAACTAGAGATGGGCGCGGGCCGGGGTTTTTCTGTGGCCCACGAGTCTTTTCTTTCCGTTGTCGGGCTCGGGCATCGAAATCTAGTTTTGTACGGGCTGGGCCTAACCACAAACGGAGGAAAATTAGCGGTTCGAAAAAGCCCGAGAAAGTACGGAAAAACACGACATAAATCACATTTTTCCTGCCTAATTTTTACAGATATAAATTTACAACATGTAAACATCGCACTTAGGTTCATTTTTCGGGAACGATAGAATACAGATCTCTCATTTTGCAGATGCGTCAACTTGCTGTCAAACAAGGAATGCAAACAAGGGCACTCCCTTTTTGAACTGAGGCAAATTTAAATTTTCGTTTTGAATGTAGCAAATATTTTTTTTTTTTTTTTTATTATTATCATATTCACATTTTACAAATTTTTTCATATTATTACAAATAAAATTTTAAACCTAGTTTTACAATTTTTTATAATATGGTACATATATTCTAATTTATGTGAATAGCAGAAGCATTTTTTGCTCATAAACAAAACAGAGCAGTTTTAAATGCCACTTTATTGATATACATTTACATTTTGAGGTAATTACGAATTGAAAGTGGGGTGGTAGTTTAACAGTATGAAAATCAAGGTAAAAATTAACAATAAAAAAATAAATGAGCCGATACATTGTTTCTGTTCCTTACCAGTGAAGCATATATTTTAATAGATTGGACTTGAGAAGTCATTATTTGGATCGTCGCATTCCTTAGTCAAGTGTTTTTTGCTTTATTTCTTATTTGGATCTTGAATTAAGTTTTGGGTCAAGTGTAAGCACCTTATTACTGAATCTATTGAAGCCATTAATAAAAGTAGGTTGTGCTTAAGGCAACTGTTCTTGTAAATGCCATTTTGGACATTTATTTAGATTAAAGTTCATAGAATTAGTGTGACATCATTCAGCCAGGATATTTAGGTCAGACTGTATGTAACAGATGTTGAGAAGGAAAAGCTGCTGCTGATTGCAGTAGGTAAATTATCAAGAATCAGTTGTATGAATTAAACATGTTGCTTACTTTAACAAAATTACTTCATTTCATATAGTAGTAAAAAAGTTTTTAAGTCAGTATAAATGGCATTATTAAAACAGCGCTAGTAAATTCAAGTAAGTTTGGTTCTGTTAATCGGCATTTAAGGAAGAAATGCAAGGCTGGCGAAATAGAGGTAGTTATACAATGTTGAATATGGTCAGTCAAGGTATTGGTTAGTTTAGTTTTTATAGTAATATTCATTAAAATTTCATAGTAAAATCACGTGGCATATTAAGATAAACGTTTTCACGTGAGAGAATGACATTTCACATTTTACTGTAAATTGACATGAACTTTGGTCTACCCTTGGCGGTTCCATTCGTTTGCATAGCAAAGGCGCCAGTACTGGTTTTATTGAATGACTGGCGGATATTTCACGCTTTACAGCGCGCAAGATACGGTTCGATTTCCAGATACACTCCTCCAAGAATTTTGGATAAAACGCACAGTGTACCTTTTCTGATGTTTTTTATGTCAAGTTGTAAAGTATCTGATCCG
The DNA here is from genome assembly GCA_963680825.1 of Meiosimyza decipiens. Lineage (NCBI taxonomy): Eukaryota > Metazoa > Arthropoda > Insecta > Diptera > Lauxaniidae > Meiosimyza > Meiosimyza decipiens. The sequence goes on along the minus strand of OY804261.1, from coordinate 80,219,680 downwards.
AGTCGCGTAGATGGATGATTGAAACGACTTGTGAAAAACAATCTCATTGTGATGCCACCACCTGTCTTCCCACATTTTTTGCGTTTTCTATGCATCTATAAATTAGATACATATACCATTGTAATTTTATTTTACAATATTTGTGGCTTAAAATTTATCTGAAAATAAAAACCACAAAGTTTTCCACTTTGAAGGAATTTTCAAATTTTCACGGTGCCCTTGGTTTTGCCATAAAAATATAATTGACAAGAAAAACTAACGGATACCTTCTGCAATTTAAAAAATTTTCTTAACAACGTTAAGTCTTTAACCGCCTTAAATGACCGCGCTTTTTTATAAAAAATAAAACAATTTAGTAGTGTCCTAATTATTATTGTTTTTAAATAATAATAAATTCAAAAATAACGGATACCTACTTTGTTGACGCGAAAAACAACAAAGATTCAAGTAAACCTGTACGATATTAGTTTTCAAACCCAAGTAGCATTGACATAATAGGTCTATTTTATTATGGAATATCACTTCAACTTTCACATGCCGTTTCAATTATACCTCTAACATCATTCTTTCAAAAACTGTATGACTTGGAAAAAAATAAAAGATAAAAGAAATCAAAAACAGGTACACTGTACGCAGTAGTTTTTTCGATCAGGCGATCATCGTTCAAGAAGCTCAAGGAAGAAGATTGCTTCTGGTCTTTCCTGTTTTTTAATATTTATTGTTTTTTCTTAAAACAGAAGTGAACAAATAATTGCAGTTACCACATTAGTCCGCTCAAAAACATGCCATCTATCCGTTTAATTTTTGTAAATGGTATTAATGGAAAAAATTAAAATACATCTGATTAAATTGCTTGATTGTAAAATTCAACTAGTAGATACTGTGATACTATGAACAGCTATGGTATAAAATTTATATTTGTAACGTAGTTATTAGAGACTATAGCACATGCGTCCGCAGATTTACCTGTTAGTTTATATACATAAATTTTCTTTTTTAATTAAGATTTTTAGTCGTCCTAGACGGATTACTTAGTTAAGAAATTTAACATACATACATATTGGTAAGTCAAATAGCCTTCTTTTTTACTATATTGTTTAATGCTCACCTGTCATGTGGTGGAAAATACGTGCCCGCCGTAATTGGCGCTAGATCCGGGGTTAACCAAACTGACATTGGCCAACCGCCGCTGCCGTTCATCATTAACACAAACTGCATATAAATCTTATCGATATCGGGTCTCTCTTCACGATCGACTTTAATGTTGATAAAGTTTTCGTTCATAATCTTGGCCACAGTTTCGTTTTCAAATGATTCATGCTCCATGACATGGCACCAATGGCAGGTCGAATAGCCAACAGAAAGAAAGATCAATTTATTTTCTTTGCGTGCGCGTTCAATGGCCTCATCACCCCATGGATACCAATCGACAGGATTGTGAGCATGTTGTAGCAAATACGGTGATTTTTCCTGCGCTAAGCGATTGGTGTGCTTGTGCTGCACATTTGAGGCGGCGGTTTCACCGCTGGACATGGTGCGACTGAAAGTTGGTTTAAGAAAAAAAAAAAAAAAATTATGAAGTCGAATTCAATGAAAGACTGATAAGAAAAAATGTTAGATAAAATCACATTAAAATCAGCCAAGCTGCCAGTGGGAAAGTAAATATTAAGTAGCCTTGGGAATTTTGGTTTATGTGACGGATATTTAGCGATATTACAAAATGAGTTTAGTACGAGAATTGCAAATCTGTGACTGCTGCTGATGAACTCACTTTAGTAACTGTGTGGAAATCGGCAGTGGCTGCAGTTGTAGGTTCCTTAAGGTTGGAGCAGTGGCCGTGATGCTGTGGCGTAAATTGGAATATGGTATAGCTACTGTTGCTTTTCCGCTGGCAATTGGTGCTACGCTGGCTACTGTGCTTGGACTTGCTATTGTGGGTGACGGTTGATTTGTTGAATTTGATGTAGATCGGCGAATCCAACTGCTGGAGCGTCCAAAAGTTTTGAACATAGCAAAAGCTCAGAGCTGTGGTTTGTATGCAGCACTTTTTGATTTACACAAAATAAAATTTTACGTAAATTTTTTCTCAATTTTACTTGCAAAACCACAAAATTAAAGAAAGGAAAAAATTTGGCACGTTCATTCGGCGGTCGAGTGCAGCGAAAGGCAAAACAAAAGAAATCACAAAATATAAAACCACTTTTTTCTAAATTTCTTCACTGTTTTGTTTTTAATTAATTTATTCGTACCAAAACAAGTTTGCTGCCGTTGTTACGTCATCAATTGACAATCGAATATGCGAAAAAACAAAACAAAAGAGCAATCAGCTGTTTTTTGCATAGCGTTTTTACTCACAGATAGATGCCGCTTTCAATAGTGATAATTTTGACAACCTACATACAGGGTTGGCTAATCCAAATGTATTTTAAACAGGATGGGCGATGATAGATCATTTTGTGTGTGTAACTAACTTGAGTGTCGATAGATTTATAGAGCCGATATTCAGTTGAGAAGCAAACTTACGTGCGATACATTATATATATTTTGGGAATTTTATATGTACATTTTCCTTTTTTGAAGTCTAAAAACTTAAAAAACATAAAAATTTCTGAACAAAATAAAGTCGAAATGAAGGTTTTAATAACCAGAAATCGATATGTTTTTAATTATTTGTTTCTTTTTCAAACAATAAGTTTAGATTTTGATTTGAAGCATAGATTCGTAAGGCTCGGTTTACATGAGCATTTTTTCAAAGGCGAATCATATCTTTTGGTAAAGCGACAAAAAATGATCGTGTGTCTCTGAAAACATGAGAGGTCATGTTTTTCAAGTGGCTACAGTATTAAGACATAAGAGACATGCGGTCTCGTATCATGATTTTGTATCTTGTTCTGAGCAAGATATTATATAACCAAATTTAGCTACAAAGGCCAAGTATCTTATTAATTTTGATACAAAGCTACTTTGCAGACCACACTGTTTTGTAAGTTGGATTGTTGTCTTCATAACTTCTAGTGATGGTACTTGGCTGAGCCATACCACCAACGCGCGTTGGAACGCAGGTTGGTTCTACTAACGCTGGAGTTATGCTAAAACGTGTTGAAAAAACGCTCGTATAAACTTAGCCTAAATCACAACTCAAGGGTTACGATGGGTTACCAAGTTGAAATCAAGAAAATAAAAGCAATGATTGGTTTCCCAATATATCAGCTATTGCTTACTTATTTGATTTTCTGTGAGGTTAGTTAGTAGCATGTGTTCAATTTTTAAAAAAAAATATTTACAATGGGCATTCTACTAGTTTCGTCTATGTCAGAGGAATTGTATTAAAAATCGTGTCCTAGTAAGGAATATTTTGACAGATAACATACAGGGCTAGCTTGCATTGATGTGAAAAATCTACTTTTCCTATGACAAAAAAGCCAGCACATCCGTATTAATATTGTGCTGTTAACGATGCAAAGAGTACACAAGTAATGAAATTGGACTAAAGAGTCATGAAGCCTAAACAGGATGGGCGATAGACCATTCAGTGTATATAATTAAGTTTTCGGCAGCAAAAATATCAGTTTTAAAATTGTTGAGGCGCGGTGTGTACCACCTATCTGCTTTGTATTAGAATACGGATGGTAGTTAACTAACGTTTGATTTTATTTTAAAAGATTTTTCCTTTATTTCATATTTATTATAAGTACAGCGTAGTTATTTAAAAAATCACTTATTTATTTATGCGGATATAATTTCAATAAAATAATAATTTTTACAATATTTTAAAATAGTCATAACTTAAGAGCAAAACTACAAATTTAACATCAATTAAAGAGAACTTTTAATTGAAATGATTTGATTTATTCCACTTTTAGGTAGTATATCAAAGGTTAACCTAATTAAGCACATGTTTTCTCTTTTGATGTAAGTCACGTTAAGTCGCTATATAATTTATTATGTTCTCCTTTATTTTAAACTAAAAAAATCGTATTTTAAAATCACAAACAACAAAATTAGTTTTTTTTTTCATTATCATGAAACTAAACATAACGTATAGTTGAACATCGTAAAAAGTTAAAAGTAAAAAAGATTGACATTCGCAAGCAAATAGTGAATGCTTTATAATAAAAATAGTGATATCATAATGATATATTAATTAAATAAAATAGTAGTTAATAGAATTTACAAAATTTAAATGCCTACAAAGGTTCCAAAAACGCAAAACTTGCTCATGGTTCACATCGATTGGCATGAACTCTTGAGAAAGCACCATTAGAGTATTTGTATAAACGAAAATGCTAGTACTAGGCGGTATTCGAGGCTCGGCGTTGCCAACAGTTAAACGGGGTAAGCAATTCGAAGTTTTCGACATTCTTTTGATTCTCACAAAACTTTCAACCTATGTATTGAAAGCATGGAAAAATGCAATGAATTTAGAACAAGTGCAAAGTGGTGTTGATCTCAAATTTTGTGTTGTCCTATGGCACACCGTTCATGTTAATCCAACTTCTCTTTTCCACTAAATAAAGGCAATGTTAAGGTCAATGACGTTTCGACTCCTTGTGAACCTTTGCTAATATTGTAGGTGCTTTGAAAATCTTCGTTAAATTCGTTAGATTCATTTCAACGTTTACGTCTACGTCCTGCGTTGGATCGACTTTAACAGTCACTCTGTATCAACGCCTCACTGAGTGCGCACAGTTGTTCTTCGCTACATTTAATTTTGTCTGCAATGTCACGTGCATCTGCAATTAGTTTCGCCTTCATGTTGATGAAGAAATCAAAGTCGGCGAATTCATCTGCTGTCAAATTGCGCTCTAGCATGCTGGACACGCTAGTGCCACGACGTTCGATGTCTTCCTTAAGCCGCTTAGCTTCCTCCAACTGTTCCATCAGACGATCACGCTTTGACTCCAATAGTTTCTGAAAACAAAAGAAAAGGAGATTAGTTTTTTTTCACCAAAAAGGTGCATAGCCCGCACTTACCTTTTCAGCATCGTTTTCCTCAATTGTGTTAAGAGTATTCTCTGACTTGGCCAGACGTTCTGAGAGCGAAAGCAGAAGGCTTGTTATATGACCCACATCATCTATATACGTACGGAACTTTGTGGCTTCAATAGGACGTACTTTTGCTGACAATTTGGTTACTAAGCTGTTGCCCAGTTCATCATTAATAGATGATTCCTCACTGATTGTTGTTTGTTCTTTATTAAGGGTCTTCAACTTGCGATTAAGATGTTTAATAAGTTCATCCTGTGTGAGAAAATGAGACCAAATTAAATATATAGATAGTTCTTTTATTAAAGGCACATACCAATTTTTTCTTCAGCATATCACAGCTGTCTGGTCCACTGCCGTTTGTTAACGAGACTTCGATTTCAGCGTATTGTAGTTCAACAGTGATGACACCAGACTTTTCAGTTGCCTGCTCAACCTGACTGTCACGTGTTTTCATTCGCATTAGCGTCGATGTACCCACATCACGTTTTGTCGGTCGCACTGGCACATTCGGATTGTAAAGATTACTCACATAATCTGATGGTGATTTTATTATGTGCGGCGTGAGCAGATCGATCAGTTTATCATTGGGTGCAAGCAATTCCGCAAGTTCCTTGGACATATTATCACAATCTAGTTCGATGGGGTATCGTTGGCGTGGTTGTAGTGTTGTGCGAGTTTGTGAGTCTTCCTTGTTGCATTGCTGGGGACTTTCAGCAGTTAAGCGGCTAATATCGCTGTCCGGCAGATCATCAGTTTGTGAGGCAGTTTCGACTGTTAAGGGATTGACACGCAAGATCAATTCGCTGCGTTGCATGAGTTTCAGACCATCGGTGGTAGAGTCCATTTGCAAGATATGGCAAGCGGGGTCACTTTCACTTACATCTACATCCAATGCAGGGCTATCTAGTTGGGGTGGTGGAGTTTTAGGTAGCATTGGTGGAGTATTGGGATCTGTAGGAAATTCAACAATATCAAGCTTTGGTTTATCTGCTTCCGTATCAATATCACTTTGATAAGTTGTCGTCTGTGCTGTTGTTTCTGTTTCAAATTGTGTTGCTTGTGAAGGAACCGGCGTTGCAGTTGACGTTTTTGTACTGAAATTTCCCAATAGCCCAGTGTTTTCCGCAGACAAATGGGCTGACATTAACTTTGACTGTAGTTGTGTGATTTTTTCAATGTTCTCCCTCAAGGAATCTTTGCGAGTAATAGTCCTGTGGGCCCCAGTGTTCGGAGAATTAGGTAGGGTCGTGTTCACCAACTCAGCGCGGACAATACGACCCTCTTCGCTAACATTACGTTCATCAAGACTCATTGTACGTCCACCCATATCTGATGTGCGATGAAATTCACGACGTGCTGCAAATGGACTTTGGGGCTTCGTTGTGGAAACTGAGTGTTTGTTGCTGTTGATGGAACTACTAAGATTATTCTCAGATTGTGCGGGTGAAAGTAATAGTTTTGAGGTCTCTGTTGTTGAAGCTTCTTCCAATGTCGTTTCGAGGTTGTGAGTTTTCTTTAGATCAATAGTTGACTGTGACATGAACTTTGTGGGGCTCGTGTTGGAGTTGCTGGAGTCCATGTCATATGATTGAGATCTTGTGTAACTAGGTGCCTGATTATTGTTGTGGTTGTAATAATTCATTGCAGGTGTCGAATAGCGATGCTGTGTCGAGTACATGGATGGATAACCAGTGCCACTCGAGATAGCCGTCGTAGAATGCTGATGGGTGGGTGATGAGCTGCTGTTTGTGGTAGTTGTCGATATATTGCTGTTGGAACTGTAACGCAACGGTGAACCATTTGCCGATGTTGGTGAGGCTGGTTGTGGTTGTAGTTTAGCACCCAATGGTAAAACATCAGGCAGATTATTAGGTAACTTGCCATTGTGTGCGAGTATATCGTAAGAGCCAACAACGGGCTTTGTGTGTCCAACCAGGTCTTCATTGGAAGTGAGAGTTAATTTATAGCTGCCATGATCGGGATCAGAATTGTTCAGTTTTTCTAGGCTCTGACGTGGCAAATACGATGCCTTGGAATTACATCTGAAAGAGAAATAAGATCATTAATTAGAATGTCCCATAATAGTATGTACTTATAAATGAACGTAAGCAATTAGATATTATGGAAAACGATGAGAGCTTGCATTCCACACTGACACATTGACATTTATTTCACTTGTAACTCAAGCGAATTTCATGAATTTTGTACAAAACGTGCAAGTAACCCAAAAAGGTTTCACTATTGCAGATGCGCCAAGTTATACGTAACGGCACAGGCATGGTTAAGCCACATACTGCAGACATTCATAAATTGCCTGTATTCACACGCTCGTATATAGTCAGCATAATATACTGAGCACCAAATATGGTGTACCAAGAGTTGGCAACGACGAACGACGACTACTCGTACAGTTAACGCACACGGAAGCCCTCAACACGCACAATGTGCATGGGTACTGCAGTAACTCAGAAATAGAAAAAAGGAATCAAATATTTTTAAGTCAAAGCTTCGACCCAATAAGACATTAACTGATTTAGTAGCTTAGGATGAAAATCCCACGAAACCTTCGTTACAATAAGAAGCACATGCAGTTTCTAAGTAGAGAAAGGAGCAAATAAGAGTCTTCAAAGTTATGGGCAACGGGTAAATATTCTTGGAAGTTAAATCCTATGAAATAAACTGAAAAATGCGTTTGTAGCTAAGATTAAGTAAAAAACTTTTTTAAAAGAAAAACTATTTCTGAAACCAAAGCTAAACAGCACTATCGGAGCTCTGCACGGTTGATTGGAATAATTCATAAGTTTTAGAATGATTTTCGTTGTGGTCGTAGAAGCACAAAGATTTCTAAGCTTACAGGACTCCCAAAAATATCGCTACAGCAGAAGTTCTTGTAAAAGTACAAAGATCATTGGGATATGGAACAGAGCAAGATGGGTTTGCTTTCAATCGACATACACCAAGGAACAACCAAAACGGTGAGTTTCTTGACACGAATCCGACATTATCGGCCAACAAGTCACGACAGCCTTGAAACAATTGTAGATCTTGTCATTTACCATTTTTTAATGAATTTGTAAAGCACTTAACGCTGAGTCAGAACCAAAATTTTTATTCCGCTATTCTCAAATAAAGATGGAAAATATGTTTTTATATGATATTAAATTTTAATAAATGAGATGTCGTTTCATGGGGAAGTTCTATGATTGGAATAAGTTGCATCCTCCTAATCTACCGCACTTTTGAGACCTATATTTCCTCAATTTAAAGAATTGGCTTGGTGAAGAATGTTTGGCTCAAATGATGAGATCATCCCAATAGATGCATGCTTTGAAGGGTTTTCTGAAGGAATCCACAAATTGTAAAAAGCGTTTTACTAAATAAACTAAATAAAATTTGCCCAAAAGAAACTACTTCTATAATTTTTCAAAATATTCTTGAATATCTCGACCGCAGTGCGTATTTGACGACCTTCATAAACATTTTCCAAAATTTTATAAGCTTTGAATTAGAGAGTCGACCATCATCAGCTATCAAACAAGCCGCAGCTTTGTCAGCTACAAGAGACTTTGACAGAGTTACTAAACTCCCTTGGTGCAGCAATTGGTACATTCAATAGCTCATCAAACCTATGATAAAGAATTGTCACTGAACTGCTCTGTTGATGTACGACAGACAATGAGGTACATCTTTGAATGTAACGCTTACCGAATAGTAAGCTCTTTCCTAACCAATCAATTCTACATACCAACTCTATTTATAGTTATCACTGACACACAATCAAAGCCGCAAGTGGAACATTAAAAAATTGCAATCTAAGATATGATATCTAAGTACTTGCATAGATACATGTGTACCAAAGTCTCAGGCTTTCAAAACTCAAGCAAGAGTCTCCATTACAGAGATCAGCTTGTGCCATTGATATACGTGCATTTGGCAATACTTACTAACACTAATCAAATGAAACAAAAAGTATTGCCTGCTAACCGCTAGATTTCTACTTTGTCACCTTTAAACGATAGCGCCTATGTAGGTAGACATCAAAACATTTAATAGGCACTTTCGAAATTAAGGTTTGATTTATATCCCAACGCGTTTTTCATTTCAAGTATCGGAACGCTATCACAAACATCAGCGCAAATATCACATCATCGTTATCGTTACCAACTTGGCTGCTACCTTAGTGATTAAATTGAAGTAATCGCATCAATTGTGGTGAAATTATTGTTTTGATCGCTTGTGCTGCAGCATCTAAAGTAGCGGTTGTAGCGCATCATCGTTGGTTTAAGCAGCGACAACAGTCAATTAAGAGGATCACCCATTTGGTGCATTACAATCGCACAAATCGAACCGGTATTGAAAAACCGGCCCAAGTCAGTGCACTGGAAGCGGAAGCTGTTGTGGTTGCTACTCTCGCAAATCAACAGCTTGTTTACTTTGAGTTTAAATTTATTTTTATTGCTTTTGACGCTGCGGTTGTAAATAGTTGTCCTGCTGTGCCCTACTTTATAGATCGCAAAGGGTGCTACCATATCTGTAAGATTGAAAAGTCTCATATTGGCAGCATTGCTATTGTCAAAATAAACATTTGCATAGTGCTGTTAATGCCCATGTGGAAATATTGTTGTGTGTAATTAATTTAAGGAAGTAATTGCCTAAAAGTGTTGGTCCAAATAAAAATTAAAAATCGCACAAAAGCAAAAGAAAGTGCTGAGAAAATGCCAAAACAGATAAAAAAGATAATATTTAGTAAGAAAAATCGTCCAAACAACGTCTAAAGTTTCATTTCCCTTTTGAAAAAACTCATGACTGTAGTTGATTTCGCATTAATTTTTGGATCAATTCGCTTTATTTTCAACAGTTTGACTAGAATTTATATGAAACAAATAATAATAAGTTCCGAAGCTGAAAAAATAAATATTAGGTGCGCTACACGCTACACACTACACAGTGTGGTAATCAAAGGTGACAAATTTTCTACTGGGACATGGCCCAACAATTATGTTAGCTAGTGAACGCGCGCATTATTATTATACGTTGTCGCAGATCGTGCAAGTGAAATATCACACTGAGGTTGGGGTCATCAGCGCACTTCAAATTACAGCGTCAACGCCGTGACAATAACGCCGGCGATATGGGAAAACACGACTTCTTACAAAATGACGCGACAAGCAGCTTGGTGACAACGGCAATAGCAACAGTAACAATTACAACGACAACGACGATTACAACAAAAATGAGGTGTGCGCGCCACTGTCTGATAAAAAGTATGCAAATTTCTTATTCTGACGCCATGTTTCGTTCACCAGGTTGCCAATTTTTGCACAGGAAATCGCGCGTTTTTGTAACGGCAATGCTGCAGGCTAAATACAACACGAAGTTGTTGCAGTTGTAGTTGCCGCTGTTGACTATTAACCGCTCCTTATTTTTGAAAACTTCAACACCGCCACGATCCTTACTTCCTTAAAAATGACAATAACATCAACATCAACAACAACAACAGCAATAGCATTGTCAAATTGTTGATGCTGCCGCTTGCAGATTGAAGTGCGATTTAATTCAATCAACACAACTCAAGTCAACTGAAGACGGAAATCGTGTCATGCTTGCAACACATTAAGCGCTTTTTGACTTCGGGGTTGCATTTGCTGCCGCGCCCATCTTCGTTCGAAAACCAAGTAACGCAAATAAACAGCTAATATGCATGCAGCATGTGGCAAGTTCATGTTGTCGAAAGTGCTGTTGGTGACAGCTGAAGTATTGCTGTCATTACACAGTTGACGCTATGACGATTTTGGTGTTTTGTCTGGTTTTCATATTTGAGTTTGGAGCATTTAAGACAGCCCAGAATGGATTTTGCATTAAAATTCATATTGCTAAAAGGTCAAAACATGTGCTAGTTCTTCGAACAATAACTAAATTTATTTGTTGCACATGCAACCAGTGTACGAAAATAATCAGTACAATTCGTTTTGTACCGAGCCGAAGCACAAAACTTTATTTTTTCTAGTGTGCAATCCAATGCGCAAAACAATACCGGCACAAAACAGAAATGTGTACTCGGTAAGGTACAATATAAGAAAGGTTTTGTGCTCTTCGTAAGGTGAATTATATAAAGGACTCTGTTGCAATGAAAATAGGTCTAGATTAACTCTAACAAATCAATAAAGCTTGCTATCATTTCTATTGCATTGTCTGCTTATTCAGTTTTGATAGTAAGTATTTGCCATTATGTCAAAGAGGCCATTGATTAAATTTTATATATTTTATAGAACACCTAAAAGTAAGCTAACAATACTTATATATATGGTTAAAAGGCCAATCGGAGCTGAGATATGGGAATACTATGCCTATAGTTCAACAAGACGTATGAGTAAAATAATTTACATAGCTCAATAAAATTGATGCCACCTAAATAAATCCTATAATTTCTTCCGGATTTTTTAATGCTGACTCGATGTAAGCCTTGTCGTGCTGTATTACACAAGGCAGCACAAAATAAAAATAAGCAAAAGAATCAAAGATTAATTCCACATTACGAGTTGTTGCAACCGAACTGATGTAGCCGTGGCTTGGTTAATTTTAGCCCAACTTCGTTTTGTCCTTTCTTTGGCTTCCTGTTGTTGGCAAGGAGAAGAGCCAAGTTACAAAACTAAGAAACGGGTAAAATCTTTGGCAAAAGAAACAGCCACATTTATTCAGCTGTTGCTGCTATGGGCGATCATTTGCCCATTGTCATTTCATCCGCATAAATGCTTGAACTGAACAATAACAACAACCTTAGAGTGCAGCCAACTCATCTACACAACTGATTTGGTTACTTCCTTACTGCTGCTGTTGCTACTGCATGATCGCTGCTTGTTGCTGGCGATCATTTTTTGCTTTCATTTTGTGAGCTCATCTGCCTTCTCTACATTATTGTGCCATAAAAGTGAAATATTTTTATTAGTTTACTGCTGGCATTTCGCGCTGCTGCCATCTCTTTTCAATTGTTTTTTCGCCGCCATCTTCTGCATTTAACCATTCTGGAATTGGATTTTTTTACAGAGGCTGCATTTCAATTTATATATTTTGTTGGTTTTCCTTTTGTTTTGATTGCAACTTTTGTTTAGTTTTCTGATTTTCTTGTGTTGTGCGTAATTTTTTTCATTTTGAATGGTTTGACTTTTTGTGGTATGGGAACGGCCTTGACGAATGTTGCTGCTACTGCCTGTGGCAGCGTCTTGCAATGGAAGTTGCTTATGCTGTTAACTTCTACTTTTTAGTATATTGCCTACTGGTGTTTTGTTGCTGTTGTTAATATTATGCACATTTTTCATTTCCATTTCCATTCCATTTGTTGTAATTTGCCATTTTCATTTCCGCTCGTTGCATCGAACTCTGAAGACTTCCTTTTAATTTTTTTGCTGAGAGTTTTTTTGTTCATCATTTTAGATGGAGTTGCTCATGTTGATGTGTGACAGTGAAAAACTTACTTTTGGTCTGACAAATTTGGCAGCGAACCTAAGATTTCAGTCTTCTTTATATTAAAAAAAAGCAACATATTTCCTCATAAAAAGCTCTTAAATTAACTATCGACATTCGCTATATGATTACTAATAAAAATAATAATATTATCAAAAAAAATATGAAATAATTGAAAAAAAGCAGCAACTTTTGAGGTTTAATAAGAGTACGATACGTTTACCCACAGAAGCCTGTACTTAAACAGATTCACCACATCTGTAAATAGACTGAGAGCCTGGCATAATCCATATGAAAATCAAAGATGGCAAATCATGCGTAAAATAATTCCTGAACATGAGCGACTGTAGCAAGAAGCCTTGAGGTCAAATGTAGCAGGAGAGCACAAATATCGTTTGGTGTTAAGGAAAATTTTCCATTGTTATGGTTTCAGTCGAATTAGAGCGATATAAATTTACTTGTCGAAGAGTTCAAGACGAGATTTGCTAAGGATGAAGATTAACGCTAGCAGAAATAAGTGAGTGAATGGACAGGCTGTATGGATATACACAGGATTTGATAAATTTGGATAAATCTTATGAAAATTGCGCTCATAAAATTATGCGACGGGCCTAGAAAGAGCCAAATTTTTAGCGTTTTCCTGCCATGATGTCGCTCAAGGTTAGGCTGTAATACAGACAAGCTGTTTGAGGAATCAAAATAAAACGTATGTAAGCTCCACAATTAAAAATTAAATTTTTCCAGCACATTAACGGTGCGTGACTGCAAATTTTAAAACGATAACTTTTGTCACAAACCATTTCATTCAAAATAGGTATTTTTTGCCTTTCTAAAACTTCACTTAATATGTTCACAAGACAACTTTCTTCATGCAACAATAAACATTAAGTCTTTTTTTCTTCCAAGATATAATATTTTAAATACCTACTCGCAATGTCTTATTTTGTTTAATTTAGCTTTCTGTGGGCAATACGTACATTTTAAATAGCGAAACAGACAGACACGTGAGGCAACAATTCACTTAAATGGTTAAATTGAAGATAAGACTCAAAATACAAAATACAAAATACGAAAAACACACTTGTGACTTGTACTTGTAATTCGCTTAGGAGAAGTCAAAGTTTTTCTCATACAAAACGAAAGTCAAGTTCAATTGCAAAGCACGAAACGAACAAAATTATTTGGAAAAAAATGCAAAATTTATTTTATGGCCGAAAATTTCACTGCAGTAACAAGTTTATCAACAACTACCAGAGGGCGTTGCTAGTCACAACTTATGAAAGAAGTGTTTTGAAATAAAGTATCGTAGTAATCTATGCATGGGCAACAGTGGTAGCAACTCTCAAAGATTGACTACAAATTTGAACTACTAACATAATAACTTATGCTGAACACGCCAAAATGTGCCAACGCTACGGCGAAAGTGAAAATGCAACACTATTGCAACAACAACAACAATAACAACAGCAGTAGCAAAACGTTGTTGCAACATTAAAATTAAAGTCTGACAAGTCTACAAGTGTTGACTGCAATTTGCAACATGAATGACTTTTAATGAGTTTATAATTCAAATAGAGAAAAACTTAAAGCTACTCGTACTTGCAACAATAACATGTCAGCGGCAGTGATTTTGCAACAGTCGGGTTGTTGCATGTTCAACTGCATTAAATTGTTGCCTGCACATTGTGCTACATAAAGATATAGATGGAAATAAAGTTGCACTTTACAGTTTCAATCATTTTAGCTATTGTTATTGAATTAATTAAACATCCTACATTTTAGAGAAGATTGCTTCAAAGCAAAGGAAGCAATTTGGCTTTGCAGATTGCTCATCATATCAAAATTGAGATTTCGAAGTTTCGATTTATTGCAGAATTTGAAGAATATGTTATTAACATTTAATTTATGTTATGCTTGGCATCATCTGTCACATGGAATAGTCAACTATATACGAATTTCGATAGTAATTTTCAAACGCAAAAAATGGTTTCTGACCAACTCAAACTATTGAACTCTGAAATCATATTAATTTGATACTTATGGCGTTTGAGTAACATAAATACAAAAAGGTAACTTGCTTACAATGTTTTTTGACAAATTAATACTGCAGCAAGTTTTTTGTTTCACATTTAAGTGCACAAGACAAATTTAATGTCACATGTTTGGCCGCAAACATTTATCGATTGAGTTTTGATTTACAATTTATTTTTAGTGTTCTGAGAATTGCTGACTTGCAGCTAACTCATATCATTGATGCTGCACTTTGATGAACATGGCGTATGAGCAATATTTGCCAAAGATACCATGATTATAATATTTTCGAACATAATAAGTCCATGATATCTCGTGGCCGATGCAATGAAAAATCCTTCTGTCTCATTTTCTTGTTTCGCATTTAAGTGCCAACAGTACAATCGTATGTTTCAGTTGTGGCTGGAAAAAATTTCAGTTTGATACCAAATTTTGCTTAAATTTATGAATTGAATTTAAAATGTTGATTTTTTTTGGTATAAAACAACACGTGATATATGCGCGAGAAGGAGAAAAGTGAGGATTGCCACATCCCGAAAATGCTGCTCTTACGCGAATAACAGCCCTTTGATATAAAACAAAATTACTAAACAACTAAGACAGTGATCGCTAGTGAAGCAAGCGTTTTAGCATTAATATCGCCATTAACCTTCGCTTATCCAAACATATGTATGTATGTGAATACACTGCTTACCAGCAATATTGAGCGCAAACATAATTACAGAAAAATAGACATAACGATCTTGTCACAAGCGATCATTTGTCTCAATTGGCAGTTACTTGCAAGTAAAATGCTTATTTCCCATACAGCTGTCGCAGCAGAGGTTTTACCATCAAAACTAGGACAAACGCCATTTGTTGTGATGATAGCAATGAATGTAGTGATCGTCATATGCGCTAATAAAATCAGATAAAGATCTGATGGGCCTGCGAATACTCAATAATTGAATGAACCCAAATGATCTTGTCGGAAAAAACAAAAGTTCCATTTAAATTGGTTGAATTTAATTTATCTGCACGGTCTGTTATGTCATCATCAACTTTAACCAAAAAATACTTTTTTGTCTTAACCAAGTCTGTGAGTTGTTGAAGTGTAAGCATTCGATCGTTCGATTTGCTGAAAAAAAAAACGCAAATTGTTGAAGCACAAATATTTCTTAGCTACAGTTTAAAGTTTAAAAAGAAATAGTTAGATGAAATCATGTTCGAGGCGGCGCCAACCGTCTGTTGTATTTAGTAACAACCATCATTGTTATGTGTAAGCTGCAATTGCTATACAACAATTAATTTGCTGTCGATTTGTTTCAATTATATGGAAGAGCAAGAGAGAAATAGCTGAAAATAACGCATACTTAAGTATTTGCTAATTGCAGCTTAGTTATTGCAAATTGCCAAGAATTTGATTTTGTTGCGCAGCACACACAGCAACACATCGCATTTTACTGTATGCAAGTGGAAGGGAGCGGATTTGCTGTTAATTTTTATGTCAAACAAATTAATGTGAATTTTTGGCATTTCAAGCAATTTTGTCAATTTAAAATGTTTGCAATGAAATCATTGAGTATCCAAGATTTACTCCATGCCTTTATTTAATCTCGAAAAAGAGAGTAAACATAAGTTTCAATAAAAACAAATTCAACCACGCTTGACAGTTTTTCAAATGAAGAATTGCCTTAGCTTTATCAACCTCATTAGCTAATAGTATCCGCCAAACTGGAGGCAAAGTTATCAATCGGTAATTCTAACAAACGACAATTCTTGCAACAATATCTTTTTTTGATTGTTTTTTGACATCAGAAACGACAAACTGTCAAACTCTGGCTGCAGTTTGTGTCCATTATTCAATTTGTTGCACAGTTAAGGCATTAGCATTGAGTAAACATTGTAATTTCTCTGCTACTGATTTACTTCTTGGTTCAATTAGAAGGCGTATTGCAACAATTGGCAAGCAAGCAACTGTTAAATTTTTTTGTATTTTGATTAATTTTATGCTGCACAGATTGCGCGTTGATAATCAAAGTAAATAATAACAAATTGTCGTTGCTAATGCAACAATTCTTTGCTTGCTGTAACTCCATTCGAAGTAGCAGCTGACATTGTTGCAACAATAAGTTTAACTGGCGCAACACATTAAGCGGATTACAGACCTATGAGATTACCAAGAATAAAAAAAAAGCAACAGTATATCAAAGGTTTCGGTTTTTGATCTCAATGTGTTGCCAGTAAAAGTAGTTGTTGACATCATTGTTGTTGGTAATTTTATAGACTGAAAGCCTAAGATATTTTTTCACATTTTGCACGCAAAATAAGGCCTTAAAATACATGGAAATTTTCCGACCGTCTATTTACTCAATTGGAAAAATATCAATGAAAAACCTGAATAATCATCAAAAGTTTTGGGCCATACCCCATATGAAGTAAGGCCTTATTTTGGCCAACGTTTTCGTACAGGGCTCTATTTGAGAGTTGTTATTGGGCTCAATTTAATATGTTTTTTTGCTTTTTTGGGTTAGAAGTAGATTAGCTTAAAATTATTAGAATTTTCTAAAAAACTATCAATTTACGATAAAAATCCATAAAAAAGAATTTACAGCTCACATAATTCTCCACTAACAAGGTTCCTATATTTTTGCTGTGGAATCAACCAATTTCACGATATATAGAGTTAATGGAGCCTGTAGAAAAACAGTGTACAAGACTTGGTCAAATTTTAACAACATTTTCTAATGTTAAGTTTTCAATATCTGGTCTATATTAGAAAACGTGAAGCTAAAAGTGTTTAGTTTTCCAGATTATGACAAAAGTATTAAACTTAACCTCTTCGCTTTTGAGTCGTTGAAATCAAATAAATTTGCAATCCAAAATACGGCTACTTTAAGGAACAAATTTAGATATCAAAATGAAACTCTTCATGAAAATTTAGTTTGGCCGTACTATTTGCTTATGTGGTTTTTCCATCTTTTCCATTTAGTGCAATTTTACTGATTTATTAATGAAAAATATCTTTTGTAAGAGGATTTTTAGATTTCGGAAGTTCAAAAAATTTGTGAGAAATCTTTGCAATGAATACTTAGGCACGACTTCCTGGCCTACATATACAAAATAACACATAGATGAATCGAAAAAAAATATCCGCTCAAAATTTATTGGGAAATCGATCATAACAGATGTATTGTGCGTAATATATTAGAAATTGGGTTCGTACAAAACTTGGAATGGAAAATTTTCTTAAAAAATATTAATAGTCCCTGAAACTTGAATCATTTCTCAGTGCTAGCGATGCGAAAATGTTGCTGTTCCTAAAAAGGGCCACAATTTAACTAATGAATTTTCCAAGCTGATGCAGAAAACGCAAGAGTTCCATTCAAACGGAAAATCTACAACGGAAAGTAAAAACAACAAAAAAAAAAAAAGCCACTAACGTTGTTGCACTTTCGCATTTTACGGATATCAAGCAAAATCTCACGCGTCGCACGTTTATTTGTTGTTGCTGCTGCTACTGTTACATTTGCAAATCGCGCGACAACCGTAAGGCCAACAACAACATGTGTAAAGTACTTAGGTTTTTATTTTGCTTTGACTCCACTTTTTTTATTTCTATCTAAAACAACAAAGCGGTAAAAGTTTTTCAAAGGCAGAGATAAAAAAACGCCTCGTTGTTTTGTCGCACTTCCCCAGTTTTTGTTGTTGTGTTTTTTTTTGTAACTCGTGTTGTCTTCTATGTACGCTCTGTAAATTAACGCAGCATAGTTTTTTGTTGTTGTTTGTTTTTTCTTCATTTATTGGCTACGCATGCGCTTTTTCTCCATTAAAGCGATCGCGTTAATGTGTCGGAATTCGCAGTTACTTCCATTGTTGCTTTGCTGCTGTCTTCTTTTGATTTTGCTTTTCAATGCTTTGCAATTGCAATTGCAATTGCTGCTATTGCTGGTGAGTTGGAAAACTGTCTGATGTTGTTGTTTTTGTAGCCGTGGGAAAATCAAACTGAGGGCTTGGCGAGCATTTTGGAAAAATTTCATTAGTGTGAACATCTTCACTGATGGGTTACAAAAGAAAATCCACACTGTAGGTCAACGATGACTTTCATCGATTTATCCATAATTTTTTTAGTTCTCCAAAATTTTTCAGTATATTTAATTTTCTTTCAACATTTTCAACAATAAGGACATTTCAAAATTTCCATTGAGCATTTCTGCCTGACCTCAAAAAAGTGCGAAAACATTCTAAGAGTCTACAAATTATTTTTTCACAAGTATGCTATGATTTCTTTTTAAGGAAGAAGTTCTGAAACCAGATATATTCTGTAATTTTTGTCTATTTATACTTTTTGTTTTGGGCGATCAGGATTTGACACAAATTGCCCCTAGAATTGTTTGCTTACCCTAAACAACAAAATTGGCTACATAATAAAAAATGAACACTATGTGTATATGGTATCTATAAAGGCTTGGACTTAAGTTTTATTTAATTAAAAAACAGAAATTTCACCTAACCACAGGTTCATGAAGTTTTCCCTTTCTTTGCTTTCATTGCAGCTGCTGCACTCTCATTAAGTTCTTGTTGTTTATTCTTAATGAAATCGTAGGCAATCGAAATATCGTGCTTGCCCAGGCCATGACTCTTCAATAGACGATAAAACTGATGCGCCAAAGAGCCCATCGTAACAGTTGCATCTGCCGCAATTGCCAAATTCATTGTCATGCCTAAGCCTTTTGCCACTTGTTCTGTTCTCATTCCACTACGAAGTAAGTCATGAACTGGCGCTTTTGTTGACACACCCGGCACTGGATTGTACATTTCTGAGACCCAACAACGCGCCGTTGACATATTAAGTGTCTGCGCAAATGTCTGCGCCTCCAAACCCAAAGTTATCGCCAGATTCATTGACTCTGCCACACCTAACGTCGAAATGGCTAGCAACATAATGTTGCACAGATTAGCGACCTGACCCATGCCAATGCCACCGCAATGTATCACATGAGTTCCCATACATTTGAGAATGTCATACACTGCTAGAAACTCTTCTTTTTTGCCGCCTACCATAAAAGCAAGCGTACCCTGCGATGCGGTATACACACTGCCAGAGGCTGGGGCATCAACAAAACGACCGCCGCGTAACTCGATCAGCTGTTGCAGAGTGCGCGCTAAGTCGGGTGCAGTGGTTGACGAGTCAATAAAAATGGTCGCCTTATGGTTGCCATCCAAAGTCATATCGCTGTAAACCTGTGAAACGGCTTCGCTGTCCGGCAACATTGTGATGACAAAATCACATTCCTTGACCATGTCGGCGGCGCTGCCGTAGGCGACAGCTCCTTGACCTATAATGGGTGCCAAGGCTTCCTTGGAAATATCATGAACATGTAATTTATGTCCTCGTTCCATTAGCTGCAAGCACATATGCGAACCCATGTTACCGAGTCCAACGAAGCCGATATGACGCGGTGCAGTTGATCTTGTGGTGCACATTAGGCGTATGAAATTCAGTTGTAGCATTGAAAGCTTTTTGTATTCAATTGAATTTGAAAGAAGACAGAAATTTAATTGATTTTTGAAGTTTTTGAAATTAAATTTTTATTCATATTTTTCTGTGTAGTAATGCCAAATAATAATATGAGCTCTACGAAAAAATTGTTGGGACATAAAATGTTAGGAATCATGATTTCATAATAAAGGTTATGTTATTTCAGTGAGAGCTCTCTTTCATTGGCATCATAGTTGTCAAAGTCCAATGTAAAATGTCAACAAACAAATTGAGCCGAACAATTTTTTTTATGTACCTTTTGTGTGGAATCTTGGCAACTATGAAACCTCGAAATTTCACTCTTCGATTATACTTTGACGAATCAAAAAATCTTCTATCATTGAATCAAGCTAGAAATCCGGACGACCTTTGAGTTTTTTTTTGTTTTAATTATCATTATATTTTGATATAAAACTGAAAATTAGTCAAAGCTTAGTTTTCGAAATTTTTAATTTTTCCTCCTTTGTTTTTTTCAACTTTTGAAAAACGTTAAGTCTGCTGAAAGTTTTTCCAAGATTAAAATAGAAAGTGTTTTCATTTGTTTCTTAACAAATTTAAGTTTTAGAAGACTCGAACAGTTCTCTTTCTAATTTATTCCTTAGATTTAATGTTCTAACAATTTTTTTTTTTGTAAATTTTATATATACGGAGATAAAAATGTTTCAAAAATTATTTCGACTTATGCCAAAATAATTCTCAGTAGTTGACAAATGGTACTCAGAATGATGTCTGAAAATCGAAAGCGTGATCAATATACAGAGTTGCAAAATGATATTACGTTGAGTTTTACCGGACAAGGGGATAATGGAGTGTATGTTAGCTGAACACTAGAGTGGGCCCTATTTTATGATACAATAATGTTAATGAGATAAATTTATCCAAAAAACCAAGTTGCAGTATCGCTCTATAAAGAAAAATAACTCGTACCATATCGGGGTTTGAAAAGAAGTTGTGTTTCATGGGAAATTTTTCAGTTCTTTTGCGTCTTCTCTGTAAACTTTTATGTAAATTGGAATTGAAAAAAAGTTTTCAGCTAAATAGCTCTTGAGAAAAATGTTACCAAAGTTGAATAATCAGTGATTTTAGATTTTCGTTTTATTTCTTAGACACCGCAATAAAGTTTTGCAATTGTCAATAATTTATGAATGTTGCTCTATTAAACAACGTTTAAACTTTCATATGTAGTTCCAACCATCGCTCCGGATGATTGCTGTCAAAAGTGCTACGACTGTGACAAAATCAAAAAAGTATGAAAGGTGCAATATGCGCCTCATAATCCTTTCCTCAACGTACTATTCCAAAAACTCAGGACATACATTCAAAAAACATTAAAGAAACATCGTAATAATTTCATGTTTCATTTTATTTAAAGCTCTCAACAACTTTCGGAAGTTATTAGATAATGAAAACGCGCACTGCTCATTGATATCGGAAGCTATAAATTAAGATAAACTCTGCCAGCATTTGTGTTGAAGCCGCAGTTGCTGCTGATGCTGCTGATGACGCAACGGAGCCCGCATTTATTCGCATTTCATTTATGCTAATTAATTTCCAGATGAATTTCTTTTTTTTCGTTTCTCTCTGCGTTATGTCTGGCACGGCTTCATTGTTTTTTTCTTTACTTTGAATTTTACATTTTTATTTGTTTTCTTTTTCTCGAGTTTTTTTATTTTGTGTTTTTTGATTCGTTAACAATCCAAAAGTGGTAGCTTTAATTTTCAAGCTGTCATTATTACCGTTAAGTCGTTTAAGTCCCAAATAGCAGACAAGAAATAATTAAATAAAATATACAAAAAAATATCGGTATATGTAAGGTAATAAAGCGATAAGAAACACTTCACGTCAACAAATAAGGTCTGAAACGAAAAAAATTTGTATTTTTGATGCAATGTTCAAAAATGGAGTTTGGGAATTCATTTCACCAACATAGCTAACATTCGAAATTGCAAATAATAAATTGGAATTGGTCGGTTTCTTTAGAGCATTCCATAGGTGAAAACATAAAAAAGTGGTAGTTACTTGAGTTTGTTACTTTTTTCATACAAACAGATGAGTTGCTTTTATAGTATCTCGTATGAGTAGTAACAAGTGTCCTTCTTTTTTCCGCCTACAACATGTTTGCATAAGTAATACATGCTGAAAACCAAAAATAAAAGGCATTATGTTTTTGCTCCACCTTTTCTATAAAATTCTGAACTCAGCATACAACTTTGAAATAGCAGATCTCGATCACTTCGGACCTTACTCGAATGAGATGAAACATAAAAAAGTGAAAAATTACGAACAGAATGCCATTCACCTGTTTGACATTTCTATAACAGCAAACAAAAAGTGGTAATAATTGAAAGAAACAACAGTTGATGGAAAATCAAAAAAAAGTATAACTTATACAAAAAATTATTACATACATACATATATATAATGTATAGGCAATAACAATAACAACAACAAACCATAACAATGGCAATAAATGGCAACATTTAAACCACACACCAAAATAGCAACATTTTCACACACCTTCGCCACAAGTTACCGCCGCCGACGCCGCCGCGGTCGCCAACGTCAGCGTTTTTTTTATTTACACTCAGCAAAAAACAAACATACAAATAATTTTTTTTTGTTTCTTTGTTAAAAAAAACTCTGTTTAATGTGTCGCATTGTTTCGCATTTAAAAAAGAAGAAGAATATTAACAAATAAAAAATTTACTAAAGCAACAGAAACATTTTTTTTTTATTTCATGTTGCATAATTTTGATCAGAGTTGCATAATACAAAAGATGTTTTTGTTATGAATTAATATTTTGTTATACAAAGTAAAAGTTCATTGTTTCTTTGCAAATTGTGCTCTGTTTTATTTGTAATCTTTGTATTTTTTATTAAATATTATTCTCTTGTATTCTGCTCTGCTCTAAACTATGTGATTTTGAGGCTTTGCATTTTTTTACAAAAGTAATTAAAGCTTTTGGTATCGTCTTTAAAAAGCTGTTTTGATTTTAATAAATAATTTTTAGGGTAAATTAGCTTATACGCCTACTGCGCGTTGGAGAGCATAAAATTTGCAAATTAATCAGGGAAAGTAACAATTTTGATATAAATCACTGATAAGATAACCACTATTTTTGATTTTTATTATTGAGGCAATGGAGGAAATTAATAAATATGGATTACTAAAAATCAAAATGATAAAAAATGATTGTTAGCTTCCATCATAAGTAGAAATGAGGAATGTCAACTATCCAAAAAACGATGTTAATTAGTGAACAATTAACTAAAACGATAAATTTTATGTATTGAAAAAAAGTCAACATGATTTAAATATCTATCAACAGAAGAAAATAAATAAAAATTTGGTCTATTTTATTTGCAGTTTTATGAAGACATATAAAAACCTTTTAAGGAAGCCACACAAATCGGGGAAAAATGTGCATAGCAGTGGTGAGTGCAAGTGTTTGTTGTTAAGAACCAAGCTCGGCTCTTTTTTTTATTTTGCCCATCGTTAGCTCAAATACTTTTAATGAAGATCATAAAACACCATACTGTCCCATAACATAGAGATCCGAACAACAAAGTTTGTAGAAAATATGGTAAGCAAATTCCTTCATATGATTATCAGGGCAGCAGACATAGAAACAGGAAGAATAACACAAACAAATATTGCAACCAGCAACTGCTTTTCCACTAGCACTAATTAAACATCATCAACAATATGAAGAAGTTAAAAAGTTTTGAATTCGTCTCATCAAATTCCAAGATAAATAGTTAGGATTTAATCTTCTATTTATAATTTGTATGTCTATTACCATGTGCTTATATATTTATATCAAATATTAATATTTACAGATTGCCTATCAATTGTTTGCTGTGAGGGTAAATCGCGACTCCATATTTAAAAGAAAAATATGTTACGTTGAAAAATTGTCGAACAAGTTTACGCTGCAACTTAATTAAATGTTGGCTGGCCAATGTTGCTGTTTTTATTTGTCGCTGCCCCTATTTAGTTTTGCTCCCTTATATAGTGAGCTAATTATGTATTGTATAATTTCCGCTTTTGAGTTAAGTTTTTTGTAAACACACACTCAAAACCCGTATATTTCAAGCTTATGAGAAATGTTGAACAAGTGGATCAATTTGCATGGAAACTGTGATTTGAAGTCAATATTGAAAATATGCATTCAAATTAAACTTTTAAAAATTAGCTAACTCTGAGTAAATCACTTTTTGTTAAGGAAAATAAGTATTTCCGTAAATAGACAGTTTTCTGTAGAACAACAAAACTTTGCCGAAGGTAAAAGAGCTTCTGCGTAAAATTAATAACCAAAAAAAAAATCTTAATAATTTCATCGACATTACTGCCTGCACTGTAATTAAATGGAATTGTTAGCCATAAAAATTAACACCAATTAACAATAGCAACATACGAATTGTAGCGACAGCATGAAAATTGCGAGCAAAAAAGGAAATTATTAGCTGTGATGCCTTTAAGCCAAAGTCTTGAGCTGGACATTCTAATTAAAAGCAACAACAACAGCAATAGCGAAAAATAGCGTCTATTTATGCTACAACAATGAAGTGTTAACAAATGCAACACAAATTTTAACAGCATCAGCTACAGCCTGTAGAGTATGTTGTTTTTAGCCCTTTATGAAAAAATGTTGCTAAAACAACAAGCAACAGCAGCAATGAAATTATAAAAAAGCATTAAACAACAACATCGACAACAATCAGCAATAAAATGCAAATTATGCCCTTAAGCTTTATATTTAGTTGAAAATTTGTTAGAAGTAGTGGCAGCAGCAGCAGCAGCAGCAACAACATCAGCAGCACAGCAAAAATTATTGCTATCAGCGGTACAAAATCTAACAACTAACAAGTTGTGGCTGCAGTGAAATTATGTTTAAATATTGATGGGTGGAGCAAAAAGTGCGTACTACAAAACTTTAATAAATACAAACAATATTTGGGTACAAGTGTTGCCAGCATTTGTTAGCGCAAAATGCATAAAAATTACAGCAAAATCTAAAAAAAAAGTAAAACATTTTAAAAGAAATGAAATACAGATTTTTGTCTTCTGAAGAACAAGAACAAAATCGCATTGATAGCAATAATCATAAAGGGAAATTGAAATAATTTTTTAAATTTTAATTCACTTTATTACAGTGCGCGCATGTCAATCAACAAACGCAACAGCCGCAGTAATCACAGCTACAGCAACTCAAAATTGATGCGTCATGATTTCAATCTTTTACATTCAACGTTGTACGTTTACAATTGAATTGAGTGGAATGCAGCAGCAACAGCCGCAGCAGCAGCAGCAACAGCAGCAGCAACAACAGAAAAATGACAAAGATTTTTTTGTTGTTTGTTTTGTTGCTGCAGTTATTATTTTTATTATTGCAGTATAGCAGCAACATTTACAATAACAACGGCAGCTATCAAAGAAATTAAAGTTCTAATACAATGCAACGCATGTGTGCATTTTGCTTTTCTATTAGAGAAAATCAAAAGCAGACAGCAAAGAACCACAGCAACAGCCACAACAACAACAACAACAATCAGCAATATTAATAGCAACTGATGACTTAACGCACGGGAGAGGCTTGAGAAACATAAAGGAACATATAATTTAATAGCAACAACGCATTTGCTTTGCCTTTGTATGGCTGAAGAGCAACAGCATTTGCTCTGTAATTAAAACATAAAAATTACTGCGGGTTCGATTTTATGGCATGTTGTTGTTAAAATATTTTAGAGCATGTCTACATTGTCTGTAGACAGCTTAGTTTAAAAAAAAACTTGAAATTTAAAGTTTACAAAAATGTCTCTAGAAAATCTGTGAAATTAGTGCTATTAGTGTATTCTAAAGGAAAGGGGTGTTTTCCTAGCTCAAAAAACTATAAAGTTTAACATTTTCTGGATATTTTGAATATAACTCATTTTTCTCACCTTTCTTTGGGTGAAGTGATTTGGGCCATTGATTCCAAAAATGACCAACATGATTTTCTAACTGATTTCTAACTGAAAATTGAAGTTAGTTTTCGAATTTAAGGAACGGCTCATTTCAAAGCAAGCCAAATATACCTATCAAATACAAAAGCTACAAGACTCACACACGTCGAAGGAACAAAATTATTAAAACTTTACCCAAAACAAGAAATACCCAAAATCTCAAGTACTTAGTTTAGTGTTTAGAGTGTTGAACACCAACAATTTTTAAGCAAATTTCATAAATGATATTGTGGCAAAAGCTCTTCGTATTTATAGTCCGGGAGTCAGTATTGCATTTTTTATAGTTATGACTGATAGTTGAAATAAGCTACAATCGCCAGAATTCTGGTGGGGCTGGATGTGAGAGGCCGACAAAAAATATAGCAATTTCAAAGCAACAGATCTAACTACAAAAACTGTTTCTACGGAGGCATCATTTCTGAGTAAAAACTGAAAAAAGTGTTGGTTGAGGCACAAAAAATTCGGCTTGAAAAATTTATTTAAGAACGCCATTCATGGCCTAATCAAACCTTATCATACAAAGGTCTTTTGCAGAAGCACATCTTTCTCCTTAAGAATAATGTTCTGGCTTAGTTTTCGGCTTAAAGCATCCATTTCAGTAAGTGACCGAGAAAACTCATAAATCTAATATCTATCAAAGGCTATCAAAGAGAATTACCACTAGGTTCACATTCTACAGGCACGCATTTTACGTGTTGGCACTAAATCAAATATTTTCACCAAGTTTTCTCCTTGAACATATTTTTCCACATGACCACATGGTCTAAGATGTTCGTCAGAATTCAGACAATTTAAATTCAATTCTGCTATCGCAGAATAAGACCGATGAGTTTAATGAAAATTTGAGAGTGAAATAATTCGAAATGTTATCTGAATGATAAAGTTTTTTTTGCTTTGGCCATTGCTTTGATAAAAATTTTCTTTGGAGATGCGTAGTTTTTATGGATTTTATACTACTTGGGTATGTTTGGCAGGCGTTAAAATGAATTTAAAAAAATTTTAATGATTTTTCTCATGCTGCTTAACAACAATCGGGCTTTGGAAAATCAATAATTTATGCAAAAAAAATTTGGTTGAGCACGTAGTGGTTAAAAATATGAAAAACTTAGTACTAAATCAAATTCAATAGATCGATCAGTAATAATTGATAGCAGATGTTGTTAATGTTCCAGTGACTACTGCTGATGATGCGCCACAGGTTGTAGCTGCAAAACCAACGAGTTGCCAGTTAAAGCATGCAAACACAATTTCATATACACATACTGTGATCACCGCGATCATTTACTGCCGATTAAAAGCTGCATGCATAACAAGCTGGCAGCCTGCAGCATTGAAGCACGTGGCGTTCGCCGTCGTCATCGTCATCGTCAATCGAGAAAGTCGATGATGACAAACAGGTTCGAAGTGCGAATATAAACTAAAATAACTTTAGCCTGCTGAAGAATAACTAATGCCAGCAGCACTATCGTGGGCAGTAAACTGGTGCTTAATTTAAGAGTTAACATAATCACCAGCTGCACGTTTAATTTCAGCAAGCGCAGGAGGAATATTTTTAAAAAATTTTAAAAATATAAAAAAAAAACATGAAACAGATCAATGAAAACCCATGAAGATCACTGATCTGCAGTGGACACAGTGGCGATGCTAATGATTTGTATTGCTGACTGACTTGCGGTTAGTTGTGGCCTCTATAGAGACACATAAAGAATTGGTAACAGCAGCGGCACTTAAACTGAAGGTCAACAGTAGCTATGACTGATATCTTGTGGTAGGCAGGCACAATACCTAACCCAGTTTGCAAGTAGTTGCATTTCTTATAAAAAAAAGTAAAAAATGCAAAAAGTTGTTCATAGTAAATTGCGCATTGTTCCATGTGCCATTAAAAAAAAAAGAAACTCTGTAAAAATCGCTTGTATACAGCAGCTATGGCATGATCAGCATAATCTAAGACTGGTGACAAGATCGCTAAGGTTGTAAAAATACCATAGGCAACCAACGCGCTTTTTTTTTAAAGAAAAACATTAAAACGTTTCATGACTGTCACAATTTTACGAGTATTACATTTTTTTTTCGAGACAATTGCTGCCAATGTGTTGTTTTTGCATTTGCGGCTTGTAACAAATTTTTTGCTTTTTTTTTCATTATCTCTAATATGGGCGTTTCATAGGCTACACAAGTTGGTGCTACATAAAAACGCCGTGTAATTACCATATAAATGAAATTCAAATCCGCATTCAAAGTAAAACATTTGCAATTTTTCATTTTATTTCGCTGTTGTCTCTGATGGTATTGGGGCATATTGTAGATGTAGTTGTAATTTGCGAAAGTATTCCACCCTGAAATATGTCAGACACACAACACACCAGCTGACAGCAACAATTGTAGCGCCAAGTCAAATCGCTGTCAATTCTATTCAAAGTTGCAAGCTTTTCATTACAGTCACAAATATGAAATGTCATTTGACAGCGCAACAGTGACGATGTCATGCAATTGTGGGGGCGATGGGCGTGTCAAATACTCTTTTCGAATTGTCAAATCAAAAGGAAAACTTCGGGCTAAGACTTCAAAGTTTAAATATTTGTGACATTTTGCAAAAAACGAACGTTAGGAATTGACTACAAAACTACAAAAGGGCGGTTTTATTCGTAAGATTTGTTGCAGAATGTCACTGCAGTTTTATTACGCCTTACGGTGCAGATGTTTTTTTGTCGAGAAAACTTCATTCAAAGCCTTCCACTGAGGAAAGTTATCCATAATTTTATTTTAAAAAATTTATGGAATGTTCCTAACAAAATGTTGATGAGGTTTTTTGGTAATTTCTGATATAATAATATGAAATAACTCATATATAATAAAAAACTTTAAAACTTTTAAATAGAACATAGCAATCAACAACAAAATTGGGTTCTTCACTATGAGAATTTCAATTTGAGCAGCTTCCCCAAGTTCACGTCTCCACAAAAGCTAAATATTTTTTTTTTATTTTAAACAAGAAAGAAAAGGCATGTTATCTTAACCCATTTCGCCATGCCAACAATAGAAATTGCTGCTGCTCAAATTAAAATTGAAAACATCAAATCTTACAAGACACTCATTTTTATAATTTCCCCAATTTTCTTATTTTTGATTTTAATGACTTCTTTTTCGAAATTTTCATGAACGCAACCCAAAAAAGTTCTTACTCACAAAGCAACACAACCGCAATTAGAAGTGGAAACAGAAGCCACAATTTGTTGTGATTGTTGTTATTGTTGTTATTGTTATGCATAGAAAGCGCAGCGTGTAATTTTTAAGAAATTACGAAAATCCACGAAGCAGCAACAGATTTTTTCTTCATTTCTTGACCGTATTACAAAAATTAGGTCAAATTTGTTACCAAAAAACAGTGTGGAGGAAAAAAAAACTTACAGTCATTATTTGTTTTCTTTACTTTTGTTTTTATTTACTACA
Organism: Meiosimyza decipiens; assembly: GCA_963680825.1. NCBI lineage: Eukaryota > Metazoa > Arthropoda > Insecta > Diptera > Lauxaniidae > Meiosimyza > Meiosimyza decipiens. The sequence goes on along the minus strand of OY804261.1, from coordinate 80,190,222 downwards.
ATTTTACTACTCACCTAGTGAAAAGTGAAACAGCTGGTAGTCACTACACTCAAATATGCAAATTCATGGCGAAGTGTTCAATAAATACGACAAACGCAATTTGCACCACATGTGCAGCGACACAGCGAACAAACATTGAACTCATTGCTGGATGAACGCCTGCTGTTGCTGCGCGGTGACAGTTTGCTGGTCGTTTTTTACGTCACATGCTCACTTACTGCAAGTGAAACTGAAAACTCAATGGCAGTCAACAATGCACTTGTCACGCTGGTTTCCAGCGTGGAACGTGGCGGTGATGCATTTCTTTCAGCCAGCTGTCCGCCACCAAGCGGTTTAAGCGGTTTTTAGCGGCATATTTAAATACTTTTACTATCGTTAAAAACTTGTCGCTTATTTTATTACGCGCCGAAGATCGTGCAAAGTGACCGTAAGGCTGTGTGTCTAAGCAGCAGTTGCGGTCGTAAACATTTTTTAAAATGGCATATAAATAAACAAACGATTTAGCAGTAGTTGAGTGAAAAAAAAGATTAAATTATTGCAAAAAATTAACCAGCCGTCAGTCAACACAACCACTTGGCAACAAAACAACATTTATGACAACATTTTACGTATTGTTGAGTTAAGTACGAAAATAATTAAATTTTTAAAATTAAATTTCAATTCAGTTTACGTATGACACATTGAATATAGACATATTTATGTATGTATGGCAACATGTTGCTGCAACATACAGCATAAAATATTCTTTGTTATGAAGCTTGCAAATTTATTTTTCAAAATGAATTGAAGACATCGAAATCTAAATTTTTTCTTCATTGCAATTTCCTATTAATTTCATGTATTTACTAATAAATTGTTACTCATACGCCCCGTTGAATACATCGATTTGACTTAAAGCAGTGCAGATTTTACTGTTTCATTTATTTTTAATTTCAAAGAGAGAACCCTAGAAATATTCGGCGAACAAATTATTATTTTTGTCACTTAATTTTAGCTTAGGCCTTGTATATTACTATATCTATATATAGCTTTTGACCCATATGTTATCGTTGGCTTGCTTACTGTAGATTTCTGAGCAGAACTTTTTTCTTAAGTAGCCGCTAAGAAGCTATCATATTTTAGAAGAGGTGTTTTTGAAGAAAAAAATTTATTTTTAATATGATTTCAATCACATAATTTCAGGAAAAGCTATGCATCACATAAATGTGTTTTTTTTTTGTAAAATCAGTCGAAATTTTTAGGGTTCAAAGCAATATATACCTGCAGTGATATAGTGAAGGTTTTATGTATTGCCGATAATTTTTCAAATGATGATTTCCTAACAAAAATTTGTACTTTTGTTAATGGACGCTTGAAAATAGAGCCGTTTACAGTAAAAATATTTGTGCTGCTGTTGGGAAAATTTAATCTTAAGCTAAGCTTTAACCCTATTTCCTGAGCCCATTTGATTTTGATATTACATAGTATTTTTTACAACCCTTGTTAACTACGAATATGTTGCATAAGAATTCGTCAAAATCATTTAGCTGTTGTTGCAACATAGCAAATTTTTAAGTTATATAATTAAACGAAAAAAAAAATTACTTGCTCATTAATAACTTCATTAGAAATAACGCTAATCTCAGGATTTAAACTTAAGATTTTCTTTGTTTTGTAAGTTGAAACAAGCAAGCCAACATAAAAAAAATTAAAGCTTTACACGCATAATTACATATTAATTGTAATGAAAATATTAAATTGCTACCTGCAGTTTTTTGTGTGAGAAATTTTATTTAAATAAATGAAAAAACTTTTGATGCGGAAACAAAGACACGACTAATAATGTTGGCAACATTAATTATCGGTGACCAGCAGCAGCAAGATATAACAATGCAACAATAACCGCAGCAACAAAAATCTTATTGCTAATTTACATATCAAAGTCACTATACAGCAGAGATGTAAAGGTCGCCAAGAGCAACCGGGACAGCATTAACAGATGTAGCAATGGCAATAGCAACATTCAACAACAGCAACGACAATGACAACAAATAAACATTTTTTAATTTATATTCATTTTATATGCACACAGTGACCATAGCAATATGTAGCACCAGCAACATTTAAAACAACAGCAACAACAATTTAGCTCTCACTTTTATCTATCGTTGCTGTAATTGTTATGGCTTTTAGTGCATAGCGAACGCTCTGTGCATTTTATGTAACAATGGAAAATGCTATGCGAGAAATTATGGTCCTTGTGACTATGTTGCATTTACAATAAAATTTATTTTCTGCTATATGATGATGCTGGGAAAGGAAAGATTTTCCAAGTTCAAGGCAAGTGTGGGGCAATGATGATTCCTTAGTGGCAGCAGAGGTTTATTTTTGAGGGTTTGCAAAAACTATAAGGTGTAAGCACTATAACTAAGAACGAAAAAACAAAAATCACACGATACAGAGCAAATAACGAATGCTTAGTGTATAAGTTTTTTAGTTTTGTTTGATAAAATTCTGTTTTTAATTTGCTTTAGAAAGAATTTAATTTTCTCGGCATGACACTTTTCTTAAAAAACTTGAGACGGCCATTTGTAAGAATTTAAATTATGGTAAAACATTAAAGAGTTGCAAAAATTGCGAAACATGTGAACTCTAACAAATATCAGAGCTAAGGTATAGCGTCTTAAAGATTGTTTATCATGACGTATGAGTAACTTTTAACTATTGCACAGAATTCTAAGTGCTGCTTTTGCAGTTGCCATATAAAGTGCATTATATGTGGTACCAAGTATTCGAATTTCTATTGGTTAGATAAAATTTTTACCGAAATTTCTTAAACGATGTTTCTTTTTTTTAAATACATTAATGCTAAAAACTACAAATGAATCATACGCTTTAAGATAGCAATTTTACGCCTTTATTTAAAATTTAAAAAGTTATTTACTCAATTATTCAATGTCAATTTAAAAAGAACAAATTAAAAAATATTTTTTTCTCAAATGTCAAAAAAGTTTTTAATAGAACTTAAAATGTTTTAATGATGTGGTTGCCATTAATTTTAATTAGTAGTGGACAAAAAAAATTAAAAGAAAAACGTTAATTTTGAAAAATTCATAAAAGAAATAAAAACTTAAGAACAAATTTCTTACAAATGCAATCCATAATTTCAGTGGCGGCCCTAACAAGGTATTTGTCTGCCACAACCAAGAAAACCATACAATATCGATTATAGCTAACTGATAAAAGTCAACATCATCATAAGCCGTGAAAATGTTTAATTTAATTAAAAAAATTTACATATTAAAGAACACTCAACAGAAGTAGTACAGTCGCTTATGGTAAAAATAATTATAAGAATAAAGAACCACTTATTAAACCTATAAATTTATAAAAGTTACAAAAAAAAACGTTCGAGTGATCGATGAAACGATCTATTGTTTGTGTGATACGGCAGTCGACCCAAAAGACTAATTAACATATTTTCCCAGACAATTTCAAAAAAGAGGCGAAGTGAACAATCAGCATTAATTATTTACTCGTATCTATTTATTTTTACTTGAATTATAAAATGAGCTTGTTATTATTACTGCTTTTTGTTGTTGTTGCTATTGTGATATTCACGTTGTTGTTATTGTCATATTTGTTGTTTGCTGTATTTAGAATTATTGTAGTTGCTGTTGTTTTTGATAGTTGTTTTCGTACTTAATGAGCTTTGCTGCTTTGTTTTGACATTTGGAATAAATGAGGTAAAACTTAGAAGAACACATACTTAATTTCCCACAGCATGACAATTCGAATGTATAGGGGATTGTGCTAATTATATTCGTATTTCATAAGAAAATAGTTTTTATTAAAAAAATAAGAAGATTCCAAAGTTTTTGCTGCGAGTATTTTATGATAAGTTTTTAGCGGCCATTTGTGAAAGCGTCTTATCTCAAGGAAGTATTCAAAGATTGTGAAAATCGCCTCAGTGTAGAAAACAAATTTACATCGCAGTTGAGATGTTCAATTTAAAAAATTATTTCCCATGACGTATGATTTACTTTTTTCACTAATTTGACATACTTTGCTTAAAGTGTCAGAATGTTTCCACACTTAAGCAATAAGAAATGTGCCTCAATATTAAGATTTTCATTCTTCAAAAATGGTTTGAATTTTTACACATTACGATGTGTGCTTTTAGGATTCGGATATTTCAGTGCCAATATTACAATTCGAAACTCAACTTCTTATGCGTGTTGATCTTCGATATGACCACTATTAAAAGCTTTTTTCAATCAAACTTTTTTAACATATTTGTATGTCTTTGCCAATTAGCAAAATATTGCACATAACACTAAGATATCATTAGTTGAAAACTTACGTTTAATTTTATGTCTCATGCGACATTTGCATTTGGCTCATAGACTCACCTGCAAAGAGAAGAAATGAAAAAAATATTAAAAATGCATTTTATGTTGTTATGATTATAAAGTTTTATTATGCGCTTAATGAAGCGCTGATTAAGCGTCAATTATTGAGAAAATCGCATGTGAATAGAATGCTAATGGCACGCATGAATGCATTGAATTGAGCTGAACTCGAAGTCGTAGTGCGTTTTCGTTTTCCTCAAAATTGAAATAATTGCGTTAATAACGTTAGCCACAATAATGTGGATTCTTAGACCCTTTTCGGTCTTATGTCATTACTTGTAGTTGTTATATTAAACAACTTCTTTATGTCACTGCTTTAGCATAAGAATGTCAAGAGAAGTAGGTGGCTTGAGAGTCTCATGCATGAACCAACGAAGCAATTTTTGTTCAAAATAAAATATTCACATAATTTCAAATATTTAACGGCTTTAATGATAGCGCGTTTGACATACAAACATGAAATCATCAATGTCATTGCTTTAAAAAAATGTGCAAATTCTTTAAAAAAATACAAAACGCTTTAAATTAACATAAATTTTATATGTTAAATGAAAAAAAATATTCTCACGACATTTACTATGGATTACCCCTATTCAAAGGCTTCCTAATGACTGTCAAGGTAGAGGTAGTTGTGTGTACAAGATAGACCCAACCAGACCGTAATAAGTTGGAATCGTTTGTTTTTGTTTTACTTTAAATGCTAATTTAGCAGTACATTTTCATTGATAAGAAGTCAATAATTAAGTTTATTTTTAAGAGCGCCATTTTATTTTCATATAAAGTTATTTTCATCGTTGGATATGTTGGCTTGTTTGAAAGAGTCAATTTTGATGTTTTATACAACAATAGATGACGTCTTAGCATAATAAAGGGTGTTTTTTTCAGAGGTTTGTTTTTCGAATAGAGATAAAACTGGCATTTTATGGTCAAATCTGGCAACTCTAATCTCATTTATGTTCAGTTTGGTTTGCCATTTTATCATGATTAGGTTGACAAAAGAACAACGCTTGCAAATCGTGCAAATTTATTTCGAAAATAATGGTTCAGTTCGCGAAGTTTACCGCAAGCTCCGTCCATTTTATGGTCGACATAATCGTCCATCAGAGCAATTAATTCGGTTAACCATGGATCGTTTTCGCACTACGTTTACTCTATGTAATAATACGCATCCGCAGAGACGTCGAACAGTGCGCACCTAAGAAACAATTGCCGCTGTAGAGCAAAATGTTGAAGAGGACCCGAATGAATCGATTCGCCACCGTGCACAGCAATTGGAGCTTTGTCCATCAACTTTATGGAAGATTTTGCGCAAAGATCTTGGCTTGCGACCTTACAAGATCCAGCTTGTGCAAGAATTAAAGCCGCGAGACCATGCAATGCGTCGTGATTTTGGTGTATGGGCCGAAAATGAGATTGATCTCGATGCTGATTTTCATCGCAAAATTTTGTTCAGTGATGAGGCTCATTTTTATTTGAATGGCTACGTCAACAAGCAAAATTGCCGCATTTGGAGTGAAGAGAATCCACATGAGACCCTTGAGACGCCATTACATCCACAAAAACTGACTGTTTGGTGTGCTCTATGGGCTGGTGGAGTCATTGGGCCATACTTCTTCAGAAATAATGCTGGAGAGTCAGTTACCGTTAATGGAGACCGGTATAGAGCCATGATAACCGACTATTTTGTTCCCGAATCGGATGGCATGAATGTGGATGAGTTGTGGTTCCAACAAGACGGCGCTACATGCCACACAGCGCACGTCACAATCGATTTATTGAAGGAAACATTCGATGAGCGCATAATTTCGCGGAATGGACCTGTCAATTGGCCACCAAGATCGTGTGATTTGACACCATTGGATTATTTTCTTTGGGGATATGTGAAGTCGCTCGTCTACGCCAACAAACCAGAAACGTTAGGGGACTTGGAAGCCAACATTCGTGGCGTTATTGCCGACATACGGCCCCATATGCTCGAAAAAGTGGTTCAAAATTGGATCTGTAGAATTGGCTTTATTCGAGCCAGCCGCGGCGGCCACATGCCCGAAATCATATTTAAACATTAATGGCATAAAATTATCCTTCCAATAAAGCCAAATTGATGGACATTAAAACGATTTTCTTGTGTTTTATTTCAATTCAAAGCTCTATACCTCTAAAAAAAACACCCTTTATATATCTTCAATATATCATTTTATTAAGTCAAAATTTTAGTATTTGGCAGTAACTTAAATATTGTTACTCATGAAAGTTCTGGTTTGAAATGTTGTTGCTGAGGTCAGAATAAAAATGTAGAGTTTGATATAACAATATTCAAACATTGGCCAAATTAAGCAAAAACAATAATGGCTGGATAACATAAGAAATAATTTTCAATGAATTTAGAATGAAGTTTGTATGTAGAATAACATACTAAGTTACAAAAACATCTTAAGTTACAGAAAATGTCATACTGCGATTATTGTTATTGAAAAAGCTTGAATTTCACCATTTCTGCTTTCATGCGATATATCCGTGAACCTTTTTTATTCTTAAAATAATTCGGCGACAGTTGTCAAAAATTGTTAAACAAAACCTGTGCATGAATAAATTTCCAAAAAAATTCGCCAGTAAGTGAACTTTATTGTTTTCTGTTCATGCACAAAAAAAGCAACAAACAGGACAGTTTTGAGCGACAAGTTGTGGACTTGTTGACAGCATTTTTCTTTGTTGACATTTACTTTCACCGACTTTTGACGCTATCATCTTTATTTCATGTGTCGTGTTCTGCAACACCTTTTAACACATACATATACACATTTACATACATACAAAGATGTGTGTTTTGGGTGTGAGGCGAAAATCATACCATTAGCATAATAGTGAGCAACTTCTAGAGGTGGGCTATTGAAGGTGTATTTGCTGTTGACGGATTAATTTCCACATTTTAATCATAAATTTTTTATGAAATCATCATTCAAAAGTTTGTTGCTACACACCAAAAGTCGTAATAAAATGTTTGATTCATTCTTAACGAACGTTTAAAGCAATGCAAATTATTGCTATGGCTCATTTACATTTTTTTATAAATTTTGCTTATGAAAGAAAGCTGCATGTTGTGAAATGCAAATAATTCTGTTGAACTGAAATCAAATTTTTTATTTTACCACTTCATACATATTCAAAATATTTTTGCTTGCGTTTTTATCATGCAGCCATTTATCAAATCCACTCACAAAAACGAAGCATTAAAAACAGCAAAAAATGGGCTTATTATGTGCGAGCTAATTAATATCAATGCGGAGTTATTAAGGTTAAAAATATGTTCAACGTGACGTATGTGTAGCTTTGAATTGCAATTAAATAGAAGTTGATAAAGCCATAAGTTTCAGTTTCTGATGTTTCATTCAATACCTTTACGAATGTTAAGGTCCACACCACAGGCACTTGGTGGACAAAAACGCTCTTGGTGTATACCACCTAAGTTCGTAACTTGGCATGGCTTAGCTGAGGTTATTATATTTTGAAGTAAATACTTATGAATCTAAAATGAATTGGTATAGCTGTAATTGAAACGTATTGAATTTAAAATTACTAAATGAAATATTTTAAAAATGTGGAGCAGTAGAATATGGTGGTGTTACTTTGGCTTTTATGGCAGCGGCTTTTAATGCTTGTGCTGTTAAGTGTTTTATTTTTTTAAATAACAAAACGAGTTAAGTGTTAATTTTGAAACTTACCGATAGTTGAAGTAATTGAAGTTGAAAATATTGAAGATACTGGATGTAATTTCAAATATAATTTCAAAAAATACGCAGACGATTTCGTAAAATGCCATTTTATATAAAACCTTAAGTTCTTTTTTCGCTTAAATAAGTCAATTTCTTTTCAAATTTTTGTTTTTAATTATAATTATCTTTGCAATAATTTGATAAATTTTAACTTAAATAGTTAATTTTATTATTCACTTAATACACAAGCACGCACGCTGCCAAACGCTTGACACCAAAATTATAATGTCTCATTAAAATTGATTACTAAACTTTTTATTTACATAGATAACTGAATGTGTATTAAGAGCAAGTTGACAAAATTAATCTTTGCGGGAAATTTAAATTATTGTAGAGCTTTAAAAAGGGATTTAAATACTTAAAGCATATGTGACTTAAATAATATCGGAGCTGAGATATATAGTTCGAAGTTCATATTATGAGTAAGATTTCATGTTCGTTTGCAATTTAAATGCTTTTTGGAAACACTACTTTTGAACTAAACGACTGATTGTAACATTCAAAATCAGTTTGGTGCCACATTTTAAGATATCAATATTACTGCTAAATGTAAGCAAAATGACCAAACTAATATTTAGCAAATAAAAATTAATGTTCTACATTATATACAATTTCATAATTTGCACTTTTAAAACATTTCATTCAGCTTATGCTCTTGATAAATGGTTTCAGTTGAAGCGAATTGTCCAGAGCTCTTATGAGCAGCCATCAATTAAATTCGAATTTATCATAAAGCTTTGCAATGTGCATAAAACAGCAATAGCACATGTGACTTTAGTAACATCGGAACTGAGATATTTAGTTTAAAGTTCATATTGTGACGTACTAGTAGCATTATAAACATTATGATTGGTTTCGCTCATTTTTTTATATGAAATGACTGACATACCACCAAACAAAGTTGGGAGCTTTCAAGGGAACGAAAAGGCCTCAAAAAACCACTCCACCATCTGTTTCGCCTTAAGATTTAAGTGCATAAGATTTCTGCTGAAATTAAACAACGTGACAAAACCAATATTAGGCACATGAAATTAACATTCTAAAATATAATTTTGTTTTTATAAAATTTAATGAGTCGTGCCACATAAATTAACAAATAAAATTTAATAAAGAACCTGTCAGCTTGTGACAAAAAAATTACAACCAACGCAATTGTCATACGACACGGCGGCATAACAGCAACGTTTGGAAGGCCAACAGTAAACTGTGTAAGCTACCGCAAAAAGCACTAACTTAATTTGGCTTAAGCAGTTGGGAGATAAAAAAAGTTGCCAGTTGTAGGAGCAATATTGCCACCATTAAATTTGTGAAAATAACTACGTTACAAAAAAGTTGACCACGCACGAATGCTGCCAACATGAGATAAATTGACTGAATTTGCAGAAACCGACGAGGTGAAGGCAACAGCGTTTGATTAATGAGCTGGAAGCTTTTGTTTTAGGTAGAAAATTATAGCCAAATGTATACTAATGCTGATAAGTTTTGTAGCATTTATGTGCCAGTCTAAATGAGCAACTACTTGTTTTTTGTTCTATTTTTGCAAAAGATAAAATCGACAGCAATGAGGGCTTGGTGCTCTATTTAGTGAAAATGATATTTATGCCAACTTTTATGACAGAACTTTTGATGCTGCTAGAAGGAGTGTTCAGTTGCATGAGCTTAGCAGTTTTAATTTAATTAATAACCTCATAAATATAAATGAGAACAACAGTGTGTATGATTAACATTTAATTAGAAATCGTATGCTAAACATATTTTCAAATTAATCAAATTATAAAATCGAATAAAATCAATGTGTGAGGCAGAAGAAAAGTTCATGGTATATACCGGAGGAGCTCATATTACAATAGCTTCAATAAAACTTTTCTAAGAGAACAGAGAGCAAAGATCATTTTAAGCTTCCTGCCCCCTCATGCCAAGATATCCCATTGAAAAATCATGAAAATAAAAACATAAGAAATGCGCACTTGTGTTTCCATTTTTCAATTTAAAAAATACCATGGATTATAGAAAAAATTACGTAGTTTGCAAAACTCGCACCTCATTTGCCAACAAAAAACGGCCCAATGTTGCTGCCAACGTATCTGCTATTGCATTTTGTTGCTGTGGCTTCATTTGTGGGCCACGAATTTGAAGTTAAGACGACTTTATTCGCTGTAACAGCCAACACTGCTGCTTTAGTTAATTAATAAATTGTTTGCTTAGTTTTTATCGCTACTCGCTTAATTTTCACAGCGCACACAAGACAACAGCTGCTGTTTGCAAGCGCGTTTTTGAAAAATGTTATTTAATCGATTAATCGTCAATAAATCTTAAGCGTGATTCCTGTACACTGAATGTTGCATACAAATGTTGCCGATTGCTAGTTGTGCTACTGAAAATGCTGCCGCTAGTTGCACTTCGCGTGCGGAAGACAACGAAATCAACAAATGCCTGCCACACGTGTGACGACAACGAAAGTAACAATGTAACTTTTTGCGGTAGCAGCAATTTTTTTGTTGCTGCTGTTGTTACCCACTCAACATTCTTCATATTGATGGCAACTGCTAAGTACTTGCGCTTGTGCGACGGCAGCAACATTTACATTGCTGGCCTGTATTGTCAGTAAGTTTTCCAATGCATTTGTTTGCTGCTTGAGTGCACAGCAGGCGCATCCAATGTTGCTGACTCTGCAAAGTTAAGTCGATTAATCATTTTGCGTTGGCTCTTGCAGTTGCACTGAAGTTATCGCTGCTGCTATCGCATTGTTTTGCTAACCAAGAGCTTAACATGCAAATTATTTCATTAAATTTAGTTTTCATGATTTTAGCAGCAACATTTTCTTAACTGAATTTGGTGTTGTTGATGACGCAATCTTTGGTAAGGTTGATACGGTTTGTTAATTAATTTTGTTGGCTGTTGTGGTTACTTGAAGTCATATAATCTTTTAAAGAGTACATTTGGTTTGATTATGCGTCTGAGCAAGATTTTGTCACAAAGGGATCCACAAAGTTTGGCTATCAAACTTCATGCGTGAAAAGGAGATCCAAAGCAAAATTAAATTGCATTGAATTTCGATTTATAGCCAACTGATGTCTCTCATTGAAATCTTTCGTAAAATGAAAATGCTGCAATTTTAGTGTTTTCTTTAACAACACAAGTGACTTCAACGCTAAAGATTTCTATTGCGGCAGCATTGTGTTAACGAAGTTGTTACTCTCGACACAAAAGAAGCTGCTCTGCAAGAACATAAATGCTAATTTTGCACACCGGGGTGTCTACAACGGGGGTACCTTTAGAAATCGAAAAAGTCACACTTTCGTATTTGTGTCAATTAACACATTTTGTGTCTATTTCTCTTGTCAAACAGATTGTAAATTTAACTTCTTTATGGTTTAATTCAATTCGAGCTGTTGTGGTGCTTGGCTAATGAAGTTTTTAACTTTTTTATTGTTTAACCTTATAATACATTTTGTATTCCAAACTCTAGAAAAATTGTGCCTCATGTACTCAATGGTAAGTAGATATAAATTGACTGAAAATGTTAATCAATTTCAAGAGATATTTATTGGGCACAGTTAAAGTCAATTAACGCAGTACTCGGACTGCAGTTTACGTTCATTTTGGGACTGAAATTATGTTGCTAGTAATTTTTTACATAAGTTTGTGGGTGTTTATTGACGTTTCCAAGTTTTCCTCGCAAAATACCTTGGAGATTGCTTATAGGATTAAAAAATAAACATATGATACTATACTGCAAAGTTTTAGATAGTGACATGAGCAAGTGCTGTTCGAAAAAAAAGTGGCCAACATACAGCAGAAAACATTTGAAGAAGCAATGTTCGATAGTGAACATCTTGCACGATGCTTTCTTATAATGCCCTGTGATACATGCGACTTTAAAAACTGTGAATTTTTCAACAAAATGTTAGACGTTCTAATGTTCCTGCAAAGCGAATTAGTCAGATGATGTATGGTGATATGATAGTGGGACATTCAGTAGCTCCGTTGTCGTCGCGGCTGTAAACCGACGGCTGTAAAGTGAAAAGAGGAATTTATTTACTGGCTCCTATCTCACAAGCGACTGACAATGATTTGCTAATGGTTTTCGTGAAAAGTGTTCCTCAAATTTCATCGATTGAAACCGGTCTTAAGCTGTAGGTCTACACCATTTGAATATAAAAAAAATGGCAGTGAGAAATAGGTTAGACAGAGGCCTTCTATGGGCTATGCGTCTGAATGTTATGAATTATTTGAAACCCAAAGCGAGAGGATTCGTTTGTTATGAACAAACAAAAAAAATATAAAATTTTGAAAGACAAATGTAAATATTGTTTTGGGAAAAGGGTTTTAGCGTTTAATTTCGCTAAAGGCGCAGAGCACCTAAAACCCTAACATCCCCTGTATCCAGCTTTAGACAAAAATTGATCCTTTGTTTGTTTCTACAATGCTTGCAACAGACTCTATTGAGTATCCTTTAGGTGCTTGAAAGTGATGCTGCTGCATTTAATTGTTGTCCACAATTGTCAAATAGTGACAACTGAATGCCGTTCAAGTTGGCTGCATTTTTCATCGTGCAGCACGCAATTCGAAGCATGTAATGTAACAACAACTCAATTCACTCAAATTACAGAAGAGTAATAAAAGTGAGCAAAAAAGTTGCAGCAGAAAAGCGTTTAATTGCAAGCAGCTTATTGCTGACGCTTTCAAGTTCAACTGCATGCAGCTGTTTGACTTTGGCATCAATTCTCAAATCAATGGGCGTAAAAAATGCAGTCATAATAATTGTAATTTTTTTGTTTTGCATTGTTTTTATTGTGGTGCTTATCCATTCCCAATATCTTGGTCAACAAAAAATACCAAGAAGTACATATATATTAAGATAACTAAAAAGTATATTACTTTAGATGAAAGCTTTTCGTCCCGCCTTACATATAACTTTGGGCTTCAACTCAGTTATAATCTACCCAAGTCAAATAAAGCTCAAATCAAATCAAAATTAATTGAATTTTAAACCAGATAAGCCACACAACAATACGCGGATGTACCAACCAACCAACCAAGAGGAGTGGTCGATCAGTTGATCACTCGAGCGGTCGATCTTCAGCAGCATCAGCTACAACTACAACTACACTAACAAAACACAGCTTTGTTGCTGTTGGACCATCAAAGCGTAAGAAATAATTAAATGAAAACAAAGCAAGCGATCTCAAGTGATCTTTCAACTGATCTCTTAACAGATCAAGGTTCAGTAAATAAGCTTTTGCTGCTGACACAACACAACACAACCCTACAGCCGCACTGACACTCGGCGATAGATAGCAAATGTTGTTGTTATTATCATTGTTTTAAGTTGATGCCATTACGTGTGTGGGCGTCAGCATCAACATCAGCATCGATGACGACCGATCGTGTACTCATGAAGGCGCGTTGTCGTTGTGCCATTGATAAGTCCGCTGATAAAAGAAAAACAAAAAATCTACAGCTAAAAGTTGTTGTAGTAAATCTTGGCGCCCAATCTTTACATGCGATCATTTGATCATCATCATTAGTGTGATGTTAATGATCACTCTGATCATCATGGTCTTTGTCAAGTGTTGTTGCTCGATTGTTGACGTTTTTCTGAACATAGACGTGTGTGTGTGTGTGCAGTAATTTTTTTTTTTTTTTGAATTAAGGAAGACATTATTAGATGCAGTTCTGTTGTTGCTGTCTTTCAAAGTTAAATGCAACAACTTAATCTTTCGTAGTAAAGCCACAAAAATAATAAAGTTTTTTCCTCTTTAATGGCATACAATTTAAAAGTTGTTTAGTTAAAAAGAAGAAAAAATTGAATTACAAATAATAACAATTACGACTACAACTGCAACGAATAATTGTGCAGTTTTTACTGCAGTTGTTGCTCTTGCATATGGTGGGTTTGGGTGCAGCACAACATGACCTCGAGATGAGTGTTGTGTGCTGCTCATCAAGTTTAATGTGATATCTGGAAGACAAAGGAAGCAGATTTTGTAAGGTTCGCGATGATATGACATTCTTTTAAACTGTGTAATAAAGTTCAGAAAACACATTCAAACACAAGTCCTGAAATTGCTTATAATGGCAAGTGAAACGATTCGCCTTAAGATAATTCTAAGCTTCTTAGTGGGTGATTCAATTCAAGGTTGCATTTTAAATAAAAAATAAAACGCATATTTTCATTCAAATATACATAATGTTGAATATTGATATTAAACATGAAAAATTATAGAGCTGCAGACTCCTGTTAAAATTTTCAATAACTTTTCGCTATATGAGCTGCGAACGATGCTCCTCAGTTTTAGAATCAGTTTGAGGTTCAAACTCTGTAATTTGGTGCAATCAATAGTGCAACGATTTTTTTGTTAAATATTTTTAAAATTTTCGAGTGAGTCGCGATAATTCGCCGAATCAATATTTTCAAGACTGTTGCAAGCCTTTTATATGCATCACAAGCTCTTCCACCGTTTCCAAGTGACTTAAATTTTCTGCAACATTTCCCCAATTGACGAATTTTGTCGGGGACTTTAAGAATTCGAAGAAGACAATTGTTGGTCAACAGTCAGCCATACCACATTTGCCTTAAAGAATTCAAGTTTCTCTGTTGCTACAGCAACGACGAAGAGTGCCAGGCGTCTCAAGTTTGAGCATACCACAAAAGATTTGAGGTTGGAGAAGTCGAAGTGAGTTATACATCTTGTATCTGGAGTATAGTATAATATTTATTTGTATAAAAATACTTCAAAAAACTTCCATTAACCCTGGGATCATGAACGTGAACGACCGCAATAAAAAATAATCTGATGATAATTTGTGTGGTATATGTTTAAGATTTTCACGTTGATAGCATTATAATAAGTACAGGAAATTGGTCCAGACGATCGAAACGTAAGAAGTGCGTGCATGTGTTCGAACCTTACGCTCTGAAAGTGTTAAAGTATATTTTTGATAATCAAAGGTATGAAGTGGAGGTATATTGTGGAGAACTTAATGCTCTAAAAGATAACAACTGTTTCCGATTTACGAATTCCACTAACAAAATAATTCACAAAAATTTAAAATGAAAAAGTTTCAGGCGCTTTAATTTCTAAAAATTTTGATTTGTGAGAATATTGATTTCCATAAAAAATAGAGATTTGTATGCTCTTCAAAAAAGGTCTTGCCTAGACCTTTCATAAGCTTCGTTGTTTTTAAGATTCGGTTGATTTTTCAAAATGATAGCTGCCGCTCAAGCTCCCCATTCCCGCCATTTTAAATTTATGTTGAGAACTATTGAAACCAATTAGAAAATATCAAGCAGAGAATCATGCATTATGAATCACTAAAAACTCCTCAACTTTTGTCTTAAAAGGCGAAAAAAAAATCACCGTAATTTCCCCAGTGCAACAATGCACAACCCGTTAAGGTGTCAAACAACGAGCCAAAACACTACAAAGCAACAGTTTTTAATTGCAACCTGTCTGACATGCCATCCATTTCCGCTGACAGAATGTCATAAGTTGATGAAAATTTCATTTTATCGCTGCATTTCACTATGAAACTTTTTATCTGCAACAATAGTGAAATTTTGTTTCGAACACGCCAATGGAAAATTATCAAATTGGTGAATTTTCCATGGCATGTGACAAATGCTCTTTTTAATAAAATGTACAAATGACATTTTGCAATATGCAAAGTCTTTTGCTTTGTTGTAATTACTTTAAAAAAAAAAGATGTTGTACCGTCACTTGTGCATAACTTTAAATTGCATGTTGCGAGCAAAATTGAGCAACAACGCGTTGTGTCAGCAACATCATGAAACATGAAAACTACGTGACCGGATTTTCATATTCACTCCGTGTGTGCGTGTGTACAACTGCACTACATTTTTAATGGTCTTTTGAACCATTTGGCAAACAAAAGCGAAAAACGAAGCCACAATTCGAAAAAACCCATTTTAAGTGTAACACTGGGAAGTTTTTCAATCTGCAATGCAAATAAAAAGTCAAAGAAAAAAATGATTTTTTGCTGTTGACATGAAATTCAATTTAAGGTTTATTTGTTTTGTTTTTGTATTTTGTCATTAAAATTGTTAATTACATTGTTACGCTTGAAGTCATGACATTTTTTATGGTTCTGGCATTTCAAATTATTTGCGAAATTCTTGTATTTTTTCAATTTCTACAGTTATTTGAGTTTGAATGATTTTTGCAAACGACGAAACTTTGGTTTTTCTCGTTCGTTGGTCAAACATCATGACTTCATTTCATTGCTGTCAGCATGTCAGCTGCTGCAGGTTCTTCGTTCATACAGCTCCATATTCTGACTCTGCTGTTATTTACTTTTCCTCTTGTGTTCTTTACTTCTTTTGAGTGTGTTGTGTGGTCGGTTTCTGGTAATTTTCCCATTTCTTATTTCTTGACATTTTGAGGTCAAGGAAGTTCAGTCCGCTGTTTCTATTGTAATTCGCTCGAGTAGTGGCAGCAACATTTTGTTGTTTTCGTTTTGCAACTCTAATTCGGTTGGTATAATCATCGCTATACTTTACATTGACTGTCCTCAGCAATTGCTCACCTTAATGTTGCTTCTTCAGTTTCAACAACAATTTCAAAGTCATGACATTGCACTTAATTTGAAGCGAAATGCATGCAGCAAAAGTTGCAAGCGCAATTATTCGATCGTGTTACCTCTATTAGAAAGAAAATGAAAAATTCACAACATTTGCAGCAGCAGCGAAGTTTTCAATGAACTAGAGGGGGCTATTTGTTCAATGAGTATTTTTTTAATAAACTTTTAGATTTTTTTTTCCTCTTAATGCAATACTGTTCATATTTCAGAAATTCATTGGAAAAATGCATTCAAAATCAAAAACTGGAATACATTGAGTTCTTAAAAAATAACAATTTCCAACACGTTTTTGATACAAGTTATATGTATCGCCTGGTGTATACCAGGCCTAAGTAATAGGCAAGTGCCTAGAAATCTGTGAACTCCTCTTGAAAGCGGTGAATTTCGTAGATCACAATCTCAAAGCTCAGCAAAACAACACTGAAGCTTCTCGTTCTTGTTTCGAATAGCGATTTTTTTTGATATTCCAATGTCAGTGCAAAAGTGCTTTCTGCTAACTGTATTTTGAAGTAATTTGAAGCACTTTAAACATAAATAATTAGCGTTGTAAATAAAGACTTTTAAAGTCAGTATTTGAAATTGAAACTTGGTCAAACTTATTGGAATTGTTTGATTTAGCGTCAAGAAGTAAAGTGAGATTACCTCTGTTGTTGAAGACTCTTAAAACAGCTTAAAATAGAGTTTTTCGGAATTTATTCGAAAGTTAAGCTATTAACAGAGTTGCCAAGTAGCCGCGATTGACCAGGTCAAATAAAAGCAGTAGTTTCTTAAGGTCCTAATGTTAATTAACTTTTCACATTAAATGAACATAAATATTTTGCAATGTACTGTCAGTACATGCCGCTTTTGCTGCCAACAAATTCATGATGAATTGTTAAAAGGCAAATATTTATTTGAAACGCAGTTTCCATTGTAGCCCCTTTTTCTCGCTCGCTCAAGACAGCAATATATGAAAATAGATATTTTTATTTATAAATTTTTATTGAGAAAATAGATCAATTTTAAATTCAATAAACATTTGCAAAAATATCCCAAACTAAAAGGGGCGAATTTGTTTATTTTGCTAGCGAGCTACAGAGAGCACAACACATTGCGTTGCAACACCATGGCAAAAGCTGCCAATGTAAAGGGAAATATAAAGCTCTTTGTAAACCAGCAAAGATTTATGACACATTTGTGCCAACTTTTCCGACGCCATTTTCTGAATTTTCACAATTTTTCATGTCTCGTGTGTTGTTGACGTCACAATGCGAAAAAATAAACGCACGCGAGTTATATAAACTAAGCGAACACATAATTCATTTATTAAGATACAGAAATGATATGGGATAAAAGTTTTAAATAACTGGGTCTGGCTGGTTGGCCCGCTTTTATTGCCATAGCTTTTGCATATTGCGCATTTGACCCCCGCTGTGCTGCTCACATTAACAGGAAAAACAAATTTTCGCTTTTTTCCGGCGATTTTTTGTTTATTTTTTATTTACCTGATGCCCAGATCATGAAAGCATTGCAATAATTTTGGCATAATGTGCGAATTTTCACTTTGAAGTTGAGATTTTTCTTTCTTTTTTTTCAGCGTTTAGCAAACAAAATCAAGAAACTTTTTTTTTTGGCTGGCTAGTTGCGTGCTTGTGTTTTATTTGTTTACTTGTAATTTTTCTTTTTATTTGTAAATATTTTATTCGCAATTAACAAACGAAAAAAAAAATGATGATATTCGCAAATAAACCGCAAAACTGGCATGAAATGCCGCCGCGCACAATATAAATCGCACGCGAATTCCAACACGAAATGTTTTTCAAACTGAAGCGTTTTCAATATCGTCGTGCTGACAGATATCCAGCGAGAGCGCACGACAAACTGGCATTTCTACCGCCTAATGTATGGTCGCCGAAGACAGCTGAGTACTGCGTGAAAACTTAATTTTTTTTTCACTCTTAGCTGGCAATGCTTTTACCGGGATTGGGATCTCGCGTCTAGGGACTTGGGCGCACACACGATCGTCAGACGCTTATTAGTGGGCGTTTGTCGTTGTGTGGCTAATAGATATAACAATATTTTTATTAATGTTACAAAAGCAAATACGAAAATTGACAGAAAAAGCTTTTAAAGAGATGATTAAAATTGAAAAATTTTAGTTTAACGAGCAGACGATCACTACCGATCGTACCCATTAGCATATAAATAATTGCGTTTATAGTGAATTTATTTTTATTTCTCTAAATATTTACATTCAACATTCATACAAGCTTGAAATTTATAGTAAATTTAACATATACTATTTCGAAAACAGAAATTTGTGCAAATGATCGTTAATGATCGCAAGTGACGATATAAAGAAACCTTTTAAATATAAGGTAATGCATGAATGTTTCAGGTGAAGCAAGTGGGTTTCAAAAAATGGGCGTGCTGTGTTTTAAACAGTCAAACAAAATTATAGAAAATTGATGCAGTGCCATAAAGCTTAGTTCAATAGCGACTAAGGCTTAGTTCTGTAGGAGCTCAATTTCATGATTATCATTAAAACAAGTGGATTTGAAAAGATGGGCGTATTTCAAACAAATACTTCAGATTCTCAGCTTCAAAAATTCATGTAAGCAGAGCTCGGTTCAAGTATACTTGGTAGCGTAAACAATTTCAGTGAAAGGCAGGTGGTCTAAGTCGATTCCGAACGACAACCACCCTAAAGCTAAGATCCAAAAATGTCATATAATGGAAGATTTGTGTAGGTATCTTGGCATATGAAAGCAAGTACTTCAAAAATGCTTATGGAGTTTCATAAAAAAATGTGATAAGTTCATTTTAAAAACGTTTTTATTTTTTAGTGGAGACGAAATCTAATTAACAATTTCGCAAAATGAAATCTGCGTTCTTTATTGCATCCGTAATTGAATTAAAAACTGATTGCAGTTAGTTATCGCGTAAGGTAACCCAATCCCTTAAAACAACGCTTCGATCTATGAAACGTTAGAAAATATGGTGCTCGTATATGAAAGTGGCCCAACCGATTTTGTCAATTTTCACTGATCCATAGTTTGTTTACCCACAGAGTTTCTATTGAACCACCATCACCAAATTGAATTTGGCGCCAAGAATAATAGCAACAACAACAAAATTTTAATATTTGGCCCAAATGTTTGGGCTTTTATGTCAAGTGAAATGTTTGAACCCCATTTGTGGCTAAAAATACGACAAGATGTCTTGCAATTAATTTATTTGTTTTCTCGATGATGATGATGATGCGTTGGAATGCGATTCATTAGCGTTGGCAACGCATCCATCTGCCGAGCGGCAGTTGGAATGCGTTTTTTGTGGTGCCATAAATAGTTGATCCTCTGCATGGTTGCTGCTGCTGGTGGTTGAGAGTCAGCAATAGCATTGATCGGATTTATCGCTATTGCTGACATTATTGCCGACATATTAGCTATATGTTGTTGTTTCTAATATTTCGTTGTTGATTTATTTGTCGCTGTCTCTTTACACACTAAAGGCTGTTGTGAAATCATGCTGTCTAGGAGTGCACTATTTTCTATCCCGTGTTGGAAAATATTTGAATTTTAAATTTTAAATTGGGTTTTTGTTTTCTAAAGTTTTTTGTAGAATTTATGTTTTCCTGTTGCATCAACAGGTTCACAGCTGCTTTGCGGGAATTTCGAATTTAGAAGTTGTTGGCTGGTACTTTTTTTGTGTGTCATAACTAATTGATTATGTGTTTATATTTTCGGATAGAATTTTTGTTCTTTTAGCAGCATATGTTTTTTTTTTTTGTTATATCAAATATTGGAAAAAATTATGAAATTGATTTTTGACTTTTGAAGTCATAATACATATTCTTTCAACGCTGTTGCTAGAGAAAGTGCTCATAGAAATATATATAAATAGTTGAATCGTTGAAAATTTTGAAATCAAATTGAATTTTTCATCCCAAATAGATACCATTGTTATGGTTTTCCGTGAACAAAATAGATTTTTTATTTTTTGATTGCTGCGGTGATCTTGTGTCAGAAAGACTCTATAGAACATTCGTAGAATTAAATGACTGCTAATGTATTAGAGTTCACATGCTGCAGTCAGTATAGGACGACAAGAGGATATAACTCTTTGGGCTTTGTTCATTCAAATATCTGTAATGAATGAACACACATTTTTTAACAATATTCGTATATGTCGTTTTGATTTAACCAAATTTTTTATAGCAATATGCCTTGAAAAAACCTTTCAAACATCTAATTTCTGGAAATAAATTTGTTGAAATAAAAATCTACACACATGACAGGGTCAAAAAGCCTCCCATTCGACAGTCAAATCATTTCATAGGCAAAACCAAAAAAGGCGTTTCCCCCATTTTCGACTACGTAATGAGCTATGCTTTGCGGCTCCTTAATTTGTAAAATGTCTTGTTTTTATGTTTTACATTTTATTGGTTTTCGCTTATTTAAAATAAGCAATTTGTTTAGCATAATACTCTGAAGGCACCACAGATAATGCGAATATCGGCAATTTGCATTTTGAATTTTTTTCCCTTTTCGTACTCTTGATGACCAAGCAGCCGAGCCAAACCAACAAACCAGCCGCAGCCGCACAAACAATGGTGGCGGTTCGAGTGACTCCCAAGGCATTCGATATTGACGCGTTGCCTTTTAAAGCATTCCATCCTATCCCATCCCAACAGCAGCAGCAGCAGCAGCAGCTACCAAGCCAAGTTAGTTGACGAAGTCGTCTGGCATTTTAATAACAAAAACAAGACAAAGGCGAAGAAGAAAAAAATTGTTAGCAAGTGTTTTGTTGTAGAATTTACATAGTTGTTGAAACTGAAATACCCCAAGTAAAATAAAAAAAAGTCAGTCCATTTCAATAACAAAAGAAGCTGAAGGTGTGGCGAGTATTTTTTATGTGCAACGTATCCATACTGAGTGTGAGAGTAAGACAACTAAAAATTTTTTTATTAGAACTTTGACGCGAATACGGCGACTTCGCACGTTTCGATTTTCGAACTCTCTCAGGAATTTACACGCTCGACATATTTGGCCACAAAGGATCAGCCCCAAGCAAGCACTCGCATCCCCATAATGCGAGTGCAATCAATAGCTTCAGTGTAATTACGCATAACTTTGTATACAGCTGATAGCATCCCAGTAGCAAGCTTAGCACTTGGTGACCAAAATGATGAAATAAAGTACATAACAATTGAGAAGTTTAGTAAAAAACACACGAAACATAAAGAAGGATCATATTTTAAGAGGAAAAGGTGCCAAAAAACCCATTTTAAAGAATGATCGGAGTATTTGTGTGGAGCCTTGCTCAATAACTATTTTAAATGCCAACATAACTTAGAACAGTTTTCCTGGTTTTTATTTACATATCTAACTAATTTAAGTTGGTTTTCAGCTTTTTGCTAGATAGCTAAGGAGGCTAATATCTGTAGTAGCTAAGCTTTATTATTAACCTAATTATTAACGACTCTATTATATTTGAGTTCATAGGCTCTTAGGATATATACAGAGTGTCACATTTTAAATTTATCGGCTGAATTTGGGTACAACCAACGAGATCAAAGTTGATTTTGATTGCCAACAAAGTTTTGAGTACACAGCGTTTTTGTTCGAAATCAATCTAAAATAACGTTACATAGTACGCAATATGGCACTTTTTATATCATAAATGTTCTATAAGAAAATGTTGAATATGAAAAGAATGGCACACCTGGTATTAAAATATTACAGAATTGATACGTTACCCTTTCAATAACGCTTAGCTTATAGCATTGACTTTGCAGTCAGCCTTAAAGTAAATCAAAGACGAAAGGCGGTTTCATAAAAGAGTTATCTGTTCCTAAATATCAAATTTTCTCAAGAACACAGAGCAAACATTAGGAACTTTTTTCATTTCAAGGTCACAATACTTAAACATTTTTCCTACAGGGATTTCTTTTAAAATTTTCACTGCTTTTATATGCAGCGGAAACAGCAACGCATGTTTTCTTCTTCCTTTTTTTTTTTGCTTTGTAGTAGATTTTATTACTTCAAGTCACAGCAAACACTTGATGGCAATACATCATCATCAGCAGCAAGAGCAACAACACATCAACAAAAGACAAGTAGTGGTATTAGTGATAAAGGTGTTGTTGTTGCTGGTGTTGTTATTGTAATTGATATATGCCTTTTCGTCGTGCAATATGCTTCAAGCCAGAGAGCTAGTTCAGTCCAATATCGTCGTCCAGTGCGCAGCACAATGACAATGACCTTGACTCATATGAAACCGAGCTGACTTTTGTTGCTGCTGCTGCTTCATTTGTTCACACTGTCCAAGTTGTTGGTGCTGTTGTTTTTGATGTGGATGAATGGATTCCGTGGCTGTTTCGTTCTTAAGGAGAAGAAAAAAATGCAAATTCAATTATATATCAATAATTGAAAATATCATTGTTTTCGTAGTTTAGTTTTTGTTTTTTTTTTGTCTTCTGCTTGAACCCTTTGCCGTTTCATTTGCGTTTCTGTGAAGTGGAAATTATGCCTCTTGGGTGTAGGTACCATGTGTGGTATTGCAAAGACTATTGACTTTTATGGGAATATTTCCAAGCCTTTGTTAAATTGTGTGGTGTAGGTTAGGCTAGTTAACATAGGAGTGGCAATCAGCTTAAGGATAGGTTCATTTAGACCAAATTATGATCTATTGTGATACCACAGGCTACTTAACAATACCCTGACCTACAGCGATAAAAACGAACCAAGTGTTCTGTGTCGTCTTTTAGCAATTTCGGAGCAGGAGCAAGGAAAATGTTTAATACTCGGTATTAGTGAGCAATACACTCAAACTGTCAATAATTTTTACAATAAATTTCTCGGCTTACAAAAATCCACTTAATTTGGCAAAGTTAAATTTGAGTTTTGTTTTGATATGACAAAGTTGTACTAGCGTAACTCAATAACAGCTGAACCAAACTTTTTCAAATCTTTACCAGTTTATTTCCTGGATTTCCAAAGTACTTAATTACTAAATCTTTTTAAAATGCTACAGTTTAAATGAGGCAAAAATTCCCTTCATAGAAGATAATCAATTTAAAGTTACTCATACGCAACGGTGATCAATTTAGTCATCAATTCTAAAAAAGTTGTGAAATTTAAGACGAACTGCACCACAGCAGTTTGGAATTTATTTTTTTGTTGTTATCTCCTTTTGTAAGATTTGCACATGCGCATCATTTTACTGCCAGCAATGCATTTTTTTTAATAGATTTCAGTAAAAACTTGCATGATTTTCCTTTTTAATTTTTTATTGTAGCAATGGTGTCATCTGTTGCTGCCATCGTTACCCTAACGTCAGCAAGCGCATTTTACTACCAACAATTTTTTGCGTTGGTTTTGCTCCACTGGCTGCTTTTTATTTTTGGCGCTACTCAATTTTTTTTTTTTTCAAGTCACCTTGAACTCAATTTTATTGCTGTCTCAAGCAGACTGTCTGCCAGGCGTCGTTAGCTGTCACGCTACTTCAAAATTTGGTTTTGCAAAAAAAGTTGCTGCAATTGCAAAATAAGCAAATACTTTTAGATTTATTGAGCAAAAATAAGCGATTCCATTTTCATTTCGAAATTGGGGGAAATCTGAGAAGGAAGTTTTGTTTTTTGTTCATTTAGAGAGGCCGTGATTGGGAGTTACTACACCGATTTTTAGAAAGGTTGCGCTATTGACTTGGAGAATTTCAACGAATTGATTGATTGAGAACTAACCCTTGGATAAAATCAGTAGTTCTAGAAATATAAAATTTAAAGTAAAGGATACTCTTGCGATTCGGATGATTAACAAGGAAAGATTTCTCAAAATTTCAATATAGCTCCCCTAGAAATTCAAAATTTGACCTTAAAATTTGACTGTCATGAAAACATGAAATTCAGATACTAAGATAAAGTTAATACTTAGAAGTGAATTTCGAAAAACAAAATTTGACACCTTAGAACAGATTCTTTTTGGCTGTTGGTCGTTGTCAGTGCCATCGTGTTAGAATGACTGTTGATATTGCAATAGCCATCTATTGTCTTCTTTCCCATTCCAAGCTACTTCCCTTCACATATTCCCCTGTAAGCAGTCTACTACACATCTTCTGTAACGCAATTTTCTCCATTTGATCAAATTGTAATTGCAATTATCGCATTTTGTTCCCTTGTGATTTGAATTTTAGTTTGGTGCGTCGTTTCGCGAACGCAATGCATTTGCACTGCAGCAGCAGCAATTGTTGCATGCAATTTTGAATGCAAATTGTAAATCTTCGCAATCGTAGTCACATCTAAACACGTGTGCGCGAATGCCAAGACCGAAAAGGGCTGAATGCTGATTGGAGCGCGTTAGTTGGATTTTGTTGGGTTTGGCGCTGCGCAACGCCTAGAATTGACTGTAATTGGCAATTGCATGAGCGTATCTATGACTGGAGTGGTGCGGGAATCTTTGAAAAGATTTACGATTGTGGCTAAAACAAAAAAGTGAAACAAACAAAAGACTGCAATTGAGATAAAAATGTTAACAGAAACGAAAATGATGAGAATTACATTTGCGCTTTTAGCTTTCTGTGAACAACGAATATATACGATCATGCTGGCGTTGCATTTTTAAAAATCGAAAAAAAGGTTGAAAGTTTCTAAATGCTTTCCATTTCATTTTTGTATGGCTCGAACACTTGTATGCATTTTAATTAGCTTGAAAGCCGCATTGCTTCATTTGAATTTCTAGCGATCATGCTGAACACTCGAGCGACTGCCTGATCATGCCAAGTGAAAATTGTTGATCTTTGCTGTCTAATTTCGATTTCGTTCGTTTATCAAAAGTGAAGAAAAAATGAATAAAATAAACTTTGTAATTGCTATGATACAGAAAAGGAGCCCAGTACGCATGGCATTATGCAATGCAGCTGTGAAATACAAATAAAAATCTCTATCTGTACGATTGATCGTTACAATTTCCTGAGGAATGCAATGCGATTGAAGTGAAGCTGTCTGTGCTGCAATGTAATGCAAGTTAATTATCAGCACTTGCAGCAACACGACTTTGAATTGTACACAACGACGCACACATTCTCTTGAGCGCAGCTAATCACACGCTTGAGATACGGATTAGCTCGATTTTGACTCTTTGATTTTGATTTTATTTGTTTCCACTTCCACTTTACTAGCGCTTACAAAAATGTGAAACAGATTTTTTCAAAATTTTTATTTTTTTTCAACAAAAAAGCGACAACACAATGGCTGCGTATTTTGTGTTGCTAACAAGTGTCTAACAAGTCAACGCGTTGTATCTTATAGATACGCATTTGTCGTGCTGTGGTATGTTGGTGTTGTTGTATAAAAGTGAAAGTATTTAATATGCATAAATGTGATACGTCGTATTGATGTAAAATATGTCGCCGTTGCGTCTTATTTTGCGTTGCCTCTGCCCCTCTTGAAATGCTGCGCACCACCGACAACGTAACATACGACGCTATGAAAATGTAATAAAAATATTTTTAATCTTCATCATCGTCATCATCAACACCATGATTTGCTATCGGTGTCATATTTTTCATGTGACATTTTTTTCTGCTCTCTGCCTAAAATGTAATTTTAATGCTTTCAATGTGCGGCGAAGTGTCATAACATTAAAATTATTTTTCCCAAAATAATTAAAAGTGCCATAAAGATTTAACGTGTCTGCATAACTTTAAAAGTTCACATTGCAAGTGTCATTAATGTGACACTTAGGCGTCACGACATTTTCAATTTTATATGAATTCTTCGAATAAAAAATATTTTCTTGAATGGTAAAGTTACGCTGTAATTTTAGGCGGCCATATCTTAAATTTTAATTTTATGCTAAATTAATCAAAAGCAAACATAATTAATAAAAAATATTGTGTCCAAAATATATCGCTGTAGAGCTACAATATCGATATTTGTTGTCAACATGACGTATGAGACACGCATGGTTGGGAGTTACAACTAAAACGGAACGAACACTGAACACTTTTTGTATAAAGCACTTTTGCTTTTTATACAGCCTTAATCTTTTTCTTAACATAGTCTGCTATTAGCTCGATACCTAAATGTAATTCACCTAACAATTTTTCCTTTCTAAAAACATTTTAAAAATTAAAGCTTCTATCAGGTAATTTACAGACAGTCCTCACTTTCAGCGACGTATTCTTAGTTTGATCAGGTTTTTGCAAAGGACGCTACTATTCACAAATACCATTATCTGAGCCATCGCAACGCTATCTTATAGCAATTTATTTGATATTTCATTCCACCTTCGTTCAAATTTGTTAAGCCTACTTTTATGTTTCACTTACAGTTCTATAGAATCTTAAACGCGATACATACTAGGGTCCTCATTTTCTGAATATTTTTTTTTAAGTTACAGTAATTTTAAATAAATGCTTTGGGTTGCCATCACACTTAACATGTCAAAATCTAGAAGCTTCAACACAAAATTAAACAAAAGTATGTTCATTTTTATAACTAGATCAAGAGCTGAAACTGAAAAAAATATTAATTTAGCCCAACGTGGGGCTCGAACCCACGACCCTGAGATTAAGAGTCTCATGCTCTACCGACTGAGCTAGCCAGGCACTTATCGAATATCTAGTGAAAAGTAATCTGGGTAAATCTTAAGCATATGGGTGCCCGAACATCTTGTGCCGATTTTTGAATTCATAACGTGTCAAAAGTTAATAAATTGGCCGTACGATGAATTTTCTTCAAATGAGCTGTTATTTTCTTAAATGGGATAAGTCCATTTTTTCATGTATGGTGATATTTAAGGGTTTGCCTCTGAGTTATTTTAAAAATAACATTTTATAGCAAACATTTTTTGATTACTTTATAAGAAATCGTACAACATTGAATGTGTGATTATAATTATGGAGAAGGGTCTCTATATGCTACTAAAATTACCGTGAACTCATACGTTAACTCATTTTTTTTAAAAAGTGGACTTACACCATTTTCAAATACATCAGCTCAAATCTCAAAAAATGGTCATAACTCATAGATTTGGGCTCACATTCTGATCACAATAATTTAAGCCACATTAAACCAAGAACAAAAGAACCTTTGTTCAAAATGACTAAAATTCTACTAAAAGAATGGCATTTAACCCGTTTAAGCTTATGATTAAATTGAAATAAGCTACGTTTATCCCAAGTCTTGGGCGACTTGAGCGGAAAATGATTACATAACTAAAGAAATGCCTTGGCTTACATCGAACTACATAAATATGTTAAATATAATGGCTAAATGAAAACATACGTGTCATTAACTTTATATGTTACTCATACGGCAATGTTGACAACAAAAAGCGTTAATATATTTTCTGCGATGTATTTTAGACTAGGTATGCCTTAGCAATTATATTAACTTTTGCTTTTTGAAGTATAAAATTAAATTTTAAGTATTGGCCGCCCAAGTTCTGCAATCGAAATGCATTTTTTTTGTATGAAGAAATGAAAACTTGATAACTAAATGGAACAAAAAATGAAACTCAAAAAAATATTTATTTAGCCCAACGTGGGGCTCGAACCCACGACCCTGAGATTAAGAGTCTCATGCTCTACCGACTGAGCTAGCCAGGCACTTATCGAATACCTAGAGAAAGATCCAACTTCTGTTAGATTTCAGTTGCTAAATTTAGCAACAATCCAGTAGATACGCATAAATTCTTTAGTCTGCTCTTTTGTTTATAATAAAAATGTTATTTTTGTTTATTAAATTCAAGCAGATTTTCTTGACTTCAATCTATCCCACCCTGCCACAAATCTAACCATAGTGTTGTCGCGCTAAGTTTGCTGCTGCTGTTGTTGTTGGTGCAGAGAAAAAAGTCAATAAACCTTTAAAATGAAAGCAGTTGTATTCGCTGAATTGTCAATTAGCAAGTTATGATTCAAAATATTTTAGTGAACTGGCAAGCCAGCATCAAGTGTTATAGTGATCGTGGCAACTACAATCATCAGCAACAACAATAGTAGTAGCAGCAGCAGCAGCACTGGTAGCAACATTTGTGCGCGATGAACCATGTTGTGCGTTTGTTCCAGGGCAAATGGAAAAATACAATTCAGCTCGGAGAAAAGCAAATGAACCAGTTTCAAATTTGAAATTATTAACTTTTAATCGTAGCGATCGATCGATCGATCGTTCTGCATGATCAGTTCAGTTTTTCTTTATTTTACGCTTGTAATCGGTAAAGTTTGCTTGAAGTTTAATATATTTGTGAAAAACATAAAGGAAACACATTTCTGCCATTCTACTGGCAGAATCCACGCGGTTGTGACTTGTTCCAATAAAATGTTAAAGAGTGATAGAGCATTAAGGCTGTTTATGCAATAATTTTATTCACTTCAAAGTTCAAAGGAAAAAACAATTAGCTCTTTACTCCAGAATAGTCACTAATGAGCTCTTTGGTATAAGATCACAAAAAATACTTTTAACAAGAAAGCTGGTACATCTGCCATAGATCATTTTCGAAATTGGCAAGATTCAAAGCCCCATTTGCTAACTCGAATTGATGGTAAAAAGTGATCATTTTCATTGAAAAAATTTTATCAATTTTCACTCTTTCGAGACGAAAAGATCAACCACCTCCTGTTAATTTAAGTCTTACATTTTAAAAACGTACACAATGTTATTTAAAAAAAAAATACCGAAAATTGCATAAAAAAATCAATAAAATTAACAAACAACTTTCTCAGGCTGCATACATTTTAATTCAGATAGCGATCTTGCAGTAATTTTTTTCTTAAAAAGTCTCACATAGTGACGACTCAAGGTATTCATGTAAGGTTTCACATATTTTCTCAAGCAAATTACACATTCAGAACATGTGCCTGTAAGCAGATTGAGTTTGGCTTTTTGCTTAGTTAGTCTTCGTTATCATAATTTCGGCCTTTTGTACAATTGATCGTGCAAGATCAGTTTTTAAATATAGCTATTAAAATGTACTTATGCGTGTACTGTGAAATACTTTTGACAATGGAACAAAGTTCGGTTTGAGTGTCGCCGCTTTTGTGGTATTTTCTAGAGCAAACAGCAATTATTTGATTTTCAGTTGTTTCAAGTTCGTTGCTGATTGTTCTTTTCAATTTCAGTCAATGTTGATACGGAAATTTGTTGGTCTTAGGAAAACAGCTGTTAATGAGTTGTCGACAAGGTGCTGATTTGCTTTGGTGCAGTGTACAAAAAGCAACAAAAAAGACCCGAAAACAGCACAGCAACTCGATTCGATCACGTACGTAGCAACATAACACACACAACATGATAGCGTAACTGATCATGCCAAGCATTCGAACTGTAAATCTATCTATGCTCGCAGTAGTCTGTTTTCATTTTTGGACATTAATTTGATTTTAATTTCGTGCAAATCTATTTGTTGGAACAGAAATGTAGACAACGAACCTCTTGGCATGCTGTGATTGTAATTTAGTTATTTCCCATGTCGCCGCTGTTGGCTCGATCAATGACATGATCGACCTGAGAATAAGAACAGAACACAAATGTTCAACATATTACGTGATGTTGTCGTAACAAAATGGCAAAAGAGGAACACTAAATTTGAAAACAAAAACTACTGTGATGATGATGGTTGAACAAATTATTTTTTGGTTTTCGTGCGCCTTTTGCGCTTTTTATGAACACCGCACGATATCGAGGCCTTGCTATAAAAATGTTTGAAATATTGAGAAATCCTAATGTGCTTGATTTCGAGCATGTGCCGGTGTTGCCAAATCCACGCATTTTTAAACGGTTTATTTTAATATTTAGTGTACAAATGTTGGAGTCTTCTGTGCGGATCGCGTGTTATCGTTGATTGGTGATCTTCATATTAAAATTATGGCAATGAGTCAAGAAGTCATCAAAAGTCGAACACGAAAGTTCTTCCTTTGTTCGTTACATTTTTATGGTTTCATTATTAAATTCTTGTCTTTAAATTTGGCCAAAAAGTTTTTACCGCAAATTTATGCCGTTATATTAATATGCATTTACTGCCCCAGCAGCGTAAGCGAAAAATGGGTGTCACCTTGAAGCAGCAATCAACTAAACGGTAGGATATAAGAAACAAGTTTCCATAAAGAATATTTTGACGTGACAGTCAGTAAAGAGGAAAAATGAGAGAAATAAAGCAAAAAATTCATAAAAATTGATCATGTTTATCGTAACGCTTCATATTGTAACAGGCTGACTCCCTGGCTTGGCTTCAATTTGAAATTATTGAAATGTGCACAGGAAGCTGGCGGCGCATTTAATTAGGGCGTTACCTTAAATGCAACGACGATGAACAGCGACATCAATTTCAGTTTTCACCCAAAAAGTGCGCGGTAAATGCGGTGCACACCAAATTAAAAACAGCATCCCAGCAAAAAAAAAACTGGGAGGAAAATGTTGCAAGTGAAAAGAAAATAATAAAAAGAAAGTTGCATTCTTGGCGAATTCTTAGCCAGACAGAGCAGCGCTAAGCTTTTTAGAGTCGCATGATTAGTGCGTTTTGGTAACGCACAAATAGACGGCGTCCCAGTTTATGCAGAAGTCGTCAACTTTTAGCTTGTTCGAGTAGCCCATATTTTTGAGTTTTTTCTTGTGCTATATTTATGTTTACTTGGCGCCACTTTGCGTTTGCTATTTTTGTTGATGCAAACGAGTTAATTAATTAATTTAATCAAGATTAATTTTTATTCAAAAAAATTTTCTTTTTTTGGATTTTGATAAATTGAATATAATCAGGGACCGTTCAGTTCAGTTTTTTTTCGAGTTGTTGCAATGACATCAATTGCACAAAGTTTTATGGCAAGAACTAATTTTTTATTTTTATTTTCTTATCAAGAATAGTCGTAGTTTTGAATGTGTTTTTAGGATCCTAAGCAACAAGGAAACACCATATTTGTACTATTTAAGTAAAATTGCTCATATGAAAATAGTTTGTAACGCTTTAGAGCAAAATATACTGAACCGATTTTAGTATTTATTTTTGTAAATATCATATTTGTGCTTACAAATGTTATTGTATACTTATTTTGTTTATTTTTTAATGTTAAGTTCCCTTGTTTTTAGGATTAAGTTTTTGCAAAACATCATACCGAAATTGTCGCTTGATTTTTGGTTGCCGATGCTTACGCTTATGCTGCTCTTGAGTTCTGAGTCGTTATTGTTGCATTTTTTTCTTCTCATTTGTACCGATTGTATATGGCTTCAAGGTTCAAAGAGCAAACTCTCTTTCAATTGTTTTTTTTTTTTTTGTTACTTTTCAAGAGAGCATATTCTCAGAATGAGATATTAAGGAATTAATTTCATGAAGAAAAAAAAAACAACGGGACGTGCGCGTGCGATGCCGCGGGAATCTTTTGACTCATATGATATACATGCAACTAATATATTACCCATATATATGTTACTCATTCCATGTATGTCTGAGACAGCGATAGTATGCCTCCAACTTCGAATAGGTTAGCTCTCTATTAATTCCTAGCTACTACTATAAGGCTGGCTACTAAGGTTAAATCTGATCTGATAGATCTTTTAATGACCAGGCCAGATGACACTGACATTTTTATTTATTTTGATCAGAACCAGGCGCAAATTTTTCGTTGATTTCTAAAAATTAAGGCTAACTTTAATAGATACATTGAAGGGCTACCTAAGGGTCAAGTTTCTAAAAACCTTGTGTTTGCTACAAAGCTGCTACAACAACAACACCTACACGAAAATAAAAATAAAAACCAAACTAACAACAAAATCAAAAAAGAGTTGCTCACGAAAAAATTACATGCAATTACGTTGACTTGACGACGATTTCCGTTAATAGCCGTTGCACACAATACAGCCTCTAAGCTTTGAAAGCTTAAAAGATTTTTTTCTTGAAGAATTTCTAATATTCCCCGCCGCTACTCATTATTTATTAGCTGTCAGGCTTAACAGCTGACTTGAGGCGAGCGAGCGAGCGTTTTTTTTTGCTGCACAAATTTTGCATTCTTAACTAAACAACTAACTGAGTAGCAACTTTGTATGTTGCTGTTATTATAATTGCTATTGTTGTTGTTTTTGCTGTCGCTGAAACTTGACACTTGGCAAGCGGCGCGCGAAAAGTGTCTTTTGTTGTTGCCGTTGTAATTATTGCTGTTATTGTAATTTGAAGGGCGGCAGCAACAGACGCGCACATGAGTAAGCAATCACAGACAGGCTAAGAAAAACTATGATTCTTTTTTTGAGGTATGAAAAGAAAAAAAAAAGAGAAGAAAAATTCGCATGACATAATGTGGCACTGACTGAATCTGCGTCTGCGCAGCAGCTGCCATGAACGTGCCTAATTAAAGTCGACACTCATTTATTTAACCGTCTTGGCATTGTTTTCAGCCAGCATAATCAACAGCATCATCGTCAGCAAGAACAGCATTGTTGCTACAGCTGGCAGCAGCAGCAAACAACAACAGCAACAACAGTTTTTGCGAATCTTTAAAAAATTGCTACAACAAAGTAACAAACAAAAATAACAAACTATAGGCACAGCACTACCACGAGTAACTTTGACTTGTGCTGCTGATTAGGATCAGATTTCCCTGCAACGATTTGGCTTAATGTGTCAGTTCAATTGTTGTTGCTGTTAATGGTGCTGCCTCGAGGAACTCAAAGCAGGAAATGTTCTAACGGATTAAAGTTGAGATTATGAAAACTGTCAGCTTAAAGCTGTACAGTTTTTTCTTTTCTTTTAAGGCTTACCAAGTTCTTGATGCTGGGCTTAGCTTAGTGAAATATTGAATTACCTGCAATGAAAAAAAAAGAAAAATGAAGAAAATTAAGAATTATTGTTTTTATTGTGTAATTTATAAAGATTACAACTTAATGAAGTTGGGTTTGCCTTAATTGTAAATATTGTTGAATACGGATATAACAAAAAAAGAGAGACGGTGTAACTGAAACGCATTATTTTTCATGCGACTCACTAAATAGCACAACAATAATGGTAGATTTTATTCAAGCTGATCGCTGTATCAAAGTCATAGAGAAAAATTTACTAAAACTACCGGGGTAACTTCAAAGAAACCACATAATAATAAGAGGTTGTCTCGCTGTTTTTCAGATGAAACTCTTTTTACAATGAAGTGGAATTGTGCTTAGAATCGGAAACGCTTTTATATTTGATTACACGGAACAAAAAAAAGGTCCTCTCTATCTATGCCAGTCCTCAGAGGCCTTTTCTTGTATGTTGAGTTCAAATCTTAACTTAACCTTACCCTAATTAACTTTTATTAAAATGAATTAAAAAAACCCCTTATTCGATTCATTCTTCTATTTGGCATGACTTTCATAAAAGATTTAAAGATTTTAAGTTTTTATTCACTTGGCTCGTAAGACAGGGAGTAGGACGTACTTCAATAACTTATTTAATTTGTTTAGGGTTTGGGTTGGCTTCTTTCGGTTCTGATGATTTTTTTTAATATTTTGTAGGAACGTTTGAAGGGTTTTGGGAATTATTTCCTGTCTTTTGCACATATCATTTTTCTTAATATGTTAAAACAATTTGAATGACTTCTTGAATATAATGAAAAGGCTTTATATGAATTCAGTTCGTTTTTTTTAGTATTTTGATAATTGGTGATGTTTTTTGTAAGATCAATTTTTTTTAAAAAAATTTCTTTTTGAGTTTCCGAACTTCAGTTTAGCATTTTTCTCTTTTTTTATTTTATTTTCATCCGTAAGCATTTGTAGCGTTTTTGAATTTCTTTTTAGCGTTTTTATAGAACCTTTGCAGGACTGTTGACTTTTGCTCAGTTTAATGATTTTGATTTTCATTCATTTTGATAAAAACACTTGTAGGGTTTTTTTAAAGTTTTCGCTGAAGGCGTATAGTTTTTAAAACAAGAGTGGACAAAGTTTACTGAAATTAAGTACTGCATGAACTTTGTCACTTAATAATAATTGAAGCATCACTATGCCATACACAACAACAATAATTGTAACTCAATTACATGCACACAGTGCACACAAAATTTAAAAAATAAAAATGACAGTAAATTTGCCTCGCATTTAAAAAAAAATCCAAGCATAAATAGAAAACTTTTATTTTCTATAATTTGCCAGAAATTAAATTTCAATTAACTAAACAAAATAAATTCAACGAAAAAAAACGACGTACTTTGACGTTTTATGTTGCCAATGTTGCTGTTGCTTGATGATTATCTGCGCTTACATGACGCTCGTGACCCACTAAAATTATTTGTGTCAAAATAATTTTCGTGTAACAACAACAATGGCAACAGCAGCAAAAAAGATCCAACATTTTCGACTCTAGAGGAAGCTCAAGTCGCAGCAATTTTGAGCACTTTGTCTCGTGCGTTTTTTTTTTAATTTTTGTTATAAAATTAATTTGTGAAATTTTCACAAAATTATAGCTATAAGAAAATAAAGCAATGAAACAAAAATAAAACGCAATTTTATGGCTATCTGAACACGTAAGCGATAAAAAATACTCTTAGGCCCATTTTGGGCAGTTTATATGAAATGGAAAGATCGCATAGCAAGGAAGTAGAATTTTGATGTGCCGCTGCCAGTCAAAAGGTTACTGGAGTACGAAGTTTTGATATTTTTCGTAAGACGTTATAAAAATAACAATGAAAACAAAAATTATATAAACTGACGCAATTTCAGGCCAACGGAAGAAGGCTTACGTGCGCACATAGTGCCACATATCATTCATATGTTGGAAAACGCTTACAGTGTAAGCAGCCAGGTGCGAAATCTCTTTTTTATTAACAAATTTAAAATTCTTTTTACTTTCTTTTCATGGTCTGATTTCGTACAAAAACAAAATAGTTGAGTATTAAATTATAATTTTTATAATAATTTAATTATAATAACACTTTCACCAAAAAATTAGAATTCTTTTTTTTTTTTGTATTTTGTCAGCCAGCGACACTTAAATTGTTTATTAATAGGCACTTAATTTGTTAATAGAAGAAAGTGTTTTTTGTTGTTGTTGTTACTGCTGTTGATGTGATGTGAACTATTAATTATGTAGCTTGCAGTTGCAACTGTTAAAAAAGCGGAAGACTTTTCTTTTCACTGGCAAAATGAAAACAAACTTCATTAAAACTCAAACAAATGAAAATAGTTTTGATTATTAATGAAAAATATTAAAAGTTAAAAATCTGACTTTTCGAAAGACAGCGAGTTGAGTATTCAATTTTCCAAAGACAGGATATATTTTCACAAAACATAGGATTTATTGCAAAATATCGATTTTTCCATGCGATACAAGCGATTGAACTCCTCTGAAGCAGCGTTTTTTAAACTTTATTTTAGTCTAAGACCAAAAACCGTTCATTACTGATCTTTGAAGAGCCAATGTGCATGTTGTTCTATTAACATATAAAAACTTAAGCGAAATTGAAGACAAGTTTTTATGACTTCAATCAAAAAATCATTAATCATTTTTCAAAAAGAAAAAGTCGAAAATCCAAAGGATTTGTAATTCTATGACCAATGTGCAAAAATAATAAGAAGCATCTAAGAATTGAAACATGTCAAGTATATCCGATAATCGGAGCATATGTTCCAACAACATTCACAATCGCTAACGTAATTTCAATTTCTTAAAACAAAAAAAAAAAAATCCAAGACATAAAACAAACTCTTAAAATAATTTACACAACTGCGACCATATTGTAGCCAAGAGCGGTATACAAATAAAAGTCCAAGTACAGTAGATGTATCCAGCTACCCCGACCCCCTGCAATACAGCGAAAACTTAATGATTAAATATAAATTGTATGGCACACAAAGCGCTAATTGAATGTTTTGACATTTATTGAAAATAATTAAAAGTTGCTATAAAAATTGCTATTGTTGTTGCTATAATAAAAATATCTCATGTGTGATGATTTGATTTTCGGTTTCCTCTACGTCTGCCGCACTTTTTGGAGCAACATTAATTCGCGTGCTAAGCAAATTCTACGATATTTGGGGTGAAATTTCACTGGAATTTCTGTTTCCATTTTGCTGTTTCAGTTGTTGGCCATTAATTGATATTATTGCCCCCCAATTATTGCAGCAATTTGAGCACACACGATATTCGGAAATTACTTTTAATGGCAAAGGAATTTTATTACGTAAAATTGAATTTTTATACTCGTAATTTTGTGAAACATTTTCTAATGGGAATTGAATTTGCTGCGCGCATTGTTCTCGAAGGTTAAGCCAATATTCATAGATTCATGAGGCACTCTGGCAAATTCTGTGTAGCGGAAGAGGCAGCAGCAGCAGCGGCATCGGCAATGCTGTGTAACATGTGGCTTGAGGTTTTTTTCTTCCATTTTTTCTGCTAAAAATTAATTACAACATATTTTTATGTTCATCCATTACGCGGCTCATTTAAGCACAAAACTAAATTAGGGGTTACCTTAGATTTCTCGGAGGTCATTGGATCATTTGGTGCTGCTTAGTTGTTTAGAAAATGAGATATTTTACAAGTAATTAAATTGAAACAGTTTCAAATAAAATAAAATAAATATTACATGAAGAAGGTCCAACCAAGGTCGCCAATAATGGTCAAGTTTTAGTAATGATCATTTTAATACGTATGGCCAAAGGTTAAAGTAAAACGGTGTATTATGTAGTTCATTTTCATTTAAAATTTTTGATAAATTCATAAATGTTCTGAAAAGAACGAAGTATTTAAGCCCATAACCCAACCCATACTTTTAAAGCACCGTCGGCTGAAATTTGTTGGTCAATGTGCAATGGTTAAGCTTTAAAAATGTATTCAAAGATGGCGCTGCAAGCAAAGCAATGTTTTTAACTTGCTAAGTCATGGCTTTAAAGTTACTGAGCTGATTTCAACCGTTGATATGTTATTTGTCTTTGTATAACTAGGAAGTTAAATATGAGGATTTTAAGCTTCCAAAATTTGATCATAGATGGCGTTGTATGCAGAAACGCTACCTAAAACAATATTTAGAAGAAATGGATTTTACTTTTTCGTTGCTTTTTGATACAAATTTTAATACTATTCGACTTTTACGATATTTCTCGAAACTATTCGATACCTTAAGTTTTTCGATACCTTACGACTTATAAAGCTTTATTGGATGTTATCCGAAAAAAAATTATAGTTTCGGATTTTTTTTATGTTCTTTGATACTTTGCGACCCTCAGGACTCTTTGGAAAAGAATTTAATTCATTTTTAGCCGGCAATTAAAATTTGTTGTTTCCGATCAACCGCATACACACACACACTGGTGAATCCGTTGAATATATATAAATGACTATGACATTAATATATATGTAAATATGAAAAAAAAAATTTAGGAAAACACCTTTATACCTATGCATAGTACGTACACTAACGATATTTCCTGCAACAAAAAATTTTAGATCATTTCCAATGTTGAACTACTCACTAGATGCCGTCAAGATTTTTATTCAAAAAGCCCAGATAGTGAAATGTAGGGTAGCAGAAAACGTGGTCGTTTTAAATTATCGCGGAATCGTTCGCTGTAGCAGATAACTCGTAAATAGTGAAAATATTGGAGAAAATTAAAGGCACTTGCTGCTGATCGTGCACGTTGGAAAAGTTTTGTGGAGATTCGCGAGGAGCTAAAGGACACAAGAAGAAAAAAATATTGGGGAGTAGTACGACGGTGTTTTTTGAATAATTTCTGCTATGATTTGAAAACTTTAATTTCGATAAGCCCTCTTTCCATCAAAACTGTATATTCTAATGTTGTTCAACTTCAGAGAAAAGTGGACGACAACAACAGACAAATTGTTTTTTTTTTAAATGAAAATACTGAATTTGAACTTGAATTGTTTTCTATGAGTGCTCGATATTTTTCAATGCAATTCTATGACCTGTTCCATTCTGTTCGTTGATTCTCGAATTTTGTCAGCGCATTCCCTATTTTGATTTAATTTATATTTCAATATATTTTGGTAGTGCCTTAGAGAAGTTTTTTATGATTTGAAATAATTTATGAAAATTTTTTTTAAAAAACACTTAATTTTTGTTACCCAACAGCTTTTTGGCTTCAATCAGCTTTAATTACCCACATTGTGTAACAGAAATTATACAAAAACACTACGACAGCAATGTAGCAGCAAAAAGCAGTTAAAGCCAAGTCATTGTTTAATTGGTAGTGTCACCTGCTGGGTGCAAAAGTCAAAACAACCTACGGGAGCTCCACTTAATGATTTTGACGTACAATCCATTGAGAACGCTCGTTTCAGGCAGCTAACAAAGCGAACAAAGACTGCCGGTTGTTTGTTTATTAGAACTCTTTTTCTATTCATTCTATTTTTGGGATACCCTTAGAGAATTTTAAAAGAACAAACGCACAAATGAATTAATTTCGAACGCGTTTACGTGGTTGGAATCGTCAAAGTTTATGAAGCTTTTGATGAAGACATAAAATTAAAAATACTGGTTGAAAACGAAGCATTTGAGCCATGTTCAGGCTACTGCAGTTGAAAATGTTCAATTGAATTATGCAGTTTTTTTGTGCAATCACCACTTATTAAAGGCGTATGCAATGAAGTGCTTTGGAAGTTGCAGCTCGTACTGTCTCAAAATTAAGGCACAGCTTAGAATTAATGTGTCAGTTTTATTGGTGAGCTTTTGGTAAAACGTTTTTGGTTTTTTTTTTTATTTCTACAATTAACTTATAGTAAGAATGTCTCGCGTTGTCTGTCTCATTTTCAATTAAAATGAGATGAACCGCTTTTGACATTTGTGATAACCCAAATGCGCGATAGGCGCAGGCTGTCAGGCCGTCTGTGATACATTGAATTATTTACATTTATGGCATTAAATGTTCGCTTGGTTGTGCCACTGGGTGGGAATTTACTACATTTTATGTCTTGCGTTTGTTGGTGTGTGTGTGTGTGTGTGTGTGTGTGCATGTCTATTTTTAATTGATCTTTTTTATAGCCTTACAGAAAAGTGCTTCCATATCGCATGTAATTTTAATTGACGTCAACTTGTTTTTATCTATTTTTTCAATTGGAATTTTTATTCATGGGAAATGTTTAGCAATGGAAAATTTTTGCACTACGAAATAACAACATTTTCTTCCAAGTAAACGCCTCAAATTTCCATATCAAACGAACTATTTAGAAGAATTGTAAAATTTTTGTTTTAATTTTCTGACATTCGTTAATTCGTTTTTATTTAGGTTCCGTCTTTAATGATTTCGTTTATTTTAAAAGCTAATGTGTTGAACAGAACTAGGACACGGTCGGGAAATCCTGAACGATTACTCACTGTCAAAAAAAAAACCGTCGAAAAATCGTTGGAGTAAACGCAATTGCGACGGAAAATTCAGCTGCCATTTTGTGAAATGCAACACTGATTGTCGCCTGCCGACGTATGTTCCATTTCATACGATCAAGTGTGTTATAATTTTGTGCTAAGTTTGGCTACCATCATTCGACACTGATACAATTTGCTTCTAAACTTTTTGTACGGAAAACATCAGAAATCATTTTCAAATGTGTTGCTTAGGGTTGACAGCTTTAAAAATTTCATATGCGATATCTGCCAACGCTGCGATTAGCAAATATGCAGCTTTACGGGAGAGTACAACGCTTTACGCAAATGGGTATTCGCAGAATTTATCAGCGGAGCTGTGTAACAGATTTGTTTAAGATTTTGTTTCATAATTTTTACTTTACAATGAAATATATGGCATATATGGTCACTTTTTGTATACGAAATTTATTTAATTCAAAAACTAAACTCTTAACAAAACACCCTTTATGAGCGCATATGCATTTATAGCTTTTAATTTTTTAACTTCAGAATTTACCGACTAATTAGCTACTTTATGCATAATTTTAATTATTTTTTAAACAATTTATTATTATTTATTTGGCAGTTAGCTAACTAAATATTATTCATTTCAAAACCGACAATCGTAAATGTTATTTATGATGATCATAAAGCCAAAGCTTTCTATCTACTGGATCCTTGCGCAGATGACATGAGCAAATGAAAATAAATAAATTTATGCTAATTTTTTTGTTTCGACGGTTTTTTTATCAACGATGTGTTCTTTTTATTTAATTATATTCTAACTGTTTTTTAGATTGATAACATTTTATAGAAACATCGAAGAACGACTGCGTTGTATTTTTAACCTTTTTACAGTTGCACAGCGCAATTTATTATCTAAACTTACGGTACCAGGAACCCAAAGTGTAGTCAGATGGCTGACTTTTTTATTGTTGTACTCTACATCCATTTACTTTAGTGTTCACTTTGCGTATTTAACTTTAAAAGCAACTGAAATGGTAACAACAACATTTTTTGTTTATTGCAGCGCACTAATTGCGACAGAGTACAGAAGAGCCGTTTTTTTTCGTGTCTGACTCTTTTGCTTATCTGTAGGGTTTTAGCTTTTTTTATGTTGTCTTATACCGTATACCCTCTGGGGCGGTATATTAACCTTGTGCGGAAGTTTACATTACCAATGAATGAATCACCTGTGGTATGGTAGCTTTGACGAATCTTCTTTTAAAGTAACGATATCGGGTGTTTTTCTAAGCAGCTAATCAAAAGGCACAAAAGTGGAGTCTTAAAAGAAGCTGAATAGTTTCAAGATTTTTAACTAAAAAAGTTCTACTTTCTGAAACTTTAACTTATACATTTTATGAAGTCTTTTTCTTATTTATAAGGTGCATTACTGTTCGGTTTTCATCGATTGAAAATACCATGAAAAGTTTAGGTTCAAATTTCGTATGTACAATGTACGCAGGTATGTTTGCTCTTGTTGTTGCTGTTATGCAAATTGTTGTCGGTTGGCGCGTCAGTTATTGTTAAGTAAACCATAACGTTTACTTTGTAGATTTGGTGTAACCTGCTATTTGTACCCCATGTTGTTGTTGCTGCGCACTTGTTGCACGGTCTTTAGCTTAAGTAAAATGCGTCAATTTTTTGTTGCTGCTTTTACTTCATTTCATTGCTGTCATACTTTTGTTGATGACTTTTTTTTGTTTTTTGACAGTGAAACAGAGGAATGTCATGCATCAATGTTGTTGATGTTTTTGTCGTTTAACTTTACTCTCTTGACAAAGTCATGCAACGTTGCTTGATGGAATGCAGCATGGCCGAGTCATTGACAAATTCGGTAGCGCAGTCATGACAATGATGGGTCGGATATATCAGTTGCAAATGGAAAAGAAATTCTTAAAACAGAGCAACTACATCTGCTACAAATATAAGATTTTTGAATGCATTGGATATTTTTGACATTTTAATAAAAAAGCTGAAGATAGATATGAGCATAGATAGCAATCCTATAGATATGATACTTTTTTGTAATGTTGCCACTTAGCAATTTGAGTTGATTTCGAGTCTTAAGAGTAAAATTCAACTAAGCTAAATGTTGCTTTACGAATTTCCAAAAAAAAGCCAAACTTTTTTCCTATGAAAATGCAAACAAATATTAAAATATTTGTGCTAGCAGTGCTTTATTTCAATATTCGTCTCTTTCTGATTGAAATTTACTTTTGAATTACTAATAATATAGAATATGAAACACGCTTTCGAAGTACTTGCGTACGCTGCTGATGTTTGCAAAGACAAGCCAACAATCCAATGAAACTTCGACAACTCAGCATAAGACATAAAAAAACTGCTGCACCAGCAAAAATATGAATACAATTGATATCAACTTATAAACACAAAAAACCTTAATTAATCGGACACTTGTTGAAACATCAACAAAAATTGAGCAACAAAAATTGAGCTGCTTTATTAAGACCTTAGAAGAACAAAGTTGTGTCTCAGTGATAATGTTTTCTTGGCAAAAATATCGTGAATTTTTGAATATTGTCACTTGTTTCTATGCATTGTTATTAAACATTGTTGCTAGACATAATTGAAAATTATTGTTGCTTGGTACAGTTGCCAATATTGTATCCAAAATTTGTTGATAAAAGTTGTTGCTAAACACTCAATAAACAGTGTTGTTAGCAATTTTTATCGAAGACTGTTCCCAATAATTGTTGCCGTATATTGTTGCTAAGCTTTGTGCCAAACATTGCAGCAAAATGATGTTATTATTTGCTGGATATAAAACTGCGCCTAGGGAGATATTTACAGTACTTGACGATTAATATAAATGCAGAGGAGATCCAATATATCCTGTCACTACGCTCTTAACGGATTTATAGAATAAAAGTAGTAGTGCTAACAGAAAAGTAGGCAGGACTTGGAAGCTGACGTTGATGAAGAATGTTTTGAATTTTCCATAAGTGATATACCTCCATACCAAGTCGCCTAAGATAGGTAAATGAATGCAAGTCATGTGATCACCTTGACATACATACTATGTGTATGTGTGTGTGTGTGTTAAGTGTTATAATTTAATTTTTATAATTTACATTTCCACTCAGATTGTTATCTTGGAACTTCTTGAATATCGACAATATATTGTTAATTTCAGTTAAAGATAAAAGTTCCCCGAATTCGATTTTTCATTAGTTATTGTAAAGTTTATTAATTTAATCTGAACAAAGCATATGCTCATAATTTTTCTGCACAATCTCTGTTTCCTTTTTAGAAATTTTACGATTACGATTACTGGAATAGAGCACCGATAACAATTGCAAAGTTTATTTTGCACTCAATTTGCTAATCAAAAGTCTAAGTCGGTACGCAACAAAACAAAGCGCAATTTGACAAAAATTAATTTTGTTCGAAAGCTAGCGAACCTGTGACCAAACAACGTGCTGAAAATCAAAACATCCGATTGACTTAATGTGACAAGCGATCGTACACTGAGAGAAATGACCTAAATTTGAGCAATATAAATTGCAATGCTCTTGCCAGTACATAAATATAAATGAATGTAGTACTTAATGTAAGTTTCAATGACTCGGCTCAGTTACAAATGACAAATAGTCTGGCGAGGTGATAAAGGCTACAACAAAAACAACAACAACTTGTAATGATAATTCATTCGACGAATTGCAATTATAAATAAAATTAAGTTCATGGCAAATCAATACGATGTAGCTGGATTAAAATTGAATTGCGCAGATTATTTGAAAGTGCCCCTTTTTCCTGCATACCCTCCAATAAATGTGATGAAGCCCCCCACTTTTGATAATAAAATATAGGATTAAAGTTGCATGTTGCTACTTAATACGAAAGCAAACAACTCCTACATGGGAAAGACTTTTATGTTGCTAACTATAAATGTCTGCCTGCAACTTGGCTGCCCGTCCGATTGTTGCTGTCTAATGCACTTCGCGATTCGAAGATTCTTCAAACTGATAAGCGGCGTAATGTTGATCGCTGGCTGCTGGTTGCTGGCTGCTGCTTGCGACCAACTTTGTTTGCCCGTCAAAGTGAGCGTGGAAAATTGTTGCAGTTGTCGTCGTCGTCGTCGTCTTGATCGCATGGTAAGTCATTGAAGTGACTAAAAATGGTGCAATAAAAAGAAGCCGCCATTACAACGACATCGACGACGACGACAGACGTCCGATTGCTATTATGTTTGTTCTATGTTTTTGTTTTTGTTGTTGTTGTCGTTGTTATGTTGAGCGCCTCTAATGCATGAGACTTTTAAGTTGTTAGTGTTGTTGTTGTTACTAAGCTTGCTATAAGTCGAGCTGCAGAACTTTTGCCCCCTCGCCACAATAAAACTAATGGTGTTCGTTCAGTGTGAAGTGTGCAATAGAATTCCGTTCATTAACCCTCCTTTGTGATTGAACTTCCCTCCCCTCCCCCCTTGCCTT
Organism: Meiosimyza decipiens; assembly: GCA_963680825.1. NCBI lineage: Eukaryota > Metazoa > Arthropoda > Insecta > Diptera > Lauxaniidae > Meiosimyza > Meiosimyza decipiens. The sequence continues at coordinate 80,145,720 of OY804261.1, read as the reverse complement.
TTGCGTGTAGGCTTAGCTACATTTATTTCGCTTTACTTAAAAAACCTGATCAGTCGTTTTATAGCATGAGAGTACGATGGGGAAAATTAGAAAATGATATATCTAATATTGATCGAAATGTATCAAAATCATAAGTGAGGCTTAATTTGCTCAAATTACAATCAAAATATATATCGATCGAAGTAAATAAAAAATTAATATCAAAATATAAAAAGCAAAATGTATGGTTGTTTTTTATCTCAAATATAAAAATCAAAAAAATTACGATTATTGTTAAAAATATTTAAAAAAAAATAATTTGAAAATAATAGCAGCAAAAATCGATCAAAAAAGTAGAAACGCCCACTTCATGCCGAAAATAAACTCGGTACAGCTCACAGTGTGTGATTTTCATGAAATTTTGTTCAAAGAAATCGGTTTGCTTTTATTTTCATCGATATTTTTTTTAAGAGAGGTTACTCTAGTGGTTACTGAATTGAGAGGTCAATGTTCAGCGCAAAGATGTTTGACCTGACGTTGTTATGAGTTTTTGAAATTTCGAAAATTGGGCCCAATGACCATGTCCTGTGAACAAAGTTGTTACGTAAGAAAATCCTTTTAATTCATGAACATATTACAAACTTTCTCGTCACCACTGTACAATGATTCAAATGTCTTTTAGGTTGTGAGACCCACTAATATTTACAGCTTTAAATAAAAGTTTCTACATGTGCTTGAATGTTTTCATGAATTTCTCTTACATTGTGACACACTGTGACCCACTGTGCTACAGTTTAATTGACTGACTGTTTCATTGATCGTATAACTCTGGCCGTGCCTCATAACAGCTGTTTAAGCAATCACCTGCCAGACACTTGTTCTGCCACTGATACTCCCTTGCCCACTGTTTACTCCACAGTTCCAGCTGACCTTCATCTTCTTGACGCTTCGTTAGGCTGTCAATGTTTTAATGTATTTTTTTAAAACACCCCAACTGACCGATAGATTTAAGCATGAAATTAGCTCAGCAGATGGTGTGCAAATTAAAAAACGTAAATGGGGAAAAAACCGGACTATGCAAAGAGAATGGCTCCGATTTTAACAAATCAACGTTGAAACTACAAATCGAAGCTTCGAGCAATTTAATTGTTCCTTTGTGTGAATTTTCACAGCAATAACTTAATTTTGAAATGCCAAAGTTAAATTCACTTCCGATTGGTCTGCGAAAGTAGTTGGATTTATTGCATGTTCTGTGGGTTAAATGGCAAAGCTCAAGGCAGCACTTTAGATTTTTGCCGTGAATAATCCTTAGATTTTGCAAAAATTAAAGTTCAAAAATCACATGAGAGAGTGATGATATGAAATTTTAGATTTTGTTTCAACTAAAGATATCAATTACGTAATGTTTTTGCATGAAAAAAATGTAAACTGAAAATTAAGGTATTTAAAACTAAAATAATTTCAGTTCATTTTACTTTTCAAAAAAAAATGTACTTTGCTATTATTCTGAAAACAACCCTTGTTTAGCGAAGAGTTCTATAACCCCTTGAGTGTTTTGTTGTATTTGGTCATAAAATTGAAAGCAAATTCAATTTAACCCAACCCATTCTTTCTTGTAAAGTTGCTTACATAGCGGTAGCGGTTGTTAATGCAGTTGTTGCTGCTGCTGCTGTCGATTTGTGCAACCAAGCAACCTACCCTCTCTTGGCTTATGTCACTTTCACACGCAACAGTTGACAGCCAAGTTAATAATTAAAATTAATGTCGCTTGGCAACATGCAAAATTAAATGAAATTAAAATAACAACAAAACTGCATGTAGTGTTGCTATGCTGCAGTATTTAGTTTAAAATTTAACCCTCAAAAATAGGGAAATATAGGTTTGTAATTTTTCGTTATATTTTCTTTAAGTTTGGAAATTTCCTCACTTATTTTATACAGTAAGTGGCTTGGGCTTTTCAAAATCATTAAATTGTGAAGAACTTTTCTTTTTGTGTGCCAGCGAACAAATGTTTTGAAGTATAGAGGACAAAGTGTAATTGAGGTGTTACACATTTATTATCGTTTTAATGCAATTAAACAGAGATATGACGCAAGTATCATCAAATTTATATAGATTTTTAGATATTGCTATAGGTTTCATTCAATAACTAAGAATGTGACAAGTTCAAGATGTGAATAATAAAAATCCAAACCAATGTGATCATATGACTAAGTTACTCAAAATTACCTTCAAGAAAATATATATTTTGTCGCAGTCGGTCAAAATTTTTCAACTAACTGAGCGACAAAAAGTTTTTCCTGATACTCTGCTAAGCACCTGTTCAATAAATATTTTTTTGTTTTTGTTGCTGAAAACATAAACAAAATTTGCTAGAGGCAATCTGGCAAGCGTTGTGATTAGAACTCATAATAATTAAATTATTTTTTATTAACTTTTTTCGTATGTTTCAATGGAGTCGATTCAAACTGCATACACTGAGCTACATTTTTGAGAAAATTCCATAAATGAGTTTTTGATGAAATTTTCAAAATGGTCATTTCAAAACCCTGGTTTATCAGACTGTGCCCAACACTCTCCATGGCTATAAAGTTTGAACGGGAATAGTAACGTATTCAATTAAGGAAGCCATTTCGTAAATTAGGACATTACAGATTATCTTCAAAGTTTCATTACTGTTAGTTGACGCTAAAAATTTAAATAGACTTTTAGTTTTACTTAGCACTAAATCAACAAAGTATTTCAATAGTAGTGAGCACTTACTCAGAGCTACCTAAAGTTCATAATGACATTCTTAGGTCAGAGAAAAACGACAATTTTGTTGGACTGTGTTATCATATGTTTATTTCTAAACACTGACAACAGTATCGCACTCGTATCTACAAATATATATATAATGTATAGATATATATTCGTATATGCCATTGCAATCAAGTCATAATAATTGCAATCGGTAAACAGTCAATTAAATCGCGATTGCTCATATGGTAGTGACATAGCTCCAAAGGTGACCCTTAGCAAATGAAATTCTATTATTATTATATGCTGTCTCTTTTTTATTTAATAAAATAAAGATTTTCATTTAAATATTTAGTAAAAGGTTTTAAAAAAGAAACGCCATTTGTATTACAAAAATTGCTTTCTGGTGAAATAAGTAATAACTCAATTACTTATTAAGTAATTACTTAGTGAAGTTAAAGAAATAATCAATTTTTAGTATATTGGCTATCTGAAATGCAAGCATGTTAACTTGTCTCTAAGTTGAAAACAAAAAAAAGGTAAAACAAAAGCTTGGTTCGCAAATAGAAATGATAAGAAAATGACAACTTTCAATATGCGCAAAATTATTGAAAACTTAAATGTCTGACGGCGTAAGCAAACAAGCAAACAATTAAGTGTTGATAAAGCTGTTGGTTTTCCTATGAGTTGCATGGTGGCGAAAGATTATATTTTGGAACATAAATTATACAAAATAAATTGAGAAAACCAAATGAATCATTTGTTGAAGAAGTTGTGCTACAAATAGAAGTTATTTAATTGATAAGACTGATTCAAAGAATTAATGACGTATGCACTCGTAGCATACACTAAGGTGGTCATAAGTTCTGCTTGTATCCGATTAATATTGGTTATATGAAATTGTAAAAGTTCAGTTGTAAATAGTTTCTTATTAAGGAGGGACTTATACTAGAAACTTAGTGTGCTCTTAAGTCAATCTGGATGAGAGAGACCCCACTAAAACAGAAAATATCCACTGTTTTGCTGATTTGTTGTCGTTTTTTCGACATCCCAAAAGAAAATCATACGAGTAATCAAATTGCGAGCATAAAAGCTGCAAAATACTATTATCCGTTTACAGCTAAGCGACTATTGGAATGATTCTTAGATTTGATTCGGTAGATATAATAGGATTTACTTAGCTATTAAATTTATGGGTGCTAAACACTGGTCAAAATACGTTAAAACGTTGCACTATTTTGGAACAACATTGAGACCAACTGAGATTTGTTGCAAATAGTCACTGTTATATAAGTAAATATTCTCAAACGGTACACAGTGATACTCCGGAAAATAGCTTGTTTGCTTAAAACGACCTTTCAAACGATATACAACACATTCTTTCGTTTGCCCACTTTTATGAATTTAAGAAGTTAGAGGACCAATTTTGAACCGTGCGGCCTCCTTTTTAAGGCTTTTGTATTAGCTTAGCTTAAAAATAAGAGGGATTTGGTGTACTACAATACACTAGAAAATACCTTTGGAATGTGATAGAGGCCTTTGGTATTTAAATAGCAGTAATGATTTGGAATTCTCATATTTGGTGTAAAACAAGAACAAATTTTGACATTCGGTGTTTCATATGTGAGATCTGTAAGTTTAATTGCTGGGTAAAAATTATGAAACTAAATCAGATCTTTTAAATTACATATTGCTAATGCTGAAGACTTTTTGAATAAATTCAAAATCAAGCCCTTATCACCTAATATATTGTGGTTTCGACCATTTTTTTGGAATCCGATTTTAAATAAAACAGTTTCTTACTATACTGGCACACATATTATTGCCATTTTAAAATACAGTATGTAAGGAGTCCAAAACCAATTTTGCAGGCGTTGAAAGGGGATCCAAAAACGCATTCAGCGAAAAACTAAAAATTAAAAATATAAGACAAAAATTGTTCAGATGAGAGTTTTAGCTGAAGAAACTTTCCGTATTTTCATGTTACCATGTATGTATTTTCATGGGCCAATAGATTCGAAGTTTCCAAAAAAATCGAGATAACAGTTTCTACTGGCTACGCCGACGAAGTGCAAATGCTCCTAATTTTCATTAGATTTATAAAGTAAAGGGTTTCTCTAATACAGTGAAAAGTGACATGAGAGCAAGGTATCATATTTCTGTAAAGAACAATGATACGCAACTCTGCTTAAATTGTGGTGATTCTTTAAATTTACCTTCTTATACGAAATTTCCCACCGAAAACCATCTTCATCTGAGTTATCGTCTCCACAATTGCGAAATCCAGTTTTACACGTTTTATTATGAGCAAATTCGAACGGAAAGCAATAAAAATTATTTTAATTATCTTAATTATTTAATTAAGTTAAGGAGGAAATGAACATAACAATTCCTTTTAATTGTTAACACAACGTCGAGGTGACAGTTTAAGACTTTGTGTTGCCTTTTTATTGTTAAATTCAGATGAAACCTTTTTACTACCGCAAGACGCCGAATCCAACTGCATGAATTCGTTTCATTTCATTTCAAAATCTTTGTTTTCTTTCCTTCTCAATTTATTTTTACTAAAAGTAATAAACACGGAAAGTTGCAGCTGATTAAAGACACAGTTTTTTTCTCCTGCTGTTGTTGTTTATTTGCGCTTATTGTCTGTCCGCTTTTTTTTATTTATAACTTTTTTGTTTCAATTAAATTTAATTTTTATGTAAAAAAAATGTTTACGTGTTCATATGCAATTTCGAACTGTCATGCGATATTTTTTTCCTGCAATTTATTATTTATATTTATGTTTCATTTGCGCTTAACAACATTAACAACAGCAACTGCAGGTAGCAGCAGCGACAGCAACAAATAAATAAACAAACCCAATTTTATGAATGCAACGCGTGCAGCATTTGTGTGGCGTAGCGAAAGTTGCGTTGCATTCGAAGCTGCACGCAGATTTTTTGATTTTGATTTTTCCTTGACACGCAAAGAATTTTTACGCTTTTTAGTTGAAAATTTCTATATTTCTTTCGACGGTGTTAAGTTTTTGTCCTAAATGGGTAATTTCTACGGTTCTTTGTTATCTTATTTCGTTGTTAACAACGCGCAATTAATTTTATTTTGAATTTTAATATTTTCACTTTGTTTTATTTTTTGTGAAATTTTGTGTAAATCTCGCGTTTATTAACACTTTGTATTATCGTCATGAACGCCCGCAACGTTCTTCGCTATTGTGTGCACTCGCGTCAGCAGTCGTCGCTTATTTGAACGTCCAACAATTGAGTTGCTGTGTTGGAGCTCTTGGCTACGAAATTTCGAAAGTTCATTCAAGCGAATGAAGTCGAGTTCGAAATTCATTTTATGCCACTCAGCGAATGAAGCGATAAAAACAAAACACCGAAAAAAATAGCAATAAAAATGCAGCAGCAACCACTAAAGTTAAGCTAAAAGAAGTGGATGGATGGATGGCACAAAGCAAACGAAACAAAGAGTTGAGCGGCTGTGTCTTACAGTCGCTTTTGAGATTGCCGGTTTGTTTTGGTTGGCATAGCTCGTATGTTGGATAAATGATAGCAAACAAAAATGCCATGCGATAAAATGTTTTTAGTTAGACAGTTCAATGCAAAGCTGTTGATAGTGCTCATATATTTTGTATGAAAAATCTCATGCGATAAAATTATTCTCATACTAAAACTCTAGCAATTTGTAAAATTGCTTCGATGTTGTCTTGTAAACCTAAATAAAGAGCTTTAAGAAATTTAAAGCAATCTGAACTTTTTTTTGTCAAAGCCCAGCTTGGTTTTAGGTAGAATAGAGCCTTGAAAAAGTCTAAGTCTCCTTCCGGATTTTTCTCGCTGGTATGAAATTTTATAGGAGAGTTTTTGAGTCTAAACAAAATTTCGCAAGAAACCAGCGTTATATTTTTTTGGTAGAAAAAACCACTAAAACCTTGATAAGAATTTTAAGCCACTAACTTTATTTTGAATTTTTTTGGCGATAATAATTCGGTTCGAGCTTTCTTAAGGTTTGCAACATTTCTCCCAAACAGAAAACCTCGAAGAACCGAAATGGAATAAAATTTTTCCAAAAAATTTCAATAACAAGAATGCTAATTGACTTCTAATGAAATCTCACTGAAAAAGAAAAATGGTTTCCATTGAAAGAGCACTAAAGTTTCACGCGATAATCATTTGCGAATTCAACACGCTCTGATCATAATTTGCAAGCTAATAACTGATATTTTCCGCGTATTTGAAAACTTCAAATCAAATGAAAAGATAACTAAATTTGACTGCGTTACGTCAACGACGCACGCTTTTTGATTTTCCCTCAATAAAAATTGAAAATCCAATTGCAGCTGCTTATGCACTGCAAGTACTTTTTTTGTCTGAAAGTCAACTCCAATTTGCAAGCAAATTTATTGCAGCAGCAGCACAAAACGCATTAAGTTTCTGCACCGCGTCGTCGTCCATCCACATTCCGCAGTTACAAATGACTTCATGATTTCCGCATTCAAAGTGATTTTTGTGTGCAGCCGCCACCGCACCAGCGATGATGATGATGACGTTGATGGCGGCGTGATTTCCGTTTTTCATGCAGCAAAAATGAAGAAATTTTGAGTTTTAATTTAATGCCAACGACAATGGAAATTGAATGCCCCCGCACATTATGTCGGTAGCCCCTGCAGTCACTTATCTAAAATGTGCTGCTAAAGATTCACTTTGATCCTGCGGTAAAAGTGTTGCATGGAATTCTTGCTGTTGCTGATTGAGTGTGGGTTATTGAACGTTTTCTTTCCCTTGCGCTGTGCAAATTCAGTTTGGGAGAGGGTTAAAATGATATTGATACAGATTTTTTAATGCTCTACAGATGATTGTGGTAATTAAATTTATCACAGAGCAAATCGCACATATCATTAATTAAATTAATGTTGGTTATAAGAGCAAGCTTAGCAATTCGAAAGGACCGAGTTCCTTAATAAAAATATCAAAACACAAATAAGAGGAAATTAAAGTAAAAGAAAGTTTTCATGTAAAACTCATATTTAAGTCCTCTATTTAGTCATATAACGTTACATATTTGAATTTCACAAAAATATGCAAAACAATTCCAAAGAATGCCATAAAAAAAGTGGAGGCATTTTGGCAGAAAGGTGTGACGCCCATACAACCCAAAACTTTAAAATGCTATGCTGCAGAAGATATTTAAGGCAGTGCAAAAAATTTCAAACCTTAAAGATGGTTTTTACAAACTCTTAACAAAAATTGGACGAATTTAAAAACAAGGCGTGGCTTCTTCTATATAAGTAAAAACTTTAAAATGCCATACTGAGCGAATTATTTAAGGTAATTCAACCAAATTTTACGCAAATACTAACAATGGTTCGAATAAGCTCTGAACAAAATGAAATACATTGTTAAATGAGGGCGTGGCAACTCCCATGCAAGAAAACATACAAAATGATTCGCTGACCGGGTAATTCAGGATAATGCAACAAAACTTCGGCGTTTAACTCGCACACCACTGAAAATATAAATGAGCTACACTAAGAGTTACAATAAAAGACTTTTGCTACCACAGCTGTTGGCCTTCTTAGCTATCTTAAAAAAAACTTCAAATCATGTTAATCATTGTTTCAAAAAATGCTGTCAAGTTCAATATGGGCACATTTGGTTATACCAGTGAGTACGTGGCGTAATGGATAAAAGCCTTTTTAATAAAAACTAAGATCTAGGTATTTAATTTTTGGCAAGGCTGAATTTGAAGCTCCGACCTGTTTTATTTTGGATTTATCAGGTTCAAAAACCAAAGAAATCTGTTCAGTATTTGTATTCGGTAACAAACACCGTGATAAGCAAAAGGCCATGGTATATTATTGGTATACCTTAACCAGATATCTATTCCTGATATAAACGACAGCACTTTAAGTTAACAACATAAATTGACCACGTGCGACTATAAATTTTATTTTTTGGCTCAATACAAAGGAATTTCGAGCTGCTGCTGATTATGCAGATGAATTGCTAAATTTCAACAATTCATTGCTGCAAATCAACTGACAGCTAAAGAATAGAAGGAATCACTTGATTGTTTGCAGTATTCTGTAGTGCTTTAACTGAGTTTCCATGCTTTGTTCGACGCTGCTTACATTTCAATTGTGCGAATAATTAAGTTTTATAGAATTTTAATGTCAACTTTGAATTTCAGTTGCTGCAAAATTAAGTTGTAGATAAATAAAATAAATGAAGCTTTAAAGCTTGAACAAACAGCTCAAGTTGCTGCTGATGCTGCTGCTGATTGATGATCTAACGATTTTTCTACAACAATTAAGACAATGACAGCCAGCACCAGCACCAGCAGCAGCATGTGCTCAATCAAGTTGTTTGCATTGAAATTCGCGAAAAATAAAAAAATTCTCACGCGCAGCCCGACCGACCAACCGGCACCGATCGCAAATCGATTGTAGCAGTTAAAAGTTAAATTTTTATTAATTTTTCGCATTTGCACAAACAGTTGCATGCAGATGTATACCGAATGCTGCTGCATGACAAATGCCGTACACTTGGCAAAACTGTGCAGTTTTTCTCACGCAGATTTAACTAATTTTGGAGCATTGATTTGAATTGCCAGGAGCTTAGCGAGCTTTCATTGCAGCTCAATAAAAACTACAAATGAACTGATAAGAAAGAAAGTTTTCGGTATGGCGCATACCAACGACATGCAACGTGACGACAGCTGTGGCTGCATCTATCAGTTGAATGTTTCGTTTGGAGTCTTCAGCATTTGAACGAATTATGAGTGCGCAGCGCGTACTACAAGCGACAACAGAAATGAAACTTCTTTTGTGCGGCGCTGCGGCGGCGCATTTTACTGTTTGGCTATTTATGCTGATCGCTGTTAGTCAATTTGAAATGAGTACTCTTTGTGGCTTTCTTCGCGGCATAGTACGTACGTACGTACAACCAACCGTGTCATTTAAATATCGCATTTAGTTGACTTACCCGTAACCTAATCAAATTTGCAGGAAGTTACCTACGTTGCATGTGGCCAACTGATATTGATGTTCTACAATGCTGCGCAGCTTAAACTTTCGCTGTGTCAATGCAACAATGCAATGCAATGATGTTTCACAATCATTTGCTTTTTCGAAATATTGTCTCATTTGTTATATCGTACGCTCGCAATACAAAATAATTGCACAAGTTTGTGTCTGCCAGATTTCATGTTGTACGAGTTGCGTTGTCGGTTGGATGTTCAGCTCAGTTGGCTGGCTGGATGTGTGACATCACATCGTTGCATCGTTATGCTTGCATCGCTCATGTTTTGCATTATTTTGCGATTTTATGAATATGAATGAAATGCGATGAACTGTTGAACTCACGTTTGTCTGCTTGTTGGTTTTGTGTTAACTGTGTGTTGTCGTTTCAGTTCTGTCATACTCGCACATGCAATTGAAAATTGCATTAAGCTGCATTGACTGCAAAAACTAAAAATTATGAAAAATTGTTACAATTTCGAGCTTTTTGCATTGCTATTGTAATGATGATCATAACACGATCTCTGGTGACGATATGCAAATTTTATTGTTTTGTGTTTTGTTAGCTGTTGGGGCAAAATGTTGGCCATTTGAAGTTAAAAATAATCAATTTTGCTGAAAAGTTACTAAAATAATTTCGTTTGTTCGCGCGTGTTAATGCCATTGCTGCTACCAATTACGATTTAAAATTTCATTGTATGTCTGTTGCATGTCTTTTTCCTTTTATTTTAAGTACTGAACTTTGCAGTTTATTTTTGGTAGCTATTGGCAACGCTGCCAACAAGCATGTCAAAAGTTCAACCAGGAAATAATTTAAAAATACATCTCATTTGGAAGAGGTTTTCGGACTGCCAGTAAGAAAGTTCTTACGGAAAAGTGTTGTCGGAATAATAAAATCTAAAACGATCTAAATTTCATGGGGTAAGCGTATGGGCTCAAAGACACTGATGTGAAAAATTGGATTTGATTTTAAGGTTTTATTTCAGTGTTAAATTTATTTTTTAGTACTAAGATTTTTTAGCATATGTGGAAAAAAATTAACTACGCGCATGTTCGTTAACATTATTGAATAAGTTCCAAAATATAGCTTATCGCATTTCATCACTTCGTGAACGCAATCATCACGAAGCAAACTTTTTGTCTGGCTTGTGATATTCAATATAACGCATAAGATTTTAAATTTAGAAATTTCTATTTCTTGTGATTTTTGCCCAAATGTTACAAAAGTTTTAGTTAGTTAGAGTAAGCGATCAGAAGGTCTGCCCTCGGACATCATCATCATCATGTCTCCAGACGAATTGCTCTAAAAAAAATTTTATCAAAGCTACAGGCTTTCTAAGACCATTTTTAGTCACAAATCAGCAATATCTGATTTCAAAGGACATACGGTACATGAAAATCAGAAAAAAGTTTTATGTTGTGAACTTTTTCAAGAGGCGGCAGTTGCAAAATTTCAGGCCGACCTTTAAAGCTTTGCCATACTGTATAAAGATAGATGGTTCTATAGCCCATAAGTATATTCAGTTCATATTTCGTTTCTGCAACTCTTCGCGATGGCAATGCTCTATCGATTTCCTCGATCTAACATAATTTTGATGGTAACTTTACTTAAATTTTTTTATATTTAAGTTGCATTTGAGTCTGTGAGCTTATTTTTCGGTATTGCATTAAAAATATTCAGTAATCCAGTAATCGATTACAAAAGTTTTTCAATCAAAATCTGTAAATAGTTCTTTCAAAGCATGAAATCAACTTAATTGCGCTTCTGGTTTTAAAAAGGTCTGGAATATTTTAAGAGTAGTTCAGGCCAGAGCCACGCAATTTGGTGGCACATTTTAACAAATTAAAGTTTTTTGATTGGAAAACAGTAGTCACAATATGTATGTCCTGAAAAAGGATGTTGTGTTGACAATTCTGATAAAGCACATCCTAGCTTTTACTAACCGCATTTCAAACTCGGAACGGTCATGAGGAGTCTTTTACATGGCCAATTTATTTTGTTTGAAATGTTAATGTTCGATGTTGCTTTAATTTGTTATAAAAACTGGGTGTTTAATAAGAAAAACTGAATTTTGCTGTAAAAGAATTTTTCCGAAATATGTGCCTAAGAGTATGCTATAGAAGAGTGGCATCAGTTTTGAGCTGCCTGAAAGCATGCTATGAAATTTAAAAATTTTATTCGCAGTATTTAATCTGAGGAAAAACATATAAGAGAGATTGATTACACAATTTTGAACAAAGAATTATCCATTTAGTTTTATCTTATAAAATTTGAAGCAAAAAAGACACTTAATTTTAAATGGCTTCCATTTCAATCTGTTTAACATTCAATAGCAATTACAATTTCGCAATCGCACAAACTGCAACAAACAACAGCATTACGAGCATAGCAAAAATATCCCTTTCCATCAGTGCATATCTTAACTGCGAGATCAAACGTTGCGTGCGTGGCAGCGGCGTGCAACATGTTGCTCAATCGCGAACTCACAAATTAGCGCAGAAAACTGTGTCAAACAGCAAAGCGGCGCGCGCAGCACAATGAAATAAAAATAAATCGTCTTTTGTTCGAATTTCACAATTGAGCAATTCATGAAAACGAAACGCGATCGATTGATCTTGCGACTCTACGCTGACAATCGACATGAAACTGCAAAAAAAGCAGCGACTGAATTGGGGGTCGTGTTGCCAGTCAGCCAGCCAGCCAGTCTGACTACTTTGTGGACAACATAAAAATCAACACCGACTTTGCTTTGTTCATTTTTGTTGCTGCTTTTTTTTGAACGGTTGGCATTTGCATGAGCATAAGTGTAGCATTTAATTGCAACAAATGCTGTCACAATAACAATATGGCCAGCGTATGCTTGAAACAAAAGCTGCGACTGCTGACTGCCACCAACAATAACTGTAAATTGTTAATTCTAAATTGAATTGTTGGCAACAAAAAATGACGATTGATATCGCTGCACATACGGTGGTAACAACGGCGGCGGCGGCAGTGACAATGGCGGCAGCGATATTTTATGTTGCCGCTTGCAATCGCAACGATTTATGACTTCTAGATGCATGCTAACCGATTGACCAACTAATTGACAATAAATTCAATGCATTAGAACTCAATTGATTGCAAATAATAATGCAGCGGATAAAGTTCGAAAGCTTTACATAAACATTTTAATCTCATGTGAGTTTCTTATGTTCAAAAGTTGCTATTCCCTTTTGAAGTTCAATAAGTAACTGAAGTTCGAGCATTTCAAATTTTAAGAAATTCGTATAATATTTTTCAATATCTAAAAACTTCAAAAAGTTCGAATGGCAAAGATTTTCTTCACAGCAGCTGTTAACTTAACACAACCTTAGCTAAGTTTGTATATATAGAAATATCAGAAACCATTTCTTAAACCAAACAACACATTTAAATAATATGAGAGCTGTGCTCCGTCGATTCGAACGGTTGTGATGTACATGGCAAGCCCAAATTGATTTCCTTAGAAACTGAAGATCGTCCAACTTTGGTGAAGAAAGAGGTCTCTTTCATTAAGACATTGCACAGGTTCAATGACGACATTCTCCAATATTAGTCATCTGTGACTTTTTTCTATTTTCAAACTTGAAGAACTGGCTCGGTGGGAAATAATTGATTTAAATGATCAAGTCATAAAGTCTTAAAGAGATCAAAAAAATATATTTTTTTATTGAGATGAATCAGATATTTTTAATTATCATTGAAATTCTTGACTATTTCAAGTAGAATAAGTCTAAAAATGTTCACTACTTTTTTTGAAAACAATAGTCACCCATCGTGAGTCATTCATTGTTCACTTGCAATATGCGGCAAGAGTAGAAGCGCTTGACTCATGTTGCTGCAACATAAGTTCTTTTTAATCCTTAATAGGCTGCTGCCAACTTTACAACAGCATCAAATATTTTTCCCTACACGAGCATAAAAGATGAAATAATGGCAACACTAAAGTTAATATATCGTAACAAAAAAATAATCGACTTTTTTCGGGAACATCACATTAGTGGTACCATAAAAAGTATAGCATTTTTACTACTCAAATCAGACGCACATAAAATTTAAGGTTAAGTTAGTTGCCTTCTTTTTTTAGCAATTGCAATGGTAGCTGCTTAAGAACCACCAGCAGCAGATTAAACTTGGCTAAAGCTCATAAGATCAACTTTGGATTTGCAAATTATTTCCTTCGTAACTTTTATACTTTAATTTAGAAAGGAAAAGTTCAGAGGTTGCCACATTTTTACAGCATTTGAAATGCACAACAACAAAAGCAATGTCAGTCTAGCGTTAAGTGAGGGGTTTTATGTGGATGCAATGTTTTGCACTCTTAATTACTTAGTCTAAGATTGTGTCTTAAGCGGACTCCATCCAGTGCATATGTTTAACGCAAGACGCGCGAATGTGTCATAGAACTTTTGATGGAGTTTTTTTACCAAACCAATTGTTTGGGTAGCACTGAAATATACCAAATCTCAAATCAAAAACCAATCGCTATAAATTGTGTCACATTAAGGCATAAAAAAAAAATAAATAGAAAAACATTTAATTGAGTGTTTTAACTAAACCAGCAATTATCTAACGAATAGCTGACAACAATTGTTGCCCTTAAGGCCAAATTGCCAAGTTAATTGCAAACTTGAAATGGCGCGAAAATTAAACCAAAAAATTGCAAAAAACTTACGCCCTAAAAATTTTGTTTTGGTTTGTACTTGAGATAGCGATTTTTTTTGGCACAATCATTGCAAGAATTAGCGAAAACTTTACAGCAACTAAATTTCTGCCAATTTAAGCAACAGCGCAATTTGTTGTTGACAGCTTTTTCAGTAACTTGGCCAAGTTCCTTTGCCCGCCTGTAGGTGTCAACAAATAAGCGCAACATTTTCGCAGAGAAAAAACAATAAAAAATCAAAGTCAATGAAGCTTGGGGACTACAAATTGCAACTGCAACAAAAAAAAAACGTTGCACCAGCAATAATGAGTTCTTCAGGGTGATAATTGCAGAGAACACAACAGCAAGAGCACTGAAAATAATTTGCGTTATTGTTGTTGCTATTTTAGAATTGCTGCTAACACAACAACATTTGACATGCCGCCTTACAAATTGGCCAAAATGTGGGCTTACACTCAGGTGGGCTTTGCACATGGCACTTTCTGGGTGTCTTGCGCATGCGCAACACTCAAGGTTGCTTGTTGCAATTTTCATGCGGTAGTAGTTGTTGCTGCTATTGCTGCTGTCACACTTTGGTAGCAACTTAAGCGAGTAATTAATGTTGCAACTCAGGGCGTTGCTGCTGCGTCTGCAAGAGCAATGGATTCAATTGAATCTGACATTTATTAATTTTCAGCGCAAATGAGTTTTCTGCAGCGTCTTTTTTTATGAAAAGCGTGCTCGATTACATCATTCGATTGCACAAACTACAAAGTAGCAATCTGTTCAACAAGTGCGGGCGTGACTTACCGTTTAATTAAGCGCCTCCTTGGATTCGCTTACCACAATACAAAATTACGTGCAACTTACCTATAAAATAAAGAAAAATTACAATTACAATTTGACTACACATAGCAACAACAACAAAATACAACAATTAAATTAAAACAAAAATGTCAAGCTTTTTTGATTTATAGTTCAATTTGTATGCCAACCTTTAAGTGAACAAAAGGTAATTCGAATTTAGTGCATTACACAGCCCATAACTTAAAAGAAGCCTTAAAAGGATAAAAAACTTGGCCAACAGCAGTAACAGGGGCAAACGGAGTTATGACGCGACGTTGACTCGCCCAAAATGAAAAACCTCACCTAATTAGGTATTTGTAAGCCCAAAAAACCAAACCGTAACCTACCACAATGGAACAGAAAATGTCACCAAAATGTTGGCACAAAAAAAAGGAAAAATTACAAGAGTGGCAACGCTTTGACCCACAGTGCACCATAAGCTCACGAGTGCAAACGGTGCTGGCACACGCCTTGGTTTTTTAGTTTATTTTCTCATTTTCTTTGAATTTTCCTATTACAATTTCAGCGCCTGGGCAAGGCCATTATTGTTGTTGGTGTTGTGTATTTTTTCAATAAGCCACTTTATCATTGATAGGCAATATGATTCCATAAAAATATCTGCGCCAACATATCAGTTGTAGGCTTTTGCGTTGTAATCATTACAATGCTGCGATATTTCATGGACATGGTTGGAAAAATACATCCTGCAAAAAGAACCGAAATCTTACAAAAATTGGCGAAATTGACGACATTTCATTTAATGAGTAAAGCACCAATAAAGATTTGGAACAGTCAGGGTTTGAACCGACTAACTTAACGAAATGATTATCCATTGTACTACCACGGTATATTTAACTCAGATAGGTTAGGTGAGGTCCACAAATAAGAACTTTGCGTCGTCTTCTAGCAAGTGCGGAGCAGCAACATAGAAAATCTTTGATGTTTTCCTCCACAAAGGCGAATTTCTGATCTTTTTGCATGCCTACCGTTCATACAGTGACCAGTTATCACAATAACAACTGATAAGATACTCTGTCAGGTGCAGAATAACAGTGCTACAGAACGGTTGGCTTCACATTCCGGGCGGAATTGCCCTATTATATGGCATGCTGACTACATCGGTCTTCAGTAACATATTGCAAACGACATGCGAATGCTTTTTCCTTAAGAAACCTTTCGCTGAAATGTTTGGACAAAGATTGCAAAAATTTGTTGTCTCTGTCCGAAAGGAACTCATTCCACGATTCAGCAATGGTGTCATATCCTTTAATTTGCTAACTGAATAACTAAGGTGATTTTCTTGTGAGGTCGTCATGAAAAGCTGTTGAATAAACATTATCTTTGAGCATTTGAAGCCAAAAGTAACTCAAAAAAATTTACGTTCAAGCGAGAAAAAAAATTACACATATCCCGGAATATTTCCAGTAATAGAAAAAAAAATTTACTCATAAATAAATTCACAAATCACTCAAAAAAAAAAAATGTAAAGTGATGTAAAATAAAAATTAAAATCTTTTTAAAAAGAAACTTTGCACAAAAACTAATGATAAAATCGTTCAGTATATTAAGTCAAAATGAAAAAAAAAAAAACGTCAGTAAATCAGCATATCGAACCGGCTTACCCAGACTAATTGGCTTTTTGCGACTGTGCACGCCTAAATTGGCAGAATTGCACTGCGATTCCGCTGTTTCATTGCGATTGACAAAGACACAATAACTCATTTTTAGTTTGATTTTATCGACAAGAACGAAATAGGGAAATTTTTATCAGTAAAGGCGTGCGCAACTGTAACAGTTGGCGAGGGTAGACCAATTCGATATACTATTTTTTGCATTCACACTTGCACTTCTAAAACCACTACGCTCAATGTATTATCATTAAAATTTGCTAAAAAAGTGCAGAAGTTGTTCAGTTTTTAATTTATTTGAAAATTTACTTTGTCACATACAAGAACAAATATCCAGGTTTGGTTACGAAAGTACTGGTTTTCATAGCCATCGCTTTTAATGTGTAAGAGACTAAAACCCAAGCTCTTTAGTTTAAGTGAACTAAAAATAATGTACAAAAAACTACTCAAAACTTATTCAATCGCTGAAGACAAATCATCGTCTGTGGGCTGTTTTGATTCAAGCACTCATTTGGTTGGGTTCCAAGCGCCTCTTTTATAATTTACTCTTTCGAAAGCCAGTTTTCTTTTGTAATTCATACCGAATTTGAGATAAGCAATATCGTACTTTGTATACATGCCACTTTCTCTCAAAATCAAAGTTTTTATTATTGACAAGGATATTTACATTGATGTAAATTATACGCACTTCTTCACATTTACTTTTAATCCCAACTAAAAAAAATCTCCACTCAGACGAAATTGCGTCATTTACACACAACATTTGCTTCAATACTCGCCATCTCTTTATCTCATTCTTGCAAACCATTGAAATATCAGCTGTCATTGGCTTAATTTTGTTTAATTGGATTATGAAACAAAACGTCACTTTAAATGAATTCAGTTCAGTGCCGATTGATTAAACGCTGACTAAAACTTTCGTTTTCAATTGCGACCGTCCGCCGTCAGCTGACAGTTGCCGTTATTAGATGTGACGTTTGCATGACCCACTGAACCAATCGTCACCACCACTCCCACAACCAACGCAACTTTTTCAGATTTTGCACCTGAGCAGCAGACTTTTGTTTTGGCTTTGGCTTTTCGGCCGAATTAAGGCAAACATTGCGCGCTCACAGTCAAAGCAACAAACTTTGTTGCGGCACTTGGACAGTGATTTCTTCAGCAACGCTGTAAGCGCGGCTAACGTTAATGTCGTTGCCATTACCGCAGAATATTATTCGTACAAAAGGTTCTTTATGCTGTGCTCTGAAGTTTTTTGTTCGATTTGACTGTGATGAATGAGTTTCGAGCGTAGAAAACGTCATTTAAAAAGCCTTTGGTGCGCGTTATATATAAGTTGGTGTTACGTTTTGACTTTATGAACAAAATCTTATGCAATAAAACACAACACAGTGACATCGACAAAAAACGTAACAGCGGTTCACGAAAGCCATCATAATTACAAGCATTTAAAGCGCCAACTATGTACGACAATATTTCCTTAAAAGATTTAAGCGCTGCTCTTTCATGTGGCATACACAAAAAGCATTGCACTGCCACCAATGGTCAGAAGACAATTTTGGCACTTTTACTTTTTCCAAAAACTCTGCCATACTCGTCGCTAGTTAGCTTTTTCGTATTAACTCCGTTCATTAGATTTAGAAAAAGTATTCAAAATAGGTAAAAACGTATTAGAGCGAGCAGTGCGACAACGGGTTTGGGGACAACGAAATTGACAACAGTAGGTGCAACATGCTATTGCGCCTGTTTTTGTATTTTTCATTTTGTTTTCCTTGTCATTTGCGATTTGTTAAGGAGAGCCCAATTTTAATGTTGTCTATAAAACATGAGCTTATGGATCAGCGTTGACACCATTGGAAGACCTTTAAGGCACGATTTATTGCACAACATGTTGCAGCATTGGTGAAATAATAAGCAACAAACACACACATCCATAATCCACACACTTTCTAAAGGTAAGAGCTCGAGATTAAGTGAAGCGGAAAATTCGTTCTACTTTAATATTCAGATGAACAAAATATAGTTAAATCTCTCATTAAAATTCAGGAAATCCTGCACAGCCTAGTAAATGCATGGGCTTGCAATCCAAAAGTCGTTCTGCTCCTTGCGGGGCATCCTGAGTAATGCTTCGTTGAGTACAATACAAAATTATTGTCTACCGTAATACCTGACAGATATCTTGAGTACTTCAAGATTAACTATGTTTTCGAACATCAAGCTACCATATAGAAACAATAACAGTTCACTAGTGCAAGTCTGCTTATTAAATATTGAGTTCATTAGTAATTCTAAGGACCTGTATCGATACTCGACCATCAACTTATTATAGCAATTCTTCACAAAGCATACGGATTTGTCAACTACATCAAAAAGGACTTAACTGACGCAAAACTTTATGAATGCAGGAGTGAAAATAACAGCTGCTTGTTGTAGTCCCCATAGTCTGCGGTGGCAACAAACTAGTGATGAAAATGACAATTGGCTTGTTAGCATAAATGCTTTCTATTTAACTATAAACGCCTCAATGAAAGGCCCAACAAGATCTTTATACTATATTAAAAGATGTCCACCCCCTCACAACTTGCTTTCAAAATAACATTTCACCGAACTTTCACACATGAACTCATCTCACAAAATTGTCGTATTTTCGCATCTTTTTATCACGAAAGCAGCAGCCATCATTTGCCAGAGTCCTTGAGAATTCATATGGGGCGATTACTTGTGCGTTATCTTGATTTACAAACACATTTTCATCGCTAGTGTTTGCGAAATAATAAACAGCAGCCGTATTCCAAGATTTGTTGTTACAGTAGCTAACTCATAATCAAATCAAACTACATCGAAGAGGAGATAACTTAGATCAAAGTGCATCTTTTTGGAATAATCTGACGCATGAGTGACCTTTAATTCTATTGGAGCATAGAGTCGACAGAGTTTTGACAAAGGGAATAGTTAGGGAACAGCTTTTGCGCCAACTGCACTTGACTGTACACACAGAGCGAATGAAGAAAAACAAGCTGTGTGGATCTGCAAGACACAGCCTTCTTGTAAAAAAAATAAAAAGAACATGACCAGCACACTGTCGATCTAGCAAACTGCAAAAATTTTGTTTTATAATGAGGAACATGATGAAGTTAATTCCTTTAGGCAGAAAAATACCATCGAATTCATATAACATAAGTAGAGATTCCAGTTGTATTGTAGTAACTCCATCATAGAGTTAATAAAGAGTCATTTAAGACCCGAACAACTCTTGCTAAGATCTGTTGTTCAGCACCGAGTTAGCGCTATATTCTACTTTGTTGGTGTAGAACAAATTCATAACGTTTCAGACACAGATTCATTAATCAATCAGACGCTCATTAATGTTGTTGTAACGTTCGTAGCCTTGACCTTTAGTTTATATTCAATAGCTATTACATACCACCATGCCTACTCGTGTTGAAGTACTTTGCGAACATTTCGTTATGATTTTTTGTATGATAGCCGCGAACCTTTAGCTAATCACGCTACTGCTCAAGCTCCGAAAGTAATTACCAGCTACAAAGGGTTTTTTAATGAATGAACCGCGCGCGTTTCAATACTTTAGTGCAAACAGTAGCAAAAACTATGACTCTTCATGTTCTTCTCACACATATGATTTCATCTTAAGCCTTTAAGCAATGCTTTAAGTAATGGCTTGAAGTAAGACTGGCCATTTAACTGGTCTTAGCTAGTAAACTGATAGCGACAACTGCAGAGGATTTTATTTCACTTAAGATTTCTTTCTATTGCCCTTTTTTTAATTGTTGGTGTTGTCATAGTTGAAAATTTAAAGAAAAATATTTTTGCGATTTAGCTATGAGCGCTACGAAGAATGAAAAATAGTGCCAAATATTGAAAAACTAATACCCAATTATGGTGCACCGAAGTTGGAGATCATATTTCCATAGCTAAGTCTGCTAAAAGTAGCTGTGGCGATGGAGAGCTTGATAAACTCTTGGGTGGAAACTGTACAATCATCTTTTACCACATTATGTAGGCTATACCATAAATGGCACCTTACAGTGTCACACACTTGCCTCCACCCGACCGACGAGATCGAAACGACTGCGACTCCTAAAAACAAAATAGTTCATTCCGCATGAAAGTCAGACCCCATTGAAAAATTTAATGGGATTAATTGAAGGAATATGGGATTGATCTAGCAGTCGATAATAAGAAAGACGACGCCAACCGTTGCAACCTCAATTCTTGTTCCACAAACATTACGTTAATTCATAATTGGCACCCATTCCATATTTGGTACTAAGTAATTTTCAAATAGGTGTTTTGTTCACGAATTTTCGGTAAAAATCTTTTCGCCAAACAATTTAATTTATTTAGCTCTCAAAACCTCCGAGACTTATTAATTTTCCAAAGATTAAAAGTGATTTTGTTGTAATTCTCATGATAGCTTTTGCAAAGCCCACTTTGCATTCTATTAACATTGGCTCCACTTGCATTCCGACTACGTCGGTCTCAAAGAAACCCACACAAATTCTCAATGCATTAAAAATAAGTCCGCGCGCGATTGATTATAAATATTTTTTGAGACAAGCAAAGAATTCGTAAAAATTGCTTTGCATTTCTCCTCGCCATCGCTGGAAAAGTACCAACAAAGATGTTGACGAAGAACACCGTTGTCTGCAACCTGGTGGTGGGTCCACAAAATCAGCTAAAGCAAAAAAACAGAAACTGCAGTGAAGTAAAGAACAGCATAGCACATTTCAGTTGCATTTGCGGTATGCAGCATACGGCATGCAATGCACTACTCTGCTTTGCAACTCTGACCCTGTTCATTCGGTTCGTTCAGTCTGAGTCTGATTCATGCTTGGCCAGAATTTTTTTTTTTTTAACTTAGCTACCGTTAGTTATGCAGATCCAGAAAAAAAGACATAACTTTGACATGCAGCAGTTGGCTGTTTTCGTTTTGACCTCGTAAGCTCCTCACAAATTCAAGGCGATAAAAATGCATCGCTGAGTTTAACTCAAGCGACAAGCGGAATGCATTGCTTAGCTAAACTCTTCTGTACGATTGACCTAATTAGCGTGGTCTAGTGTCACGTGTTTGTCGCAACTGTTGCTATCCCGCTGTTTGTCAGGTTGTTTCTATGCCATATGTTACCATTATCAGAGCATGCTTGATGTGGGGTCATTTTTAATATGCGAACTTTGTTGAGTTTGCAGATTATACTGCGAACGTGAGCTTAAGGAGCAATAGAATATAAATTTTTTAACTGAGTTTTGGTACAATGATAAAAAAAATTCAAAAATTTAAAAGCAAAATAGCTAAGAATTACAGGAAAGGAAGCTTTCATAGCTATAGCTAGAAGGTTGCTGAGCAGGATTAAATTATCCTTGTAAAAGTCTGTTGCAAGACGTTTGAGCTAACCATATTTCAAACATGAAAGTTCTCAGACGAGCACTACAAAATTTTGAATCAAATAGACAAGTTATGAAATACATAAGTAGCCAAATATGGAATACTCTGTACCTATCAGGCCAAAAAATATCGAATTGACAGAAATCAGAAAGCATCAGTGCTTGTAGAAGTGAATCGTGCATATTATCAAATTAAAATATATTAAATTAATATGGTACATGTGTCTAATTATGGAATACTGAATTTGGATACAATATTTTCATAGATAAAGTCCACAACAACTTTTTTCCACCATTTGATATGTTTTCTCTCTTTGGCATCGGACATGTATCATCGTGTGTTTTCACATCCAGTCTACAAAATTTAATCAAATGAAGATGCCCACAAGAAGATATAATCCTTTTAAATATTAAAATAAACGCTTACCTTAAATTGCTGCTAAAGGCAATCACTGGTGTTGTTCCTTGCTGATTCATGGCGGTTATCGGCATGCGTGGCTTCAACGGCGGTGGTGGTGATGACTTTGTTGTGCCTCCCACTTTCAGGGGTGTCGTGACTATTGACTTATTGTTGTTGTTGTTGTTTTTGCTATTATAGCTGCTGTCACTAACGACGGAAGGGTTCTCCATTATGGGCGGTATATTAATCATAGCCGCAGGATTGTGTGGCCGTTTACGATTTGCATTCATTCTTGCGGTTGCAGCTGGCAGCGGTGGTTGCTGACTGCTAATGCCTAACCCGCCATTGAGTATAACTTTATATGCCTTGTTGCATTGCTGCGCCATACTCGATGCTGGACGCGAAGCCTGCAACAGATCGATGGTAGTTGGCTTTTTGGGAATCGCTGGCGGTGTTTGCTTCTCCCCACCGGATGAGGCAGATGTAGAACGATTGTAACTGGTGGCACTGCCGGCACCGGCTGGTTTACGTGTGGATGAACCAGCAAAGCTGTTCCGTCGATTTGGTGACGGTGCAAGTTCACTGCTGAGCATAAGACTGGTGGGTTGTTGAGATGTGAAGGGCTCGTAATTTGGTTGTCGATGCAGAATTTCTGGTGGTGGTGGGGGCAGTGGCTCGTCAGAAAGATTTGCATCCAATAGTTCAGCTGGTGGCGGTGGTAGCTCAGGCGATGGTACGCGCAAATTTGGATTTTTTGGTGGACGCTCGGGTGCCCAGTTCTCAGTGACTGTTTGTGGGATGATGAGTGGAGGAGCAGTTGGCGATGCTGGTGCGTAGTATTGATGGGGTGCTCTTTGGCGATGTTGTGCCAAGGCGACAGCTTGTTGCTGCAAGACCTTATCACGTAAGGCGGCGTACTCTGAAGCGGAAGATGTACGACGCGCTGGCAGTGAGGCACGACCACGTGGTGGTGGTGGCGGCGGTGGCATACCGCAATCATTGAATGAAGACTTCTCTGAGCTGGAAATGTTCTTCACTGATTGCGCTTGTAGTTTCTCTTGCGACGCACGCATGTACTGATCGCGGAATTCTGCGTAATCGGATGCGGAAGAAGAACGTCGCAGCAATGTTGGCATTAGTGAACGTGTGCGCGGTGGTGGTGGCGGCGGTGCAGGTGATGGCGGCTTGTTAGGTGAAGCTGCTGATGTTTGGTCCAGTGCTGTCGAACCAATGCTAATGTTGTCCTCGGAGAGGGAAGGCATTTGCAACGTTTGGGCTGATAAATGTTGTCCTGGCATCATGCACATTGGTTTGGATACGTAGTGCAGCTGTTGTTGGTATGTGGCTGTTGGTGTTGTTGACGCTGCTGCTGCTGTGCCAGCAGCAAAAGTATTTGGTAAAGAATTTCTAAGTATCTGCTGTTTAGCGATTTCTTTCGCTGATGCGGTTGGTTGGAAGGAATGCCGCATTAGCTGCTGTTGTTGCAGCAACAGCTGTTGCGACGGATGTTGTTGGTAGATGCTGTGTTGTTCTTTGGCATTTTGCTGCTGCTGTTGTCGTTCGAAATACGATTGGACAGCATTCTTTTGAAAAGCCTTGAGCGCTGGGTTTGGAACACGATGGGTTTTGCTGGGATCGATGTATGAATACTTTTGAGGATGCGGTTGTGACGGTTCATTGCTGCGTTCAAAGTCATTAATGAGCTCGGCAACAGATTGCCAGCTGGCTTGTGCTGATTGTTGTTGCTGTTGTTGTTGCTGCGCTGTTGCAAATCTGTAAGATGGAATTTAAGAAAATTAGTAAGCCTAAAATTTCTTTCTAAGTATTAAGAACGACGTAGTTTTCAAAGACCGGACTGATAATCGATTTAGTAAGAGAAAATGATGACGCTTTTTGACTTGGAATATCATTATGAATTTTTAATTAGCGTCTTAGGACAGTCAGGTCATTTTGAACTACTCGTTGTGAAAGGCACTCACTTCATTTGCTGCCCGTTCGGTGAGCTAGATGACTGCTGCTGTTGTTGCGCCTGGCTTGGTTTCTGTAATCCCGAACTGTACTGCGGCTTAGGATGCTGCACATATTGGGATGTGTTGCTGTGAACTGGTTCTGTGTAGGTGCTTACTGGAAACAGTCGATGATTGCTGCGATACGAAGTCGCTGGCGTTGCTGAGGGTGATAAAGTTGCTGTTGACAATGTTGGCGATGTCGAACATGCAGCAGATGACACTGACGGCATCGCAATATTTGACGTAGAGCTTCCACTGCAGCTGCTTGTGATAACAGTTAGTGCGGTCGTGGCCGCTGCTGTTGGCGAAGCGCTATTAATGACCACAGTGCTACTCGCATGCGCTGGTGTCTCACTTCCCACTGGCATTTTGTTTGTGACAACTGCTGGCGGTTGCGGTGATATTGTCACTACCGCCTCGCTGTTTGATATCGTCACAGATATGCTTGATTTATGTTGCTGCGAGTCAGCCACAATGGAAGTCGGCGGCGTCGATACCGTTGTAACTAACGCTGAGGAACTGTTTGGCAAGTTACTGATGTCGTCGGTAATTTCTTTCTTGGGCGTAAACGCGGACAAATGCATCGTTTGCGAATGTGACGTATGCGATGGTGGATAGCTGGGACTGTGACGATGATTGGGATTGATGCGGATAGAAGACGATGACAATAGCATTGCTGTGGGTGGGGGCGAGTGATCACATGTCGAATGCGTTGGACTGACCTGTTGAGGAGCTGCAGTGTAATGCGACGTATGAACTTGCTGTTGCTGATGCGTAAGCAGCGCATGTGCGGGATGTTGTAGCGAGACAGTTGTTTGGTGTTGCTGCTGCTGTGGCGGTGGATGCAGCTCATTGTTGAGGTAGAGCACACTTTCGCTATGATGACGTTTTGGCGTACGCACGCGAGAACTGTGCACAATCAGCTGAGATGAAGAAACTGTAAAATATATGAGAAATATTCATTAGAACACATGTTTTTTTGGCGATGAAGATTGGATATTGATAAGGAATCCAATTTTTCTCAAAAAACTTTTTTGGATCTTTTTGATAAAAATAATTTGCATTTCATTGTATTTGTTTTTCTTTTATTTTCAATGAAAAAAATTTAACATTTTCGATCGAAATAACCCTAATTTTTGATTCCTTTTTCATTTATCAAAAATAATCAAAACAAAAATCAGCATTTTTAACAGTTTCGAATTTAATTTATTGACCACGATTCGGAGGAATTACAGTACATAAAATCGTTTTGTTCCAATCGGCATTTGACCGAAAAAAGTCCTTG
The DNA here is from genome assembly GCA_963680825.1 of Meiosimyza decipiens. Classification (NCBI taxonomy): domain Eukaryota; kingdom Metazoa; phylum Arthropoda; class Insecta; order Diptera; family Lauxaniidae; genus Meiosimyza; species Meiosimyza decipiens. Next base: position 80,119,746 of record OY804261.1, on the reverse strand, counting down.
AATTCTTAACTGAACTCATGCGATTGAAAAAAAACGCAACAGGCAACACACAACATTGGCGATAAATTAACACAATCAGCAACAAATTGTCCATGCCTGCAACCCAATCGCAAACAGCCAGTGGACGCGTGATTAACTTGGTAAATATCTCAAGTACTGTTACTAGCTAAAATTACCAACGACAACAACAACATACTGATGGTGTCCAATTAGCCAACACTCGCAGCAACAAATATGCAGCAGCATGTTCACTGCCATATGCAACAGTTGCAGCAGATAAAATTAATTTGCACACGGCAAAAGTTTAGGATCAGCGAAAAAGACAAAGAAACATTGATAGGGTGTTATCTATGGCCTTGCCAATAATTAAACACCCTACACTGCATCAGCACGAAAAGTGAAAATGCCATTCCTCTTTGTACATTAACAGTCCGAACCCTCACTAATATTGTTTAAATTTTGGTTACATTGCCTCAAATAATTCTCTCAGTATAGCGCTTAAAAGTTTCTGCTAGCATGGGTGGTGCCACACCCACTTGCGTTGACCCGCTTTTATCAGTATATACTTTCTTAAATCATTTCCAATATTTGTGTGCATATTAGTGCACTTAGTATAGCGTTTTAAGGATTTTGTTCATAAAGGAGATGCCACGCGATTTATATCTCTAAAAAGCAAAGCTCGGCTCTTACGGCAGCTACGTACATGTGAATGTACTTTGACTGTACCAAGCACCTTGCAAGATGTGGGTTAGAATGGGCTGAGGCGCGTGGCACCTCGCATGTACCAAAAACACTTAAAGATCAACGTGGATAGATCTACTTTGGAGTTGGCGTTGATTTATAATAAAGTGCATTGTTGCATGTCTGCCTCAAGTCCTTCTATGCATTACAAATGGAATAACAAAGTGAATTACCCGTGTGTAGGGGTGTTTTGTAGCGACAGAAGACTAATGAGTAAAAGAGAGTGTAGGGTGAGCGATCGAGTGACATAAGACTGCTGTATGCGGTAACAAGATCAGTTGTCGACATCGACGTCGCGATCATCATCATCATCAACGACAACAACAAACGTGTGACGTTGTTGCCAACTGCAGCATGCGCGAGCATTCAAATGTTGTTGCTGCCACTGCTGACGACACTGAAGCGAAACGATTAAGCAATCTAACAAGCAATTTATTTAACGGTGCATTGCTAAGTAATCACAACAGCAACAACAAAAAATCCGTCAAATACGTCATCGGCTACAACTGCAAATCACTGCGATCACTACGTTCATTTGTTGTGCATAAGAAAATCGTATCAATTTTCTGAAAAAAAGTGCAAAATTGAAGCTGAATCAAAGCGAAAAAGATCAACCACCATCAGCCTCTAATTGGCAAAACGAACTTGGACTTTACGCCACAATTAACGCGCATACACGTCAAATGGTCTGCTGTTGTTGTACGGCATGGTGTGCAATATGCGCCAAGTGTTGATCTGCAGATTCGAAATACTCGTAGGTACGAGTGTGAATGGCGTTTTACAGCATAGCCTTCAAAATTTGTTGTGTTTTTCCGCTTTTTAGACATTCTAAGTTTTCAGAAAATACAAAACGTAATGAATTGAATTGCAGCTGCAGTTGTTGGGGGTGTCTCTGGTGTCGGGTTGTCGTAGATGTCAATGAACTTTTCGAATTAAAACAATAGTCATTTTATCAGTTTATTCTAAGACCAAACAACATATTGACAATATCGTTTATAGAGTTCCATAATGAAAAGTTTAATAAATACCATGCCACATTAATTTTCCATTCAAAATTTTGATTTCATCAATGGATCCAACATAGGAATCAATTCTTTTGCCATGGAATCGATTCAGTGAAATATTTAACGTAGCTGCTCATATGCAACAATCCTTAACTTGCTGACAGATCGCTACGATCATTTTCTTTTAAATATCGTGAAGTTTAATTGAACGCAAAAATTAAAGTTAAATCAATTCTTTCCGAAAGATGCCAGTCAATACCGGCTGACGGCTCAAGTTTCTTAACAACATCAGAACAGCAACAATAACAACAGACAGTCAGCTATTTTATCGGCTATAAATCAACTCGATGTTGCACAGTAGCGCTCGATATCCAATCAAATTTTCCATTTGAATGACTTAAATTTCACGAAAAAAATAAAACGATCAACGTGATCAAGAGATGATGGTGGCAACGGCTACCACCGCTGTTATTGCTGTGACCACAAAATGTTAAATATTTTATTAAAATAAATAAAAAGTCTAGTTACAATCCCGTTTTCTTTATCCACTGGACAACAAAAGTGGGCTATCTTAAGCGTGTTACCACAAAAGAATAAAACGTGCCCGTCGTCTGTGGGGCAGACTTGGCTGCCTGCTGTTGCTGCAGAAAAATCGAAAATATCACATCACAAAGTGAAACGAAAAAAATAGACAGCAAAAATTAAATGAAAAATAAAACGTTTCATGAATGGGAGCGTTTTTTTTTTCTGCGACAACACGAAACAAAAAAACTGACGCCCGCATAACATTTCAATTCTATTTAGCATTCGACGATAATGAGGAACACACTATTTTTTTTCAAAGTTTTTAAAGACTTCAAAATCTAAATGGGAAATATGGAGTGCAGTCATTAATCAACATCAACAAATAAATGGATTTAAGATTTCATTTAACTTGTTGTCTGTGAAGTGAAACATATAACAATATGCGAGTAAAATTTGTTTCATACGCACAACCGTTCAAAAAACATACGGTTTCCGACGGGCACTATCATTTTCAAGGTTGGAAGATATGATGTACCAAAAGTACTTGGTAGAGGTTAAAGTATTGCGGAAAAGTTTCATAAGGTTCATAATGCTTGTGGTCATCATCAATCGATAAAATTGAGCGTCCGGGCAGCTTAATGATGTAAAGACTCTAACTTGTGTTCAGCAGGCCTGGTCAGCTGAAAATTTGGACAACGGCAAGCGAAGACAAAAATCAGTTCTTTTACGAAAATTTTGTTCCATAGCTTTGAATGGAAGTCTCCCACTGTTCAGTATTTTTATGTTATCCAAAGTCAATGAGCAAACATTGTAGATCATATGATTTTCTATCAAAAACAGGCCCTGTTTATTTTTTGAGTACGGTGATTTACCGACTGTACATGAAATGTGTAAAAATTATTCTACTCATCACTAGCAAACAATTAAATATCTGTGAGTTGCTACGAAAATAAATAGAACATCAAAAATATTGACTAACTAAAAGCACAATAACAAATAGTCATATTTCGGTTGCTGATGTCAAGCAGAACGTCATTGTGGCACGCCGATTTATTGCCAAAATTTAATAAGAAAAACTTTAGAAAGAATCGAAATGCTTGTCAACATTTTGTCTCATAACATTCTTTAAAATGTGAAAATTAACGCTTCAGTCAACTCTGCTTAATTGCATGAAACGGTGAGTGCTGACCCATTGCAAATTAGAGAAAATTTAGTTTTTCTAAGAAAATGTGAAATTCCATTTATTTCGTGTGGCAAACAAAGAAAGTGCTACCGTTTTGGATATGATGACAACTTTCAATGCTAAGATTACTGACTTGAAGTAAAAATTTGTGAAATAAAGTGCAAAGGTTAAAATTAATTCCGCGTAATGTGAAATGTAACGCTTTCTATTGTTTACTACGAAAGCATACACTTTTACCAATTGTGTTTCAAAGAGACACAATACCTTCTTAGAAAAATATGAGTTTTCTTATCTTACCTGACTCCGCGACAGCTGAATAACCTGTAGCATGACTCGCCTCAGAGACATCACTCATAGAACCCAACCATTTCAAGGTTTCTGTTGAAGAGGTGCTTTCGGAGCTGTTATTGTTGTTATTATTGTTGCTATTGTGCTGCAGATGATCAATACTACCGCTACTGCCACTCCCACTGTCACGCCCATTTAGCGCAAGTAGCAATGGTGTTGGAGATGGAGCAATTGAGTTACTTGACACCGAAGAGAGATCATTTTGTGACCAGTGATGCGATTGACGCGACAGCAATTCGCTCTCTTGACGTAATCTAAGAAGAGAGAAAGAACATCAATCAAATGCGTACATGTGTTAATGTTTAAACAAATTGTGCTACAATTTTATTGAGGAAATAATTTCACATTATTGCTATGGTTGTTAAACCAAATTTAATTGCTTATGCCCAATGGCGATGGGAGTAAACGTGCAACTGTTGTCTCTCAGTTTGCCCGCACTCGAACCATGGTTAAGCTTGAAGAATTTTAATTCATTTTTATGCTTTATATTCACTAAGCCTGGTGTTTCTGAAATGGATAGCTATTGTGCCAGCGCCTTAATAAAAAAAGTTTTGAATACTCATATTACACTGAAATGTGTGCCGAAAATTAAAATTAATTCCAATTACATGAAAGCAGTCACAATAAAGATTCTGTTTTGAATAATTTATTATATTGTGCGCATTGGAAACTCATAAAAACCTCATAAGTTTCATGTTAACGATGGTGACAGCGGACGCTACAGTCGATCATAGCCGTTTGTCATACACATCATTTTAAGGTTTCTGGAATTTTTGAAAACCTTAGTTTGCAAAGACTATCTAGAAGATTTTGTTATTAAATTTTCGAAGCATTTTGTCACCTTACCAAAAGAAGTATGCGAAAAAAAAAAAAATTAAAAATAGGTTTGAAAAACGCTAAGCTGGCAGCAGATACGAAGATGATTTGTAGTTTATAAGAAGGCAACATAACCAAGCCTTTCACACTGTCATAAAAAATGGCCAGTTTCTCATTTATCGCATATTGGAGCTAAAAGTCATACGAATCAAACGTCAAACAGAACTTTTATCAGTTCGCTTACAACAAAAAACAGAGCTACTTATGTCAAGGCTGTGATATTTTTTCCACAAATGTCAAAAAATTCATCATCGAACAGCTGTTAAGACAAACAGTAAACCAACGAGTAAAGGAATTTAAATGGAGTCTGCAGTATATTTGTATGCAATGCTGAGGATACGCGTGCAAAGTTGCACAATCTCACCATCGAATTTTAGAAAATTACTTGATTTGCAGCAGTACTTAAAAAAATCACTAGTATTGGCACTCTGCACTTCTAAACAAAACGCTGACATGTGGAAGCTATTTTTAAAATGCAATAGAAAAACGAAATACATCAGGACTCTTTTTGATGGCAGTGTGAATTCCTTGTTGATACAAATGATATATGTATATGGTCTGAAAAGATATCATCCAAACAAAATAGTCGAAAAATCCGTCTCTTCGGTGGAAAGAAGTTTTAATATAAATACTTACATGCATATGTATGTGTAGAATGGATTTTTGGTTTGAGTTTTTTTTTTGCTTAATTTTGATCAGATTACCAAATAATTTAAGAAAAATTCTTAAAGTGGCCAGCTTTGATATTTCAAAAATTGACAAGATCGAGTGTAGAGTGCGAAATGAAAATGCGGTAATTATTTTTATTGCCATGTTATTGTTGTAATTTATGCTGCTGCCGTACATTTCCGATACACAAGAGCTACGAAAATGCTGCTGTTTCGTTTTAAATGCGGCGTGCAATAAGCGCAAACATTTTGTGTCTTTCACAAGGAATGGTTTTGTTTCAATTGTAATGTGTGTCATTATTGATATTGATTGAAGTAGTGACTGTAGAACAAACAACGTCATTTAATTAATCAGAAGTAATTGGTATTCGTTTTGAACAAAAATTCAATGAATATGACTATTTAACAGGAGCAACAGCCCTCTTTCGTGGGGCTATTGAATTAAAATTTAGTGAATATGAAATCTTAAGAACACCGGAACAAAATCTTAAGCTTCTACGACCAGAGAAGATAAATCCGAAAGACTTGTGTCCCAAATACAAGTCTGTTTTCAATTTATATCGATCACGTGAGAATTACGAGACATTCTCGTTACATAGTACATGTGATTGTTCATAGGAAAGGGACCTTATCTTCCATTTTATCGAGTATTTGGTGTTATCCCAGAGATTCACACAGTCTAGGCATTCGGCAAAAAAAAAAAAAATAAGTGGAAAAAATGTAGCATTTAACAAAAAAAAACAAGAAGTGAATACGTTCACATAGCAGAGTAACTCTGCCGTGAGTCTCCTATAAAATCGGTGAAATACTCATTTAGAAAAATCAACCCGTCAGAAAAACAGATTAAATTTGAATAACGAAGGGCGAAGAACATTCGTTCTGAGTAGTAGAATATCCAACTATTTTCTCGCTTGCAAACGAAGCCTTCTTAAATGAGGAAAAATAGCGAGTTCGATTGCAATGACCTTAGCGATACTTTGATAGTTTTGCTTCATACATATATATAGATTAATCATCATCAACAAGGGATTTTCGAGTATTTATTAAATGGCTCACCAACGCGAAAGGTTCGACAAATAACCGGCTCACAAAATGATCGCTTCAATGTTGGATGGGAGTGTAGAAAAAGTACATTAATGAGTCAGACGATCAAAAATATAATACTCGTATGAGACGACCCTATCAACACAAATTTTCATAATTTTCCTTTTTCAATGATACGATTAACAAATTGGTCATTGCGCCAAATTTAGTTTATCGTTTTAATGGAAACAGATTTTGATTTTAGTCTCCTTCATTTACATCATATTTAATTTCAAGTTTGCTATGGCTATTTTATCTTTTTGTTGCTATTGCCAACATTAGCATTAAAGTACAACTGAATGTCAATCGGTCACAAAAATAAAACAATCGCTGGAATGTGGTCAACAATGTTGGGCGTCTAGACCGCCACATTCGCCAGCAACAATAAAACACCAACAAAAGCGTTAAGCCAATAATCGATTGCGTTACCAAAGCGTCTAAAACCAGAAATGAGACTCGCCTAGGCTTCACGTTGCAGCACGCAGATTGATACTTTTTGCCAAAAAAAACAGAACACAAAGCGTAACGTATGCATATCGTTACGTTAAAGTTTTTGCTGGCACTTAGAGATTTGCAAAACGAGATTAGACCGTGTTGCGTGGAGGTTGATGGTGTTTGACAAACAAAAGTAGAAATATCGAAAACATGTTGGATATCAAAATAGAAAACAATTCAGAAAAAATCGCAAAAAAGGTCGAACGGGTTCGGGCAAGTGTGAAATGAAAAAGAGGCTTAAAGAAGGAATTACAGCATTTTGCACTTAATGATAATTACTTTTGAAGCGTTTTTACCAGATATCGCCACTTCATATTTTCCTTGATGCTGAGTTAGAGTCTTTTAAGCTCTTGGGAAAACCCTGATTACTAACTCCAGCAATCTGCTTAAGTGTAAGTGCACGCGTTTTATGACACCAAAGATTTTGCTATTTCTACATTTTATTGGAGTTTACCATCAAGCAAACTTTGCTGTTGTTATTGTTCGCAACTTGTTCATAGGAATGTTGTACAAGTTTATTTCGAATTGTCAAGGTACTCCAAGAAACAACGCTACTAATAGAAACAACAACTACAGCTCACTAGCACAACTCAAATGGACGATACATTCAATCAGCAATGACAACAACATAGCATTAATTACTGCAATACTCGTCTGTGTTTGATGGCAAAAAAAAAATAAATAAATGGGGGGAAAATGCGAAAGCATTGGCCGCTTGCGCCACTGACCATATAACACCTTTTCAACATTTATAGCCGATCGAGGAAATGTTGAAAACGTGCTGCAGCAGCATGCCACAGAATGACAAGCCAGCAGTTGCCAATTGGCACTAAAAAATGTTCACGATCAATAAACGACAATATGATGTTGCTGGCGATGACGAGCAGCAATATGTTCTGCTGTTTCTTATGACAGATCGTCATGATGATCATGCTGTTGATAATCATCATATTGATTGGTCAAGTCTTGCGGCAATCGAGTTGAATTGAATTTTTTTTTATCTATAGCAATAGTATTCTTTTAGTAGATAGAAAGCGTATGTATCATGTGGAAAAATGCCTTACAACAACAGCTATGTTCTTAGGTCTTGACACTTAAATCGGAAATCTATGAAAGATTTCAAGGAAAAGAAGGATTCTATGACCTCATCAAAAAAATTACTGATTTAACTGAAAACATAATCTGAAGCCATTTAATAAATAGTAGAAACCTCGGTTGCTAAAATATATTTTATTAAATTTTGGATACCTCATTTAAGTTTGATTAAAATCGCATAGAAAGATGTATATAAGAAAATTATTTACAAGGATTCTGGTGAGAAGCAAAATCACACAAATTATGATCGCTAAAAACGATCTGGGATCTTGCTAAGGTATTGCCTTAACCTTAGAATCGTGCTAGGGGTACTGGATTCCCCATCATCTACCTCAGAACATTTTATATGAAAACGATACTGATTGTCTCGTAAACTTTTAATATTTCATAAGTCATTCAGCATTTGATTGTTAGGAGGTTATGCACCAATTAACCAAAATCGTCCTACTTTTTTCCATTTTTTTGCCCGAAGTATGCCGAGTATTGTAGTGAAATATGAGAGCATGGCCTTGAAAACTCTCTCAGTATGAGGTTTGAAAGATTTCGTTTGTATGAGACGTAGCGTGGCTTCTTTTAGAAACCTTCGTTTTGAACCACTTTCAGTATTTGTAATACATATAAATGCAGCACTCTATCAGTACAGCGATATACATGAAAAAGTTGTAGGGGAACCTTTTGATTTGTATGGACAGTAGGCGTGTTCGAAAGTTGATTTCGCTTTTTTCACTCTCACGAGTTTTAAGTGAAGAAGGCAAAAATCTACCAAATTTTATTAAATTATATAGCTTGATTTTCTTGTAATCGAGATTTCTACAGACGTACAGACTGAAACAGTTTAGGAGAAAACACTGATTACATAAATATTTTTATATGCCTTCCATACTCGTTCTATAAGTCATAGAAACGGCAATACAATGTGAATACACCCTGTCTGTAGGGTATAAAAATACAAGAAAATTGAAAAGGTGTGACCACTGCATTCTGCAGTTGCTGTCTTCTACGCACACACAACACCAACAATTGCAGCAATAAAAATGTTGGCAAAAAAGAAACCCAACTTACCTGTCTAGGAATGGCGTTGCTGAACTTGAATCCGAACTGGACACATAACTGTGATAGCCTTCCGATTGTGCATAAGACGACTGCTTCTGATGGTGGTACAACACTGGCTGATCGTAATAGGACGACGAACGTATGTTATACTCCTCCAGACCAGCCTGCGTTAGGCTGCATTGATCATTGATGTCATCCTGCAGTAAAAGAAAAAACGAGAAATCAGAATACAAAAAATATGAAAAAGTGCGTGCTAGTGGTACGACTTGATATGGCAAGAAGCACTCGCTCGTTGTAGGCAAAATGTTGCGCGTTTCACGGCAGCACACACAACACCAGTCATCAAACTGATCGTGATCTTATGCTGCTCCTCTTAGAGGAAATTTATGCGTTAGATGCAGTGCGTAACACACACAGCGAGCGGGCAGAGTGCCCACTTCGTTGGCTATGTTGATTGGCTTATATGCGCACCGTTAGAAATAAATTGACAGCGATATTCTGAGATATCAGCGGCATGAAAAATGTTCCCATTGAACTCCTTTCTACGGTACCAATAAAAATTTGTAATTTCACATTATCACTTCCTGAGCGCGATTAATTTTGTTTGACAAGATCGCTTGAATGAATCTTTGAGCTTTTGAATTTATAATGATTCATTTTGATGTCAAACACTTAACAATAACGATTTGTTTTGGTTATCGAAATCAGATTAAATGATACCTCCCAGGAGGTTCAGTGAACCTGCAATTTATGAAATTATTTTTCTCTTTCTTATGATATCTCCTCAACGTAATGATTCCTATTAGAACATTTCTTCAATTATACAGCGACATGCAGTGATAAGTGTTATTTTTGTGTGTTTCGCCTCTAATGTGCATTACTTGCATTTACCTTCGTCATAGCCATCGCCAACGGCGATCAACAACGCGATCGTTATCAGCTGTCGACGTTTTAATTCTGTTTTTTGTGCCCTAATGTGGAACAACAACACTTTTTCAATTTTATATTACAACGATGACACAAAGATTTTCACCATAATGAAATAACGGAGTCTCAATCTTCCGTGAAACATTACGCAATAATCATTTAGTTTGAATGATTTTTTTTTTTATTTTTTTCGAAAAGAAAAAACTATTTATAGTGCACAGTGGAATTGCTTGGAATATAATTGGAAAAATATTTTTCCTAAAAACGTACGATTGTACTCACTTGGGAGATAAAAAAATGTTTAGTGCACACAGCCATTCTCGTTTTTGGAAATAAAAAACAGTGGGACTTCTTGAAACAACAACTTTTTATTAGACAGGATTAAGGTTGTGTAAGGACAGTCGCCCCAAATTTAAGGGGGGCCCATCATATTTTGTGGAAACAAAAAATGAGGAACTTCTAGTATTTTTGTCACACCGTCAGTAGAGTTCATAAAAGCCAACTGTGGAACTCCTTTGGACACCGCCATTCTCATTAGCAAAATGTTTCAAGAAGGAAAAAAGTTCTTGCAATGACCATTGACCGTCATGGATGAAAAGGAGCCCGTTGGCAGCTTTCAGCCCCCATGTGCGCTAAATTTTATTTTTCACTAAACAGAAAACATTTTATAAGCAAATCAACGGTTGAAATCGCACAAACAAATAATATTGGCCAAATTGAATATGACGTACTGTAAATCTACCACCAGAATGGTTTAGTAACTGTTAGAGCAGTGCTGTACAGTTGATGTTAACATTTTACAGCACAGCAGAAACTGTAAATTGAAACAACATTTCAGGTTAGAATGGCACCTTCCCAGTAGAAATGTACAAATGTTTTCGAGTTTTTAAAAATCTTTCGACTTATTCAGTATATTTCAATCAGTGTTTCAATCACCAAAACCTTGGGGGGAGGGAGCGATAAATACAATTCCACCACTATTAAAAGGTCTTATTGAATTGATGTATTGCAAAATAACTAGTATCAGATCTTTGGGGGGGACAATGCCCTACCCAGCTCAACCGAACTGACGCCACTGTTTTCAATATGCTAGGGTTCTTAAACATTTTGTTATTTAAGCAATCTTTTGTATTTTTCAAAATTTTTAATTTTTTCTACATTTTTTGACTTCTGTATTTTTTTGGGCTTGTTCAAAAAATTTCTGCTTTCTAACAATTTGCAACATATTTTATTTGAACATATCGAAAAGCACTAAGTAAACACATCAAGCCGCGTGTGCTTGCACTCGACAGCTTCCCTTTTATTTCTAAAAGCTACGAGGCTGCCCCTGCTTGTTTTGCCTATATGCAAATTTCTAATACCGAGACCATTTATTTATATGTCTTATACATAGTTTTTAACCCATGAAATCGTGTAGCAATGGAGTTTACTTTAGTGAACCTACTCAAAAGCACATGGCTGTGGCGCCAACATAGTAATCCAGATGTCATTTTGAAATTTCAGCAACTATTGCCTACACTCAAAGTAAAACAAAAACTTAAGCTGCTTAATTTTTTCTGCATAGATTTTGGCATGTCGAGCGGTATATCCAGTAAGAACCACACAAAAATAAAAATTATTGTCAATGCAAATTAGCTCAAAGCCATTGATATGATTTTACTTGGCCTAACAAGTGGCTTAGAGGCTGTTGGAGTCTATTTCTCCTAAATATTCATAGCATTGATGGGAGAGACTTAATTCGTCATAATAGAAACATAATTGAACTTCTTTTAACAATTTTTTATGAGCGCTTAATTATGCAAAATCGCACGATAATTTGGTCTAAAAATTTGCTATGAATTGTAAATTGCTTTTTAATAATAGAGACTCCGCCAGATTGCAACATGAATCGAGCATTGATCTCGTTATTGAAACGTCAGTCCGGTCAGACAGTAAATCACACACTTTCGCTTTCATTGTTGCTCTTGATACTTCGATCGATCGAATCGCTTGGATCATTGGCTGTTGCCTGACATTGCTGTTGTCGTTGTCGTTGTTGTTGCTCTTGTAATTGTGGGTGAACTATTGTTTTTGTTTTCTCACTAATTTTCACTTAATGATCACTTGAAATGCGAATTTTGGACAAATTGCGTATCTCAAACTGACCGACTGACTATGCAAACGTCGTTTTTTTGTCTGTCTCTCTGAAGTGGAGGCCGTGTTGTAGTTGTGAGTAAGAGATCATTTGATAAGATCAGCAAAGAGTTGAAGGAGCTTTAACTACGAGCATTTGTTTGTCTGTCTTTCGGTTCATTTGCACGTTTGTATGGGGGTAAATCTCAACAGTTCGTCTCACTTTAATGGCCGAGTGCAATGATCATCTGTGGAGCTGTAATTTGACTTTGGAAAATACTTAAGTGTTGTGAAAAACAAACAATGGAATCATTTAATTGTTTTAGCAAATATTTGCTTTTTTTTCTACTCTGTTTGAGGATCTCAGTGAAATTTCACTGCAAATTTTGGGTCGTAATCAAAACTGTTGCTACAATTTGAAACAAAATTTGAAGTGAAGTGTTGGACAAGATCATCTGATCATTTGTAAAGAAAGTGAAATTTTGTTTTAACATTTATTACGTTTTAGTAGATTTATTTTTATTAAGTTATACAATAGACTGCAGCGAAAGTCCATAGGTATCAAATTAATCTTTTCAGCTCTTATCAACACATTCAACCTACTCTAACTTTTTCTACTCTTCCAACCACCATTAATTTTTTGAACTTTTTCACAAGACTGTAAATATTTTGTAAAATATTCAAAAAAAAATGTAAAGAAGTCAAGACATATTTTTTATGTTTCGAATGCATAGTTTGGAAGATATAGAATTTTAAAAGTTTTCAGAAGATTTTTAGTTTTTGCTATAAGTTTTCAGTAAAAATTGCACTAAGTAAACAGTTTTCTAAATTGGTTCAAATATTTAGAAATATTTAGCAACAATTGTTTGTGACCTTTGCCATTTTAGACCTCACCTGAGCCGCCTTTTTGAAAGTACCAAAATCGCTTTTTAACTGAGAAACTGTGATGTTTGTGTGAGGCGCTCCAATTGACAAAGAAGGACCTATGCATTAAAACAGAGATTAATTTTCACGCTTTCTTAAGATGATCTTTTTTGAGAAACTTCTAGAACCGATTGTTTTTTAAGCAGATTTGGTCCGAAATTCCAGTTAAAAAAAACTTTTTCTCTTTAGTACTTTTTATCGTAAAAAAGTTTCATTAATTGCTCAAACGAATGCACAATTAATGATTTATGACTTTATATTGTCCTCCACTAATTAAACCGAAACTGATGAAATTTGTTATTTTGTTTATAAACAAAAGATATGGAACTTGTCCTTCAAAGACTTACGAAATTGATTTTAATTTCTTTGATCCTATAAAAGAAAATACATTAAAAACCACATACCAATTCAGTCGATGGAGTGACATTAAAAAAAGTCTACAGCTTCGTGAATAATTAGCATACAATTGTAAGAGTAACGCCAACAACAAAGCGCAGCAATTCAGTGACAGCAACATTGTTGTTGTCAACAGCAAAAGCAACGACTTAACGCTTAATTATGACTAATTGTTGCGCATGAGTAGCCAGAAATGACAGCAGGCGAAGAAAAACCAAAACAAAACAAAAAGTTTTTAAAAGTCAGCGCTTAAATTACCATGAGCCATGTTAATCCACGCTGAAGGTCCTTTTAGACGCAATCGACTTGAGGTTTTTGTTTCTTCACCGAAATGGCTTATTTAAGCGCCGAAAAAGCGTGTCAACGACTGTCGTACAGATTTTTTATTTTACTTAAAGTTTTATTTTTACTTATGAGAAATAACAATACGAGCGCATGCAAAAAAATTTTTAAGTGTCATATAAAAGCTACGTACATCAGACATCTGGTAGCAGCTGCTAAAAGTTCATAGTTTTTTGTTTTTTTTTTTTTTTGTGGTAACATAAGTAAATGAACATTTTTTGGTCATAACAAAAATAATGGAAAGATGCCACTTCATGCAAAAAATAATAAAAAGAACAGAATTTGTTGTAATTTTGATTGATGCTCGAAAGATGTGGCTTTTAATTGGAAAAACAAGGAATTGCAAGACTTTAAGAGCAAAAACTTTTTAAGCCACTTGGTTGGAAGGGCAAATATTCGAATGTTGCAACAGTAGCAGCAGCAGCAGAAGCAGCATGCGTTTTTTGCTGCATTGAATCTTTTATTTATGGGCACAATTTTTTTCTTTGAGTTTGATAATTATAATTTGTTCTAAAGGGAAGATAGTTATTTTAGAAAAGTAAACAGCAATGATAATTCAAAAAATCACTAACTGTTGAGAACTACCACCAGTTAGTGACTGTAGATTACAATATCAGTTCTTCACATATTAGTTGAGTTATTACTGCATTTAAACAAAATCTCAGTTAATTTGAAGTAAGAAAAATTTAGTAAAAATAAAATCGCAAATAGATGCAATTAAATTTACAATATTTAATAATGTAAAATTAAACACTCGTACCATGGATAAATGAATTAAATTTCAGACAGGATAGAGATATTAAGTAATTTGAAGGCAAAGTATATGTAGTGTAGAGTAGGAAAAATCAAACCATTTCAGAGCAAAGTTTGTACCAAATGAATTAACCGCTACAGATAGCAAGTTTTGAAACTGCTTCTTGGGAACATTTGTTTCAAAGAGCGGGGCAATGAGTTCCAACATCTAATGGTGCTTACATAAAAGAACCAACTGCTGCGCTGATAGTTGTGCCTAAGAATTATAAGATTGAGCATTCTGACAGAAAGCGAAATTGCAATTTTTTGCCAAAGGTTTGAATATAAATGGGTGTGATATGGTGAAAGCAATTAGTTTTAACGTAAGCTAGCAGCTTACGTTAGGACTGCAAGTGAATATGTAGCATAATCAGTGGCACCATAATTCTTAAAGCTTCCATCGCTCGACGCAATTAGCAGAGCTGTAATTTTAAATGGAGCATATTTGAAACAGCCCAGCTGTTACGCCGATCTTTAGGCTGTAGTTCAAATCCTCTACAAGTACGACCAAGTATAAGCATAAGAGAAAGGTTGAGTTGGACGTCGTTAGCGTAAGAATGTTCTCCAGAACATTCTTAAATTTCTATTACAAAAGTACCAAAAAAGAAAATTTGTGTGCTTAAGATCAAAAACACAAAATTCTATTTTTTGTAGATGGTCCGTTTTGCTTGTGTGTCGATGATATGTTGTTTTTAAAAAATAAATTTTAAAATCGGTACAGTATATTTTGCGCGAAAGCGTTACATACCATTTCCATACAAACAATTTGATGCACATAAATCTGTAGTATAGAAACTAAGATCTGTGTGGCGGTAGCCGAAGTAATTGGATTTCTTCGATAAAACTTTAAAAGCTAAAACAATAACTACATTTTTTATGAAATGTGGAAAATATAAGTTCCAAAAAAAAAGTTAAAAAAATACCGAAGACCAAGCATACTATGTTTTAATTCAAAAATTTTAAAATGTTTACTTTTAAAGTTTTCAATCCATGAACTTGAACACAGCACAGCTCCAACAAAATCTGATTCATTCTTTCCCAATTTTATCTGATTCTAAATTTTTTGGTTTTCTTCCTTAGACCACTTGTTTGCTTCATAAGAAGATTTCGTGAGCCCTACTCGAAACACCTTTGACTTTTCGTTGAATGAAAATCAGCCACATGGCTGAAGAAAATTAGGTCATGCTCCATTTTTGCTGGACATGCAATTTGAGTGCAGACTTTGAATGCGATCCAATAAATTTTCAGTTAATCTGCTGACCATCAGCAATAGCAACAAAAACAGTCGGTTGTTCGTATTTTACAGCATCATCAATAAATCACTGATTTTCTCGCGCCAACGCATAACTCTTTGAAGAAAAAAAGAATCTTATGGGGAAACAAAAAAAAAAGCTCCGATAAAATTGTTACATGGGAAGCGAAATGAAAAAATAGAAATTTTCCCAATAACAAAAGCAGAATCCTGCAAATGTGCGGATGGCAACTGAAATTAAAATGCAGCAACTGTTGCACATGCACAGCAACATATGAGAGCATAAGCAACGTAAAGTATTTTATTTGGTTGCAGCAGCACACCACAACAAAGTTGATAGTTCTGGAGTTTTCAGATTTTATTTCTTTTTCTTTTTTAGTAGAAAATTTTGTGGAGGGCATTTTGGTAGGCCATGCGGATGTTAGCTACTTTTCAGCTTTAGAGAGTGTTCTCAGAACACTCTTGGTCGTTTACTGTGAATTAAAATCACGAAAAATGTTTAAAAGTATAAAAGTTTTGAGAAATTACAGAAATTTCTAAAAAAATTTCTGGACAAATACTGCCTAAGCTCTATAAAAAACAAGCCCCAAGCAGAGCGACTTTAAATTTAAAAAAACTTTTTATACTCAAAAAAGCATTTGCCGAAAGATCTGATTCCATTCTGACGCATTAATTTTTAGTGATATTTTAACTGGAGTCTGTTGTTGGACGAACATTTTTTGAGTTCTGAAGTCTTTTTTTCAAACTGCGTTAATTTTAAGATAGTGAAGCAAAGAAATAAAAAATTAATCAAAGCAAAACACTCCTTAGAGGTGTGTCAAATGTTGAACGATTTGCATAGAAATTTTGCTCAAATTTTATTTCCGCTTCGAGGAAATTTTATTAAAATCCATTTTTGGGAGATTCGCTAGAATGTGCTATTGTGTTGTCCGCAAAAGGGATTTAAAATTTTGAGCAAATTCTTCGTAGATTCTTCTGTTCATTGGATGATTTTTCCCTTATAATTTGGCTATGGCTTAAATTTCTACTTGGATTTCTTATGCTCACATATCAGCAACACCATAAATCAAAAAGAATCACTTTTACACTGTGGTAGCTTCTAGGCGGCGACTGTTGTTCATTTGTTGCTATAAGACCAATTACCCTACACCGATTTCATTGGAACGTCGGGGTCAGTCTGGTCTTCTAGGCAGTGGTAACCGCGACGAGACAGACAACGCGTTTCTTTCCTTTTGCTTATTTATTTTTTTTGTTGTTTGTCTTTGCGGTCACTCAATTTTAGTCGGCGGTTTGGTTGGTCAATTATTTGGTCAATTTCGCAATTGCTGCTGCGGGGTCTTACGATTGCAGTTCAACTTGTCTGCTGCCATTTAGCAACATGAAATGTTAAGATTTTTGTATTCGCAAAAGTAATAACTACCTATTTTTATTATGTGTCTCTCACAATGGTGAGGTCGGAGCTACCCAAATTCGCCGCAAGATTTTGCAAAAAAAAAAATTATAAAAAAATTAAAAATAAAAATAATGACATTAGTTGCTGCGATTTGTCTAGGGGGCAGCAATAACAGCCAGCAAAAACACAAAAAAAAATCAAAAATATGGAAGCACGAAATGTATTACTGAGTAGATTAACACAGCGACCAAATGACCCAGTAAGGTAAGGCATGCTAGAGACTTAGAGGAGAAGGGAAGGAAAATATATGGAAAATGTTGAAGAACAAATAAAAAGAGAAAGCTCGCAGCAAGAGGACATGTGTGTGGCTGCATAGAAACGAGAGAAAAGAGAGCTCAGTTTAGTTGTCATTGAAAGAGTTCTCAAAGATCTTTCAACTTTTCTGGCCTAAAATCTCCACAAGTTGAACGCTTTGCGTTCACATTTTCTTGAATGATCAAACGTTCCACTACATTCTGGTATCATTTATCGTATAATTGCCAAGTGATCTTACCGTTGTTGATCTTGTGAAACAGTTCAGTTTGCGCATTAAAAATAAATAAATGGCTTCCCTCGGGCCGCGTTGGTTAGTGATTTTTCTTTGATTCTTATTAACCAGTGCCTATCTATCTATCTACGTATCTATCTAGAACAATGCTAAATTACGAAAAAGTGATTGTTCATTTGAAGTATCATAATTTGATTGATTGAAAGGCAAACAAAAGAATAAAATACAACCATGGGGATTGTTCAAAAAGCGATCTGTTAATTTTACATTCGACACGATCGGTGAAATAAAATTGATAATCGTATCAATTTACGTTGCTGCTGCTGCACGCTTAATCAGACCTAAATTAAATCGATATAATTTTGTTAATTTTAATTAAGTTTTAAATGCCAATATTCGTTTAATTGAAATGATATATTAATAGCGCTCTAGGTGGTTTTCATTTATACCGAACTGTCGCAAGCACATGAAAGAAATGATTTTTTTTTTGTTAATTATATTTTTTTTACGTTATTACCAATTATAATTGCACCATGCATTATTGATAGATATTAAAACCAAAAACATCTGTGATAAATCGAATTACAATATTATTTTAATATTAAAAAGTTCAGTCCTTTTCTGGTGTCCGCCAGACTTCATCATAGATAGATTTTGGCTTTGGAAACGCTCAGTCAAACAGCACGTAATACACGGAAAAAGTAATTTGCTTTTCAAGCTTAAAATGGCTTTTCGATTTTATTTTAAGCAAGAAGTGATATCACTTAAGCAGCACCTTATAAATGAGTTACATTTCATATAAAACGTCTGTGACATATTACGGGCTTCAAGTTTTGAATCACGGATTATATCAAAGATGTGTCTTTTTAATTGCTACAAATATTTCCTAGGAACTTCGTTAATATGACGTATATTACCGAACGAATTATTGCGATTTTTGTCTCATGATAGAATTCGCTTTAATGAGAAAAAGCTGTGATAATCGTAGTTTAATTCCTTACAACTATTCACTTCACGCTTACCACTTTCTTATCTATCATTTTCATTAGTGGTCACTCAGACTGGAGTAGTTGTTAGGCAGGCGAATTTTCGATTTTTGTGTGTCGAAATAGTTCCTAACGTTTATGTTCTAATAAGTATCGCCTAGTTTTAGGCTTCCAAATCGTTGCGGGATTTTTTGCTTCTTCAAGAGAGTGCCAAATATTTGGGCGTAGTTCGATAGCCATAAAGGAGTTAAGGCTCCTAGCTCCAATATTATGAAGTCCTTCTTGGTCCTAAACAGTAGGAAGTCACCAACAAAATAGTAGGAAAATGCAATATAATCGTGTGTAGGATTCCTAGATAGAGCAACTTCATTAGCAATGAAAACGCGGACGACCTCACTAAGTAAGGCTCTAAAATTGACATAATTTCTAAACCTTACATTAAGGAACCAGTAGCTTTATTAGGGCAGAAATCGTGCCAAAATACATAAATTAGACTAATATGAGACGATGAAACATGAAAACATGCTGTACGTCAAGGGCAATCTCATCTGGCCATATTATGATGCTAATAGAACGCGAAAAGTGAACTCATTAGACAAGTATGCCCAGATAATCGTTGTTGGTGCCATTATAGTACAATATTTTGCAACCCAACATACTTCAAGACAGTGGCTTATTGACGTAGAAGATCTTTGTAGAAGTTCCAAAGACTCTGACGTCAACAAATCGGTGTTTCAAGGTATTCGAATGCAGCTCTTCGACTCTCTTGAAGACGTCGCTCAAAAGCGTCAAATATTCATTTTGAAGTTTATAAAAATTTCGTTATGGTTGACAATGAAGTTCTAAGCTGAGTATACAATGGGCTCAACGACGGCCTAAGTTATGATGACAGTTGCCATCTCTCGCGCATTCTCAATCATCCTATGTTCCAAAAACTTCTTTCGTAGAGATAAAAAATTTAATTAATTTTCATAAATTGTAGCTAAACGAAAATTCGAGTTCAGCCATTAAAATGATTTATGGTAAATCATCAGCCCCACTAAAAAAAATCATTGAAATCAGAGACCTTAAGGCCCAACTTCCTTCGTTTTGGAAAACAATGCCTCAGATAATTAAATGAATTATTGTTAAAATAAACCACTCGTAAGAAGTAAGAATCTCAACAGATCTATGCAAAAAAAAAAAAAACATATTAGGCTGGCGAATTTTTACTTATTAGCTTAAAAGTTACTGATGAATCCCTCTAGCAGGGTATGACCAGCTTTAGCCCATTGTTAAGAATAATTTTTTTGGTGTTTGAGAAACAAAAGTCATTGAACAGTAAGCTTCGTAAACTAACCATAATAAATATTTATAGCCGATATTTGCTGAGACAAAAACTCGGCGGAAGTCTCGTTACATTGGGAGTGGGGAAAATACATTACTTGCGTGCATTTAATAAAGTCATATCGAAGCTTCTCCATCCCTCACATTGAGATCTTCTTGCTTATGTGTAAGCGTCCGACACCAATTTATAAGCAAATGATTAAAAATGGTGCTTGTGACTAACAATTATCCTCAATGCTGCATACGATTTTTTCGAAAAAACTAAACTTCCTCACCAAATAAATTAAATTCCATTCCAGCAAAATCACTATGACTTTTTTATGTAAATTTCTAGATAAATGTAAATGCAACGTGGCTCTCTGCAAGCGCTAAGCACGTAATTACTTAACGTAGCAACAAACGGCAACAAGGAATTTAAAAAGCAATAAATAGAAGAAAAACCAACAAGAAATGGTATGATAAAAATCAACTGTTGACGCCAGAGGGCATGAGGTCATGCAGACAGGCATCCAATTCAGTTGAGTTGACATAAAATTTGAAGCATAAAACTAACCAACCAACAGCAAAAGACAAGTATGCGGCAACATAGCGGCACAAATAGCACGCGGAAACGGGGGTGGCAGCATTACTTGCATGTTGCTGTTGCTGACTTTATTATGCAAATTTTCTTGCTAATACTCTGTGCATAATTTTGTACATTACAACGCTGCAACTAGCAGCCAGTGTTGCACAATCTTTTTGAGATTTTTGCTACGCTTATTATTATTTACAGTTCAATTTGCCCATCCCTGCATTTTTTTTGCGATGTTTGTGTGCCGGAAAGTTTATATAAAAATCAACTTTAATCATAGCAGACACATATACGACAAGCTATAAAACAACAACAAAACTCATAATCATAGTTTGCTTAACTGCTTAAAATGTGCGCATGCGCATGCGCAAACTGCAGCTGCTTGCAAGTGCTCGATGCTGTTGCTGTTGCTGTTGCTGCATATCAAATGATGTTGCCGGCATGGCGTTTCTGATTTAATAATTGAATTTTTAATTTTTGCATCGTAACATGAAATTCAGTGGGAAGTTGCACATCAGGTGTGAATTTGTGATGAGAATTTTTGGCATCAATAAACATGAAAGTCATATGGAAAATTCATGTGGGCTGTCTTGAGACGCCGGCGCTAAGTTTGCTACATTTTATGCGTCGCCTTCATGTAGTTTCCCATGCAAAGATTCTTTTCTGGTGAAGGTCAACCACGTTGTCGAGGCAGCTGGGATGCTTTTTCTTGCAATATTGGGTTTGTTTTGTATTTTAGCAATTAACCAAATCATATCACGTTGTTCTTTTCGCGTTAATAACGCAGGCACACAAATAAAAACATTTGGTCATACCTACAGGTCAGACTGTTGGATTAGACATGCATTGGGTGAAACGCCTTTGAACAGGCGCTATTTGGCAGTTTATCAAAGTGAAGTTCACGAAATTGCATGCGACAAATGATGAAAGAAGTAATGGTTGTTTCATTTACTAGTGGTAACCGAGTCTTCGCACTTACTTCCTTAACATCTCATTATGTCTTCAAAAGTAACAAAAACAAACTATTAAAAGAGGTTCTTAGCACTTCGAAGCCAAATACAAAGAATCAACAAAATAAACAAAATAAGTATACAGGTAACCTTCTTTAGCACAATAAGTTGTTTTTAAAAATACTTTTTAAAATCGGTTCAGTATATTTTGCGCGAAGCCGTTACAAACCATTTACATATAAGCAATTTTATGAAAATGCATATCAACAACCATAAATCATCTTAATTTTGTTGTGACCAGTACGATTTTTTACAGAATAGCGACGAACTTTACTTTATTGTCGACTAAGAACGGCTATAATTGCGAAAGGCTTCTTAAAGCTTATGGAAGGGAACCATAAGTAAACACATACGTCACTCGACAGCCATGGGATTTAAATCACAACCAACTGCGTAATAGGCAGGTACAGTAACCACTTGGGTATTGAGCTCCCAACCTAAGGATATCACTGCTTGAAAGCGCAAAAACACAAACAAATATGACTTATTTATAAACACCTTCAATTAAATTTCTTTTTGTGTTTGCAGTAAGAAATCTACCAACATTTTTTAGCCAGCTGTCGATGTCATTTAGCTCTTTCAAATAAGCGTAATGGGATAAATTTAAGACACATTGCAAATTCTATTAGCAAGACAAATAAAATGAGCAAAAAACTATTAAGAAAATGCACCAAAAAATGGCCATCTCAATAAAATTGTATTCAAGCAAAAGCCCACTCGAAAGCAACAAAAACCGCTTGTTAGTTTGCTGTGACTTTTGCGTCACTGTTTTGTCATTTGAAACAGCCTGCTGTCAATGTTGTGCTTTCGCGAGCAAAAGCAACGCGATCGTTGAGATCAATCGCTTTAGCCATTATTTCTAAACGAAAAATCATGAAAAAACTTAATAAGATTTTCTTTGATTGTTCCCAAAAAAAAAAAGCTCAACAAATAATGTAAAAAGCGAACGAAAGTTTCTAAAGTTTTTTTGTCAGCCTGTTATTCAACGGGAATTAACTTGGCTAAGGCGCAAGTCCCGCGCAATTTTGCAAATTTTTCGGGTCCATTCAAAATCGTGACGAAGTTTTGTGCTTTTGTGAAATTCGTTGCAGTCCTGGATTTGCAAATTTTGGTCAGAAGAAACCAAAAAAATTGCAATCAAAACTCGAGCAAACGTGCCAGTTGTAAAAATCACGCTTCGAGCCAAATTTACAATGGTAATGGCAACGAGTGATCGTGCAAAGATTTGGCAATACGAAGTTTTTGCTGCTGCTGCTGTTGTAGTGATGCTGTTACCGTGTTGGTTTTTGTTTGCTTCAAGAATTAGTTGCAGCAGCTAATTGTAGCTGCAGGGGTTAAAATAAAACGTCAAATTCGTCAGCACGCAATGCAAAAGCAGACACAGCTGATCTTCACCAAGATCTTCGCTTCAATCGATCTTGGCAACTACGACAACAACGACAATGAATCGATGGTTTTGCGTCGACACGCAGCAGCCGTTGAGTAACGGCGGTTGAAGCCACTTTTTAATTTAAACGCCTTCACTGCGCTTTCCTGCAGTTAGCAGCAGCAATTGTTGCTGCAGGCCAGCATGATCATGCGATCGAACGACATTGCTGTGCAATTTAAAGACGCATGCAAAAATAAATCTATAACTGCAAGCGACATTTTTTGTCGCAGCATCATTTGTTGTAAATGTTCGCGATCGCATGTAACATTAGCACAATCGATGGCACTCAATCAAATTCAAGGCGATCGGCGATCGCTGTCAAACTGCATTTAAAATTATGCCGATTTTGGAGACACACACACATTTGCTGGAGCATACAGTAGTGGCTGATGTTGACGCATCCTGCTACGTTCGTCGGCGCACAAAATTGTTCGTTGCCAACATTTGAGATTCTTGGCGATAACATCTGCAGACACACGATCGGCGTTTTTTGTTTTTACTTTTTAGAATTTTTATTTTTTGCTGGCATTTGGAAAGCAAAAAAACGCTCGATAATCGCCAAAAGATCGTCAACGTCATTCATTGACCGACCAACGAGCGAGTCGGCGAGCGCCGTTCACAAACTTTTATTTAGAACAAAACTTTCTCTTTGTCTGCAGCACGTGATTGTTCTGGTTTATATGCTGCTGTTGTTTTTGTTGTTGTTGTAATTTTCATTTTTTACGCCACAGCGTCACCAGCATTTTCGTCCCAATGCTGTTGGTGAATGTGCCAAACCAAACAATTTTCTGGTCGTTTCCGTCTCTGACTTTGACACGCGTCTCGAGACGTTGATCAACCATCAGCACAACAGCACTGATCGCGCTGTAAATTTCTTCGTTTTTTCTTCTTTTGTTGTTCACTTCTCTTCTCCATTTGTTACGCGTGCTGTATTATTTTTCTTCTTTCGATTTCAACCTAACTGATGTGTGAACGGGAAAGTTTGCGGTCAAAAGTGATCGTAAATGAAAATTGTAATCGATGCGATCACTTATTTTGCAGACTGAACGAGAAATTCCTTGCGCTTAGATTCTGTCTATCAAAAACGGTTGCTTTCTTTTTGTTGAAATTATACCGCAGCGCAGATCACTGATCTCCATCAAATTCTGTAGATCGCAGTGTATGGGCATTGTGCATGCAAATTCTTTAAGCTTTTTATTGCTAATGTTTTCTTTTGGTATTGCTCTACAACATTGTTGCATGCAACTCTTTAATGATGATTGATGAGCTATTATAATTTATAAGATTTTAGCTGATAACTGCTGGCACCATTGCTGCTTAGCCCAACTACAAGGTCGTTTTTTGCTCAAATGGTTTTGCACATTGTAATTGATCTCTTTATGTTCAGATATATACCACTTTTCAAAGTCATGAAGGCCTTATCTTGATTATAGCGTTGTCAAATTAATTCAGTTCATTATGTTGTGCAGGTATCACGTGATGGTCTGAAATGTGCCAATGTCACGATTTTCTCCTATATAAAATGATTTTCTCTCTAAAAGTGCAATAATGAATTATGGTATTGACTTGGGGCACTTTTATGGATTTCGAGTATTGGATTTAATAAATCCAAATGTTGCTCATACGTCATGATTAACAAAAAATTCCAAAATTTTTTTAGCAGTCTTCCAAGTATTCTTTTGTAGTTTATGGCACAATGACGGGGTTCATCCATATTTCATTTACAAAATATTTTTCCTCTTTGATAATTGGAAACTTTTACCGTCAATTTTGGCCAGATTTCAGTTGTGATTTGTAATGATTGAAACAAAATTTCAGCGAGGTGGATAATCAAACAAACGGTCAATGGAAAGTAAACAAGATGTGATCATTATCGAACATGTTTTTGACCTTGCACCATCAGTGAGTAGTTTCCCGGTTCCGAGAAAATATTTGTACTGTGGGCAACACATACTATTTACATAAAATTGTTAAAAGAGTCATTTTGCGCGGGCACCACTAGTCTTAAATAAATGTTATTCATACGTCATGATTTTTAAATATGACTAAGTCTGTAAAAGACCGATATTTTTCATTGATGTGCTAAGCTGTTAGAGTAACACTATGGTACATTTTAAAGTGCTTTATATTAACAAATAAATGTTCGCACCGAGTACATGTGACAAGACAAAAATATGGCTGATTGTCATGAAAAAATAATTTCCGTAATTGGAAATCAAACATTGTCAGAGCTGTTGCACGTGTCTTTAAGAAATTTGCAAAATTTTAAACTGCTTCAAAAGAAAACCTTGAACAATCCAAAACTTTGGGAGTAATTCAAATTCTAGGCATAGGCACAGCAATAAAAATAACAAAAACAAAATTGAATTTGCAAAATCATTGCAAACATTGATACCATTAAATTAATGGACAAAATAATAATAGCGACCAATGGCCAAATAGCTTCAGGCCACACGGAACACAGCAACATCAACAATAACAACAGCAAAAGTTATTGCATAATAGCAATAATAAAAACTACAAACATTTAGCAAATCATCTTTTAATTTCCAGACAATTAGAAACGAACATCTAACAATCCATCCATCTACCCGTTCATTTGTCTAACTGACGTTCTTGGCATGCAAACATTAGAGTGACGCTTTGCAGCATCTTCATGTTGCTAATGCTGCTGATGCTGTCAATGCTGCTGCTGCTGATGAATCTTGCAATTATGGTGCGGACCACCTTGAGCGTTCAATCATTTAAAACTCGCCTGCTCATGCAAGAAATGTAGGATTGCAGACACCCCAACTCTAATGGAATGGAGTAGTTGCATTGCGTTCGTTGTGCGATCACCGAGATCGGTTGCAATCAAAGCGATCGAAGCATTCAAAGTGTCAATTACGCTGCATAGCATGCAGCCAGCATTTTGATGACGGAGGTGGCGCGGTGATGATGTTGATGGCGGTATTAGGCCGCAACAAATTGCAACTTAATTTGCAATAGAATTGTGCTACAGAACACATTAAATAAAAATGAATTACGACCGTTGCTTTGGTCTTAGTGATGAACGAACGATTGCTGTTTGTATGAACAGTTGGTCGTTTTGATTGAATTTGATTGAAATGTTATTGAAATAACAACATTGTTCTTGCTTGGGGCAATTTCGTTTTTAGTTTTTAGATTTGTATTGTTCATTGCTGTAATTCTTGAGTTTGTTGTGTGCACTAAATCGATTTTTATGATGTCAGTATGATTTGAAACATACATTTTTTAATTAGCACGTACAATCTTTTAAACAATTAGGGTTAAGTTAAATTAAAAGAAATAAAAGTAAATCAAGGTTTACTATCCAAGCTAAATTAAAATTTAAACAAATTTGAGCTTTAATTCATTCATGTTTGGGGCAAGTCAGTAAGGTCACATGCTTTTGGTTTAGCGAGCGAAACGAGTACCTGTGGCAAAACCGAAATTACGGCTTAAGTCAACTTAAGACAAATGAAGTTGCGGCCAATCCCTCGTTAGCTCTTAGTGAAATTTGTTTTTGAGACTTTTTTATTTGAAAATAAAAGTTAATCTCCTTATTAATTTATAATAATCAATAAAAACCGCAGTTTGAATGGCTTTCTTTTAGTTTCGATGTCATTTAGAGAGAAAACACATTCTTAGATATTTTTACATAAATTTTAAATTTAATTGTTGGCCGTTTCGAAATAGTGGATCACTTGGATTGTAAATACTTGGTCAATACCAGCATTCTGGATTTTTTTTATTTTTTGAAAGATTCGCTGCAGTTATAAAATCAAGTTTTGCTTATTTTTATTCTCAATTCTTATCATTTTTTTCTGAAATTTTTACCCTGGTATAGAATGCTGTGCCATAATCTTGCTGATTGCTTATGTTTCATTCATCTAAACTGTCAGATTCTTTGAGAATTTATACCGATTTCTTCTTGGTTTAGCCAGCGCAGTTCTATAGCATTCTCCAAATTAAATTTTAATCAATGAAGCTCTCATGCTTATGATTTTATTCTGTTTTTGTTTTTTACAGTTTAAAACGGTTCTCTTACCATTTCTACACCACGCATGTGCCAAGCCGCTGCTGCGTATTGAGGTTACCTCCTGCAGTATATGACAGTTTAACTGCTCAATATTCTCAGCGTTGCGACGTTCAACGAACGTCAACATTTCCTCCCGCTGTTTCACAAAACATTTTTGGGCAACAAAGCTTCAAAAATTTAAATTTTTATGCTGAATATTGATGAGCAGCATGGGCATAATAAAAAAGAAGAAATAACAAGAAGCAAACCATAAAAGCAAACGCTGAAAATGAGAGCAATGCTTTGAAGTTCAAGCGATTCTCTCAAGGGAATTCCAAGTGTTTTGTCAAAAGAAATTCATTACTTTTGGCTGACTACCAGCTGCCCAGTGAACTTTCAAAAGTGCCTGCACCAAAGGAAATAATTACTGCCATTAAGGCTCATTAGTCACGTGATCAGCAAATTCAACGCCGAAAATAAGCAAGCAAGCAAGACATAAATGCTGCAATAAATTGTTTGCCGACACACTGCTTTGCAGCAGGCAACAACTGACGATCGTGCAACATACGTGTTGCATAACGTCACAACGAGCGAAGCTTTTAAAGTTCAAAGCAACAAATACCAACAATAACTAACTAAATGACTGACTGACAGATGCTGCAAGAAAGCCGATAAAGAAGCCGCCGCTGCTATCTGCAACAAAGCCGCAAAAGGATCTGCCGCAGAGCTCATCTTGAAGTACTTTTTCTTGTTACTTGCGTATGCTATCGCTTAAAGCCACGCATGGGTGCCGCAAAAGTGGCTTGCGTACTCTTTGATTCATTATCACAAATGCGAAGTGAATACGCCGGATAACAGCAAATGTTTTGAGTTTGCAAGCAAAGATAATGCATTGCCTTTCGCCAGATGTCAACGGAGAATCTGCTGCTGAGTGCAAGAGTCCTGAGATAAAAATTTATTATGTGATTAAGTTTATGAGTTCACTCCGCCATAATTTTGGGTATTCACTAACGCGACAAGTTGTCGCTGTTGGCTTAATAAAACGCCATAAATTTCGACGGCTTAAATTTTTATAAAATTTATGTGGGGAATTTTATTTAGTAGGGTGGGAGTCTTAGTTATTTACTGCTTCAACTGTAAGTGAAAGTGATGCAAGGATACTTTTTTCGGTGATTTTGGTTCAGAATAAAAAAATAAAAGTGAAAATTCAACTTACAAACACATCAATGGATAATTTGTAGTTCAGTGGGTAAAATTACCTGCAATAAAAAAGAAAAAATTATTTATATATATTTATATTTTGTTATGTTTCATGAAACATTAATGTTTTTCAAATCCAAGTATTCTATACAAGGCATTCCAAAGCTATTGGTATGTCCCACAGGACCACTTTCTATTAAGTGATAAAGGTTACCCATGAAACGATGCAATTGAAACAAAATGTATCAAAATTAATCACAAAACAATTTACTGTCAGATGAAAAACATAACTCACAAATGTTACAATATTGTAAGATCAAAAGTAGAAAATACCGAAGAACAACAACAACAAGTGTGTGTGTAACTGACAGGCGTTTACCTGGTATGACGCCTCATTTACACATTAACAACTCTTTTGTTTTTTTTTGTTGTGGCATATTTAATAAAAATTATATCCACTTAGATTTCCATATTACAACCGCATTCCATATGTTCGATTTAACTGACGACGGACGACGATCGCTTACGCCGCACTCCGATGCGACACCGCGTGAAAAAATTAACAGTTTATTGTTTTTATTAACTTGGCTTTTTACATAGACGTACTGTTAACACATACAGACACACACACGCACGCATACGTGAATGTTATTCAAAATACGATAGTTTGAATCAGCCACCCCGATCTGAGTCAGTCAGTCAGTCGTCGAGTTACGCCACGCTGATCGCATTTTTGTGTTTTGTGGTGCTCTGGTTTCTGGTTTGAATATTTGGCTGATGTTTTATCAGCAATGGAAACTATTTGTAACAGCTGATTTTCTTTTTTTTGTTTGTATTTTTCGTCATAACAAATATTTAATTATAAAAAATGCTTGTCGATTTATTATAAAAACATACCACACATTTTTTTTTCTCTCTTGCAAGTTGTGCTGCAACTTTCTATGTTGTTAGCGTTTTTTTTGTTACTCGTAAGTAGCCTGTTTTAGCTTTATCATAGATTTGATAATATGTAAAAATTTTAATAAAATCATTTTGGTCATGTGAACATATACTTATGGAAAAAGTAAAAAATGTGTAGTTGATTAGATCAAAGTAATGGAATGTTGTTTTTTTTAAGATCTCATAAATTATGCACACATTTTGTACAAGTGTGAATAGATAGACGAATTATGATTATTTTTGCTTTATGTTTCTTCTTTTTTCAATAAATATTAATGAAGCAGGTTCCTGGCAGTAGTGGGTACTTCCCTTCTAATATCATCCAACTAAAATGCACGGCATTTGTGCTCTATAACTTTATAAAACACCCGCTTGTTCTACTTAGGCTTGAGTGGTGGACAAATGGCTCGGTACTACACTTCTGCCTCACATCATCGGAGCTTCCACAACTTTGGCTAAATTTAGAAGGTGGTTACTTAAAGTTCTCGCCTGCAGCTGAAAAAGTCTGAATTTTTAACCCTTTTCAACTAAATCAAACTCGGTAGGTTCATGTTTTTGACATTTTTATTTATAGTGTAAATAAGTCGGAGTCATCTTTTCAGAAAGACACCACTTACAGTTTCAAGAGCAGATTTTGCAAGCACTAGCTCGACATGGAGCAAGAAAAGTCAGCTAAAATATTTGAAAGAACTAATCCTTAATCTTTTTAGCAAATTTGGGTGCGCATTTTGTGAAAAAAAAGTTACAAGCAATAAACAGATCTATGTTTTGCCAAAAATGACTTTCAGAAGAACCAAAACTGCACCATGAATTTAGCTCGGATCGAAAAAAAATGATGCAGAAATCGTTTTTAAGGGTACTTCCAGTTATACTAATCCCATCGGGCTGAAATTACTTTTGGTCCGGTCCAACATATCCTTTCATACCTGCTTGCCGAATAACCAATTCTTAAAATATTCCTTCATTCGAAATAGCTCTTCTTCTTTTAGCAACTGGTGTTTCATCTGAACTGATCATAAAATTTTAGCAATATAATACCACTGCAGCCGCAACGACTAGATCTGAACAACAAACACTCATTGGGTTCTCGTACTGAACGAAGACTCCAATGTAGCTATAATGATGGTTCTACATAAAGGATTTTTGAAGAAATAATTTTGTTTTAACAAATTAAGCAAAAACAACAAAAAAAGAAAACTCAAACTGCCGAAGTGGGATTAGAGTGTTTTCATTTTTTTCAATAAGAAAAATGTTACTTTAATAAATTTTTTTTTCTGACAAAGAAAGGTCAACTTTTGAACTTTGTGTGAGGAACAATACGACTGAAGCCATGTGAATGAAGACGATATGTTAAAAAATATAAATGTTACAGGAAGGAGCTTATTTGTTCAATTTGTAAGATAAAATTTAGATATTTTCTCAGATGCTCGCAGACAGTGCGTCTGCATTAGTGGCTTGAAACACAAATTTGGAATAATGGAACATGATTGACTCCTTCATCCACTCATGTATTCAATTGCAAATTTCAGCTATAACTAATAAATGCAGCACATAGCTGATTGATTTCGACATGAACAAATTTTTATATCAATTGAGTAATGCCAATTTTAATATTGAAATATTCTACGTAATAACGGAAAAGGTGCGCATTTATATCCGCCACAAGTGCCCCCACATCTAATCGCAAACACATTTGCAAGCAAACAATTCACCACATAAAGCGCATGTCAAAAAGTGTACAACAACTACAACAAACATTTCATTTCTACCTATGCGGCGGCGCTGTTCGTAACAAGCCACAATTTGACTACGATTCTTTTCGATTGCGCTTTTGGACAGGAGCGCACCAGGTCAGGTGGTGGGCGCGCATACGGCTAAATTTTATTGGCCACCAATGTGTGTGCAATGGAAGCAAAATAGACTTTTACTCAAATTGAATTAACGTTTCAATTGGCATTAATGTTGCGCTTTATTGTTTCGAGTTGGTCTTACGGAAAACTCTTTTGTTTTATGTGTCACTTGTACGGGCAAACCTCCAGTTCAATACCGCCAACTTAGCTGTCAACTTGTGACGCTGTCAAAAATTGCGCCATATCAGTTTTAATATGAGGCACACTATATAAATTACTAGCTGTTCCAGCGGCTTTGCCCACTCACTACTGGTTGTACAATCTCGCATACATTTTAAGCAGACAATTGGGTGCATGCACCAAATTTTGCAACTTGGTGAAAAGAATGCCAATTTAAGTGTTTTTCATGTATGGGAGGGGAGGTGCCACGCCCCAATACACAATGTCGTTCACATTTTGCAATGTACATACATGTATCAAGTTTCACAACTGTAGCTGTTATAGATGCTAATATATAGCGTTTAAAGCGAAGATATAGTGTTTTAACTAATTATATCGTATGAAAAGTGGCACGCCCCTTTGTCAAACCCCGTCCATACTTTGCGAGGTGCTCACCAAATTTTAAGACTCTAGCTATCATAGGTGCGAAGATATATCGTTTTAAGTATTTTGATTGCATCAAAGGTTTCGCGCCCCTTATTTTTATCCAAATATAATATAGCCTATATTACTCAGGAATAGTGTAGCTTTCTATTAGTACAAGAATTTTTAGAATCGGAGCAGTAGTTCCAGTGATTGCAAAAAACAAAAAATCAAAAATAGATAAAGTCATGCCAATCTCGCCTGACTTATGCAATTTTTATAAGAATTGAGTAATATTTTTCTATTTAACTATGAATTTTCATTTTTTCTATTTATAAATAAACATTTCACTGCTAGGTCGAAAAAGCAAGCTAATATTCTGTTAACTGATAGTTCAGCCAAATTCTTTCTTGACTTTTGAGTTTGAGTGGCCTAGTTATTCAAAAAAGTAATTACAGAACGCTTAATATCCCGATTTTGAGCCGCTACAAATTGGCGTACACTTACATCGAACTTAATGTCTGCTACAGCGTAATCAATGGGTTGAAGTTTGGGCTTATACCCCTAAAAATTTATTATTTTATATTTAAACATAATTAGGGACCTTTTGAGACATAACTTTACTTAAGTACTCAAATTTGAAATGTTACTTTGGCTATTTTATTCAGATTTCAAGAGCATAATTATGAAAGAAAATTAAAATCAAACAGATTTTATCAACAATATTTCAGGGACTCAGTTGCGCATTTTTATTATAATTTGCCCTTAAACTCATTTAACGCAAACTTCATTTATTTATTAAAACATTTTTTTCCTAAGCTGTCAGCTGTTCATTTCAGCTTAATAAAATATGCGGGCAAGTGATGTGATATTTTCGTACTTTAAGCTGATTATTGGTGTGAGCCACAAAAGAACAAACCTAAAAATAGCAACAGCATTTTAAATTTAACCTGCATAAAATTTAAATGTCAATTTTATTACACGCATGCAACAATTTTCGCGCCACGCCACAGTTCGCAGATGCTGCTGTGCCCTTTCGCACTGTACGCAGGGAGGCGTGTCCGATTTGCAGGTTCACACTTTTGACACTCGACAGCAGTAATGCGTAGAGTCCTTGCTGCAGTTGTTGATTTGATTAGCATAAATAAATGCTGCAACAGTTGCTATTGCATGCTTGCGTTTGCTATATGATATGTGGCGACGCACAGTGGGCGTTAGATGGCTAAATGCGGCAAAATCTATTATATGTATGCCATTTTTGATAAAGTTCGTCATACAAGTTACATTTCAACAATTAGCTTGCGATATTAAAATAAAGAAAAAGAATATCAGGTGAACAAATAATCGCACGATAAAAATTGCAATATTTTTTCAATTCATTTCCTTGACTCCGATCCTCAACCTTTGATCACGACATCTAGCACAGTTAACAACAACTCTTTTGAAATCTGAACTTCGATCCAATTTCAGTCAAGAATATTTTTCGATAAAAAATTAAATAATTTACAAAGACTGTGCTCCACAGTGCGACGTGCGAAATGATAGTATTGCCACATGTTGATGCAGTGTTGCATCAAAGAATGCATAAACTAATCAGAACTATGCGCATGCACTTTTAATAGGGGACCTGATTAAAATAACAACAGCAGCAAATGCAAAAAAAACTCAATCCGAGCAGCATGTCAAAGTATCGCGACCTGCATGAAGAAGCAACTGAACGTTGCAAGAATTTATTGCATTGGGTTTGCAAATTAAATCGAACTACGCAATCACTGTTGAATACTAGCAACATTCAAAATAGAACGATGTTCTTGCTGCAAATTGAGACATAGATCAGCAGCGTTTTAGAATTGAAACATCAAAATTCGATATTCTCTAAAAAAAAATATATAAGCAAAAATCGCAAAAAGGTATATAACATTCGAATAAACATTAAAAGTTTTAGCAACATTTAAAATTTTACTTTAGCAACATTATCAATTAATAAAAAAGTTCCTATGACACGTTGCATTCAAATCGGGTACCATCCAAAACATACTTTCCATGTAAATGAATTGTGCAAACATTTTAAGTAACAACTTTTCTTAAAAAATCACAAATTAAATAGCAACATTTTGATAAAATATCACAGCAACATTTGGAATTTTAGCAACATCTAAAATAAAAACGAAATTTCAAGAAACAACAAACATTTGCATCATATTAATGTCACTTGTTTTTGTTATCCTTGACCTCGATTTGTTATTGTTGTTGTTGTTGTAAAAAATATTAAACGCACTGCCAAGTCTAAAAAGCAAACTCTTGTAAAGCGCACTTAAACATGTTGCAGCCACATTTGCTTAGTCTGGCATAGACCATTGCTGTTCTGTTGTTTGTTTTTCCATTGCGCTGCTCATGAGTTTGTTTTTCAAGTCAAATGCTGGACACAATCAAGATTTATTGCCGCTGATAAAGTATCACGCGCTTGTGCTTGCAACAACTACAGCACAGAAAAAAAGGCGAAGAGACGTTCTTAAACTGCTGCCAGCACACAGGAAAATTCTTTTGACAGCAACAACTAAATGCAACAAAAAAGTATGCGCATAAAAAATAACTCAAAGCTTCGCATCTTCAGAGAACTTTCTGCATTGCATTTCAGTTAAGGGTGTAAAGTATTCAGTTTTTTTTTTTCATAAAACCGGTTTCTTTCATAGAGGAAAATTAAAGTATTAAATTATTCCAATATTAGCTACATATATATTATATATTAATTAATGTTTGAAGCTCCATCAATATGTAGGCAATAAATTTTGTGCTATGAGGCGTAAAGGGGCAGTAAGTTTTGTAGTATGAATAAAACCGACAATGAAATTTGTGCTCAAAAAAATGAAAAGTTTCCCAGTTTCGATATTTTGCTTTTTTTATAAAATTGCGAAAATCATCCGCATCTTCTTGAAATTAAATTTGGGTATTTTTATAATGATAAAGTTCTTAGTTCATTCATATTTTAGGGCTTATAGTATCGAACTGCTGCACTGGAGACGTTGAAGTGGTTTGAAAATTGATTTTGGACATGACGAGGGGAATCCCGAGCATATTAAAGGAAAATTTTACCACAAAAACGACCTCTCAAATAGACGCTTTTGGTTTTTAAGAATTCGACCTCTAGATCATGATGCACTCAAAACTCACTCTGTGTGCTTACAAGAATTATGACATTATTGGTATCTTCAGAGGTTTTTAAGTTCCATTTGTTTCATGAATATTCGTCCAAAATATTGCTTCCCTTTTACTGAAGTCTTCTTTTTCTATGATTTTTACTGATTAAATTTAATTGCAATTGAACTCGGCTGAAAACAGGCGACAGAACCGAATCGTTTGCTAAATGCTAACGAATATTACCACCACTAGGTGCTGCAGCCCTCACAAATAAATGCATGAAACAGCCAACCAACATTTTGCTAAAAGTATTTGAGTTGCTGTGCAACAAACTATTTGCAACATCGTAATAAGATAAGCGAATATCTAAGGAATTAAAAAAAAAAACACAGCCAAAGAAGATGAAGCAGCAACGCAATGCTGACCAAGAAGCACAGCCTGAGCAGCATACAACAACAACAAAAATATCTTAAACCACTAAAACTAAAAGAACAAGAACTTTGGCAGCGGCATCGTCGTGGTCGTCAGTGGCTGCAACTAGTTTACGAGCAACATGAAGATCATGCGATCAGCAGCAACAACAACAACGCTGCTGCTGCTGAGGTATGCTATGCGTTTTTTTGTTTCTCATTTCTCAACTCAAAAACTGGTCGCTCGCTCGCTCGTTCATTTCGTCGCTTGCTGGCTGCTGTCATGAGACGTGATGCGTGGTAAACTGAGGCCAATGGCTGTTGCTGTATTTTTTCTACCGATGTTGGACGGTTACCTTGGTCTTGACTGTAAATATTTTTCTGAAGGTCATTGGTGATTTTTTGTGCTTCTTCTTCTTCTTCGTCAATCGACGACTTTTTTGCCTCCTCTGACAAACTGCAGAATCCAACTAAGAGCACATAGGCACAAAAAATGAAGTCGTATTTTTACTTTACGAGTGAGAAAAAACCAGCAACATTTCTGTTACTTTCGTGGTCATAAAGGTTATTATGATGATGCTGTACGTACGTTGGTGTTTCACTGGCAGGTTGTTGCTTTTTTTTGTTTTGGCCCAAAAAGATGCAGTATTTATTTTATGCAACAGCAGATATCATCTACGTTTTTTTGTTTTGCAGCAAAATTCCTGCAAAGCAACAGAGCACCAGAGAGCAAATTAATTGCAGATAAAATTTAATAAATTGTAGGTGTGATTTGAATACTTTTGCTTGTTCTTGTTTTGCTTGTTTGCATTGTTGTTGTTGTTGTTACTACATGTAAGTAGGCAAGAAGTCTTAAGCAGCAAAATTTTCCATCCATGTTGCTGATGCTGTTGCTGTCGCTGTTTTTGCAATTGCTGCTTTTGGACGCGTGTGTAATTTACAATGTGTCCACGCGAGATTTTCATGTAATTTGTCGCATGTCTTGTTATTGTTGCTTGTTTTCACGCACTATAACAACAACAACGACAACAACACCAATAACAACAACTTGACATTGTCAAGTGTAATTTAAGATGTGCTCTTTATTTTATAATTTGTGTTGTTGTTGCTACTTTTATTTTGTTAAGGGAAATCAAGCAATAAATTTTGTAATAAAAAAGAAAAAAAAATTGCGTCTTGAAATGCAGCCTACGTTACAGCGGATGCTTTAAAAGGTTTATTTTAAGAAACTCGTAAAAATGTGAAAGTTTTCAGTTACGTAGCTGAACGCTTAATGTAGGTAATTAATATTTTCTAAGTGCTGGAAGTCAAGTCTTTTAAGGAAGATGCAAAGAAATCTAGAATTTTGTGAAATAAACAAAAAAAAAAATATTCAAAAGCAACAAAAATTTAATAATTTTTGTATCGATCACTTTACCCCTCCAGGAAAAACTAACAGTGTTGGAAATTTTTGCGATATTAAGTTCTGTATCTGTTACATTTTAAAGAATTGGTGCCGGAAATTGCTCAAGTGGGTCTTATAATTTTAACAAAAGCACATTAGCAAAAAGCTCTAGTAAGCTACAATTTCTATTTGAACTAACTTTAAAAAAAATTGATAGTTTTCGAAATAATGGCAGGTGAGTAAGGTGAATATCACCACTTTTTAAATGAGTTTTGAAGTTGGTCGATAATATAAAAAGTTTCGTTCACAGTGCCGCATTTTTAATATCAGCAAAAAAAACTTTACTAAATAACTTTATTGTTCGAGAATTTCATTGTGGACGCTTAGGTCGGTCCGATTTGGCATATAATGGCCTCATATACACAGCCAGAAAAATAAAAAATGATAATATAAATGAGCGAATAAAAAGAATAGTAAGTTCTTGATAGCAAAGCTTTCACGGTATTAGTTTTGTATAGATACGAGTATATCCTTAATAATATACAACTTATGTGCTCCAAAATGTCTGCATGCGAAAAAGCAGCGCATGGAATTGTCTGCCTTATCTATGTTTGTGTTTTACAAGTAAAATAACCAGGCTTTCAAGAGGCAGACGCGGGAAAATGATTAGGTACTTCGTATTTCTTACATATTTATAACATTGTAATGTTTAAATTGAGCAATAATTATGTGGCAGATGTTGTTTCTCGCGTTTCTTATTACATAATCTTTATAATAGTCACAAACTGCCTAATATTAAAATCACCTAAATTTGCATGTATCATAAAGTTTAGAAAAAAAAAGCTTAATTAGTCTTAAGCGCAGCAACAAAAACGTCTGCCTCTTGGATTCATCTGTTTTTGTTTACAGACACATTTCTTAATATATAAGGCAGACACCATATATCTGTTTATCGCACCCTTTTTTACAGTTTTAAAATACGCTCAATTAATAACGGAGAGACCACGCAATGGCAGAGATTGTGCGTATTGTTTCCATAACTTATGGTTTGCAACCTCTGCAGCACGATAAAATTATATAGAAATTTAGGCCACCGGCTCCCCAACTAGAAGTCTTTCTTTCGAAAATAAAACCGCAAGTAGTTGCTCCAACAAACAAATAGCAACATTAACTTTGTTATGTCTGTGGCGGTTTGCGAAATAAATTTTCAAATCTAAATTAATGCAGTTTTTTTTCTTACATTTTCATTATTATTTACATGTCGTCTAGACAAGTTTTTGTTATGTTTTAAGCCATGTTTTCGTGGCTTAAGATCACAAAAATCGCGCGAAAAACATAAAAAATGCATTTAAAATGAAAAATTCTGCTCATAAACTTAAGCCGCTTTAATTGGGTAGAAAATAAAATGTAGCGCGAAAAACTGGATTTACATAAACTCGTAAATTGTAGGAGTTAAAAAAATTATCTAACAGCAAACATAAGCCGTTTATGAGTTTTAAGCGTTCATTGATAAAAACCTTCTTAGAAGTTTACATAGTTCTCTTTCGATTCTTTTGAAAGTGGCACAAAAATTAAAATTTCTTTATTTGGTTTGATATTGCAACATGTCAGTGCTGTGATAGCTAATAACACTGAAAGAAAAGATGGATAAGGAAAGATAATTTAAAAGAATGTTAGCAATATGCCACTTCTATATTAGTGATCTTGAGATAAGCATATAATGAATGGACTATTAAAACGATTTATTTTAAGCCCAAATATGTAGATTAAAAACAGGTGTGTTATAATGAAATCAGAAATCGCCTCCAAGAATTGCATTTTTCTTCTTTCGTGTCTTTTTTCCTTCGTCTTCTTAGTAGGCATATTCAGCTCCAACGAATCACTGTGCCGCCACAGCTTAGACACGATTTCACCCATTCATCTTAAATGATTAGATGACTGCGTTCGACGCTTAAACGACGATTTAAATCGCTTTTTCTTTTGTTTTTGTGGAAGAAATTATAACAGAAAACGAAAATCTAAAACTGGCGATATGAAAGCAATCGAACAGGAATCAAATATTTAGTGTTAGAAATTAAAAGCCAACAGCTTAGCCAACAGGGCTACATAGCAAACATAATAACAACAAAAACGAAGCAACATTAACTGTCAAATTAATTAATGGACAGTTATAAAGCAAAAGCAACTCCAAAGAGCAACAAAAATATAAAAAAATTTTAAGATTTTCTGTTAGTAATTTAATTAAAAATTATGACTGCTACTTCAGAAAATTTGTTCGAAAAGGAAATTTGTGTGCGAGGTACTAAGTACGAGGGTTGCTACTAATGCATCAGGACTCAATGAAAAACAAATAATTTTCATTAAAAAAGGCCCAAATGTAGAACAAGGTTAAGGCCTTAACATTTGGCCTTATTTCATGTTGAAAATGACAAAGAGATATGGGTGTTTATTAAAGTTCTTTTGAGTTAATTGCTTAAGATGGGAATTTGGCGATCAGTTGACAAGTGCTTTTGGAGCTCCTTCACTTTGATTTTAAAAAAGAAGCATAAGTGCCCTAAAAAATAATCATCAATTAAAAAAATATATAAATGTACCCCATTAGTTTCCATAACTTCCTTCTTTAATGTAAAGTGGCCCAAAAAATAAAACTGAATCAGGATTAAGGACAGCTAAAAATTAAAAAGAAAATATTCTATGTGTATACCCTGTAGCTTTGAGAAGCATTTTCTAAAATAATTGCGCCCAAAACTTGACACCCGGACATACACTTTACAGACTTTTCCTTTGAAATAATCACTCAGCAATCAAAGCATGTAAGGGTAGACGACCCACAGCACAGAAATGAAGCCTAAAATTGAAAGTTGCATACTATAAAAACGAATTTAGAAAAATTTGCGTGGAACACACCAGAAGTGAAATTTGATTTTAAACAAGAGGAAACCAGGAAATATCGAATTACAAAGGGTCCTAAATGAAGGAAAAATTCGCAATATAACGAACATCGATAAAGTCGATTTAGCTCGAGAAGTATCAAAATGTAGAGAAGAAGTCAAAAAGTGTGCTGTGATATTGGAAAGTATTCAAAAAGACAATAAAATTTTAAAAGTATCGAAACAAACGAGGAAAATTTCGAATTTTCGATCTATAAAACACTCGAAAAGGATCGAATAGTACGATTCAATCCTTTCAGTGTTTTCCCCTACTGTATGATACTTTTCGACTTTTAATAAATTGTTCCATATTTTGCATAAGTATCGATTGAACATCGAACAATTTAGTAAAAATGGAACAATATAGTGTAAAAGTCGAAAAGTAACTAAAAAAATGGGAAACTTCAAAAGGGTAGCTCTTAAAATGACAGACATTGGCAGAGGGCGATTTTTATCTTAATTTTTGTAGCTTTAATTTTCTCGAATTTATCTTTTAAGCAGTTGACGGACTTTATTTGTCAAAATATATCAGACTGAAAAACTTGAAGAATGTCCCTCTTAAAAATATCCAATTCAAATAACGAGTTTCACAAAAACTTTAAATTCCATAAATCTCTAAGAAGAGTACTCTGCCCAAAAGAAAGCACAAGCTCGCATCAATGAATCAAAGTTATATTTTGTCTCTAATTTTTTATTTTCGTCCAAAAGTCCAAAGCTGTTGCCCGTCACTGCATGATGGGATTTAAAAACCACTCGTCATGGCTCATTCAAAATTTGAAGTTAAAAGCGCATTAAAATTTGAATAACTTTGTTGGTTGGGTTTTCATTGCTTGCCTCTAGCTGGCGTAATCCCCCTGCGTCGCCTTGAAATTTCAATTGATTGAAAGCATTTGCTTATCAGTTGGATTTCGGAAAGAATGCGCTTTTAATGCATTTTAAAAGAGAGGCGAACAAAAACAACATAAATAGGTCAAGTCAGAAACTTAAGCGTAGGTTGACCCAGAATAAGTTGACTTCACTTTTACTTTTTTGAATACCTGAATCGGATGCCGGTTCTGCTAAGTTCTTTGCTACCGCTGTGACTGTGTCTTTTTGGAAGTATTTAGCCAGAAATCACTTTAGATTTGATGTACGTGCTTTCACAGTTTTAGCATGAAATTTAATTTTCTTTTTTTTTTTGTGTTTTTTTATTCGGTATTAATTTCACTTTTTGAGGTCATAAATAAATTATTTGTAAATCCGAACTCATCAACGTTCATTATGACTGCATCATCTTTCTTCGGTTGTTCTTAATGAGCAGTTCTGTCCCAAGCACACACTTTGTTCAATTGGACATTAGAGAGATTTTCACAGTCACACCAAAGGCACAACAATCCGTGTGAGCACTTCAGTGGCGGTAGGGGTTCATAAGAAAAGCATTTATTCTTTGCTTTTAAAGCAGATGACTCTGACTCTGTCTGTCATTTGATACAAAATTCCCAAAAAAAATAATTATACGTTTAAGCAAAGCAAAAGCATTTTTTTAAGTTATACACACAGCGCCTGAGTCACCTATACGAGCAGGAAAAATACTTTATCTTTTGAAGTTCTCCTAAAGGCTACTTTACACATGCGTTCATTCGGCCTTCAAGTTCTTATGTCCTTGCAAGTGGCTTCCAAAGCACCAAAGTGGAAATTGATAAAAATTATGTATTCAATATTTACGGGAAGCTGGGGTTCAATGAGCATTAAGCTTTAAGGTCTTCACTAAAATAAAATCGTATAGGAAACGATTAAACGATACATTCTGAAGGGCAAGTTTGGAGCATTACGACCAAAGTATTCGGAAAAATTCAAATACAAACACAAATATTTGCACAAAATTGGCCAGTTTCGATGTTTTTGACCATTTCAACGGCATGTTTCTAAAAAAGTCACATAATTGTGTTCAGCGACCCCAAGTTAATAAGATTACACATAATTTAGTTGAAAGGCAAAAGAAA
Source organism: Meiosimyza decipiens (assembly GCA_963680825.1). NCBI lineage: Eukaryota > Metazoa > Arthropoda > Insecta > Diptera > Lauxaniidae > Meiosimyza > Meiosimyza decipiens. The sequence continues at coordinate 80,078,232 of OY804261.1, read as the reverse complement.
AACCCTACTCATTTGGAGCAGTATTTTACAGAATGTGCATCTTAAACGAAAATATATAGTTTTGGAAGTAACTATTATCTACTAACCGAGAAGGTCTTTTTGGGTAACTCAGTTAAATTTTCTAATCTACAGCTTGAACTGCAAAAGCATTAGTGTTTGGTGTGTGAACAACTTCGAAAAGCTCTTGAGAACTCTTTTGAGAAGAGAATAAAGTATTAAACAGTTTTTAAACAGTTAAAATGGAGTGTTTTTCGAATTCGTTATAGATAAAATTTATTTTAAACGTTAAATTACATAGCAATGTACTGTAGCATATCTTCATTGATTTTAAATGATTTGATGGTTTCGGAGGATTTCGTGGCTTTTACAGATTGTATTATTGTAATAAGGAACCATCACTAAGAATGAGTTCATACATTCGTACTGTGCTAATTAGTTTTAACGATTTTATGATTCCTAGGGATTTTATTCTTACGATAAAATTGCGGTTTTGGTGGTTAGATATACGAGTATTGCGGATACAGGATTTCGTAATTTTTTAGATTTCCTTAAAAGGATTCCGATGCATTTCAATTCATTTCAACTGTTTTGTACACATATTTTTATTCCAAATGTAACATGCATATACAATACGAGCTAACAAAAAATGCATATTATACACAACTTTAAAAGAACATCATTTAACCTTAACCCAAAAGTACTCGCCTTTACCCTATATCTACATTTAACGGCGCAACACTGCTTCGAACGCAAAAAAAAATGTTGCCAAAAAATGTTTACCTGCTTGACATCGAACCGGAAGCGTTGCTGACTTTTGGAGCCTGAGAAACAGCAGAAAGCATAAAAAGTATCCCCCGCAAGACAAAAGCGAAGAGCAGCTTAAGCAATTAAGGCATTTTTTTAGACGAAAAACCTTTTTGGATTTTGCCTTGGAATCTGAAATTCGAGCCGTAATGAGTAGCTGCTGCGGTAAGGAATGTTGGCAAATTTGCACCTGCTCTTTCACAACGTCACTTTGTTTGTGCTGCTAAAGGTTTATTGGCACGAAAGGCTTGAATTGCTATATTGCAGCTGTCAATATACAAAATTTACTTAGAAGCTTCAAACAAAAAGTGTCTTTTTTAATGGCAAACTTGGTCTTACTAAGGGTTACAAATAAAAAATATAAACAAAGATTTTAGAAGACTTTTCCGTAAATTTGGAACCTGTTTCTGAGTGATAACTCCAAAATGCATAAGATTGTAATTTGCACAGCACCGATCTGGATAGTTTTTTGTAGCGAACAAACTCGACCTCCATTACTTTTATAGATTGCTAAGCTAAGCTACGAGCAGTCAGTTTCATTACTTTCGAACTCAATCAGTTTTTAAGATCGTGCAGCTACGAAAATATCGGTCAATAGTTCAGTGAGTGCAGCATTTTTTGAACCAAATGCTTTTGCTTATAATCAGCTAAATATTTGTTATACGCGCGAGTATTTCTATGCTGATTGAAAATTTCAACGTTTACGTTTGCTCCACAAAATACAAAAACATTATCAGTTTTTCCGTGTTATTATGCCGCTCACCTAAATTTTCTTATTCTTAAGTGCTGTTCGATCAAATTATGTTGCAACCTGCTGGCACAAGCCGCGTGTGTTGCTGCTGCACTGTACTACATACAATAGCGATGTTTTATATCGATATTGCTTGTTCGATTAATAAGCAATTTCTAATTGTTTCAATGATCTTCTGCCTTGTGTATAAAGCAATGAAGATCACTGATCTTTAACTTCAATTAGTAGATTCATCTTTTTCCATTTTGCTTCTCTTGTTGATTTATTGCTGCTCATTGGTTGTTGTGGATTGCTTGTCGAGTGCGTTAATCCCTAATGGCCTTAATATCAAGATGATCTTTTTACTTCTTTTTGTGTAACATATATCGATCATGCTGATCGTGCCAAAAGAAAGCGGGTCAACGAGTCCCAACTCGTAGCACGTTAAAGCTTAAAATTAGATAATTTTTGAATGTTGCGCCCCGTATACATAGATGTTGCTACTGCTACTGTTGCCAAATCGAAATTGAGCTCACAAATACTTAAAAAAATTATCAATGCGAACTAAACTTAAGGTACTTTGTCGCACATTTATGTACTTAAACTTTGTTTCTAATTAAAAAAAATAAAGGAAATGTGCGAAGTACAGCATAAGCATTCAAAAAAGAAAAGTAGACATTGCAAATATCAGTAGCCCTTATTTCTCGATTTGCATTTAAATTTCAATTACTGCCAGCGGCAATTGTTGCTCAGTATATGGTGCGCAACATTTGTTGCGTGCAAATTTTTCATTTTTATTTTTGGCGTTTTGTTTCCCAAATTGCTGGCTATTGTTTGCTAAATTGCTGTCTTTTTTAGCCAAGTGGGCGTGACTGCCGATACAAAAATTTAAAAAGTGAAAATCTGTCATTATTGCTTTCTAAATGTTGACAGTTGAAAATGTTCAATTAATTAAATTGAAGTATAACAGTGAAATACATCAAGCTACAAATATCATTTGTCAAAATTTGCACTTCTTTTCGTCTTCTCCAAGATGGCGTTAATGTATTTCTAGATCATTAATACCACCAATGATCGATGGCGTGTCGTTTTATAAAATCAGCGGAAATTTTCTTTATATGAAAATGGTGAAATTTTTAATTGGCATGAAAATTGATTTCTTTTATTTTACTTTGTATTGTTCTAACTACTACGTATATGATAATGATAAGCTTTCTAAAAATTTATTAAAAGTATTTGTTAAGCCAGACTATGTTTGAACTATAAAGGGTGTCCCAATAAGAGTGCACTTTTTAATTTAAAAATGAAAACACGTATTTTTTGAGCGAATTGTGACATTTTTATTGCATTGCAAAGTAGACATGCTCTGATTAAGTATGGAATAAAATATCTGGCGAATGGCCACCGCAGCTCTGATGACAGGCCATTGCTCCTTTCATGAAATTTTCGATGTCTTTTCACAAAGGCTGTATCCCATCGATGACGCGTTGGAATTCGGTTTTGAGCTCAGGAACTATTTCTGGCTATTTCACAAAACCTCAAAGAAAATCGCATGGCGTTAGATCGCACGATATTGGTGGAAAGTTGACATCACAATTTCGTGAGATGATTCGGTCTGGAAATCGTTGTTGCAATAAATTGATTGTGGCTGGTGATGCTGTCCTGCTGAATCCACATGTCGTCCACATCAATGCCGCTCTGTTGGGTCCTGTAACGAACGCCGTTCACAGTCACTGCAATTCCTTCCTCACCACATTTTCAAAAAGTAAGGCCCAACCACGCCGCCTGCTCAAAATTCGCACCACACAGTTGCTCGTTGTGGATGCATTTGTTACTCATGCATCGCCGGTAATGGGTTTTCCACAATGATAACGCGTTGCTCTTTTGTGTAACGCTCCATTTTTAATAATCGGCACAATCATAAGTGGCATAATTGTTTCCTAATTTAGTTATTGCGCTAGTGATAAAAGCAGTTATGATTAAAATTCCACCAGCTATATTTTTTTGTCCTAAGCTATTAATTTTCAGTAACTCTCGCACTAAGCTAAAGTTTCTTAAAATTAGTCATATCGTCAGAAAAATATTTTGCTTAGCCCCACGTAGATGTAGCGTCAGCCGAGTCGAGACATGTGGAATTTCCCAAAGACATAATGCTACGAAATTATTCTTTTAATCGATCGAATCATTTACAAATCTGATGCAGTGGGTGATCATATTATAAGAACCACTATGTAAAAGACATATTTTCTTAACTTACAGCATAATAAAAGCATGAAACTAAAAAAAATGTCCAAATGTCTTTTGTTTCCAAAGGGTATTTTTAATAAAATAAAAATATGTATTTATGTTTACATTTAAAGAACTAAAAATAGATTTTGCAATGGCATGGGAACTTTCCAGCCCTGATGGCTATAGAAAACCTATGGGAGCTACTAAAGAAAGGAATTGCCACGATCCTCATGGCCAACAAGCGCCAATTAATGAAGCATTTAATAGGACTGTGGCACAGAAGTGAAGCAAACAAATTGGTTGGAATGCATATAAAGTATACCTAGAAGAGTTGAAGAGAAGATTGCTGCAAAAGGCGCTTCAATCCAGTTTTAGACATAATTCTCTAATAATATGGTCACCCACTGTAGCGCTGTGACTAATGCGAATATATTGCGATTTATTGCCATTCGAATTGACTTCAATTAAGTTGATTTTTGTGATGGAACGTATAAACGAAGCAAAGCGAAACAAAGTCAGGTTTATTGCTTAAATTAAATTATTGTAATTTCTACTTTTGAACAAAAAAGAAAGAATAATTTTTGCAAAATACCACAGCTAATGATATACTGGAGCGATTGCGTAAGACTTAAAATGAATTACCAAAAAAAAAGAAGATCTTTAATTAGGTGGTAAGTCAATAAAACCAAAATCGTTGTTTGAATATCAGATGAAAAATAAGAATGGCATAAAATTGTGAACTTTATATACTAAATAATGGTGTTTTTTACTGCAAACGAATTTGACTTTTCTTAATCTCGGACATCGTAATAAAAATAATTAGTAGCTTAGTTCTCATTCTCAAGCTGTCAGCAAACCGGATTAGTATTTCTGGGAGAGAAAATAATTTTCAAAGCAAAAGAACTTAGTATTTTTTTTATCAAATTCTTCCAATCATGAAATGGGGAGAACAAACGACGTGGTAGCCCTAGCGGCGGACATGCAAAAGGAGCATGTAACTTAAGCTTTCTCACTCCTCATTAATGAATACTTTACAAATTTCGTGGCAGCTAAATAGAAGTTCCACTCGAGTTAAAAGGCGGTGGATATGTGACTAAAATTTTGTTTTAAGTAATCCAAAAATAACTTAATCACTTCAAAGAAACGACCTCCTGGGTACTATTTGGTTACAAAAACAACTTATGCATTCGTTTTTAGCATGCTATCCAATATATTTTTAAGCTTACTATTTTGCCCTATTGCGCAGAATAAAGAATTAAGTTCAGCGGAGGAAGAAATCTCGAACAGGTTGCATACCAGAAATGCCACGGCTAAGAATGCGATGCTTCTCAAATTTTTTTGATGTGGCCTGCAACTTTTATTTGATATCACCGACAATTAAATTTTTTTTTTTGCTGCCGTTGCTGGTTTGCATACTTTGCAATGTTGCAACAAGTAAACGATTCACAGAAAGTATAACTGAAATTACAAAAACAACAACAAGACAAATAAAAACACAACAACACAGCACTATGTGGCTTCAGTTCAAAAGCAGAAAATCATTTTCTCAGCGTCAACGAAAAGAATTCTAACAAATATTTGGAGCTCTAGAGCGGCTAACTCTCTTCAATCCGAACATTGAGTGGCGGCAGATAGAACGAATGAATATGCGGATGCGCAACAACTGGAGGTATTTGAGTTGCGTCAAATTGAACTGCGAGCACAAGCAGCAGCACCAACAACATGGAATTTCTTCGACTTTAATTAATAATGTCGATTGTGGGAATCTGGGACCCCAAGTGAAAAATCTTTGCAAAACACAAAAAACTAAGGAATGGCAAGGAATTATGAAGTGGCATCTAGCGAAAGAGCAAAGAGAAAATGCGAACTAAACAATGAAAGTCAGCGGCAATAGCAGCTGATTAAAGTTTGACGCATCAGCAGCAAAACAAAAAACCTAAAAAGAACATAAGAGTTGGATAAGACAGCCACCATGGCAATTAAATCTGTCTATTTCTAGCGTCTTTTGACCTCCAGACTAGGGATGAAGTATCGACAAACTTGTGATGTTATGTAGTTAAAAACTATGCTGAGCTTTAAGGTATCATCGCAGGGTGTAGCGATGGTTGGATAATATAAAAATTAGAAATCAAAGCAATTCTTTACGTTTTTATATTCAAGTTTCGTGACAATTATCTTAATTTCGAAACCTTTTTTCGGAATATATTATCTGAATGTGCAAACATTTTCAATGATGAGTATAGAATTAAATCTATGCTGAAGTGATGAAGAATCATACAAAAATTAACTTACAAAGATGAAAAAATTGGCTGTAAAAATTGTGAAGAAAACCCGTGTTAAGTATCGACACTGGAGATATTAGTACTTTTTAGTATTTAACTGTCGATATCATATCGCAGTCTCTAACTACTTGGATACGTTGGCTTAGTAAATTTGTGAATTATTTAAAAAGCGCGCAAAATTCATTTTAATTACAGGCTCTACTTTTTCGAAAAAAAGCGCTAAGACACGCTGTGGCTGAGAATCAAAACTTGGTCGTGGAAAAGCAGCATGAAGAAGAAGTTAAAACTAAGGCTGAAAGAATTAAAACATTTTTTTTTCTTAGACTGTTTTTGTTCTTCTTTTCTAACTGACTTTGAGAGATGTATTCGTTTCCTGTAAGTGATGCCAAATTAAAGATATTAACGGATTATGATTCTTCTCTTCATCTCTGCGTCTGCTGAACACAGATTGTTATAATTGCAAGTTGTACGATAAATTGCTTCTGTTGTGCCACTGATGATAAATTCAAATGACAGGATGTTGTTAGCTTTATTAAATTCATAATGAAATCTCGAATCGAAAAATAATTGCAATCAAACGCTAACGCGATAACTGATTACAAATAATAGAAAATTTTTCTATGAAAATAATTTAGTAAATTTAATGGTAGAATTATTGCTTTCCTGAATTACTATAACTTATCAGTTTGCAATTACCTTTTGAAATCTATTTCTATTGCACCATTTTGGCACTACACATATGAGGCATACAGATCTTAGTTCATAAACATTAGTAGGCTTACCAACACCTGAGCTTCTCAGAAATTCGAATTTTATTTAAAACTGTTGTCAATAATCTAACTAAAATATCTGATATGAATTTCTGCATTACCCTCTAAACATTCTAAGTAAAACAGAATGAAATATTTGACACATGTTGCCAGTAAACTTAGCCCATTACTGTGTGGCCATGCAATTTACTTTCGAATGTTGAACACTTAATCCATAGTTCTCAATAAGTTTGTATAAAATGCCACGTATATAGACAGAAAACGCTGCAATCAAAATAAATATATACTCCACTATATTCGCTTTGAGTTAGAAGAGCGATACAGCAACTAAAACGAATGCAGCTAATAATTTTCACGGGAGCTATAGCGAGAACAAGATAGCAAGCAATGTATGTAATGTAAAAGTGAGACAGCTGTTTTAACTGAAAGACTGAGTGAACACGATACAACCCCAGTGTACCAGCTAAATGTTTCGGTAGATTTCAGGACTGCGCTAGAATGTTCACATTTTTACATAGGGATTCAGTTACGTTGTGTTCTTATTTATTACTGTGAAGTACGTTCAATAGTGTATATAGTCATCTCAGTGTGTTAAGTGGCCTCTGCTCGTCACAGTATAACACGTTGTCTCAGTCAACTTAGTCGCCTTGATGCTCTCCATTTTCTCAAAGTAATCAACTGTCAAAATCGTCTGAATGTGCTTGAGTAATGGGGTGATTTATAGAAAAAATCAACGAAAAGTTTTTATAATTCCTGTAGTAACTCCTCATTTAGAAATTTGTATTTCTAAGCTGCATGTTCAATTTAAAATTGATATATTTTTTTAATTATAAAAAAAAACCATCATAGTGCCATTAGACCAAACTCTTCTTTTGTACAATTTCGAAAAAGCTTCAAGTTTAATCTTGGTCACTGTCATATTCCGGTATATAAATTTTCATCTTTCTCACATTCTTGATGATCGGCTTCTCTTCAGCCAATTAAATAGATGCTGCTTCTGCGAGTAGAAATTGCTGCTGCACACAAACTTTTCAAATACATTGCCAATTAGCGCCATACAAACTGAAACTAATTCGCAGATTCGTGGTCATAAATTAAACATGAATTGCAATATGTAGCAGCATTGCATTCCACACAACAAAAGCGGCGAACGCATAACTTGCAACATTTTAAGAGGCGTCAGCAACATTAGTGTTGGCAGCAACGAAATATATGATATTGCTACTTTTAACACATACACAACCAACATGATCGCAAGTAAAATTAAGTTGCATGCCACCACAAGAATCTTCGTCGCTGGTGGCAAATGCCTAACGCAGTCGATGACAAAAACCACAACGATCAATTGGCGATTATATGATGGCGATAATGTCAACGAAACATCAACAAAGCAACAACAACAGCTGCTGCTGCTGCTGCTGGTGCTGCTGTTTGTGTTGCTGTCAAATGTTGGCGGTCACTAATTTCATTGCAATACGCAATAAATTCATAAGTTTACGTTGTGCGTTGCATTACATGTTGTTTAGTAGTTTAGTGTTGCATGTTCCGTCGTTGCAATTCTTGTCACTGGTTGTGCGTTTGAATTTCTTGCAATGTCAGTAAAAATATTTCCAACTCAGCAGCAGCAATAAATGATGCAATATACATTTTTTTATTGTTTTTACTGATATTCAAATCGCAGTTGATTTTTTTTGTTTTAACTGTGCGATCGCTTGCAAATGATTGCACACGCCATAACCACGACTAAATGGAACGAAATAATTTATGTTGCATTAAGTTAAATGCGAGTAGAATTTTTCAACAGTTTCGAAATAAAATAAGCGTGGAAAAAATTAATTTGTAATCATTTCACATGGGACCTATTCCATATCAGTCAATGACGGAATTCTCCCAAGTGGGAAGATCGAGTTACGGCAAAGCTGGCACCTTTTTACTTTTTTGAAATTAAATAATTTGTTTATTATTTTTTTTGCCAAAGTACACTTTTTTCAAGTTTTAAGCAATTAATGAAAAATATTCAAATTTAACTTTCTCGAAATCGCCTCATCGATCTTTACATTTGAAATGTAAAATAGGCAAGCAAAGAAGAATAAGGAGTCCTTTTTACACTTTTTTATTTTTAAGATGAAATTTCGGTGTTGCCAAAAGGAATATGCCGTGTAACGCTAACGGCTCAGGCTACAAAATATCTTTTTTCAAAATTATCAAGGTGGTACTTCACACTCAGATGTAAGAAAAACGTAATCAGGTAGTATATGATCGAAGAAGAAAGAATTTCGGTAGTTTTTTGATCTGTATTTGGATTTATGGCGGAAGCTTATAACATCTTGTAAGGGTTTTTTCTTGTGCATTTTACTGTTTCTGTTACGTTTCAGAAACATTTCATATATAATCAAAACGCGGACATTGACACATGCAGGAAACTATCTGACTTTGGGATATTTCAAGTCAAAGATTTCTGAAAGGTTTACGAAAAGATACGTGCCGAGTGACTGAAATATATTAAATTTCTCGACTTTTCATCAGGATGATACGAACTACAGCATTGTTGTTATGGGAAATTGCCTCAAACCTTAGTTTATAGCTTTATGTGCAAGATCTTGCTATAGTAGACAGAAGATTTCACAGTCCATATATCTGCAAAACTGGCCATAGTTTGATATGATGTCCATAAAGACTTTTGCTCAGAACGATTTCAACTTATTTGATCGGTAGTATATTTTCACAGAAAATGTGCGAGATTTTTGCTAAGACAACACATTTGTTTCGACGCATTTTTTTTTTTTTCTATTTCGCCTACACGCAGAAATTTTGAATTGATTGATATGGCATGGGTCAAAAGACAACTAAACGCAATGATCGCACACAACCAGTGAGCACAACACATGAATGAACGCATACTACCCCAGTTCATTAACCTATCACCAGGTGCGGCGGCGATCGTCTTCATACTCATAGTTCTCGATTACAGATCACTGATCGCCGACGATTCGCCGTTCGCGTAACCTTACTGTTCTCTCAAGAATTTCGCTGTAGGCTTCATTTTGTGTGTGATGGAATTTTTGATTTTAATCAGCGATCCTCGCTACACCTTTCGTTGCTCATCAACGATACGATAAGCAATTGCATGAACATACGTCTATCTGTATCGATTCTCATTGTACGTTAACCGCTGGCTGGCTGGCTTTAAATGTAACCGACTTCGAATGTTTTATTTATGATAAATTAATGCTTACTGCCAACTGCTGGTGGTGAGGTCAAATATCGCGCTCGATCTCTTGCAACCAAAAACAAAAATAGAACGAATGAACGAACATGTTGACTGTGGAGGGCTCAAATGAGTCCAATTATGGTGTCACTTGTTTTTGTGTTTGTTAGCTTTCTACGATCGTTAGATAGTTTGATCTTTTTTTTAGTTAAAGCTAACTGTTTTTATTTTTGCTGTTGTTATTTTTGGGTTCAGTTTAGCTGCAGGGAGTTCGATTTGATTACTTTTTGTTGTTGTTATATGATAGACAACAGTACTATCAATTAGTGATAAGGTTCGTCTTTTAGTAAAATTTGTTCACCGGCAAAGTCATTAAACTAAAAATAAATTTTTTAGGTAACCGAATTTCGTTGTCTGTCATTAGCGCACTTAAATGTAAATAACAAAAAAAACACTAAAATTAACTTTCTCGTTTCTGCGTCAACCGCGTCACTTGCCATAACTTCGAATTGTCATGTTTCCATTTAATTGTATTGTTCTCAACCAGCCCACATGCAAAGTTGCTGCTCTCTGTATATCAACTCTTTGCCAACACTCTGTGGATTGACTCATGTGAAAGGAATGCAGCTGAAAGAATGCAAAAAATCAACAACTGATCACTTGAAAAGCAAAAAAATTGCTCACGATCGATCGAATTCTGCGAAAAAGCTTATCGTAAAAACTTGTCCAAACTTCAAGAAATTCGGGAACTGTGTCAGTGGTTGACATCTTAAAACGGATGAAATAAATTAAAGAACAATTTATGGTTTCAAAGTGGACTTGAAAACTACTTGAGTCAATATCTGCTAAGGAATAATACAGTCATTGCAAGAAGAATGTGTCCATAATTAATATCATGCAATCAATAATTTTTAATCAGAAGTGAAATGCATGAAAACTTAGATTGTAAATTACAAATTGATTTCAAACGCACATTTGTGGAACAGTAACAAACGTGGTCGACCCCGGAGCGGGCGTTCGGTTGAGAATATCGCGGCTGTCGCGAAGTGAAAACACGAAAAAAACAAAAAACGAAGTGAACGAACAGGGTAACAACAATTCGCACATTGAGGAAACTTTGCAAAGTTACTACCTTAGGAAATTGCCTGATGACTTATGAACTACCTTGTGTGGACCATATATCTGGCCCAGGCATCAAAGATATCATTTATACAAAAATTAAAAATATTTCCGATGTTGCATGTACTTTTGATTTTTCAACAGGGCTTTCCCCCATCTTATTACCACACGAAATTTGTTAATTATAATGTGTAATTTTTCGCTATTGATAAAAATCATTGCACTTCCATTTTCTTTTGCCTCAACTGCTGCGCTGTTAATTTTTCTTCAGAAATTGCATGCTACTCAATAACAGCTCGCATGTAATTTTCGCACTTGCAATAAATTATTCTTAATGAATCAATGCTCGTAATTTCTATATTAAAAATAGACAACGCGGAATTATTATAATGAAGAAAAACAAGTTGCTGCAGCATGCGAGCAGCAACAAGAGAATGAAAAACGGTTGCAGAAATGTTGCAGCAGTACGAATTGGTCACAAAGACACACGAACAACAGTGGCAACATTCGCGCTCGGTTATTTGTTAGGGTGGGCAGGGGAGTTTTGGTGGGTTGATAGACCGCACTATGCTACATTCAATTAAGCTGCCAGCAGCATGTTGCTTCTATTTTTAGCCATGTAATCTACCACACCATATGCGCTCGCCGCAGTTATCGAACTGGCAACATGCGGTGGTGGTGGTGGCAGGCACAACTTCTTTGTGAGCTGTTGTACTGTGCACCAATTCACATGCAAAATAGCAGTTTAAATAAAAGTGTGGTTGTGCGCATGCACAACACACCCTGCCTCGGAATTTTATTTAAAAACTAAAAATAGCCATGATTGGATGGATGGATCGCACTAATTGAAGCTAATAATAATGAGAGGCGAATATAGTGAATGGAAAAAGCTTTGAAAAAGAGCGCCAAATCAGTCAATATACAAACAGCAAAATGATTTCTGTACTATAACGGTGTTTTTTAAAACACCTGTAATATAAACAATTTCAATTTATGCTTTGGAAACACCTATATTTCCGTTCAGTTTTTCAAAAACCTTGGATTAATAGAGATAAAATATATCTATTCTGAGTTAAGCTGTCCGCATCGATATTTGTGTAAAGTTTCAAAATTTAAGTGAATAGTAAGTCTTTTACTTGATTCAAAGCTTCAAGCTTAATAGCTAAGAATACTATTGACTGTAGTAGCTAAACTCTATTATTATGAATTGAAAAGGAAATTTGACATGATAGAGCTGTAAGTTTTTTAGCATAGTTTCTCAGCAAAAAACTACATTTCAAAAAATTAAAATTTTAAGTCTTTTGATTTTTTTGGCATACTGTGCAATTTAAAGTAACTCATACGTCACATGCCAAAGAAACGTATTGAGAATTTTCTACGATATTTAACGATTTCAAAAGAAGTAGATTATAAACATTAAAACTTAGTAGCAAGTGTTGCTTCAAGCAGACTTATCCCTACGCAACACAGGTCAGAAATATGGGATAGAAACTCAATCTGAACCAAAGTCGCCTCTTTGACTATGCGCGTCTGGAACATTTTGGTCAATTTTTTTTTAATAAATTTTATTCATGACGAAACAACAATTTGGCTCACTATGCGTTCGCTTAAAGATTTTATTTTTGCTGCTAAGCAAAGAAGGTTTTTCAATGACCTTTAAAAATAGTTATCTTTCGCTTACATACCAGCCTTTAAGAAAGTGCAGAAAAACAATAACAACAACAATAGTAACAATAAAACCACAACAAACCATAGAAAGGCAACAAGCCAACAAACAAAAATATTCAGCAGAATCTTACGAGTGCAGTCAGGTGGCAGCGCTTCGCTGAAGTTGAGATGCCAGCCATGAGATAAAGTGTCGTCCACATGGTAACACAAACAAACACACTTGTTTACACACACTGTTACACTTCGCCACACTCGAGATCGTCTAGCAGTTGCTTAACCCTTTGAAGCACTGAGCTTTGCAGCAAGAAGATCTGTTTTTGAAAGAACAAAAGATCATTTTTAAATTAAAATTATTTTTATAAGGCCAAAACAAGTTACATTTAACCTTCGCTAATTTCGAATTGCTCATCATAAAGCTCTGATTTCTTTCCTTTCTTTCTTGAAATAGCCAACTGAAATCTACCGATAACGAATATCATTCTAAATCATTCTGGGAATTCTGTTTTTTCTCAAGAGACTAACTAATCACTAACATTTTCTATCGCAACAACTTTTAGTGAAATATTTTGTTTAAAAAGAAATTCTTTTATTTTCGTATTCTTTGTAGCTCAAGTACCCATAGATCATCTTATGACGATTTGATTGATTTTATGTGCACAAGTCATTCCAAATCTCTTCACATAAAAATGGGTCATATATTACTTACAAGGGTTAAGTAACCTATGCGTATGTACTTTGCTTTGTTCAGCTAAGCATTAAAAATTTTAAATTCAAATTAAAATCAAAATCAAATCAACAACAACAGCAACAAAATGTGAAGATAGAGAACGCAAAGGGGTTTATAGCAATGAAGGCACCAAGCACCACTTGAAAATGTTGTTACCAGTGCGAGAGTGAGTGTGGAACAACTTGAGCGCGTCAAAATCGAGTGACCAAGTAAGTGCTGGTCTTAGTGGTATCCACGTGAAGGCAATGCGCAGGCGCGATCGCTGAACCGCAGCAAGGTTGCAATGGAATGCCGCGACACAAGTGAGTCGTCGCACAAGTCAGCATAACAAATACCCAACCACACAGCCGCCGCAGTGACCAAAACATAATCGTATGGTAATTTCTATGAAAACAATTAACACGAAAACAAAAAGAAACACCAAAAAGTAAAAATAAATAAAAATTTTGACAATTAAGTCATACTTTGGCTTTGTGAGCAACAAGTTGCAAACACAAAAAAATGTCGATCTTTCTTTAAAACATTCAAAACAAAAAAACCTCAAAATATAAAGTACATAGCGAACACAATGAGCTTTATATTCCGGAAAGCAGAAACTTCTCATAGGGTTTCCATTGATATCAATTTGGGTTCGGTCAAATACAAGAGAATAAAAATTTTTCCACACGCGACTCTTAAAAGAAAAACTGAGTTAATTGCGTGGAAAACAGAATGAAAAACATGAATTGTGTTGATAGCATTTAAGAAGATTGCTGCAGTTGCTGCTGGTGTTTCGGTTTCTCCGCTTAAAAAGCGCTTACCGCAAGCGTTTAAAATGCCTTAGCTGACGTTTATTACGCGCTTAAAAAACAAGCAACAAGAAAATTGGTAACAACACGAAGAAGCCACATCCAAGAAAGCAGCAACAAATCTATGAGAGGGGAGGGAGGAAGGGGGACGGAAAATATTTTGAAATTCATGTTGCTTGTTCACTTGATGGACATTTAAGTGCGCTTCGTGGTTATTTGAATTCAGTTTTATTTGCGACTTAAAATTAAATGATCTTTGCCACTGGATGAAACTCTGTTGTATATAAAGGGAACGAGCAAACGGCTGAAGAAAAATTGCGAAAAAATCTTAGGAATTTATAGCTGGAAGGGATAATAAAATGTGTCTTTTTTCTGTCGATTTATTTGAGTGTTGCAATATTGCATGAGCAAAGCAAATGCCTTTGATGAAACGTTGAGAATAATTGCGTTGAAGCATCACCCTCACATATCCGATGACTCGCCGGAATTTTGTTATTGTACAAATGTCTAAACAAATTCACCATTTTACTTCTTCATGTTCAGGGTTCAATGTATTTCTGTACCAAATTTCATCGAATCGGTCCATTAGTTCAGCATTAAAAACGTTGTTTTTTCTTAAGGGCGTGACACCGTCCATTCAAAACAAATATTTTCACTTAGGATTCAATCAATCTTCATGCCAAATCTGCTCAGTCGTGACAGCTTTTTTTTCTATTGAGAGCGGTGACACGCCTCATTAAAGAACTTTAAGTTTTTAATAGGTTTTACTTAGGGTTCAGCCCTATCTCCACACCAAATTTCATCAAAATCATCATAACACACTTCGGATAAACTAGTTTGGTCTCGGAATAACTTGCTTATCCTTAAATCTAGTTTGGCCGGTAACATATATGTACATATATAGATAAGAATATCGATCCGATCAGTGCTCATGACTATAAGTTCGATCAAAAATAACTTTAATTATATTTTTCTCTTATACAGGAGGTGCCTCGCCAAACTTTCCAATCTCATAAACTTTTTATTCGGATAATGCTTTTGTAATTTGATTTTACACAAAGAATGGCGATGCTTCGTCCACTTAATCTGATTCCGTCCACTTCCGATGGTGTCATTATTACTTTGTGTCATTGTTCAAAGTTCCATTATATTCCATAAAAAACCTAAAAATATGATTAATTTTTCGATTGTGTCGTTGTCGTTGTCGTTTGTTTTTTTTTTTTTTTTTTGGAATATCTGTGGCACTTTGTTGTGTCCACTTTTTAAGCAGATAATCACTTCTTAAAGGCTTCTTTTCTATGGACATGATAATCACTCTTAAGAGAGGTTTGACGTCCATTGTGCGCACTGTGCATCCATTTAACAAGTTTCACTGTGACATGTTGCATAGCGTTTGAAAAAGTAAACTAACTTTTTGTGGTCTCTTTGGATCTGAGTTTCCAAACATGTTTCCTTAACTGACACTCTAATCAATAGTTTCATAATTTCATAACTATGAGTTTGGTATGTGCATTGATTCAAATCAGAACGTTTGAGAAAATTACTTTTCTTACACATATTCATTCAAAAGCTAAAATTTAAGTACTTAGGAGGTGCAGTATTTCCCTAGGATTAGCATTTCTCGAATGAAGGTTGATATCTTCTAATTAAGTAAATATAAAATGTTTCCTTTTGCAAGAAATAAAACAAAATTTTGTGTTTCTTGGATAGTTATACCCTAAGAACTTGAAATTATTTTCTTGAATGATGGAAACGTTGCAAAAATTCTTAATTCTATGTTTCTTATATGACCGATTTAGTTTGAGCGGTGACACCCCTCATTCAGTCACGATAAATAGTTTAATTAAAATTGATTTTAAGACATTAAAACTATGGATTCTAAACAAAGTATTTGCAGTTGCTTGTGGTTAGAAAATATTAAATATTTACCTTTAAGCCTTTTCCGAAGCAATTTCAATATTGAAATTTAATATCAAGTGAAATTGAATGAACATAACCTCAAGGGCGTTAAAATACAGTTTCTTTAATAATTTTTCTTACGCTTTGCTATGGTGATTTTCCATACAAAATTAATTTGTCTAATGAAAAAGGTGAAAAAAGAAAATACCAACAATTAAACACGCCTCATTTACCCGCTAGGCAAAACAGGTAGCTGCTTTCATTTAACATGACAAGAAATAAGATAAATGTCATACCTTGAAGTTGTATTGACAGATTGATGGCACCATCAACGCAATAATTTGAAATTGCTCAGCATAACATGAAATGCAACCTGAAATCTATGAAACGTTTCAAGCAACACACTTTCGATTTGAAGGTGCGCTGTGTTTACTTATATGGGTTATGTCACACTTATAGTGTTGCTAGTCGTAATTATGAATTTTTCACTTTTGCTTGTGGTAATCGATTAAGTTTTTGACTCAATCAAAATAATTATGGACGTAGAAAGTTGCAAGCGCAACGCATGACAACAATTAAGTGGAGCCACATAATTTTTGTTACATAAAAATAAATTAAATTAAATTTAAATAATAATTTAATTAATCAAAGTTTCTCCCAGGGAGATATCGTAAAATAAAGTCTCACCTGAATGGAACCCGCTACTGAAGCTGAGCTAAAACTGGCATTGCTGACATCTGATGTTGGTGTAAATTGCTTACGTTGTTGCTGCAACATGACAGCAGTGCTGCTGTTGTTCGTGTTGTTGCCGTTGCTGTTGCCGTTGCCGCTATCCTTGCTGGCTGTAGCAGCTGTTGCTGTTGCAGTTAAAGCTTTCATGCTCGCTGACATTTGCGTTGATTTCACACATTTGTTGTTGTTTATGTTATCACTACTGTTAATGTTTTTATTAATTTTATTGTTGTTATTGTTATGTTGTGGCTGCTGCTCCTCATCAATTGTTGTTGGTGCCGTTGATGACGCTGCTGCCGGCGGATGTAAATGGAATTGATAGCGATTTCCGTTTTCTTGTTGTTGATTTCTCATGTTTATTGGGAGTGAGGGGGTTCTTTTCTAAGACTTTTAACTAAGCGTTGCTTTGCTTCTACCATTCAATGTTTTTGCACACTACACTTAAAAAAAACA
The DNA here is from genome assembly GCA_963680825.1 of Meiosimyza decipiens. Lineage (NCBI taxonomy): Eukaryota > Metazoa > Arthropoda > Insecta > Diptera > Lauxaniidae > Meiosimyza > Meiosimyza decipiens. Next base: position 80,060,823 of record OY804261.1, on the reverse strand, counting down.
TTTTTTATTGATTTTAATTTATTTTTTAAATTATTTTTTTCTTATTTTTATTGCTTGACACATTTTTTGACACGAAAAACCAAAGGCAATATTAGAGTGATAAGCAAAACTTGAATTTATAAAAAATAACGAGTGACACTAAAACGCCTTTATATCACGCAAGCATTTTCCGCGCATTTACCACGGCGACATTAGCGCTGCTGCGTGTTTTGGCGGCATTGAAATTCATAAATAAAAATCATGAATTTTTGCACTTTTTAATTTAAGTTTTCAAACTTGCGTTATTTGTTATATAACAAGTTTTTTTTTTTGTCACAATTTTAATTAATTAAAACAATTTAATAATTTTTTTATATATTTTTTTGTTCCTACTGCTATTACAGCTCAATTAATTTTTTTTTTTACATTGCGCATGCGCGACGTTGATTTAGCAGACAGACAGACACTGTTGTTTTATTTGTACATTTTTTATTTTTACATTTTTTATTAATAAATGTTGTTTTTATTGCTGACACAATGACTGATGTTTGTTGTGGAAGAAACGCTGTGAGACAAAAAGAAAACAAAAGAAATGCAATACGTTAGTTTTGTTGTGTAGCTGAAATTAATTAAAGCCTCCTATTGTGAATAAAAAGTGAGTGTGTCAGTAGGCACTTTACATTGGATAAAAGCTAAGTAAAATGTTTCCTTAACTACGCTTTTCAAATTTTGCGTTTGTATAGGAGTTGCCAATTAATATCATTAATAAACACCAAAGTACCTTGAGCACCATAACTACCACAAGTCATATGGAGATCTTTTGGGGAAAAAATTGTATGTATTTTTCTTCGCTATGCTATTGGACTTACAGTCGGGAAGGTAGCGCCACAAAAAATTTACTCAATTGCATACTTTTCTAAAATATGTCTACCGCCTATCTGTTCTGAATTAAGTTTCATTGGACAAAATTCATTCCCTACCTCAAAATGATATATAACTATCGGCAGTGTTGCCAAGTGCCCGCACAAAAATTTTTTATTATTTTACTATTTACAGGAAAATTGATATTATTTGGAAAGGCCGTTAATCCCTTGTTTTCAACTTGACAGCCCTGACTATCTGAAACTATCTGAAAGTTTTGTGATTGCTGAATATGAATCTACCTAAATTCGAACACAGTCAGAATTTTTTTCGATGTTGTAAAATATTTCGGAAAATACGTCTCAAATAGAAAAATTCCTTGTGATCAAAATAAAGAAAAGTTTTGATGCAATGAAGTTGGTACGTCTTAACGATTTTATTGTTATGGAGCATAAAGCAACATTAATTAAATATATTAATCGCATTATCTGGCGGGCCAATTCTGATCACCAAATCGGGAAATTATGCGACCAGAAAATGAATTTTCGGACTCTGTGGCATGTGGCACCGTCTTGTTGAAACCGCATGTCTTCCATATCCTTACCATGCAATTGAGGCACAAAAATCTGTATTATCATACCGCAATACAGACCACCATTAACTGTTGTGAACCCCAAAGAAAGCCAACAAAATGGAAAAGACTTTCGTCGCTGAAGATGATTTCGTTTGAAAGATCGGCATACTTTTGTTGTTGTTCAATAATCAATTCAAAATATCGCTGTCCATGGTCAGTAGACTTCAGTACTTGAAACTTTGTACGCATACAGAAGCAAATCTTCCGTAAGAATCTCGAAATATCAATTCGAGAAACTCGATATTGCTGCCATATTTTGTGTTGGAAGACTTGTTGAAAAATCGTCAGTCTCTCTGAGTTTTCTACTTAATATCCTCACAGCTTATGAAGTTAAATCACTATTCCGACTACATTTTGTACGAATTTTGCGACCGGTAGCTGCCGAACCATCATTATTTTTAAAATGTTGCTCAATAATGAAAATACGTTGTTCTTTCGTGTGGCGTTCTACAACACTTAACCGCACAACTACCGCGAAATTCAAGTCTTGCGTGAGTTTTTGGACACCCTTTACAAGGCAAATGCATTTTTTTTAACTCTACTATCTTGACTTTAAAGTAAATTCTCAATGATGTTGCTTTCAAGCAAAAAAATAAACTTTGAGCGGTCTAAAAATTTGAGCCTAAATTCTGAGCCGTGTCGTATTTCTTGAAAGGTTTTAGTTTTTCTTGCATTATGCTGCCAAGTTAAGGTTTCCACACCACTTTAATGAAGTCGAGTTGGATTTTGGATTGAAACCTAAGCTGCTGTAATTCGGATGCACCATGTGGCCTTACTCAGCGTTTTGCTAATGTGTGACTTTGACTACAACGCTGTCTTATCAGTGCGCGTGTGTGTGTGCGTGCTTGTGGATCCAAAAATTTGCATTTTAAATTGCGTCTTATCGTTGTTCAAATCTGCAGCATAAGAATTTTATTTTCTATGCTGCTGCTGTTGTTTACAAAAAGTTTTTTTAGACTCAGCGTTTTTCTTTTTTTTTATATCTTAAATTAATTTTTGCACTTAACTTGGCTAAAAATAAATGTGCATTGCGCTTTCTTTTTGGCTTTAATTACAAATTCAGTTTCCGCTGTCTAGCACTCGTTGCGATAAATTCATTTTGCTTTTGTATTTTTAAGTTATTTTTAGTTTAAAATTTCAACTTTTATTCGAATGTTTGATATCTGGCCGTTTCTGTTGTGTTGTCAATATTTAGCAAAGACAAAAAACCGCCCACGCGGTGTTGCCAAAAGATTTATGAGACGCGTCACAGCAAACAGTGTAACGCACGCATGCGTGTTGTCATTGTTTTCTTATTGTGTTATACGACTTGGCATGTTGTTGTAATCAATCTTGGCTTTTTCTGTTTTCTGGCTTATGACATTTTTCTAGTGTGACAGTTTCGTTTGACCAGCATACGATTTTGGCCCGAAGTCGTCGTGTTGTATCACATTCCTCGCTTTGACATTTATTCAGAAGTTATTCATGTTTCTTATGAATACATACATATATTAAAATTCAACATTTTTTATTTATTTATTTTGAAATAATTAATCGATATGTAAAGCTTGGAACACCTACTGTAGACAGAGATTTTAATTGAGTTAGAAAACTGTCGCCATTGTGTACCAATCCCAAACTCGTAACGTAAGGCAAAAAAATTAGACCTCTCCAGTTTCCTTGAAGTTTTATGTGAGGATTAATTTTGCTGGATGAGATAAAATAAGTTGAGTTATTGATCTAATGATGTCACTACTGTTGCAAAAAACACCCGCCGGAATACACCCGAATGCGCATAACTATAGAAAAAGTTTAAATACCTGACGGTACTCAACAAAGCCCCCATTCCCCATTAATATCATCGTGGGCCTAAATGTTTACATTAATATCATAATATGTATATTAATAATGCTGCCCGGAAGCCATATTGGCAATCTGTACAGATATTTCATAAGATGGCAGTTTCTTTCGCTTTTCACAACTTTACAGAGCGTAAAGTACGAGTATATCGCAACGAGTAGCCTCTAGCTATGTATGTAGCATCCATCGAATCTTATGAAAAACTCCACTAGGGATATGAGAAAAAGCCTGCGTATAGTTTCTTAACAGATTGAGTATGAGATATGAAATCAGTTTTGTGCATTTGTTCCTAAGAGGTTTGAAAGGCTTTTTTCCACTTTTCTTCTTTGAAAGTAAATGGTCGATGTTGTCAAAGAGTTACTGCATTTTTAGGAATGTTAGTGGATGACTGCAACCTGTGAGTGTTAGATTTTTAGCAAAGATTCTTTCCAAAATATAAAGCTACGAAGTCGAGCTATCCTTTACTCTGCGAACGAAAGACCAAAGATTGCTTCTCCGCTTCGATGACGAACAGAACTTTTTTCGCATAAAATCATGATAAACGTTAACAGCGATTTCCAGCAATGGAAACACCAATTCAGAAATGGATCTTTGGATCTGATTGATATTCTGTAAGTCGTGTCAACTCTTTTAGAGGCAATGAAAGATCGCATGCCTAACATTAACATGTTTCCTGTCTAGCACTTCAAGGCAACTTCTGATCATTGACAAGGTATCTTTGCTCAACTTTTCGTTTTCAAATGATTACTTCAAAGGGTGATTATTGCGTTATCTAACACTTTTGCAGTAAACGTAGAACCCAAACTTTAGCTACTAAATTTACAATGTTCCATTAACAGAATATAAAACAATGCATACAACATATTGAAATTAGTGGTCAATGATTTTTTGTAATTTTTTTTTTGTGATTTTTCGCTGCTGCAGCAACAGTTGCTGTAGTTATTTTTATGGCACTGCAGTATTTATCACCTTTTTCAATGCAATTATCTATATTTTACTGTCTATCTGTCTGTAGGTTTGTCTCGTTTGGCTGTCTATCTGAGAGGTTGCCGATTCGGTTTAGAAACTCGTTTGCAGGGATTGTCAAGTTGAAGTTGAATTCGAAATTCCGGTTTTGTGCCAATACCAATAGTTTTTCTTGCATGGCTTTTATTTTTCTATCAAACCTACCTTTTATTGTAACTTTGTGTTGTGTTGTTCTGTTGCTCTGTTGCTGGCTGTTGGAACTTTTTTGCTTAGTTGGCGTTTTGCAGAAATGAAAAAAGATGCAGCAGCCGCATCAGCAACGTCATCCGTTGAGGCGGTTGATGAGGAGGAAGCTACAACTACAAAGTTTTTCGTTTCGTTGTTGTTGCCGTTGGTGTTAAGTGCAAAAATTCTTGGATTCCTAACGTAGCCTGGCGTAGGACTCGTTTTATGCTTCAGTTTTTTGCACGCAGGAAGCACAAGCAAAAGTTTAATAAAAATTGCAATAAATGAGATGCAGACATTCGAGTTATTGACACTTGCAATTGAGCGCGTGGTTGCACGAGCAATAAAAAAGGAAGAAAACTGAGTAAATGAAAAAAAAAACACTGATAGTCGTAAAAAAGTGGAAATTCTCAAGTGCTGGTAAAATCAAAGAATAATCGCCACAAAAAGTTTGGAAGAACTTCATTATTTCCAAAACTTCAAAAGAAATTTAAAAAAAAATTAAATCAACCAAAAATCGTTAATTAAAACTTTCAAAAATCAATCAACCTTACTGAGAAGATATCTAAACCTTAAAAATCTTGGTTAAGTCTTGACCTTAAGTAGTATCTACATATCATCGCAAGAGCAATAGACACTTAATATCGCCCTTTGATTGTGCTCCTTAATTTTTCGAGTGAACAGATATCAAAATTTCTCACAATCGATTATTCAAGCTCATACTTTTTACACAAGGAAAAATCCCCTAGATCAAACTTGGATCTGAAATCCTGGATAATTTTATTTTGGAAGTAACACCTAAAATTTTGTATTCAGTAGACAGAATGAAACGAATGAACAAATTCAATACGACCTAGGGTATAAAAATCGTTTGAAAAAAAGCAAAGCAAATGGCAAATTGCTTATCTAGAGAAAGTTTACGTTTTATATATAGGACATTTCTCATTTATATATGTTCAAACATAGTTTTATTTCGCCGACTTTTATAAATCTGTTGGTGCTATCTCTTATTATCAAGTTAGCAAAATATTTGAGCCAATATGTGAAAATTTATTCGGAATCAGCGATCTGTAAGAAATATAAAGTACGTATCGAATAGAGAAAACGTTTTTACAAAAATAACTAATTTAAATAAAAAATACACCGATGCCATAAGCAGTTCTGCTCTCATAACAGATAAAATGCTTAAAGTATTTTAATCAATGAATAAATCATTTGAGAAACCTTAAGTATTAGATCCAAATGTAGATATACGAAACATCGCTTTAGCAACCTAAAATTCATCAAATGCGTTTAGACCGGTCTAGGTTCAGTAAAGGAACAACAATTTTCTTCATAAAATAAATGCCACAAAAATTAAAAAAGAAAAACAACACAAAGAAAATTTTCCATCCTCTGCATCTTTCTAAGTCCGCAGGCTGTGCGCTGTGCAATTCTACTGATAAGAGTTACATGCAGCACACGCACCAATGCGCCAAGCGAACGTATTACTCATGGCCTATGAAAGCACTGCGACGGCGCCGCCGCTGCACCAAAGTGTCCTTGTCAATCTTTGTCAAGCAGGAGACGCAATGCCTGTAATCTTGACTTTGTCGCAAGCAAAAAAGAAGCAGAGAAAATCAAAAGAAAAACCGGTATGGCAACAGCAGCGAAAACTGTAATGAAAGAATTTACGCAATTAACGCATAGGAAGAGATCTACCATAAGTTGCCAGGTTAATACCCGTACATTGCGCGGCGAATCGGTTGAACGGGCAAAAAAAAACATTTAGACCTTAAATAGTTGATTTATTGGTAAAGCCTGAAAAAACCTCAACTTCGTTTTTTCGTCAGTAGATAATGATTTGTTCTTTTTTAGCGCTCAAAACACAATTTAAAAGTTCAAATTTGTTGCTTTAATTTTTTGACTGGTTCACGTTTTGCTTTGATTTATGACTTTTAAGATTTTGGCTTGAGATTTATTTGAAATTAATTAAAGCAAAACATAATAACAAAATAAAAGTTAAAAAGAAAAACAAGAAAAATAAACGAAATCTCGTTTAGATCATTGAGCCAAGGTTTTGTTTGCACACACACGCTATGCGTATAACATGAGTTGTTAACTTGGCCAAAATTGTTCAAATGGCGCGAAATGGCAATGATTGTTATATATTGTTATTAACATGGTTTATGGTAATAAAATAAACATAAACAATTTCCAAGAAGTTTGGGCTGTGAACAAAATTAAACTGGAAGTAATTTAGTTGTTTTTATTTAAATTAAAGCTCAGAACAATGACATTTCGCGCATACGACCACGTTCAATTGAAAAACAAATGAATTTTTTATCTGCTATGGTTTTGCTAAATTCTTTTCTTAAAAAAACACTTTTTATCTCACAACTTGAGCTCAAGAAAGAAATGCCATGCCATGCAAAAACAAAAGCAAATCAATGAAAAAAACAAGAACTCTTGGAGGAAACCCTAGGAAAAACACCTCAATAATTGCTCAGGCGCCACATAAATTTTACGATTTCAATTTGCATTATTTTTTGTATTATTTTTGTTGCTATATTCATTGTTATTGCACCATTTGCTGCACTTTACTTATATATTGTGCTTCGAAAAATATTTCCATTTATTCGGATAAAACAAAAAAAAAACTGCAGCAACAATTGAGTGGGGAAAGACAGCGAATATGCCGAAGTCATTGCAGAGTTTGGGAAGATTTCTGTATTTTGTATTTTTAGAAATATTTCTTATTTGCAGTACAAATGATGATTTTATTTCGTCAAATATTGGACAATGAACTTTCGTTTCATACTTTGGTTACTAAGATTTTTAAGTCTCGCTTTTACCTCAAAGGATTAGTTTCGGTACTAAGGTTTTTAAGTTTTAAAAAAACCTTTCACTTTAGAGTGTAACTTCTCACAGCCTCTCTAAAAGTGACACATTCTCACCCACGTGAGACAGAAACTGAAGAACAAAAATAAGATGATTCTCAAATATGCTGAAAAGTTTCTACCTACCTTCATCAGAATCCAATTTATTAGATGCCACGCCCGCTCGGCAAAGCCCACTTAATTTGTTTTTTCAATGTATCACAGTGTTGTCCTACAATTCTGTGCATTATATTATTTTCACATTTTTACTTTTTGTTTGTATGGGTTGTGTCCCATTTAGCTCACCTCATCTTATTCTAAATGTTCTCAGACTGTGACTATCAGGAAATAATCTATTTGTTTGGATTAAGAAGAATGTACCAAGGGATGATATATTTAGTTTTCCATTGCTCACCATATTCTTACAAGATCTGAAGGTCAAATCTGAAATAAAACTCACTCAAAAGTCTTACAATAACTTAAAACTTCAAGTGACTCTCAGCTATGAAAAGAATGTGAGCCAGCAATGTCAATTGCCAACCCAATGCACTTCATTGCACTTCCTGAATGCCGCAACGTTCGTCATACCAATAACGTTCCAATATGCTGTTGCTGTTAAAGTTAGAGGCTTTCACTTCATAAATATTTTAATTCTATTGAACATTACGCGTCAGATGCCCTGAGCAGAGCTAAGCTGATGGACAGAAGAACGGTCGCTTATCTGTATGGATGGACGAGAGCATGGAAAAACTCATTTGAATAGAAAGACAGACATACGGTCGGATGCTTGGTTGGCAGACTCATGCGCTGACTTGAATATGGAAAGCATATCACTGAGAAGCGCCCACTGCATTTAGCAGTTCATGCTGCAACAACAGCAACAATAAATACAACAATAACCTCAATAAACCGTGAAAATAGAAACATTTAAGCCAACAAATCGTGGCTGGCAGTCCAATCGACTGACAGACAGACCGAGTGAGCGTTTGGCCAGCTGCTTTTATTTGTTGCTGCAGCCACTATAGTGTAACAACAGCAGCAGCTGTCAGCTTAGCATAATTTTGCATTTAAGCCGAAGCGCCCAAAGATGCGCTTCTTCTCCGCTGCTCTTTTTTTATGTAGTGGCAGCATAACGGTGTGCAGTGATGGTGTTAGTAGCAGCAACACTCCCTTCCCACAACAACAAAAACAATGAGATAAACTTAACACATTTCAGACCGGCCATATTATAAGCGAGAGGAACTTGTTGCTTTTACTTTCGCAGTTGCAACAGCAGCAATTGATTTGCGATTAGGCACCAGTAGCATCGTCAAATAATATTAACTCTCAAAAGAAACGTGCACAATTTACTTAGTCATTTTATAAACCATCTAAAATGGGTTAAAGGCAAAACAACAAGAATCAACAGCAAGCAACAATAATCGACAAAATCGTGGCGCTACTCTGCCATACCGGGTGCGAGCGATGGTGGATCTTACCGCTGCAATCGTAAACTAAACTGAACTCATCTAGAATGTGAATTTCATTAACCTACAACAAGGCTAAAACGTTACTTGCAACATGCTGCCACTGTGGTTATTGCTGCTGCACTCATATGCGCCTGTTGCATGTGCAATGTATGTACATTAGGGCGGTTCCAAAAATCGCGCATTCATATTTTTATGCTGGGATTTTCTTATAGTAAAATGTACTATCCCCAAAAATTTTTTCAACATGCAGAAGTAGCGCAAGCGTGATTTGTTCAATTTTGGTTCCTCAAAATAATGGCAAACGTAAATCGGAAAGGTTTACGAAGTAACCCAGGCGTTTTATTAGAAAAGCCTCTGTAATTTCCTGCGGCTATTTAAGCTAACTGGATTTTTTTGGGAAAACGTGCAACCTAACGGGAAACCTAAAAATTAAAATATGTTCGATTTTTGAACCAGCTTAACGTATGTAGGTACATAAGCATTTATTTGCCAGCAATGTTGAAGTTATGAGGCCAAAACAGTATTAATGAATGGGCTGGCAACACTGCCAGCTTCACTTCCGCAATTTCCACGTTGTGTAAAACAAGTAGTTGGAAAGCAAAGTCTAGATTTTATTTTTTATTTTGTTTTGGTTTTCAAAATCTAAATTTACTGCAAGCATCTTCAGCATCATCATTATCTGCAGTAACAATTAAGCTGCTGCAGCAGGAAGAATTATAAATAGACTTTTATATCGATATGGATTTTCGACTGTTCTCAGAATACTTTGATTCTGTATTCAAGAGTATGTGTGGTTCATAAATAACTCAACTGAAAAAGTGGTCCATAATTAAAAGTGGGAATAGGAAACATTCACAGCTGATTCAATTTTAGTCGATATTTCGCTATTAAGATCCATGCATTTATTTGCTGTTCAAAAACCCTTTTCCAACCACTCCGTTTGTTCAGTTCAATCAGGCAATTTCTTGCTAAATGGACTCTTGCACCATAACAAATCTTTAAGAGTACCGCTCATATCGATAGTCTCATCGTATTATCCGAAATGTGTCGTTTAACCAAATCGAAGATTAGAAGCATAATTTCAATTTTAAATTCAAGGCAGAACATGCGTAAGATTTCACACAGTTTATGCCAGGAAATACTTCTTAAACTTAATGTTCATTTAAGCAATGTGAACAACAACAATACTATGACAGCCAACAATCACTCAATAAATTTAATTGCAATTTAGAGCAAGAGAACCGACTGTAGACAGACAAAGACAGTAGCAGCGAAAAACCTACTTGGAATGCTGCTGTTTAATTTTTGTTGCTGTTGATGGTAATGTTGTAAATGATACCTGCCTGTCTGTCAGCCAAGCAGCAACCTTCTGCTTTTTCTTCGTCTTCTGCTATTTAACATGTTGTCAATTTAATGTATTTTGATTTATTATTCTTCCTCTTGATGTGGTTGTACTTTTTGACACCGCTGTAATGATACCACACCTTCGAGCAACGCATAAATTTCCAATTAAACTCATTTCACTGCATGATGTATTGTGCTTTTGCTGTTGCTGTTGCTGTTGCTATTACTGCCGCTACAACATCATCAGCAGCGGCAGCAGCACCTACATGTTTTACTTACAAGTCCCTAAATGTTCGTGTGTGTGTGTGTTTTTGCACCGGCAACAACAACAACAACAACATTTGCTTGATGTTTTTTTATTGTGATGATTTCCATAATTACGTGAGAATTTCCCAAATAACGCACACATTTACTGTTTATTGTCTCGTAAACGCATTTGTGTCTACGTTTTCGCATGTCGTTATGACGTATTGTCGCTTTTGGAATTGTCGTTTTTGTTGTTGCTTTTGCCGCTGTCATTCTTGACACGATTGCTGTTGTTGCATTTTAATTTGTAACTTTTATTTCGGTTTGTTGTTAGTGAATTTCCGCTGGCATTTTATTTCAGTAGCGAGTAGTTTTTGACATTGGCGAAGGTCATATTCGCTAACTAGAAATACTCCAAAAACTCCACTAGGAGCGTGGGGCACAATTCGTTAAACCTTTTCCCTAAGCTATTTCGAATAAAATTTGATTTTTATGGAAGAGTTTGCTTTTTAAGATAAAGGGGCAATAAATCGTAAAGTATGCTTAGAATTTCAACTTAGATTTATAGTTCAAAACCATAGAGGTGAGAGATTTTATACAGACAATTTTTACCTGATGAAAACGGAAATATCTCTTACACTTTCTTCAATAATATTTTTTATTAATTTATTGGCATAAGTACCGGAATTTTGCGATATATCGTCAAGCTATCTAGTTCTCTCAATTTATTCTAGTCCTATACTTGCACACAATTACCTGAAGAGTTTAAATATGTAGCATTTTTACTTCTATCTCCACTATAAAACTATGACTTAATGTATAATACCCATCCAAGCAGCCCAACTATTTATATAGTGACGTGATGACACCTTGATGTCGTTATCGTCTTGAGATTGATTTCTAGCGTATTTTCAATAGTTTTTGGCTGGGTTTTCAGACGTTTCAAGAAGTCTAATAACCTGCATAAAGCACAATTTCACGCAAGTGTACAAATCTGCTTCAATCTGGAGTTGTTTTTCAAACATCGTGAAAGTAAATGTACTTCCAAAGTTGACTTGTGTGAAGTGAAGTCTTGTGAACATGTTAGACTTGTGAACTATTTAGATATCATAATTAAATAAAGTAAATATTTTAAAAACATCAATACCACAATTGAGTGGTTCTTATTGTATAATATATATATAGGTCTAGCTTAGATTGTATTTTTTGAGTTTAAATTCATTGAATAGAATGTTGGAATATAGCCACAAATGAAATTCAATCAAATTTCAAAATCACCAATTTTAACATACACATATTTTCTCGCAAGTTAAGGTCCCTATTCACAAATTGTACCACATACTGCCTCTTTTCTGCCTTAACCGGGCAACTATAAAGTTTTCTTAATTTTTTACATAGATCTTCCCCGAACGTGTTGCTAAAACCTTTCAAGATTAAAAAAATACATAGCAATGAGGTTTTAGAAGAAAGATCACGACAAACTTCTCCGCATATTTAGTATTAGAAAACATAAGCCTGACTAATGGACAGCCAGGGAGTTAGAAATTCTCACAAGTCAATGAAACTCCTCTAAATTAGTCGTATATTCAATTTTCAGTCTCCATGAGCTCAAAACAAAGTTTATATTTTCCTAATCAAAAGTCTTTATGGATATGGATGATTCTTTATTAATAAACTTTTTACACACTTTACTTATAATTATGCCCATAATTAGACCCTTTATCTAACTGCCACAAACCCAATCATATTAAAATTTTAACCGACTTACTGGTATCCGCTATTCCATACAACATGTGGATAGAACTTTTTCAACCAAGATTTCATAAGACAGATAAAATCTCATTGAAAAAAAAAAGTTTTGTCTTTTCATTTTGTTGCACGTCCAAGCAGAAATTTTTTTAGCAATAATTTTGTTAGATATTTGGCGAAAGTACCGAATGAAATTTTTATTGCACACTACAACAACGGCTATCCGCTATTTCTTAATTTATCAATTTGAATTTTTAAAATTTACGTTTCGCTTAGTATCGCTTACAAAAAACCAATACCAATTTGTAAAAATAAATAACCAATCGACTAAGGTAACTACATATACCTGGAAGGCTCACAAAGTCCCAATTTCAATGTGCCAAATAGCCAGCTTTTATAATGGGTACCAATAAGCTGAAAACTTGTCGCTTGTCACATTTTTAACTTCATGATAACTAATATTTTGCATATACTATATACCATACAAAACATTAAGAATTTCGTCAAGGCAGCTTTAAACAAATGAAAACTTTTGCACAGCACAAATATAATTCACATTTTTAGCAACTTGTGCCCATTTTCAGTACCAATTTTTGTAGGTAACGAAAAAATGCACAAAAGTCGAACAAAATACAGCTCTCGGCAGCATAAGTGTCTGTGTCTAATTTCGCTTTTAGCAACGTTAACAAGAAGGGAGTTGGAAAAAAATACAAATAAAAATCTGAGTATTTTGTAAAAAGCATAGGGCAATACACTGTAAAAAAATCAAAAGAATTTAATTACAGAAGCTGGAAGGCTAAGCAGCCAGCGGTAATCAGTTGAAGTAGGCGATCGTTAGCGCGTTCGGCGGCAAGAGTTATCATTAGTGAAAACCTTTGAGCGATTTCACTAAATTCTTCTTAAGAAATAAAGTTTACCATTTAGCTAACCAGCTACCCGGGGTAATTCGACCAACCAATGATAAAAAACAAAACCTTCAACAACAACAAGCTTACAACAATTTGCAAAGCTCTTTGAAATTCCTTCCAAAACGAAGAAGAGGAAGTACACACACAAAACAGAAGAAGATAAAGTAGAATTCTTTCGAATGCGGGCAGCTTAAAGAAAAGAAATGAACATCAACACAGAAAGAGGAAGGGGGGAGCAGTACAAAAAAGTGGCTTATATTGATAATTACGCAAGGCTCTAGCAGACGCCATTCAACAACATTTTTAGCTGCTGCTGTTCTCGTTGTTCATTCTTTACTCTCTGACGTTGTTGTTGTTGTTGCTGTTGCTGTTGTAGCTGTTGCTGTTGCTGTTGCTGAAGTGGGTAAAATTGCAAGGTCAAATTGAATTGTTGTTGCAAAATGGTAAAAGTATTTGAAAAATGCAGCAACAGCGTCATGGCTGACATTCCAGCAGCAAAGTTGCCAGCAAACAGCAGTCAGTAAACTGCTGGCGGCAACGGTGACACCAACAACAACATTTTCGCATTTTTGCAGCAAAATGATTCTGCTGCAGCTATTGTAGTTGGTGTTGACTTTGCGCACACACTTTTTTATAGGTTGCTGCCTAGTTATGACCAATAACAATAATAGTAGCAACAGACGCTAATAATTTACTCCACAACCCAGTAGGAAAAGCAAGGAAGTATCTTAATTCAGTCCTCAATAACTTGAGGTTAATCGGTAAGTTAACGAATCATACAAAGTACATTGAAGAAGTAATAACACGTTTGGACTCCACAAAATGGTGGACTTTTTTAAAAAAAGTCACTACAAAGCGACAAAGACTTAAGTAACCTTTTGCAAGGGGTTGTTCAAGGTGTGTCCATAATTGTCCATCCATATGTTTTAATTTGTTCAAACAAGATTAAAAAGCTCTCAAAAAACAAATTTCTGAAGAAACGTAAACGCCCATAAGTAATGAAAAATTAAAAAATATATGAACCGGTTTTTCTTTCTTTGGATTCAATAGTGAGAAAAAAATAAAATTATGTTTCTTTTATAGGACTTTGTTTTTACGTATTTTTCATAAATTTTGAAAGATACATTTTTCTACCTAGGACGCGTTTGTTCTTTTTCGGAACACTTTTCATAATATACTCTAAGCAATTTTGGTTTTTTCTTTTGAAAACACCAAATTTTAATGCATATGAAACTATTTCGTTCAGGACTTTTGATTTTGGGAAGTTCCATTCATTAATTCAATTTAACAAATTTTATGGTAGTACTTTCTTTAAAAGGATTTTCTCACACATATCACAGATAGCCATGTTTCAGCTAAAGATTCATAAACTTTTTTGTGCTAAAAATCACTAATGCTGTTCTTCACTTTCTCTATTGGGTCATTGCAGTCATTGTCGCTTTTATTCAACAACTATAATGACAACAGCACCAGATCTTCTTATGGCATTAAATCTGTCTGGGGCAATTCGTTCGCCGCATCGCTGCCATTGCATTGCATTCAAGTCATGGACATGGACTTGGTGGTGCTATAACTCGTTGGATGCATACCACAGTTCTAAGCCGCAATTGTGGTTTTTTTGTTAACTAATATTGTTTCCAATTACAACAACAATGCCGGTAGCAGTTTTATTGACTTGGTCAAGATATGAAAATTCAATTGTACCAAAGCAGCAAGCGAAGCATCTTTTGCGAAAAAGTAACACGCATTATGACCAGCTTAGGCCTGCGGGATATGAAATTCTTTTAATTGGCGCTTTGGAAAATTAAACAGATTATGATAAAAAAAATCACTGCATGACAGTTAATTTTAATTTTTAAGTTTTTCGATAAGAAACAACTGATACGTGTAATTTTTATCGCACTGTTCTCTATTTGGCTTTTGCTCTTTCTTGTGGTATATGAATTGGTATAAAGCAGGGGTGGGGGGAAAGATGGCGAAAGGCGCAATATTGGGACGTTAAAATAGTTTTTGGGTGTTCATTGAGACTTGCAAATAACATTAAATCAAGAATTTGTATTGATCAAAACTTACAACTGCTACTACTACTGAATAAAACATCGTTCAGAACTGTAATTGATTTTCTAAAAAGCAATAATTTTTAGAAAAAACTTATTGTACAGTACAGTATTGTACACATACTTTTCGGTACAATTAGCAAACTTCGACTGTAATGTACGCTTGACATTACTGGCTATTCAACACTTGATTGTTCAATTTTAGTTCAGGCTATTAAACTGTCAAAATCGACCACATCGTGACATTGACGACAATAATAAGATTGTAGTGGCACAATTGTAATAGCAAAACTACTACAACAACCAACATATCAATACGCTCACCAACGTTTATGAAACGCTTAAGTATTCGCTCGAAGTTTTTTACGTTGCTATCAGTTTGTTGCTTTACTGTGCATTTGCTTTGCAAGTAAAGTTCATGCGGCCAAATTTTACGCGTTTGAATCAATGAACATAAAGAGGAAGCAGCAGCTACAACAAACATAAAAGAAGAAGAATACTAGAAAATTCAAAATATTAAAAGTTTACTACTGCAGTGTTGCCATCTGCAGTTTAAGTTAAGAAACAAAAAAAGCATCGGCTCACTTTCACAATAAAAAAAAGTTCGGTAAGTTGTTAGCACTTTAATTTTTTTTGTAAAATCTGCTGTTGATAGACCATTCATTATAATCTAACAATTTCAAGGTCGGTGAGAATGAAATCGTAAAGATTGGTCATTCTCTACTGGTTTTACGTCAACTTAAGCCAGTGCAAGTTTTTCACGAGTGCCAAGCTCTATCAGATTATTGTAAATATTGTAGATCAGACATTGTTCTGTGAAGGACGAACAGCCAAAATTCTTCGATCGACTAGACTAGAATTAAAGAAGATCCAAGACTCAAATTATTTTCTTACAAAACTTGAATCGGAGACCTTCAATTGAATTTGACCAGAAATAAAACACAAATAGAAGTCCACATGTTAAGCAAGATAACAACAGTAATGATGTCGTAGAGTTGAGCGGTTCTTTTTAATGACAATGTTCCAATACTGAATCTTATACAAGTACCCAATAATTTTCTTCTCGAAATAAATAATAAATAAATTATGTCTTAACCATGAGCGGATACGACACGTTGCTAGGGCGCTGAAAATCTATATAATATTACTTGGCAACGAGACTATGCACAATTTAACATACGACACAACGAGTTTTTGTTTTTTCGATTTAAACTAGTTGGCATCCCTACACAAAATGGGAAATGCAATGAAATGCGATGTAATAAAGAAAAACATGAATATTTATGTGAGATTGTCAAGTTAGTGTTATTTTCACAAGCGGAGCAGACAAGCGGACATACATACAAACGCACACTAAAAGAACGACATGTCTATAGACAGTTGAACGGACACAAAAAAATTGGCGAAGACCTAAGTAGGAGGATGAGTGCAAGAAGACCAAATCAAAATCACAACGATGTTTTATAGGAAATTTCTACTCCCACGATCGTTTGGGAAAAAGTATTTGGTTGTTGTAATTGTAATATTATTTTTAGCTACGATGCGTTCACTGGAAAATTCGCACTTTTTTCGCTATGGCACATGAGTAGGACAGCGTTGAAAGGGGACTTTCAGTGCAGCAGTTGTCTATTTTTATTTTGTGTTGTTGTTTGTACGCATAATTCCGTTTCATTGTATAAAGGATGACAATTTCTATAGCACTTTTGTTATTTGTTCACAACGCGTTAACGCAGAAGCAACCGCAGCATTAGAGCTTTTTGGGCTGTTGCAGCAATTGCTGACATCAAAAAAGATCGTTGGCAATAAAACAACGCTTGCATGCGGTGTGTCAATTCAAATTGTAGGAGATGAAGAAGCAGCAGTGGCAACGAAACACGTTGTTGGATGGCAATGTTTTTGATGTTGCTGCTGCCTTTGTTGCCTTTATTATTATTGTTATTATTGCCATTATTTTCCCATGAACTTTCACTATGTCATTTTGTTTTTATTGAAATTTGGAGGAAGTTAAAAATGTTTAGACAAAATTGTTTACTTTTGTAAATGACGGAAAATGAGGATTTTTTAAAAATATTACATTAGAGAAAATTCAGAAATTTTTTCGTAACTCTTTTACGATAAAAGTACAGATGACAGAATCTTATGAGTCTGATAGAAGTTTTAATAGGAACATTAACAGGACTTTTATATTATTATTGTATGTATCTCTTTGGAGAGCCGGGTTTTTAGACGGCTTCTGTTTCATAATGAAATGCTGTTAAATTAAATTTTCCGAAAACTGCGTCTGTACTCAGATTAAGCGGATGCGGTTTGTTTCTACTTTTCATTTAATAGACACAAAAGATATATAGATTTTTCGAAAGCTTTCTTCGTTTAATTTAAAATCGGCTAAGAATGAAAGTTACTACGGGGCTTGAACTCTGAAGAGGCAAATGATTATTCTCTTAACCCTTTAGTGCACATAGCAATGCCAGCGAAGATATAAAGCTCTGAACAATTTTTCAAAAGCTAAGATTTACCATAAAATCTTGAAAATAAATTAAGAAATGTACATATTATATTTTATTTTTTCGGATACAACGGGTTAATTTAACTAGAAATTGTAACATTTTTTCATAAGTTTAAGGATATTATGTATTAGATAAAATTTGCTCGACGCATGTCCTTTACTTCCATTAAAAGATATTCCCAAAAATAAATAAACTTTGTGACACATATATTTCTGACATGCGTTGAAGGGTTAATGTTTTTTCAAAATTTGGCCCCAATCTTTAAAAGATATTCGCATATATTTTGAGGAAAGCTCAAAATCGAATAAAATCTGGAAGATTTTGATGGTATAACTTAGTTAAATGGTAAATGCAGTTCAAGGCTTCTTTCAAACCGCGTAACAGAGGATTTAACAGTTGGATTATAAATTATACCGCAGAGGCTTAAGTTTTCAACAAAATTACATTTTAATTGCGGAACAAAATTTTATTTAGAATTGTAGCAAGCAGTTCAATAAAAAAAACAGTTCACTGACTTAATGACCGTGTACTTAAAGTCAATAATTACACACCAATTACAGTCACAACATAAAAACTCCACTAAGTCAGAGCATTAAATTACAAAAATAAAGCAACTTTAGTAATTTACTGCTGACTGGATTGCGTTTAATTAAATTTTAGCTCAAGTGTTTGACCAACTTCATCCGCTGGTTATTTCCTACGCAAAAACAGCGACAGCAGCAATATTTTGCTATCAGCAGCAGCAGCAACAAAAATTATAAACTCAAAAGTTGTCCAAAACGGCCTTGCCATATTTAAACAGTCGTTATTGTTTTCTCAGTTGCTATTACTTGTTAATATTTTCATAATAACTATTATTGTTACTTTTGAAGTTACAAAACAAAAAGACATTAAAACTAAATGAAAAAACATAAAAATTGAAACGCGTATCTTATCTGAAAGTGCACGCGTTAATCTTATCTGACGCATGTGAAATCATTGCTTGGTTAAGCAACTCTAAAGGAACAAAAGTAACTGCTGCTTTGTATTCTGAGTTTTGTAAATGAGTTTTTCTTTTTTTTAAATGTATACACATAAGTTGGCGTCCCTTGACTTAAAAACTCATTCTGAAGAAACTTAAGTGAACAAATCTGCAAAGCCTTAAAATGGTTTTTTCTTTTATGTGAACATCGTTTGCTTGAAAAAAAAAAACCTGTGCACTAAGAAAATTAAACTTTTTTTTAAACATTCGCTCTCAGGAATATTTGAAAAGTGCTCCATTCAAAGGATATCAGATTTTTGACGAGAAACCGAGTGATATGATATCGCACCTTACTTTCTTGCCTCGGTATGTCTAACATAAATATAGCTACCCAGAAAGTACCGACCAACGCACACATTTTGATTCAGTAGACGAAGCACAGACAGTGATATCGGCTCTCAGATCATGAAATCAGTAAGAGTACGTGCTTTGTTTACCAGATTAGTCAGATAGATTCTGAAATTGAGCTTCAGTTGTTTTCAATGGTGTTCAGACCCTCCTGTGGCACTGAATCAGAGTAGGCAGGGATCCAACCACCGGAACAACGACAGCGGCAGAAAAGGTCCAAAAAATCGTTCGTAACTAAGCAGCGTTCCTTATAAAATTTGTAGCGTATGATTCTTTAATCAGAACGGAAAAATGTCTTCAAAAAAGAGAACAATCTCTACAACGAGCACTGTGGTGAAACCGAAGCAACCTGAAATCAGACCTCCAACAAACTCGACTGCTCCCAAATAACAACTCGCAAACGTATATGCATGAACGAGAGGTCGCTCCTTTGACAAAGTTTCAGCAGGAGGCGGAAAACCAGAATCATTCAGTTAGATTAAAATTTTCACCAGAGCTATAATGTCCCATTGTTGACGGAGCCGACACATATGGGAAATTCTCAGAGGGAAACTCCTTCGGACAATTTACGAGGATGGAGACGACAAAACCGTTCTGACTGATAGAAAGTTGTCAAGACCAAGGGTTACCACAACAAAAAGCCCAGGAATCTTAGCCATTACCAGTGGCTACGGAGAAATTTGACCATTTGATGCGCAACTCGCTCGGCTCTGACTTTCAGAAGGCAATTTTCCTTTCTTTCTCTTCCGTATCGGTCGATCTGCTAATTCGTCACTCTTCCCTACGAGCTCAAATGTAAATGGGTTTCTCGAATAAAAACTGCTTCATTCGCGTTCGCAAACGGGCAGTTGGTCAAGAACTTAATCGTTGGATTCTTGCTGAAAGTAATAGTAACCTAATTCTCTTATCAGGTAGCTCCAGCAGAACTCAAGCAGAGTTGAAATTGGATTCATCATATCTCGATTACGTTTGGAGCACACATTGACATGCATCTGTGCAGGTTTGCCTTACTCTACGAGCCTTGAAGAACGAGCACTGCTTCGAACTTACAAAGAATATGAGGCCTTTTTGTTAGTAGTGCGCGCGCTGTTCAGGTTACAAAATTGCATAGCGTTATCAAAGTTCGAAGTATTATGTGGGAAAAAATATATGAAAACAGAAACAACCTTACGAAACTTAATAAAAGCCAACTTTTGAAAGTTCTTATTACAAAAACAATAAAATTGTTATCAAAAATAAATTTAGAAATCAAGAGTTCATTTCAACAAGCAACTCAAGTGCTCCCATATAAAAAATTACCTCTTAAAATTTATTTAGTTAACGAATAATTAATTCATTTATTTCTTTCAGTGTTGCAAAAAAAAATGCTTTCACAGTATTTTTTCGCAAATTGTAAATTGTTTGTTTACCACAGTGGCTTAAGTCAATTTATACTTTCTACAACAACAATAATAATTACTTGAAAATTGTTGTTTTTTAAATTTTTCTACAAAATTAAAAAATTTGCTTCCATTGACGAATTCTTTTAGTTGAAATTTGTTGCTTCCTTGTTAAAAATTAAAAAAATACTGAAAGTAAAAATGGCAGCTGCCGTCATTAATAATAAAAAAATCTGCACAGAAAAAAGAAAAAAAACACATTTGTATTAAATATAAGATACTAATTCTTACAATTCGCAAATAAGGTAAACTGGAGTAAATATTGATATTAAGTCAAAAGATAGTGATTGGATTATTTTTTATATTTTAAACAAATTAAAAACCACATTCTTCAAATTGTCATCAACGCAAATATTGATGTAGTAAAATATATTCGGTTGATTGAGACATGTTGTCAATTTTGAGACAAATGTGATGCGATCTAAGAAAAGGTTCCTTACATCGCCAGATTTTGTTCTTTTAGAAGAGCAGAAAATGTCGTTTGAGAAGGCAAGTTGCATTTTAAACGTTTGAAAACTTTAAGTCGATTTTTACAAAAGTGATTTTCGTTATATTTGATCCGATTGAAAGTCTTTGCCTTTGCCCAGTTCTTTTATTAACCATTTTAGTTTCTCTTACGATGATTTGAACAGAACATAGCCAAGCAAATGCATTTGGAAAAATTACCTCGTTTACCAGTTTACATACTTCTTGTATTAAAATATTTATTGTTGTTGTTGTTTTTTTTTCATTGTTATCTGTTTTTGTTTTTAAATTCATTATAAAAAAACTGCCGCAACTGTCGCAAAAGTTTAACTTGGAATTTCCTAGGCAAATGTTTAGGTATCTGCTGAATTAAGTTTAAACAATTGCAAAATATTTAATTTTTTTTCTAAAATGTCTGTCTGTGACAGACAGACAAATATACGAACACATAGACAATGTGACAGCCAACCAGCCGAGTTTTGGTAAATCGACGCGTGCATTCACAAAACAGCAGTTGGAAATTCTGCAAAATGTTATGAGTTTACAGATATTTTTCATTTATTTAATGTTTTGTTTCCTATCTATTTGAAATAATATTTTATAGCATCATACTAAAACTATTTGTCTAGCTGTTGCCAGTTACTTATCATGAGATATTTATTTACTTTTTTTTAAAAAAAATAAAATATTTGTTTTAATTTAGAGTTTTTTTTCAGTTTTTGTTGTTTTGATTCTTAACAGGCCGAGAGACGGCTATAGAAAAGTGGCGAGTATAACATTTCTGAAGGCAGGAAAGATAGCGTTGTAAACATCGGCATTGAGTAGCAAGATTTGCGTTGTACAAGCCTGTGCTTATCCAAGTTATTCAAGTTCGAAGTTCACAAAGAACTCTCTCTTTCCTGCTCTCGTTTGCTTATAGAGAAAATTCAGTGCATTGTTTTCAATATATTCAAGGTCGAAAACGGTCGTTTGTTAATATTCCGCTAGCTATCGATTGATTTATGACAGAAAAAAAGTTAAATATTACATGATTATTAATAAAAAAGTGTAAGACACAGGTCCGAGTTGATTGAAGTCCTGTGTATGACATAATTTTATCGTTATCTATCTCGTTATCAATAAAAGGGTGGTCGTCATAAACTCTTTAATAATGAGCTACTTAATCTGCAACTTGTATTTGATATTAAGCCTATGGGAAGAGAGATATGAACTAAAAAAATCTTTCTTAACCTTTGACATGGAATGACATGAAAAGCACTGGATTTACGTGGCATATTGCTTTGTCCATAGAAAACTCTTTTTTCTTTAACTTTTGCATAGACTATACTTCTGTCGGGGTCATAGGAAGCGTAATGCTAGCGAGAAATTAAATTTTCTGAACTTTGACCTTGAATAGCTACGATAGGTACCAACAGCTTTCGTTAGTTACCAACACCATATTTTGTGAAAACTTTGTTCGTAAATCTTCTACGCACCACTTTTCTACAGTCGCCTCTTGTACTACGAGTACTATAAGCCGTTCCACTGAATTCCTTAAATATTTTCAATGGATTTTCGCATTTCTTTCGTGATCATGTTTCTTCCACTGATAACAAATATTGTTTTTTATCCATTTCTCAATCTTTGTTTGCAGTAAAGTTTAACTTGTTTATTTTGATTGTTTTTCTCATCATTCACTGATAAAAATGATTAAAAATATAACAAAATTGCATACCCTAAAGAAATAGTGACTACTGATTGTGCCTTGACGTGAGTTAGTCTTTCTGGATTACACAATTTGGTCTCTATTTCAAAAGTTAGCTCGGAAAAAGAGTAAAGATGTGTAAAATTTGTGACGTAGTGCAGTAATACTATTTTTAATAATAATAATAATATTTTTCATTTTTCCATATTCGAATTTTAATATGAAATGTTTTTTTCTGTTTTGGTTGACTTGTAACTACACAACTGTCAAATACTAACCTCAAAACAAGTATCAACAAAATCGAAAACCTCAAGGTCCAACTTTTAGGACCTGCCTTGTTAGGAAAAATCTAACCACATTTAGTTCTATTTACACACACAATTCCAAAAGGGGACGTTGTTTTAATCAGTTTGGCTTAATAAAGTTATCAATCTCTATGGAGCTGGTCCAAGATTTTTTCTACTTGAATTGAAGATTGGAAGGGATATGCACCGCTAGCATTTCAACTTCAAGAGCTAGGATTCTATTTCAAAACAAAGTTATTCCGCAAAAAAATATGATTTTGCCCTATTCCTGGAGATTTTTGTTAGATATTTGCTTATGGAGTAAAGTGTTGTGAAAGCTTTTAGCCTTCCCAACAAATATTTTTCATCGAAAAGCAAGGGAATAAAAAAAGGTTAAAGCTTTTTACTTAGCTCAAGAAATTGTTAGCTTTACGTTTTTCTAATTTTTTTATAAAGGGTGGACTCTGAAGAAGTTTTTTTATTCGGGTAATTCCATATTTTTTCGTTTAGAATATGACTCTTGCTCGAAGGATGTGGGTCTATGTAAAAAAAATATGTTCTAACGCTTTCAGTTTTTAATGGTTGCTATGACTACTTGGATTTCGATTTGTAACTCTAACTTTATTCCTTGAAAAGAATCAATTCATATCCGAATTTAAAGTTTAGAGAACCATTTATTGTTATTTGGACTACCTTTCAGATGACATCAAATTAGTTGAAATCAATACAGGGGTTTGTAACTTTTAAGGATTATTGAAACATAAGAAGAAGTAGCTGGCAAATCTAAATATAAAGCTAGTGACAATTCGAATGATTTGTTGTAATCATTTCTGTCTTCTTATGCAATGTGATTAAAACCTAATTAGAACAATAAGCCGCTTGAATTCAACATCAACCGAAACGCATGTTCATGTTGAGTGGTTTCCTCCAATGAAGCAATATTTTCTTGGTTATGAGGAATTATAGCTACAAAAAGAATCTTACCAAAACTTAATTGTCCAGTTGCGGCAAAATGTATCCAATATGTGTACTTTATAAAATATCTGCAGATTTTTTCCCTTAAATAGTTCAAATTCTTAATTAGTTTTTTTACAATTTCGATGATTCTGTAGTAGCAAATATTTTATGTTGATTTAGTAATTTTTTGTTTGTTGTCTCTGTTGTTTTAACACTTAATTTTTTGGAAACAAATTTTGTGACTTTTTACTGAGCAAGTTTAAAATTATTTGATTCAATTCTTTTTCACAACTGTAATGTAATCATATTTTGAATTTTTTATTTTTTTTCGCCGTTTACTGCAGCAACAGCGCCAACGGCGTTTAAAATAGGAACAAACTTACGCGAGTTACGAGTTTACACAGATACACGTTTGAAGGAAACAACAAAACTGGTATCTACTAGCTGCAAAACCGAAGAAGATACATGAATAGCACGAAAAATATCATAAAAAAATTATATGTATAAAACTAATAATGAAAAGAGTTAAAAGGAAAAACTACGAGAAAAAAATCAACATGAAAATGTACTAAAGTTGGTAACAAGTTGTTGCAATGAAATGCACAATTGCATTTGTAGAATGCCACGAGACGAACGTAACCACAAACGAAGCAAAATCAAGCTCTTGAGCCAACGAGCCAACAACTACGACGACGGCAAAGTTGCAGCGAAAATGAAAAATCTAAACGCGGAAAATCTTACGAAAAAACGTTTTCTTTTTGCAATACGGAGCGTTGTAAAATCAAGCAAAAATAGCGAAGAGTTTGCAAGATGTTTCTTTGTTTTGTTGCAAAAAAGTTAACACAATTTAGATGCGCGTATCTAATAACTAATATTCTATTTGATTTAATATTTATTTAAAAAATACTTTTAAGCCACTTAAAAACACAATTACAACATTACATTTGCTTAAACGTTCACTTCGTATTCATGAGATACAAATATTTCAACTTGACAAAACTTGAACACAAAATTTGTATCTGAACGATTTCAAGCGCTACCAACGTAGGTAAGTGCTCGCGTTCCAAAGGCAACTGTTGATTTTCTTGTGATCGCCACAAGACGTTCCAAGCGAGCAGCGATTCCGAACTAGTGCGCGGCACATACACATTGGCCGCTTGCTTGTTGCAGATAAAGAGCAAGAAAAAAACGAGCACTCAAACTTACAGATACATTCAACAAGATAAATTCGCAAAGCAAAATCGCCAGTACAAAGTGTACCGAAAAAACACACGCGCTCACAAATATCTTTGTATCTCTTAGTTACGTGCTTGCTCAAAAAGATACACCGAACAACGCCGCTAACAAACGCACTGCCACACTTGTAACTCGCAACTGAGAAAATCTTGCGTGCTCATAACGTTAAATGTTCTTACCTGCTGAGAGAACTCGCAACTTAAAGAAACTTTAACTGAGCCACTCTTCAGCTGTGCGACACTCTTAGCCTGTATGCATTTGACTGGGTATAAGAAAATCTGGTGTAGTCTTATACTCCTCGTATCGCCTTCACCTTACTCTCCTTCTGTGGATTTCTCTCGTTTTATTGCCTCCCTAAAGCAAAGAGACAATGTAAGAATTGCTAAAGACTATCGCAACGAAATACAAATTGCTTCAATGTTTTCATGGTTTTAGAATGTAGTTTCGTTGTGCTAAAGCCGATACCATACGACACGACTTGTTTCTCAATTTTCCAAATAGATATGATCGTCTGGGTGATTAAGCTTCGCGCGTCACCCAGTGACTTAAATTTGATTATTTTCGAAATGATTCAACATAATTCTTTAAAAAATCAATTGATAGAGATCTTCTTAAAATGCACACCCGAGCAAGATATTAATTAAGTTATGACCCAAAGGACACTAAATGCATTCACTTTGTTTCAGTATGTTCCAAACTGAATGTATCTACTAATTAGGACTTTAACATACACCGAAATCTTTGCGTACAAATTATTCTTGATGTTAGTAACTGTATGAGCAGGCATTTTCCTTAGAGCTGGGTTTATTTGAACTGAGACTGAGTAAAGTCATTATTGAGAACATAACTTTTCCTAAAAAAACAACTAATACTTTCTAGTTCTATGCTTAAAGAAATTTTAGACAGAAGAAGTTAATATTTTCCTAAATTAAAGAAACGACTCTTCATATATGTACACTATATCTGATTTTCCCGCTTCTGAACTGAACTATAACAAAAACGAAAATTTAGTGAAAAGACAAAAAGTGAAAAAATAAATTCAAAATCACCTAAGACCAATTAAAAATTTAACAAAGTTTTGGCACTTTTTATGTCAATTTGCCATAGTTGGTTTCGGATGACTTTTCTAGAGAAATATTATTTTCTCAATTACATGTTCAATTTTCGACTCTATATATTGGGAATGATTTAGCTATCTTCCTTTTTGATTTAAAGAAAATTTAATGAAAACAGAAAATGACAGTCCAAAAAGATTTCTCTAAATTGGAAACTAAACTTTGGAAGACTTTGAAAAAAGCAAATTTACCTTATGCCAACTGATTTTGGAAATTTTAATATTTTTTTTTAAAAGCGAAAAACTATCGAGTGCTAATTCGATATTTAACCATCAATCTCAACCCTAATGCGCAGTATTCATGCTCCATTCTACCTTACGATTTGCATTAAGACTTCTTGCCTGGTTTTGGCACGAGGCACCATAAAAGAAGAGAGCAAAGGTAATTTAAGAGCAATGAAAATAATTAAGAAAATGGAGAGAACTCAAATGGACAAAGCAAAGGGAAACAAAAACAATACGTTATTCCTTTGTCATTAGTAAAACTATTTTTTTTGCAACTTCTAAGCTATCTAGCAGAGCTTAAGTCTTACTCAAATTACACATCTGCCCAATTTAACTTTTCTACGGCCAGTGGCAAACTTTTCGCACTCCAAACGATGCAGCTAAGCAAAACCTTCTTTGGTACCGCAACACTCAACCGACACCGGTGTGACTTGGTCTTGGATTTGGTCACTGTACTGTGCTTGCTGTATTCTGAAACTTGTTTCTTTGTGCGGTTTGTGATTCACGCCATGACTTGCAGTCATTTGGACTCTTCACCCAAACATTTAGAAATCGAGTAAGAATCGCAAAACCAGCTCATGTTAAAGATTTTGTTTTTTGTTCATTTGCCTACAAGTTGTTTTTTGTAAACTTTGTACATGTTCTGAAGGTTTCGCTTCCTACTCGTACACCAGAAACAAAAGTTCCAAATTTGAAATAGTAACTCCCTGTGCTGAACTTCGTCAACACGACCTCGATTTGTCAGCTTGTGCCTATGGTACGATTCTGTCCCTATCTTCTATTTCGCTCTCTACTTCGAATCACTGCAAGTGCATCCCAAACAAATGATGATGACAATCTGTAACTCTGCTGTAGGTTCTACACGATATTTACTTAATTTGAGGAATATTCATTTAAATTTTTGTTTTCTTAGTTGGTGAGTCGCTGCTCTCCGGCTTGTTTTCTTTGGTTCATTCTCTTTGCTTCGCTTTGCTTTGTTGTTATTGTTTTTTTCACTTAATAATTCTTTACCTTTGTTAAGACAGACTTTATTCCTTTATCTTATTTATTGTTACGAGTTTCGTTTGCTTAGTTTACGGCTTATTTATGTTCTTGGTCTGTGTTATACCTCTTCCTGGTTAGGTCGCCCCCCGAAAGTGTAAACTCGAACACACATTCATAGCTACTTGCATATATTTCCCAGTGAACTAAAATGTTGGAACAGCAAATGTAGAAGTTGAGCACATCGATTTTTTCAACTCCTCTAACAACTTTGAACTCGTATTTTTTATTTGAAGCTTATTGTACGAGATATTGAAAAAAAACCCTCCTTGGGTCTCTTTAAGCGATTATATCTCAAAAAATAACAGCGAACTAATTGGCACGTTTTGAAACCGTAATCAGGTAGAATAGAGGTAACAAACGTTAAGTTTTTGTAAAGAACCTTTTCATACAAACATGGTTTTCAGAACAAAACGCAGTTAACATTGTAGAACGAATTATTGAATGGGTGTAGGTGTTCGAGCATTGAGAGTAACATCTTTATCAAATGCTTCCATCTAAACATTACCAAACTAATATTGTTGGAAATTTTAAAGTTTTTGGTCCTGAAAGTGATGAAAAACAATCTTTGCTCAGATCCACGACCATATATTGGAATATTGGCATAGAAGAATGGTTCTTGCTAGAGAAGGCGGTTTTTGTTTAGGAAGAGAACTAATGTATTGTTGAAATATCTTAGCTACACTACTTTTTTTGCCATAGTATCGAGTACCAAAGTAGAAATTTTAATTCTAAGTAATTGAAAGCCCTTAATCTGTATATAATCCCTGTTCCCCACACACATCAAGTTCAGTCATATCCACAATAAAACAAAAATTCATTGCAATGTGTTTCTCTAAAGATTTCTCAAGTTATCCGTGGTTCTATAGATATTCGATCGTTGAATTTCATGTCATTGTCCCGTAGGTAAGCAAACTATCATCTAACACATCCAATGCTCTATCAGTAATCGTGCGTCACAGAACTTTCCAGGTGTACACATCATATAGCCTCGCTGATGCATTTCCCATCGTGTTTGTTCCAAAGAAGTTGTTGGTGTCATGTCTAGAAAGTCTACTTTATCTGAAAATTTGATGAGTGCTTTGGCATGGTAGGTCAGTAGACATGTACACGAATATGTTAACTGGGCTCATGCTCAAACTTTGCTTACATTCTCATACTCTCGTTGTTGTTTTTGTTTTAGTGTCTTGATTTTGTTTCATGGTTTTCATGGCTCTTTTCTGCACCGTTGCTTCTATAATTCTTTACCGCACTTGTGTTTCATTTATAACTTTGTTGCTTTTGTCATTTTCCACACTGGTTTCTCGATTTGCTGTCATTGTTGTTGTTAATATTTTTATTTTAGCTGTTGTTGTTTTATTTATCTTATGCGGACATTCGTTATCTTCGATTTCTTACGGAAAGGTGGAATTCAATTAAGACAAAACAGGTATTTTTCTTGAAAGTCATCGACGCTCTGAAACTGCGCTCTAAATTTGCTCTTTTATGTGTTTTCCACACTGAATTGCTCTCTTTTTTTCTCTTTCTCTCTCTCTCTCTTTTTGTAATTGTCTTTTCTTTTGTGATACCTTACATTCTCCGAAAGGAACTTAAATTAACTTAAGCGAAACTCATATTTATTTTGAAATCACCTGTTGAGCTTCTTATCGCTTAGTTATTCATTTTATATTCCGAGATACACAACATAAAAATTTACTTTTATGAGCGATCCATTGGTACGTATGATTGCTTTAACAACATTTATTTTGTTATTCTTTTTCTCTCTTTTCGATAACAACAAGGATCACTGATAAATTATCAGTGATAATTTACTTTAATAAAGATGATTTTTTATGACTCTAATGATGCTTTTGCTTGTGCCGCCAACATTTTTGTCGATTCCTTTTTTTTTTCATTCAAGAATTGTGTCAAGGCTGGGTGCACAAACTGCTACTCATTTATTGATCACTTGTTAGCAGGACCACTGCAACATTTATATTCATTCCAGCAGTGTTTTTAGCATTCAATATTTCATTTGATTTATCGTAATTTTTTTTTTTTGGCGGATTTTATCGACTCTGTTTCGTATTGATTTCCTTAACATTTTCGAAAGAATCCTTTTAATAATGATGCTCTTACGTTGTTATGATTATCATAAATGTCTTATCCACGCAGATATTTTATATTAAGCCGACAACAGGCGCTGTATACCATCGATCGGACCACCAACGTCGTAGGGCAAAAAATTATTTTTTTTTCGTTTTTAAGTCACTATTTTTTATTAAAAAAAATACAAATACTTTGTACAGATTTAAGAGCTGGATCGATTGAAAGAAAGAAGCTACAAAATGTGTTAAACTGAAATTTGATATCTGTTTTATTAAGCGTAGAAGTGGAGCAATTTGTGAGAATGATTTCTTAGTCGACTGTCGACCAACAAACAAAAACAAAACCTAATACATAACATATTCCATTCAAAATGTAGCAGCATGACTACTAATGGCCCAATTGCTTCAACTTTGTTTTCTATTAAATTTGTATTTTGATTAAGAATCCGAAACAAAGTTGTAAGAGTTCGATTTACATAAACTTTTTTTCACTTATTAGTCATACTTTCACATAAAGATCTAATTGATTAAGATTTTTAGCGTTTTTTAATTTTATTGTAAAGTAAAAGCATGACAAATCAGATGAAAGGTATACCCGCAGACGAATAATTATCAAGCAATTAATAAAAAAATGTTTTATTTATCCATTGCCGAAGTAAGAACAAAGTTACAAGATCTACCAATGTAGGTAGATAAGTATATCCAACAGCAATTGCCTAGCGCGTATTTTAACGGGAAAATTATCTCTGTCCTTATGTTTGTAACGCATAGCATGGGGCGTGACAAACATTAAAGATTATACGTGGGTCACTCTTCGCAAGACTTAACCAGCTTTCATCTGCTCTCCCCATCTATTTTAAGAATGACCCATTAAAAATTTACAATGTGGTGGTCCGAACAGGGCGAACCTCAAAAAATCTTCTGTCCAAAAAATGTTACTTATAGTTTTTAGCTGTATTTTATTGCCACTATAATATGTTTTTAAAATTTAAAAGCTTTTTTCCTTAAAATGGTAAGAAACCAATGCTGTACCGTGGAGTAGAGACATCAAAAGGTTCTACAGTTTTGAAGAGGCCCCATGCATCGAGAGAAAGCCACGCGCTTGGTTAATTTATGAGGTAGATTTTGACAAGTGAGAACTTTATTTTTCTTTTTGCTCATCGCTTTAAACTGTTTAGGAATAAAATCGGGAAAGGCCTTGTACTGTGAATTATTGGCTTTTCTAACAGTGCTTGAGAAATGAAAAATTTATGTTTAAAAATAAATATTTGTGTAGTCAAAAAAATAGAGTAGAAAAAACCCGTATTTCCTCGCCCCAGGCCCCGCTTTTTTACGGTTCGGCCCTGGCTATAATAGTTTAAATATTGTAGCTATGAAAGATGCAGGCTATCTATACGACAGCAGTTACCTTAATTACTTGAGTGTTACTTATTGAGCCTTTTTGGACGATTTTTCGACTTAAGTCCATTAATTTTCGCAATTTTCTGAATATTTTTAATAATAATTTTGGTAAATTTCTGTATCGTAAGTATACCACGCTCTCATAAGTCTTCATGGGTTGAGTCACTTAATGAAAAATACAACTTCCTAAACTTCGACTAGCAAGCTCCGTAGTCTTAAATTTGAATTGAGCTTTGTGAAAATGTTAACAAGGTTTCATTTAATTACGGCCGTATTAAAAAAACATTAAACTAATTTAAAAAATCGTTACATCATTAAATGAAACTTTTGTTTGCTTGTACTTGCAGCATTTGATGGATCTCGAAGCGTTTTTTTCCAGTCAGGCAAATTAAAAATGCCAACAAAAATTACGTACAATAAAGTAAAGTATTCGGATTATGGGTTGCATTCATTGCGGTTTTATATTGTTTCCTTTATTTCAGGTAAATAGAATTTAAACGTGATTTGTAGAGATTTTTAAGTTGCCAAAAACATGAAAAGTTCAATCATCTAATGGACTTTAAAGTGCAATTTAAAGTTTACAACGTACTTAAACATTTCTATTTAAACAGTTGATGGACATTAATCGGTTGCATTTAGTACCAAGTTAGTTGAGTTTTAATGGGAGTTTGCTTGGACATCGCCAATGTACTTACGCTTCTTCCCTTACCTCAGCACATCCACGTCATGGGTGTGCGATTTCGGGCATAACAGAAATTTCGAGTTAACTTTATGTCTTTTTGTATTTATTTAATGAAGAATCTTAATTGTAAATTAGATTAATGTCATTAAACATTTCTAAATTTTCAACAGAGGGACACATTTGCAGCATCAGATCTCAATTTCTTTTGAAGGAATATTAAACTGTATCATGCCAAGTGTACAGTCTGCAGGCACAATATCATAAAAAAACTGAGATGACAATAAGTTGTGAGAGTTCTTTGCAGTCCTTAAGCCGCCCTTTGTAGAATTCATTGAATTGATTTCATTTAGTTGAGGCATATTCTTGTCTCAACCGAACAAGCCCACTTAACCGCATAGGAATCTCAAAAGTAGGACTCATTCCCCAAATAAGAGACAGCATCTCATAAGCCTATGACATAATATAGTTCAGGTGGAAATAAAAGGGAAAATTAGAGTGAAAGGCCACTTCTTGGTCTGTAAAATGTCGGGTAAATAAAATTGCAGTGCAATAGATAATTTTTTCGTATCAATTTTGAAGTTTATAAACTTCGCTCTTCACTCAGGCTCACTTCTAACTTTAAAAAATATCTTTATTTCATCATAATATACAATACAATAAAGATGAGTTAACCAACCCACACAGGACCCAAAATGCTGCCTGGCAAGCACTGTATGTTGCACAAAAGCCAATTCAAAAATCTTAAATGAAACCCCTACAACTCTCGATTTGGGATTAAAAGATTGTGAGATATTTTTCCAGAATGTTGGACAAAAAAGCACATAAGCCATCCGCACATCAACATAACTCGAAGCTTTGGGCTCATGAATACTCTTTGAAATATCAGAATCACTCAAGACTCAATTAGCTTTCAATTGCAGAGCAAATTATTAGAAAATGTGTGACCAAAATACATCGATGAGGGAGTATTTGAACACCCTTTCTTAGATTGGGTAAAACGTCAGAAAGACTTCGAATGTGTTCTTGATATCTTGAAATTTTATCACATCTCTTGATAGCTGATCAACCTACTTTACTGATCCTTTATAAACTATAGACATTAAAGAAAGTCAAAGTATTTAAATGGCGATACGCAGCCAATGCGCCAAATAGCATTATTAATCATATGAAAATTTTCACTTCCCCTATTGGGGTCTGCTGTTTCCGCGGAATGAACATTTTTATTGAGAGCAAAGTTTCCTAGCTATTGCTTTGAGAACTGTAGGATCAAAAGCAATTCAAGTGGCCCCTTCATTGAGCCAAAAACTTCCTCAGCTAAAAAAAAACACATGGAATTTTATTTTCTTTTCAACATTGGAATTTGGCGCCATATGTTGCAAGTTCTTCGTTTACAGTTACATTTCGAATATGTAGGTCTTCGGCCTTCCTACGTCTTTCATTTCCTGCTGCTGTTTGTTGTTATGTTGCATACTTTTCGGATATTAAATGACACGAAAGATATAATTTGCTGTTGCTACTGCTGCTGTCACCTTAACTTAACCGCACTATAACACAGTAAAAGCAACAACAATTTAGTGTAGGTAACATGAGTATGCTAAAAGTTGCATTTGCTGCTGCAGTTTTTAACTCAAGCAAACGTCCTTCAGCTGAATTCAACGAATGCTACTTTTAGGGCATTCATGATGCACACACCTTTTTTTATGGTTGTTGTTGCAGCTACTATGGTCAAGCCCATGCTCTGGTGAAAAAAAGCAGGACCTTCACAAGCAAAATAAAAAATTAAAAATATTTTTATTGCCTACGGCTTGTGGCCTTTAGAATTTTATTTTTTTTTCTCGATTCAATTGCATTCAATCTGAGGTTCAAAGTTATGACGATTTATGAGGATCTTTCAGAATATATTTCGTGTCATTCTACAAGTGCCTACTGCAACGAGTAAAATCAATGGCTTGATTAAAAAATGTGTGAGGTAGCAGGCTTATCAAAAATGTGCCTTGAGGTAACCATATTTCAACTTCTCACAACTCTAAACATGTTTTGGTTAGTCGTACCACCAATTACGTTCCTTCAATGACACTCCAAATTTAATAAAAGGTTTGATAAGTCCTTAGCTCTTTAGGTCATTAACTAAGAAACAAAAGCAATAGGAGTTCTTAAGTTTTTGCTAAATTTTATCCAACTAAGAATGTCATCAGCTAGTCATCATTGAGCCTTCCTGAGACAATTGGTGTTAAAAATTGATTTTAAAACCAATTTCTTTCAAGAATGATTTTAACTAAATTAAAGCTCCTAATATCCCATTTCTACGAATGTCTCTCAAATCAGCACATCCGCAATTAAGAGACCCCACAACGCGTTGCTCACTTGCGTGATGTTCGGAAAAAAGGTTCATATTGTACAATATGGCTATTTCGGCCGACAGCGAGGGTTACGCCAAGTTGACATCAGGCTAAGCAACCCGTTTACCAATAAATCAACACGGAAGCCACCACTTCATGTAAGACTGGTATGTAGACCTAAATTATGAAAGCACCAAAAATGAGACTTAAATAAATTAGAAGATTTGGCGCTTTTCGCCGAATTAACCAAACTAAGTTATGTCCGCTGCTGATAACAAAGACCGTTGGTAACCTGTTGGCTTAACAACAATTTAAGTTGGGCTGGACATTAATTTTCTCACGCTTTTTGTTGTAGCTTTTGTTATCATTGTTGTTGCTGCTAATGTTAGTTATGGTCATGTTTGTTATGGTATGTACATTTTTTATTGCTCCTTATTAAGATTGTTTTTTCTCTCTCGATTTGTTTTTATTTATTTTATAATTTATTTTCTGTTTCTGACTCGCTTTGTCAAGCTTGTTATTACGCGTATTCTAGCGCTTCTAAGTTTCTTACCTTGAGACTTCAAAGATTTCAAGTGAAAACGGCAGCGACAAACAAAATAAATAAACAGACGCATAGCAAGCCCGGATTTGACGGCGGCGCGTCGTTATTAAGACACTAAACCGGTTGAAGATTCATAGACATGCGCATGTGTCTATATTTAATTAAATCACCCTCAGCCCTCCTCACGCTTTGCACTGTACTCTCCCGCCTTCGATTACGCGTTTGCCGTGTTGATCTATACGTCTCTTAAACGCGTCTAATTGCGCGCATATTTCAAGAATATTACTTTGTGGCTCTTTTGTATTTGTGGTTGTACATTCACCGTGGCTTAAATCATCTGAATATCATAGCCCGATGCCTCATTACTGTCCGCACTGGGTTGTAGAAGGCGACATCGATGGATGCAGCTGTCAACGTTCTGTTTTGGTTCGATGTTTTAGTGCTTGGATTCAATGTAGAGTTCTATGCGCAAAAAGAGTTCATGTTATCCTCCAGTAAGTTGCCTTGGCCATATCGTTGCACTTACATAATTTTCACATGAAACACCTTATCAAAAATGTTAGTAAAAACTTAAAGGCTTAATTTTGAGAATATCATTAGTTTCATTTGGGTGTTTAGCAATTTGTTGGGACCACTATCAACAAATTACACAGCAAAAACTCTTGTTTTTGAGTTCATCAAAAATGTTTATACAGTAATACAATCGTTCAAATAGGCACTTAGACCCTTTCAATTTCATATAAACATCGAACTTAATTTGTCGCTGTTTCTCCGCGGCTCCACCGGCATGCGCCTCTTTGTCCAATCCAGTTCCTTCGTACATTTCACAACTATGTCTGTCAAAAAAGCCAAGATATAGTGTTTTGAATGTATTTCTTGTATGGAAAGCTTTCCATTGTTCAATCCCGATCACATTTTGCAAGGCTTGAAATAAACAATGTAATGTATGGTGGCAAGTACCTCACCTACTTATCTTGTATAACCCTATGCTTCCATATAGCGCTTATGACCTGCTCTGAAAACCCAAGGACCCATTGGTATAAGATAGGAGAAAGATTGTGAAAACCTATATAGAAAAACAGAAAATAGCTTTTATTTAGCTGATGATAATAATGTTGGCCAAAAGCCCTAGTGTCAATAATTTTTTTAAAAAAAGTTAAGTTCTTCAGTATTTCAATATATAGGAAAATCTATTCTGGACTGTTTTGATTCTGATTTAGTTCGGTAGTTGAATTGAAGTCCGAAATTGTATGCGAATAGCTCTTCTAAATCAAATGATCGCAATTTGCTATTTAATCTGTTTATTAACTTCGAAGTTGTTTGTAGTTTCAATAATTTGACGAATTTTCACTTTTATATGATCCAGAAAAAAAATTGAATATCAATGCCGTTTCCGAAGCAAATCCGAAATGAAATTAAAACAGGCCTGATTATCTAGGCAACGGCTTTGATTTGGACAGAGTGAAAATTCGATTTGCATCGTGGGCCAATTGAAAAATCTATAGAGCACCCACAACTAAAGAAGAAACTTTTATATTTGTTTAGGTAAAGCTAATTTTAGTTATGATTGTAGTTTTGAAAAGTACGTAAGCTATGAATTTTAGACAAAAACCATTAAGTTTTACTGTGTGCGAAAAATTCTATAATTAAAATTTGTGTCATAATATTATGACAAATTCAAGAAAAAGTGGAAGAAACAGCGGAGAGTACTTATGGTATATGAGGCTTTAATAGTTTTTCATTGCAGCAACATTGTGTTTTTCACATGAGCATTCAATTTGCTGTTGCTAGCGTTGTACGATACTGCCGTTACACGTCCAGCACCTCAAATACTTAGCCCAAGCTTCCACAAGATGACGAGGAGCGGCAAAGTTGTCTGTTAAGTTTTATTGTTAGTTTATTTTATTTGATTTTATTTCCATGCATATGGTGTAGTTTGTTCATTTTATTATTATTTTATTTTGTTGCTTTGGGAGCTTTTTTGTCCGCTGATGTTGTTGTACATTTTTAGCTAAGCACTGACGCTTTTTGTAACACATAAACTTTTGCAAATGAGGACAAATGGAGGCCATAGAAAGAATCGCACTTATTTGGTATAGTACGTGCAAATATTGTCAAATTTATTGCTTTTTATTATTCGGAGACGTTGAGATATTTTTTATAAAAGATTTAACTAAAATACCGACAACGATACACAGTTATACACGGACCATAACTCAAGTATATATACAGTAGACATTATGCAAGTTTTGATAAAATATCAATTCTAAGTTCAAGCTTACTAAGCCTTTGATCCATTCAAATGCTCAACTTGCCTTCCAATGGTGAGATTACAATACCAATTAATTGACTTATTTTTATTGAATAGATGTCATACTGCAGTGTCGCCAGAAACCTCAGCTATGAAATTTGCTCTTAATTTTACAGTTACGAAATTAAGTACTTAGGTGAGATACTTCCTAGCCCGAATATTTTTGCACCGCTGGGCATATGTTAGCACAAATACAAATTAGTAGAGTAGCATCTGTTTAATATGAAGTGCCAGACAAAACAAAAATTAAAGAAAGACAAAACACAGAACATAAAAAATTCATCAAAAGTTGGCGCACGTTTTGAGCGACCAAAAACTTAAAAAAACAAAGCATGCGGTTTTCATAGCGAATTCGCAATGAGAAATCACTTAAAGTTTATGAGTCAACCAAATATCACAACAACAGCAACAAAAAGAAAACCAAACAAAACCACAAAACTTAGGAGCGATTTGCTATGTTCTCGTATTTTGGGAAATTTAAAACAAACAAAAATTTTATTTTGGTTTTACTAAAACCATTTCTAATGCTACAGATAGGCTGATATTTAGGTAACATAGATACCGATATCATAAACTGGATTTTTGAAGCTTTTTGCTTACTGACCCAAAATCTACTTAAACAGAAAAAACACAAAAATAAAATGCTTCTTTTATTCGTGAGAAAATCCTCACATTTCAAATTACTGTAGTGAACTAATTCTACTATATATTTCAAGCAATAATTTACTGATTGAAATGTAAATTAACATCAATAAAATTTGCTTATTTATTACATAATGCGCCGTTACCTCGATAGTCTACAGCTAAGACCATATTGATGTATGAAAAGAATAGACGCTTGAAATTTACAAAAGGTTTTTTGTAAAAAGTTGCAAATTTTAGCATTTTAACGGACATTAAGTCTCTATAAATATTCAGTTTATTTTTTTGGTCTCTTTCTTTTAAGAATTTATGAATATTAATGCAGAAGCTACTCAAAATAACCGTTTGACACTCAAGTAACTTTAGGCCAAGTAAAGTCAAGTTCATTGACTATTGATGATCAGACCGTAGAATGAATAAACGATAACAATTCAATAAATTATTTCTGAAAAATACCGATTTGGTGAAACAAAAATTAACGCCATAAAACAGATAAAATTAAACGCTTACGCACTACTCAACGGCTGCCCAAAATCTCAAAAATGCTAATAAGAATAGATGGTACATATTTTAGATTTAGATTTTTAATAATCGGCTCGAAGCAGCTGTTAATTTAAAAAATGAAGTGAAAACCCTTATGTCAAAAATAAATGGAAAGATCACAGGAGCACATAGCAGACAAAAATAATTGATTTTAACCAGACTAAATGAACTGAAAGCTTAAAATCATTCTTAAATCTTAATCTCTGTTCCGAAAAATTCTCAAAAATATAATTTATCTAA
This sequence comes from Meiosimyza decipiens, assembly GCA_963680825.1. Lineage (NCBI taxonomy): Eukaryota > Metazoa > Arthropoda > Insecta > Diptera > Lauxaniidae > Meiosimyza > Meiosimyza decipiens. The sequence goes on along the minus strand of OY804261.1, from coordinate 80,022,578 downwards.
AACAGAATCAACTGAACAAAAATTCCAAGGGATACTTTAAAATACAGCTGTGAAAACATTAGTTTATGTTAAAGATGTCAAATACTATTTACAATGTATGATGTGTACATGAGTATTATTTGTTAAAACTGAATTTAAAGAAAGAATGGAAAAATGTATATTTCATCGTTTGTCATAGCTAAAAAAATATCGTTTTGCTGATAATTTTGATAACTTCTACAAAAGCAACTCTAAGATAAGAGAAGAAAGGAATGGAAACAAGCAATCGTCGCCGCACTGGCAATACTTTATATTCCTTTTTTATCCTATGGTAATTTATTGACTTAAGAGATCAAGATTTGGCTCTTAAGTCCACCTCTGAGTAATTTTCAAACTTCTCATACGAAACTCGACGTTAAGTTAGGTATGAGTCTGCTGAGAAATAAAGTGCCCTTACCTTGCAAAATGCAGAGCATGAACGATATTCGTATGTTAACCCTTATTTAAGTTTTCGACCCTGTGGAAAGAGTGCGTTTCAATTCGATTCAAAAGTTCCCAAAATTGTTTTTTCCATATATTTTTTATGGTATTGATTCGCCAAAAAAATTTTTACAGGAAACTTGCGAAGTAATGTCAGTATTTTTTACCACTTCATTGCTGTTACACATTGGACTTACAAAAACAGCTGCTGAGCAAAAAATTAAGGGGATACTTGTTGTATCTTCAAGTTTGCATTAAAAAAAACAGTTTTGTGCGTCTTTGAACCGAGATGGACAGAAATGCAGACATTACATGAGGAAAAAAACCCATATTTATGCATGGGGTTACGAGCTTAACAACAACAAATGCTCCCCGTTCCACCAAAAATACCTATAGTCCAAAATAATAGTTTGCACTTCAACTTAAAATAAAATATATGTAGAAACAATCACTTACCAATTGAAACCATAAATATCTTCACACAATTGAAAAAATCGCAGCATAAAATTCTGGTGCAAAATATTCACTGTAAAATACTGCAGCGGCTGCTACACATTAAAGCAAACAGAAATTCACTAGAACTATTAAACGATTTAACGAAACTTATAAAGACATGAACCTCATTATTTTTACAAACTTTCTAATTAATAAAAATTTGGAATATGCAAAAAGTTAACTGCAGAAAAGAATGCACGCACTTTGAAAATGAAATTGAAGCCAACAAGTGTCAGTTGATTGGCGTTGCCACACGTTTGATGTTGCCACCTGTTTGGTCGGAACTCCGACTACATAGTTTTTCACGGAAAATGCAAACGTCAAACAAAAGTGTAAATTTATATACATTGGTACATATTTGCACAGTCGTGCATTGAACAGAATTGGGACGGATCGAGAAAGCGGCAACAATTACTCGCTGTCAAAAATTATAGCACACTTGATCGTATGAAATTTAACAGAATTGCGGCGTACGACTGTCGAAGGGTACCCGTCTATTAAGATTTTATTCTAATTTATTTTGACAGCAAGTAATCGTTGCCGCTTTCCCGATCCTGTCCCAATTCTGTTCAACGCATCGTATGCAGAAGGGGAAATTTTTTTCGAGCTTTATTCTTATTGAAATTTTAAGAAAACTTGGAAATTAGTAAGAAAAGTTTGTAAATGTTCTAAAATACATATCTGTGGACATTTGACTTAACGACCTCTTTCGATCTACGGTAATATTTCAATATAGCGTAAGTCGTGCGTTGTATCTGTATTGAATTAGTACCGTAGATCGAAAGCGGTTGTTGTCATAGCAGCAGCAATTTTAAATAACAGTTCTTCTTCTTTATTTTAAGGGCTACTTTTTTTGTCAAAATCAGCTCAGATAAAGCTCTGACATTTCCAAATTAAATATTCATAGCTAAAGTCGCGTCAGATTTCTTGTCTTCCTTGTTTTGGTTCTTCTTGGCAGCAACTTTTCACGGTTGCAGAATTTGAGTTTGACAAGATAATTCTACCTTGGTACAATTACCAAGGTGGTACATATTTTTAATGTTAAAGATAAGTATTGAACGTACTCAAAATACAAATGAATTTTGGCTTGGCAGAAAAGCTTACTGGGTATGAGGACTGTAAATACTAAAGAACTTTGTGTATTGTCACACGGTGGCCATTTGACTGCACTCAATCAAAATTTGTTGAAGAGGATTTTACATTTTAACCAAAGTAAACATTGAGTAACTACTCGTACTATCCGAATAAGGGTGTGGGAGATTTCAGTACAAATAGCACGCCTCTGAACAGCCAAGTAAATAAATTATCGTGAGACAAATTACAAAATTATAATTTGGAATGATCTAAGTATATCGTAAGCAGGGCTTCCATCCCAATTAAAGTTTACATAGTAATATAAAGCACTAAATACGACTAAGCTTACACTCTATTTTTGTCATTGATTTGTTCCGAATGAAAATGAAAATAATTGTCTATTGATCTTAAAATCTATTGTACTTTTGAGAACTGAATAAAATATTTATTCGTTTTATAAATCATATAATTTTTTTTAGATAGTACAAAAAAGTAAAGGCCTCTAAATTTCAATTGGTGTAAACAAATTCGACTTTAAGAAACAAACCATTAAAAAATAAAATACATGTAAAAAGAAACCAAAGATCAATTTATTTCTATTGCGGAATCTTTGTATTCAAAACAATTATATTTAGAATTAGATCCAGCTTTTGAGTTGCATTTTCTATGAATGTCTCATGGTACATATTTATTCAAGTGACTCATGCCCTTAATTTTCAAACGTGAGGATCTACGAACGCATCTTTCAAATGATTTGTTTTTATAAATAAACTCAATTCAAGTCTTTAATTTTCTTTTTTCTTTCTGTTTTTGTTTTTCGCTATCATGAATGTACATATAGTCAGTCAGTCAGTCAGTCAGTCAGTCAATGAGCCACGTGCTGCTCAATATGTTGACATCACTTAAATGCATTTTTAATTAGAAATATTTTCTGCCGTTTGTCGATTGTCTTGGTGGTATTGGATTATTCATCGTTTGGCACTGGAGTTGGTCCGCTGCCTATGAGAACTTATTCTACAATACTTCTCCGTTTAGTTTTTATTTTTGTATCTTTTTTTTTTGTATGTCTTTATATTCATCAATATGTTATTTGTGTTCTTTTAACACTTTTATTTCTTTTCCTTTTTATTCCACTATGTTGTGCGTGATCCAACATAGAAAAAACAAGTTTTCAAACGCTCAAGAATGTGATTCGACTATCAATCAAAGGCTTCGTTTTGGACAAAGTTTTGAATTTGGCTATGGTCGTTGGCACGAAATTTGCAGATTTTTTCTTTGTTTTCTCCTGCAGATTCTTTTAATACCACCACCAATAAGGGTTGCCATAGTTTCATCTGAACATTGGAACAAGAACTGAATTTTTCTGATCATTACAAAAGAGATCCCTCGGACGAAATCGTATATATTATCAGGCCCAAAAAAATTATTTTAAAAATTTATATAGTCAGAGGTGCATATGTATGTAGATGAAATCCGTATTAATGGCTTTTGAAAAGTTTGCATAGAAAACTTGATAAAATGTGACCTAATTTAGAAATTGCGCATATTTCATGGAAATTCTAGCTGTGTCAGAACAGTGTCAGATTTCTTATTTTATGAGACTAAGAGCCTTTTCGACATATTCTTTATTGAAACTATTTTGAAATCCTATCATCCTTATACATTTATTTGAAGGAAACATACAATTTTCTCAGTGTAGTATATAAGGTGCTAAAGTGGTGAAAATCTTTGAGATAAAATTTTGTACTTGCGTATTACATTGATTATTTTGCTTGAGTTTTATTTGAGAAGATCATGAAACTAAAAATTTAGTCAATCAAGATGAGTTTCGACCGACTGGCAGCTCTACCTCCAATTTTCATACTGAATTCTTTATTTTTTTCATGAAAAATACATCAAATGCGAATTATAATTAAATTAAGCAAATTCTTTATTCTATTAAGAATTTTTATCTTTGTTTTACATATCATGTCTTCGCCGAGAAGACTTGTTCTGCGGCAGATTTTTGAGTATCATATACGAGTATTATTCTCCTAATTGAGAACACATTAATAAAAATTAAAATAAATTATAGAAGAACGTAGCCAAACATTTTTGACTCAAACTAAATCATTTTTTTGTTCCTTTGAGGCGTATTGATTGCGGCTTCATTTGAATTCCTGAAATATATCATAAATATCATCACAGGAATATGTCATTAATATCACGTGACCAGTACGCATGCAATAATGTTTGGAGAACGATTATTAAAATGCATCGATAAGCAAAGGCGAGCGGTAAAAATGTGTTGCATAAACAGAAATAAAATTAAATCGAATAAATAAAGTCCACTTATAATAATGTAACAGTTTGGCCGACTCTGATGACAAATGACATAGACACAGACGGACACACGCACTCACACTGGACGGCACATAGGCCGAAGATTTGTTGCCACTGTTTTCCAAAGTCATATATTGCCAGCTTAAAGCATAAAGCACGTTACGTTGGCGCTAAAAAATGCAGCAACATCAGCAGCACCAGTAACTGCAACAAGATCAACCCACACACACAGCTAGCTGGCTTGGACGGTTGCACGCAGACTTTGGCATATAGTTGGTAGTTTGGTAGATGGGGACGTTGATTGTTTAAGTAACGAACTTTTTCCTTTTATTTTTTTTGTAAATCAGATTCCGGTTGCAAATAACTATCGCTGTTGTTGTTGTCACATTTCGCTTGAGTTTTGTTGTTGCTGGTGCCAATGCTACTGCTGCTGCTGCTGCTGCCTAGTGCCTAGTGACATTTTGGAATTTCATCTCATTTGATTTGATTTGAATAAAATGCGTGAAATTAATTTAAACGACTCAAAATGTAAATAAGTAACGATGCACGCAACACGATTTAAAAAAGAAAACAAGAGCCAACAATGGAGACAGAAAAAGACCTCAGCTTGAAAACGATAAAGATAGCGATAGAGTATCAACTTGAGTCTGGAGCTTAAAGTGATCTTTATTTAGTAATGTGAATAAACCAAATGGTGACAGATCTAGATGCGTGTCAGATCGTGTCAAATGCGTCTAGACATGATAGCACTAAAAAGATTGCAATAGAAATTCAAAAAGTGAGTAGCTAGTACTTCTACATTTATTTGGTGTTGCGACGTGGCTAAGAAGTTCAATTTTTTACTGCGAAGCCACTTTACAAGCTTGAAGAACTTTACCAAAAATTTAATTGGTAGAGCACAAAGCTTATTTCGATTATTACTGAGGTATTAAATACTATTATTCATTTAATGATGCTTATTTAAGAGGTTATAAACTAAAAAGTATTTCTCTTGCCTGGGTTGATTCCCTTATCCTCCTTGTGTTGTTGCTTTCTCCCTCTAAGATATTTTAAGGTGTATTTCTTTATTCAAAACAGAGTAAAAAACTCATTTTTTCGTTTTATCTTGGCTAATATTATTCCAAGAGATTATAGTAGAGAATTGGTGTGCATCGTGCTTGGGATAATGTTTCCAGGATATTTAGCATTATAGTAAGTACCTACTTACAAGTTCATAACTAGCAAGGATTGACAAATGCAGGCTGCAAATTTGTATTCCGCGACATCAATAATTTTTGCATAGCCGCTATACGACCAGGTATTGAAGGAATTGAAATGCTTTGTGCATAATATTTCAGAGAGATTACCAACCAGCATATACAAATATAGTTTAAGTTTCTTATGGAAATATTGCAGACTAACTGAGTACTCTATGAAAGAGTATGTTTCTTTTTTAATATAGATTATTACTCCCTATTATGGATGATTAAGGCTTGCTACTCAACTTGAGTTGTATTTATTCAAATCAACTCAACCTTCTTACATGTTCTAACGTTAACAACAAATCATGAAAAGAAGACAATTTTTATTCAACACACAACTCCGAAATATATTCCTGTATTCGATAATTCCGCTAATTGAATTACATGCAAAATTAATACGTAATGGGAATAGAAGGGTTAAACATTAAACACTAGTGTCAATGTCAAACACCAAGTTGTCATGTTAGATGACATTATCGTTTTCTCGCCATAACGCACTGTCTTCGTTTGGTTCAAGGTATACAGTAACATTGACACGAGTGACGAGTAGTCGACTATCGAAACGTCGGCATTGCCCATGGTTTAATTATATAAGGTTGGATCGTCTCTAAATTGTGCCTCTTTCTTTATCATTTGATTCTTCTCGAATTGTCAAAATTGAGCAAACCAAAACGTGATAATTTGGTTAAGAAGAGAAAAAATATTTTGTGATTCGCAAAGATTATTGGCTATATTTCGTGTGATTTTTCCTATAAAATTCTTATTTTACTGAATAACTATGCCGAATTTTTGTGAGTTATGCCGCGCTGTTGCTTCGAAGGAAAACCTTTCATTTTTTTGTGTTCCTATGAATGAAGGCAGGCGTTGACAGTGGATTGAAAGCAAGGACTTGAAAGGATCGTCCCGTGTTTGCCAAAAGCACTTCGACCAAGTTGATTTCATCAATCCGCCTGGAAGTAAAAAGTGCAGACTGCTCCAAATCTGCTCATAGCAGTGCAGTTTTTGGTTAAGATTGTTTTATATTTCTTATGTTTACTTTGAAACAATTTTGTGCAACATCATTTCATGTCTTAACACAGCGACACAGCGGAATCCTCTGAGGAATTTCATTCGGCAGATGAAACGGATAATGCAACTAATTACGGACTAGAATTCACAGGACGAATCGTAAACCCATATAGACATCAACACGCAGAGCTGCTCAGAATGTGTCAATAAATAAACAACCTATGGCACGTAAGAAGACTAGCCAAACTCCAGCGCAACACCAACGGACACCCGCAGCGCAACACCAACGGGAACCTACCCGTTCGCCAGTTAAGGAACGGCAATCTGGTGTAGGTCGTAAACAGTGCATGCCACTTCAATTTCGAACCTAGTTTCAATTAATGCAAACTAAAGGTAAGAACGCTTTGATGCACCATGCCAGGATTTTTAGTGCCTCATTTTTTTTTCCACAGATTTTCTAGTACCGCGTTTACCTTTTAGACGCTTAATAAAAGAAATTTTGATTAATACTGGCCGTGGTACTGAGGTGAACCGTATATCAGGAGTTGCCTTCGAGACCTTGCAAGAAAGCGCAGTGTATGTTGTGCAACAGTTGCAGGATGCCTACACATTGACGCTGCATCGTGGACAAGTGACTCTACAGGTTAAGGACATGGAAGTATTAAGATTTTTGCTTTTTTTTCTTGTTTGATTCTATAATGCTATTTTATTTTTGCAAAACTTGACTGCACATTGAACATTTATTTGAATGCAAGTATTCATATTACAATAAAAATTTTTGAGGAATAATTTAAAAATCGATTTGGTGTTGCAGATGGCAGCAGTCTACACTTTTTAGTTCCAGGAGGATTAATGAAATCTACTTGGTCGAAATGCTTATGGCAAACACGGCCACAAGTCCTCTAAACCTGGCCACAGCTTTCGATTCACCATCGACGTCTTCCTTCATGCATAGGAAAATGATTAATGAAAATTATAGATATTTTGGGAACATCGTCATTTACACTATCTTTTCATGTCACTGTTCTTCCATATTTACAAATTTTTGTGAAGCTCACTTCAGTTAGTTTTGTAGACCATTTAATTAAATTTAAGATTTATTTCGCGGCCCACATTAGTTCTGTGCACATAGGTTTGCTGCTGTTGGGCGAGAAATCGTTTATCCATTTCAAGTTCCGGATAAAGCTATAAATACATATAAACTTCTTAAAGATATTTTTACTAGTAAGAATAAATTAACCTACCTGATTTGTCATAAAATATTTCAGCGACACCAGTAAAATTGGTGTCATAGCATTTACCCTGCAAAGCATTGTTCTTGTATCCAATTCCAATGTAATCAAGTTTTAAGTGCATCGAAACATTTTCAAGGAGGGACAAAACAAATCATTTTCGTCAAAAGTTCACCTGACTAACGAGATCACAATGACGGTCGGCTCACGAGACTCAACTGTATATTTTACATGAATATTCATTCATATTTTACAATATTAATAGAAACTTTTTCCATGTCAATTTGCTTTCCACATATGCGGATATTTATGGAATTAGTGTTTCTTTTTTTTTTGTTTGTTTGTTTTGATTATGCTGTTGACAATCTGAGAAGAGATCTTCTATGCTCTCCCAGGGCCTTCTAGACAGCTGTTAACAGTAGAAATTATTAATTTTTATCTCTGATTTGCGTTGAAAAGGAAATAATTTTGACATTAAACGGATATCAAAATTATCTGCGGTGTTCAGACTGCACTTATGTGAGAACACACAGAAGCGCAGCTATGTCAAAAGAAGTAGACGCCATGAAACTTATGTGCGCTACGTCAAAGTCAAACAAAAAGCTTCATTTAGCTTTCCTTCATAATGTTATTCATACTATTTGGTTTATTTTTCATATATTTTTTTAAGAATTCAACGCTAAGGTTCGGCTCACACGACCGCGTTAGCTAACGCGCGTTGAAAAAACGCACCAAAAACACACCATTATGTGTAGCTCCTTGCAAATATGCTTGTGCTATGCTGAAACGCGCATTCAAAAAAACGCTCATGTGAACTGAGCCTAAGAAGTAACAATTGTCCTATGTAGCACTCGGCGTAGAAAGTTACAGCTGTTGCGTTTCATACAAATATGTACATTAAGCAAGCTGTCAGTTGTAACACAACGGTCGTGACGGAGAAATTAAATTTTCCACTTTTTGGAACAAATGCCGTTGACTGATTTTCATTTACGTTAAGTAGTTTAATTAGAATTTTACGCTGGGACAAAATTGCAAAAAAATGATCGAAAATTTTCAGTCCAGTTGGAAGCTTTTTTCAAACTTCACACTACACTACTTTTTTTCGATCGAAATTTCGGATTTCTAAAATTCTTACTATTTAGATTGGCAGTTGTGTCATTTCTTTTTCATATTCTTTGCTGAGAAATAAATTTTGGAAATAAATACCCATTTTATACTAAATAAAAATCGCATAACAATATATAATAACAAATACAAATTATTGCAGAAATTAAAACAAAAAACTGATAAAAATTAAAAGCAACGTAAACAATAGGAGAGAGTAGATCTTGTTATCAGCAGCAGCAACAATTTTGATGCTGTCCAAAGAGAAATTGAAAGAGCGGAGCGCTTGGAACGGTCAACAAAAACGAGCAACGGTGACAAAGACGACGTCACAAAAAAATCGGTGGTGACATCAAGTGCATTGAACAATGCCAGATTACGCCTACAGCAGTTGGACTCTGCACTAAAAGCAGCACACACATATAAAGCGGGATGTGTAATCCGCAAATTACAACAATAACAAAATACTGCATTTAAAGAAAAACTAAATCAAGCAGCTTATCAGTTGCAACACCCCACAATGAACTCTAGTGCACGGGATAAAATCTTCAAGTCTTGGTCTGGCATCAGTGAAGTAGCCTTAATTAAAGAAGTTGCCACCAAAGGTGAACATATTGATCTCTGTATTGAGTACTGGGCGAAGAAACGAAAAATTTCCATTCCGGAGTACAAACTCTTTTTTCACGATGTGGTGCAAATGTATGTGAATCGCTTGCTTACGGAGCGTCTAGTATGCAAAGCAGAAAATGTGCTCCGAAATGTACAACGCAATATCAAGTGTTTCTATTATCAATTTGCTTGTGAAAGCAGCGACGAGGAGCTGCGCGAAATGGTACTGGATCATCTAAGGCACAAGGACCCACATAGCTTTGCGCAGGACATGCAAGAACTGCAATTCTATTGGGAATTACTGCAAGAGTTCCAAACATGCAGCAGTACAGTTCGGGACCGTTTCAAAGCCGACTTACGACGTGTCAATCTTGAGACGCTTCTTAGCCGGGATGCAGAATTTCAGAAACGTCTCATGGTGGAATTGTACTTCGAAAACCGTAATGCTGCGGTTCTTAACCGTCTTAATAAATTTGTCATTTGGGATTTCCTAGTTGAAAAACAAAATTTGCAGCAACTCGTGCGTTGGTGTACGCTAAGTACACTAGGCTCAGAAGCAATAAATGCAATGGCATGTGATTTGGAATTAAAATATTGTCAGTGGTCGGTAGAGCCGGAAATGTACGAGTATGCTTTGAAAACATTGCAAAATCCCGATGAAAGTTTGCGGAATTGCTTTGCAAAAGAAGGCTACTTCTTTGTTGAAGAGCGCACTCAAGTTAAAACAGTTCTTAGGCGGATCTGTACAACGGAAAGTTTCAAGAAAAATCAAGATATTCTAAGTAAGCTGCCGCTGGGTGAATATCTTTTGAAGCATCGCTACTTTACATTAATGCTTAGAGATTTTGTTACAACCCGTGAATTGGAGGAATTAGCTGAGGCATGTCCAAAGCAGCGTAGTCTGCTAGAGTTTATAGTTGCACTTAAATGCAACGACTTACAGGAACGTACTGGTTTTGAAAAGGTAACTCCAAGTTCCAGTGGTTTTACATCAAATTCGTAAATGTTTTCAAATATAGTATTATGCATATACTTGGGTGTGTCCATTCAAAGTAGGTCGGTTACGATTTTTTTTCTGCTAAAAAGTAAATTTTTACCGAAATCAACGACCGTTTAACACTCATACATATATTTTACATCACTTTATTTATTATTCTTTTCTATTTTATTTCGCAGATTGCGCACGTTACCAAGGTCTACCTTGAAAGTGAGGGCATCGATTTTGAAGTCGAACAACCACTAGTTTCCTTCTATGAATTTCTTTGCAATGAACCAACTGTTGCTTCTCTGAATTGTTTTTTGCTCTCAAGTGCCTTGAAATGCATTCCATACTTGAAGTCGCTAGCACGTCGCTTAGATAATTCAGCATCAACGGATAATGTACCAACGCCTTATGATTTTTTACGAAAATTTAAAAATTTTGACTTTAAACTAATCTCATGCAAAGATAGCAATGAAATCGCGTCATTCTCAAATGAGCGTCTCTGTGAGAAATATTCACGCAAATATCAATTAAATTTCTTGCACTATCTTAAGCAGCAGCGTAGCTGTTATGCTGTATACTATTTACTTACGGACCTACTGCAACATTATGCGCAAATCACAAAAACACAACTTTTTAGTGCTACCGAAACAGTAACTGAGTTTGCGCTACAACATGCTGCCAATACGGATCTAGTCACACATTGCATTGCTTTCAATGAAATGCTTGGTTTTGATTCACAAAATATGCGAAATTTTCTTAAATTGCATCGTTTAGTTAATGTAACCGATTATTTGTCGAATTATAACGATCTGATTGAAAAAGTTGAAATTGTCCTATTGGCACAACTGAAACAGAATCCAGAACATTTTCCTTTATTAGATTATCAGGCACTGATGCGCATAGTGGCTTGCAATCAGTTTAGAAAATGGCCAGTATTAATAATACAGCATTATGCCAATCAAAACGAATGGTGGAAATTGCTGTTGTTGCTTCAGTATTTCAATGTGCCACTTAATCAACTTCAGTTTTTGGTGAAACATTTTGAAACTCGTACAGTATGTGAACATCTATTGCGTGCACTTTCACACGAACCTACAATAGTTGGTGGAGCCAATGAAAGAATAGTTAAGCGGCATTCGAGTTTTTCCAGACAACAGAAACAGCAGCACGCAAAAAAAATGGAGCAAGTGGCAAGTATACAACGTAGTGCTGAATATTTTTAACAGTTTATACAAACAGAAGCTTTTAAACATGCAAAATAAAAACGACTCATGCCAAAGCCTGAAACCACACCGATGATATTAGCGTGTAATGTAAATTAAAGTAGAAGCAAAATGCAAAACCAAATTCGTTGAAATTATGGTTTCAAGGGGCTTTTGGCATGGTATGTACACTGCGTCTTCAACGCGGCATTACGATCTGTTAAATCCATGTTGTTGTACATAATTTGATATCTTAGGAGCAATGTTCTCAACTCTCTGATTAATCATACACATTGCTCGTTTGCTGCAAGACCGTCAAAACTCAATAAAGAAAACGCAATTAAAGTTTTTCAGTATATTACTTTTTATATGAAAATTTAAAAAAGTATGTTTAGAAAAACTCATCTCACAAGGCAAGTTCATCACCTTTCTGCTTTTTTTCACAAAAATGCATAACTAACATAACATGCGAACATTTTTTTTTTAGTTATGACGGTCTTGCAGCAAACGAGCGAGTTACTAGAAATCACGCACGTTTTCTTACGGTATTATTTATTTTGAAATTTGGCTCATTAGTTCACAAGATGAAATTGTCTTTTTGTGCGCAGTAGACGTGTCTGTTAACCGATTTCTACTATTCTCAATTACATGTGATACAATTAAAAAAAAAAGACCTGTGTATAAAATTTCGTCAATTCACATTTCAGTTTTTTCTGATAACAGTAAATATTATGTCTTTAATTTCTTAGGAGCCAATTTGGTTTTTTTTTTAACAGGCGCCCACCTTTGACTTAAACTATTCAGCAGGCAGAAACCAATTATATTTCTTTTTTTTTTAACTAAAAGCCCCCACCAACGACAACATCTGCCGAAACAATGACTTCCTCGATAAGTTCCTGCAACGATGCCAATGCCCACTTTAAAAGCTCAAACACTAACCATGTTCGTTTCTTATTCGATTCAGCTGGCAAGTTAGACTTGTTTGCTATTATACTGATGAGCACTAACTCGATTCCAGAAGAACGCATTTTAAACGCGAATAGATTTTTGGAACTTATGCAGGATAATAACATCTACTCAACTTCCTTGAATCTCATGAAAAATAGCATAAAATTTCATATGCCTATACTTTCGGTGCTCTCTGCTACTGTGACAAACCTAAATGTTGATTGGAACTGGGCAGTATGGTTGGCAGTTGCTACCGATCAATGGGATGAAATCTTGAGCTCAGCCGCGAAAGATGTCAATGAATTGTCGTTAATTTTAATCGAAAACTGCGTTCGTAATGGTTGCATTGGAACTTTAAACGAAAGTGTTAACATTTTTTATGAGGTAGGCCAATAAATGAATAGAAAAACATTCGTTTTTAATTACTAATGCAAATTTTGTTTAGAACAACCCGTTAATGCATTTAACGCGTTTTCTTCAAGAAACAACCCAAAATAATTTTAATGATGAAGCTATAAATTTGCTGCGTCTCTACCTTCTGGCTTGGAGCAATGATGAAATGGAACTCCCACTTTGTACGACGCTTAAACGTGAGCAAATAATGTTACGCAGCATTAAGCTGCTTCTAATTCATCTCATGGAAAGTTTTGACTCAACATTTGAAAAAAGTAAGCTTCTTCAATGTGTCTGCCAGTCAGGCATCAGCGATATTAGCGGTCTGCTTGATTTTTGTTTACTCAACGAAGTATTTGGAATATTGCAATCTTCTAATTTAAATAGATTTGCGCTTAACTTTGAGAATTTGCTTCAAAAAGATAATAAAGAATATGAGCAACTTATCACCTCACTATTAAAAACTAGAGAATATGATTTAGCTATACGTATTGCAACGGTTTTGCATATGCCCATTAGTGATATTGTTTATACCAAATGGATAGCAGGTGTTGACACAAGTGGAAGCAGCAACAATTTACAGGAGATTTCGTTTCAGAACTATGAAACTGAAATACGGGAGCACTCGCTGCCACCAGAGCTGCTAGTAAACTTTTTTCTTTATACTGCTGCGCGGCTTGAGGAGCCTTGTGTGCGCAAATATCTGCTGTTGAAACGTGCTCTCAACGTTATCAAGCAGAATCATCTGTTTCCAAATGAATCCTTCGATCGCGATCAAATTGAATATGAAATGGTGCTGTGCTATTTACAAATAGCTGATTTCGAGGCATCGGATAAGCTGGAAATATATCATTCCGAGTACTACGAAGAAATCATGCTGAAAGAACGTTGTGTGCTTTACAAATCTTTCTTGGAACTCAAAGAATTGGCTGGCATTGAAGATCTCAGCACAAGTTTGAAAGAAAAACTCACTGAGCCAATGAAATTGCGTTTGGAAGCTCTGCTAAATCGGTTACTTGACGAAGGGGATATTGTAGAAGCGTTACGCTTGCAGGAACTTTTTGAGCACCGTCCAATTGACTTGCGTTTTGTTGTCTTTTGCATGGCATTAGCGGAAGGTGTGACTACTGTTTTCGGTATGTCGCCAGAAGAGCGTCTGTTGCTGCGTGAAGTAGAAAAAAGTTCTTTTTCCAAGTTCAATAAACGCACTTTGGGTACATTGCGTCAAAGTGGCAGCCACCAGGGTAACGAATGCTATATAAAATAAAATTTTTATTATTCACTTAATTTCCTTCAGGTCAGTCGTCGCCACTTAAGCAAAATAATGATTTCTCCGACAGCTGTTCTACACTGGAATTTGAAGAAATTCCTTCGAAAGAAAAACGTGAGACTTTAGATACGATTCAAGGGATTGCTTCACGTTTAAAAAATGGAATCACCATTGGCACACGTATAGTGATGGCCTATCGTGCAGCTATGTACCTGGATAAGGAATATTTAGATGTGTTGCGCACAAAGGACTCCAACGTTTTATTAAAAAGCGTTGCCGAAGACGAATGTCTGTTGAAATTGTTAGTAGTGAGCGACATCATCATATCAACACAGATGACAGCCACAGAGGTAAAATTACTTTTATACAAATTTTGACCTAATTGGGTATAAAAACTACCGTAAAATATTGACGATAGAAAGTATGTTAACAAAATAAAAATCGCCGAAATAATTTTTCTGTAGAAAGAATTATCTTAATGTTTCGGCAATTCTGATAAGCATTTAGTTTGAGCGAAAATTGCTGGCGATTTGTAATTTCATAAAAAATTCGCAAAAAACTAAGCTGAAAGTTTTTTTTTTTATCAGAGTATCGATGTATTTAAGATCCAATGGGGAAATTTTCAGAAAACTTTCAATCTTCAATACTATCAATTCGAAGCGAGATACAAAAATTGTGCCTGAGAATAAATTCAGTGCGTTGAATTAACTGAGATTGAAAGAAGCCTAATCTAATCCCTGCCCACCTATTTCAAGTACTGTAGTATCTTTACTTTGTCTATTACTCTAGGTTGCGGAATTACTATCGTTTGAAATAACCACCGCTATTGTGCGTCCACGATTCTATATTTTTGGGGCCGATCAGCAAGCAAAAAGCTTCTTTAAAAATGCCGATCTGTGGGGTTACAATATCGATCGAGACTTACACCTGTTTCTCGAACTGACACCAAATACTACAATGTTAGGCAATTGTCTACTGGAATACTGTGATGCATTGAAAACATATCGTAAATATCAAGATAACAAACCATTTGAGCAAACAGCAGTATTTGAGAAATTTAACGAGATAATAACAAGATACGGCTTACCTCAGCCAGGCAGCACAGCGGCATCAACAGTTAATATGCAGCCTCAAGCACCAACCGTCGCGATTGCGCCAACTCAAGTACTTTCGCACAAAAAGCAAAATATAATATGTGTAGAGTTGCTTATAAAAGCACATCAATGTTTTGTGCACGAATGCTCAATGGAAGGCATTGCAAATGTGCTAAATCGTGCAAAAGCCTTAAATACTGTGCTCACTAACGCAAAGTCCTGGTCACTAATTGTTCGCATGCTTAGTGGCATCGCACGCTATCGCGAAATGTTTTATTGTTTTGATGCACTTATAGAGAATGAACAATTTGAATCTTTGCTGGGCCAATTTGATGAAGAAAAGACGATTGGATTACGTCAAGCGATACTTTCGTATTTGCGTGAATACTGTCCGCCTAATAGTCGCGAGTATCTTCAATTGGCAGCGCTGCATTTTCTAATGTATAAAGAACTGGCCGAAATGTGGATGCAGGATGCCCAACTAATTTTGGCGAAAATTCTTAATACGGCACTCGTAGCCAATACGCAGTTGACCGAGCAAAACTCTATGGTCAGTTTAAGTGGAGGAAGTGGTAGTGGAACGGCGAAAATAATTGTAGCGAAGTTGAAAAGCTCAACGGAATTGCTTACTTTACTGCTGCAAGCGAGAGAAAACTACACGCATGCTACTGAAAACTATTTGCTTGACAATAAATTGATTCTGGCGCAGAAAAGTGCTTCACAGGCCGAATTAGTTGCCATGCAAATGGAATTAGCAAGCAAGGCATTGGAAAAAACGGCAGTATCGCATTTCTGTATATGTTTGATAAACGTGCAGACGAGAGATGAATTTAGAGAGTTGATAAACGCAGAATTAAGGTATTACTATATTGAGTTAAAATTAGCTGAGTTAAGGATAAAAGCTTTATAATATTTTTTCACTTGAACTATTATTCGACTACATTTATTTGAATTAAGTATTGTCTTCCTCTAACGTTTTCAGAGTACCACAAGCATTAATATTAAGTCGTGCTTATGGTTATGACATCAATTGGCCTGAAGTACTACTATCACAGTTTATTATATTAAGCAAAAAAACTTACCTCAACGAATATCTGGCGCATTTTACTTTCAGTGATCATATGATTGATAACATTATCAAAGGGTGAGTTAGTCATGGGTTAAAACCAAGGTTTAATTTATAAAAAAAGAACCAGAATGCATGAAAAAAGTTTAAAAAAAGTAATTGGAAATAAAATGTAATAAATAAAATAATGTTTTATGTTAAAAAAGAGCCAGAAGTTTATTACGGTTGAAATTAAGCCCTGGTTTGAACCATTTATTTGTGAAAGAATTTCACAGTCATTTCATCTTTTATTTAGCTTTCAAATATACTCTCAGTCACATAAGACCAACATGCAAATGGAGGAAAATCTTGCACAGCTAATTGATTTTGTCAAATCCATTCCGCTCAAGTATAAGCTAGCTTCTCTTCTCAGTTTGAAAGCAACTGTTATGTCACTGATTAATGAACAAACTATGTATTATCTGAAAGACACCGACTACGGACGCAATGAAAGCCAAAATATGCCAGACGTATGACATTTAGCTTAAGTTACAAGATTATTTTTATTTTATGTATATTAAAACCAAAAATTATGTTTTGTTTGTATTTTAATTAGACACATTTAAAAAAATTACTGCACCATCAGCTTAAATCCTTTTATTATTTAGCTTAAAAGATGGGAAATAACAACCTTTTGAATATACATATATTGATCAACAAAAAATATTCGGGGCTATTCTAAAGCTTTATAAGAACAAAAAGTAACTAAAAGGCCCACTGATTCCGAAACTTTTAATATACTACATTATCTTTTATTAAAATTAAAAAAAAAAAAACATTTTTGGTCAACTTTTCATGCATTTATTTTAGACTCCAATTTTTTCCTAACTGTTGTTGTTGACTACATAATCGTAATTTACCATTTTTTTTATAAATACTCATTTCAAACCGTCTTAGTATGACTGTTTTATCACAAATATTGCCCTTTAAAAATAGTGTGCTAAGTGCTGTACATATATAAAATACATATTTTGAAGGAAGCATATCATCTCTGGTAAAAAAAAAAACAGTTAAAAATTGTTTTCAAAGCGGAAGGTTTGTAAGTTGCTTACAGTAGACAAAAATATTCGGAAGCAATTGATATTCCACAACGCAAGAAGTTAGCCTCTCTTTTTGTTGACCAGTATAATTATCAAGATAAAAATGTTTACTTTATCATGATGACTATGAACAAGCAAAATTAAGAGAATTGTACATTTAATTTTTTTCCAATATTTGCAATAAATTTTATCATAACTAAACAGATTTATTAGTGATCAATACAATTTATTGACAGTAAATATATATATAGTTTTTTTAATGATTTTATTAATACTTATTCTATTCTGGCTAGGAAATAAATAATTATCGGACACTTGTGATATCAACTAAGAAAGTATTCTTTATTCAATTAATTAATCAACTTAATTTCCATGCAAAGATCCCAAGTCTTGATAATTTAAAAAAAAATCCAACTTCAAAACTCTTAATACGTTTTTTACAAAAAAAAACCTATATCAGCGATATTCAATGTTTTTTGTAAGTAGTGTACTTTCAGCGTACTTTAGCTCTATTTTGACAACTCCATTATTTTGTTTCTCCTTTAAAACAAAAATTTTCATTTGATGATTTTATTTTGAAATGTTAGAAAACATAGATGAATAAAATATGAATAAATTTGATATTCTCTTCTTGTTGCAATCCAAATACACAGAGGGCTTATGAAGTGGAAAATAATAAAACTAACAGTTTACGAAATACGCCGAAATCCAGTAATTGATAATCGTAAGTTCCACACAAAATAAAAATGTCATTACGAGATTTAGTAAAAAACAAATTTATGTTAATTTTTTCGAAAAAAACTTTTGTCATTATAAAAAGAGTTTGGCATAATAAAAACATAGCTACATCGTCAAAACAATTTTAAATTTCGAAACATTAATTCAGTAACCAGCCGTACTAATCAGTGAAGAACATATTTAAAGAAAATGAGTCTATACCCCTTAGGGGTAATATTTGATCCTCATTCATCCATCAAATCACATTTTCAAAATAGAAAAGCCTCTTCTTAGTTGGTGTGTTTGAAATTTTTTATTCGTTCTATTTTTTTTTTTTTTGCTGCCTAACCAATTAATCTATTTCCTTTGAGTATAAGCATGCAATAATTTTATTAACTAAAGGCAACTATTAATTTAGCAGATGTTCGTAGTGACCGCCCCAAGTTAGATAAGTCAACAATTTCCAGATTATCGAGTCAATTTACAGATTTTTAGTTTTTTCGGTAAACTAAAATGTAACCAAAATAAGATTATGTTATTTATTATTCTACTGATAAAGCAATAACTGAGCTATTTAGAATTATTAAAGTTGAAATGAAAACATTCCAATTTTTCACAGTGATATTTTCCCAAAGCATGAAAAATTGACTTAAATTGTTAGTTCAGGCAGCTATAGAATTGGTATTTCAAACCTTGTGCTCTTATGAGTTTCTCTTAGGCCTTAGAATATACATATCTAAACATTGTAACCACTCGAAACATTTATTTTTAAAATAAATGTTATATAATTTTTGAAAAATGTAATTTTAACAACACTTGTCTTTTATGTTTGATATCAACAGATAGTTGAGAAAAATGTGAAGGTAATTGAACGAATGTTCTCAGGTAGCACAAACATAAAACAAGTTGTATTCCTTATAAATAATTCCATTTAAAAGTATAACAAGTCGGCTAAGTTGTAACTTAACGCAATACTACAATATATAAATATAAAACTACCAAGTTTCTTTGTCATTCCCGTAGTTAGTTTCTCCTACTTGTGTTCTTTTGCGTAATGTCAAATGACAACGTCTCACATGTCTATGATAACATTTCTCATAGTTGTACTCCTTAAAACAGACACCACATTGCATTGGCATTTTCTGTGAACATTTATGGCGCAACATATCGAATTTGATGGCAAAATTTTCATCGCATTTTTTGCAAACATATTTTCCATGATTGTTTACTGTGTGCTCATTACGTAGCGCAGCCGAAACAAATGTCAGCTCGCAATTTGTACACTTGAATCCTGTTGTTCGCCTTACAAGTGATGTTTCTAATACCATAGACAAGTTCTTTTGTGCGTTAGTGACAGGGAGCGAGTCTGCCGTTATGGTTTCTGATGTGTCATCTTCATAGTTAAAAACATTTGGAAGGCTTATTGAATGTTTATCAACAGCTGTGGCTGCGCAACTTAGGTTATTTTTATGCATATTGAAAATGTGTGATATCATAAAGTTGCGGCGCGAAACAGTCCAGTTGCATAATTTACACTTAAGATATGATTTGTAGGGTAGATGTGTGAACAAATGCTGCTGAAGATCAGTAACATGCTGTGAGAAGATTTCAACATTACATTCGGAACATTTGAAATGATCTTTGTAGCGATTCTCAGCAGTTTTCTCCAAGAAATTGTGCCTAAAAAGTTTAGAAATTTACATTGTCATGCCAAAATATTTAATAAATGAAATATTGAGTGTTTTAATTATAACGATTTTAAAGTGCTCCATATAGTCCTTTTGTAAGCAACACAGCGGCAAATAAGTAGAGTACTGCGAATAATCATAGATGTGAATTCATCTACTTGTATCGTGCGCTTGATCTATTTGATTCGTTTTTATTTTTTGGTTTCTTTTCCATAAATCATTTTATTGGGAAAAACAAAAACATAACACACATTAACTTTCCACTTGTTATGCATGCATGCGTATTTGTTTTTTTGTGTGAAATGTTGATTTTGAGAAATTTTAGAACTTTAATATTTCGATATTTAGTAGGAATATCGTGAACAAGCGTCTAAGGAATATAGCTAAACAAATTTGATCAAAATTGATTCAGTGGTTTTTGCATGATGCGCGAACATCGAAAACAGCTATCATTTTATTTATATAGATAACAGGAATGGCCTGAAAAGTTGAGTACGGAAGCAGAAAATTGCTAATCACCTGATTAAAAGAGTGAATGATGCGTAAATTCACAAAATTTAAATCCAAGAATTGAAAAAATCGAAATTGATGGGAGCGATCGCAACAACAATTACGTACATTTCATTTCGAATATGTTGAACCAATTTTCGTTGCGAGAGTAGAGCCGCGGCGCTTGTTCGTATTTTTCACTATTGTTGTTATTGCTTTTTATTTTGAAAAAATAATGCACTGAACAAAACAAACGATAAATCTAATAATATTTAATTTTTATTGTTGGCTTGTGTTCAGTATATTTTACCTTTTGTGGAATCTACAAATGACATGTTCCATCAAATTTATATGAGAGCTCATCATATTTGGGAATGAGCGGGAATACTTAAATTATCGTTCGACTTGGTTCATCCCTGTTATATAACATTAAAGTTATGTGGCTGAGCGCCAGGTAAGCAACGAGGTTGCATTCCGACTATTTTAGAAACGAAGCGGGTTCCAACCTCAGTCGAGTCAAATAATTTTAAATATAACCTTAAATTGAAAAACGAAGCATCAGCTTAGAAATTGAGCCCGTGCATGCTACGTCTCAGGGAAAAGTTCTAACAACAATTTTTTCCATTATTGCCTAACATTTTGCATACTTTTTATGTAGAAATGAAGACAGTCTTAGCTAAATTTTGTATATGGGGCTAGAATTGTTAATATTACTGTATAAAAAGAGTGTTACTGTTAATCGATGTATCTTATAAAACAATTCTGACAGAAAAGTTTATTCAAAATGTTTCGCATTTGTTGCTAAAACAGTTGTTGATATTTTGAAATGAAAATTTTGTGAAGTTGCTTACATTATATAGAGCGCTTACTGTGTAATAATTACCTAAAATTAATATGAGCTTGCCAACCATCCTCAGCATCGAAGGACACACCACATACAGGACAAACATATGAAATGAATGTTTTGCTCTCATGCTCTAATGCAGTGTTTTTCTGTGTTGCTTCTGACTCCTCGTCTGCTTCAATCATGTCGACTTCTTCGCGCTCCTTGTGAAGTAAAATATGCGAAATCATCAGGTAAAGACTATGTGCTTCATGTAGACAAAGTTTACATTTATAAACTTTATATGGCAGATGTGTAAAACAATGCTGCTGCACCGATTTAAGAGTGCAACGTGTTATAATCGCATTGCATTTGTTGCATTGAAATTTGTTATTTGGTCGTTGTGTGAAGTTATAAGTGCGCTGATCGGAAAGATTGTGCACACTATCAATGTGTATCTTCCAGGCGGCACTTGTGTCAAAATTTACGCCACACTGTGGACAAATATATAGAATGTAATTATTTCCTTTAAGAGACGATTCGTTGATTTCAGTATTTGGTTCCATTTTACATAGCGGCAGCAATTCTTCTTCGCGTTCGCTGTGAAAATTCGGTGTAGCTGTTTCTGTTGATGGATTTTGTTGTGACTCCTCCTTGACGAATGTAAGAGAGGAAGAATATATTGATGGAATGATGGATTCCTGAATATTTTCAGGCTCTGTTTTACAAGTGATGCTTTGTTCGATTGGCAATGGTAATACATTGTTTGGATCAAATTCTACCTCACAAAGCATTTCAAAGTCGGGTTCGTAACTATCATCGTCAATCACAATTATATCGCTATTGTCGACATTGCCGTTCGTATTGGCGTTGAAATTCTTTCGTACGCCTGGAAAAAATACATAGGTAAGGATATTATTAAACTCAAAGAATAAAAATGCAACCCATTAAAGCAAGATGTCAGAGACCAACTAGCATATTGATCTAACGAAAACTTATCATGATAAAAGTTATTTTTCTTTGCATTATAATTATAAAAATTATAAACTAACAAATAGTTTACGGGACATGATTTTTCTGAATTTGACGGATTTTTTCTTAGCCTTTAGTTTTTCTAAAAATATTTTATTGACCTACCCATAGTTTTAACATATAAAGAACGCTCAATTTATATTCCATTCGATCGATATACATATGTTATGGAGAAATAAAATATATGAGTCCATATCCATAACTATTTATTTTATTTTTAAATTTGCGAAAATTTTGAATATAAAGAGTATTATTTTGAGCCTGATGCGCTTTTTTGTTACTCTGCAATTAAAGCAACGCTTTAAAAGCATGCATCATATTTATCGGATTTTTGGTTTTTTTTTTTGTGGTACATTGACATAAAAGCATCGATCGTGTTAACCTTATTAAACATTTTTTATTCAAAATCTGGCGCGCTTCGATATTTTCAATTTGTTTAGATACCCAACTATTGATGCAATTACCATTGAAAATATCGAAGACCACAGGATTTGCGCTTAATTGCGCCAAACGTTTAGTAACAGACCATAATCACTTTACATATTTAGAAAAAATTAGCTTTTTGACAACATTTTGATCAAATATTGAAGCTTCTTCTCCCGTTTTGTCCATTGTCGAGGACAGATGTTTTTTCAGGTGTAGTCGTTCGCGTGAGTCTTCGAGTTAGAGCCATTTCATATGCTTTTTCTTAAGCTGTGAAATGTAAAATTACAAAAGTATTGTACAAAATTCAAAATTGACTTATTAGAACAAAACAAATATTTATTTATAATGGCGAACGATTTTGGACAAATAAATTTTAAATTTTATCTACAATTGTGGGTAGCAGATAGAGTAACTTAAGCCCTAAAAAAATCTTTGGCAGAAAGGCAATACAGCTTGAGTCGACTCAAGAGAAATGAAGGTAATGCTAATTTTATATTAGATATTGTTGAAATATCCTTTCCGCTTTGGGCACTATTGAGAACTGAGTACTATAAATTGTCCAATAATCAAAGAGAGATTTCACTCAAAACTGTAAAAAATTAGCCTTAACTCCGTTTGTCTTAAGTCGACTTAAGCTGTTTTTCCTTCTCACCACGAATAAAAACATTATAGCTTATTAAAATATATTTCATATATCACTCTTACTATGGATAAGCAATACAAGGGTTTCCAACTTATACAGATTTTTACGTAAATTTATATCCGCGATTTCCGATACTACATCCGTACGGCAAGATTTTAAGTTTTTGCTTTGAAAACATAATTTCCTTGGAAAAAAATTAGCGAATGGGTATAGTAAACCTGTGTCCGATACGATACTATCTATTATATTACGAGTGGATGGGAGTGAAATGTAGGATATACCTACACAGAAGTTAATTTATGGGATGCCTGGCGTTCTAGTAGAGGTACAATAAAGTTGTAGCAGTATTGTCCCCATTGTGATACATCTTTACTTACTTGTGTTGCTTATCCCGCTGTCGTTCGAGGCACTTTTAGTATGTCTGTTGCATTGCAGAAACGACATAAATGTAAAGGAATCTTTCTTTGCTTCAGAACTTTTAAGTGGCGACATTTTCGAAAGAAAATCTGTGCCTTTCGAATTAATGCCCTTTTTGTAATATATTTTCTATTTATTTATTTAGCGATTTGATTCTTAATTGTTGGAATTTCTTCATTCCTTTACCAAAAAAGATTTTTTCTCTGAATTGTCAAAAGTTGTGGCGAAGTTTTCAACTTTTCCTTTGTTTGCGGCAGTTCACAGAGTTCAACGTGATGGATTCCACTTTACCAAAAAGCTGAACGAATTTAAAATTTTTTTTTTTTAATTTTTCTGCTAGCATTGTTTTGAACGAGTCACACGCATTCTCTGACATACAATACGTGTGAGCAGAATTTTTGGGCAGAATAGAGCTTCATCTCTTTGGATACCCTTTGGTCAAAAGTTGTGGTGAAGTTTTCAACTTTTCCTTTGTTAGCGGCAGTTCACCTAGTTCAGCGCGGTGGATTCCACCATGGTAGTTAAATCATGGATTCCACTATACCAAACAGCTGAACGAATTTAAATTTTTTTTTTATTTTTCTGCTAGCTTTTCCAAATTCTTCGTTTTATTTAAACCAGCATACAGTAAACTTCAATGGTGTAGGCTGTATATTCAGCTTTTTTTTAAATGGGTTTTCCACAAATTTGTGTAGCCCATTTCATGCCTTGAACAAAATTGGGACGGGGTCGGCAACGATAACTGGCTGTCAAAAAAAACTTCGTCGGAAAATCTTTCGAACAGCACAATTGCGTCGGACGACGATCGTACGATTTCAACCTTAAGCAAATATGATTGGAAATGTTACACTAAGTCTGTTTAATTTCATACGAACAAGTGTGCTATATTTTTTGACAGCGAGTAATCTTTGCCGATCTCCAACGCATTAAGAAAGCAACAAATCTGACAACGCGTGATTTTTTTTAAGCCATTAGTATTCAATTTAGAAATGTCCCTGAAAATAGAGAAGGGAAGTATCATTTAAAATTGCGGGTGTAAAAAGAATATAGTTATATAACAATATCATATAGATTAAAAAACTGCAAGTTTGCTTTGTACAAGTTTTCGACCATAAAATAGATACAAGAACTTCTCAAAGTTGGTGACAAGCTATGCAGGGCTGAAATATGAGTTTTTCGATCAAAAATTTAATCTTATATCAATACATTTTTTCATATCTTAAAGCCTCGGATAGAAATGTTGAATACTATAGAAAATCTAACTGTTTACTTAGCTAACGTTTACACGACGAAATTCGGTCCAACAAATTCTTGTCTAATCTCATTTGTGAATTTGTTTTACGTTTACACACGAAAACTAGAATTTCTGTGTGCAAAAAAATGTCAAAGCAATTACTGCGTCAACCCTACACAACAAACGTAAATTCAAAGCATAATATCAGCTTAGGAATAGAGCGAAAGGGAACGGTACGACAATTTTTGTACATCACCCTTTCGTTTTTCCCTTCTTGCCGACAAACAGGAAAACTTATTCTCAAGAGTTTCTCGGTCTAAGCGGTGACTATTTGAGCCCAGAATGGTGGAACATCTCTGTACTTCTACTAGTTCCTAAAACTATTATTGCCATTTCTACTCGTTCGATTTTAAGGTCTTGATCAGTGATGTCAGAGCGATGGAATCGGTCCTAAGTTTGTGAACACTACATCATGTTTTGAAAATGCAAGGGAATAAAAGAATTTTTTAGGAAAATAGCAATTACAGAAGATGTATTTTTATAATAATTTCCAGTGGTATTCACCCTGCAAAACTATTCTCTGTTCCACAAGAAAACTTTTTCCAACAACTATCCTTAGGCTTTCTTTAATTGATGTGCCCGGTTACAACAGTTGATAGCAGTTCAATAAATTTTTAAACACTTCTATATGAGATGGTTAATGGTTAGCTTAAAGTTAACTTTCATCATTATACAATAAAAGCATTCTTTTCCACAACTTGTCGTTACATAGCATAATATCGTTTTAGGAACAGCCAAGTTTCATAAATCAATCTACATTTTCTACATAAAAAACATTTTCGAAGAGGAAACATTACAAAATAACAATCGTCGATTATAATTGAAATGTGCTAATGTAAATACATACAATTGAGCACGCCGTACATATCATTTTTCATATAATTGAAGAAAACCAATTTGCTTGACTTTTCTCAATAATTGTCTAAAAATCCGCACTGAACATCTGGCAGCACTGTTCAGAAAGCTTAAGGATAGCGTGTGGAATTTTTGGGAGAAATTTTCATATTTTTGTTAAATTAATACTTTATTTAAAGTAAATAAATATTTTAATAGCTGAAATTTGATAGTAACTCTGATCAAATATTTAAGATCAATTTCAAACATGGCACAAAGCAAATTCACTGAAATGGCTGGAAAACTCGGCAAAGGTGGTGGCCCACCAGGTTTGACCGCTGGACTGAAGGGTCTAGCTGCTGTTGCTGCATTAGTTTACGGTGCAAGTCAATCACTCTATACTGGTATGAATTATCGCGTTTTATGTAGAGTTTTTAGAATTAATAAAATATACTACTATGGGATCGCGCAATATAACCTCAAATTAGGAGCGGCGAATTGTACATAATTATGGTTAATTCTTTCGTAATTTTGTGATGAAATCGAAAAAAAAATTCCTATCAAAAATGTCTAACATATAGTTTTAATTAAGGCCCAAAACTCTATGTTTGAAGATTGAAGCCGGATAGAGCCTACATCGGTTGCATAACATTAGGCAGTCTTGACTAAAACTTTTTCTTAATTAAAAATATGTTCACTCTCTTAGTTGATGGTGGTCACCGTGCAATTATATTCAGTCGTTTAGGTGGCATACAAAACGACATCTACTCCGAAGGTCTTCATTTCCGTTTTCCCTGGTTCCAGCATCCCATCATTTATGATATTCGTTCACGTCCACGTAAAATTTCTTCACCAACTGGTTCCAAGGACTTGCAGATGATAAACATTTCGCTTCGTGTTCTATCGCGACCGGATTCGCTACGTATTCCTGTTATGCATCGTCAGTTAGGTGTTGACTATGATGAGAAAGTGCTTCCTTCGATTTGCAACGAAGTCCTGAAGAGTGTTGTGGCCAAATTTAATGCTTCACAGTTAATTACACAGCGTGCTCAGGTGAGCTTCGTGTTAACGTAAGTAAAGCAAGTAAGATCTTGTAATGTTTTGTTTTCTCCAGGTTTCTCTTCTGATTCGCAAGGAATTGGTTGAGCGTGCACGTGATTTCAATATTATTTTAGATGATGTTTCATTAACTGAATTGAGTTTTGGAAAAGAATACACTGCTGCCGTTGAAGCTAAGCAAGTCGCTCAGCAGGAAGCTCAACGTGCGGTATTTTTTGTAGAGCGTGCCAAGCAGGAGAAACAACAGAAAATTGTGCAAGCAGAGGGTGAAGCTGAAGCTGCAAAAATGATATCCTTTTTAAAAAACAAATAAGATTTTGAAAGTAGGTTTTTAAGCGCATCCTGTCGTTAGCAAAACTTCCATTTAATTGTGGTATGATAATTGAAATTCTTCAAATAACTTCTACCAACAAATCTTGCAAGAAAAATCAGGCTTGTGGTTTACATTCTTGTATATTCTTAAACGCAAGTTATTTCTTTTTGTTTTCATTACCATTATTTTTTAAATACCTTTAAAAGGCAGAAATTAAGGTTTATTAATCAAATGTTGAACCCGATATGCTAACCATTTTATCCAATCTATTTTGGCGACAGAGGTATGCACGTATATATATGTACATACATATGTACATAGTTTTGATCTATAAGCGCTACAAGACGATACCTATCCTCCATCCATTTTTAGAAATAGCATTACGAATGTGTACTGTACAGTGATTTTAATATCTATTGTTTTGATCTACTAGTGCTACTGAACGATACCTATCCACCAATATCCATATCCATCTAAAAATAACATAAAGCCTATGGCCTCTACATGGTTTGATTTTAAGGAAGGCTTACTTTTGCATAAAATTATTTTAAAAAGTAATATTTTATCTTGTATTTTCCTTAACTGCAATGTTTACTTAGGTCTCGCTGTAAAGCAAAATCCAGCTTATTTGAAGTTACGTAAGATACGCGCTGCTCAAAGCATTGCAAGAACGGTAATTTATTTAATTTTTGTTTTATGTAGATATTTTATTAAAAATATTTTTATCTAACCTTATAGATTGCAAGCTCACAGAACAAGGTCTACCTCTCAGCCGACAGCTTGATGTTGAACATTCAAGACTCCGGTTTCGATGATATGACTGAAAAAGTTTACAAAAGTAAATAAAAAGTTCCAACTACAACCAAATTAATGAAAACTAAAAACAATTAACAAAATAGTTGTTTAAAAGCGAAACTTAACAAATTATTAGCAAAAGTTCAATACCATGAAATATTTTTCTTAAATATATTAAATTTTTGCTCTTCTCCTTTTTGCTGCTCTTCATAACAGATGGCGATTCGGATTAGTTTTAAGTTATGTTTAAATTTTGGGAATTTTATTTTTAAATCCTATTATTGATGATTTTTCTTTTTTACCAATTTATTTTAAACAACTCTTTTGTTTTTTGGTACTTTCACTAAAAAAGAATTTCTTTAGTTTAAGCTTAAAAAATTGTTGGAACGCATTATATAATGTGTATATTTTTCATTTAAACATGTTTGAAATATATCACTATTTTATAAACAAAAACGCGTGAGGATTGTCAACCTTAAGTTTTCACAAATTGTAAATCCTGCATAGAATGCCCTAGCCTTAAAATTATGTAATATTGAATAGTTTATCATAGCGTGTTGAAAAATGCATTTGTGAGAATCAGAAATTCCAAAAAATCAAATTTTTAAGAATTTGGTTAACAGTTTGTTTGAAATGTTAAAATAAAAGTCTCGTATATGCGTTCAAATTTGAATGAACTTTATTTATTTTTAATTTAAAAGTAATACCTTGCACCTTATTTCAATTGCAATTGTGAAAAATTTGCAAGACTTCTCTCGCGTTTTTCAGTGTTGCTAATTACAAAATAAATTTTGTACACTTTTGCAGTTGGATCAGCAGATGAAATAATGGGAAAAACGAAATCCGCACTTAATAGTCCAAAATCAAAATTCCAAGCCAATCAATCAAAAGTCTCTAAGTTTTCTGACAACACTGTGGGCGGAGTGGCATCAAATACCGCGGATCGCATTATTGCATAAAATCAAGACATCACAGAACAGAGGAGATCAAGTTTTTTATGCGCGTCAGATTTAGAATTTAGTATGTTGAAAAGAAAAAAGATTTAGTTATTTTTGTTTGTGGCAATCCGTGCTAGTACTAAAAGTACTTTGAATTTTGATATTTTTATTTTTCTTGAACAAGTGATACTTGTGAACAACTGACAATAACTGTTGCTACTACAATTTAATTCTTTAATATCGCTACCATTTAAAAGGTAATGTAATGAAATATTTTCATTTTAACTTCATAACCCACTTTTTAGATTCTTCTATGCATTTCTTTTTATTATAAATTAAAAAATTTTAATCAGATTTTTTTCTAAATAATAAAAATGTTTTAGCTCTTACTTGACGTTAACATTTATATATTCTGAAAACCATTTCGGCACATTTAATCAACAGAACCATTAGCTATGTACTACAAACCTTGATAAATAAATATTTATCAATTTTTGCATTTAAATTTATTTTCATCAAATTCTCTCAATCCCTAGCGGGACATTGCGCAACAACTACGACAGCGCGTCTACAACTATCTACTCGAGATTTCTTGTTCTATCGATTTTTGTTTATTTTTTGACGGTGCCCGCTAAGAAGATAACCGCCGCTGACTTCATCGCTTTCGTCGCAATTCTGTGGACCACATTTCACTTCTGTCTTCTGATAGAAAAATAGAACGAGTCTATTTTAACTTATCGGAGGAGCTCCTCTTTTGATGTCGTGTTGGAAAAAAAAATCATCTGTGTGTATATCACAAATATAAATACGATGGGTTTCGCATTGAGGTACCTCCTTTTGTTTTTATAATTAATTTTATTTGAAGAGGCTTCGCGATGCCAAACGCACCTCCAAATGCTGGTGGCTGGAACTAACCCTCGAAATTTTCTTTCCTCATGGAGCTAACACATACAAGAGCTCAGAAATTAAGTTTTGATTAAACGCGCTGAACATACTCGAAACTTTGAAGCATACAAAAATGTTCTAAGGTAACCGAAAGTTTTTTCTGACTTAGAAACCGTTTGTACAAATCAGCCAATAATCCTGCAGATTGGGTGTAAAATCGGGACGTCAGTAGGCAGCCTTAGAGCTTCTATAGAAATGCGCTTAGTATTTTGCTGTAATAATATTATTGCCGCTAAGAGATAATAGGCCTGTGCTACTTTCCAGGTGAGTTGAGTACACCACATTTTATTCAATATCAATATTTTATTCAATATTTATTATTTTATTCAATATTCAAGATGTTAAATAAGTAACTTTTACAATAATTAAAACTAAATTGCGGCTATTTCCACAAAAATATTCATAAATCTAAAACACGTTACTTTCATACGAGACAAAAATTAAACAGAACACAATTTGTTGAAACACATTTTTTATATAATCTAAGAAATAAAATATATGTATATAATTAACCCAGGGACTAACAGTTGCTACAGAGTTCTAGCGAGTCATGGAAATGCATATAACACGAACTTTAAATTGTGAATTTTCCAATGAACATTTTTTCAGTCATATGAGCATTGGAGTTCAATAACCCACAATTCGGATATGCACTAAACACAGTCAAACCTTTGGACCCGTGTCTTAAAATGACTGAATATGGGGCCAAGGTTTCTGACTAACACTTTTACAAATAGTTTTTGTTGAATCTTTTAGTTTAAACTGTTGACTTATATCAAAAATTAACTCGGTAGCTAAAAACTTTCCCTTTTTATCTAAAAAATAACAGGATGAAACATTAAATCTAGACGATTATTAGATGCAACAATATATTTTAATCAGTATTTTAAGCAAAAATGAGTGTAATTAACGTACATAAATATATATGAATGAATGCTTGTAAATGAGAGCAGCTTTAAAAAGGTCGTTTGGGATTTTGATGCCATCGCCGGTTTCCCTTTTTTTCAATTCCAAGGCGTGATTTGAAGCCTATATTGATTTCCATATAAAAATGTGTGGTTAATTGTCTTCTTTTTTTTCAAAAAGCTGCGTCTTTGTAAACATTTTTGGACTGTATTAAAAAGTAAAACAAATTTGAATTACAAAAATTAAAACAAATGTTTTTCTTTTTGTTTCCGGCGAAATTTGCTGGAATTTTTATATAGAAAAGAAAATGGGCTTACATGCACGCAATTGAAATAATTTTTTTAGGGAAATATCTATTTTTGTGCTTTCCTAGTGGGCGTTAGTATCAAAATTCTCGATTGACATATATTAGGTCAGCCTTATTGTAAATGTATGTATGTATGTGTATTATAGTGACGCCTTACTTTGTCTACAAAATTTTAATTCCACTAGTTTACAGCCAATAAACAGTCGTTTCTATGTAAAACGGTGCGTTGATTCCGATTAGTACGCTTATATTACATTTAATTTGATATATAATTTATTGAAATCCGTTCGTTAGGACTTCGCTTATTAAGAAGAAAACATAGTTCAGCCATTTCTTGAGAACGGTTTGGTGAAAATTTTAACTATATTTTCGTTGATTATTATACCATAGAAAAACATTTTATTGAAATTCGTAAACTAGTGTTTAATAATTTTTTTTTAAAGATTTTAATTTGCGAATTGCCATATTCCCTAAGTTTTACATCAATGTAATGAAATTGCTACAATGTTTTGCTTGTATTGTTCTTTTGAAAAACACAATCCTACAAAAGTAAAAAATGGCCCAACCGATTATTTCATAAGAATAGTTTGCCCACAATATTTAGATTTAGACGTGCTAATACGAATCTGAGGTCAGAAATGGGATATATGCATATGATAAAAAAGTCTAAGACTAATCTAATGCAAATTGAGTATTCTGTAATTGAAAAAATTTGACAACATAGGCATCAGAATCGGATTTAGTGATTCAAAGTCTAAAAGGCAAAATGTAGTTTGGTTCGAGTAATACAGTCATTTTTTTGAAATCTTTTTTAAATCCAATTCAAAGACTTATTTTTTTTCATTCTAAATACCAAATTCAGTTAGAACCCTTCAAAACCCATATAGCTAGTTTACTCTCAAGAAAATTGTGAGATGGATCGTTTTTTTTTGAGCCGCGTGTATCTTGGATCTATTTGATACTTAAAGGACCATTTTTCATTTGTATTTATTGTTATTCTTAATGGATTTAATATACTTATAGGTAGAATAAATTATCTATTAACGAATGAAGTTATGAATGAGTGCTGGCAGTTTCCAAAGTTGTGTTTTTTTGTTAATGGAATGTCATGAAAAATGTTTCAGTTGCAGTTGTCTTGTTGTTTTGTAGCTAAATATCATATTCCAATATTTTATTTACGTGTTTTGTTTGGTCGTATTTGTTATATTCTAACTACTGGTGGTTTACAGAAGAACCTCGAGCATACGGTGACCGTCAAAATTACGCTGATGCCAAAAATATCTATTGAATTTTACTGCTTTTCTCTAAGGATTTCCAAATTCTTTCATTCTTCTTATTTGCTGCTTGCTTCCTACTGCGTTTTGACTAGAATTTTTGTTCTTGCCTTTTTAAGCTGTCGATGGAGGTTTAGTTGGATTACCTGCCGTTGCACCTGCATTGCCAGCCGAACTGTCACTACGTTCCAAACCAACAGTTTCACGCTCTCGATTTCTTCGCAAAGTAGACGATGTTGTAGTCGGCGCCGATGTACTTAGTGCATACGAAACCGTCGCTAAACTGCTGCTGCTGCTACTCACAACTCCCAGTACATCTCCTAATATTAGACTGCGTCCGCTGACCGCTCTACCTGGTACTGCTAGGCTGTTTGTCGTGGAAGCAGATGTGGCTGCTGCTGTAATTCCATTGACACTCCCTGTACCATTGTTTCCACCTACACTCCCGCCGCTGGACGCGGTACCGTTGTTAGCACCTCCAGCTCCAGCCGCTACAACTGCCGCGGCTGCAGCAGCGGCGAACGTTTCGGCTATCGTAGACAGAGGTCATAAGTTCGTCGTCTGCACCAGGCCACGTTCCAAATGAAAACAGTCCAATACCGATGCGCCCACTGAACTGCGACGTGCAACCATTGAATTGACAATTGTCCACTTGTTGAGACGTGTATCGTATCGTTCGACAGAGTTCAGCGACGAAGAACCATCGTTCCCGCCCAGTGCGTAAAGGCAACCATCGACATCTACGACTTCGTGCGTGGACCTGAAAGGAAAAAGAGAAATGAGTAGGCATTTAGCTATACACCTATGAATGCTGGGAAGCATTTAAAAATATCTACCTTCGTGAATGCATTGCAGCAATAGGCTCCCATACATTGCGTCTCAAATTAAAGCGTTCTCCACTCGACATACACATCGTACCATCGTTACCGCCCACACAATACAAATAACCATCACAAGCAGCTACACCACAGCTGCTTCGTCGCGCTGTCATACTTGGTACAGGACACCAACGACCCATGCGCGGATCAAAACGCTCCACGCTTGACTGGTAGTTTGTCGAGTCGAAACCACCCAGGGAATATATACAATTCTCTAGCACAGCCAAACGACAATAGCGTCTTCTAGTGTTCATAGCTGGGCATGAACTCCAGATACCGGTTAGTGGATCATAACGTTCCATACTGCTTAAACATGAAGCACCATCGTAGCCGCCGCACACGTAAATCAAGCCATCGAACGCACAGATGCCCAAACAGGAGCGTTTTGTTCCCATCGGTGTGATATTGGTCCATTTGTTAATGGCCGGATTATAAAATTCGGCAGTAGAAAGATCGCTCACACCATCGTAGCCACCAACAACGTAGAGCTGCTTGTGTAGTGAAGTGACGCCAGAACGCGATCGTCGCCACAGCATAGGCGCGATCGTGGTCCAGCTATTGGTACGTGGGTTATAAACCTCGCATTCGTTGTGAATGGCAAATAGGCTGCCACCACCAACAGCAAAAATATAGGGCTTCATGCCGTCAGGGCGCCGTTCCTGCGTACGCTGGCTGCTCATCAAACTTCGTTGCTCCGGTAGCAAATGATATTTCATAGCCTCCAATAGGAGCTCTTTACACTGGGAGTCCTCACGTATCAGCGTTTCTGTTTCGACACAAGTCATTAAGAAGTCACGCCCCACCAGCGGTATCCGCACGTGACTCATCAGTTCGGCAATGTGTTTCTGACGCTCACCGAGGTCATGCTTGACCCAGTTAAGTACGGCCACAAACACCTTCTCCTCGGAGCAAATATTCAACTGGTTATTCGAAATCAAATCCTTGACCTACAATATCAACAAAAACAAAAAGAAAGAAGTGGAAAAAGGAATGAACACTTTTATGATATTCAACATGCAATAGTTTTGTGGGTCACGTGCTGGGTGTTAACTGACTCACCTCTTCAAAGGGCAGTAAAAGAAACTCCTCGGTGCTGACAACCTGTTGAAAGTTCTGCAATGCATATTTGTGGGAGCGGGTGTGCAGCTCTTTGCATGAGTGTGCATCTGAAATGAAAAAGAGTTGAATTGCATTGAATTCAATGGAATGTAAGGGCAAATAACAAAAAAATAAATATTGCAATAAAAAATAACCTCTTTATAAAATATTTTATATTCCATATTAATGACTTAACAATTTTGTACCACGACTTGACTTCGAAACATAGAAGACAACAAAATCCTCATAGTAATATTATTTAAGCGTAACAGTACATAAAGACCTCGAAACATTGCCAGTAACAGTAACGGGAGGGGAAGTCGTGAGTAAAAACATTGTTACCTTTGCGACCATTGGCTTTGAATCGCGTGATAGTCTGATAGCCGAACGCGGTAACCACCGTGCTACCAAAGGTAAAGCATGGAATATATAACACAATGACTGCTCAGATCGAAGGGTCTCGTAAAACGAAAGACGCTGAAAAATATTCAAAAAATTGACCACGGCCAAAAGCGCGGGACGTAAGTCCTTCTAAATAAATCAAACAATTTGGCCACGTGCTTACATGGAACTGCAGATGTGTTCAGAACAGCTGCTTAACACGGGTAACATACAAACTTATTGAACATCAGGCAACACCATCCATCGTAAGCAAGTTTAGATAAAGTAGCCCTAGCTGTTCAGAAATTAATGAACAGCAGCTGCCGGATACGATAGACTTTCATCGGAAATCTGCAAAGCTAGGTGTGATGCTTTGCTGAGCTGCATTCATCAAATCATCACTCAAATCTGGAGAAAGGAATACTTGGGAAAACTTCGAAGCTCGAAGCTCCTCTCATG
The DNA here is from genome assembly GCA_963680825.1 of Meiosimyza decipiens. Taxonomy (NCBI): domain Eukaryota; kingdom Metazoa; phylum Arthropoda; class Insecta; order Diptera; family Lauxaniidae; genus Meiosimyza; species Meiosimyza decipiens. The sequence goes on along the minus strand of OY804261.1, from coordinate 79,987,281 downwards.
AAGGGCCAAAGTAATACTGTAGAAAACACTTAGCTTGTTTGCAATTCTTTATGGAGCCAAGTATAGAACAGTGTAAGGCAAACCTTGACAGATGCATGTCAATGTGTGCGCCGAACGTATTCGAGTGATGCCGAGTCGTACTTCCCTGCGTGTACAATGTGTATACATACACACATCCTCTACTTGAATTCTGCCGCAGTTGCTCGCGGGAAGCAGAATGCCTTGCGCTGGTATAGAATATTCCCTATTTTTATCATTAGTCAAAATCTTGGAAAAGGGCGTCCAAATGTCAAAATAGTGGAGTGAAATAGCAATTTTAATCCATATGGATTGACTCTAGTAATATCGCATGTACAATTTCTTCTCGAGAGATGACAAATATTGTGTAGCCTACACTTCAAGAAAATTTAAGTGCGGCTCAGCTAACATTAATAATAATGCAAATGAGTGTGTATGTATTTGTTACCACAAATGTTTAATTAAATTTATTTTTGAACTACTTTCTGCTCAAGTCACTCGATCCGACCAAGTAAATACAAAAACCACGGTTTATGTCGTCGCACCACAGCATGGTGGATACCATGCAAAGCAACGTAACGTAACTTTGTGTTCTAAGCACATTAACCCATAAAATCATTCATGTTAACACTTAGATATGGGCACTATACTGCCAACTATGATTTTTTTTCTGCTGTTAGAAGGCATTTAAAATCTGTTTTTTTCTTAAAGCGTGATTTTGGTGTCAACGACTTGGCAAGCTAAAACAAGAGTTGTTGAACAAATATTCACTATAAAATGAAGGGGTATTAAGGGGTGGTATATATGTATATCAAAGCGTTTAACCTTTTAGCGTCATTGTTGACAAAACAAAGTGAGAAAATAAAAAGTTTGTATTTTGCTGGTGCAGCCGAGTGAAAATTGGTGCACTGATGTCTGCCAAGAAACTTAAATCTAATAAGCTGGAAAGTGAGTCAACCAACAAGTGGAAATGAAAAATGGCCGAAAGTTAGTATTGAAAAGGGGTTGTTAACATTACACAAACCGATTTCGTGTTGCAAGTTGTTAATTAAAGAGTTTTATTACTTCTTTTAAGGATCAATTAGACCCAGACTTGTGCTTTTGTTGTTGGTAAAAAAAAGTATGTACCTATGTGTTTCGACCAATCGTAAAAACAATCCAGATTTCGTAAAAATGTGTCTCAACCAAAGTCCTTTGAAAAATATTTCTCTTACCTGCAAAGCTGCGTATGCCAAGACAATTCGAAGGATGCAACTGGCGTAGTAGAAATTTACAACAGGCCTCACGCACCGATTGAATTTGTAACAAACTTGATGCTGGCAACAGAACCTGAACATTGTCCTCGGTAATGGTTATCTCGCCCGTGTAAGTATAGTCGATTAGCTGACGTAGTGCGGTCACATCAACATCATGAAGCGTCACGATGCCCTGAGTGCGTTCGAGCATATCGTCTACATTGGAATAAAAGAAAAAGACGTAGATACAATTTAGGATATAAGCCTTTGAATAGAGACATTTTAAAAGGGTCTCTATCTATTTGCCCATTAGATAATTGAATTAACCTTTAACAGTTTTACTCACCATTAAACATGGCATAGAAATAAGGCGAGACAGAGGCGAGTACCACTTTATGAGCGTGTAGTGTTTCACCGCCGACTTCAAGGCTGACATCGCATAGCTGGAAGTGAAAAATAAATAAGAAATGATGAGTGTTGTTCCTACAGAGAGCAGTTTGAGAATTCCCTACAGTCTGGAGAGACTTGCGACTTGAAAATATAATTTATATGAGTATTTTTTATAGAAATGAATAGATTTCTCTATAGTAGTATGAACGTTGCAGACTGAAATTATCTCAGCAAATGCTGTTTTTATTAACGAATAAATGGATAATGCATGGATGGCTCGAATCAATGAATTAATGAAAATATGAAATCATGAATGGATTTAATTCTATATTTGTTTTAAGACGAATTTTTAACATTCGAATGGTTTTGAGCATTTTCTACTTTCAACAAAACCATGTGAGTGAATCTGAAGACTTAGAGTTTTTGTGCTATTTTTCCCCAATAAATTGGATTAGCAAAGAATTTAAAATGCTTAAAACTGCAACTGTATTTGGTTAACGGTAGCACAAATTGCGAAAGGATTAATGTCTGGGTTGTGAAGGGTTGATTTACCCCAAAAGAAAGTGGAGCGTCATTCGATAGGTACAGCTGATTATCACGTGTGCTCTTTGCGTTTCACACTTGAAAATCACGAATATTTCGCAATGTAAATGCGTTCGTACGTGCTCGAATAAGCAAAGTAATATTTTAATTTCTTATACACAGAATTTCTTTTACTAAATTCGCAAGTAATTATGAATGCCTTATGCCTTTAGGCAACCCATTGATGTCACTTTTTCTACTTAGTGTTAATGCAAAGTTGTGCCTTTCTCTGCCACTAAAAATGTCATAATTTGTATTTTTTTGTCATTTTGTGCAGTTTAATACAACAAAATTTTATATACGAGTACATGGTATGAGCATGGTGAAAAATTTATATTTTCTTCCTTATCTATGTTCATACAGGAAATGACATGAGTACTCGTATGTTCGTCTGCCGACGGTCTGTCTTTATCTGGTAGGTCCTTATATTTATCTGTCTGTCTATGTAGCTGTCTGGCACTTGCACAGCTTTCTGGCATTTTACTAGAAATAATATAAACAACAACAATACGAGTAATAATTATAATCACAGTGTGAAACCTTTATGAAGGAAGTGTGAAATTTGCAACATAACGAGTGAATCAAACACTGGGATGAACATTTTAATAGATGCAGAGATATTCCAAAGGAGTTGGTAGGATGTGTGTGTATGTGATATGCATATTTGATAAGAGTCCTGCAAATTGCAACAACTGTAAAAATAATGCAATTCAAAGCAACAAAAAAATTATGCATTAAGAAAAATATTTTTTTGTGGTACCTCTACATACACTGGAGAAAAAATTATTTGGTTATTTATTTCATGAAAAAATTTATCTGGGGATGTGACTTAAGTTTTTTTCCAAAGGCCAAAAAAGAAGTAGTTTTGTGGAACTGCGTTATTTACATACAAATTTGAGTTCCTTGTGGTCACACGCAACCGCATGGGCAAAACAAAATAATTTATTTTTGGAAAATTTTTTGTAGAACCCTTCCCACACACTTTAAAATATTAAGCATGGCGTATGATTGACATCAATTCTTACAGCAAACAAAGCTGCCAACATTCCATTTGTAATTGCAAACAAAATGATAAATTGCGTAGGTAAACACAGGTTTAATTGTCAGTCATTGGACGATTTGATTTCGATTTGACAGCAAAAACAACAGCAACAATCACAATTTCAAACTTATGGCTGTTAAAATTCAACTTATTATATTTTACCTGTTGCTGTTACCAAATTAACAAATTTCGGTACGTCAGCGTCTTTACTTCTACGTTAAGTGCGACGATGCGTTTCATTGCGTTACCATGCGTAGCCACGATATTAACTATTTATTTTATTATACCCTACACTCAGGGTATATTCATTTCGTCATTCCGTTCGTAGCCTATGTCAAGGGGCGTGGCAGATGGAAAAGTAGCTCGTGAGATTGAAAATAAGACAGATCAGTCGCCGGACACGCCTACCGCTGATATAAATAAAACATTTTAATCGCTATAAATTGCATGTGAATACTACGAACTATTTGTACAAGCTCTGGAAAAAAATTGTATGCATTCCAATAAGAGGGCGTGACACCTCCTAATTACTTAAAAGCGTTTTTTTGTTGTTGAGGTAATGCAACCAAGTTGAGATTATCACTAGTTAAGAAGGAGTCGCACTTTTATTGTTAATACAGTCTAGGGTACTTAATTTCTGTGGAAGTCAAAGATAACACCTTCAACAGTTTAAGTTCAGTTGAGAACTAAAATTCAGCACTTAATACAAAAAAAACGTGGTTCATTTAGTTTACATAAAACGCGCGCCAAAAATTAGTACTGCACGCAATTTACAGATTATTGAACTCTCTTGGTGTGATGAGCATGTCGTTATTTTTGTTGACTGTTTTTGCAAAATTAATTAAAATAAATGCGAGAATTGCTATCAAGATAAAAGAAAGTAATAAAAGTTTGTTTAATTGCGCAACTGTTTCGTGTATAAAATTAATCTGACGTTGGATTAACCTCTTAATTAAACACATTAGACGAGTAAATCACACGCGGGTTAAATGACATTTGATAGCAATACATGGAGAGAAAATCGTCGCAGGAATTGGACGAGAGGTAACTTGATTTATTTGACCAATGAGGGTCGAAAATAGAATTTTATTTCTCAGTACGTCCTTAGCCTCATAAGCAACTGAAAAAAAGCTAGAATTTCTTATAGATTTACAAGTACTAAAGTTTTCTTGCCTGTCAGAATTTTTATGTTTTAAAGTCGCCAGTGGAAATATTGGCAGTTTTGGTTTAAATATCACAAATTTTGGTTCAACGCATCCAAAACCAAAGGACAAAGTTCTGACGAGACAGAAAAATTCTGCGTGAAGTCAGCTTTGAATAATTTATGAGAATGATAAATTTCATTCAGATTCTCAAAGGGTTAAGGATTTACTCATCATTTGCAGGTTAAATACTTTGAGGGTTATGTACCTCAAACTTTTGATATGATGGAACAAAGCATATTTAAATTCCAAACATCACAGTTAAAGCTCTTGCAAGATTTGTCCATATAAAATTTTTTTTAAGTGTATGCAAGCACATTTTAATTATAGTCATAAATAGCTTCGTAATTAAAGGATTGGTGTTTTTGGATTTAATGTCTTACCTGCGCATTATTGCGCATCTGATTGATGGCCGCAAATGACGCAATGCAATGTCCTGGGTTTTGATGATGTGCCTGTGGCAGTACCTCTTCATTTGGTCCCGGTGGGCTTAAATCGCTCGGTGTTTGTGTTGAATTGTTGCTAGTGGTGGTGACATCTTCATTGTTACCGCTTACACTTTCGGTGGTGCTGAAAAAAAAGCAATTCGATTGAAATGGGTCACCTTATGTCAATTTTCAGAGTGTTTTTAAACAAAACTGCGTTTTTTATCCATCTATCAACTTACTAAAATTTCAAAACAGAGTGTGCTTGAAACCGAAAGCATGAAAACTTAATTCAACTAAAGTTTTTACTACTGAGCGCACAAAAAGTGAATTTCATGCAACAAGTTATTTATTCTGAATCCACACGAACGAATTGCAAAATCATGGCCAAAGTAGACAAAATCATTTGTTTGGAAAATCCTCAATGATTTATTTGCAAATCTTTGAGTTTGTCACTACCAAAGTGTTCACATAATTTCGCAAACATCTACGCTCAATTGAGCTGCAAGGTTCAAAGCTTAGCAGTGGGTGGGTGTAGAAACCTGACCCTGAAAGAAAATTATGTCAAATGAATTTTTTTCTAAAAGTAACCATATTTATCATCTGATGATGCCTCAAGACAAAAACAAAAAAAAACACAAAAAACAGAAACGGAAACAAAACAATCGATATTAATAAAAAGGAGCTTTAAAATCTGTCCATTAACAACGACACGAGGCTATACTTCGGCCAATAAAAACTTATTTTTGCCTTTGTCGTTGTGTTGGAGACACAAATGACAGTGAGACGCAATGGTGGCAGACGACAGACGGCAAACGACAAATGGTGTTTTAAGTCCCAAAGCAGTCCCGATGGTTTGAATTGTAGCCAACACTTAAAGCGTCGGGTAAAATGAGTTAAATCACAAAGTGCTGTTGCTAAGCGCAGTATGAGTGACTCCCTTGTTCCTTTTGCACCGCGTCAAATACTGACGATGTTTTGTCAGGGTGAATAATTGGGTGGCGTCGCGTTGGCGGTTACTTGGGGAGTGGGGTTTAAGGCATAACTAAATTGGTAATGAAAACATGAATCACAATGGGGAAGCTTTTTTGGTGATTGAAAGTGTTTGGGGTACAGTTAAAAATCAAAAGAGAGTTTACTATGGCGTCTTTGGAAAGAACACTCATGCGTCAGATATTTAGACTTTTATGCGAGAACGACATATGGAGAATTGAAAAATTAAACTGGAATCGGGTCGAGCGTATGGAAAGAAGATAATGCACGGAAGCTCTTTCGCTAACTAAGAGCATTTCAAAATAACTTGAAACCTACTTAATGTATTTTTGGGATTAAAGGTAGAATTTCCCTGCAAAGCAATAAAGACTTAAGAAGATAGTGATTTTGGCAAAAGTTTCGGTTGAGACATTTGATAACGATGTAATGCGGTCAAATATTAATGTACAAAGGTCTATTGTATATAACAATCGATGTGTGTTTTACACATCTACAACTTTCGGCGTATCATACTTTTGGAGTAAAAGACCACAAAATTTCCTTTTTAAACGGCTCAGAAGTAAACTAATCGGGTTTTGCAATTTGATACTAAATCAAATATTTTGGCTTAGTTCCGTTATTGGACTGATTTTTCCATATTACAACCAATTTTGATATAATAGATCAGTAAGAAGCTAAAACATAATTTTTAGGCGGAGAATCTAACTAGGAAAATTTTCATTCAATTCATCCGTAATTTTTATATTTTAAATTGAATGTACTCGCAGCTAAAATTTTTTTTAATTGTTTGTGTTACAACACTTTGAATGTTAAAAAACAAAAAGCATATATTTTGAACAAAGTTTAAGTATTTTTTTGTCTCAGATGTGTTTTTTTGTATTTTTTGGGTGTAATTTGGTTTCCATTAAAAGAACATAAATTTAAAAATTTTTGCAAGTTTTTGAAAATTGGCTTGAAATATCTAAAAAAAAACTAGATCTGATTGGAAAAAATAATGAATATTTTCAGAATCAGTGGGACAAAAACACCCAACTTTATTTTGCAGAGCATTTTGGATTGTTCATGTGGTCATGGCATGGCGTTGGTATGCCTATTTTATATCGATGAGAATACGAAACCAAGATCAAATTGTGAATGTCGAGAATATTTAGTGAAAACTAAAAAAATGTGTGTTCACTAAAAAAGTATTGTATGCTATTGCGATAATACAAGTGAATAGATATGGGAAATTCACTTTTTCTATACTTACAGAATTGATTTTACAGGTAGAAACATTGTTAATTAAGTAATTTGTTCGTTTCGCGCTGCTTGAAGTTTTTAATGATCAACACAGTGCCGGCTCATGGAAAATTGCTACTTCGGCACTTTATTCCTTGGTCATATCAGGGCTTTTTATGACTTTTCTCTTTTTAATTTTATAACGATGATGTTCTTAGCTGACTCCTTTGTAAGTCTGCACTGGGCTGCAAATAAATAAAAAGAGAAGAGTAAAAGATATTATCATTTTACTGGCAAAACACGAAACAATTTAATAGAAAGTCAGTAGAGTTACTCCATGTGGCTTCTACTCGTAATACGTCTTAATTTGTTTACTCGATATGCGTATAATACGCAAGAGGGTGGCACCAAACGTAAAAATTCCTTATAACCAGAAATGATGTAATTTCTATTTGCTCGTGCGTCTATGCGAGGACAATTTACGCGTCAGAAAATACTTGCGATTGAATATTTTGTACAATTTTTTAAGTAAAATTTTGGTTTATTGAAATTCCCCCCAAAAAGTCAAAAATGTGGGTCACAAGAACATAACGAAAACAACGGAAAAAAACAACAAATAAAGAAAAGTGTGTGATAAACAAAAATGCGTGAACTTTGGATTTGTTTCAATTTCAGAGTTAAATTCATTCAGTTATGATGCGCAGTCACGTGATCTACGGCAGAGAATATTCGTAGCACACAAGGATATTTGCAGGGAAGATTTTAGGTGGCTTATCGAACGCGTTTTGTGTAAAAGGAAGTCATTTGATATAATAGATTTGCTTTAATACCACATTACGATTCAAGGATAATCAGAGCATGACATGTGAAGTTCAATCGAGCAGAAATATAAATAAAGGAAGTTTTTACATAGGAATTGCCGCACTTAGTGTCCTTTGTAACTATTTTTTATTTCCAAAAAATGACTTATTTATGTCATGAAAAATCATTGCATTTTTTGTAAATTATTGGTAATTGGAATGAAAATTCATGAAATTGTCCTTGAGAAAAAAATTTGGTTTTCTATTTTGGACTTTGGGAAAGGGAATTTTTTTTTTGAAGGAAAAAGTCAAACATTTGATGCTTTAATGAATTACAGATTTGAAATTGTTGCTAATAGGGATCTACCAAAATACCAAAAATAGACTATTGAATGGGAGAACAGTTTGACCCACATATATGGATTAATGTGAGCTACAACAATTTGTGTTCATAATAAGTCGATCCACCACACAAAAACGCTTAAAAGTTAGTATTTAAAAAAAGAAACACCTATTACCTATATTACCATTCCCATGGTGGACTGCTATAGTGTCGCTAACTGGTGATATTTAAAACTGTAATTAACTTATCGAGCAACTTATCGAAAGCTATAAATTTAATTAAGAATAACAAAGTATCAGCATTAAATTGAAATGGCCACGTTCCCCTTCGTTCCGCTCTGCAAGCTCTCACTTCATCAAGCATAGCGCATAGCCGTAAACCTAAAGTTTATTGCTAAATTTAAATTCATTCAACTGCAAAAATCTTTTTGACCCCAACTGTTACAACCGAGACAATTCAACAGGTGCATTGGACACACTCATTTGAGGCTGCCACATAATTAAGGGTGCAAAATGCATCATCTATTTGGAACCAAAAACATACTGCAGTGTCTGCTTGTAAAATGTTTAATAATTTACGACACGTTCATTAACACAGCGGTGTCCTTCTTCAGCTGGCAAGTTGCCAAAACTTGTGTGCGATAAGAATATGGTATGTGGTGAGCGGACATAGTTCATAGATAGACAGCATTGTTGGAGTATGTGCGAATAATGTGCCATACAAAAATAGACCATAAGGCCTACTGGCATTGGCATGAAACTCGGAGGCCTACTTATATGCCTATGAATAGACTTTTCCACTTGCCACCTTTACCATAATTTTTGATGGAACTGACAGCAGTGCGGTAACTCTATAACTTATGTAAAGGGTGTTTTTTTAGAGGTATAGAGCTTCGAATTGAAATAAAACACAAGAAAATCGTTTTAATGTCCATCAATTTGGCTTTATTGGAAGAATAATTTTATGCCATTAATGTTTAAATATGATATCGGGAATGTGGCCGCCGCGGCTGGCTCGAATAAAGCCAATTCTACACGTCCAATTTTGAACCACTTTTTCGAGCATATGGGGCCGTATGTCGGCAATAACGCCACGAATGTTGGCTTCCAAGTCCCCTAACGTTTCTGGTTTGCTGGCGTAGACGAGCGACTTCACATATCCTCAAAGAAAATAATCCAATGGTGTCAAATCACACGATCTTGGTGGCCAATTGTCAGGTCCATTCCGCGAAATTATGCGCTCATCGAATGTTTCCTTCAATAAATCGATTGTGACGTGCGCTGTGTGGCATGTAGCGTCGTCTTGTTGGAACCACAACTCATCCACATTCATGCCATCCAATTCGGGAACAAAATAGTCGGTTATCATGGCTCTATACCGGTCTCCATTAACGGTAACTGACTCTCCAGCATTATTTCGGAAGAAGTATGGCCCAATGACTCCACCAGCCCATAGAGCACACCAAACAGTCAGTTTTTGTGGATGTAATGGCGTCTCAAGGGTCTCATGTGGATTCTCTTCACTCCAAATGCGGCAATTTTGCTTGTTGACGTAGCCATTCAACCAAAAATGAGCCTCATCACTGAACAAAATTTTGCGATGAAAATCAGCATCAAGATCAATCTCATTTTCGGCCCATACACCAAAATCACGACGCATTGCATGGTCTCGCGGCTTTAATTCTTGCACAAGCTGGATCTTGTAAGGTCGCAAGCCAAGATCTTTGCGCAAAATCTTCCATAAAGTTGATGGACAAAGCTCCAATTGCTGTGCACGGTGGCGAATCGATTCATTCGGGTCCTCTTCAACATTTTGCTCTACAGCGGCAATTGTTTCTTCGGTGCGCACTGTTCGACGTCTCTGCGGATGCGTATTATCACATAGAGTAAACGTAGTGCGAAAACGATCCATGGTTAACCGAATTAATTGCTCTGATGGACGATTATGTCGACCATAAAATGGACGGAGCTTGCGGTAAACTTCGCGAACTGAACCATTATTTTCGAAATAAATTTGCACGATTTGCAAGCGTTGTTCTTTTGTCAACCTGTTCATGATGAAATGGCAAACCAAACTGAACATAAATGACATTAGAGTTGCCAGATTTGACCATAAAATGCCAGTTTTATCTCTATTCGAAAAACAAACCTCTAAAAAAAACACCCTTTACTTGCTAAGATTACACTTCGTCCTAAAGAATATAGCCAATTCTACGGCAAGTGATTTCGTCCCAATTTCAGGAGACATAATAATTGAGATTTTTGAATAAATTTATATGGTATAGTTATAGAAGTTCAACGATGCCGGCCATTTTTAATTCGCTAAGGTTTGAATTCCATTTAATATTTCATCGATCGAGGGAGACTGTAATCGATTTCAGATATCGCGAGCCTCCACTGAAAAAATGGTTGCGATTTAAGTTAAGAAAAAGATTTAGATTTGGGAAATCACTATAAAGCTTCTTCTAGCGCACTTTTTCATCTTTTGCAAGTTCCTTATTGAGAGCATTTTTGATCCTTAAGACCTTGATCCTTTAGCCTTATCTATCGCACTTCCTCTTTTTTCTACAAGACTCCACGTTTAATCACTAAATAACGGACTGTTTTGAGCATTCCTACGAAAGCCCCGCATTGCCTCACAACTTGAATGAATTCACCTTATATATTTTTAAGCAATCGAATACCGATTTTTCAAATTATCGGGTATTTTATACGGTTGGCCGCGTATTCCAATAAAATGAGTTTACAGCCCCCGTCCCACTATGGTGACCAAATATGCGTCATTTTGATTGTTTGTTTTTGAAAACTAAATCAAATATTTTGCACTTCACTAAAATAAAATTGATTTATTAAATAAAATCCTCAATATGAAATCTGTTGGCATCAATAACCTTTTTGGCAAGGATTCAAAAGAAAATTGCCGCAGTCGATTGTCATGTTGTGGCTCTTTTTGCCATGTGGGTCGTTGTGTCGCTGACAAAAGATACTTTTATTTTTTTATATACCATTGGCAATATTTGTTCCAGTCTCTATTATGTTTTAAGGCCTTAAGCATGAGAAGTAACATGGGTTTTATGAAAAATTAGCAATTAATCTGACATAAAGTTTGAGCAACAAAACGGCCTTTTTGTTGAATTGTGGAACTCAACTTTCGTTTTCATTAAGCAGGATTTAGGTTAACAATGGAGCTTATAAAAATCGTATAGTACGCAAAAAGCTATCCCTCAAGGCTACGTCTAATGCCACGCCTCAAGGACATATCAGTGTACGCACGAATGGGTGAGGCTCTAACAATCAAATCGAATGTTCAAAAAAAATGGAATTATTTTTGTGCTGATGCTGTTCACATCAAATCGGGAACAATAAAAAGTACAAACATCGCTGAAGGCGACTTAATGCTGCTCATTTTCAGACTTTTTATTGCGTTTTTATCGCAGCAACAACAAAAACATTAAGCACCATCCTTTGAGCGTTGTAAACCTACTTTTGCTTCCGTGCACTTAGCGCATTCAACGCAAGGATGTGAAAATGAACTACAACGAGTGGGCTTGTTTTTCTGGCAGGGTCTAATGGAAGACATGTGAGGGAACTAGCGCGCAATGCATTAGGTGCAGCAGCAAAAGATGACGACGATGAAAAATGAGTACAAGTACAAAAACAAAGTTGATGAATGAATTACACTGGTGCAATATTTGTCAAGTAGTAATAAAGTAGTAGTTATGGCAGCAGGAGCATTATAATGTTTTCTTCGAATGTTGAAACTGCACTTAATGCGACCCAAATGCTGTGTTATACATGGTACTTAAGGCTGTAAAAAATTTCTTTGTGTGTGTTTTTTTTATTTCTTTATACATGTACACATATTTGGGTCAAGAATCACAAAATCTTTTTAGTAATTCTTTTTAAATGTATGCCATGCGACCTAGGCTAAAAAAATTTGATATAGTACCGAGTTAATTTTATATAGGTAAAAAAAAATTGGAAAAAATTGCAACTAAAGTTCCATCAGTCGTGGAGAGGGCTCAGCTATGGAGGCTGAAGTTAGAAAAGCCAAGAAGCTGGGTGAATAGCATACTCTATTCAGTATTTTTCATAATATATAGTGTAATATTACTGACCTTGGAGATAGCTTCAGTAAAAATTTCTCAAATTAAAGTAAAAAAAATAAATAGAAGGAATATTTTGCAATCTGACCGCATAGTAAAATTTGGTATAATGAGTATTGCAACCGCTTAGCGAAATGTTTTGCAATACGAAATTATCGTGCTGCACAATTGAAAACTTATCATTGAAAATAACAATTGTGTGTGCTATTGTTACAACTGCTACCTACTGATATTAATGCTGATGATGCCAAGCAACAGTTTACGTGTAGTTATGCTACTGATTTTGATATGGCTGCTATCGTATCTAAGCGCACACCGCAATCAGCCAACCTTGGCGTGAGTTTCAAATAAAAATGTTGCGATTTCCAAGATGCTGAGAATAAAACCCACTACATATTAGCGATTATTTTTGATAGTGTATTATTTTAGAATTACTATTTAAAATACTGAGCAATTTAAATATTCATTAAAAATGTACATAACGCTTTCAGAATTATATTCGATGGAATTTTAATGACTTGCATGAATGAACACTTCAAAACAATCAAAACAATACATGACGAATGAAAAAATATGTTAAAAATAATATAAAAAAGAAAAATTTTAATATTCATTGAAAAATGTTTCAAACACACAAGTGAAGAATACAATTATTAATGAATATCTATTATCTTTCTTGTGGAGTCGGAACCTCCATTATCCGCCGTTGGCCTCAATAGCAATTTTATTTGGCAACATAATTATGAATCGTTAGAAAAACTCTAAAAACACTTTAATGTTAAGGCAGACAAACCAGTTTTTAATTCTTCAATAAAATAGAGTTAAAATTGTCGAATGACTTGAAATATCCAGTTGCCTGTGACTCAACGAAGACTCTCCGATATGGCTTAAAATCATTGCTTAGCAGACGTCCCCGACTTCGAGTATATGCTCTCGATCTCAATCAAATGTCCTGGATGTCCTTGCGCACTATGGATTTAAGTTTATTTTTGAAAAATGCAATGTGCATTAACTTTTTGCTTTTGCTCATCGAAAGCTCCCGTGCTTGGTGAATCATTTGATTGTCCATCAATTTGATTTTGCAACGTGAGGAACTTTTTTTAAGGCTTGAAAAGCATTGTAAATTTCTTGAAAACACTGGGACAAAAACATTTTTTTCGCGTGATTTTACATACGAATTAGCTGTTTAATTGATGCGTCAGACTTTTTTTTAACAAGCGTAATCAAAACAAAGTTTTTAGCTGCTGATTAAGCTGTCAATATTTAGCTGCCCTCTACGATTTTCTATATTTACATGTTGATATATATTATGATAATGTTGCCATATGCAGTGCCAATCAATTTTGACAGTTGTTCAATTAGAATTGATTAAAGATAATGCAAAAGTATTTATTTGATTGCATTTCATATGTCGCTCATGGCTAGACATTTGGAGACGTTGTATAAATTCAATCACATATTGTGTTTAATATAGGCAATTGAAGGCAATAACAATTCCAGCTCCATAATATGTTTCATTTAGTTTTTGGAGTTTAACTCCCAATGTGGATTACATGTATACCGAAATATGAACGCAAGACAGTTTTCAAAAAGTTATATCACCTAGTAGCTCGGGCGGGGTGATATTGAACAAACGCTTTCTCATTTTTACATTCTTAATGGTATAGTTAGGTTAGGTTAAGAAGGATGCTTGTTGTTAACAGAGGTAATTAATGTTCCCATTGTGATACCTTCGCTGATATGCTGAGTACTTGGAATGATAGGATTAACCAACTCAACATTGTTGGCGCGTATGGAATAAAATATACTATAAGGCCATACTCACGCAATGCCAGTGTTGCATTTTAGAATTTTTCAATATTTTTCGACTTTTTGAAAATGATTCGATATTCTCATTTCAAGTTTTACACATACCACGCCCCACGTGTGCTTACAACCACGAACCTTTTTTTCGTTTTTATACTAACGCAAAGAGGTATGCAGCAAATACTTAAAAAGGATATAAATTTATTTTAATTTTTTGAAAGTTATAATCCCAGCTAAATAAAAGATTAAAAATCTTGTTCAGTTCAGATCTTATAGATTATGGTATACTGAAAACAAATTATTGACTTAAATTTTTAATGAGCCATGACATTTTTGAAAACTCAACCAATCACGGTACCATTATCTACCATTAAGATCATATGTTTATTAATGAGGTTTATTAACCCCATTCCTCGAATAGCACATCAATTGCTGTGCGAAAACGGATATGGAAATTATTGCTATTGCGGTAACGCATGGCAAATTGTGGAGAAAAAAAAAATACAAATGCAAAAATAACGAAATTTGCTGATTAATCAAAATAATGGTGTGCACAGAACGCGTGCAGACAGCATTTCCAGCGATTATTCTTTTTGTTTGAATTGCAGGCGTATTGTTTTGGTCGCTTTTGCTTTCATTGGGAGTGAAATCAGCGAAATGAAAATCAAGCAGACGCTTAAGGTGTGCGCTGAAAGTGCAATCGACAATTTTAACAAATGCACTCGACAATAAATAAATAAGAGAAATAGTAAAAACATAGAAATAAAAAAAAAACAAAAATATCCACTGATAGATAAGTCCAAGTCTAAAAATAATCACTAAAATCCAAGGGTCAATACTGTAAAATGGCATTATAGTAACGTTAAACGTTACGTTGTTTCAAAAATAAAGGATGTTTTTTTCTTGTTAAAGAAATATTCAGCTGCTTAAACATTTGCACGGTAACTGAAATCGTATGCTTTATAGAAACCTACAGAAGTTAATTGAGTGTGCCTATGTCAATAAAAATCTCAAATAACATTTACACGGGTCAACAAAATAAAAATAACAAATTAAAAACAATTTTGCCATTAGCGATTTGTTGTATAGAATGGAGTATTGTATTACTTTTACTTTCTGTGGTGAAAACTTTGAGAATATTTATTACCACAAACATGATACTGAAGAGAAAATGCTAGGAAAAAGGCATCAGTTTCCTGGTTTCATGGTTAATGGACTCATCAAATCGTCAAGTGTCAATAATGAAGTAGTCAGTATTTCCCATGCCATATGTATGCCATGTATGAAATGCTAGACTACTTGAAAGTAAGGCCAATGTCCATCAGAAGATGAGTAGGCACTGATGTACAAGTTCACACTGACTCTGCAATGTGGACAATTACACATACATTCATAGTTCGTTTCTGAGTGTTGTCAGGCTACGATGGAAACTCGACAAATGTTTTACATGCCATGGTTGAGGAAAACATGGCTTTGCTTCACACTTATGAAAGCAGGCAGTAGACAACCCTGTAGGAATTCAAATTTATATTTTTACGTTAACAACAGAAAATGTTCAATTGAATTTCAAAATCGAAGGGATTATTCACTTCTTTGTTTGAAATGAAACAAGACTAAGGATTATTGTCACGAACACACTACGATGTTTTCGAACTAAAAAAAAAGATTATAATTCCAATTTAATACAAATTTAAATCTACATATTGAGCAAGCAAACAATTATGCAGTAAATAAAATCCACGCCCTCAAATAACAAAAGAGAAACATTAATAAAGAGATAGAAAATGTAGCAAGCAACAGGAAATCAGTGAATACTACTACTACTGTGAATAATTTCTCAGTTTTATTGCGTTTATAAGATCATTCCATCCTAAAGACATTATTTGAAATGTTGACATCATGTTAATCTGTTACCGCTAGGAATGTGAATGTAAATGAGTTGCTACCATTTGATGGCTGTGTTTGTGGTGTCAGAGGCAGTCTGCCTGTGGGCCTATCTAAGTTGTTTGGTACAAAATGCACCAGACTGTAAGATAATGACATTATACCGTGTTTGTATGGTTTGTACTATGATTTTATGTCTGTCAATCGCTCTTGCTAACAATTGTTTTTGGCAACAAAAGTGAGTCTAAGTATTTAGAAAAAATGTGGCTTAAAATGAAACTTAACGAATTCTTACAGGCACCATTTTTGTTGTTGTCCTTTACCCCCATTGTTGGCAAATCATTTGTTAAGTGTTTTTATGTAGATGATATTCTTTTATGCTAATTGTTTTGTTACATTTTTGTATTGTTTGAAGAAGAATACAAAAATTATTTAGCATAACAAATTGGGTTTTTTTATACCTACATTAAAAATGTTTTACTGGAACAGTGGCGAATACATTTTTGTTTGTATTCCTAATAAAAATACAAAAAATTTGTTGTAAAAAATAAGCGACGTCATCACTTACCGCAGTGACAACCCACCCGCTTTATTAACAAAAGAAATCGTCACCATCATCACAGCTACACGTTTTTTGTGTTTACATGTCATGCTGTGATTATTGCGAACACTTAAGAAACGCGCTCCACTAAGTCTTGAATTCAGAATTAAGTTACAAACAAAAGCTGCAATGGATCCACGTTGACCGCCCGCTTCAGTTTTTTACTTTGCTTCGTTTTATAAACTAGGGCTTGAGAAAAAAAGCAAATGAAACAAACAAAATGCATTTTCGATAATATGTCTGTCTGCCACATTTTCACGAGTGGACTCATTTGCGTCCCACTTAAGGTGAAAAAACGCTATTAACTGTGTCATGCGTGACAGCGGATTAAGTTTGTGTGCTCAATAAATCCTATAAACGTGCCCTATATTTTGAAAGTGGAGGGACTTGCACTCGCTGAGGAAAAAAAATTAATGAAAACTTATACTGTTCATTACAAGTTACTTAATTTAACCTTCTCTTCGAATGGGGACTACTGCTGCACAAAAATGTGTGTCTAAAAGAGAAATATCACCCAGAAAACGATAACATGTTTTCAGCTGACCGAAACTTATAAAGGCGTATAAAATTCGATTGATGTCGAACAGCAAAAAAATAAACATTAGAAATTTTTTCAAAGAAACGCTCCATTTGATGCAGAAACAGATTTCAGTCATCATTTGAAGCTTTTCCAGAACACAGAAGAGACCAGTATTTGTCGACTTTCAGCATCTCTACATCGATTATTGCAAAAAATAATTTCTCGTAAAATTAACCACAAATACCCTAACGATATCCGTGCCACAATGCAGATTTCTTGTGATTTCGAAAATTCATTTGAAGTTTTTATTTTAAAAAGGAAATGTTTTCTCAAAAAACATATTACAATTCCTTGGAATGGAATCAAAAAAAAATCATTTCCTTGAATGAAATTGAATTAATTTCTTTTTGCATTGGAACTAAAAATATCAATTTCGTTATCCAATTCCCTGGAATGAAATCAAATTTTTTCAAATTCGAATTTTGTTCCCTGGCAGATTAATTCATTTAGTCGATTCCGAATTCCAATTCATTTTGATTTTCGATCCTGACTCCCAAAGAATTATCTCTACGCGGTGACATTTTTAGTTGGTGGTGCACTTTTTCAACTTTAAACATCACATTTACTCTTTTCCAGTATCGATAATCTGGCAATTTTTAGTGTACCACCAAATATGGACACCAACCTACTAAGCGAACATTTGACAGTACCGTCATAACTACGATAATTTTCAAGACACATCACGCCACATCAATTCATGTGTTCAGTACTGACTAAAAGAGCTAAAACATAACTGGAACGCATTTACTAAAAACATAAAACTATTGTAATAAAAATGTGGCGTATGTAAATTAATGCAATTTCAGGCGAAGAAGAAACTACGACGCACTACTTGTAAATTAATTATTTTTCATACAACCTCGACACTATGGATTTCTTTAATTAAAACCACCACTAACAAATTAAGCCAACTTGCGTACAGCTAGCTGCGGTAATTATGAGAGCGTTTTCATTTAGCAAAGTCAACAGAGATCCATGACAGCGAGAGTGATTTTAATTTTTAAGTGATGTCAAGTGTCAAATGTCAAAATAGGTACTCGTAGATCTATGTTGAAGTACGTAATCGGAGTAAGTAGTTTATGTTTTCATGCTGGTGGCGCGAAAATGCCATCATTACAAAAACAACAAGCAAAAAGTTAATTAAACAATTTGAAATTGCGATAAATTTTACCAAATGCTTTCCATTAAAAGAGCATAAATAAACTCGTTAAAATGGCAAAATAAGAGAAATTTAATTTGGGTTATTAAATGTCGATTTAACCCTAGCATTAAATGGTGCGATATGCCACAAGCCCACAAGACAGTGATAAATGGATGCGACTCGGAAATTGGCAGTAATGCAAGAACAAACAAATGAACTATGTGACCTAATCTCGCTCACTCAGTCAAGGAAATTCGAAATCATTTATTAGTTAACTAACCTAAGGGCAAAGTTGTATCCGAACAAATTGTGAATGAAGTGTACATTATGGCAAGACCGCTCTTTAAATCCTTGCTTTGGAACTAATGGAAAAGAAAACGGAAAATCCCACACATGCCAAGAATCCAAGTAGAGAATATTCGCTTGATCTCAATTATGGTAACACATATGAGCTTGGAGAATGTTAGCAGTGCTTTATCTTTTAGACGTAGTCATCGCAATTTATATTTAATTTTGAGCAAAGTTATTTTTGACTCTTCCCATCAATTCCTGAAATTAAGTGGTTTTCGTTGCATTGTTTTCTGTTTCAGTATATCAAAGGATAAGTAGCTATTACATAAGTTTTACTTCAAAAAAACATTCAACCAATGCGAAGGAACCGAATAGTTCGTTATACTTTTGTTTCGTTCCGGATCACAAATATTGTGGGAACAAATTAATTTTCTGAGCTCAGAGCCGAAGCAAAGAAATTCACATGCGCTCTCTTTATGTTTGAAAAGTTTTTGTATTAGTAAGCGCTCCGGAGGAATAAATGTTCAAGTTTTGTTCAGTACGATGCGCTACCGTAACGCTCCAACAAAAGTCGGTACGGTGTACAAGAGAACATTACCATATGAATTATCTTCATTTTGCTGTTTAAATATCAGTAATCCTTTATTTGTAAAGAAAAAATGCCTCGTTGTAAGCTTCCTAACATGTTGATAAAAAAGTATCCGATGCGAAACTATTTGAGAGAAAAAAATGACAACGCAAAGTCTTAAAATGTTGAGATCACGCAATGCCCTTCGATATTAAGCTTATGAGAGAGGCCTCCAAAATTCAGGAAATCGGGGATGTCGGAAATCCGGACCCATTTCTTTTACATAAGTGTAATTTTTCCAACCAGGCATGAAAATATACTTCATCGTTCATTGATTTTTGGCAATCAATACTTCATTCTTTGCGTATCAGGAGAAACAACCTCCCCACCGCACACTACTACACAAAAGTATTTTTTCAGTAAAAAAAACTTTGTCCTTATGAAGCATGACACCAACACAGCAACACGACAATCAACTTAACGCAATGCAGAGTAAAAAAGGATACAAAGTCTTTTAAACATGAAATAGAACCCAGCAAGGTTCATTCAACTACTTTGTCGGTCTTAAGGTTTTTCTATGGCTTTCCTCTGAAGAGTTTTTACGGAGGCAGAAAAAAACATACAACAACCAACCAAAAATAGGGCTCATGCAAGTAATGTAGTAATTTCGTAGTTCTAACAGCGCAGTAAGCAACTGCGAGTCATTATTTAAGGCAATTAAAGTCGTAAGCCTTTGAAAAAACAATACAATTTTTGTTCTATAGAAAGGAAACACGTACTCGTGTATGAAAAACTACACAATGACAATTTTTCTTCAACATTTTTCTAATTCATATTTGATATATTGTTCCATTCTAGATTAATGAGTAATACAAATATTGTATTTGCAACCCTTAAGTTTACTGGGTATTTTGTGAATAGAATTAACTAGAAGTCTTAATACATTGCACAGAACGTTTCTATCGCAGTCAAACTAAAAAAACCTCCAAAATTACATACGACTAAATACCAAGGCAAACTTTATTAATCCATCGATTGTATGCTTTGCAAAATTCATTTAAAAATCAGTGCACAACTTTTTTTTAAGAAATCAGAAGACTACTGGACATTTCCTCCGAAGTTTCCATGATTACAGGAACTAGACAAAAGAAAATAATTTAATGACCCAAATGGCTGGGCGGAGTATTAAAGTTCTTACGTGCTTGGGAGGTGCCAGGCTCATTTGTCTGACACCGTTTGTTTTCTGTCCAATGATAGCTTGTACTACCAGACGTTTCCTTACATAGCTTTGCAAAGTTTGCTTGAATAATTTTCCTATCATATCGTGTCAAAGTTATTATTTATATGGGAGTCACCACGCCTAATTGTCCAATACTGCCGCTTGTCCAATTGAGCCCACTTTTTGTATTATGTTTCTCAGAAGAATTAATATTATTTCATTGGAATTTTGGTTTCATTAACTTAATGACTCTCTCTTTCTCTCTCTTTTTTAGTTATTGCACCTGTTTCAACTCCACAATTGAAGGTGCTCATTAAATTCCGCACAACCAGACAGACAGACAGGCAGACATAGCTAGTTTTGCCCAGGAGGTGTGCCATCTTCTAAGCGTTACAAAAGGAAGGATAAAATAAATTTACCCTTCAGATGGGGTATATAATGTCTTAGATTTTTGTTAAGCTAACAAGTTTTTGGAAAGTGTAGGAAATTGCATATTATCTTAATACGCTAAGGGAATCCCTAATATCAATTCTAATACGTGCTGCTTTATATCGACTTTAGGAATCGAGCCCCAGGCTGCCAGCTTAGTTGTAGTCGCTTTCTTCCTGAAGTAAGAAAATAAATATTTATATAATGTCTTCAATACAATGTGGCTTGTACAGAACTTTTCAATCAATTCAGAAATAAGTGCACTATACGGATCGAAAGGAAATCGGTTCATTTTTGTTGTAGTTTGATACTGCGATAAATTTTACTTTTTTTTGCAGCAAGTAAAAAATATTCTCTTTCATAAAAAGTTATTTGTTTTTGGTTAAATTATTTAAGGAAACAACATACATATATTTATGTTTCAGAACTTTTTTCATTTCCACTTTCCACCATCCTTTTTCCAAAGCACACACACAATGGCTGTGTTTGAACTTCCTATGGCTGCGCTGTAATTTCCGCTTGTTGTGGACGACAAGGCATACGTTAAGTGCATATGGAGGGCGTTCGAGAGTCAGTTCAAGTTCTAAGGGTTCCGTCACATTAATACGCCACTCATTCAAGTTGGCACTGATGTTGGGTTGGCATGTTGTTATAAAATTAACTTTTGAGTAGATGGGGTTTTTTTCTTAACGTGTAAACAGAAGTTTTTACTGTTTTTTTTAACACTAATTGAGTTGATAAGGTGGGTGCTTGGGATAAACTTGCTGGTTAGGCATACATATTATGAGATATTGTTAATTCGAGGCTACCTATACATTGTTCTTCGTATTACATTTCGGCGTAGGTTGTATATATTGTTTTATTTTTCATTTGTATTTTATCAGTTATTCTCATGTTCACAATTAAGTCAATATTTAAGATTTAGTATATCATTATTTAAGATACTAAGCTCTTGCTTTATTTATAAAATATTTTCTTCAGAAATATGATTTCAATGTCTGTGATTAATAATTCCGAAAAATAATTTAAATTTTTGCCAAACACGCCTCTACAATGTTCAGTCACAAACATTTCTTTGAATTCATTAGCAGATTCGAGATATAACGCAACCGGTATCCTAAAGCATCGATTTTGTGTCTCTGCATAAATTAAAAATTTAACTACAAAAATACAAGAGACCGAACGAAGTAAGGCTAACGCAGTTGTTGTTTGCACACCACATGTTGGGTACTAAAAAATAATTCAATATTTGACAAAAACCCAAAAATAAAACTAACAATCAGCAGAACATGATTTTCGGTTCCGACTGTTGCTGTAGCTCGAATTCCGCAGTCGACATGCGCCCCATGAGCGTGTGTACGTATGAAGGTGTGCAAATAGAAGCGGTCGGTTAGGAAGCCGGTAGAGGCAAAGCACATGGTACGCCAAACACGTTCGCTTAAAACTTATTTGAAAAATTCATTCACTAGAATTTCACGAAACTGACAGCTGCAATAGTAAATTGTTTGAATCACAATATAAATGTGTCTGGTGCAAAAAAAATAGTATTTTCCATTTTTCAAAGAGTGTTATTGAGTTCTTAGATAAAAGGGATTTGCGGGTTATTTATTTTGTAGTTGTTGAGTGACTGAAGGAAAACAAAAGGCAACTGAATTCGCTGAATTCGAAATGCGCAATGGGCTCTGGCTTTCGATCACCATATGTAGGGTTGCACATATCAAGAACCCCGAAAACACAAGGGCATCAATTTTTTCAAATATTCGAATGGTTAATCGCCAGAACTACACATTAAAGCACATTTTCATTCTTTTCCGTGTGATATTTTTTTAACAAACTCCTGCTCATTTATGTGAACCATATTAAAAGCTATTAGAACGAGAGCTTTCAACAAATGACCCAAGTAAGCGAGTTTCGTGCAGAGTATGTTATGTTAAATAAAACTTTTTTAAGACATAATCGAAAATCATATACTACATATGTTGTTTATCCGGCCTAATTTATTGTTATATGAAATTTCAATTATTTGTAAGCTTCTCAAAAACCAGTCAAGGCTTTTATGCGATTTTAACGCAACACCGAGAAAAAAGTTGCCGATAAAGTAAATCTTCATACAAAAGGTCCTTATGTGGAACAAATCGTATTCGTTAAAAACACTTTTTTATAATACTTTGCTTTTTATTAAGCAAATATTAATTTAATGTGGGCAAAGTTTAAAGAATGGGTAAGTCTATCTAAGAAAACGAGACTTTCAAAACCCCATTTTTTTTCTTACTATATTGATAACTGTTGTTTGACAATCAAATACTGTTAAAGTCCTGCAACTTAAAAGTCCTGAAAAAATGCTGATATGGTAGAAAAAAGTTTGAGATGATTTCTTTGTGTGTGAAAAATGCTGTCGCACGGTTCTATATAACTTTACTGATATATCTAAGTTTTTAATGTTTTTCGTAATATCGCTTACGCTGTAAATATAATCTATTTTTGCGGACTACCTCATATATTTTCTGGCTTAAGACATTGTCTCACAATACATACAAAGAAAAGCCAACAGATACAGAGACTTCCATTTCGGACTTTGCTTCCTGACATTAAATCGAACATTTTAATTAAGTTGCATTCTTGGACTGGCCGTATAAAAACTTTTTATTTATTGGGAACTAAGATTATCATCGAAACTGACTAATAATGAACTAGCGATGCCACTGGTCTTTTGTTTTTTCATAAGAAAATTTCCAATTCTAATGATTCGAATTAATTAACTCGACCAATAGTAATTAAATAGTCATTATTTGATCACGTTAACTTAGACATATGTTATCAATATATAGTTGCATATCCAAGTGCTTTCAGTTTGACTTACAGCTCATGATATTCTAACAATAAAAAATGATTAGCACTTTGCGGCACTTCCGTCCTAATGCAGATTCGTTCGTATACACAGACTAGTGATTCAACAGAAATCCAACCTCAGCTCTCAGTTGCTGACCTTGATCGTGCTGATTATGATTGTTGTTGCTAAATAGAAAGCATTCATCATTATCGTATTACCAACTGAGAGCAAAATTCGTTAAATTACTGTAATAGTTAATGAAAAAGTGGGCGTTTTTTGCGTGCATTACAGCACGTGCATCCATGTACCTTGGACTGCTTGCAAAGTCTGAGCTTAAGACGTAATTAAAGACTATGATTACAGGTAACATAAATGCAACTTTTTTACTTTAACACTTTGCAAAATTATGCTGTGCATAACAATGCTACTTTTTGTGTCAAATGTTTCAGTCTCTATCTGGCCAGAGATTCGATTGTTGTGTGTTATGTGCAGTTGTTGTTTGTTTTTTTGGAGGACAAATGTTTTTTAAGTTGTAGTGAATTGCAAAAACAAGTTTCTTTGCAGCTCATGATGCATGTTAGACTCACATGCAACAAATTAATTAAAATATTTTATGCTCACAAGTTTTGCCATTATATTTCTTTAAGGAACAGTTTATACATGGCCATTCATAGGTACACGTTTACGGCATTTGAAAAGAAAAACAATTTTTTAATTCATGTGTTTAGGTATTTGGAGGTTTCAGTTCGCATTAGGGCGTATTTAGGAGTGGCTTGTGAAGGTTTAAGCCCCAATTGAAATCACTTTTAAAGATTATTGGATGCAAATGAAATTTTGAGAAAAATCTAAGTCAACCTTTCTGATTATCTTTATTTTTTACTTTTTCTGTTAGAGTTTTGATAAAAAATTTTTCGAAAATGCTTAAGGTGTTGTTGAAGATAAGCCATTGTCGTCATTGTTCGAAATCTATCATGTCAAAAAAGTATTATGGTGACAAGATATTTAATTGGAAACGATGTCTTAGCTGAGAAATCTTACCTTTTGAAGCAAATTAAAAAAAAAATGTTCTTAAAGAAATTTATATGTTTGCTTGAATTCATATAAATAATTACATGAAAATTTCAAATATACATACATGTTTTGAATAAAATATGTATATTTTGCATTATTATTTACTTCACAACTGTAAAAAGATTTTATTTGCTGAAATATCTTAATTGATAAAAACTCGTTATAATGTTATGTACTTACTTTTGTATTATTCGCAATTATGGATGAATAAAATTGAAATTTGAAATAAAATATGTATGTATTTAGTATATGTAGATTTGACAAAAGGTTTGTTATGCAATTTTTTTTTAAAAAAAAGCAAAAGATTCCGAAGATTTAACTCACCTTAAATTGCATTTAAAATAAGGCAATTTTGGAGAAAATTTTAGCTCAATATGACTCAGTCAATTCCATGGAAAATCAGATGGACGTATTGCGATTTTTTCGTAATTTTACTAAACATTTTTTGTGACTTTTTTTTTAGAGGGAACTTCTAAGTCAACATTCTCAACAACAAGCAAGACAAGACATTATGCAAAAATTCAAATGGTTGTGTGTGACTTATTTTGAAATTTAAGTCAAATTTTCTTGAACTAAAAAAAGTTTTATTTCATTATAGAAAAAAGTTTTAAAACTTTTTCAAGTTGAAGTAATAAAAAAAATAGCCATGCAAATGTTAGTGTACAACTCAAAAAGTATTTTCAAAAACAAGTGGTTTCTCTATTTGCCATTACATATGATACAATCACATTGCCATATAGAACAGCGCAATTGAAAGGCAAACAACAGCAGCAACGTGTTTCAGGGCCCAATTTATTTGTTAGCCAAATAATAATTGAAAATTCAGTCATAAACTCCACAATTATTTAATGTTGGTTTGTTTGTTGCTTTATTATTTTGATGTACTACGCGTATTTGAGTCAAGTGCTGCTCCGTGCGATAACGAAACATTTGCCTACTTTTTGAATCGATTTTTTTTGGTTTATTTTTTTTTTTCGTTTTAATTTACAAAATTTTCATAACTAAAGTAATTCAGAATTTATTGTTGACTTTTCTGCTATTTTGCTGCTCAAGTATGCGTAAGAATGTATTCTATTTGTACAACTGTATACGAGTAAGTGCTTGTGCACATACAACCGTACATATTGCTAACTACAACAACGGTACAAAGCTCATATTGCTAACAATTTGTTAGCTCAACCTCTTAGCGCCGGCATCATAAAACTTCTGCTCATAAAATAAAAAATGTTCTGCTATTCCACACGACGTTCACGTAGGCAGGCATCAACTTTTCGGTTTTGAAGAGTAGCTCTGCTTATGCGTAGGAGCGTCCTCGTGTTCTCCCCATATTCAGGTACCTACCTTTAATTTTTAGTGTGTTTTATTGTGGGACGTTTTCTGCTTGGGGTTGCATAATAAGGTTTTAAATCCGCAACTTTTTTTGAACCTTAATATTTCAGGTAGATTGTGTTTGCTTTGTGTCTAATGTTAAATATGCAATCTTGACCTGGTTGGAGACATTACATTAAATACTTGGTAACATTTCATTGCGGCTGACAATCGTGATTGTTTAACTTCAAAAAACTTAACGAGATCAGAGCTTTGGAACAGTGAAAGAACCTCCTTAAATATTTCCTTGAAATAGAGAAATGGTTTCTCTGCAGAATTAATAAAATGACGCTATGTATCTCCTTCTTTGGTGATATTTTTTCTCTTTTGTTTGCATAGCTATGGAAGACGGTAAGGATAGTTTTATGCAAATTGAAGAAACTTCACTACATTTCACAGAAGAAACATTAAATATTGCTATGGAAACCAACTAACTTATTGTAATAAGTGCATATAGCCTAAGTGCATATTTAAGGACACATTTTCTTTAAATTTGGGACTTCTTTCTTAAACAGTGTAGCGCAAAGCTTATGCTTAGATTTGCCAAAAAGTGGGACGATATGATATAAATTTGGAATATCACTATACATTTGACGTAGAGAAAAATAAAGTCGATGAGCGACGTCATAGAACTTAGAGCTAAAGTTGGCTATTAACTCGACTAAAACAACAAAAAAGAAGTGTGTGCCAGAATATAAAAAAGATCAAGTCAGTATAAATGCATGAATGGAACAATTTACTTCACTTTTTTATTAATCAATGCGATTAGTAGTGAAAAGGTTGCATTTTGTTGCTTTGTAATCAATATCAAAAGTTTACTTTTTTGGCTCACACCTTGTTGCACTTATGAACATACAAACTGCGCTCAAATACATCCAATACAATTCAAGTGTTTCCGGTGACGCTTCATTAAATCGATTTTTCACTGTCGCCAATCGGTTTTGTTATAATTACGAGTGTTTACAGGCGGAATTGTTTTGTTAAATTACATTGTAACAAGTGTTTAATTACATAGCTGGCAATACTAAGTGAGGTCTTATATGTTTGAGATGAGGTAAAAATATGTCGATGCTTTGATCTACGTTTCGTTATGCTAATATTGAAAAAATCAAGATGTTGAAAAGTCGCAAAATGTCGAATCGAATCGATGTATGCCGACAAATGTTGAAACAAATTGAAAAATTCTGAGAATGTTGGAAAGTGTTGAAAAAGTCGAAAAATGAAATACTGGCGTGAGCGTGTCGTGACGGTTAGCATTACTTTTCAGCCAGTCAACTCTTGTATTGATTATTTTCTTCAACCAGATGTGAGGATGTGTACAGTTCGGAAAAATAGGAACTTAATTCTTCTACAGAGTATCACATCCAAATTGCAAATAAATCGGTAAGAATCAGTGAAATTTAACCTCACATAGTCTATATGCAGGGCTTTTTTTGTCAAAAAATATGCGCATTGTAGAGGGTTCAAATCAAAGCTAATGGCTGTAATTTTGAACGCTGAGCAGCGCTGGATGAAAGTAGGGCTTGAAAAGGCTATAGCCCGGGGCCCAGAGCTCAACGGAGTCCCAAATCAGCAACTGAGTTGACCTACATAATCTATGACCTGATATTTTTTTGCATGTTTATTTGAATTTAAATTTGTTTATGTTTAGTTATAAGGGGCCCCAGGCACCACAATTCTAAATCCGGCGCTGATATCAAGAGCCATTTTTAAAAAAAATTAAGACGATGGTCCTAATATGACAACCTGTGTAAAGGGGACCACATTTAGAGTAATTTTCTCTTTTGCAAATAATTTCATATGCAACTATTTTGAGTTAAAAATCGAAAACTTAAAGTTTTATCCGATTTCTTACATGTACTTTGTTCCATTTTTCAAACTCTGTTATAGATTTACTAAATTGAAATTTACATACATATTTGAGATATAAAATTCATACATTACATACATATGTAAATATGTATAGTGTATGGTTCTCAACTGGAGGAATCATTGCAAATGTCTAATTATTTGATGAAGCACAATCCAACTGCATGTTCACTTATCCATCTCGCTTACCCACAATGTAACATTCACAAGGAAAAACATCATTCTTTTTTTTTTTTTGTTTTGCTTTAAGGTCGTCTCTTTATTTATTACACTATATTAATCTAGATATATCTTATCAGTAACTAAACACGCGCTCAAGGTTTTTTTTCTCTATTTTTTGTTATTTTTTTCCAATGATATAAACCACAGAAATTACCACCACCAAGCAACTATAAAAACATTCGAAAAGAAACAAGTTGCCCATCGAGCGAAATCAAAACAAAACTCACCTGTGCTCTCCTAAGGAATTCCACTGGCTCCTGCTGCTTAAGCTACGTAATGTCACAGTAGGCAGAGTACTTCGTTATGATGTAACGTAACGTTAATTGCAAGTGACAACGAGGAACCGGCGCGCAGCCTTACGTTGTTGTTGTGATTGTTTATGTTTGCGGTCGTCAACCCTGTTTACGTTTTAAGCGGGAAAACTAAATGCCGACTAAACGTAACACTAAATGAGAGTATGTGAAGTGAATACGAGAGAGCGCGCAATGCGGTGCTCACAAGGCTTGAAGTAGTCGGGGTAGGAGTAGCTGATACTTGTGTGTTTGTTCACCACTGTTTCCCGTTTTTCCACAAAGTTTGTTATACACCCGCTGTTGAAGATTTTCACTTTTTTTTAATGGTTACACGGGATTTTTTTCGACATGCGACGACGCACCCTTTTAGCGATCTTTAATTGCAATTTCACACAATTTTTTTATAGTTTAAATATTTTTTTAAAATTTTTTATAAATTTTGTAATAGAAATTAATTAGATAAATTTTAGACTAACACACACTTTCAATTACTTTTATTGTTGCTGAAGCAGATATCTTAAAGCTGCTTACACTTTCCAAACTTGACTTCACACCACGAAAGCTCTGAAACAACTAAAATACAGACGGGCTGTGCTGCTCAAAGTAAACGCAGTCGGGCGAATTCGGTACGCAGAAACAACACGAAATGAAACACATACCAAACAAAACGTCTATACGAGCAGTATACGTTCAGAGCTTCGTCTGTATATGCTGACTGCTCAATAAGCAATAACGTTGAGTAGTCTTTGGTGAAATCGGTCTCACCGCTGATAGTTGTACCAAAAACTGCAAATAATAGAAAGATGTCCATATGTTCGATACGGCAATGTTCTTTTCGAATTTTTGAGGAATTAAGTGCGAAACTTTTTCTTTTTTCACATTTATTTTTTATGTGAGATGGTATTAATTAACTCAAAATTAATACATCCCGTACAATTCTCGAAAAACTAATTTTCCAATTTGAATATACATACTTTCATTATTTACAGTTTTGGTTGGCCCAACTACTTGAACTTTTGTTTCGGAGCCGTTGTTTTCTGGTTGGTTGTGAACGCAATGGAACTGAAATTAATGAACGAATATGAAAGCTTTCGTTTAAAAGATTCGTTAAACTTTGCCGTCTAGTGAATTGCAGCACCTATTTCGTTATATTAAATGGTTTATCAATTGTGGTTGCTCATACGTTGTGTGAAGCACATTAAGGGAATTTTAATATGTTATGACAAAACCTATCCATAAGATAGGCACGCTAAATGTGCACGGTTCGCCACTGAGAGCATGCTGAGTAGAGTTCATGGATTGAATCAGATTTTCGGCCGCAGTTCAAAAGTTTTTAATATTCAAAGCTATCAATCCGATTATACAAAAATTGCTATAAGTATGAAACCACTGAATGGATTTTAATAATATGGGTAATATTTCAATGTTCGTTATGGTATGTTGCCAAGTCGCCGTTTCTGACGCGGTCAGGCCGGTAAATGCATGTCAATGCCACCGGAAGAAGCTGTTAATTAGAGAATTTTTGTTGCTTGTACTTTTATTTATATTACTTTTATTTAATGAGCAAAGTTTTCCTCAAAATAAATTTCTGGACTAAGCAAAATGGGATATCTATCATTGGTGACTAAATAAAAAAGGATCATTAACTTTATCCCAACAATACACTTAAAGTTCTTATAATTCGGAGAGGGAAAAATATATTTGGGCCGTTAATTCATTGACTTCAACTTGGCAACCCTGAGCTTATATGTCGAAATATTTTTAAGCTATTGTCGAATTTCTTATAGATTTATTGTAGTACTGCATTCATACAAAGGGGATACCTATAGAAGGGGTCCACAATTTTTTCAATTGAGCACATTAGTTGGCTGTGACAAGTTACGCATACTGACTAAATTTGACTTCCATCTTAAATACCTATATTTTTATTTATACCAACACATATTCAACTAAAAACTTCGCCCTTAACCTGTTTAATTCTTCAAAATTTCTTCAAGTCTCAGTGCCATGTACATACCTCATTTAAAAGCTATTTTTATGAACCAATATATAATTCAGAAGTTAAAGTCACTAATAGTGTGTTTAAGCCATGACCATTAATAAAACAAAATATTTAACGCAAAAACAAAATATTTAACGCAACATTTTCACACTTCACGATAAATCGTACAATGTGGCAAACAATTACAATGATTATTTTATATTTGGTTGCAGGTGTGCGCATACCCTTAACAGTTGGACAAACAATATTTTTAATGAGTAATCAGCCCTATGAAAAAGCCGTTACTCGCTCATTTTGAATTGTTTTTGGTTTGCATTGCATCATCACAAATGCAATATTTTTTTGTCACTCACATATCATTGTAAGTGAGGATAATGAAGTCTTATTTTTTTGGTAACTGTTTGTTCGTACACTAGCCGCGATCTTCTAGCAGTAGTCCAGCTATATTGAACATTCGTAAAACGCACAGATCTTCACTCACTTTATACCAGGAAACCAGTCAGCGCACAGAATGGGTATCACTTTTATATCAACTATTGAAGAAACGGATAATACACAGGAAAGCGATTGTGCTGCTGCTTCAGACAGCACCATAAAAAATCAAGCTTCAATTAAGCTGCCACCAAGTGTAGGATCCAATGGATGCAGTCGTGATGAAGAAGATCCAATTAAAGTTACTGCGTTATCACTTTCGTGGGGCACTATTGCACTAAATACACATGCCTGCAGATCAATAAAGGTAAACCAGAGACCATAAATTTAGAAAACTTGAAAATCTCAAAAATGTATGTGTCAGAAAGATTCGACCCTATTCACCGCCGTGTCTGTTTTCATGGAATGTATATCTTCATTGGACTTCTAAGGCCTCCTAAATTTATTGTCTCTTTCTAAACGCAATATTTATTACCTTGAATATGAAATTTAGGCTATTAAAGCGAGCGTTAAAGATCACCAAAAAAATCTAATGTTATTGAATTCTCGTCGTAAGCCCTTAAAATTCTATAAGATCCACCTTTAGAATAATACTCCTTAAGTAACAATTTAATATCCCTTTCAAGAAATTGTGACCCTTTGATACAAAACTTACGAACGGGTAAAAGTTGTAGTAATATAAGATACCTTTTAAAAGATGTACTGTACTGAAAATTAATGCTGAAACTAACTTTCACGTTCAATCCGAGGTCAACTGTGATTTTTTAAAAAGATATGCGTTAATAAATTTAAGTACTAGGAAAAAATAACTTGTTTTTTTTTTTGATAGTCTTAAAGATGAAAGCACATGAACGAAAAGACTAAATACCATCACTACTCTTGATTAACATTTCTACTAAAATTTTTAATGGTACTAACTCTGTTTTGTTTTCCAAATGACTACGCCTTTTTTATCCATGTTTTCAGGTGAAGAACACTTCAAACAAAAGTCTGGTGCTTGGTACTGAAATACATGGAACTGCATTTCAAATTATAAACTCTCAGTACACGAGCTGCATGACTATGCACTCGCAGGATTGCCGTGAGATTACTATCAAATTTTCGCCGAAAGTAAGGGGTGCTGCAATTGGAGCACTATCGTTTTGTACATCAAATAATATATGTTGGGAAATACCGCTGTACGCCTTTGGTGGATCTGCAAATATTAAAATAATTGATGCACTCAGAGCTCCAGATAGCTCTCTATTCTTGCCTCTGGGCTGTGTTAATGACCTTCCACGTCCACTAAAACAAACTTTTAACCTGTTTAATAAAGGGCCGCTACAAGGTTTTGCTTTAATTTTTGCCCACAGCAGATCTTTAAGTTCACACTGCGACGTTGATGCATTTGACATACAGCCACGCCAAGTTCTGATTGCACCTCATAGTTCAGTCGAGATACGTGTTGCCTTCAGTCCGAATCGGCGAGACCTGAAGAAGTTGAAAAAGAAAGCAAAAAGTGTCCAAGTGCTGTGTAAATTGTATGTGTATTACGGAGCTGAAGCGAATCGTCAACGCTTATGCCGTATTGTACGAAACACTCCACCATGTCAACGCCCGAGAGTACTTGGCTTGGCTTGGCTTGGACCAAGAAATGTCCTAGATGGATTGTGGGATTCATTTCCAAATGCAATTGAGCTAAATGAGTTAGAAGCATTTAACGATGATGCAAAAAATGCCAAAGAATTTATTTCTGCCTGTGGTGTTCACGAGCTCTCATTGACATTAAATTGTGATGATCTAAGTGATTCAGCCGATGATATGGGACTTTCCTTTGATGAAACATTTAATTTACATTCATTCAAGGTTCAAACAAACATCCGTTGAATGTCATGATGCATGTCAACAATATTTATCAAATTAATGATTAGTTTTTAATGTGTTATTTTTATGTTCATAATAATTGTTTGTTTTAATGTTTAGTTATGTTAAAAGATTTTAATGTTTGAGAAATAAAACTTTTAAGTTAAATAAACTTCATAGCCAGGGTTGCCAGACCTTTAATAAACAGTTTTTGGGCGAAGTATAACACTATATTTGAGGAGGCTACCAACGAAAGCGGACATCTGTAAGTAATTTCGTTTGCAACCAAACAGCAGACCGACTCTTAAAATGAAAAGGAATTGGCAAACTGATCAATTCGAAAGTATTCTATCACTTGTTATTGGGTGCATACTAAGTTTTGCTTTTATTTTTCTCATATGCCTCTTCACATACTTGCACAAATTATTAATTTTTTTGTTGCATATTATTTAAAAGATCCGATTATTTAGTTATAAAATTAATTTAATGAAAACTAAAATCACAAATATCAATCAAGTTTTGTTCCCTTGATTATTTTAAATATCTCACCTAAGTTCATAGATTGAATGGGACATTTTTTTTAGGTTGCTACCAAGAGCTATGATATTCAAGCGAAATATTTTATGCGATTTAACATTTATTTCGCCACACTTCGTAGCAGTACAACAGCAACAACCTTGACTTTTGAAGGTTCAATTTCAGAGCTACCAGCAAACAAACCAGTTGACCAGTTCACACCGCGACATCACCTCTTTTTTGTGCTGTATCCTTGTTGAGGTGCTAAGAGCTCGACAATATCTCACAAAGTATGGAAGTAAATCTAATTAACTCTTTGCGTCTGGCTTATGCTACTTTATGGATTATGTGGCTAAGAGATCATGGGCATGGCCAAGCTGGTTGACAAAAAGAAGCTACAAAGAACAAACGCAATCATATTTAAGAGCACAGGTAATTGGAAAACTTTTCACACAAAAGAAATGGGAGTCACCTAATTTTTGCACGCGTTGATTTAATAATGCAACTAAAAGGTTGTCATAATGTAAAATTATGGTTTACATTAGCACTCGTAAAATTTATTTCTAAATGTCATCATAACTTGGAAATGTGAGTCTGATTTAAAGGTTAAATGAAAGGATGTTCAAAGGCTTATTTTATTTCACTGTTTTATTGATTTTTTTGGCCTTTTGAACCTTTAAAAGGAACTTTTTTTCGGAATGTGCTCGTTGGTATTTACGTGTATGTGTTATTAGCTTTAAACTGGATATTCTTTTTTGACCAAGACGCACATGTGTTACGTTATTGTTTGAGTATTGACGTAGTTTTTACTTGTAATTGGATGAAAATTGCCAAAATTATATGATTAAAGGTTACCTACTTTTGGAATCTGCAAATATATCATAACTTAACCTCGTGCTCGTGCCTTATTGTAACTCTAAATATAGATACGCATCTTCTTGATATTTGTTTGTTCTCAATCTTCTTCCTATTTGCATATGTATCATCTTATTTAGTTTAAATTAAATGTATTAAAAGCAACATCAGTTTACTCTTATCGAAAGGTTTTAATTTTTACATATAAAATGGATGGTACAAATGTAATGGAAATTTTGCAGGGCCAAGGAGGCCCGAAACTTCAGCAGCAGATTTGGATGAATTGCAAAATTCAAAAATTTTTTTGTGACAGGCATCTGTTTTAGCTTACAATTATTGCTTGGACTGGTTATCACATTCTAAGGTTATGACATTTTTTTTAGTTTGCTCAAGTTGAAAGCGTTGGGAAAGCAACCAGGCTTTCCCATAACAAAAACAAAATTTTTATTTGCCCCGTATCTAGCACTTTCACGGCTCTGGACACGTCTGACCAAAAATCTAGAATGAAAAGGCTACTGTAAATAAATTTTATTTTCGCATACTGTAAAATTGTTAGTATAATAATCAAAATAGAAGTGCACGAAAATAAATGAACCAACAATTTTTAACCTAATTTATTTTTTCATCGAACCTTTAAATTTCGGATGTGAGTCCTTCAAATATGGCAACCTTCTTCGTTAAGGACCCTTCTTCTCTAGTTTTGCAAATATCATGTTACACAATATAGCGGTCTAATTTGTTGCTCATCAAGTTAATTGCATGCGTGGAAAGTGGCAAATTTTTTTGAGCCTACACCATGGCCAGATGTGGGTCGAGAATCAAAGGTCAAGTTATCCTTTCTCTAAGTCATTTACGCCTTTAATGTATCTACCTTCGATTTACATATCAATAAAAAATGTCACAATTATTAATTAAGTAAAGCACCTGCTGTCGAAAATGTCAAATTTCACAAAATGAATACTAAATTTGGCAAAAAAAAACTCTCCAATTTGGAATGACGTAGAAGTTTTCTAATAAAAAAACATTTCGTTTATTATCTCATCTTGTCTTGAATAGCATATAAAAAATGCTTACGCATATGAGCAAATACAAGTGCACCTCATACTGTGAAATTATTTAACAGGTCATAACAACATTAATACCTACTCGAAAAATGAGTCGCACCAGAACCAGGCCAGAAACTCTGGTTTGACGAAAATTCAAAAACATGAAAATATTTTATATTTCTGTTCGCATTCCTTTGCACTCTGTATTCGAATATTCTGAACTCAACCAGCCAAACAGAATATTAACTAATTATTCTTGGTGAAAATATTGGATTTAGTGCCAGAAAACAGTCTCGTGTGACTAGCTATAAAAAAAGGAACCTCATGTTTAATTTTCTTGTTAGTGAAGTTATTGTACACGAGTAAGAAACCTGCTGTACAAAACGGTGTTTTCTAACTCAAATCATGGCGATTAGAAGACAGACGATGTTATTTCGAATCTTTGAACAAACACTGGTTCAAGTTTGCTAGTAATGACTCGGTGTGACTTTGTTTTGTTCTCCGACTTTGCAGCCGGTTATAAACAAAAAATAAGTTCAAAAGGCTTTGTATAATAAAGAATAATGATGTCTAGGATGAGTACGTGGCAACTAAGTGACCGGGTCTAGAATTTCATGTCAAAGCTGGGGGCCTGGTAGAGATTCAATAATATCGGAAATTCCCGAATCAGTACAATCTTTGTGACATAAACTTCAAAATTTTCTTTAACGAGTAAACGAAAAAAAAGGTCATTAAGTTTTTCCCACGCAAATATTTAAGCTTTTACCATTTTATGAATTAATTTTTAATATTGCTGACCGAAAAAAAGGTTATCATAAATTAATTTCTATTTTGGCCAAGTGGTTGGATAATTAAACATCTATGTTTTCCTTTAAGTAGTCGACGTTTCGTGGGTTGATTCCCAATTCTTCAGGGATACGTATTTCAAAAACTTGCTTAGACAATTTTAAATTTAACACTTTTACATGTATAAAAAAGATTATCAACTTTACCTGAAAAAATTTTCTTTTTGAGAGCGTCTGAAGTTGCATCTGTACGACTTGGTAACCCTGGCTGAGTAAAAAAAACAAAATCACAATTGTAATAATAATAATAATAATCGAGCAAAACATTTTACTAAAATGTATCAGTTATTTTAGTTTGCAAATAGAGCACAGATAAGATAATCCAGTGTTGATAATGAGCAAATAAGGATCCTTTCATACCAACGCGTATCTCTTAAAAATGTTCAAGGCTCCTTAGAATGTGTTATATTTGCGTTTAAGATCCTCAATAATACATTTAAACATTATACATCATATGACATCCTTAAAATGCATGTTTCCTATTGGGATCCAATCATATTGTCACACACACACAGCAGCAACACCAAACAAGCAACATGTGAAAAGTCAAGCTTGTACTCATTATCAATTGTTGTCTTCTGAATGGAGAAGAGATTTTCTTTTTTTGAATTCAATACGTTCGCGCGCCTCCTTTACGCGCATGACCATTCAGACAGTTTGCATAACTCAGCATGTGGCATGATGGCATGACTCCCGCACGCCCAAACGACATAGTCTGTCATCTTGAATCCTTTCATTTGTGTGCATGGCCCACAGGTGGTGGCAGATTTGTTCTTATGTAATTTTATCATCACTTCGTGGCTTTACGACAACTTAGACGAGTGGCACAAGGTCCTACAGGTGCGCCGACATCTGAAACACTTAGGTTCAATCGGTACTCCATCATGTACGGTTGTGTACCTTGGTCAAATTCGCGTATTTTTCGAATGGAAATATTTTGAATACTGCACGCTATAAAAGCGTTTACAATTTGATAACAGACTTCAGTTTATTGGTGACCAACCAATTGAATAAAAGGCCGAAAATTAAAGGAATTACAAAGACGCTGAAATAAATAAAAAAAATCACTTTAATAAAGTGTAGAGTTTGGTGAAGTGCAGTATTTTTCAAAATGTGGAAATATTTGTCAAAGACTTAACAGAAATAAAAAATTCATACACGTTAATTTGAAACAGAATTTCATGGTGTAAAATGGATTTGAAGTGGATCATCAATGGAATTATTATTTTAATGATTTGCATCATTCAAGGTAGGTGAATCAAAAAGTTCAAATAATATGCACCTAAATGTGCAAAGCAAATTTTATGTTTAAAAAAAGTATTAAGGAATACCGAACGAATTCTAATTTTATTTCTAAGACTATCAGAAACAGCAACAAAAAGTGACGTATCAAAAAAAAAATTAAATTTGAAATTCCATGTTAAAAAAAATTTAAACATAAACTAATTCCTGATATGAGGGACTAGTTACTTGGACGTAACAGAAGAATTTTTCGAATTCAGCGGTAGCAAATACATAAAAAAGGACACCTCTAATCAAATTATTTTATTTTGTAAGCTAGTGTAATTCGTAACTAACCAGAATTTTTATAAGTGCCATTTCTTTCCAAAGATATGTATATTTAAAGAAAGCTCAATGAATAATATTGCTTTAATTTTACATTATATTTTAATATTTTTTACAGTGATATGCACTCGTAAATCGGTGCAGTGGAAAATTGACTTTAAAAATACTATATTATTGCCCTTGTTAAATAATCCACACCTTATTTCTGATAAATAGTTTACGAGCTCCAAAACAGTTTTTTTGCGTTTGCTGTGCCTCTTTAGTGGAATGTGTGCGATGTATAGGCCCGAACAACGCTAAAAATAGACAGATTTCAACACTTTGTTGATTTTTGTTTTTAAGAATGTATCACAAAAAATGTGTTGTATTTATGACAAGTTGTCATAGATCAAATCCATTTCAAATCTTGCGGGCTGACTCCTTTTATTCGATTCCATGATTCCCTCGTAAAACCGCTGAAAGATTTTTTCAAAAAAGCGGCATTCCATCCAACTCAAAATAATTCATTATTATCTTCTTATTATGTTTATGATTGATACAATAAAGCATTAAATATTTTGAGATTTCATTGGCACCAACTTTTTCGACATCAAATAAACCTTTTCGACAATCATCGAATTTTTCGTCATCCATCAAATTCTTCGACATTGTTCGACACATAGCTACTTTTCAACATTTTGCGACTCTTATCGACATTATTCGACTCTTATCGACATTAACTTTTGAAAATTTAATTGAACTTATTTTGTAGCTAAAATTATATTTTTGGCACACAATCCACAATATTTATAAAATGTACTATACCCTAATCAAAAGTATATTCTTTATATCATCGCATGACCATTTTGTTTTTTGGGTTGCTATCTTTAATAGTTGTTGTTAGAGTTCCCCACCCCCCACTGAACTATAAAAGAATTTCAAAAAAATAATAAATGAAAAACGCACACATGTGCAACCTGTTGCATTCTTTCAGATTTTTCAACAAAGGAAAATCATTTCATTAAAACAAAATTTTAAACGTTTTGCCTATCAGAGAACAAAATCTTTCATTGCAATTCAAATAATGTCAGTATCACGCATCGGCGGTTCCAATTATGCACAAGGCTGGGTTACCTTGTGATTACAAAAAGGAAAATAACATTTCACCCTTTCTCTCCAATAGTTTTTACACACTACACATATTTATAATATATTGTGTTTTTGCTTAAGGAACTTGGCTGATATGAAATTATGTCCATTTCTGAGGTGTAATTTTGATCCTATTTATATACCCATAAGGAAGTGTTTTGACACCATTCATGTAAAAAACTGCATTACATCAATTGAAGGGAAAAGGTCGAAAGGAATTTTTAGATATATCCAGGGCAGTGATGGCATTGCGACATTTCGCTATACTATCCTTTCTAGGAAAATGAAGTGCCATAATTCCGGAATTGGTGTTCAAGATAACAAACTGAAATTTTGATGAGACTTGATGAGATTTTGACTTTATTTCATTAAAACATATCTCCCGACTTCCGATGTCTATATATCCGAAAGTAGACGCGTCCTTCAACTTTCATTCCATATTCGTAGTCAGTATTGAATGGCTCGTAAGAAAAGTAGGGGCTTACAAATAAATGAGTGGTGCTCTTAAAGTAAACTTATGCCATAAAAAATGTCAAAATACTTCTGCATCTTACAATTAGCAAAAATGTTTGTATCTTAAGATTTTTGTTTCGGCAGTATTGTTAAGTTAAGGCAGTGTAATTTGTTTTGATTTACAATTAAATTGATCTATGCAAATAGCAACTGAAAAATCTTTGTAAAACAATGTTTTCAATTTAAAATAAACATTATGTAGTATAAATGGCTTCTTCCTTTCGACCACTTTAAAACCATTTCTTTTTATCCACTCAGTGGCCTCTCAATATCTTCCATCACGACAAATATTTAAGCGAGACCTGCTCCATGATTACGACTACGGCGACAGTAAGCAGGAGAGCTACTTTGCGCCATACCAAAGGATAAGACAAAAACAGAAATTCATTAAAGCAACAGGAAACAATGAAAGGGCACCTAGCGAAATTGCTTTCGACACCTACAACATATTTGGATATCCGGCACTGCTAAAGCGTCTCAGGCAAGAAAACAAATATTGGCCAACAAAGAGCCAAAATCAGTTACAGTTACAGTTACAACAAGCAGCAACAATTTCAAAGGATAAGCAACGCGAAAAATCGTTGCAGGAACAACAAAGCCAGCTTAGCAACAGCGGATTCACACCAATCAAAGGCAACGGAAATAAATTCGCTGACGTGCTGTATCCGACTGACGATACGGCTAATGATGCTGCTGAATACCAAAATGTCAATGAAAATTCAACACCTACTCCAAATGCACAGTTGCCATTACAAGAGCTGAATGAAAAACATCAAAATTTTGACTCAGCAGACAACATCTTTGATTTCTATCTTGTGCCCGAAATGCGTAGAAACGATGTCTTGTTTGAGAAAAGGTCAACGCGCAACAAATATAACAAACAACAATTAAATCCACATGGCGATGACAAAAAAATACAAAGGAATTCTATTCATCCGCCAAATGACGAAAGGACAGCTGATGGCGATTACTTATTTTCAAAACGAAATGCACTTCGTGCGTTCAAGCGACAAAAGGCCAAGTCACAGCAAACAACATTTTTCCCATCTATAAGTGCTGGTGAGTAGAATTTTGATTTAAAAAAAATATCTAGCCCAACGTGGGGCTCGAACCCACGACCCTGAGATTAAGAGTCTCATGCTCTACCGACTGAGCCAGCCGGGCATATGATAAGATCAATTAATGACCCACGCAACCAAAATTAGGGAAATTTTCTTTTTTGCTGAATGTCTAATCGACTAATTGCTCTTAAAATAGACTGCTCTCTCCCACTCTACCGAAACAACGCTCATAGGGATTACCCCAAAATGAGTGAGCACCTGATTCTAAATTAAAATCAAAGATAAACGCAGACGAATAGTAGAACAGCAATTCAAATTTGAGCAAATTTTTTAAAATGATTCGTGCACCCTAAATTTAAGAAATTATAGACATTAGGTGAAGTTTGGACCATAATTTGGTTAAAAATTCGAAGACTTAAGATATACATGCGGAGTCGATTAAAGCTTTTGTAAACCTTTATAGAGATTATTCCTAACATATTCCAAAAAATAAATTAAATTGTATGAATAGTGTTCGCGATGATATGAAACGCCTGATTGCTTAGTAGGCAGATGCAGTTTTCAAAGAGATAAGTGAAAAAACACTCACATTGAATGAAATACCAATTTAATATTCTACCAATATGGGATACTAAGCGAAATTTTTATACATTTATTCATAAATAATCTCTGCGGATTTATACAAAACTGAAAGACCCGACCAGACGAAACTGTTTATTCAAGAAACATATTGTTAATTTGGAATACATGCTCCTTTTCACAGTTTGTCCAATTACCTAAAGCTGAAAAATTCTGGAAGTGAGCAGGGGTGTTTGAAGGGTGTATTAAACGGCCTTAAAATGGACGACTGGTATCTAAAAAATTGTCGTATTTTATGAAATTTTCAGGAGAATTTATTATTTACGATTAAATAACGGATTTCTTGTGCTTTACGTGATCGGCTTTGATTCTCTCGACTTGATGGTCACTTAAATTTTCTTTTTATTTGACTCAAAAGCGGTAATTCTGAATTTCATTAAAATTCGACCACTTTCAGAAATCGGTTGGCCATCTCAAAGCCGTCATTTTGTTTTTCAAAAATCGACACTAGATTCGTAATCAACAATCTCAAAAACCCCATAACCTCAAAATTTACGCCAGCATATCGAGGTCTAGTACCACTAACATAAACCAAAAACCTTACCACATCTAGGGAGTTTCACAGAAAAAAAAAATATGTCACAAAACGTAGGGGATTGGGGTTTAATCTCTTACATTTCACATTTCAAAGACTACACCTTTTTTATAAAGAAGGTAACTTTAGTATCGAAGTCGGAGAATTTCTCGAACTCCAAATCATAAATGATTCGAAAACGAATTCTTTGACATTTGATAATTTCTTGATTCCTAACAAACCCAAAAACTGAGGTTAGTTTATTTCTGGATTTTCGGTTTTCGTAGACATTTTCTTTCCTGGCTAGTGACTACATCTATTATATTATATTTAAGAAAAACCTTAGGCATTTGGGCTGCTATTAAATTATTTACTGGTCATTTCTTAAGTCTTTTTCTCTTTTCTCAGGAGCCATGACAAATCTCGGCCACTTTTTCACAGATCTTACAGATAATGTACAGTTCGTAGAAGATCGACCTTTGAAGTCAGGAGAAAAACAATTATTGGAAGGCGATCATCCTATTGTCATGCTGAAGGAAGAACTTATGCGCTCCATCAATGGCAACCCGAATGGTAGATTCTTAAATGCGATTCGTAAATATCAGCCATCACAAAAAATACGCTCATTGGTAGCAATGAATCCTGAAGGCTATCATGGATCTCAATTCCTTGACCCAAATTACTATTATATAGGGTTAGGATAGAAAATTCACAAGCCTATTGTAAATATTGTATCATTTACCTATATAAATATGTTTCCGGAAAGACTAATTCATGTATGCCTGCAATGAATTGGTAAGTTCTTATTGTTTTACCGGCTTCGCTAGCCACAGTACTTCTGCATTAAAATTTCACTTCACACATTTAGGCATACAAGTTGACTAGTTGTTCCGAAAACATATGTATGCACATTATTATTTTCAAAACAACGAATGCACTTTGAAAAAACAAAAAAAACTTTAAGTGCTGTTGTCTTCACTAACAAAAAAAACAAAACTCATGTAACGGTAAAAAGCTCGATGTGTTGTTTGTGTGCTTTTGAAGATGAGACTAATGTTCTTCCAAAAAGCAAACTCTTAAGAATAAAATGAAAATTATAAATCTTAAACAATAAAAAAGTTATGTGTTAATAAAATATCAGGAGTGGTGTTTACATTTATCATTTATTTGATCGTTAGCTGGGGCAACATTATTTATTACCAAAGACACAGTGTTCAAATGGAGGACATAGGAACCTTTTCATTTGAAAAATATTAGAAATAACGTCCAGATCGAGAATCACTAATATTCAAAATCCTATCAATGACACAGCATGAATTATTAAAAATTATTTATGTAATTTCCGACGCTGAATCCGAATCCGATGTTATTTTTTTATTTTATCGCGTCTGGTTGTTTAGATGAATGGGGCCACATGTTTCAAAAACATCGACTTTGAACATTTCCAATTAATTTGCAGTATTTCTAAGTACACAAAATCGATGTGAAGTTCTCTTAAAATCTGTTAACAAAACGTAAGTTGACTTGATATTGATTGAGATAATTTGATCACTGCCAAATGCATCAAAAACAGCATAGTAATGCACCAAATTCAGAGCATATGATGATGACACCTCTTATACGTCTAGCCACAATTATATAAATCTGTGTTTTTGACACGTTTGACATCGAAAATTACATAAGAAATATTAAAACAAAATTTATAAAAATTGGTGTTTCAAAGAAATCACGAAAAAATGGGTTTTTAAGAAGTGCCAAAGATAAGATTTTCAATTTTACTGGCCAAGACCTGTGCAGACTGTTAAACAAATTATGGCTTTGCAATCTGATGAAAAATGTGATTTTGTATTTTATGTACTCAAAATTACGCTAAAATCTTTCCACCGAACGAACTTTGCAAATACGAAGTCTTAAGTTTATTGGCAGTATATCATTTGACGATGGAGAACGCAGTATGATCTTTCCGCCGTTTTACCTTTTCAGCTGATTGAATATGCAAAGTCTTATAGCCTTCGAGACTACCAAATAAACAAGTGCAGATTTTAAATATTTAATTCAAATGTCGAAATTTAATTTTATTTGAAATTAGTTGTACATAATCAATGAATGATTTTAATATGAACGCGTGAAGAATTTCATTCGATGGGCGTGTTATGCACGCATATGTATATTTTTATCAAAGTAAGTAATTGGTATTTTTAATTTGTATAATTATGTTTTTGGTCACATTAGTAACTGATTATCACAATTGTGATTGCTTTACAATGCGTTTCAAAAAGTCCGCTCGCAACATCTTTTATTCCATATTTCATAGGACACATTTTAAATCTTTGTATAAGAGGGATATGTGGAGCCAGTGGGGCGCAACAACTGCTGTTCTTCTCGTGACTGTTGAAGTGTTTTGAAAAGTGAATAAATTGCGTACCATATGATCCATTGGAAAACTGCAATCAACAATTATTAATAAATATATGTATGTAAGCATATAA
Organism: Meiosimyza decipiens; assembly: GCA_963680825.1. Lineage (NCBI taxonomy): Eukaryota > Metazoa > Arthropoda > Insecta > Diptera > Lauxaniidae > Meiosimyza > Meiosimyza decipiens. Next base: position 79,943,308 of record OY804261.1, on the reverse strand, counting down.
AACGTAAAGTCAATTGAAAAAAAAGCGAAAATTTCATCAACAACAATATCTACTGAAAAAAGTCCCCGCAATAATTTCACAACAGAAAATATAGACAAAACAAACACATTCGTCTGTTGTTGATGTATTGCGGTTATTGGTTACTCACATAGACTTATGACAGCACTTATTAAAGAAATTACTGTGGAATCAAATGGTGCAGCCGTTGATACAGCCATAATGACAAAGAAAATGAGATACAAAGCGCCGAAGCACAAGGATATACCAGAATTAAGCAACCACGGCACAAGCATTAAATGGCGTTCCTGCAAATAAAAAAAAAAAAATAATAGAATTAAAGAATTTATTTAGGTAAATGTTAAAAACATTTTTGAAGTTTAACAAGTATATAGCATTTCCTGACCAAGAGATACAAGAAAGGAGTAAGAAACCTAATCGAAATACATATTTTTGAATATTTTTTAAATAAATTCTAAAACTGATAATTACACTCATTAGCTTTTTAAAACTAGTTTTAAAATTTTAATTATATATGTCCTATGTCATAAAATTTTACAAGTCACAAAAATGCTGTTGTTGGTTTTTGTAGAAAATTAGGACATGAAATACAACTCTCCATTTTACTGTATATTTAGTGAACTATTTTGTTTTTTGTCAAATATATTATTTATAATTCTATTTTTATTATAAGAAATTTCTTTGTTTACTTGCAAAAAAGCACACGCAAAATAAAAGGAAACGATTAAAAGGAACTGTAGAAAAGAAAGAAATACATTAGAGAGATTAAAAAAAAAACTTTTTGTTTTTTCACGAAGTGTCAGCGGATTACAATGGTCTTATGTATCTAGAAAAAGCTGCTCAAAAGCATTTTCAGCAATATTGAAAACTGGATTCACCCCCTGTTTTAAGTTGCCTACCTTTTTAGAAAATATTGATTTAAGAAATGGAGCAAGTTAAAGAAGCTATCGAATATTCCAACGAAGGGGATATTGTTTTCGGCTATTATCGATCAAGGAATTTGGAACCGAGATTGGTTTTTCTTCTTTTTCTTTCTTTCTTATAAAAAATATTTAAATTGACCGGAAAAAAATTAAAAAATAATGATTTTGTTCTTTCAAGTTGCAAAATCGGCCCTATTATATTACCGCTGATCCCGTGATACATAACTTTTCATCTATTTTAATTTGTTTAAAAGAATGCCGTAAACTGCATATCATATCGGGGATAATAGCGTTTGCGGCTGGCAATGAAAAAAAGGTTAAGTTAATCTTTTCTTTTTTGAGAAAAAGTAAATCATTTTTGTACTGTATGTCTACATACATACATGCACATGTAGTATGTATGAATTTGTTATTTATAAAGCCATTAATCAAATAAAAGATAACATTTTAAAATGCAATAATAACATTGTTTCAGGCTTATGGTATCATATATGCGTTCATACAAATAGTTTTTATTTTATAATAGAACTATCAAATGATTGTCATTATAATGTTATGTGATTTAGCAACAATTTATCAACAACATAAGTCACGGAAAAAGTTGCATTTTAATTTCACAAGTTGAACACAAATCAAAACAAAGAACATACATTTCATATTTCAACGCCGGTATACACGATCTACATCGTGTATTATCTTCTAAATTGAGATAATTTTATGGCAAATATGAAAAACAAAAAATTCATTAAAGGCATATGTCTGGAAATTTCAATATGAATTAAAAGGCAAACCAAGAAGTCTTTATATCATAACATTTCTCAACGACCCTAACTCAAAATTATTTTTATTGAGGTGTGCACCTTGGCAATTAATGCGAGACTAAATAAAATTGTATTTATAGATTTATAGATTTTTTTAAGTTATTACTTTGAAAAAAAAAAAAATCATATTTTCATTGCATGAAGGTTTGAAATCAATTCCAAAATTTACAAATTACATATGTTGATTCCAACTTTTTTTTTATATGTACCTGGTTTATTTTAAAAAAATGGTCTTTTACTGCTTCACTAACATACGTATTAATAGGTCATTTTTATTACCTTCCATTGGATGTTATTTGTTCCTGGTCTTCTTTATTAAACATTTTTTGACTGGAAAGGTTTTCAGGCGCATGCAGCAGAGACGGTTCATCATTTTGAACTTTCAATGAATACTTCGTAAATTTTTATCTCGTGAAAAAAAAAATATTGAGCCAGCGGAGGCGAAAATGATATTTAATTAAATTAAAATCCTAAATTCTCCGGGCACAATACGCCTTTTTAGAGATGCAGCGAAAGTCTTTAAAATCCGAAATTTCGATTGAAAAAAAGTAGTGTAGTGTGGTAAGTTTGAAAAAAACTTATAACTGGACTGAAAATTTTGCAGCATTTTTTTGCATTTTGTCCCAGAAAACTCTAATTAAAACTACGTAACGTAATTGAAAATCATCCAAGACCCAAATGAAAAAAATCAGACAGTACCTACTTTTGTAAACCTATGGTTCGATTTTGAAAAGTATTTCAAAAGTAGGGAGGGAAACTTTTTCAGAACTTACCTTAATGGTACCAGCAACAAGCAAGGCAGATGCCATCATGTTTATCAGATTAATCGTAAGATAAACGGTGAATAAAACAAGCAAACCTGCGTGAGGGTGAAGACAAGAAACATTAAAAGATTATCAAAAGTACAAAGTCAACAACAAATATGTATAACATGAAATGGAGACGAGTGCAACACTGTAAATTCAATGTGGCGGAGCGTCAGCAAAGGCAGCATCAGATGCGCAATTTGTGCTATTTCAATGCTTCCAACTGCACCCGCTTGCTTACCTTTGCGTATGTTGTCCACATTGGCGTTGGAATCATTCATTTGATCCATAATTGCTTTGGCCAATTCGTCAATACGACTCAGACCCAGTGCCAATAGGATGATGGTAACCAGCGAAACCGCTGCACCAATCCAGCCGATGACGACACCTGCGGTATTCAGGCGCATGCAGCAGAGACGGTTCATCATTTTCAAATTTCAATTAAGAATACTTCGTAAACTTTTATCTCGTGAAAAAATGATATTTAATTAAATTAAAATCGTCGCAATAGAAGAAATTGTCCGAAAATTAAGTATATTAATGCTTCGCTTTATTTTGTTTACTGTGGGGAAAAATCATTTTAAAATATCTTTTGTCCAAAAAAGAGCTTTTTACCCAATTTCACCACTCAATTTATGGTGAAATACATTCCAAGTTGAAAGTCTTTTAAGCATAAGCCAATGTTGCCAGTTAAATCAAATGTTATGTGTTATTCGAAATTTCGGGAGAAAGGCTTTTTTTTCAAGACTCCAGAGAAACAAACTCATTTCTTAAAATAATTTACACTGTTATCAAATGTCTAAATTTGTAAAAAAAACTATTAATTTGCATCAAATATTTTCCAATCCAGTTCATAAAATCATTCTACACTCAAAATCATACGCATAAACTTTTCTTCGATTAGGGAAATTAGTCGGCATTTCCATATTAAGCTTGAACTTCTTGAAGAAATTCTAGAGCAATGATGAAAATGATAATGGTTTGAAGAAAATTGTATGCCTTTCAAATTCCGTATCACAATATTGTAGACGGATTTCTCAAATCGGCTCTTTACGTTAACCTTTTTTTTATTTTTTAAAAATCATGAAATATCTTGGCTTAAGTTTACTTTAGCTTCCATTCGGCAATTTTTATTTAACCAAACTTATTTTATTTGGTTTCAATTCCAAGAATAAATTAAAAAGTGTGACCTGTAGTTTTGGAGATATGACGAAATTTTCACAAATTTTTTTAAAAATCTGATACCTATTTCTTAAAAATAATGTGTTAATGTCCTATAACTTTTTTAACCTTTTTAAAAAAATTCAATTTATTCAATTTCAAATTGTTTATTGCAAATTTTACCGGAAATCAAAAAAGTTTATATATAAAGAATTCATATGAAAAGTAATTATTTGTGGACAAAAACAATAAAAAGTTTCTACAAAACCTTTCATACATTTTTTCACATACGAAAACTTGAGGCTAGCAACCTTTAAAATCACAATTCAAAGCTGATAGATTGTTGGCCTACAGAATACAATTTAGAATGTGTGGGGAGAAATCTTTCTTAAATCTAATCATATAGCCAACTATAATTTAAGGATTATGTTTTTCCAAAAAAATTTAGCAAACGCAGAATTAATTTTATTTATAATTTAAAACTGTTTGAAAGCGTGGAAAAAATGGTACAACTTTGCAATAAAATGTCCTCTCTAGATTACAAGGGAAAGAAATTTTTTCAGCTACAAGGGCAGCGACAAACAAAGACTTTCCAGCCTGCGTTGGTTTCTGGTTGAAGGACAAAAATAGAATAAAGAACTTTGAACTATAGAATAGGATACATTCAATAGATATAGCCACAAAAATAACAATCGTATGTACACATAAGTATGTACATACTTTATAAAAATACATCTGCATGCAGATCTACACATTTCTTACTCTTTTCTTACTCTGAATTGTTAGATAGTAAAGTCCCTCACTCTTTCACTTGAGTTGTTTAGCAAATTATATTGATTTGCTCATTCCACTCTCAAACACAACTTGCTAATGAATTTCACTTGTTGAGTATTCCCACAGAATCAATTTGTTTGTCAATGACTCATCGGCGACATCCACACAATAAATGAGATATTTGTTTGAATCTTCGCAGAAGTTAATATATTGTTGTAGTAGACGATAGTCTGCGAAGAAAAACCGCATATCCAACATTGAAGATTAATTGTATAGCGTGTATTCTATGGATATTAAGCTCTATTCTGTAGCAGGAGAATTGAGCGTTAGCTATCAAAATTTCATTGCAATAAAAATTAATCTAAAATAAACATAAAATCGGGGTTAATATTTATTAAAAACGGGTAGTTTAGAAATAAAAAATATTTTACAAACGCCTTTTGAGTATCAAAAAACGATTACGTAGGTGTCCTTACACCAAGTTTCATCCTTTTTTTTGGCGCAAAAAAGTATGCAGTCTATATAAATTTTATCGATTTCTTTCAAAATATCCGAATTTTTACGTGAACCAATTTATTCTTCTTTCCAAAGAAGCTCAGTATATTTTCGAAACTACATACACACATACATATACCATATAGATAATTAATTTTAAGAAAATATTCGTTACAATTACTTGTAATGTACTCAAATTGTTGCGGTCGCTATTCGCTCTCTTTTTTTTTTAAATATTCTACCCGAGTCAATGAATGTATACGTATAGACAAGAACCTTGTTCGCTCTCCTTTGTTAATAATTAATGAAAATTTTGTACGTTCATCCTCATTGGCCCGAATACTCACACTTTTGAAATCTATAAAATCATTTTGGGGTTAATCTAACAGACTGCATTTTTGAATTCGAAACAAGGATAAATAGCTGTGACACAAGGTTGCGGGTAGTTCCCCAAATAGCTGGAAATTCGAACTCGTTTGGGAGAACTGAGCCGCTATCTTTATTTATTATTTTGTGGAGAATTTCTAGTCAATTTGAATATTGAATACAAAATATATCGTTTGTAACAAACACTACTTTTTATTAATATGAGACTTTTTATTATCTGACATTTATGACTTACTACTATGACATCTCACTTTATTAATTTTACTTTGGATTTTATGTATGATAATTTCATAGGTAACCAAATAGTTTTAAACTCATTCAGATGCTCAGCAAAGGTCAGCTATTTGGGGAATTGCCCACATGTAATTATCTCTGTTTCAAATTGGAAAATTTTTTTTTTCCTGCACGCCTGCAGCTGGAAAGATCAACCCCAAAATCGAATTCTTGGTTTTCAACATAACGAATTTTAAGACCTAATGAGGATTTTAGAGAACATTTTAAGTCGTTCATTACTTTCATTAACAACACACTCAATAGAGAGCGAATATTGTTCTTGTATTTAACTATAAATTCTTTGCATAAGCCACTCTCTGTGAGTCTGGTATGAGTGGCTTCATTGTTGTGTGTATAACTTCAGAGCTCTTCCATTCAGTATTGTTTTAAGCATTAAACGTTGCAGATATTTTTACTTTTAATTAAAGAATCTCGAGCTCAAAGCGTGCATCAACTAATTATTTACTTGAACCTTAACACAGTGCACCAATACAAGTACTAGTAGGCTGAAATGACGATTACTTTGGTCACCGACAAGGCATGTGGTTGTGTGCACCTTAGAGCTGCCTGCTTAGGCATTGCCATATTTTACCTGGTTTCTACTGTTTTAAATATTATAATTCGGCCAAGTTGTAAGTAGAGTCAAAATAACAAAATTAAAAGAACAACTACTTAAGTATATGAAAAAATTTCAAATAAAAACTTAACAGTTAATTTACGTAAATTTAGTAATTTTTGTATTGCGATTCATAACGTGGGTTTCTTTTTTTAGAAAAAAACCAGAATCGTTTTAATCTTTAGCGAATGATGTCACTGAAACAAATTTGACATCATAAACACCACAGTAAATTATTTATGAATAATATGAAATATCTTAATAGGTTTTTTCAAACTATGGGAAAATAATAATAATTATTAATTATTTACGCACTTGGTGCAGCGCTCCAAACATGCTTAAATAGATATACATAGTACATGCATGTAGACAATTTGTCTACAAAAATCTATACTTGCAGTTTTATTTCAGGAAATATATAATAAGTGGCTCTTGCATCTAAATATATGTATATTTTGTTTTCAGTTCACAAACACTTCTTTTTAAATTTCGCAATAGAACGGGAGCCAGCGACATGATATTAAAATAAATATTTTTGTGATTTCGTATAGGAAATCGATGTGCTTTCAACTCTACAGCTTACAACTTATTATATTTGTCTACTTGTTGCATTTTCAGTTATTGACCAAAAATACTTTTACGGTCAATTTTCGGTGGTGCACCACAGCGCTCAATATAATTTGCTTTTCATTTTCATGTCTCTGAAAAACTATTAAGTTTGACAGGAACTACATTTTTTGAAAAACTTTTTTTAATATACCATATTTCGAAAGCTTTGCTTACTTATTGCCAAGCAAGTTATATATATCTCTGAAACTACAAAATGTAGAAAAAATCGCATAAGGCACAATCTATATAAAATCAAGTTATCTGCAAATGCCTACTATGCACCGTTTACGAGATGTCTTTTCATGCAAAGTTAATTTGGTTTATTATTTCTGGGCTATAAGTTGAGTTAAAAATGTGCCCTTACTCGTACTAACGCTCGTGGTAGCAAAAATCCGCTGTATATGTATAGTATACTTTTGTGTTTTGTTAAATGACTAAGAAATAACTTTCTATATTTCGCAGATCTTACTCATAGCAGCTCTCTTGTGGGTTTCATCATCCTTATATGCGGAAATGCTGCACTTCTGTTTGGCGCCTTAAGAGTAAGTGCAAAATAATAGAGTTGAAAAAAAAAAATGAATTTGTTAAAGAAGTTCACGGTATTTCTCGGATTTGAACTCACTGAGTGCCACCGATTTTGCATGGCGCAGGTTTCAAAATCTTTTATATAGCGGAATTTCCTAGAGCTGCACCAAACATTTCGACTTAATTAAACCTATAAAAATAAAGTAGTATGTAGATATGTAGATAAATGAAAAGCATGCTTGCTATTTATTCGGATCCACTAAGGAATCCAGAAATAAGTACAATATACTGGTTCCATCGTACTCAAAGTTTTAAGTGGCAATTTATGTTAATTTAAGCAAATTAATTTTTTTAAAAATCAATGAATTTTCTTTTACTCGCACAGTTTCAAATTCGCAGACATCAAGAGTCAATTTTTTGACATAAGTCCTCATTAACTAATATAAGAAGATCATCTGATTGATATTTTCGGAAACAGGAAAATTTGAAAAGAAATTTAGTTCTCTTCAAAAAGTTTCAACAATCCAACTTGTTAGGTCAATACTTCCCCATATAATCAATTATTATCTTAACATAAAGTCTTATCTCATTTTTAAATTTTTAGTAAGAATTCTTAGCGTGAAATTAAAATATTTTAGTTTTATTCATGGTGTATGGTCCAATGCGCCATTCGCTGTAAAATCACCTTATCACGACGTGAAACTTTTTCAAAAATTGCTCTGATACGGAAAAATTCTGAAAAAATTACACAGGTCGCTCTTCACATACATGAGCATCTTGTTCTTTAACACTTCTTGTTACAGTTGTCCCACGTGAAGAAAATATAAAAAAAGACTAGCGCAATTAAAGCAAATGACACCAATGTTGGTGAAATCAAACGTTTTCTAATAAAATCTACAACTTGTGATTCTTTTTCACCAAGAACCATCAGAAGCTTCATAATAAAAAAACAAATCTATTTTTTATATGTGATCATATTGATTTTAGATAGTGATTCTATTTGAAGGTACAGAAGTCGTTAACGATAACTCTTAATGAGAAATTGCTTTGATTGAAAAATTATTGCCTAACTCATAATAAAAACCGAAGGCAATGTCTTCTGCAAGTGGTACAATTTCACCATTTCGATATAATTTCACTTTTATAAAAAGGAGTTATAGCACCCAACATACCTATATGTAGTTATTTTATGTTATGCGTTTACTCAAAATTTAATATTTCCGCTTTTGAAACTTTTTCAGACTGTTGCAAAATTGTGTAATGTTTAAGATCTGGCAGGATCGCCATGAAATGTTTATTGTTTGGAAAGATCGCTGAGTAATGTGAATGATAGTTATTTCCGACCTCCTTAGCCGTGTTAGTCTCGGATAAAATGAGCAATTAAGACAACGCAGCACAGGAAGTAGACTAACTGAAATTTCTTCAAATGCGGTTTACAGTCTAATCTTTATTCTGGTTCATCACCAGTACTTATATCAATATTCTTAGTGTATTACAAAATTATACTCTAATTCTTCTACTTACTCTACTATGCTATGTGACACCTGTGTGACAATGACACACATCGTTTGCTGGCCATATGTGCGATCAGGTCAGCTTGTAAGTATTATTGTCTTATTTTCTTGGGTATCGATCATATTTCACTTGGTCGTGTGCCATAGCACGAAATATGACGCCCGTTGTTCCACATGCTTGTGGATGTGTAAAACAAAAATAAACAAACCAATTTATCGTCACTCAAATGTGGAATCAGTCAATTAATTCGCCACGCTTGCATAGTAGTGCATATTATTTATGACTTTTTATTTGAGTAAGCTGTAATGGCTGAGCGTGCACACTACAAGTGCTTGATGACGCATTCACCGCTAGCTTTCATTCTCTCTATGGGTAGTGTTTTTGCAACCAGACACTGGGCAGTTATAATTTTTTTTATCATTTACTAGTCAGAGATCGAATATTGCTATGCCTCTGGGGTTACCTCTTCACCATTTTCAGAAAAAAATTCAAAGTATACAATACACTTGAAAAAAGAGATTGAGTACTATCTGTTGTATTGTATACAGTAAATCAGCTACACAATTTGATATAAGTGTACGATATCCTCATGCACATGCACATGGGCGCATATTCCTAGTAAATTTTAGACGTGGGCTTAATTAAGTAACATATTTTTGTGGTTTCTGGCATATGTCCAAGAGCTGTTGTACACTTCGACTCAGGCTGATTATGAATATGAACCATATTGGTTGGATAACGTTTTAAATTTTGTTCTTAAACTTTAGGAAAAAAAATGGTTTGTCTGTGTCTGGCTTGTAGCTGCGATATTCTTTTTTATCGGCTGGCCCATTGCCGTTCTTGGTGTCATCTTTAACTTTGGAGGCTATCGTGCTGCATCCAATTTCGACAACATTTTCTTAATTTTATTGGAATATGTGGTTATACTGGGTATGTATTATAGAATATTCAATGTAATTTATAAATTAATTTTATTTACTTCTTTAAAGCATTGTTTTCGTATTGCACTTACATTGTCTGGTCATACTTTAATCAATTGAAGAATAGAGATTCCCAACCAGCACACGCCGTTGTAGTTTAATGTTCTACATCTTTAATATTTTATTAATATTTCATTACGTTAAAAAAAAAAAACAAATTCAAATTCAAATAACTTGTAAGAAATAAGGCTTAAACGCATTTAACGTGAGTACAAATTAAAATTAATTTGTTATACACTACCTGTCATGATGACTTAATAAATGTTCTAAGAATGTATAAATAAAAGAAGTTGATTTCACTCACATATTTACAATAACACTCCGATGTACATGACAACCTTATGGGCTGATTCACAGCATGTAAATATATATATGTACATATATACTATGTATATTTTAGTTGTTTTGGGAGTAAGCAGCGATCAACGTTCATGTAAAATTTTACAAGTTGATACAATACATTTTATTTAATAAACTTTGATAACAAAGAAAAAAAAACAATATATTTCAGTTGTTGTTTTTTTCCTTTGTTTTCAAAGTTTTTAGCTCGAGTGAAATTTCAAAATTTGATGGATCATACTGTAGAACGGATTTTTGAAAGTATAAGTAAGCAATGGCTTAGCTCTCTTCAAAAAAACATTTCATTATGACGTGGGGCTGCGAGGGATCATCTGTACAAAATACGTACAAGCTAAAAAATCATTTCACCAGATGGTGAGAATATAATTGATACGAATATGTAAAAGAGCGAAACCTCGACAACCCATATGTTCAGTACTGATCAAAAACAAAATGAATCAAGGTTTGCGCGAATGAAAATTTCTCCACCATCAAGTCACTTTTAAAAATTTGAATGATTTATTTATGGGAAAATTATTTTCTAAGCGTATGAGCATCACAGTTTTTCAGGGGCTAGTACTAAATAAAATATTATTTTAAACTGCATTTATTAATTGCTTGTACTCACTTATTTATTTTACAATCATTAAAGCTAGAATACATTTCAGTTTCAATTACGAGTTCTGCGAAACACCCCCCTCAGATTCACAAAAAAAAATGAACTGAATTTGATAATTTTCTGTTAACGATCACAATATTTTAAGTGGATTAACATACATTTAGTTGAGTGTTGCTAAGTAGTTGCGCGGGCGGATAAGTGGTTAATGTACTTATAAGTTAGGAAAAAATAACTTCGGCAAGTAAAAACATCTAAAGCAATGAAATTAGACAGACATTGACAAACCCATTTTTTGTATGCAGCAAAAAAATGAGTAAAATCGAAGTCAAGGTAATAAAATTAAATCCAAATTCCCATTTTAGTAACTGATTATACAAAAAACATCGTCAAACATTTGCCATTTAAATATTTATTTACTTTTCTCTTTCAGATCCACAAAATATATACTTCTATTTTTACATACATATATTATATTTTAGCATAATTTAAGTTTTTTTTTTAATTTATAATAAATTTACTGTTTGCAGCAATAGTTAGAGTAATAATTTTAATAGTAGCAATAATAGAATGCAATGCATTAATAATAATAATCAATAATTTAATTTTAATAAGGGTAAATTTTAATCATTTAGTACATTCACTAGTATAACAATCAAATTTAGTACAAAGTTAAACATAAAATGGAAAATTTATTTTCTTAGTTGTAGCAGTTGTAGTAGTAGTTGTGGTTGTGGACAGCGCATGATTTGGTTCAACATTTGTTGTATTAAATACTTTAAAGTGATAAGCAGCTGTCACTCTGTCATCCACTATTTTTCCACCTATCGTACATGCTTCAGCATTCAGCGTTGCTGCCAGTTGCAACGTTTGCGGTTGCAATTGCTTTCATCTGGGTGTGGTGCTTGTTGGCATCTTTTCAAGAAAGTCCTTGGAAAGAACTTCTTCAATTTCGGCTAAACAACTTGCAACTTCTTTGCCAGTATCTGCGAAATTACGCGGATTGGGACATGTAACGCTAAGCGTAGAGAAGAAACCGTATAAGTCTTGCAGTGTGTTTATCTGCTGACATGTTAGCACCAAATGTGTACCACGTTTAAAGTTGTTTGTCTGAAATAAATATATTGGTAATGCAGTTATAATATCGTTATATTTAAATAAAATTTTAGACTTTGGTTACAGGTCATGGAACCAGCTAAGGGGTGCGAAAAGATAAGCCAAGCAGAATGAGCTTGTATCCGAAGTTTGGGCCATCTTACTAATTAATTTCCTGTACGATGAATAAATCAAGAATATATTAGGTTAGTAACAGAGGCTCACATTTGTACTTCATTTTATTTTGAGTAAATGCAACTTTTTGGTGTGGCAAAATGTTTCAATAAAACTCAATAATATTTCTTGTGTAATCTTTTTGGTTAAAAAATGGAGATGTCCCCTTTTGTTACTAACTTGAATAGTCAAAAATGTCATTTGAGACTAATGTCTTTAACGCTTCCGTGGAACCAGCCCCTTTTTTTAAAAAAAAAGTTGGATAATTCGAATAGACAATCTGACAGAGTATCCTTTTCTTTCAATTACAACTAGCACAAGGAGTTCTCGATGGCTCATATTAAGAAGAGACTATTTCTTCTGCGGATATAATAAAGTTCAATGAAAGTAAAAATATATACATACATGTATGTACATAGCTAATTTAATTAAGGCAAACTATTAAGACTGAAATATTGTTGATAATCTGCCAAGACCATTACATTCCTCTGTAAAGCCACTAAAAAGAAACACTCCTCATGGGCTTAAGAGCCATCAGTGAAAAATGCATGTGAGAAGAAGCTGAACAGACCTAAAACATAAAACTTGAAAAATAAAAATTTAATAGCTTACTGGTGAATGCACTGCATATTTCATATCCATTAGACGTGCAATACGACGTATATGCGGCACATAATGTGAAGACGATAATGTTGCAACTATTTGATCATCAACACATGTTCCGTTGGAAATTGGTATCTCTTCGTGGATATCAAATTCTGTGCCTACGAAAGCCCAACGGTACATTTGAAAGTGCGGTAAATTTGTAGCAGGCAGCACACACCCCAATTCTAAAAGTTTTGAAGCTTCAAGCTGCACCGAACGCCAGTATACCAAATGATTTTGAGAAGTAAAGCCATTGCTTGATGAATTTGATGACCATGAAACATCCATACCGGAGAGCAGACGCATCTGTTGACTGTTAATACAAAAACAAAATTTAATCCAAATTCATTTTTTTTTCTTTTGTAATGAAAACTCGAGAGCAATGAAATATTTATCAACTTGCCTACTATGAGCTGTTGCATTCCTAACGATTTAAACAAAATGCAATTTAAGGCATTTTTCAAAATATACTGTACTGACAAATAGTAACAACTTACCTCAGGTCATCACTATCGGATTTAAGTTCTTGTTCCATGGCTAAGAATACTTGCACCATTTCAGCAATAATAATTGGCCACATTGATGTTACATGATCTGGCGACATACGCAGCAAGAGTACACGAAAGCAGAGAAAGACCGCTGCTTGCACAGATGGTACCATTGAAAGTAATCGCAAACTGTTTGCCAATTGTTCTACGATATTTAAAAATAATTTAATAAAAGAAAGCAGTAGTATTAGCTTTTCCAAAAATTTATTGATTGATTACCTTGAATTTCAGGCATGTATTTGTGAAACTGATCAAATTCGCTGCAGTATATAACAAATGCAAGCCGTTTCAATAACATTGCACGCTGTTCGTATTCTTGTTCACGTGACGTAAAAATATTCAAGCTACCAGTTTGTGTCAAAGAAACTCGACTCATGAGCTCACGGAATGTTGTATTGTCATACGTCATCAGACTGTCCATAATTTGTTTCCAGAAGGGTAAGCACGATATGTCCATTTGGAAAAAGGAATTATCTAAAAGTAGATCCAACATATCTTTACGCCATGCCTTGCGCGTATACTGGTAACCGCTAAGGCTGGCTAACAGACTGGAGCATGCGTAAAACGACGGTATATTGCGTGTGGTGTGGTTTTTCAGATAAGGTGTGATATTATAAAGCAATGTAGTGATAATGGTCACAACTTTATCCTTTTCCTGTGAACCATAGGCAACATCGAGCAGATTTGCTAGGATAGCAGCGATAACGCTTTGGGCCTGCACTGAGTACTGCTGGTGTCCCGTAACGTTTAAGTCTCTGATGCTGCCATCGGGTGTGACAGTAGAAATATCCTCTTTAACGGCAAGATTTCGACGTAGCCAAGTCGTTTGTTCCAAACAAGACCCTGCAACATTTGATAACGAGTCGACTAAGCGCGAGGTAACGTCATGTAGGTCGCGTATATCTTTTTTATCCTATAAAAATAAAAACTTCAATAGCACTCGATGTTTTTCAAAAATGGAAAACTGCTAGTTTTGGGTCAGAAGATAATGAAATCGTAAGCAAGTCGAGCTTTAATCTTTATCAACTGTAAAACTAAATTTTTTTTTAAATATGTAAATTTTCCATCAATATCTCTTTAATTACTTATGCAATGAAAAATTCACTCAAATACGTTTGCTTGTCATTTTAATTTGGGACCAAACGCGAATAAAATTAGCGTTTTTAGATCGAGATATGAATTTTAAAGTGAAAAGAGTTCGAACAAATTAAAAAAACCACATTATCTTAATGTAATTTTCCTTGCTTTTTTAATGTGATTTGTCTCAAACAATATTATTTTACATACCTGGAATGGCATCTGTGGACATCGCTGAACAAACTCATTCAACAGCATCAAGAGTGCGAACTGCGCAGGCGGTGACAAATTCAAACCATCTCTCAACAACGCCAAAAGCGAACTCCAAGAATCACCCAATTGAGGCGCTGGTGCAGACTTCATATAAAAGTAGAACAGTTCTAATGCGCTAACCTCGATGGTAAGGTAAGCTGGTGGCCGGTGTATTGGTGGTGGCGTCTTTACTACTTGGTGTAGTGTTTGCACAAATGAATCCATTGGCATAACGCGTATACTTGAAACCAAAGTTACCAGACTCAGTTGTTCAGGACAAGCTTGTGGCATTGAGTTACGTTGATATTGTTCTGCAATGCTTAGTTTCGATGACTTCATATCAAAAGCCACGCGTTTACGATGTTGTTCGCCACGTTCTTGCCATGTTACAGAAACTGCTGCAAGGAAATTCGCGCCATGATGTAGCGATACTGGTGATAGAAATTCCATTAGCTGTTGTTTCACTTGACGCACTGGACCTAATTCACTGTCCCAAATGGCGGCAACACTAGCGACAATGCGCGATAAATGAGAGAGCACTGCATTGCGAGCGGCCATCAACTGTGGATTACGTGGAGACTGTGCTTCCGTTTGCGCTGACGCGGCTGCTGTAGACAGGAACGAGTGCACGATGTTGTTCAACAACTGTCCAGTGTTAGAGCTTTGAACGGAGACACTTGTCTGTGGATAAGCCTGATTAAATAGATGTGATAACGTTGTTTGCTGCGTATTATCTAGCAGACAATAGTGACAAAGTATGGTAATGGCTTCCAATTGTGATACTACATAGTCTGGCGGGAATCCACATTGTTCCTTTAATGGAAGTTTGGCGATCTTATCAATGTTGTTGCACAATTGATGCACAACACTTATGACAATATTTGTAAGCGAACCTAGTGTAAAACAATTAAGAGATGCTGTCACCAAGTCAGTCCAATTGCGATGCAGATGTCGTAGTCGCTCATCCTGTAGTGCACTTAACACTGCGGCCAAAAACATTGGTTGTTGACTGATCAAACAGTTTGGCAGATATTTAACATAAGCAGCTGCGGTGTCCACTGACATATTTGAAAGACGTGTAGGTGAAATGTTCCCAGCGTCAACATCAGTTTTGTTTGGTTGACTGGAGGCATCGTTTTTCAATAAAATCACCTCATACTCCAGCTTAATGACTGCCATTAAAAGTCTGAGGAGTTGTATCTGTGTCGATTCAGTATGAAGATTTTCGTCGTGTGGATTGTTAAAGTTTAAAACTTGCTCTGCCAAGTTTTCACCATCGAATTTTTGATCATATGCACTTACAGAAGAATTTAAGCAGTGTAATATGACCTTTTGTAGCTTGCAGCGCGCCATTAAGTCTGCTATATAGCATGCCAAGCCTTTGCCCATACCCTTTACAATGTCCATCAATTCACTGCAGATAAGTGTAAGCAATTCAATACTTTCCAATTGCACACGACAATTACCTACAACATCTTCCTTTACTGGCTTCTCACTTGTGGTACCATCATTGGACTCGCGATGGAAAAAACCACGTGCATAGTACAAACAAATAGTAACTAGCACCTCTAGATGCATGCAACCACGATAACTTTGTGAAAATTCTGTGTTGGTGATGCTGCCAGCAAAGCCTTTGCCAGAAATACTTTTACGATGACGTATCAGCAGCTGTTTCATAGAGCTGCTGGAAAGTGAGGTGGTGATGGAGAGGCATAGGAAAGTGCGTGTATCGCAAGCGATAATGTTGCGTAGTGTTTGAAGTGCGTAAAGCGTTTGCTTAGTGTCATAAACGCCAAAGTAAATCAGCATATGACTGTGGAAGAAGTTCTGCTGAAACAGAACAGAAAACTTTAGAAATTAACAATAAAATTGATTTCTTCACAAATAAAAGTCTTTCTTTCTCACGAAACAATAAAAAGAAATATTTAAAAAAAAACCATTGAGCGGAAAAAGCTTATCTGAGCGTTAGGTTGCGATCGGTAGAGGCTTTCTCGCGATAAAAATTTCGTTAAACGGGGAATAAATATTTTAAGTGGTAAAAAGTCAAACTGAACAGTAGAACTTAACTGGGGATCTAAGGGTTTATCGCTTGTCCTTCTGATCCGAAATTAAACAGCAGCCGGTCCCCGTTTTAGGCACACCAAACTACTGGTGGGACATAAGCTAGCCCGGTCTGTTGCGCCTAAGTTTTCTGATTTCCTTAAAAATTCGCCGCTCAGCTACTTTTATGAGATATATTTTTGTTTTGAAATTCATCTGACCGTCGAAAATTTAGCTCTAAGTAATATATTTCTAATGTCAAGTGATTTTAATCTATGAACTATGCCGAAGTTTGTTCAATTTTAAACGCTCGATCACTATTTCAATCAACAAAGTTAGAATATTCTATAGGTTGCACAAACTGAATAACTGATCAAGTCACGGTTACAGATCACTGAGCACTCCTGCACTATTGAGGAAGTATAATATTTATCTATCATCTCTATGGATTAGCAAATCCTAAGCGAAAAGGCGTATTGTTCTTGCTGAGTTACTTAACTACCCATTTTTTGCCATAATTGTTTATTTATGACTCTCATACTTCACCGACAAATTCTATTTATTTTAGTTTCCTTTACATTAACTTTTCATACTGCAAATTCACATAAAATTTCGCATAACCAACATTTTCGTCAAACAAAATAGAATAAAACGCCACTTACAATTTGCTCTCAACTGCCAAAATTAAAAATATAGCCGCTCACTTGAATACCAACCAAATAACTTAGTAAATTTTATATTCCTAACAATGGGATTACTTAAATCCAGTGCAAGTTTTCCAATTTTAAAGTTTTTTTATTTTCTGATCTAAATAAAAAAATTTTTGTGGTCCTTTTTACTCATTCTGTTGCTCTAATTATTTCTTCTATTCGATATGGTTTGCTTCTCAAAGTTCTTGGTTATCTCCACAATTTTTTGCAACCTTTAACATTTAAAAAAAATATATATCGCTACTTACCTTTTCCATACGCGATTTTCGCGAATCACTTGAGTTGCCACTCTTTGTAGATGAACGTTTACTTTCAACACCACTGGCTTGAGCAACGTTTTGTCGCAATATCTGAACATTTTGCTTACTTTTTTCTAGAGCTTCTTGGGTTAGGTCCCAATCTAATTTTGGCTTATTTGTTTCCAAACTGAGGCAACGCCTTTTTTCTTCAACATTTATTGTTGAAACAGAATGTGAAGCAGAAGCAGATGTAGTTTTAACAGATTCCGTTTGAGACTTGAGATCGTATAAGTCATCATCACTATGTACAGAATCGCTGATGTGTTCCTCATGCAAACTATTCTCAGTACCGGCTGCGCCACCACCATAACTATTGTTACTATCTGTTGATGTTTTTGAGATGCAGCTCATTCTTTTTTTATCGGATGATGACATGGCTTTTGTTGAAGACTTCTTGTGTTTTGAAGTTGTATGTAGACGCCGATGTTTTTTCTTTGATTTTTCTTGTTGTTGTTTTGGTTGTGAGGTTGGCTCATTTGTTGTTGATACTTCTTCCATTAAATCTTTGACAAAAGTTTCTACCGAACTAGTTTCTGTTTTAGCACTACCACTAAAATATTCATCGGCAGGATGTGCAGCATCTTCTTCACTGGCAGCAGCAGCAGCAGCAGTAGCAGATGTTTGACTTAAATTTGGCTGTGGTAAATTGGATTCATCTGTTGCAGAAGCCAAACTTGATTCTCCTGGTGTTTTTTCACGTGTCAATCGGTAAGTTTTACGATTTTTCGCTCGTTCATGCTGAGAGAGCATTTCAGTAACGCTCTCACAATTGCCAACGAAACGTTTTAAGTTATTTGAAGCACCTATGGTATGTAGTACAATTTAATATGAAATAAGTACCGACCGAATTCATTTCAAATCGTGCAAGCTAACTGACTTTAAGTTGCAGAATTGTTTGCCGACAAAATATGTTGTTTTTCATGTCACCTTGCATGATTTCAAATGAATTCGGTCTTTTGCAAAACTCTTACCTGCACTTGAGCTTATCGTCAAACTGTCTTCCTTCTCCACACTGGTCTCACGATTTTCAGACTCAGAATCGAATACGCTGCTATCTGAATCATCTGTATAATCGTGCTCATAGCCCTGATCATCTTCAGTATAAAGGACGGTCTTTTCTTCAGCATTTTGTCTAATTTCGACCTCATTTTCAGCTACTTCGGGTTCGTCATCAAAGTCCGGTGAGTTGTCTAAAGGATTCACAATCAAACCGATAGATGTTACATCTTGTGTTGGTTCAACAATGTTTGTTGGCATTGGTGTTTTGTCACTAACAAAGTTTGATGTCTTATTTTTGCTACTAAGTGTTACACCAAAAATTTTTTTCTGAAACGAACGTATTGGGGAGCGTTTTTTATTGCTCGAAACATCCATATGGTATTTTATGTTTCCGTATTCTGAGCTAATGGCGTAAACATCGCGATCCAAAGCTTCTTCCGCCATTGCAATTGCATTATCAGCTGCATCTCCAGCAATAGAAGCACCAGCAGCATCAACGCCATTTCCCTCCTTTTGAAGTAGCACATGTAGATGTACAATACCGATGCGACGTGAATTTGGTGAAAGTAATATTTTGTATAGGGGTTTAATCAGTCGCGAGAGATCCCCGCGCAGCAAAGATGATTGCAACCACTTGGTGACGAAAGTACGTGATGACATGTAGTAGGGCAACCCCAGTGTATCCAGCACTTTAAGCAAGGTTTTTTCAAAGCCCTTCGAAGGCTGTTTATCACGACCCAAGTGCCAAAGTATTTCGAATTTTTTGAAGCTTTTCGATTCATTTTCCTTTAGGTTATTAATAACGTTCCGTTCAACTTGATGAGATGGTGAAACACAAATCAATTTTATGTCAGCTGCACGATCGTAACGATAGTTGCAAAGGGCAGCCTGTGCTGTTTGTTCACTGTTTGTTAAGGCATCGATTGCAGCGAACTCTTGTTGCATTGTTCGTGAATACATGCGATTGCCAATCACCGTTTCAACCAAACCGCTCTCTAAGCAGTTGTGCAGTTGGTAAAGCAATGAAGTTATCTGAGCTGGATCTACTACTGATGGTTCTCCCAAATAGTTCCACAATATTGAAGTCACCAATTGAAAAACGCGTGTTTTATTCTCAATAAAACTAACATGCCCAAACTTCAGAAGAGGCAACATAACAACAAATGTAACGCCAGGGCTTGTCGTGTGTTCTATTTGAGATTTCAATAAGCTAAAAAAACATATAGTATATAAAAGAAAGGTTAAAACTCACCTAATTGGGTATGTTTTACTAACCTTATTAAATCAAAAAGTGTGGCGATAGTAGCTAACTGCAATTCTTTATCATTTTCAGTATAGGAAGCTACTAAACAGAGCACTTTCAGCCAACTTGGTATATCTTTTTCTTAAGTAAAAGAAAATTATTTTAATTTGTCAAATTTGATGGGTTTATAAGTCGTTCTTGCTTTAAAATAATACAATAATAATACTTACCACTTCTATCTAACACAATATTTTTGTTACAATTCGGAAAAGTTGACATTTCTACTAAGAGATTTGATGCCAGCTTAACGGCATTTCGCAGTGAGTTGCTGAGTCGCAATTTAATTAAAGCATTCACGCTTTTTTCAATGCGCTCATCCAAAGTCGTAGTTTTGGCATTATTCTCTAGTTGTTCAACATTATTAACGGATTCAATTTCACATTCGCTGAAATCACTGACAGAGTCAATAGGAGCAGATGCACTGGCAGAAGTTGTGATAAGTGAACGACTTAGTAAATTGTGCAACTGTTTTGAACGACTGACGACATTAACACGCAGCGTTTCGAATAACTTTTCTATTTCCAATAAGCGCTCTGGACAAACATCTTCATAGACTTGTTCGTTCTTAAAAATATTTTCAACATTGAGCGTAGTGTCCTTTTCAACTTGAACCTTGATAGAACATTTTTTGTCATCAACTGATGAATTACGATTAATCTGCAGCACCTTGCGTGATAAATAAACTTCAAAGAAAATCTCATACTGACGTATACATTTTTCAAGAATTGAAAATTCATCATCGCTGCATGAATTACAATCCTGATAGTCAAAAATAAACTCATTGCCGTACTCCTTTTGCATTTTTTCTGTGGCTGGAGCACTCTTTGGCTCATCAGTTTCATCATTATGTGATTTACGGATAGCGGAATCCAATGATTTTGGCTCAAGTAAAGGTATGTCTTTAGGGCGAGTTTTCTTAGGACTGGAGCGTATGCGTATGTAGGGTGACTTTCCCTTTGATTTTAATTTTTTAATGCTTAAAGGCGTATCAAGATCCGATGATGATTGTTGTGGGTCAATAAGTTGGCCAGTATCAGGACAGATCTAAACATAAAAAAATTATAATTAATTTATGACATTATAAACTACGCGCAAATGTACTTCTTTGTCCAACTCTGATAATTTTGAATATGATTTGGCTTTCTTCTTTTTCGGACTCTTTCGTTCCGTGTACATGTTAGAAGTTGAACGACGCATAGGTTCTTCATTACTAGTACAACTAATTGTATCTTTAGCGTCCAGGCCAAGAGTATTTGTACCACTATTAAATTGATTTAGCTTAGAATCGGATTTACTCTTTTCCAATGTATTTGTTACGCCAGAAATGCCAACAGCGTTATTTTTTGCAGTACCTCTAATGCCCTTTTCCTCTGATGAAGAATACCCTTGCTGAGTAGGTGGTATAAGCTTAATAGGACTTCTAAAATTAATTTAATACTCATTAAACTGCCTATAGATTTTGTATACATTTAACTTACGTTATCATTGGTTGAACTCTGGAAACAATTTTCATACAAAGCTTAAGCGATGCTGTGACTTCATCACTTTTAATGTTTTCCAAGTGAATTGTCAGCACTTGAGTAATCGCTAAAAATACTTTTGGTAAGTAGATGCGCGTTGTCTCATTATACATTTCTAGTGATATTGTTTCTAAAAGAAATTCAGTGAGATAACAAATTTCTGTTAGACTGGGATCGCCAGAACCGACTTCGCATTGAAATTTGGAATCATTGCTTTGAGATATATTACGTGATAGCCCCGAGGATAACGATGTAGTGCTTTTATTTGTCTAAAAATTATGAAAAATAAAAATACCATGACTTACATGTTAAAGTCAAATATTGTACCTTTTTGCAGGATTTCTCATACATGATAGTCATAAAACTCCAAATGTATGCCGGATCAAAAGTGGCGAATAGCAAATTAGCTGACTTTACAACTTCCACATTTCCACTAGAAAGTAACATTGTGCGTATTATGTCGCATAGCACATGATCTAAAACTGCGCTCCCTATTTCTGCTTTATCTAACAATGATACCATTATTCGATACGGTTTTAAGTCCACTGGTGTGCTTTCCAAGCTAAACTTTAGTGTACATATAAGCGATTGTATTAATATATGTTTCGAGTGACGCTCAAAGTAGGACTCTGTCTCTTCAGATGCTCCATCTATTGATACTGTTTCATAGTTGGGTGTTGTTTTAGCTACCTCGCTACCCAATAACCAAGAATATAAGCGACGATTCAGTGACATATCACGTCGCAGTATTGTATTTAAGCCATTGGTTACCAGCTTAATCAAGTCCTGCTCAGACAAGTATATTGTGTGCATGGGGAAACCCAACAGCAAAAACTCCAAAGTATTACGCTGAACGAGTATAACCGAATCGTTTAAGCAAGCGCACAGACCAGACATCATGATATCACGATTATGTCCCATAATATAAACTTGCTCTTGCATACCCAGACGTTTATTAAAATGTTCCAGTAAATAAGTGACAGCGGGTAAACGTATTGAGGCATTAGTAGCTACACATTCCCAAAGCACTGTGTAGAAGTGCATAGGATTTACAGCAGTGCACACTTGAGTTAACAACGAATTTGTACGATCAAAGTGATCCAAACCATTTTCGTAGCCGGGAAAAACACCACTAAGGAAACCACTTAAAGCTGGACGTAACTTTTCACCCAACGGAACAAAATATGTTTCATAAATTCCTAGCAATGCTGGACGAACATTCATGGCAGCATAGCCGAGCAGTGGAAAAAGGCCAGCACTTTAAAAATCAGAGATAGTTGAAACATTTATGCACATGTTTTTAGATAAATACCACTCACCTGTATATAAACAGCTCTGTAGCCAAACGTTCTGATCCCGTTTTGCTAAAGATTACAGCATACGTTTCCAAAGCTTTTAAATGCACACCCGACGGCAGTGCAGGATGCATGCATTGTGCCAGACGTTTAGAGATTTTAATACGTCTCGGTATAACCTGGTACTGTGTATTGCTGGAAATTGCCTGGAATAACCAAAAAAAAAAATTTAATAAAAAATAGCTATTTTTTAAGATTTTTGATCAAGAAATAAATGTACTATATCATTATTTATACATATTATATTTTCTGCAACACTAAAACAAAGCATTAATGAATATTTTTGCTTTATCACTTAATTGTTTCCGGGCGATTCTTATACTTTTATTTATGTTATTAAGTAAGGGGCTTTATGCATTTCAATTTTCAAAAATAAGAGAAATATTAATTTTCTTCAAATACTCGCACATACAAAAACACATGTGTGCAGTTCACACGCGGTAGACGTGAAAGCTACGGGAAACTAAACTGCGAAAGAATGAGACGAAAATGTTTTATTAAAAAGATAACAGTTGAATGGATCTAGAATAGGTACAGCAAGGCTTTAGTAGTTGATCAATGAATTACTTGAACAAATTTTAAAAACAACAATAATTGGTAAACCGATCTCGAAGCTGATAGTTTTAGCACACTCTGCTGTAGCCATTCTAGATCCCAATTTAAAAAAGCGTTTCGTGTTTTGCGTTTCATTATACACACCTAATTTTTCAAATGATCCCTCACCAAAGAAGTTTCACTTCAAAAATATTGAGAAAAAAATATTAGTCACTTCAACACAATAGTTTAAAAATTATAAAAATGACTTTTTAGGTAACAAGAGGAACACAGGGGGGTTAAGCTCTTCAGCAGGCTGTATCACCCCCAGATAAATTATATGTATGTTTAATACTAATATTGGGAAGGAGGATGGTGCTGAGCTACAAATGGATAAATCTTTAGCAACCATAGCTTCTTCATTTCTTATCTAAGGACAAAAATGCAAAGAGTTTGCTCAAGAAAATGAACAAATCATTTCACTCCAAAAACGATTTTTCAGAAAAACTTTTATCTAAGTAAAAAAGCATATAATTTATTATACCAAAATTTGAGTGGAGTAGGTAGCTAAATAGCTACTTTGGGTATTAATTAAGATACATTTATGCATGGAAAAGTTTACGACTCCGAACAAATCTTTGTATAGTGTACTTATAGGTAGTGTTATGGTTTACTAAAATATGTAATATGTATGTATAAGAAAGAAAAATTTCATTGCTACAAATTTCTACTTTCTACTTTGCGCACGAAAGTATTTAGTCGCAAATTAAAAGCTCTGGCTGGAAGCGAATATGTACTTACTTTAGGAAAAAAATTTAAAAATCGATTTTTTAACATTCAAAGGTTATGTGGTCCCTTAAAAATGCAAAGCTTGTACAATGCATTTTTAAGACCAAGCAAATTTATCAATTTTCAAGAGTAATTCTATAGATTAAACCAAAACGTTTTCTTTATCGTTGAAACATACATTTATTCATCTGTACCAATTTAAATAAGGATAAAATATCTTTTTAATTTCACACAGTAAAGATAAATACTTAAGATATTTTGATTTGACTGTGCGTTTTTAAATTTAAAGCGCAATATGTATTTATAAAGATGTTATGAAATAAAAATTGAAATATCATAAAAACATCTGTCTACTGCTATGAGAAGTATTTATCTAATTTTTTGAGCCACAGCAGATATTTGGATTTATGATGAAAGCTTAAGTATGTATGATG
The DNA here is from genome assembly GCA_963680825.1 of Meiosimyza decipiens. Lineage (NCBI taxonomy): Eukaryota > Metazoa > Arthropoda > Insecta > Diptera > Lauxaniidae > Meiosimyza > Meiosimyza decipiens. Next base: position 79,918,676 of record OY804261.1, on the reverse strand, counting down.
ATAACAACTCTTGACGGGTTTTAATAATTTTGAACTTTGGTTAAGGAATGCAGCAGCTTGCAAAGTAAGAACGGCTTTTCATATCGCAGAAAACACGAAAGCAATAGTAATGAATTTGACACAATTACGTTTGTTGTGGTAACCTCTTGTGTGCCGAAAATGGCATTTTTAAAAAAAAACGGAAAAATTTGAAACATCTTAATAAAAAACTACATAGGCTATAATCATGAAATTTTATGTGTGGGAAAGAGTTAACATTACTTTTTCTTAAGTGAACGGAGTCAAGGAGTCTACAAACGGATATTTTCACATATGGGATGATTTTTGTATGTTAAATAACATTATAACAGGAACATCATTACAGTCACATAACTGTGTAAAATAATAAGAAATTTCGATCTATGTTATATAACGAAACTAACTTTTTTTAAAATATGTACAATGGGCAAATATACGGTAGTTACAATTTATAACTGATTATTTGAAACAATTTCCTAGCAATTTATCTACATGCTACAATGTTTGAGACAAATTACAAATTCATTTAAATAGAGCGTAAGAAATAGTGACAATTAGCCTGAATTTCGATACAGTCATAAAATTCGGTGCATAAAGTTTTTTATTACAAACAAACATTCTCCTCGTATGTATATATACATAAATATAAGGAGGTTTCATTTTGAAACTTATTTTTTGTGGAATTTACATAATATCTTTTAGTATACTAGAAAATTTAGAATTGCTTTGAATAAAAGATGAAACTTTTTCATTTCAATATATAAATTTTCAATACATGGTTGCATTGTTATTTATGTAATTTATTAGTATCTGCTTAAAAAGTTACAGGATTTTAAAGACACATTTTAGACACAAATCTGCAATGACGGATTTATGTGACAGGTTCATTCTATTGGAAATAAAATAATTTAATAACCATTTTAAAATAAATTCTCTAAAAACTAAGTCCACGGAGTTAAACCTGAGTGATCAATGGTTCCTAAGCTATACACGTTTAAGCATGAAAAAAGTGTAGGTCTATGTGATATACATACATATCTTCAGAAACATTAACACATTTGACTTTTAGGATTTTTTTAGAGAATTTAATTTTGTTTCCGATTAGATTAACAGTGTTGCCTCATACATATATCAATTAATGCTGATTGTGTCAAAAATTAACTTTGAAAGACTATATCTTTGATATTTCTAATAACCATGTAAAAATTCTAAAAAAGAAAACCTGAGTTATATGCAGACATACATTACAATTTATAAATATGTATTTATACAATGAAAAAGGCATTAAAAGGCCTGTGCTGGTTTTCCCCCATCATGACTCTAATCAATTAAAAAACCCCATATATTCATTTATAGAAGCGAATTCTCATATTCGTAACTTAAAGTTATGAATTGAAAAAAGCTAACTTGTTCTGACTCTATTTTGTCGTTTAATCTTTTGAGGGAAAAATCTACGTATTTATATATTTTCTGTTTCCTTATCTCAAATTCATTATAAACAAAAACGCACATTTCATAAATAAAATACGAGAATAATAATATCCACAGCAAAGTATCAGTTAAACAATAATAAACAAAAAACAACGATCAAACTACAGCAAACATGACAAATTAATTGTAAAAAGGGCAACATAAATTTTGCAGAATTAGTCAGCTTATGAAAGAGCCAACCAACAAAATGGAATTATTACAGGATCGCAAATAACACGCTTAAAAAGAGAAAATAAAATATGAATGTAAATATTTGTTCAATATTTACTGATAGCATTCAACAAAGAAGGTAGTGCAGAAAAATAACAACAGTCGAAAAGAGCAAGAGTGCTAAGGTTAGTCATCACCATCGAAAACAGCATAAAAACACATCAATGCCAGTCACCATAAGCGAATACAATGGGGAAGCTTCATGGCAACGTAACAATACGGTAATGTGAGTAAAGTGAAATAAACTAAAATGTAAAAACACTAACAGATAAAATACAAAAAGAACAGCTTAAATCGTGAGATTGAAAAATAACAAAATTTGATTGATGCTAATTTGTCAAAGATTAGAAATTAACAGTGGAACAAGGGGTTATAAAAAGCGATTACATTGTTCTATTGTACCTTGCTTAGTTTACCCAGCGCTGATATCAAATCCGCCCATTCGCTTGAATATTCAAAGTTGCGCAACGCCTTATCAATATTGGACATGTAGTTGCGATATTTCGCCTCCGACATCAGCTTTTTTTCCTCCATTAAGGCATCAGCAGACTCCATGTTGTCCCTTTCTCTTTCTTTTTCGCTTTCGCTGAGTGCTGAATATGAATTGTCGAAAAATGTATGTTTTGTAAGTGCCGTTTTGAGCGCACCTGAAAAAAGCAAGCATTAAATTGGAATATTTAAAGTTGTATTATATATATAAGAAAAAAAGATAAAAAATTAAATTTTAACTGTTTTAATTTTAACAACGTACGTAGATGCGACCCAAGAGCGAGGCATGTGGGAAGGTGAAAAGACATGCAGACAATGTGTCGTCTGCGCTAGTTATGTTTATTTAATCATTCAATGAACTGTTGGCCCTGTGCACAACACAAAAACCATTTAAAATCGATTGACATTGAATTGAGTGTTGCTGCTATGAGCCATTTGAATCTATTTTTCGTTATTATTTAAAACGTTTGTGTTTTGTGGAAAATTAAGAATATTTGCTGAAAAAAATGTAATTTGTTTTTGATAAAACACAAAGGTTTTAGTGGAACGTTAGGTTACATAAGAAGAGATTTCCGTAAGATGCTTGCGTCTTTTAGGGTTTGAGAGTATCTTAATAGCGGAGATAAGATTTTTTAATCCATTTTTACAAGTCTGCTACTATTACGACCATTTTATTCCACAATAGTTGTTTTCCCACAAGCCGCTATATAACAGCGTTTAACTTTTGTATCCGCTTGAATCGTTGGCGATTTAGTTCACGTATCCAGTCGGATATCTGTCCTGGAATGATTCGGGTTCCTCTCTCGATTAGCAACTGCCAATTTCAACAACTGAAATCAATTTATATGAACCAAGTCTCTTTTTTATTGACTTAGACGTTTGATTTAACTCCTTAATTGAATCATTTTTCATGTCAGTGATGGGATGCTTAGGAGTGTGAACGTGATAAATTCTTGTGTCAGCTTAATCTATGAGTTTGACTTTTGGAACTCATATTATATAGGAGTTTCTTCCTTGCATTTCGTTAGCTATTGACTCTGGCCTCTGATTATTCACTAAACTCAGCAGATTTATTGTTTTAGCGCCGGCGCTCACCATAGTCAATTTTAACCAGTATGCTTTGAAATTCTACACATGATTGTTGTTTTCGCAGCCACCCAAGAACAGATAGTTTAATTCTTTCCTGCAAGCTGCTGTTTAAATCAATATGGTAAATAATTTCATTAAAAGACATGAAGCATCTGTACTTTTTGTCTTTAGGTCAACTTTAATTTGTTGGGGGTAAGCTTTCATATTATTACGTAATATTTATTTCAAGATTTTGACTTCGCTGCTTCCTTGATGCTTATATTTTCTTAAATAAACCCACATTGCCAAAGAAAACAAAATTCTTTACAATTTCGATTCTTGAAGACTAAAACAGATTTTCGAAACACAACAAATTTTTGTTTTGTGTTTTTGCAAAAATCAGCTCAAAATATAAAGCAATACATTTCAAACAAATTAATTAAACTCTCAAAAACAACCGCCACAGTCGCGACAACTAAGAAAACTGGCAAACGTTTTTTGCCTTAACTTTATAGCACAGAAGCGGTAGCTCCTGCCATGCTGTGATTTTTTATTCCAGCAAATATAAAAATAGACACCAAGGCGCCAGAAATTCTATTGAGTGGCGGAAGGGGAACACAGACAGTTGCTTCATTAGAAGCAGCTGATACGCAGTTTCCCATTTTTGTTACCTAGTGAATGAATGGATTGGCATTCATTTTTGTTGTTATAGTTGCACGTTCTTTTTGCTCAACTCTTGTAGGATTTTACTTACTAGCCTAAGAAAAAAAAAATCAAATAAAATAAATTAGCGTTAATTAAAATTAATTTTTTTAAGTACTTTTTTTCTTGTTTTTCTGCTTCTATTTCGCTGTTTCTAAATTGTTGTTGCAAATCTAATTGATTTTAATTCTATGAAAATTTCCAATTTTACAGTTTCTATATTGTGTTGAATTTTCATTGTATTCGGTGACGTCGTTCTCATGTTCCAGCAACGTTCCGCGATTTAAGGGTGCTCCGCAAAACAGAGCAGCAGCAGCAAGTGTTGACAATTGATGCTGTTTGTGACAAAATAAACAAACACAAGCACACACACAAGCGATAAATTTCTATAATTTTCTTCTACTATTTGTTATTTTCCTAATAATTTATCTATTTGAAAAAGTTTTCTTTAATTTTGCAATTTTGTTTCGTCGATTTAGCTTTTTCACCTTCACATTTTTCGTATTCTATTTAATTCTTTCGTAATTTTGCACTAACACAATTAAAATTTTTTCGCACACGTAACTCGCACAGACACTTTCGATAAATATTTGTTTCTTTTATCTGCTTTTTGTTTATTTTATTTGTGCAAAAATGATTTCCTTTTTTTTGGTTTATTTAATGATATTTTTGCAAAGTTTAACTTTTTGACGTAGTACGCGTAAGCAAAGAGGATCAAAAGAGATGAAGCTCTGTTCTGCCCAAAAATTCTGCTCACACGTATTGCATGTCAAAGAATGCGTGTGACTCGTACAAAACAATGCTACCGTATGTTGAAAATTAACATTTGAGGAAATTTGCATATGATTTGGGATATTATGAGGCGATTGGGGGAATCACTTGGGAAGTAGAAATATTTATGAAATGCTGTTAAATAATTGAGAAGTTTCATAATGTATGAACATTATCATAACTCGAAAAATGTTCCAATTACTTAGTTTTTATTAATTTTTGTCGGTTTTTCTGTAAATGTGATGAATACATGTTACAGAAGTGAGAAAGAAAACTTGCAAAAAATTATATTATCTCCACATTTAGGCATGGAGACGTATAAACTAACAATCGTCAGAATGAACAGAGTGCACAAGAGAAAACAAATTTGAACCGCACTAATGAGAAACAGTCCAACTTGATAAGGAGCTGTTCATGTGTTAACTACAGTGCCTAACGTAAAAAGAGGAACGTTGATTATTTTCTACATATAAAGTAGCACTGTCAATAGTATTGTTAAAGAAATATAACCATTAATAAAAAAATTTCAAATTTAAAATGAGTTTCGTTTAATTCAAAGCAAAAATGCTAAAAAGTACATATTGCTTTCTTATATCCACATTCAAATGCAAAAATTACAGAAGTTTAATTCTAAACTAACTTAAATCTCAAATTTGAGAACAAAATCTAACGAACACAAAACATTTTACCTTTTTGTGCTGCTTCATTTTAAAACGATTTTGTGAGGACAAAACGCTACGAAAAAAAACATTTTTCTCCGTCGAACGAACAACAATTTTCAGCTATTACAAGTTTTTACTAAAAAAAAAGAATCTCAGGAACATATCATTATTCTATTCTCCCAAAAAAGTCATTCTTTTCAATTTATTTTCATAATTTAATCATGAA